>CM055120.1:160681023-162002629 GCA_029206835.1 Rana muscosa
TATACCTGACTGTAGGCCATTCCTGGTGTACGTGTTCAAAGACACTTTCAGGCAGGCAGGTGACTCAGTGAGCCGCAGTTCATAAAATATATATCCACTGCATTGTAGTCCAGCCAAGCCTATACCTGACTGTAGGCCATTCCTGGTGTACTGTTTTTAGTAAACTTCAGGCATTGATTTGTTTTGTACAGTATGTCTGGAAGGCCACCAAGGAGAGGCAGAGGCAGACGCTCACAGGCCACTAAAAGAGGGCAAGCAGGCTCGGTGTCTTCAGCCAACAGTGCTGGTCGTGGACACGGTGCATCCTCAGCACGTGGCCATGGGGCACGCCTTGTCCTTTTTTTCGGCAGCTGGCCGTGTTGAGCCACAACATGCAGAAGAGTTGGTAGAGTGTGTCAGGTACGTACTGCCCGCTTTGCGTGCGCATGTGCGTATGCACGCGTTAGATGCGCTTTGGCGCCCAACGGCCTATAAAAGCCGCTCTAGGGATGTTACCCCTTGCGGTTTGATCTGCTTCTGTTCCTTGTGTTCCTGATTCTGTGCCTGTATCCTGTTACTGTGTATGACCCGGCTTCCTGACCTTGCTTCTGTCTCCAGTCTTGACTTCGGCTTGTTTGACCCTGCTCAGCTTCCTGCCTGATTGCCTGTTGCCAAGACTAGGGATGAGCTTCGTGTTCGAGTCGAACATACGTTCGACTCGAACATCGGCTGTTCGATCGTTCGACGAAGATCGAACGATTTGGGCCGTTCGCGCCAAATTCGAGTGACGCGAACGGCCCACAATGCACTACGCCATCGCAGTGTCATCCAGGCGCTGTGATTGGCCAAGCATGCACTGTGACCCCGCATGCTTGGCCAATCACAGCGCCGGCAGCGAGGAGAGCAATGATTGGCCACAGGCAGGATGCCTGTGGCCAATTATTGCTGAGGGTGTTTAGTACACGCCCCACACTATAAAAGGCCGCCAGCACGGCGGCCTAGTGTAGTGTGTTCCGGAGCAGGGATAGAGCAGCATAGGCAGGGACAGTGACTTTTATTTCTTTCTTGCTTAACCTGGATTCCTTTAGTTTAGGGAAAGAGAAGGATAGGTAGGGAGAGTGTCAGTGTGTTTTGTGCTTGTGCTATATTGTGCTTAAAAAAAACATTTTTTCTAGGGACAGAAAACTGTAGGTAGGGAGAGTGTGTCAGTTTCTTTCACTGTCAAAGTCCTTGTTTCCAGGGACCTGGAAGGACAGTGAGTGAATTCTCCTTGTGCTAAATTGTGCTTAAAAAAAACATTTTTTCTAGGGACAGAAAACTGTAGGTAGGGAGAGTGTGTCAGTTTCTTTCACTGTCAAAGTCCTTGTTTCCAGGGACCTGGAAGGACAGTGAGTGAATTCTCCTTGTGCTAAATTGTGCTTAAAAAAAACATTTTTTCTAGGGACAGAAAACTGTAGGTAGGGAGAGTGTGTCAGTTTCTTTCACTGTCAAAGTCCTTGTTTCCAGGGACCTGGAAGGACAGTGAGTGAATTCTCCTTGTGCTAAATTGTGCTTAAAAAAAACATTTTTTCTAGGGACAGAAAACTGTAGGTAGGGAGAGTGTGTCAGTTTCTTTCACTGTCAAAGTCCTTGTTTCCAGGGACCTGGAAGGACAGTGAGTGAATTCTCCTTGTGCTAAATTGTGCTTAAAAAAAACATTTTTTCTAGGGACAGAAAACTGTAGGTAGGGAGAGTGTGTCAGTTTCTTTCACTGTCAAAGTCCTTGTTTCCAGGGACCTGGAAGGACAGTGAGTGAATTCTCCTTGTGCTAAATTGTGCTTAAAAAAAACATTTTTTCTAGGGACAGAAAACTGTAGGTAGGGAGAGTGTGTCAGTTTCTTTCACTGTCAAAGTCCTTGTTTCCAGGGACCTGGAAGGACAGTGAGTGAATTCTCCTTGTGCTAAATTGTGCTTAAAAAAAACATTTTTTCTAGGGACAGAAAACTGTAGGTAGGGAGAGTGTGTCAGTTTCTTTCACTGTCAAAGTCCTTGTTTCCAGGGACCTGGAAGGACAGTGAGTGAATTCTCCTTGTGCTAAATTGTGCTTAAAAAAAAACATTTTTTCTAGGGACAGAAAACTGTAGGTAGGGAGAGTGTGTCAGTTTCTTTCACTGTCAAAGTCCTTGTTTCCAGGGACCTGGAAGGACAGTGAGTGAATTCTCCTTGTGCTAAATTGTGCTTAAAAAAAACATTTTTTCTAGGGACAGAAAACTGTAGGTAGGGAGAGTGTGTCAGTTTCTTTCACTGTCAAAGTCCTTGTTTCCAGGGACCTGGAAGGACAGTGAGTGAATTCTCCTTGTGCTAAATTGTGCTTAAAAAAAACATTTTTTCTAGGGACAGAAAACTGTAGGTAGGGAGAGTGTGTCAGTTTCTTTCACTGTCAAAGTCCTTGTTTCCAGGGACCTGGAAGGACAGTGAGTGAATTCTCCTTGTGCTAAATTGTGCTTAAAAAAAACATTTTTTCTAGGGACAGAAAACTGTAGGTAGGGAGAGTGTGTCAGTTTCTTTCACTGTCAAAGTCCTTGTTTCCAGGGACCTGGAAGGACAGTGAGTGAATTCTCCTTGTGCTAAATTGTGCTTAAAAAAAACATTTTTTCTAGGGACAGAAAACTGTAGGTAGGGAGAGTGTGTCAGTTTCTTTCACTGTCAAAGTCCTTGTTTCCAGGGACCTGGAAGGACAGTGAGTGAATTCTCCTTGTGCTAAATTGTGCTTAAAAAAAACATTTTTTCTAGGGACAGAAAACTGTAGGTAGGGAGAGTGTGTCAGTTTCTTTCACTGTCAAAGTCCTTGTTTCCAGGGACCTGGAAGGACAGTGAGTGAATTCTCCTTGTGCTAAATTGTGCTTAAAAAAAACATTTTTTCTAGGGACAGAAAACTGTAGGTAGGGAGAGTGTGTCAGTTTCTTTCACTGTCAAAGTCCTTGTTTCCAGGGACCTGGAAGGACAGTGAGTGAATTCTCCTTGTGTTAAATTGTGCTTAAAAAAAACATTTTTTCTAGGGACAGAAAACTGTAGGTAGGGAGAGTGTGTCAGTTTCTTTCACTGTCAAAGTCCTTGTTTCCAGGGACCTGGAAGGACAGTGAGTGAATTCTCCTTGTGCTAAATTGTGCTTAAAAAAAAACATTTTTTCTAGGGACAGAAAACTGTAGGTAGGGAGAGTGTGTCAGTTTCTTTCACTGTCAAAGTCCTTGTTTCCAGGGACCTGGAAGGACAGTGAGTGAATTCTCCTTGTGCTAAATTGTGCTTAAAAAAAAACATTTTTTCTAGGGACAGAAAACTGTAGGTAGGGAGAGTGTGTCAGTTTCTTTCACTGTCAAAGTCCTTGTTTCCAGGGACCTGGAAGGACAGTGAGTGAATTCTCCTTGTGCTAAATTGTGCTTAAAAAAAACATTTTTTCTAGGGACAGAAAACTGTAGGTAGGGAGAGTGTGTCAGTTTCTTTCACTGTCAAAGTCCTTGTTTCCAGGGACCTGGAAGGACAGTGAGTGAATTCTCCTTGTGCTAAATTGTGCTTAAAAAAAACATTTTTTCTAGGGACAGAAAACTGTAGGTAGGGAGAGTGTGTCAGTTTCTTTCACTGTCAAAGTCCTTGTTTCCAGGGACCTGGAAGGACAGTGAGTGAATTCTCCTTGTGCTAAATTGTGCTTAAAAAAAACATTTTTTCTAGGGACAGAAAACTGTAGGTAGGGAGAGTGTGTCAGTTTCTTTCACTGTCAAAGTCCTTGTTTCCAGGGACCTGGAAGGACAGTGAGTGAATTCTCCTTGTGCTAAATTGTGCTTAAAAAAAACATTTTTTCTAGGGACAGAAAACTGTAGGTAGGGAGAGTGTGTCAGTTTCTTTCACTGTCAAAGTCCTTGTTTCCAGGGACCTGGAAGGACAGTGAGTGAATTCTCCTTGTGCTAAATTGTGCTTAAAAAAAACATTTTTTCTAGGGACAGAAAACTGTAGGTAGGGAGAGTGTGTCAGTTTCTTTCACTGTCAAAGTCCTTGTTTCCAGGGACCTGGAAGGACAGTGAGTGAATTCTCCTTGTGCTAAATTGTGCTTAAAAAAAACATTTTTTCTAGGGACAGAAAACTGTAGGTAGGGAGAGTGTGTCAGTTTCTTTCACTGTCAAAGTCCTTGTTTCCAGGGACCTGGAAGGACAGTGAGTGAATTCTCCTTGTGCTAAATTGTGCTTAAAAAAAACATTTTTTCTAGGGACAGAAAACTGTAGGTAGGGAGAGTGTGTCAGTTTCTTTCACTGTCAAAGTCCTTGTTTCCAGGGACCTGGAAGGACAGTGAGTGAATTCTCCTTGTGCTAAATTGTGCTTAAAAAAAACATTTTTTCTAGGGACAGAAAACTGTAGGTAGGGAGAGTGTGTCAGTTTCTTTCACTGTCAAAGTCCTTGTTTCCAGGGACCTGGAAGGACAGTGAGTGAATTCTCCTTGTGCTAAATTGTGCTTAAAAAAAACATTTTTTCTAGGGACAGAAAACTGTAGGTAGGGAGAGTGTGTCAGTTTCTTTCACTGTCAAAGTCCTTGTTTCCAGGGACCTGGAAGGACAGTGAGTGAATTCTCCTTGTGCTAAATTGTGCTTAAAAAAAACATTTTTTCTAGGGACAGAAAACTGTAGGTAGGGAGAGTGTGTCAGTTTCTTTCACTGTCAAAGTCCTTGTTTCCAGGGACCTGGAAGGACAGTGAGTGAATTCTCCTTGTGCTAAATTGTGCTTAAAAAAAACATTTTTTCTAGGGACAGAAAACTGTAGGTAGGGAGAGTGTGTCAGTTTCTTTCACTGTCAAAGTCCTTGTTTCCAGGGACCTGGAAGGACAGTGAGTGAATTCTCCTTGTGCTAAATTGTGCTTAAAAAAAACATTTTTTCTAGGGACAGAAAACTGTAGGTAGGGAGAGTGTGTCAGTTTCTTTCACTGTCAAAGTCCTTGTTTCCAGGGACCTGGAAGGACAGTGAGTGAATTCTCCTTGTGCTAAATTGTGCTTAAAAAAAACATTTTTTCTAGGGACAGAAAACTGTAGGTAGGGAGAGTGTGTCAGTTTCTTTCACTGTCAAAGTCCTTGTTTCCAGGGACCTGGAAGGACAGTGAGTGAATTCTCCTTGTGCTAAATTGTGCTTAAAAAAAACATTTTTTCTAGGGACAGAAAACTGTAGGTAGGGAGAGTGTGTCAGTTTCTTTCACTGTCAAAGTCCTTGTCTCCAGGGACCTGGAAGGACAGTGAGTGAATTCTCCTTGTGCTAAATTGTGCTTAAAAAAAACATTTTTTCTAGGGACAGAAAACTGTAGGTAGGGAGAGTGTGTCAGTTTCTTTCACTGTCAAAGTCCTTGTTTCCAGGGACCTGGAAGGACAGTGAGTGAATTCTCCTTGTGCTAAATTGTGCTTAAAAAAAACATTTTTTCTAGGGACAGAAAACTGTAGGTAGGGAGAGTGTGTCAGTTTCTTTCACTGTCAAAGTCCTTGTTTCCAGGGACCTGGAAGGACAGTGAGTGAATTCTCCTTGTGCTAAATTGTGCTTAAAAAAAACATTTTTTCTAGGGACAGAAAACTGTAGGTAGGGAGAGTGTGTCAGTTTCTTTCACTGTCAAAGTCCTTGTTTCCAGGGACCTGGAAGGACAGTGAGTGAATTCTCCTTGTGCTAAATTGTGCTTAAAAAAAACATTTTTTCTAGGGACAGAAAACTGTAGGTAGGGAGAGTGTGTCATTTTCTTTCACTGTCAAAGTCCTTGTTTCCAGGGACCTGGAAAGACAGTGAGTGAATTCTCCTTGTGCTAAATTGTGCTTAAAAAAAACATTTTTTCTAGGGACAGAAAACTGTAGGTAGGGAGAGTGTGTCAGTTTCTTTCACTGTCAAAGTCCTTGTTTCCAGGGACCTGGAAGGACAGTGAGTGAATTCTCCTTGTGCTAAATTGTGCTTAAAAAAAACATTTTTTCTAGGGACAGAAAACTGTAGGTAGGGAGAGTGTGTCAGTTTCTTTCACTGTCAAAGTCCTTGTTTCCAGGGACCTGGAAGGACAGTGAGTGAATTCTCCTTGTGCTAAATTGTGCTTAAAAAAAACATTTTTTCTAGGGACAGAAAACTGTAGGTAGGGAGAGTGTGTCAGTTTCTTTCACTGTCAAAGTCCTTGTTTCCAGGGACCTGGAAGGACAGTGAGTGAATTCTCCTTGTGCTAAATTGTGCTTAAAAAAAACATTTTTTCTAGGGACAGAAAACTGTAGGTAGGGAGAGTGTGTCAGTTTCTTTCACTGTCAAAGTCCTTGTTTCCAGGGACCTGGAAGGACAGTGAGTGAATTCTCCTTGTGCTAAATTGTGCTTAAAAAAAACATTTTTTCTAGGGACAGAAAACTGTAGGTAGGGAGAGTGTGTCAGTTTCTTTCACTGTCAAAGTCCTTGTTTCCAGGGACCTGGAAGGACAGTGAGTGAATTCTCCGTGTGCTAAATTGTGCTTAAAAAAAACATTTTTTCTAGGGACAGAAAACTGTAGGTAGGGAGAGTGTGTCAGTTTCTTTCACTGTCAAAGTCCTTGTTTCCAGGGACCTGGAAGGACAGTGAGTGAATTCTCCTTGTGCTAAATTGTGCTTAAAAAAAACATTTTTTCTAGGGACAGAAAACTGTAGGTAGGGAGAGTGTGTCAGTTTCTTTCACTGTCAAAGTCCTTGTTTCCAGGGACCTGGAAGGACAGTGAGTGAATTCTCCTTGTGCTAAATTGTGCTTAAAAAAAAAAAAAATTCTAGGGACAGAAAACTGTAGGTAGGGAGAGTGTGTCAGTTTCTTTCACTGTCAAAGTCCTTGTTTCCAGGGACCTGGAAGGACAGTGAGTGAATTCTCCTTGTGCTAAATTGTGCTTAAAAAAAACATTTTTTCTAGGGACAGAAAACTGTAGGTAGGGAGAGTGTGTCAGTTTCTTTCACTGTCAAAGTCCTTGTTTCCAGGGACCTGGAAGGACAGTGAGTGAATTCTCCTTGTGCTAAATTGTGCTTAAAAAAAACATTTTTTCTAGGGACAGAAAACTGTAGGTAGGGAGAGTGTGTCAGTTTCTTTCACTGTCAAAGTCCTTGTTTCCAGGGACCTGGAAGGACAGTGAGTGAATTCTCCTTGTGCTAAATTGTGCTTAAAAAAAACATTTTTTCTAGGGACAGAAAACTGTAGGTAGGGAGAGTGTGTCAGTTTCTTTCACTGTCAAAGTCCTTGTTTCCAGGGACCTGGAAGGACAGTGAGTGAATTCTCCTTGTGCTAAATTGTGCTTAAAAAAAACATTTTTTCTAGGGACAGAAAACTGTAGGTAGGGAGAGTGTGTCAGTTTCTTTCACTGTCAAAGTCCTTGTTTCCAGGGACCTGGAAGGACAGTGAGTGAATTCTCCTTGTGCTAAATTGTGCTTAAAAAAAACATTTTTTCTAGGGACAGAAAACTGTAGGTAGGGAGAGTGTGTCAGTTTCTTTCACTGTCAAAGTCCTTGTTTCCAGGGACCTGGAAGGACAGTGAGTGAATTCTCCTTGTGCTAAATTGTGCTTAAAAAAACATTTTTTCTAGGGACAGAAAACTGTAGGTAGGGAGAGTGTGTCAGTTTCTTTCACTGTCAAAGTCCTTGTTTCCAGGGACCTGGAAGGACAGTGAGTGAATTCTCCTTGTGCTAAATTGTGCTTAAAAAAAACATTTTTTCTAGGGACAGAAAACTGTAGGTAGGGAGAGTGTGTCAGTTTCTTTCACTGTCAAAGTCCTTGTTTCCAGGGACCTGGAAGGACAGTGAGTGAATTCTCCTTGTGCTAAATTGTGCTTAAAAAAAAACATTTTTTCTAGGGACAGAAAACTGTAGGTAGGGAGAGTGTGTCAGTTTCTTTCACTGTCAAAGTCCTTGTTTCCAGGGACCTGGAAGGACAGTGAGTGAATTCTCCTTGTGCTAAATTGTGCTTAAAAAAAACATTTTTTCTAGGGACAGAAAACTGTAGGTAGGGAGAGTGTGTCAGTTTCTTTCACTGTCAAAGTCCTTGTTTCCAGGGACCTGGAAGGACAGTGAGTGAATTCTCCTTGTGCTAAATTGTGCTTAAAAAAAACATTTTTTCTAGGGACAGAAAACTGTAGGTAGGGAGAGTGTGTCAGTTTCTTTCACTGTCAAAGTCCTTGTTTCCAGGGACCTGGAAGGACAGTGAGTGAATTCTCCTTGTGCTAAATTGTGCTTAAAAAAAACATTTTTTCTAGGGACAGAAAACTGTAGGTAGGGAGAGTGTGTCAGTTTCTTTCACTGTCAAAGTCCTTGTTTCCAGGGACCTGGAAGGACAGTGAGTGAATTCTCCTTGTGCTAAATTGTGCTTAAAAAAAACATTTTTTCTAGGGACAGAAAACTGTAGGTAGGGAGAGTGTGTCAGTTTCTTTCACTGTCAAAGTCCTTGTTTCCAGGGACCTGGAAGGACAGTGAGTGAATTCTCCTTGTGCTAAATTGTGCTTAAAAAAAACATTTTTTCTAGGGACAGAAAACTGTAGGTAGGGAGAGTGTGTCAGTTTCTTTCACTGTCAAAGTCCTTGTTTCCAGGGACCTGGAAGGACAGTGAGTGAATTCTCCTTGTGCTAAATTGTGCTTAAAAAAAACATTTTTTCTAGGGACAGAAAACTGTAGGTAGGGAGAGTGTGTCAGTTTCTTTCACTGTCAAAGTCCTTGTTTCAAGGGACAGAGAAGGACACCTGAAGGTAGCCCTTATTGCTTTTTTCCCATCTCCCTGCAGGCCATCTATTAGAATGTCTGGAAGGCAAACAAGGAGAGGCAGACAGTCAGGAGGCAATAAAAGAGGGCAAGCAGGCTCTGTGTCTGGGGGCAACAGTGCTGGTCGTGGACGCGGTGCATTGTCATCAGCACATGGCCATGGGACACGCTTGTCCTTCTTTTCGGCAGCTGGACATGTTGAGCCACATCATGCCGAAGACTTGGTAGAGTGGATGACCAAGCCCTCCTCCTCCTCCTCATCCTCTCTCACCCAGGCTCAGGGTACTGGAAAAGCAGCTGCCAAAGCGTCCTCTTCCCTGGTATCAATGTCAGACTCATCATCAGTCACTCCTTCCCTAGACCCACCATGTCCTCCTCCTGAGGAGTCCCCCGAACTGTTTCAGCACAGTGTTGGGTACATGCTCCAGGAGGATGCCCAGCGTTTCGAAGGGTCTGATGATGAAACCCAGCTAGAGGAAGGCAGTAGCGTGAGAGAAGACAGAGGGGATGCTCAAGAAGGACACCAATCTGGCAGTCATGTTCCAGCAGCTGCAGCATACTGCCAGATTGGCTCCAGTGATGAGGAGGGAGGTGATGATGAGGTCACTGACTCCACGTGGGTGCCTAATAGGAGAGAGGAGGAGGAGGAGGATGAGGAGGAGGCACATCTCCAACGAGGCAGGATGCCCTTTGGTGGCCAGCGTAAGGGCAGTACACCGACGGAATCACACCGCAGAGCTCCGCCTGTGCAGGGCGCTGCCTCTGCCCGTCATTCAAAAAGTTCTTTGGTGTGGGCCTTTTTTGAGGCTAGTGCATCAGATCGCACAGCTGCTGTTTGCAACATATGTCTCAAGCGTATATCGCGTGGCCAAAACATCAGCCGCTTGGGTACCACATGCCTGACCAGACATATGTTGACCTGCCATGCAGCTCGTTGGCAAGCCTACCTGAAAGACCCACACCAAAGAACAAAGCGGACCTCTCCTTGCACCGCATCAGCTGGGATCTCCAACCCCACTATAACTTCAGTCCTCTCTGAAACATGCACTGAGAGGAATGAAGGTGTAGAATTAGGTGTGTCACAGCCAAGTACTTGTGGCCACTCTGCTAGCAGTACACCGACGTCCGATTCTAGCAGGCAAATTTCCCTGCCCCAGCTGCTGGACCGTCGAAAGAAGTTCACTCCCAGCCATCCACATGCCCAGCGGTTGAATGCTAGCTTGGCTAAATTGCTAGCGCTTCAACTGCTGCCTTTTCAGTTGGTAGACTCGGCCCCCTTCCGTGAGTTTGTGCAATGTGCGGTTCCTCAGTGGCAGGTTCCCAAACGCCACTTTTTCTCACGGAAGGCTATTCCGGCTCTCTACCGGCATGTGGAAGGCAATGTCTTGGCCTCGCTGGACAGGGCGGTCAGCGGTAAGGTGCATATTACCGCTGACTCATGGTCCAGCAGGCATGGACAGGGACGTTACCTTTCTTTCACGGCCCATTGGGTCACTCTTTTGGCAGCTGGGAAGGATGCAGGACAAGGTGCAGTAGTGTTGGAGGTTGTCCCACCGCCACGCCTCCAAAATGCTACTACTGGTTGTGACACACCTCTCTCCTCCACCCCCTCCTCTTCTTCTTCCTCCATGGCCTCTTCCTGTGGTTTGTCCTATGAACCAGCGGTGCTCCGTAGCCGTTCACGGGGCTACGCAAGTACGCAGGCAAAAAGATGCCATGCCGTGCTTGCGCTGGTGTGTTTGGGGGACAGAAGCCACACTGGGGCAGAGGTCCTGTCTGCTCTGCAGGGCCAGGCCGAGAGGTGGTTGACGCCACGCCAGCTTAAGCCAGGAATGGTGGTTTGCGACAATGGCACCAACCTCCTCTCCGCCCTCCGACAGGGACAACTGACCCATGTGCCCTGTGTGGCTCACGTCCTTAACCTGGTGGTGCAGCGGTTCTTGGGCAGGTACCCGGGCTTACAGGATGTCCTGAGGCAGGCCAGGAAAGTCTGTGTGCATTTCCGCAGATCTTATAATGCCAGTGCTCGCCTGGCTGAGCTGCAAAAGGAGTTGAACCTGCCCAAGAACCGCCTTATATGTGACATGCCCACCAGGTGGAACTCAACGTTGGCCATGCTGCAGCGGCTGCACACGCAGCAGAGGGCCATCAATGAGTACCTGTGCGACTACGGCACCAGGACAGGGTCAGGGGAGCTTGGTTTTTTTTCTCCACGCCAGTGGGGCATGATCAGGGATGCATGCACTGTCCTGGCACCATTTGAGGAGGCCACGAGGATGGTGAGCAGTGACAGTGCATGCATCAGTGACACTGTACCTCTTGTCCACCTGTTGGAGCACACGCTGCGTGGAATAATGGACAGGGCACTTGAGGCAGAACAGAGGCAGGAAGAGGAGGACTTCCTTGCCTCTCAAGGCCCCCTTTACCCAGACAGTGTTCCTTCTGTCCCACCCATCGCACAGGAAGAGGAGGAGGAGGAGGAGGAGGAGGAGGAGGAGGATTGTGTCAGCATGGAGGTGGAGGCTGGCACTCAGCATCATCAGCAGCAGTCTTTTAGGGATGATTTACAGTCCCAAGAAACCAGTGGACTTGTACGTGGCTGGGAGGAGGTGGCTGCGGATCATGTCGTCCTTAGTGACCCAGAGGACTCCGGACCAAATGCCTCAGCAAACCTACGCTGCATGGCCTCCCTGATCCTGCAAAGTCTGCGGAAGGATCCTCGTATTCTTCGGATCAAGGAGAGGGACCATTACTGGCTGGCCACTCTCCTTGATCCACGGTACAAGGGTAAGGTTGCGGACCTTATGTTACCGTCGCAGAGGGAGCAGAGGATGAGACAACTCCGGGAGGCCTTGCAGAAAGGTCTGTGCAACGCGTTCCCAGAGACTGGGAGGTTACAAACTCCTGGTCCTGGACAACGAGTTGCTGAGGCTTCGGCCAGTCAAAGAAGGAGCGGTGGGGAAGGTGGCCGTCTGACCGATGCGTTCAGACAATTCTTTAGTCCGCAGCCCCAAAGTATGATCGGTTCCAGCAACCATCGCCAGCGTCTGATAAACATGGTGCAGGAATATCTAGGGGCAAGGTCAGACTTGGACACCTTCCCCACCGAAAATCCTCTGGCTTACTGGGTCTTGAGGATGGATCACTGGCCAGAGCTTGCACAGTATGCAATTGAGCTACTGGCCTGTCCTGCATCCAGCGTTCTTTCGGAACGCACATTCAGTGCTGCTGGAGGATTTGTCACGGATCACAGGGTGCGCCTGTCCACCGACTCGGTTGATCGACTGACTTTCATCAAGATGAACCAGTCTTGGATCACCACCAGCTACCACACACCTGATGCTGATATAACAGACTAATTGATTTTAACATGTCACATCCCTTCAAGACTGATGCTGATGCTGAGTGCCTGTGCTGTTATGTTGACTGGCTATCCTCCTCCTCCGAGTCCTCAATGATACGATTGATGATGATAGCTTGGAAGATCATTTTTGTTTATGGGTGCCGCCACCAGTGGCTAAGGCCCAATTTTTCAGCCCCTGTTTTACAGGGGCGTGTAATTACAATTTTTTTAGCAATAATTTGCCATAGGGCTCATTGCTGTGCTCCAAGTACAGTATCTGTGAGGGGTTGAAGTGTTGTGGCACCAGTGCCTAAGGCCCAATTTTTCAGCCCCTGTTTAACAGGGGCGTGTCATTACAATTTTTGAAGCAATACTTTGCAACAGGGCTCATTGCTGTGTCCTCAAGTACAGTATCTGTGAGGGGTTGTAGTGTTGTGCCACCAGTGCCTAAGGCCCAATTTTTCAGCCCCTGTTCAACAGGGGCATGCAATTACAATTCTTGATCTAATAATTCACAGCAGGGTCCATTGCTGCACCCACCAAGAGTAACTCTGAGGGCTTACAGTCTTGTGGCAACGCCACCACCACCACCACCACGAAAGGCCCAATTTTTCAGCCCCTGTTCAAAAGGGGCATGTAATTACAATTCTTGATCTAATAATTCACAGCAGGGCCCATTGCTGCACCCACCAAGAGTAACTGTCAGGGCTTACAGTGTTGTGGCACCAGCACCACCATCAAAGCCCCAATTTTTACTACCACTGTTCAACAATTATATGTAATTAAAATTCCTGATATAATAGTTGACAGCAGGGCGTTCCAGCACCAACCAAGAGTAACTGAGTGCTTACAGTGTTGTGCCAACACCAACAACTAAGGGGCCTATTTCTGCAGAGTATATACGGCAGGTCCCTACTTTCAAACATCCAACTTACAAACGACTCCTACTTGCAAACGAAAGAAGACAACAGGAAGTGAGAGGAAATCTACCCCTAGAAAGGAAAATTCTCTCCTGTAAGAATAAATATGGGAGAAAGGGGTCTCATCTGTACTGATGCTTTATCAGCAATCCTTGTTTCAAGAAAAACACCACATTTCAAAAACAGTTGTCATTGGGACGGAAAGTGAGGTGAAATGTTCTGAACAGGGGCACAGACAGCAAAACAAATGTTACAGGGGTGATAACCCTTACCTATGTTTCCCAAAAAGTTTAAAAATAGATTTTTGGGCTGGAGCTACACTTCAACAATGTACCTGTTCAAAATTACAAACAGATTCTACATAAGAACAAACCTACAGTCCCTGTCTTGTATGCACCGCCTGTATACGGCTGTTCAGAGTATATAGGGCCTTTTTTATTTTATGTGCGGGGTTCCCCTTAATATCCATACAAGACCCAAAGGGGCTGGTAATGGGCTGGGGTAGGGGGGGGGGGTCATGGGGTAGCTATGCCATTTTTCTTAAAGAATTTCATCCATATTACCGGGACCAGACATTACATTAAAGCCGCAAGCAGTTTTAAATGGCTTTTTTTTCCTTTAGAAGTGTCATTTTGTGCAGGGACAGTTCTAAACACGGGAAACACGTGGCACTTCACAGGCATACTTTAGACACCCCCCAGGTACGATATTTAAAGGAATATTTGACTTTTTTTTTTCACTTTATGCATCATTAAAATGACTGCTCCCGAAAAACGACCGTTTTTAAAACTTCTTTTTGCATTGATACATGTCCCCTGGTGCAGAACCCGGGTTCCCAAACCCTATTTATGACAATAACATGCATAATAGTTGTTATAATTAGCACTTTAGAATTCGAACGTTCGCATCCATTGTATTTAATAGGGTTCTAATGTTCGTTCGAACTTTCGGTCCGTTCGCGGGTTCTGGTGCGAACCGAACCCGGGGGTGTTCGGCTCATCACTTGGCCCAAGACCCAGCCTGGACTCTGACTATTCTCTGCCTGTCGTTTATGCTGTTTACCCTGATGTGTATGACCCGGCTTGTCTGACTCCGCTGGTCTGCTAACCTGCATCTGCTGACCTGCATCCGCTGCTCTGCTGACCTGCATCTGCTGACCTGCATCCGCTGCTCTGCAAAGCTGCATCTACTGACCTGCATCTGCTGCTCTGCAAACCTAACACAAAAAGAGAGGCGCCTCTAAGAGTAGACGTTTGATAACACTTTAATTAGCATATGTGGTATGCACTCACATTTAGATGACTAAAAACGGGCATGTAAAATTCCAAATGAAGTCAGGGTGACCGCTTCTACGACCTGTTTCCCAAATCCTCTAGAGTCCCTGGACTTTTTGCTCCCATTCCTTCCATTTCTTATACTTGTTTTATATGGACTCTCATAGACTATGTTCTGTTTATGACACCAAATGCTGCTAACTGACAGAGGATAAGAGCATTAGCCTTTGCGCATTTACCTGTATTTTTGCTCTGCAAACCTGCATCTGCTGACCTGCATCCGCTGCTCTGCAAACCTGCATCTGCTGACCTGCATCCGCTGCTCTGAAAAACTGCACCTGATGACCTGCATCCCCTGCTCCCTGTTCCAGTGGTTCCATCTTCCTCTTGCCTTCACTACTCCAAGCAGTGAGGACCGAACCGGCACCCTTACCTCAACGTGCTCTTACCACCACTGTCTCCACTCCAGTGATCTCCGAGTTGGGGTTGTACGGGAGGTCTCCCTCCGCACGTCAGGCTCACACCTAAGGTATGTAGCAGTATGGATGACAAAGCCGTCCTCATCCTCTGTCACCCAGGCTCAGAGTACTTTGGCTGCCAATGCAGCTGCCAAAGTGGCCTATTCGATTGGCTCAATGTCCTCAGTTACTCCTTCCCTAGCCCCACCATCATGCACGGAGGAGTCCCCCAAACTGTTCGACCACAGTGTTGGGTACATGCTGCAGGAGGATGCGGAGCGTTTTGAAGGCTCCGATGATGGTACCCAGCTTGAGGAAGGCAGTAACGTGAGCCCAGAGAGAGGGGGTGCCCAAGAAGGACATCAAACTGGCAGTCATGTTCCCCCAGCTGCAGCATACTGCCAGGTTTGCTCCAGTGACGAGGAGGGAGGGGATGATGAGGTCACTGACTCTACGTGGGTGCCTGATAGGAGAGAGGAGGAGGAGGCACATCTCCAACGAGGCAGGATGCCCTCCAGGGGCCAGCTTAAGGGCAGCCAACCGACTGCATCACACCACAGAGCTCCGCATGTGCATGGTGCTGCTGACTCCGCGCGTTTTTTCAAAAGTTCTTCAGTGTGGGCCTTTTTTGAGACCTGTGCAGCAGATCGCATCGTTGCTGTTTGCAACATATGTCTGAAGCGTATGAAGCGTGGCCAAAGCAGCAGCCGCTTGGGCACCACATGCTTGATCAGACATATGTAGATCTCCCATGCAGCCCGTTGGCAACACTACTTAAAAAACCCACACCAAAGAACAAGGCGGACCTCTTTTTGCTCTTCCCCATCAGCTGGGATCTCCAACCCCACTATACCTTCAGTCCTCTCAGAAACCTGCACTGAGAGGAATGAAGGTGTAGAATTTGGTGTACCACTGCCAAGTACTTGCGGGCAATCTGCTATCGCTACACCAACGTCCGATTGTAGCAGGCAAATTTCCCTACCACAGTTGCTAAACCGCAAAGGAAATCGGCTCCCAACTATCCACATGCCCAGCGGCTGAATGCTAGCTTGGCTAAATTGCTAGCACTCCAACTGCTGCTTTTTCAGCTGGTTGACTCTGCCCCCTTTCGTGAATTTGTGGAATGTGCGGTACCTCAGTGGCAGGTTCCCAAACGCCACTTTTTTTCACGGAAGGCGATTCCGGCTCTCTACCGGCATGTGGAAGACAATGTATTGGCCTCGCTGGACAGGGCGGTCAGCGGTAAGGTGCATATTACCGCTGACTCATGGTCCAGCAGGTATGGACAGGGACATTACCCATCTTTCACGGCGCACTGGGTGACTCTGCTGGCAGCTGGGAAGGATGCAGGACAGGGTGCAGTATTGTTGGAGCTTGTTCCGCCACCACGCCTCCAAAAGGCTACTAGTGGTGATTCTGACACACCTCTCTCCTCCACCCCCTCCTCTTCTTCTTCCTCCATGGCCTCTTGCTGTGCTTTGTCCTTGGAACCAGCGGTGCTCCGTAGGCGTTCAAGGGGCTACGCAAGTACGCAGGCAAAAAGATGCCATGCGGTGCTTGAGCTGGTGTGCTTGGGGGACAGGAGCCACACTGGGGCAGAGATTCTGTCAGCTCTGCAGGGGCAGGCTCAGAGGTGCTTGACGCCACACCAGCTTAAGCCAGGAAAGGTGGTTTGCGACAATGGCACCAACCTCCTCTCCGCCCTCCGACAGGGACAACTGACCCATGTGCCCTGTTTGGCTCACATCCTTAACTTGGTGGTGCAGTGGTTCTTGGGCAGGTTCCCGGGCTTACAGGAGGTCCTGAAGCAGGCCAGGAAACTCTGTGGGCATTTCCGCCGGTCATATAATGCCAGTGCTCGGCTGGCTGATCTCCAAAAGTAATACAACCTGCCCAAGAACCGCCTAATCTGTGACATGCCCACCAGGTGGAACTCAACATTGGCCATGCTGCAGTGTCTGCACACGCAGCAGAGGGCCATCAATGAGTAACTGTGCAACTATGGCACCAGGACAGGGTCAGGGGAGCTTGGCTTTTTTTCACCACGCCAGTGGCTCATGATCAAGGATGCATGCACTGTCCTGTCACCATTTGAGGAGGCCACAAGGATGGTGAGCAGTGACAGTGCATGCATCAGTGATACTGTCCCTCTTGTCTACCTGTTGGAGCACACGCTGCGTGGAATAATGGACAGGGCACTTGAGGCTGAACAGAGGGAGGAAGAGGAGGAATTCCTTACCTCTCAAGGCCACCTTTATCCAGACAGTGTTCCTGCAGGCCCGCCGATCACACAGGAAGAGGAGGAGGATTGTGTCAGCATGGAGGTGGAGCCTAGCACTCAGCATCAGCAGCAGTCTTCAAGGGATTGTTTACAGTCCCCAGAAACCCATGGACTTGTACGTGGCTGGGAGAAGGTGGCTGCGGATCATGTCGTCCTTAGTGACCCAGAGGACTCCGGACCGAATGCCTCAGCAAACCTGTGCTGCATGGCCTCCCTGATCCTGCAAAGCCTGCGAAAGGACCCTCGGATTCGTGGTATCAAGGAGAGGGATCATTACTGGATGGCAACCCTCCTTGATCCACGGTACAAGGGTAAGGTTCCGGAACTTATCCAGCCATTGCAGAGGGAGCAGAGGATGAAACATCTTCGGGAGGCCTTGCAGAAAGGTTTGTGCAATGCGTTTCCAGAGCCTGGGAGGTTACAAATTCCTGGTCCTGGACAACGTGTTGCTGAGGCTTTGGTCAGTCACAGAAGGAACGGTGGAGAAGGTGGCCGTCTGACCGATGTGTTCAGACAATTTTTTAGTCCGCAGCCCCAAGGTCTGATCGGTTCCAGCAACCATCGCCAGCATCTGATTTACATTGTGAAGGAATACCTAGGGGCAAGATCTGACTTGGATACCTATCCAACCGAAAATCCTCTGGGCTACTGGGTCTTGAGGATGGATCACTGGCCATAGCTTGCACAGTATGCAATTGAGCTACTGGCCTGTCCGGCATCCAGGGTTCTTTCGGAACGCACATTCAGTGCTGCTGGAGGCTTTGTAATCTATCACAGAGTGCGCCTGTCCACCGACTTGGTTGATCGGCTCATAAAAATGAATCAGTCTTGAATCACCAGCTACCAAGCACCTGATGCTGATGTAACTGAATATTTTTTTATGAATGTGAGATCCCTTCAAGACTGCCTATGCTGATGCTGAGTGACTATCCTGTTATGCTGAATGACTATCCTATTACTCCTCAATGTTCATGTTGATAGCTTCTAAGAACATTTCTGGTTCTGGGAACCACCACCAGTGGCTAAGGCCCAATTTTTCTGCCCCTGTTTAACAGGGACGTGTAATTACAATTTTTGCTGTAATATTTTGCAGCAGAGCTTGTTCCTGTGCTCAACTAGAGTATCTGTGAGGGGTTGCAGTGTTGTGGCACCAGCACCAGTTCTTACAGACCAATTTTTCTGCCCCCGTTCAACAGGGGAGTGTAATTCCAATTTTTGATCTAATATTTCGCAGCAGGGCCCGTTCCTGCGCCCACCAAGAGTAACTGCAAGGGCTTACAGTGTTGTGGTAACACCACCACACCACGGCCAATGGCCCAATTTTTCTGCCCCTGTTTAACAGGGGCGTGTAATTACAATATTTGATCTAATATTTCGCAGCAGGGCCCGTTCCAGCGCCCACCAAGAGTACCTCTGCGGGCTTACAGTGTTGTGGCAACACTACCACACCACCGCCAAAGGCCCAATTTTTTTGCCCCTGTTCAACAGGGGCATGTAATTACAATTCTTGATATAATATTTCACAACAGGGCCCGTTCCAGCGCCCACCAAGAGTAACTGTGAGGGCTTACAGTGTTCTGGCACCACCAACACCTAAGGCCCAAATTTCTGCAGAGTATATAGGGCAGGCCCGTACTTTCAAACATCTGACTTACAAATGACTCCTACTTACAAACGGAGGGAGACAACAGAAAGTCAGAGGAAAACTACCCCTAGGAAGGAAAATTCTCTCATATAAGAGTTAATATGGGAAAAAGGTGTCTCCTCTCCACTGATGCTTTATCACCAATCCTTGTTTCCCTAAAAACCCCAAATTTTCTAAATCCAATTTTCATTAGGACAAAAAGTGAGGTGAAATCTTCTGAACAGGTGCACAGACAGCAAAACAAATGTTACAGGGGTGATAACCCTTCCCTATGTTTTCCAAAAAGCTTCAAAATAGATTTTTTGGCTGGAGCTACACTTACAAAATTTACCTGTTCCAAATTACAAACAGATTCTACTTAAGAACAAACTTACAGTCCCTGTCTTGTTTGCACCGCCTGTATACTGCTGTTCAGAGTATATAGGGCCTGGGGGCCCCACACCTTTTCTTTTTTTAATTTGGGTGCAGGGTTCCCCTTAATATCCATACAAGACCCAAATGGCCTGGTAATGGGCTGGGGGAGGGGTACCCATGCCATTTTTCTCAATGATTTTCATCCATATTGCCAGGACCCGACATTACATTAAAGCCGCAAACAGTTTTAAATGACTTTTATTCCTTTAGAAATTTTATTTTTTGCAGGGACTGTTCTAAACACGGGAAAGACGCGCCACTTTACAGGCATACTATAGACACTATACTATTTTCACTCTAAGCATCATTAACCACTTCAGCCCGGGAACAATTTGCCCCCTTCCTTACCAGAGCACTTTTTGTGATTCAGCACTGCGTCGCTTTAACTGACAATTGCACGGTCGTGCGACGTTGTACCCAAACAAAATTGACGTACTTTTTTCCCCACAAAACAAGATTTCTTTTGGTGGTATTTTATCACCTCTGCAGTTTTAATTTTTTGCGCTATAAACAAAAATAGAGCGACAATTTTGAAAAAAATTCAATATTTTTTACTTTTTGCTATAATAAATATCCCCAAAAAATCTTTAAAAAAACAAAAAATTTCCACAGTTTAGGCCGATACGTATTCTTATACATATTCTTGGTTAAAAAAATCGCAATAAGCGTATATTGATTGCTTTGCGCAAAAGTTAAGCCTCGTACACACGGCCGAGTTTCTCGTCGCAAAAAATAGGTTGTTTTTCTCGATGGGTTTCTTGTCAAGCTTGACGAGATTCTTGTGAAGCTTTCCTTGCATACACACTGTCATTCCAAAATCTCGTCGGTCTAAAAACGCGGTGACGTACAACACGTATGACGGCAGTATAAAGGGGAAGTTCCATTCTCATGGCGTCCTCCCTTGGGCTGCTTTTGCTAATCTCGTGTTGCCGCGTGTTAGTTAAAGTTTGGGAAGAGACGATTCGCGCTTTTCAGACTTCATGCTTTCAGTTCATTTTCTTCGGTTCATTCGGTGCTTGTGGGTTTGTATCTTGTCTTTCAGGGCGAGTAGTCAGGTCGTATCTGTTTTTCAGTGCGTTCTTGTCCACTCGTTTCTGATTTTCAGGTCGTTCTTCATAGGCCTTGCTGTACTTAAGTGCGTTCTGTTTAGCTCGTTCTGATCAGATGATCGTTTTTTAGCTATGTTGCGGATACGTTCTCATCATAGATATCGTGTTGTGCATCGACTTTGTGTTTCTGTTGGTCTTCTTGTCTTGGACCAAGACGAGTCAATGAACAAGGTGAGGAGGAGTTCATGGACCAAGAATTGGTTGCTCCAGCGGGACCAATTCTCAAACATGCCTCTGCTGTGGGAGATCGTGGAGAATAATCCTGAGGACTACAGGAATTTTCTTTGGATGTCTGACCCCGTTTTTCAGCATCTGTTGGCTTTGGTGTCCCCCTATATCACCAGGCATAACACCGTTATGCGGGAAGCCATCAGTGATGAGCAGAGGCTCATCGCCACGTTACGCTACCTGGCGACAGGGAGAAGTCTGCAAGACCTGAAGTTCACCACAGGCATCTCCCCCCAGGCTCTGGGCATCATAATCCCAGAGACCTGTTCTGCCATCATCCAAGTCCTGCAGGATTACTATATCACATTCTTTCTATTTCATGTATGATAATGTATTGTATGTCTTTCATCCTTCCCTAATTAGCATGATTGTAATATGCTGAGAATGTCCCCTTTGTTCCCTCATGCATGCTGTAATTGTTTAAGTCTTTTTTTGGCCTACATGCATTTTTCCCTTCACTTACCTCTCCAGCATGCTCTCCTGGGCCCAAACACATCTAGCCTAGTCTGTTAACAATGTATTTTTTAATCTCCATTGTAGTCCTCCCCCCCCTCAGATGGTATCGACATTTTCCAGAATGTGATTTTTGGGGGGGTCCCAAACTCATCTAGCCCCCCCCAAAGAAAAACAATGGGCCATCAGAGGGGGGTGAGCAATGTGAGAATTGTGTATTTTATTTTCAATTTTAAATAATCCTTAAACAAAATGTTATACTTATGTTGGCCATGAATGTTTTTGTACAATCTGCTTGCAATGTTATTTGCAAAAGTACTAATATTTTTGTATCTTGTTTGATTCCCCAGTTTCCTTCCACGCCACAGGAATGGCAGACTGTGGCATTGGAGTTTGCCAGGCGGAGCCATTGACAGGAAGCACGCCCGCATCGTGCCACCACCCCGTTCGGGCTCCTTTTTTTATAACTACAAGGGGTTTCATAGTATGGTGCTGATGGCGGTGGTGTCAGCACAGTATGAATTCCTCTATGTGGATGTGGGGAAGAATGGCCGGATGTCGGATGGGGGAGCCTTCGCCCAGACGGAGTTTGCTCTTCGTCTACAGAGTGATGACCTTGCATTGCCACCGGATGCAGGGAATGTGGAAGGACTCCCCTTTGTCTTTTTGGCTGATGAAGCCTTTGGCCTGGGTCGGCATCTCATGAGGCCTTTCCCCCAGAGGACCCTCACCCCGGAAAGGAGGGTCTTCAACTACCGGCTGGCCAGAGCCCGAAGAGTTGTGGAGAATGCCTTTGGGATAATGGCCAGCCGGTTCCGTCTATTTTTAACTAGTATTAACATGGCGGAGTACAAATTGAACTATATAATTTTTTGTTGCTGTGTTCTGCACAATTTTTTGCGCAACAAATCTACTACTTATATGGCCACAGTTGGGCCCGAGGCCGGACTTGCTGCAGACAATGCCCTGCCGGGCCTCGAACATGTCCATGCTGGCTTGCCCCCCCAAAGTGCCCGTGCAATCCGGCAGAACTATGTGGACTATTTCCTGGGTAGGGGGGCCATTCCAATGCCAGACAATCTTTCATAGTTTTTTATATTTACCATAAAAAAAAAATATATCTGAACTTTCATTTTGTAGTTTTGGTTTGTTTATATTTTAGCTGTCTGCTACTTTTTAAAAGTGTACTTGTAGTGCCAAGTGTATTTTACTTAGTAAACACAAAACATTTCACTGCTAACAACAAAACTAAACCCAAAAAAGGTTATAGTGGTTAAAAAAAAGAGCAGCCACACTTTTTTTTTTCTCTTGTATTTTACTCTGTGCACAATCACACATATGGTCTTTTGAACATTTTTTCTGTCTCTACATTTTTGCAACACATTTTTTGGTTTTCACCTAACATGGCAATTTTTTGGGAAAAGGAAATTACAAAAACTCTCCTCAACATACCTCAAAATCCAATGTAAACCTATAGTCTAGGCAAGATCTCAGACCTTCTTTTTTTAAACAAATGTCTATCTGCCCTTCATTAAAGATGGAGTGTTGTCACCCCTGAACAAGACAACATTTTGAAGATGCACACAATTTTAGGGTGGGTAAAATAGGTTATTTTCTTCCTCATCCCTATTGTCATCATGGGGGATCAATCAACATGTTTTGGGGGGCAACCCCTTCTTCCTTTCAACTACTTGAGTTGTGAGGAAGAGGTTGCACCCCCAAAACACGTACATGGAGATCCCGTGATGGCAGATAGCACATGTTGACCCACTGTGTGCATCTTCAAAATTTGAGTTTTAGAAAAAGTGTTAAAAAAGTGAAAAAATACTTTGAAAAAAAAGGGGGGTTTTATTAAATTCGCCCCAAAACATCAATGATGTCCTTAAATGTATTCTCCATAGCATTCATCCTTTTCTTCATGAAGTCCAGTTGAGTACTACAATCCATTATTTGTTGGATGAGTCTTTGTGCACTATCACTGGAGAATCGTGGAATTTCAGCAACATGTTCATCTCCTAAAATAAAAAGAAAATAATAAAAATCTCCAGCCCTACATCTCTTACCTGAAGCTGTGGTGACAGATACTGACCTGTTGTAGTGACAAGTTCCACCACCTCATCCACTTCTCCTTCCTCCACTTCTCCTTCCTCCACCTCTCCTTTATCCAATTCTACTTCCTCCACATCCTCAGGTTGGGCTTGTTGGGGAGGTTGGGGTTCTTTAGAATGTGTGGGGTTCCTGGGCTCCGAGGAGTGATGTCTTCCCAGTCTTCTCTCCCCTATGAGAATCAAACAAATGGTACACTTAACACACACATATACAAAGTCATAACTAGGAATATGAAACATTGCTTGCAGGTGGGGTACACTTGTCGGTTTTGGCACAGTTCCAAGCTGAAGACCAGATTTTAGAACTTAACAAAGCTGGAATACTGACCTTTTTGTGACAATTTTCTCACATGGGCCCCCTCCCCCCCAGTACCCACTGTAGCACCTGTGTGGGACACCCTAAAAAGGTTGTTCTGGCAGCCCACGCTATAGTGCTCCTGTGAGTGCAGATGTGTAAACAACTGCTGAGTGTCCTCTCCTTTACATTGAATCAAGTTTGCATTTCATTCTAGTTACAAACACATCATCTAGACAACATTGTCATAACATTTATGGAATCTAAACAGCCATTTTTTGCAAAAAATTAAAACACGGATATTGACAATTGATCGTATGTAGTGTGCAAACGATGTGTCTGTATCGACCGATTACTGTGCCCACTAAATTGTAGAAGATGTAATTTTAGAATGTAAAATATAAAAAAAACAACATGGAGCAACATGCAAGTTGTGAACTACAACAATAGGGACACAGGAGAAGTACTTACTTTTTTTAAGCATTCTGTTAATGCTCCTTAACTGCTCCGGCTCCCTCAGTTTGAGGTCAGACCACCTCTTTCTGAGCTGCTCCTTTGATCTTTTCACACAGAAATTCTTCTTCAGACTTTTCAGTACTTGCTTCATAATTTTGTCCTTCCGAAGATTAGGGTGGGAATACGGCTCATGCTTTGCATCATAATCAGAATTGTTCAATATGGCCACCATCTCCTCCATCTCCTCAAAGTGGCCCTGCCCCTGTAGACGTCCTGTTAGGAACGAAACGCGTCGGGCTATGCATTTTGCTTCCCATATTGCCTTTTAATGTATGAACTGTGATCACTTTTTATTTTGTATGTTGTTTTTTTTGATTAAAAACCCATTGTTTTGACCTACACCAGTGGAGCACCATATGTTTTCTTCTCTTTGCATGATTCGGCGAGGAAAAGTTTTTTTCAGTTTCTCCATTCCGTCTCCCTGCAATACCCTTGTCGGGGTATTTGTATATTCAAGCTCGATTGTACCCCACTGTCCGGTCGAGTACCAGGATCCAGAAAGAGATCTCCAGCCCTGAGGGTTTTGAAGTTTTGAGAAACTTTCGATCCGTTTGGTTCCATCCAGGATTGAGGTCATCTGATTGTCCAGCTGGTATATTTCATCATCCATCAGCGATTCGGTGACGTTCCTGTGAACAGCCGCTGGGGATACTCTTAAGCTTGATTGATCCGCTGTCGTATGACATTCGGGTCCAACATTTCCGGTAAGCACACATTTATGTCATCATTCACGTGAAGATCTGTGCAAGAATTACTCCATCCACTCCACGCCATTTATTCACTTTTTTGGACACTTATCACTTCGTTTAGTGTTGTGGACACTTTGTACATTGGGTCGGATATTTAACCTGCCCCCTCTGTTGTGTTTATGTTTATAGTCACATTTGAGTTACAGTCCAGTTTTACTGGTCTATAGGTAGCACTGCACTATTACCTTCCATCTCCTCAAAGGACATATTAGATGCCTTGTAGCGCCTCCTTGTTTGTGACATTTCCCGCTCTGGGCTTGTCTCCTTGTTAGAAATATCTGAATTCACAGACACCTGCTGTGACTCCGCCATGTCGCCTGCACGCCGAAAGAGAAGGGGCGGGGAAACATCGCAAAAGAACGTCATGGGCGGGCGACGTGTGTCATGCATGCGTAGTGCATATAAAGCTTACACACATGTGACGTATCTACGTTCTGTGTGCGGAGGAAGGAGTTAAGAGGGCCGAACGTAAGACCGAAGGTATGATTTATTACTTGGTACATCAGTGGCCTATACTGCATAGAGATTGAAGAGGCATATATGGGCATAAAGATTGCTCGAGTTTAGAGTGTGATTGACATTTGTATTTTTGTCTGGTGTTTTGTCTTGCAGAAAAAATGAATGCTTTTCTCGAAAAATAATTCCTGTCTGAGTTTATTGATCGCTTAAGGGAGCTGCCCGCTCTGTGGGAGACCAAAAATCCACAGCACAAAAAAAAGGGGTAAGGAAAGCAGCGCTGGAGAGCCTGCTCCCATTTGTGCACACCAGGATGCCCAAATGCAACCATTGAGCAGCTGGACACCAAAATTGGGACCTTGAAAGGCACATATAGGACTGCACGCAATCGGGTCCTGGCTTCTCAGAGGTCAGGAGCAGCACCAGGGGAGGTATATGTCCCACATTTGTGGTACTACGACAGGTTGGTCTTTCTGAATGACCACATTACACAGAGGGAATAATTTTCCAGCCTTCCCTCCAGCCTTCCCTCCAGCCTTCCCTCCAGCCAAGATGATCCTTCTCAGGATCAGGAGGAGCCTTCCATCTTGGATGAAGACCCAGATCTGTCCGTCTGGAGCCAGGTATAGTATTTTCTAAACATTTTTTGTGAAAAAATTAATTATGTAAAATAGATGTTAAGATCTGAACAAATTTAGTCAATCAAGAAAAAGTGTTTGACATAGCAATAGGCAGTAGTGGGCAAAGAAGTTTGGGAGATGAATGCAAAATGATGGGGGCATAATGAGAGTAATAAAAAGAAAATTATAATTATTTGCAACAGTCAATGAGTTGAACATTGTGGGGGTTCTTTACTAAAAGCAAATCCACATTGCACTACAAGTGAAAACTACAAGTGCAAAGTGCAATACAAATTGCACTGAAAGTGCACTTGGAAGTAAAGTCGCTGTAAATCTGAGGGGTAGATCTGAAATGAGGGGAAGCTCAGCTGATTTTATTATCCAATCATGTGCAAGCTAAATTTCTGATTTTTCTTTGCCTTGCATGTCCCCCTCAGATCTACAGCGACTGCACTTCCAAGTACACTTTCAATGCAATTTCAAGTGCACTTGTAGTTTGCACTTGTAGTGCAAAGTGGATTTGCCTTTACTAAATAACCCCCTGTGTGTGATTGATGAAACCAAACTCTAAAATATGTCCCTTTTTTTACACAGGAGGAGGTTAGCCAGGATGAGAGGTCGGAAAATGTCAGGCAGGAGGAGGCTGGGGTTAGTGGCAGAGAGGAGGTGGCTGGTCCAAGTGGCAGAGAGGAGGTGGCTGGTCCAAGTAGTAGGACAAGGTGTCAGGTGCCTCCAATCCGCATGCCACCAAGAAGGGCCAGGAGGGATAGGGCTGTGAGTGTGGCAGCACTGGCCCTCATTAAAGAGGCGCATGCCACCCTCCAGCAGCCCCCAACCCCTGATGAGGGCTATGCGGCATTGGTCGGCATGAAAATGGCCCAGATGCAAACAGAACAACGTCTACTTTGTGAGGCCCTGCTCAAGTCACTTTTAAATAAGGGGTTGAGGGGCAGACTCACTGAGACCACTGTAATTTGTGACCACGGCTATCCTCCTGCACCTTCCTCTTCTCCTCCACCTCCTTCTTCTCCACCTCCACCTCCTTTTTCACAACCTCCTCCTTCTTCTTCTCCTCCACCTCCTTCTTCTTCTCCTCCACCTCGTTCTTTTCCACCTCCACCTTCTTCTTCTCTACCTCCACCTCCTCCTCCTGACATGAGTACACCTCCAGAGGCACAGCCTCCAGCC
This sequence comes from Rana muscosa, assembly GCA_029206835.1. NCBI lineage: Eukaryota > Metazoa > Chordata > Amphibia > Anura > Ranidae > Rana > Rana muscosa. Next base: position 160,707,786 of record CM055120.1, read on the forward strand.
AGGCGGACAAGGAAGGCTGCAGAGAAGGCTGCAGGGAAGCCTACCAAGAAGGCTGCAGGGAAGCGGAGCAAGAAGACCAGGAAGTGATTCCCTTGCTGCAATGTGGTCTGACAGAAGGCAGCCTGTTGTAGTTCCACAGACTTGGGACATGTATCTAACCTGCTGCTGTTCCTGCCCTCTGGGAGTCCAAGACCAGATTAGGCTCACTAATGTATGTGCTTCTCAAGGTCCCATGTTTGGTGTCCACACAGTTGCACAAATTGCAGCAGGCTCTCCAGCGCTGCCTTCTAGTTTGTTTATTCTTATTTTGTATACCAGAATAAATGGCATTTTTTTTTTTACAGTTAATACTTGCCTATGTGTTTTTGTTAAAGCTAAATATTTAGCTGGTGAGTAGGCAGGTAATTTTCTAAAATTAGAAAGCTAGATTTTAAAATGGGACAGATAACACCAAGAAATATCCTTGAAGGACAACAAATAGAAGATATTTTTTTTCTAATTCTGTTAAATTTACACCGGAGAAAAAAAAAAGGAGATCACTAGAAATTAAATAAGATTTTAAAATGCATATCAGAAAAAATTATTCCAAATTTAAAAAAAATAATAAAAAAATATGACATCTTGTCCGAGAAAATAAAATAACATATTCATGAGATCTGCATTCAGAAATGTTGCACAAAGTTAGTCAGAACTCTGTGTGAATATCTGCAGCCAAAAACGTTCATAATTGTTCATCATTGTACCATTCTAAAGAATATTTGAATGTGCAGCATTTAAACGATGCAAAAATTGTTAACTCGTGACGATTCCGAATGTGCTATCTCCATTACGAACGCTAGTTTTACAAGAAGGTGCGCTCCCGTCTATACTTGATCCTGACCATGCGCGGTTTTTGAAGATTCGGAAAAGCATACACTCGTCCAAAAACAGTCTGACGAGGGACACGCCGAGAAAAAATTAGACTCCGACGAGAACAAAGACCGCAGGTCTTCTTTTTTCTCATCGAGATTTTGGCCAGTTTTCTCGACGAGAAAGCATACACACAAACGGTTTTCTCGGCAAGAAAGCTCTCCCAACCGTTTTCTTGTCGTTTCTTGCCGAGAAAACCGGTCGTGTGTACGCGGCCTTATAGCGTCTACAAAATAGGGGATAGATTTATTGAATTTTTTTTTTTTTTTTTTTTTTTACTAGTAATGGCGGCGATCTGCGATTTTTATTGTGACCGTGACATTGCGGCAGACATATCGGACACTTTTGACACATTTTTGGGACATTCACATTTATACAGCGATTAGTGCTATAAAACTGCACTGATTACTGTGTAAATGTGACTGGCAGGGAAGGGGTTAACACTAGGGGGCGCTGAAGGGGTTAAATATGTTCCCTAGTGAGTGATCCTAACTGTAGGGGGAGGGGACTCACAAGGGGAGGAGACCGATCGGTGTTCCTCTGTACTGGGAACACACATCAGTCTCCTCACCTGACAGGACCGTGGATCTGTGTGTTTACACACACAGATCCATGGTCCTGCCATGATTGCGGGCAATCGCGGGTGCCCAGCGGACATCGCGGTCACCGGGCACGAGCACCGGATCCTGAGCGATGCCGCGGGCACGCCCCCCAGGCGGCCGGGAAGCCCAGGACGTCATATGACGTCCACCCAGGATGGGAGAACCCATCTGTGGACGTCATATGACTATGGGTGGGTAGGGAAGTGGGTAAAATCACTGCTCCCGAAAAAAGACCCGTTTTTTTTGTATTGATACATGTCACCTGGGGCAGGACCCGGGTCCCCAAACCCTTTTTAGGACAATAACTTGCATATTAGCCTTTAAAATTCACACTTTTGATTTCTCACGTTCGAGTCCCATAGACTTTAACGGTGTTCGAATGTTCTGGTGCGAACCAAACCGGGGGGTGTTCGGCTCATCCCTACTCTCCACATAGATGAGATTGCAGCCGCCATAAAAGACACACAACCGGGAAAGGCTCCCCGGCCTGATGGCTTTACACTTCTGTATTACAAGACATTTCAGACTCATCTAGCCCCCCAATTCATCATGGCCTTCAATGCCATACTGGAAGGGCATAACGTTCCCCCTGACATGCTGCAAGCTTCTATCTCTGTACTCCCTAAGCCCCGGAAAGGATCCGTTGCTGTGCTTCAGCTACAGGCCCATTTCTCTTCTAAAATGTGACATCAAACTCCTCATGAAAATCATAGCCTCCAGGCTCATTAGTCTAATGCAACGCTTGGTTGCACCTGACCAGGTGGGCTTCATACAGACACGAGAAGCGAGAGACAAACTATCCGGACATTAAACGTTATAGAGAAGGCTAGGGGGTCCAACACCCCCCTCCTACTCCTATCCATCGATGCCGAAAAGGCTATTGATAGGGTGGATTGGGTGTTTCTCCGGGAAGAACTCTGTTCTTTTAGGAATGCCGAAGTCTATCTTAGACTGGATCTCTGACCTCTACTCTAACCCCACAGCCACGGCACGGGTGAATGGGATGGACTCTGACATTTTTGCGATCTCCAACGGTACTAGGCAGAGATTCCCGCTTTCCCCTCTACTGTTGTCCTTTCCCTAGAGCCATTTCTTCGCCATGTAAAAGACAACGCAAATATCAGTGGTGTCCATTCTGACCACTATCAACACAAAGTAGCGGCGTACGCAGACGATCTTTTATTTTTTATCATCAAACTTATAACGTCCCTGCCTTTGTTGTTACAAGAATTTAAACAATATGGCAATCTCTCCAACTTTAAAGTTAACCTGCAAAAGTCGGAAGCTCTGAACATTTCCATACTGGACCATACACTGACAGGTCTACGACCCTTCTTCCCGTTTTTGGGCCACCCGTTCTATTCAATACTTGGGTACCAGAATACCTGCAATTTCAAAGGATATCTTCGCCCTGAATTTTCAACCCTTCCTGTCGACGTTCACTACAGATCTTAGGAGATGGGTCCCCCTCGCTCTGTCTTGGTTCAGCTGATGTAATGTACTGAAGATGAACGCAATGCCACGGCTCCTATATTTGCTACATGCCTTACCTGTCAAATGACTGCAATCTTTCTTTCATGCGGTTCGTTCGAGGTTTATTAAGTTCCTCTGGTGCAGTAGACACCCACAAATAGGTAGGGCATTGATGCTAAGGCTGAAGCTGAGGGGTGGCATTGGTTTACCAGACCCTGCTCTCTATTACACAGCGACGCACATGACCGGAGTGGTTGACTGATGCCGTCATGGGGAATGGAAACTCTGGGTCACACTAGAGCAGGAGATGGCCCGGGTCCCATTGGCTGGTCTGCCCTGGGCGTGCAAGCAATTAGACCCCCACTTAACCACTCACCGGTTGATTGGCCCTTCTCTAGCCGAGATGGAAAGATTTTTTCGTCTTTCCTCCTTGACTAATTTCCCATCTCCCATGACCCCAATCATAGGACATCCTAGATTCCCCCCGGTGTTGTTAGACCTGGCCTTTACCAGGCGAGCCCCGAAAAGGCTCCTACGCGCATCTCAATTCCTAGGACCCCCACCCTGGATCCCTACAGGGACCTTAGTATCAGGACAGGCACCCATCACATTGGATAGCTGGAGGGCTGGGCAGCTCTCCCACTTACTCTGCTCCCTGCCCAAACATGCTCTCTTTTCTCGACAACTCCTTCGAAGAACTATGTCTGAGTGATGGCCCAATTTGAGGTTCCCTTTCTAGGTCCTACAAAACTCTGCTGGACATACAAGCTACCACAGACCCTCTCTTCTTAGCCAAGTGGGAAAGAGACCTACAAACCACATTGCCACTCCACAGAAGGAACGCATACTCTTCTTCGCTCATAAATCATCACTTTGCAGCAAATATCAGGAAATTTCCTATAAGTTGAGCACACGCTGGTATCGCACCCTTGCCGTTTTAGACAAAATATTTCCCAATCAATCTGAACGTTGCTGGCGTTGCGAGCAAAAAACTGTCACTATTCTTCACAGTTTTTGGGAGTGCCCCAAACTAAAGACTTTCTGGCAACCTGTCCTCCGACTCATCCACAAATTCACAGAAATTTTCTTAACCAATGATTAGGGTTATTGACATTGAACGAATGGAAGACCTGACTGCCACGATCCGGGATAAATCAGAGGAACATAAGACCAGGTGGTTTTATTGGACCCAGTTCCACTTCTCAGAGGAATACCTCCTCGAGACATAGTCTGGCCATGATGACTGCCATAGGCTCTTGTTGGCCTTCAGATGACCTGGAGAACTGAGGGCAGTCCTTGCTAGGTGGACTTCTATCCCTCCCCACTTTACCAATACACCCCTCCCTCCCCCCTTTCCTTTTACTCCATCTCCCTCCCCCACCCTTCCTTTCCTTTCTCTCCTATACTCACTTTCTCTCATTTAACTCAAAAATTTGGTATGTTTTCGACCCCAGTCGGCCACCACGCAGTACTCTTCTCCCATGCACGAATACCCGAATTCTCCATGGGTACCGGGGCTAATCCCTAGAGTATTGCAAGTGATCAGTTGACCCGTCAAGGCAAAGCCCTAGTCTTAAGCCCTGTACACACGATCGGTTTTACCGATGAAAACAGTCCGATGGACTTTTTTCATCGGACAAACCGATCGTGTATGGGACCCATCAGTCTTTTTTCCATCGGTTTTAAAAAATAGAACATGTTTTAAATTTTTCCGATGGATCAAAAACCGATAGCAAATTCCGATCGTCTATGGCCAAGTCCATCGGATAAAAAAACCCACGCATGCTCAGAATCAAGTCGACGCATGCTCAGAAGCATTAAACTTAATTTTTCTCAGCTCATCTGAGTGTTTTACGTCACCGCGTTTGGAACGGTCGGTTTTTTGACTGATGGTGTGTAGGCAAGACTGATGGAAGTCACCTTAATCGGATTTCCGATGGAAAAAACCATCGGATTAGAATCCATAGGATATCCGATCGTGTGTACGAGGCTTTACTCCTCCTAGGTATTTGGGTATCTTGTATACTTACAGAGTTGTTTCTGTTTTATTATCTTTGGTATACTTATCTTTTGTTCAGATACCACTACCTGGTGATCATATGTATGCTACCTTGTTTGCACAACATATTCAGTGAAGTTATCATTACATTGTATGTCGCATACCACAAAAATAAAATAAAAAAAAAAGGATAGGAGAAGGCAGCAGGAGTCAAAAAAATCTGGGTCAGTAGTCACAAGCAGGTACAGGATCAGGCTCAGGTAAAGCTGCAGATAAGATAGCAGCTGATGTCTTTACATTTGGCGCATGCGCATATGCGTTCGCCTGTTAGCCCTAATGGGCGTTTGACTGTTAGCGATACTATTCCCGCGCCTTGGCCTTAGCCTATGCCCAGCAAATCGGGCACCTGCTAATGCAAGTCTGTGCATGCCATGTCCCCGACAGACAGTTCCAGGTGGACTAAAACTACACAATGCAAAGTGTATTGTGGTAATTAGGGATAAGCCGAACATCCCCCGGTTCGGTTCGCACCAGAACCTGCGAACGGACCGAAAGTTTGCGCGAACTTTAGAACCCTATTAAAGTCTATGGGACTCGAACGTTCGAAATCAAAAGTGCTAATTATGAAGGCTAATATGTAAGTTATTGTCCTAAAAAGGGATTGGGGACCCGGGTCCTGCCCCAGGGTACATGTATCAATGCAAAAAAAAGTTTTAAAAACTGCCGTTTTTCGGGAGCAGTGATTTTAATGATGCATAAAGTGAAAAAAAAAGTGAGATATTCATTTAAATATCTTCCCTAGGGGGTGACTATAGTATGCCTGTGAAGTGGCACGTGTTTCCCGTGTTTAGAACTGTCCCTGCACAAAATGACATTTCTAAAGGAAAATAAAACTACTTGCGGCTTTAATGTAATGTCTGGTCCCGGGAATATGGATGAAAATCATTGAGAAAAATGGCATGGTTATCACCCCCCCCCCCCCCAGCCCATTACCAGCCCCTTTGGGTCTTGTATGGATATTAAGGGGAATCCCGCACCCAAATTAAAAAAAGGAAAGGCGTGGGGCCCCCAGGCCCTATATACTCTGAACAGCAGTATACAGGCGGTGCAAACAAGACATGGACTGTAGGTTTGATGTTACGTAGAATCTGTTTGTAATTTTGAACTGGTACATTTTTAAAGTGTAGCTCCAGCCAAAAAAATCATTTTTAAGCTTTTTGTAAAACATAGGGAAGGGTTATCACCCCTGTAACATTTGTTTTGCTGTCTGTGCACCTGTTCATAACATTTCACCTCACTTTCCGTCCCAATGACAAATGTTTTTAGAAAATTTGTTTTTTTTTATTGAAACAAGGATTGGTGATAAAGCATCAGTGGAGAGAAGACACATTTTTCCCAAAATAACTCTTACAGGAGATAATTTTGCTTCCTAGGGGTAGATTTTCTCTCACTTCCTCTTGTCTCATTCCGTTTGCAAGTAGGAGTCGTTTGTAAGTTGGATGTTTGAAAGTAGGGGCCTGCCGTATATACTCTGCAGAAATTTGGCCCTTAGGTGTTGGTGTTGCCACAACACTGTAAGCCCTCACAGTTACTCTTGGTGGGCGATGGAACGCCCTGCTGTGAACTATTATATCAAGAATTGTAATTACATGCCATTGTTGAACAGTGGTATGAAAAATTGGGCCTTTGGTGGTGGTGCTGGTGCAACAACACTGTAAGTCCTCACAGTTACTCTTGGTGGGCGCAGGAATGGGCCCAGCTGTGAAATATTAGATCAAGAATTGTAATTACATGCCCCTGTTGAACAGGGGCAGAGAAATTGGGCCTTTGGTGGTGGTGGTGGTGGTGGTGGTGTTGATACAACACTGTAAGCCCTCACAGTTACTCTTGGTGGGCGCAGGAATGGGCCCTGCTGTGAATTATTAGATCAAGAATTGTAATTACATGCCCCGGTTGAACAGGGGCTGAAAAATTGGGCCTTAGGCACTGGTGCCACAACACTGCAACCCCTCACAGATACTGTAGTTGGAGCGCAGCAATGAGCCCTGCTGCAAAGTATTGCATCAAAAATTGTAATTACATGCCCCTGTTAAACAGGGGCAGAATATTTGGGGGCCTTAGGCACTGGTGCTGGTGCCACAATACTGCAACCCCTCACAGATACAGTAGTTGGAGCGCAGGAACAAGCCCTGCTGCAAAGTATTGCATTAAAAATTGTAATTACACGCCCCTGTTAAACAGGGGCTGAAAAATTGGGCCTTAGCCACTGGTGGCGGTGCCCAGAAACAAAAATGTTCTTACATGCTATCAGCATGTTCATTGAGGAGGAAGCGGACAGTTACTCAGCATAACGGGATAGTCACTCTGCATCAGCATAGGCAGTCTTGAAGTGATCTGACATTTCAAAGAAAATTATTCTGTTACATCAGCATCAGGTGCTTGGTAGCTGGTGGTGATCCAAGACTGATTCATTTTTATGAAGGTCAGTCAATCGACCTAGTCGGTGGACAGGTGCACCCTGTGATCGGTTACAAAGCCTCCAGCAGCACCGAATGTGCTTTCCGAAAGACCGCTGGATGCAGTACAGGCCAGTAGCTCAATTGCATACTGTGAAAGCTCTGGCCAGTGATCCATCCTCAAGACCCAGTAACCCAGAGGATTTTCAGTGGGAAAGGTGTCCAAGTCTGATCTTGCCCCTAGGTATTCCTGCACCATGTAAATCAGATGCTGGCGATGGTTGCTGGAACCGATCATACCTTGGGGCTGCGGACTAAAAAATTGTCTGAACGCATCGGTCAGACGGCCACCTTCTCCACCGCTCCTTCTTTGACTGACCGAAGCCTCAGCAACACGTTGTCCAGGACCAGGTATTTGTAACCTCCCAGTCTCTGGGTTTGCGCTGCACAGACCTTTCTGCAAAGCCTCCCGAAGATGCTTCATCCTCTGCTCCCTCTGCGACGGCAAGATAAGGTCCGCAACCTTACCCTTGTAACGTGGATCAAGGAGGGTTGCCAGCCAGTAATGATCCCTCTCCTTGATGGCACGAATACGAGGATCCTTCCGCAGGCTTTGCAGGATCAGGGAGGCCATGCAGCATGGGTTCGCTGAGGCATTTGGTCCGGAGTCCTCTGGGTCACTCAGGACGACATGATCCACAGCCACCTCCTCCCAGCTACGTACAAGTCCATGGGTGTCTTGGGACTGTAATTGATCCCTTGAAGACTGCTGCTGATGCTGAGTGCTAGGCTCCACCTCCATGCTGACACAATCCTCCTCCTCCTCCTCGTCCTCTTCCTGTGTGATAGGTGGGCCAGCAGCAACACTGTCTGGATAAAGGGGGCCTTGAGAGGTAAGGAAGTCCTCCTCTTCCTCCCTCTGTTCTGCCTCAAGTGCCCTGTCCATTATTCCACGCAGCGTGTGCTCCAACAGGTGGACAAGAGGGACAGTGTCACTGTTGCATGCACTGTCACTGCTCACCATCCTCGTGGCCTCCTCAAATGGTGCCAGGACAGTGCATACATCCCTGATCATGGCCCACTGGCGTGGGGAAAAAAATCCAAGCACCCCTGACCCTGTCCTCGTGCCATATTGCAACAGATACTCATTGATGGCTCTCTGCTACGTGTGCAGCCACTGCAGCATGGCCAACGTAGAGTTCCACCTGGTGGGCATGTCACAGATTAGGCAGTTCTTGGGCAGGTTGTATTCCCTTTGCAGGTCAGCCAGCCGAGCACTGGCATTATATGACCGGCAGAAATGCCCACAGAGTTTCCTGGCCTGCTTCAGGACCTCCTGTAAGCCCGGGAACCTGCCCAAGAACCACTGCACCACCAAGTTAAGGATGTGAGCCAAACAGGGCACATGGGTCAGTTGTCCCTGTCGGAGGGCGGAGAGGAAGTTGGTGCCATTGTCGCAAACCACCTTTCCTGACTTAAGCTGGCATGGCGTCAAGCACCTCTGAGCCTGCCCCTGCAGAGCTGACAGAATCTCTGCCCCAGTGTGGCTCCTGTCCCCCAAGCACACCAGCTCAAGCACCGCATGGCATCTTTTTGCCTGCGTACTTGCGTAGCCCCTTGAACGCCTACAGAGCACCGCTGGTTCCGAGGACAAAGCACAGGAAGAGGCCATAGAGGAAGAAGAGGAGAGAGGTGTGTCAGAATCACCAGTAGTAGCATTTTGGAGGCGTGGTGGCGGAACAACCTCCAACACTACTGCACCTTGTCCTGCATCCTTCCCAGCTGCCATCAGAGTCACCCAATGCGCTGGGAAAGATAGGTAACGTCCCTGTCCATGCCTGCTGGACCATGAGTCAGCGATAATATGCACCTTACCGCTGACCGCCCTGTCCAGCAAGGCCAAGACATTGCCTTCCACATGCCGGTAGAGAGCCGGAATCGCCTTCTGTGAGAAAAAGTGGCGTTTGAGAACCTGCCACTGAGGAACCGCACATTCCACAAACTCACAGAAGGGGGCAGAGTCTACCAACTGAAAAGGCAGCAGTTGAAGTGCTAGCAATTTAGCCAAGCTAGCATTCAATCGCTGGGCATGTGGATGGCTGGGAGAAAACTTCTTTCGGCGGTGCAGCAGCTGGGGCAGGGAAATTTGCCTGGTACAATCTGACGCCTGTGTACCGATAGCAAATTTCCCGCAAGTACTTTGCTGTGACACAACTTATTCTACACCTTCATTCCTCTCAGTGCAGGTTTCAGAGAGGACTGAAGGTATAGTGGGGTTGGGGATCCCAGCTGATGAGGAGCAAGGAGAGGTTCGCTTTGTTCTTTGGTGTGGGTCTTTTTTGTATGCTTGCTAACAGACTGCATGGCAGGTCGACATATGTCTGCTCAAGCAAGTGGTGCCCAAGAGGCTTATGTTTTGGCCATGCGAGATACGCTTCAGACATATGTTGCAAATAGCAACGGTGCGATCTGCTGCACACGTCTCATAAAAAGCCCACACCAAAGAACTTTTGGAATAACGCGCAGAGACAGCAGCGCCCTGAACATGCGGAACACTGCGGAGTGATGCAGTCAGTTGGCTGCCCTTAAGCTGGCCCCTGGAGGGCATCCTGCCTCGTTGGAGAATTGCCTCATCCTCCTCCTCTCTCCTATCAGGCACCCACGTGGAGTCAGTGACCTCATCATTCCCTCCCTCCTCATCACTGGAGCAAATCTGGCAGTATACTGAAGCTGGGGGAACATGATTGCCAGATTGCTGTCCTTGTTGGGCACCCCCTCTCTCTGGGCTCACGTTACTGCCTTCCTCTAGCTGGGTACCATGATCGGAGCCTTCATAACGCTGGGCATCCTCTTGGAGCATGTACCCAACACTGTGGTCAAACAGTTCAGGGACTCCTCAGGAGGACATGGTGGGGCTAGGGAAGGAGTGACTGATGCCATTGAGCTGAGGGAAGAGGCCGCTTTGGCAGCTGCTTTGCCAGACTAAGTATCCTGAGCCTGGGTGAGAAAGGATGAGGAGGATAAGGACGGCTTGGTCATCCACTCTACCAAGTCTTCGGCATGTTGCGGCTCAACATGACCAGCTGCCGAAAAGAAGGACAAGCGTGTCCCATGGCCATGTGCTTATGAGGATGCACCGTGTCCACAACCAGCACTGTTGCCTCTAGACACAGAGCCTGCTTGCCCTCTTTTTTTGGCTCTTGACTGTCTGCCGCTCCTTGTTTGCCTTCCAGACATACGAATGGCCTGCAGTGAGATGTAGCTGCACAAAGGTGGGATGTATATATATATATATCTATACTGATTATACTGCAGCTAGAAAAATCATCTGCCTGCTGTGGTATTAGTATCAGAACACCAGCATTTTTCTTCAGTTAGTTTTAGGTGCACACTGTGCAGAGGACACAGTACAGTAACTGAAAATACTTGCAGCTCCCTGCCTGTGGTATTTGTATGAGAACACCAGCAATTGTATTGAGGTAAGCTTTAGGTGCACACTGTACAAAGGGCACTAAAGCAAAATACTGCAGCTTCATGCCTGTATTTGTATCAGAACACCAGCAATTGTATTCAGGTAAGCTTTTGGTGCACACTGTGCAAAGGACACTAAAGCAAAATACTGCAGTTCCCTGCCTGTATTTGTATCAGAACACCAGCAATTGTATTGAGATAAGATTTTGGTGCACACTGTGCAAAGGACACTAAAGCAAAATACTGCACTCCCTGCCTGTATTTGTATCAGAACACCAGCAATTGTATTCAGGTAAGCTTTTGGTGCACACTGTGCAAAGGACACTAAAGCAAAATACTGCAGCTCCCTGCCTGTATTTGTATCAGAACACCAGCAATTGTATTGAGGTAAGCTTTAGGTGCACTCTGTGCAAAGGACACTAAAGCAAAATACTGCAGCTCCCTGCCTGTATTTGTATCAGAACACCAGCAATTGTATTGAGGTAAGCATATGGTGCACACTTTGCAAAGGACACTAAAGCAAAATACTGCAGCTCCCTGCCTGTATCTGTATCAGAACACCAGCAATTGTATTCAGATAAGCTTTTGGTGCACACTGTGCAAAGGACACAGTACACTAAGTGAAACACTGCAGCTAGCACAATCACCTGCCTGCCTGTCAGTATAGAGAATAACAGGAACGGATCTAGCTAAACTGAATACAGTGTGTAAATATATATACAACACCCAGGATGCATATATATCCTCTACACACTGTAACTGCAGCTAACTAACTCAAATCAAATTTCACTGTCTCTCTCTCTGTCTCTTTCCTTTAACCAACGCCAACACACTACACAAGGCCGCCAAGCCGTCGGCCTTATATAGTGTGGGGAGTGTACCTACTTCTCTGAGCCATGATTGGCCAAAGCCACCCTGGCTTTGGACAATTACGACTCTCTGTACCTACGGCGCTGTGATTGGCCAAGCATGCGGGTCAATCATCAGCCAGCAATACACTGCGATGCCGCAGTGAATTATGGCCCGTGATGCGCCACTCGAATTTGGCGCGAACGGCCCATAATGTTCGAAATTCGCCGAACGGTCGAACAGCCGATGTTCGAGTCGAACATGGGTTCGACTCGAACTCGAAGCTCATCCCTAGTGGTAATTAGTGGCTATGGTGAAAGGTGGGTGTTATCCTAAAGAACAAAGGTTACTGTAACACAATTTCATATGTATATACTGTATGATAACAGATGACTTCTGTTCTGTAAAAATGATGTGAACTCCCCAAAATAAAATGCCTAGATGAAATATCATGCCATGCTCATCAATATTTCTTATTATTCTGATTTTTTTTTACAAAGGAGTACAACAAATGTTGCAGCTGTGCATTCTTATAGCACTGACTTCCTTTGAGCTCTCTGCATTCAGTAGCATAACATGCCGGAAAATGTGAGGTTTGACGAAGGGGCAGATAGCTATGTGAAGCACAATAGCTATCATGCTGTACATGCATTGTTGTTTGTTTGCCTTTAAATCATTTTTTATCTTCTTTACTATGTAGCTAGGAGATGCTCTGTATAGCTTTTTAGTGTGTCTTTCATATCTGTTCCGAGCACATGTAATTGCTGACATTAGACATATTAATTTTTTGACCTGATGTCCATCGGTTATGATCTGCACAAGTTTTGGATTAAAGCTATATGTAAGTATCCCAGATACAAGCAACAAAGTCACAAATGTGGGTATCAACCCCAAATTTGTATAACACACAATACACTAGGGAAAACAGGAATGGTGAGGAGCACTGAGGTTTTTTGATACTCAATGCGTTTCGAACAAAATAGTCTTCCTCAGGGGATTGCCCTTGGGTAGCACATCAGAGAATCAGAGAGTTTTTCTAGAACAAATACATATTGTAAATACAATACATATGAAACTACAAGATCATTCAAAAAATAAGTAAGAGATCCAGTTTTCACCAACTTACATATATTCGTGAAATACTGTATATCAAACATAGCAGGATATATGATGCCAAAGATCCCCCAGGACTGAAAGGAGGAAAGGGACAGCACAAGGAAGAAAGTCGTTTTCAGCCCATTTGTTCCAGGCACAAGGGATACAATGTATAAATGGTTTGCCTGACAAAAAACAACCAACATGCAATGTGTATAGATGTATTACAACTTAATATACAGAAATATGACTCTATTGACCGTACCTTGCTAGGCAGATGTCTCAACCAAGTATGTCACCAAAAAGATTGTAACTGTAAACAGCATGTGGGATAGTTATAGAAATACAAAGGGGACCTGTGGGTTAAAAAACATTGTCAAAAAGGTCTAGAACCACAAAAGACAACATAGAGAACCCCTTGATGTCAAATGATGAAACGTGAATGAGTGCCAGGGTTTGACCTGGCAGTTCAAAAGGGGGTCAACTTACCTACACAAATTATGATAACAGAACCCAAAAATCTCCAGTCTCAACAAAGCGCCTCCATCCAGCACCTGCTCAAAAGAGACAGGTGATGGTGGGCGGTATAAAAATAAAATGAAATAGATCATGTGTGCAGAATGGACCAATCTCTGAAGCACAATTGGCGCCAAAAATCACCTTCCCACAGCTGTGATAGTTACTGGCTAATATGACAAGGACTATGACACGCGTCATCAAGGCAACCCCAAATTGGCTTTATGACTATTTCCCCAGTCAGTCTCCAGCTGGTCCGTGAAAGTGTGAGACACTAAAGTGGGCTGAGTTTCCAGCTATCCCCACCAGAGAGCAGCAGTGATCCATCTTCCTGGGCAGAGGAGCGCTCCACAGCGCATTCCTTCCACCTTGCGGTTGTTTCTCCTGGCTGTGTATCGGCGTCTTAGCGGGACTGACGTCACCGGCACATGCGGCATGGATCTTCCTGGTTCTCTCCTTCTGCGGATACAGCCCTGATTTCTGTTTTTCACATGCCGGAGGGTCTTTCACATGCCGGCTCACAGGTTCCCAGTGTGATCCCCAGCTAAGGGCACTGGCGGCCGCCTTCCCCCTTCTGTTCCATCGCACACTCCAAGCTACGGTATTATTGACCTACAGTGGGAACTGTCAGCCCCTCTTTGCTCTAAGAATCTCAGGTGATATTACAAGTTGTATGTTTTTTTAATGAGTGTCTAGTCAGGACTGTATTTTAGTTTTTTAGTTTTTTTTGTGGTTGAATAAACTATCAACTTTTGTACCACCTCCAAGAGACAGACTGCTTTATGTTACCCATGAGCGTTGGATTATAGTGTAATTTTTGTGTATAGTCGTAGTTCCCAGGTACGACCTTCATCTAGCAGCCCTGGGCTTACATTCCTCCTCTTTTTTGACCTCTGCTCCCACTCCATGGTACTCTATGATATCCCCACATATGTCCACTATTTTGAGCTCTGGTGATATTGCTGTTTTCTATTTGGCTAATAGGAGAGATGACTCTCCATAATCCCCCACCGTCTAAGCCGCGGAAAGATATCTCTGCTATTTTTTTGGGGGTATCTAAAAAACCCTGGTGCTCCTCACCATTCCCCTTTTCTCTAGTGCATTGTGTTTTTTGGATTAAAGCTTTCTATGATCTGCAAGATGTCATTTGGATCGAGTCACTGTCTGATAATTCTACTGAGACTGTAAGTTAAAGTTATCTTGCCATAACTGGCTTAGTTAGGCCCCTTTCACACTGGCGCGTTTTTCAGGCGGTTTAGCGCTAATATTAGCGCTGTTATACCGCCTGAAAAAATCGTGCCCTGTATTCTTCAATGTGAAAGCCCAAAGGCTTTCACACTGAAGCGGTGCGCTAGCAGGACCGCTCAAAAAGTCCTGCTAGCCACATCTTTACAGCGGTGAAGGAGCGGTGTGTTCACCGCTCCTTTACCGCGGCTGCCCATTGAAATCAATGGGCCACCGCGGTAATACCGCCCGCAAACCGCGGCAATAGCCGCGGTTTGCGGGTGGTATTAACCCTTTTCGGCCGCTAGCGGGGGTTAAATTCACCCCGCTAGCGGACGCATACCGCGGTGATAACGACGGTATAGCGGCGCTGAAAATCGCGCCGCTATACCGCCACCGCACCTGCCCGCCCCAGTGTGAAAGGGGCCTTATAGAGATCACACTTCACTGCTTAGATTGGAGAGGCAGACCAATAGCTGTTACTGATGGCAGCTCACACTATAATTATGCTCTGAATAGGGCAGTATCTTTACTAAAGGCCACCAACCTAACATATTCTATTTGTACTAAACTTGGGGAAATTGGTGAGCCAATCACCAGCCTATATGTTTAGCATGGATGATGAAAAGCCAAATGATGCTCATATACAGTTCTTGCTCTCAGTTTCTCTACAAGTACACATGAAATTCTTGTTAGAGAATTACAGTTTCAGAACTTACAATATTTTTTGAAAAACTTGTATATCCATAATGTAGAGTTTTCTCAATGTCATCTAGATCAAGGTTCATAAAACACCAAGATATATCTAATAATTTTAATGAATCAAAAAGAAAGCATTAAGTGTTACTAAGCATACATATTAAGTGCTGCTTTCATAGTTGATTGGGAAATATATCCCGGAGTTAAAAACACTCATGCACTCCAAGTGTTGCAGCTTGCAAGTATTAAGCTCTAGGGAGGCTTCAGTGTTACATGTTGAATAGAGTGGAACTGATCTTGGGGTCTGCTAATTGAGCAGAACACTGAAATTGGGCCAGCCTCTTAAACACCAACATATAAAGGAATCTCTTGAGTCTCATCAGTAAACTGAGACACTAATCTAATGCAGTTTTAAATACGAAGCAGGTCAAAGGAAAAAAAATCTTGTATATAGAGTATGTTATCAGAAGTTGATAGAAGTGTCTATAGCAAATACAAAAATGCTACTAACTCATAAACTGACTAACTACCTCATTTGCAATATCAATGATAACAGTAACATATATAAGGGGGGCAGGCTCAACAGCTTTCCTTTTAATAAATTAAATTTATTAGACATACAGTAGGTGTTTCATGATCTACATGACATTGAGACAGCTCTAGATTTTGGACATGCAAGTTGTTCTTGCCAAAAGAAAAAACGTTGACCAGCTGACATATTTATTCTCATTGCTCACTCGCCACAAAATAATAGCTCTACAAACTATAACAGTTGAATGGGCTTTTTTAAAATTGGAAAAATCTGGATAGAAAGTATGGGTTAGACAATGCAATAAAGGCAGCTTTGACACAATATCAAATGCTGGCACAGGGAACATCAGATAATAGCACAATAGAGAAAAGGTATACCTATGACCTATCTATGAGTCTTAGTCCCTGACTTAAGCCCTGTACACACAGGCCAAATGTCAGGAGACAATGGCCGGCAAAAACAAAAACGGCCGACATTCTGCCCATGTGTATGTCGGTCTGTTAGTTTGGCCAGCTTCTGTCAGACATGCATGCTGGAAAACCAGCAGTCGACCGACACCTGATCAGCGCTCTAAGCCAATGATAGGGGAGGTTGCTGAACTAACATTGCATGGTTAGCACAGCTGCTCCGACCGTAGCTGTCAGCTTTGTTCCGTGAAACCCCCTGTGTTGCACGAAAAAACTGTAGTGTGTACCTTGCTTAAGCAACTGGCCAGTGGAGGATTAGCTAAAGTTTGCTGGTGTTGGTGCTCTTTAATTATAATTGGAGAATCTGTGGGGTACAAAACAGCATTTGTATTACAAAACAGATATTTTTAATACATGGTTTACAAACAGCAGCCAACACGCACTAAGGCCCATAGGCCTCTCACCACCCAGATGCTTTGCTGGTGTCCTTCTGGGCACAGTCTGTTCCCTGATGGCTGTTTCTACAGAAGGATATATGTGGATTGAAGATAGGGCACAGTATCTCTGGAAGAATGAAAGGCCTTTGCTATCTGGGCAAACATCTAGATAAGGTCAGGCAAAGGGAATGAAACATGTCAACAGAGGTGTGAAACGTTTTAATCAGACATTTAAGAATGGCCTAAAGACACATCTACAATAGGGACTCCTCTTCAGCAAAGCTGAACTCCTGTTCTACAAAATTTCAGGTAAGCTCTTCTTAGCTAAATGGGGGAATCACCTGCAAAACTGATGATAGGTTGTAATCTACGAACCCCACTCAGAAGTTTAAAGCCACCAAAAAAAGTAGCAGAACCCCAAAGCCTTTGAGCTTGAGTGGAAGGGTACCAGGTCAAAGCAAAAACAGTGATGCAAAAAAGAACTGACAAGACATCTACCCTCATTTCTGGCCAGTGTGTGAGGAAAGAAAACCACCAACCAAGGCAAAATGTAATGCCAGTCTCTCTCATCCTGCACAAATCCACAGCCAATCGGGACCTATAGGCTGGAGAATGGATCAATCTGACATATAAACATGTTAGCTCCCTCTGAAGATCCCTTGGTCAGGCACTATACTACTGCTAATTGGCTTATAGGGATGGGCAAACGGTTCGGCCTGAGCATGAGTTTTCCTGAATTTGCAGGGTGGTCGCCGGGTGTTCACCCAAACGAACACCTTGCAATGGACTGAGCGCTGCATAGTGCAGTCTGTGCCCTGATTGGGCAAAGCGTTGTCCAATCAAGGTGCAGTGTAAGGTTGTTAAGGAGCGGGGCCGGGAATCTGGCCGCGGTGTCCTCAACAACCGATGAGTCATCAGCTCTCAATGGGTGTCCCCACTGACAGCTGAACAATAAAATAAAAAGTGCCAGTAAAAAATACAGAAAAAAACGACATGGGGTCCCCCCCCCCACAGTCCATACTAGGCCCTTTTGGATCTGGTATAGATTTGAAGGGGAACCCCACACCAAAATAAAAAAAAGGACCCGATTCCCCCCTAAAATTCATACCAGACCCTTATCTGGGCATGCAGGTTGGCAGGTCAGGAAAGGGGGGGGGGCGAGCGAGTGCCCTCCCTCCTGAACCATACCAGGCCATATGCCCTCAACATGGGGGTTGGGTGCTTTGGGGCACCCTCCCGCCCCAAAGCACCTTGTCCCCAAGTTGATGGGGACAAGTGCCTCATCCCCACAACTGTGGCCGGCAGTTTTGGGGGTCTGCGGGTGAGAGGGGCTTATCGGAATCTGGAAGCCCCCTTTAACATGGTGCGCTTTGACATTTCATATATGGGTAAGGGGCAGGGCCACCTGGCCACACCACCTGTTGGCACCGCCCCTTATGACATCACCTGCCCATCATTCACCAGTCTGTGATGTGGGGGGTGTCCGGCCCATGTCTATTGGCTTACTTAGGATGAAGAATCTAGCCATACCACACAGCCACAAACACCTAGAAGTCTGGACAACATCTCTCACTCTCATGAACTAGAAAGTGTAATGCATTCAGAATTCACTAAAACATTAGGCACCTGGCTGACTAAGTATTTTATAATGTTATCAAGTTTTTAAGTCTAATGGGGTTTGGGGGTGATGTTGTGAAATTGTTAAGATTTGTGTGACTCCCTTCGGAAAGTCATGAACATCATTAATAGTTTTGGTCAAATCTCCGGACTAAAGATAAACTGGGCAAAGTCCAGTTTGTTACCACTGGACCCTCTGGTAGGTTCCTTGCCTGAGGAGGTAGCTCAAATCCCAGTTGTGAATAAATTTAAATATCTAGGTATAAACATTTCCAAAGACCCTCAACAATACACCTCAGATAATATTGATCCTCTGTTGATTAAATTCAGGGGTAAAATAAAAGTCTGGAAACGCTTGCCAATATCTGTGGCAGGTCGGTGTAATTTGATCAAAATGATTTGGATGCCCCAGCTCTTTTTTGTATTACATAATTTGCCAATTCGGCTCTACAAAAAATGGTTTCAAAGGATAGAGACTCTGTTCAGGGAAATGATATGGAAAGGTGGTCCAGCAAGAATCCAGCTAAGTACCCTGCAACTCCAGAAACAGGAAGGAGGAGTAGCGCACACCCCTATACCGTAGTTATTTTTTGGCGTCACAACTTCAATATTTAGGGGGAAGCAATGTAGCTGGTCAAGAAGTAGGAAGAAAGATACTCCTTCAAAACACTCCACATGAATCCATACCTAAAGCTTTGGAGGCAGGGTCCTTTTCCCCAAGACTCCCAACTTTGAATCTAATGATGAGGGTTTGGGACACAGCGAAAACAATACTGGATTAAAGAGGCTTTACGGAATTCACTCCACTGTGGGATAATAGTAAATTAGGAGAGCTCCAGAAGATAGAGACAATAAGGGAATGGGAGAGATGCGGAATAAAATTTGTTTCACAGCTATATCAAGAAGGTACCTTGAAAACTTTCCAGGAATTGAGAGCCCAACATGCCTTACCGAATAAATCCTTTTTTAAATACTTACAGGTCAGGCATGCACTAGAGGTACAGTTTAAAGGACAGACTCTACAATGGAGCACAATTCCTGTACTCCAAAAATTAATGAATGCAGATTCAGTGAAAGGCTTGATTTCTAAAGTATACCCACATATTAATAAAGGGAGATTGATCAGGCTAGAACCCTCCTTGTACAAAATGAAATGGGAAAAAGATGTAGGAGTTATCTCTGATACCCAGTGGAATAGGATCCTTGAATTGGCCCCATTGGTTTCGTTGTCTCCCTCACAGAGGATGTCACAACTTTTTTTACTGTACAGAACCTATTTTACCCCTTACAGACTTTTTCAGTTTGGCTGTCGGCCAGATCCTAGTTGCCCCAGATGTGGGGATTCAGAAGGGGATTTGCTCCACATGTTTTGGAGATGTCCAAAGCTTTTCCAGTATTGGAAGAAGGTGGTAAAAACCATTTCAGGGTGTTTGAAATTTCCATTGAGTTGATGCCGAAGCAATGCCATTGGGGTTAGTGGAGGAAGTGGGTAAACTAGGAAACTCCCAAATAGCAGCTATGAGATGTCTATTCCAAGCAAGGATTCTGATTGCTCGTAGATGGCAGTTGACACTGCCTCCGTCCAATGAGGAATGGCTGAATAGTATGAATAGGATAATCCTTAAAGAGAAATCGGTATATTGTATATATAAAGCAAGGTGTGCCAACGAAATCTGATATGATCTGGTTATCCTGGTGGGAAGCAAGAGGGATCAGTATGTAATTCCTAATAAATGCAGAAAAAAACAATTAAAGGATGAGCAGCGACATAAGAGAAACCAAATGACGAGGGAGTGGAAGTTGAGGAAATGAGTGGGAAGAACGAAGTTGTGAAGGTGATGTAAATGGGTGAGAATTTTAGCCTTAAAATAGCAGATCCTATAGACAACTCCATAGGATCCCCTCCCCAGGCACCTCCCTAAAGCTATAGAGGACAGGTAAGGTTTATTGACTCAGGGGAGAAAAACTGGGGTGGAGGGCCGGTGTTCTAACATTATGGGTCCCCCTATCAGATAGTGCCCGGGGTGGATTGCGCATGCGCAATCGGAGATCACGTAAATCTTTGAGACTAAACATCTATTACATCACCTGTTGTTGGCGCATGCGTAGTTAACACGCGCTCGCTCCCGCCTCTCGTTCTATCAGATGAGGGACCCATCTAGATAGAACAGCGCTGGCTGCGGGTGTATTATTGAGGACCCATCTCGATAGAAGAGCGCTGGCTGCGCTCACTCAAATACAGCAAGGGGCAGATATGTGTAGTTTATTGTAAAATGCCAGTGCTGTTGTATCTATCGAGATGGGTCCCCCATCTGATAGAACGAGCAGCGGGAGCGAGCGCAGGGAGCGCGGCCAGCGTTGTTGTATCTATCGAGGTGGGTCCCCCATCTGATCAAACGAGCGGAGGGAGCGAGCGGCAGGAAGCGCGGCCAACAGCTGATTGAACAGAGCGGAACAGATGTTTATTTTCGGGCATTTCCGTGACATGGGACTGCGCATGCGCAGTCCAACCCGGGCACTACCTGATGGGGGACCCAGAATGATAGGACACCGGGACATCACGGGGAAGACTGTTTATAATTTGTTTGTGTAGCGGCCCCCTCTCTCTCCTCTCTTTATCAGCTCGTCAGTCTCTTGTCTAGGGGTACCTTAGAGGAGAGAGTGCGGGGTCACCACGCCAAGCCTTCACCGCAGATGTTTGTGTGGTGTAAGCAAAGTTCTTTTTTTACCTTTGGGTTGGTGTTCTGCACCTGGAGCCTCCAAAGAGAGTTACCTTGAACAATGTCTGCCAGAAAACGAGCCCCACACCATTAAAGTCCAACACTCCTTTATTCTTCTCAATGCACAAGTGAACACAATCAGTTGGACTCCCTTAGAGAACAGAACAGACAAGGAGGGGTGGATGCGAGTAGGCCCAGACACAATGAACTCTCCACTTTCCTTCCTGAAAGTGGGTTGCGGTCTCCGAGCGAGGGGGAATTTCCTTCCAGGCGGTCTCAGATGGAAGGCTCACCTGTCACCGGCTATATGCTGCACCGGGTCTTCAAGCAAGTGTCTCCCACTGGTCCATTACGACTTCCGGATTCGGGTACCCACTCCCGGGGTTCCCTAGGATCTCCTTCCCTCACAGAACTCAGTGGTGGGCACTGAGCTCCAGACCTCCATCCGAGTACCTCACCCCAGGCCAAAGGTGCCTGGGATGGAACACAACCTCCGAACGTCCTCTAGGCCTAGGCCGCCTAGAGAACCGACATGAACCACCGCGCTCAGGCTGAAGGTGCCTGGGACTCGACCCCGTGACAAAGATGGCCGGCCCTTTTATACCCTCTCCGCACAGCGGGTTCCCCGCCCCACCATACCGCTGCTGAGGGAGGACAAAAAGGGAGCACAGCACACAGCAATGGTTCAACCCCAGCCCAAGGCGACAGCGCCACCCGTGGGGCTGCAGGGAACTGCACATCACTGGTGTCTCTGCCAGTTTTAAACACACAGAAAAGTGTATACCCGCTACACTCTCCCCCTGGTAGTTTGACACTGGTCCCCAGTGTCTGGAGTAAACTATGCCCTCAACGGCTGGCATAGCCCAGTCCAGAAACCAACTACAAATTGTACAAAATAAACTTTTGAAAACTTGGTCAACTGAAGCAATTGTGTCTGAGCCTTACATGAAAGAGAAGGGAAACAACAACATTTTAACCATAACTTTAGAATCACATTCACATTACACTTTTCCCACCCATCCTGACTAAGACCCACCCCATTCTCAGTGGTCTTGATGGGATGCTCTCCTGCAGAGGGAAAAAAAGAAAATTAACACACATAAACCCTGACACATGTATTCATGTAAGAGGAAAGAAACTTCTTCGTAAAGAAATCCCTTTTCTCCAAAGAGTGAGTGTGTGAAAAGTGTTAACGATGCGCAACACTGCCACCTGGTGACAGCGTCGCGGTAACTGCACTCGTGGAACTTCTCTTCTTCTCTTGAGCCCTATCTACCCCAGAGTCCATGATCTCTTGTTGGGAATTTGAAGAACAAAAACAGGAACAGTCCTTCATTCCTCTGGGTAACAGGGACAACAAGCCCCAGAAAGTTCAGCAGCATAAGAAACAAGAACAGAGTCTCTTTCCTCCTACAGATAGGAATGGGGATAGGGCAAAACAAGTGGTTTCAAGTGCTGATCCATGGTCTCCAGATGGTACTCGACATCATCCCCTTCTTTGCGCCGGATCAGCACCTTGTCCGCGTGGATGTGCCGTCCCAACATCCATTCTGCCTTGCAATCTTTAAAACGCTGAGAGGCCTTGGGGGAGCATGCCAGGTACCTGCGGGCGTGTGTAACCTGAAGGTGGGTCCACACAAAGTCATTATACCAGCGCTCCCTGCACACTTCCACCTCATACAACAACTCCTTGGACAAGTATGGGTACTCCCATCCATACTCTGCAGAAACCTTCTGGCCAAATAGGAGTTGTAGTCTGGCCAGAGGGGGCATAGTGGCTCTGTCCCCTTCGCCAGGCAAAACTATTGAGTCCGGGTGACGAGGGACCTTGATTACATCTGATCTGGGCATAGGTGCCCGCAACAGCAGTCTCTTTTCCCCGGTCCCAGGTGTAGGGGGTACCGGGAATGTAAGGGCAGGCTGGGGACGGGACCCCTCTTCAGGCGCTGGTGCCTCCACCCGAGGTGTACTATCCCCAGTAGACATGGGTGGGTCCCTGGTTCTTCGGGATGAGGCAAGAGGTACTTTGTCCCTGCCCTTTTCTGCAAACAGTTCATCAATAGCAACATTGTCTCCCACATCCGAGAGCGACTCCAGGTCAGAGGTGTCACACTCCTCTGCAGGCAGGTAGCCCGTAGTGGAGACTGAATTACCACCTCCTCCCACACACCAAATCTCTCCGCCTGGCTTACCTCGGCCTTTACTTGAAGCGGGACGTCTGGAACTCTTATCGACGGATCCACCCGGGCCGGGCGTAGGCAGGCGAGATGGTCCACCGCAACCGCTGGACGGGGCTACCATGCCGGTCTTTCTCTTCGGCGGTGGACGCTGTGAGACAGTGGTGACCGAGTCAGCATCCTCGGATTTCTCCCGTTGAGTACTTGCGACCTCCTCCGAGGTCGCTGCAGTGCGCACAGGGATGGCTGTCAAAGCAGTGATTCCTCCTCTCTGAGTGGTGCTGCCTGCAACACGGCCGGGGTAAATGGTCCTGGGCTTCTCAACCACTGGATCTACTTCAAATAGAAACTCCCCACAGGCCTCGCATCGCCCGAACGGCTTCAGTTGACACACCAGTCCCGAACAGCCGGGACAAATCACACCCAGGGCCTCAACGTCCATGCACGAATACAGGGCGAATCGTCCCCTTGGCTTTTGCCGAATCCCTGTATCGGTCACCGGAGCAGCAGCAGTCAAAGACGTGGTAGAAGGATGAAGTGGAACCCACGTTGTTTGTTCGAACATGGTGACTTGCTGTTGGTCCATCGCGCACTGCAAAGTTTTGCGCCAACGTCCCACGTGTAGTCCTTCACACGTATTGGACTCCTCCACTTTACTCCAGTTCGAAGGCTTTTCTTCTTTTTCCTTTCTGAGTCACGCCCACGAACTAAGCGGTGGGGGTGTGCCTGGTGACGCAGTGCAAAGAGAAACCCCCACGTGTACTACTTCACACGGCTGGGCTCCCCCCTTCTCTCGCTCTTCTGCGCCTTTCCCTTCACTGGGTCATGTCCACGACTTCGAGCAGGGATGCACTTTGGCCAATAACGTGGCCCACCTACTCGGAACTCCTCCCGGCAGACACGTTCAACTCCGTAGTAGCACGAACACCAATCCCGGACCCGAGCCCCCACGTGTAGCAGCCCCCTCTCTCTCCTCTCTTTATCAGCTCGTCAGTCTCTTGCCTAGGGGTACCTTAGAGGAGAGAGTGCGAGGTCACCACACCAAGCCTTCACCGCAGATGTTTGTGTGGTGTAAGCAAAGTTCTTATTTTACCTTCGGGTCGGTGTTCTGCACCTGGAGCCTCCAAAGAGAGTTACCTTGAACAATGTCTGCCAGAAAACGAGCCCCACACCATTAAAGTCCAACACTCCTTTATTCTTCTCAATGCACAAGTGAACACAATCAGTTGGACTCCCTTAGAGAACAGAACAGACAAGGAGGTGTGGATGCGAGTAGGCCCAGACACAATGAACTCTCCACTTTCCTTCCTGAAAGTGGGTTGCGGTCTCCGAGCGAGGGGGAATTTCCTTCCAGGCGGTCTCCGATGGAAGGCTCACCTGTCACCGGCTATATGCTGCACCGGGTCTTCAAGCAAGTGTCTCCCACTGGTCCATTACGACTTCCGGATTCGGGTACCCACTCCCGGGGTTCCCTAGGATCTCCTTCCCTCACAGAACTCAGTGGTGGGCACTGAGCTCCAGACCTCCATCCGAGTACCTCACCCCAGGCCAAAGGTGCCTGGGATGGAACACAACCTCCGAACGTCCTCTAGGCCTAGGCCGCCTAGAGAACCGACATGAACCACCGCGCTCAGGCTGAAGGTGCCTGGGACTCGACCCCGTGACAAAGATGGCCGGCCCTTTTATACCCTCTCCGCACAGCGGGTTCCCCGCCCCACCATACCGCTGCTGAGGGAGGACAAAAAGGGAGCACAGCACACAGCAATGGTTCAACCCCAGCCCAAGGCGACAGCGCCACCCGTGGGGCTGCAGGGAACTGCACATCACTGGTGTCTCTGCCAGTTTTAAACACACAGAAAAGTGTATACCCGCTACACTTGTAAATGAAAAAAATTAATAAAGAAATAAAGTAAAAAAAAAAAAAAAAGCTTTAAGAAATAGTAGGATGAGTTGGACCAGGAAGTTTGTGTGGTTAATAAAGACAGTGACTTGTTAACAGTCTGTCAGCACTCTTAGACACAACAGTTACCATCCAACCGCAGCAGTGACCAATCAAAATTGACTAATCAGAATCCTCCTTCCCTGAGGGGTGGGCTTTATTCCAGGTTGTGGCTAAAGCTAATGTCCCTTCTCTATGGCTCCCTGTACTGCCAATCTCCAGTAAGTGTGGAGCAAAAGTTGCAGCAGATTGGAAATTTTCTGATGTCCAGTATATGTACTATATATTTGCAAGAAGTACAATGCAAGTTGGCTTATTTTTTACCAGTGTTTTAGTGGGTCCACAGCTCAGTGTGGTTGTGTGTGTGTGTGTATTGGTGTGGGGGGGGGGGGGGGTTGGGGTAGCAGGCAATAGATTTGGCATGTTTACTGAAGACCACCACCTGATCAATGCCAGTAATGTCATCAAACAAGAATGAACACAGTGACTTTACTTAAAGCGGGAGTAAACCCATAGATTTAATAGTTTCAAAAAACAGTAACATTCCCGGCATGCTGGAAGTGCTAACTGTCACATTGGTTGAGCTCTCAACCAAACTGTCAAACCAGCCAGTGGCTGGTGTCAAAACTGATCACATGTGCAGCATCATGGCAGTTGAAGATTAAACAGAGGCCAAGATGGCAGCTTCCATGGCTGGAAATGATAGGAGGGTTTACTTCCACTTTAATGAACAAAATCATTGACAATGGGAGGAGGATATCCAACAACTGGAAAGTGGAGAACAATGTATACGGAAAGATGAGCTTTACATGGGGGAACATGTCAGTGTATATAAGCACAGTAGCAATTTTATCATCTTTAAATAGATTTTAATACATCTGTTTTTCATGTTTATTCTTCATATTTTATTTCATTATCTAGTCATTATTTTCTTCTTAATTTTTATTCATACATACAGTATTTTTTCTGTTTATATCACAGCATCCTTTATTTATCATGAATTTGAACTGGATGAAGTTCCAGCTTTTCTCTGCTGTGTCCAAAGCAAACAAAACAGATTTGAATTGAGTTATGGCGCGTACACACGACCGTTTTTAATGACGAGAAAAATGCCATTTTTTAAAATGGTCATTAAAAATGATCGTCTGTGGGCTTCAGAGCATTTTTCACAACGTGAAAAATGGCCATGAAAAAATTGGAACATGCTCTAATTTTTCCTCGTCGTTTTTCACCTCATCATTTTTCTCGTCATGAAAAACGGCCGTGTGTAGGCTTTAACGACGTGAAAAAAAATGCGCATGCTCAGAATCAAGTATGAGACGGAAGCACTCGTTCTGGTAAAACTAGCGTTCGTAATGGAGATAGCACATTCGTCACGCTGTAACGGACTGAAAAGCACGAGGCTGAAAAGCATGAGGTTGAAAAGCGCGAATCGTCTCTCAACAAACTTTACTAACATGAAGGGTGGCGCCATCCGAATGGAACTTCCCCTTTATAGTGGCATTGTACGTGTTGTACGTCACCGCGCTTTACTCAAGCATTTTTTTCAACGATAGTGTGTAGGCAAGGCAGAAAAGCAAGGGAGAGGCGCCTCTGAGTGCAGACGTTTTAAAACAATTTAATAAAAGACAGTGCTACAAGCAACTCACATTTGTATGGTTAAAAACGTGCATTGTACGAAATCCAGTTAGAAGAGGAAGATGTCATCAGGTCTGTCACGGAGTATCTCCTCCTGCTGGGGCGCTGTGCTGCTGATAGTCAGTTCACTGCTGTAGATGGTATGGATACGGCCGTCAGCGGTGAAGAAAAGCAGTGCAGGGCCTTGGAGATGTTGATTGAATAGCAGGCGAGGGCCGATGACATCACTGGCGTGCGACGCGTTTCCCGAGCCGGCGTACTGCGTGTAGTGTGGCAGTCGCGCTCCTTTGTCAAGCTAGTGAATGGGTTGGAGGAACTAGTATTTGATAGACAAGGCAGTGGGCGGACGGAAGCGGAGGGGGCGGAGATAGAAGAGAGACGGAACTGGGGCGGGGGAGGGGGGGGTTTGTTTGGAAGTGTCAGCAGAGAGAGCTCTAGATAATGGGACCAGATGAAGGTGGTAGTATGGGGACAAATTGAACATGAAATGACATATAAAAAATATATAAAATAAAAACGGAAATGGAGAGGGAACTGATAGTGTGGGAGGAGGGCAGGAAATATACATATACAAATGTATTCATGGGGAATAGCAGGGGCCAGCTGGGGTAGATGGTAAAAAATAAATAAATAAATAAATAAAAATTAATCTGTGCATAATAATGGTTTGAGGGGGGGGGGAAATGTTTATGGGTTATTAGGGGGCTGTTTATGTTATTGTATTATATTAGCTAACACATATATTTGTATTTATATTTATATGGGGATGGGGGGGGGGAAGGATTGGTATAGTGACCAGCAGCGGATGGTGTATGTGCATATGGATGCCGAAGGTGTATGGAATGGGACCATAATGTCTAGAGGGGTATATGAACATGAGGGACGGAAAAATATACATATATATATTGTGGGGGGGTTAACTCGGTAGCGGGTGTGTGTGACCCCCTGGTTGGGCTCCCCACACAAAAACAGGGCCAGCAGACGGAGGTTGTGGTTTTCAAAATCAAAAGGTGCGGTTTATTTCTCTATGTACAGTGACAAAAACACAGCAAAGCCAAAAAGAAACATAAACAAAATAAATCCTGGTCAGTTTGACCTCTGACTAAACATGCAGGTTTCCTAAACTAACAACTGGGATCAGCCTGGTGCTGTCCTAGTCCCTAAGTCCCTGGTTTAGTAAAAGTCCAAACAAATAGCCACACAGGCTTTGCCTCACCGCACAGGGGTTCACTCTCCCTAGACAGTCCACACAGGTCTGGTTCCAGGCATGAGCTAACATCTAATGAAGCTAGGAGTTTTTATAGAGGCCTTTAAATGAGCTGACAAGCTTCAGCTGGTCTCATCAACTCCCTGCCTGCACGACGCCCCACACTCTCCCTAGAGGTATGAGTCATCCATGAGCCCACTAGCCTCAGCTGGGCTTCATCAACTCCCTAGTTGTATAAGTCGGCGTAAAGCCTGAATCTGGGCGAAATATATCTACCCCCCTGGATGCAACCAGGTGACTTTACCTTCCTGCTGTCACATACCCCCCCCCTCTTGTTTTAACCTCGGGGTTGGAACACCAGCAATCAGACATTCATGTACTCGAGACAAAGCATCCACATTCCCCATTTGAACGCCAGGGCGATGCTTTACTGTGAAGTTGAATTCCTGGAGGGCCAGGAACCACCTATTCACTCTTCTATTTGTTTCCTTGTTTTGAGCCATCCACTTTAACGGAGCGTGATCCGTAACCATGTCAAAGTGCCTACCTAGCAGATAGTACCGAAGGGAATCTAGAGCCCACTTCACCGCTAAACACTCCTTTTCAACCGTGGCGTAATTTACCTCATGGGACTTCAACTTCCTGCTGAGGTAAATGACTGGGTGCTCTTCCCCGTTCCAGACCTGGGACAATACTGCTCCTAACCCCA
Source organism: Rana muscosa (assembly GCA_029206835.1). NCBI lineage: Eukaryota > Metazoa > Chordata > Amphibia > Anura > Ranidae > Rana > Rana muscosa. The sequence goes on from CM055120.1 coordinate 160,736,462, forward strand.
CATCTGACGCATCACTTTGTACGACAAAGTCTTTAGAGAAGTCGGGTGAGTACAACACTGGCTGGCTACATAAGGCTTGTTTCAAGAATTGGAATGCTGCCTCAGCCTCGGGGGTCCATTTAATCATGACCGACCCTTTCCCTTTCGTCAGGTTGGTTAGGGGCACAGCCTTAGAAGCAAAGTGGGGAATGAAGCGCCGATAATAACCCGCGATTCCCAGAAAGGCCCGTACCTGCTTCTTGCTGTTGGGACGTGGCCAACTCTGGATGGCCTCGACTTTGTTGAATCTTTCAACCAGCCCATCGGTTTGGGGGTGATACACAGATGTACGCAATTGCGTCACTTTGAGCAATTTACACAGCTCTTTCATAACCCGGGACATAAAGGGTGTACCTTGGTCCGTAAGCAGTTCTTTACAAATACCCACCCGGCTAAAAACAAGAGATAGCTCTTTGGCTATGGTTTTGGCCGAGGTATTTCTGAGAGGGATCGCTTCTGGATAACGGGTGGCATAGTCCATTATAACCAATATGTACTGGTGCCCCCTAGCGGACTTGATTATAGGACCTACCAAATCCATTGCGATTCTCTCAAACGGGACCTCAATGATGGGTAGAGGGACCATTGGGCTACGGAAATGTGGCATCGGGGCCGACCTCTGACACACAGGGCAGGAGGACCAATAATTTTCTATGTCCTTCATCACCCCAGGCCAATAGAATCTCTGTAATACCCTCTCTCGGGTTTTCTCTGTCCCCAGATGACCTCCAAGAATGTGCCCATGGGCCAACTCCAACACCAACTTCCTGTAAGGTTTGGGCACCACAAGCTGCTCAACGGTTTCTTCTGCCCTTTTTGCCACCCGATACAGTAGGTCCTTCTCTACGCTGAAGTATGGGTAAGTGCAGGTATTATCTGGGTTCACTAACTCGCCATCTATTTCCACTACGTTTTCCCGTGCCTTTATTAGGGCGGGGTCTTTTAACTGTTCTGTGGCAAAATTTTCCCTGTGAACCTCCAGATCAGAAAACTCCACAGACGGTAGGTTTTCGTCTGAGGAGGTGGGCTCCTCTCCAGTTTCTTGAGTCTCCCCTGCCAATACTGACAAGGGAAATTCTGGAGAGTCCTCACCACTCTCAGAGGAGTTCTGGCTATCACATTCCTGGTACATAGGGGCACCAGTGGGGGGCTCAGGATCATCCCACAGTTCCCAGAACTTCGGAAAATCCCTTCCCACAATGGCATCATGCGGTAATTGAGATACTAACCCCACTGGATGAGAGAGGGTACCTTTGGGGGTCTCGAAACACACTGTAGTCACTGGATACTCTCGGGTGTCCCCATGCACACAAATAACAGCTACCTTGCTATTCCCAGAGACCTCTGTTTTAACTAATTCAGCCTTTATCAGGGTCACAAGGCTACCTGAATCCAGTAATACCACAACATTTCTACCATTAATACACATTTTGCATAAATGTTTCTCAGTTCCCCGAATGGCAGTGCATGCGACTGTCGCACACAGCGACTGACGTCTGTCCATCAGAAAGTCACATTGCATGGGTTCCTCCACAACCGGGCAATTTGCTGCAATATGTCCCGCTTGCCGGCAGCGGTAGCAAACAATCCATTTGGCTGCCTCTTGAGCCCCTGACTTCCCAGGCTGTTCTCGCCAAACTTGGGGTAGAGCTCCCACCCTCTCACTCTCTCCACCCTCACCCCTTGGAATCCTCTTATCCGTCCCTGGGGATGGTCTGGTCTTAGGGTGGAAAGTCCGAGAGTCTCTGGAAGAGGCCGTCAGGTTCTCTGTAGCCAAGTATTTCTCTACACGATCCACAAGACCACCGGCCGTCTCTGGGTCTCCATGGCTTACCCACTTTTGGATGGCAGTAGGAAGAGCTCTCAAAAACCGATCCATTACAACACGTTCCACAATCTCTGGTGCGGACAAAGTCTCTGGCTGTAGCCACTTCCTGCTCAGGTGAATGAGATCATACATTTGAGACCTGGGGGGTTTTCCAAGCTGGAAAGTCCAGTTATGCACACGCTGAGCCCGGACAGCCAGGGTGACACCCAGCCTTGCCAATATTTCAGCTTTTAGCATCACATAGTCTTTTGCTTGGTCAGGCTCTAGGTCATAGTAAGCCTTCTGCGATTCACCAGTTAACAGAGGAGCCACCAGTCCAGCCCACTGCTCCTCAGGCCACTTTTCTCTTTCAGCAGTCCTTTCAAATGTGGTCAAAAATACCTCTGGATCATCCTCTCCAGTCATTTTTGTCAATAAGCGACTCACCCCAAAGGACGCGGTATTAGTGGGACGGCTTTCCTCACTGGTCTGCGGACGTTGCTGCATTACTGCTTCCATTTGTTGTAGTCTCTGCTCTTGCTTCTGTAACAGGTCTATGAAGCGGGCCTCAGATTGCTGCTGGGCTTGTTGCTGAGCTTCCAGACTCTGTTGGTGAGCTTGCTGCTGGGCTGCAAGGCTCTGTTGATGAGCTTGCTGCTGGGCTGCGAAGTTCTGTTGTTGAGCTGCAAGGCTCTGTTGATGAGCTGCAAGGCTCTTTTGCAAACCTGCATTTGTCTGCTGTTGATTGGCATTTGCTAGAGCCAGCTGCTTCAGTATCTCCTCCATGCTGGCTTAAAAAAAAACTGCCACTGGTTCTCCACCAACTGTGAGGGGGTTAGCTCGGCAGCGGGTGTGTGTGACCCCCGGGATGGGCTCCCCACACAAAAACAGGCCCAGCAAACGGAGGTTGTGGTTTTCAAAATCAAAAAAGGTGCGGTTTATTTTCTATTTACAGTGACAAAACACAGCAAAGCCAAAAGAAACATAAACAAAATAAATCCTGGTCAACTTGACCTCTGACTAAACATACAGGTTTCCTAACTAACAACTGGGATCAGCCTAGTGCTGTCCTAGTCCCTAAGTCCCTGGTTTTAAATGTCCAAGCAAATAGCCACACAGGCTTTGTCTCACCGCACAGGGGTTCACTCTCCCTAGACAGTCCACACAGGTCTGGGTCCAGGCATGAGCTAACATCTAATGAAGCTGGGAGTTCTTATAGAGGCCTAAATGAGCTGACAAGCTTCAGCTGGTCTCATCAACTCCCTGTCTGCACAACGCCCCACACTCTCCCTAGAGGTATGAGTCATCCATGAGCCCACTAGCCTCAGCTGGGCTTATACAACTCTCCACCTAGTTGTATAAGTCGGCGTAAAGCCTGAATCTGGGCGAAATATATCTACCCCCCTGGATGCAACCAGGTGACTTTACCTTCCTGCTGTCACAGTGTATATATGTGTATATATGCATACGTATACACATTTCCTCATATTTTTTGATATCTGTGTATTGTTGTAATGCCATATTTACTACTACTATGTACCCCATGTTATTTTTAATCATGTACTTGCATTTGTATGTGCGTGTATGTATATGTATGTATGTGCACACATAACTTTCATTACCTTGGTCGTTCATACATATTTTGTACATGCTTTTCTATGTATGCATGTTTTTATGTGTGTGTTTTATGCATGTGCATATATATGTATATATATATGTATGTATATGTGTATGTGTGTATATGTGTATATATATATATATATGTATATTTTTCCGTCCCTCATGTTCATATACCCCTCTAGACATTATGGTCCCATTCCATACACCTTCGGCATCCATATGCACATACACCATCCGCTGCTGGTCACTATACCAATCCTTCCCCCCCCCCATCCCCATATAAATATAAATACAAATATATGTGTTAGCTAATATAATACAATAACATAAACAGCCCCCTAATAACCCATAAACATTTCCCCCCCCCTCAAACCATTATTATGCACAGATTAATTTTTAATTTTTTTTTTTTTTTTTTACCATCTACCCCAGCTGGCCCCTGCTATTCCCCATGAATACATTTGTATATGTATATTTCCTGCCCTCCTCCCACACTATCAGTTCCCTCTCCATTTCCGTTTTTATTTTATATATTTTTTATATGTCATTTCATGTTCAATTTGTCCCCATACTACCACCTTCATCTGGTCCCATTATCTAGAGCTCTCTCTGCTGACACTTCCAAACAAACCCCCCCCCCCCTCCCCCGCCCCAGTTCCGTCTCTCTTCTATCTCCGCCCCCTCCGCTTCCGTCCGCCCACTGCCTTGTCTATCAAATACTAGCTCCTCCAACCCATTCACTAGCTTGACAAAGGAGCGCGACTGCCACACTACACGCAGTACGCCGGCTCGGGAAACGCGTCGCACGCCAGTGACGTCATCGGCCCTCGCCTGCTATTCAATCAACATCTCCAAGGCCCTGCACTGCTTTTCTTCACCGCTGACGGCCGTATCCATACCATCTACAGCAGTGAACTGACTATCAGCAGCACAGCGCCCCAGCAGGAGGAGATACTCCGTGACAGACCTGATGACATCTTCCTCTTCTAACTGGATTTCGTACAATGCACGTTTTTAACCATACAAATGTGAGTTGCTTGTAGCACTATCTTTTATTAAATTGTTTTAAAACGTCTGCACTCAGAGGCTGCTCTCCCTTGCTTTTCTTTACAGTACCCTGGAACATGGTTTCTGTTTCACCTTGAATGGCAGCCCTGAGCTTGCACATGTGACTTCTCCTATTATTATTACTATTCTTCCAGCCTCCGCTTCATCCCTCTCCCCCCCGGAGCCTGGACCCCATGTTCACTGACTGTACATCTTTTTGTACATGCGCCATTTGATTATATACCTTTGAGATATTAGTGACTTTGGACTCATGCGCATTTTTTACTTGTGTTATGTAGGCAAGGCAGGCTTGAGAAGAATCACATCGAGAAAAACATAGTTTTTTTCAATGACATTAAAAGCAGTCATGTGTACGTGGCATTAGGCTTCAAATACCAATTCTGGAAATATTTATTTTTACACTTTTCACCCCCTGCATAATTTTTTACATCTGGCACCATTTAACTAAGTATTTTTATGAATCTCAAAGCATAGGGAGGGGGTAACAGCATGAAACATAAACTGTTGTCTGTCATATTTGCTCTTACAATATGGCTGGGAGCAGGAAGTATAGCGTATTTTATTTTCCTAAAGCTGCTGAAGGCTTACAGCAAACTATACAACAATATAGAAATTCAGAAAAAAACGTTCAAAAGCCTTTAAAATTTCATCCAAACTGACAATTTGAAGGAAATCCCAGACATATTAAACCAGTTCATTATACTATATAATATAGAGATCTTTACTGAATAAAAACCATATTCACATCTTTATTTTTGCTCTTTCGATAATTTTTTTTATCCTGCTCTTTCGATTGTTCTCATGATTACGAGAGATCTGACCTCACTAACTATTAGGAAGTTGAACAAATGTTCTAGAAATGAATATTTTGTAACACAATTCTACTGGTGTATGTGTATGTCCCGCTTTAGAGACACAGCAGCAGAGACAAAAATTATGCAAACGTTGAAAAATGTAAAAAAAATTAAAATTTAAAGCTGAACTCCAGGAAAAAAGCTAAATGCACAGTTGAATTGATATACACATATGGGAGGTTTTACCTGCCAAAAGATTTGTTTTTCTGCCCATCCAGTCTTGGAATGCACATAGCCCTATCAGACAGCAGAGCCTAGTTGGTGAGCCTGACTTCTCTATTAAAGTTTAGCAATACAAATTGCTCATCTTCCTGCAGCCATCTCAGCAGATAACAAAGGAAAAATATCAGACAGGTACATCTCTACTATGTTCTGTCCTCCTGCAGCACACCTAATTGGCCCCTAGTGCTTCTCCTTTCAGTCCGGGTGTTGCTGTACAGTCAAATTCATGTACATACACAAAATGCATTTTTTTTTAAATAAACATGTAATTGTGTTAATTGGTGTTTTTAACCAGTTGCTGACCCGCCGCAGCATATGTACCTATAAACGTATAAGTACAAGGCAGCTCCTATAGGCACCGTGCACATGCAAGCTGTTATTTGATGCCGCACAGGCCAATTAGCGAGTCCCGACCAATGATATATTGATGGGACCTGCTGATCGGCTGAGCAAATGATAGAAGAGAGCCCTGTGTTGGTAAACAACACAGGTCTCTCAATAGACATCAGCGATGTGCCATTTGGTTTCTCTCTGGAAAACAGCACACAGTACACACAGTAAATATTGTTAGGCACACAGCCCCTAAATGGTAACCCCTTCCCAGCCAGTGACATTAGTACAGTATATGTACTAATATGTATATGTATATATCTAGCACTGATCACTGTATTAATGTCACTGGTGATGTCAGTGTCAGTTTGTCAGTCCCCTCCCAGCGTCAGCTAGTGTCAGATTGGTCGCCGCACAGTCACAGTCCCACTATAAGTTGCTGATCCTCGCCATTACTAGTATAAAAATAATAAATAAAAATTCCAATATACAGTCAGGTCCATAAATATTGGGACATTGATGCAATTCTAATCTTTTTGGCTCTATACACTACCACAATGGATTTGAACTGAAACGAACAAGATGTGCTTTAACTGCAGACTTTCAGCTTTAATTTGAGGGTATTTACATCCAAATCAGGTGAACGGTGTAGGAATTACAGCAGTTTATATATGTGCCTACCACTTTTTAAGGGACCAAAAGTAATGGGACATTTGGCTGCTCAGCTGTTCCATGGCCAGGTGTGTGTTATTCCCTCATTGTCCCATTTACAAGGAACAGATAAAAGGTCCAGAGTTAATTTCAAGTGTGCTATTTGCATTTGAAATCTGTTGCTGTCAACTCTCAATATGATATCCAAAGAGCTGTCACTATCAGTGAAGCAAGCCATCATTAGGCTGAAAAAACAAAACAAACCCATCATAGAGATAGCAAAAACATTAGGTGTGGCCAAATCAACTGTTTGGAGCTTGCTTAAAAAGAAAGAACGCACCGGTGAGCTCAGCAACACCAAAAGACCCGGAAGACCATGGAAAACAACTGTGGTGGATGACCGAAGAATTCTTTCCCAGGTGAAGAAAACACCCTTCACAACAGTTGGCCAGATCAAGAAAACTCTCCAGGAGGTAGGTGTATGTGTGTCAAAGTCAACAATCAAGAGAAGACTTCATCAGAGTGAATACAGAGGGTTCACCACAAGATGTAAACCATTGGTGAGCCTCAAAAACAGGAAGGCCAGATTAGATTTTGCCAAACAACATCTAAAAAAGCCTTCACAGTTCTGGAACAACATCCTATGGACAGATGAGAACAAGATCAACTTGTACCAGAGTGATGGGAAGAGAAGAGTATGAAGAAGGAAAGGAACTGCTCATGATCCAAAGCATACCACCTCATCAGTTAAGCATGGTGGTGGTAGTGTCATGGCGTGGGCATGTATGACTGCCAATGTAACTGGTTCTCTTGTATTTATTGATGATGTGACTGCTAACAAAAGCAGCAGGATGGATTCTGAAGTGTTTCGGGCAATATTATCTGCTCATATTCAGCCAAATGCTTCAGAACTCATTGGACGGCGCTTCACAGTGCAGATGGACAATGACCCGAAGCATACTGCAAAAGAAACCAAAGAGTTTTTTAAGGGAAAGAAGTGGACTGTTATGCAATGGCCAAGTCAATCACCTGACCTGAATCCGATTGAGCTTGCATTTCACTTGCTGAAGACAAAACTTAAGGGAAAATGCCCCAAGAACAAGCAGGAACTGTAGACAGTTGCAGTAGAGGCCTGGCAGAGCATCACCAGGGATGAAACCCAGCGTCTGGTGATGTCTATGCGTTCCAGACTTCAGGCTGTAATTGACTACAAAGGATTTGCAACCAAGTATTAAAAAGTGAAAGTTTGATTTATGACTATTAATCTGTCCCATTACTTTTGGTCCCTTAAAAAGTGGGAGGCACATATACAAACTGTTGTAATTCCTACACCATTCACCTGATTTGGATGTAAATACCCTCAAATTAAAGCTGAAAGTCTGCAGTTAAAGCACATCTTGTTCGTTTCAGTTCAAATCCATTGTGGTGGTGTATAGAGCCAAAAATATTAGAATTGTGTCGATGTCCCAATATTTATGGACCTGACTGTATATGCATTTTTTCCAAGACATAGCATGTACATAGCAAAAATGACACCCCAAAATACATTCTGCTACTTCTCCTGAGTATGGCGATACCAAATGTGTGGGACTTTTACACAGCCTGGCCACATACAGAGGACCTACATTGAAGAAGCACTTTTAGGCGTTCTAGGAGCATAAATTACACATCTCATTTCTCAACCACCTATTACACTTTTGAAGGCCCTGGATCACCAGGACAATGGAAACACCCACAAAATGACCCCATTTTGGAAGGCTAACACCCCAACGTATAATCTATGAGGCATAATGAGTCTTTTGAACGGTTCATTTTTTTCCAGAAGTTTTTGGAATATGTGGAAAAAAAGTGAAAACGCATTTTTTTTTACGCAAAGTTGTCCATTTATAAGATATTTCCAACACATAGCATGTACATAGCAAAAATGGCACCCCAAAATATATTCTGCTACTCCTCCTGAGTATGGCGATACCAAATGTGTGGGACTTTTACACACCCTGGCCACATACAGAGGACCTACAATGAAGTAGCACCTTCAGGCGTTCTAGGAGCATAAATTACACATCTCATTTCTCAACCACCTATTACACTTTTGAAGGCCCTGGAGCACCAGGATAATGGAAACACCCACAAAATGACCCCATTTAGGAAAGATAACACCCCAATGTATAATCTATGAGGCAGAACCGTTCAGTCTTTTGAACTGTTCATTTTTTTCCAGAAGTTTTTGGAAAATGTGGAAAAAAATGAAAACGCATTTTTTTTACACAAAGTTGTCCATTTATAAGATATCTCCAACACATAACATTTACATATCAAAAATTACACCCCAAAATACATTCTGCTACTCCTCCTGAGTATGGCGATACCAAAAGTGTGAGACTTCTACACAGCCTGGCCACAGACAGAGATCCAACATGCAAGGAACACCGTCCACGGCTACATAGCATGCACATACCAAGAATTACACCCCAAAATACATTATGCTGAGCAAAGTGTAAACAAAAGATTACCTGTGGTTTTAGTAGTGCAGTTCTACACAGCAGGATAGCACTGGTCCAGGCAGCAGGCAGGGACTTGGTCAGCAATGGCATACACAATTGTCCAGGCAGCAGGCAGGGATACTGTCCATATACAGTCCAGGGTCAGTGCAGGCAGAGACATTGTCAGCAGTGCCAAAAATATTGGTCCTGGTAGTAGGCAGGAACATGTGTTGTGGTCAGTGCGACAGGCAGAGACATAATTGCAGTAAGTCCTACAGGCAGCAGGCAGAAGTAGGGCCTTGTTCAGGACAAAATGGAGACAGGGGTAGAGGCTTCTCCCACCCAAATCTCTTTGAAGCCTCCGAGTCTCCAGACCCTAATCTAGGAATGAGAAAACCAAATTGTTTTCTTCATCCAGAAAAACAATTCTGGAGCCCCTCACATATGTGAGACCCCTGTGTTGAATCCCACTAGTCCAGTAGCAGGGTACAAGATCAGTCCATGAGGCAGGAAAAAACATCTTCAAACAGTCCAAGGTCAGTTCCAGATCAGGCAGAGGTATTACAGAATCGTTAGGCAGAAGCGTGGTCGAATAACAAGTCAAGGTCAGTTCCAGATCAGGCAGAGGTATGTACAGAATCGGCAGACAGAAGCGTGGTCGAATAACAAGCCTGGGTCAGTCACAGAGCAGGCAGTGGCATAAGGGGTGTAAAGGTGTGTGAAGGCAGGAACTGAGGATTACGTTTACCATACTTCACTAATAATTTTGTGAAGTATGGTAACGGCGAAAACAGTCAACTACACAGAGGCCTGGTTGGGAAGGACATTGGGCACAATAATAAGCTGTGTCTCGTCTGACTCCTCCACTGGTACACACCTTACATTTTTTTTGACGTCGTTGGCCTGTTGCTGTGGGAGGGACTTTATCGGGAAAGTGACGTTCGGAGAGTCGACTAAGAACATCAGATCGGATATGTTTTGGGGTGGGCCGTTTGGGAATATAAGGGCAGTGATAAGGTCCTCCTGGTAGCCAAGGAAGCGTTTGGGGTTTTGGGTGGAGTTGCGGTATATGATATGCGAGTTGTATATGGGCAATTGAAAAAAAAAATTGCGACTTTTTTGTACCAGTGGTATGTCCGTCTTGTGGCAAGGTAGGGTTCGAGCATCTGGTCATTGAAGTCGACTCCCCCCATAAACAAATTGTAGTCCTGGATGCATGTGGGCTTTTAGATGGGGCCATTCCTTCTGGGGATTTCCACAAAGGTATCATTGTGGATGGAAGACAACATGTATACATCCCTTTTGTCCCTCCACTTCACTGTCAGAATCTCCTTGTTTCGCAGACTTGTCGATTCTCCTCTTCTCAACTTCTTATTTACAAGACTTTGAGGAAAGCCCTTCTGATTCTTTCTGATGGTGCCACGTGCTGGCGTCTGCTTCCGGTGAAGGTTGTGGAACAGGGGAAGAGATGTGTAGAAGTTGTCTACGTACAAATGGTAGCCTTTTTCCAGTAGGGGGTATATGAGGTCCCAAACAATTTTCCCACTTGATCCCAAGTAGTCTGGGCAATTCGGGGGATGCAGCTGGCTGTGCTTCCCTTCATACACTAAGAAGGCATAAGTGTACCCTGTGACTCGGTCGCATAATTTGTATACCTTCACACCATAGCGGGCCCTTTTGCTGGGAATAAATTGTTTGATTTGAAGCCTGCCGCTAAATTTAATAAGGGACTCATCCACACATATGTGTTGGTCCGGGGTATACAACTGGGGGAATTGTTCTGAAAAATAATTCAGTAAGGGCTGAATTTTGAAAAGCATAATTTGGGTGATTTCTAAGATGGCACTGGGTATTATCATTAAAATGTAGGAATCTCATGATCATGAAGTATCTGGTTCTGGGCATTACGTTGGAGAAGATTGGCATGTGGTAGATGGGGCGTTTTGACCAAAAGGAACGCAAAGTGTTTTTTGGGTTGAGTCCCATACAAAATGTGAGGCCTAAAAAAACCTTCAACTCCTCCACTGTTAGGTCTCTCCACTTGTAGGGACCGGCATAATATTATGTAGGATTGTTCAAAATAAATTGTTGGGCATACAGGTTGCACTGGGTCACAATTCTGGATAGCATGTCCTCTGTAAAAATTAGATTAAAAAAATAGATTGGGGAAAAATTCTCTGTGTCCACCTGGACCCCTGGCTGGGCAGTGAAAGGGGGAATGTTGGCTTCTCCTGAATTAGGAGGAAGCCACAAGGGGTTCTGAAGGGCATAGGGAAGGCTGGCATGGGTCCTTGGCCTTTCTTGCCGAGGCACTGTGGTGCTGGTGGATGGCACTGCGGTGCTGGTGGATGGCACTGCCTTCGTTTGGCGGGCCGACTATCTTCCTCCTCTGAGTCACTCAGTGTTCCACTACTGAGGACTGGCTTGTAATTTACGTCCGACTCAGAATCGGAATTGGAAAGGGAATCCGAAAAAGAGAGCTCCATGTTGCTCTCGTCAGGCGTGGAAAGAATTTTGTATGGCTCCTTGGCGGAAAAGCATCTTTTTGCCATGGTTGCTGGTGGTGATGCGACTACACAGGTGTGTGCTAAGCCTTCACTGATGGGCACTGATGAGGTGGCACAGATGGGCACTGATGAAGCTGCACAGATGGGCACTGATTGATTGCACAGATGTGCACTAATGAGGCGGCACAAATGGGCACTGATTTATGGCACGGATATGCACTGATGAGGTGGCACAGATGGGCACTGATGAGGCGGCACAGATGGGCACTGATGAGGCGGAACAGATGGGCACTGATGAGGCGGAACAGATGGGCACCGATGAGGAGGAACAGATGGGCACTGATGAGGCGGAGCAGATGGGCACTGATTGGTGGCACAGATGGGCACTGATTGGCGGCACATATGGGCACTGATTGGCGGCACAGATGGGCACTGATGAGGCGGCACATATGTGCACTGATTGGCACATATGGGCAATGATTGGCACATGTTGGCACTGATGAGGTGGCACTGGTGGACACTGATGGGGTGGCACAGGTGGGCACTGATTGCACAGATCACTGACGTCACAGGTGGGCACAGGTGGTCATAGATTGGCACAGGTGGTCACAGATTGGAACAGGTGGGCACAGATTGACACAGGTGGGCACATATTGGCACAGGTGGGCGCAGACTGGCACAGGTGGGCACTGGTGAGCACAGATCCCTATAGGCACTGTGGCACTGTTTGGGCACTGTATGGGCACTGTAAACTCGCTGGTAAAATCACTCACTGTGAAACAAAGTAACAGATCGCTCTCCCTCCTCACACGCGGTCTCTGTGAAGGAGAGCCGGCAATGAGAGATGATCTCATATGTTTACATTTGAGATCATCTCTCATTGGCCACACAGATCGCATAGTAAATGGCCACACTGATTGACCATTTACAGCGATCTGTGATTGGCTGTGTCCAAGGGACACGGCCAGCACAGAATTTCCCTGATGCGCGCACGGGGAACGAGGAAAGGGGAGGACATCTATTGACAGCCTCCCGTATTTTCAGGTCCGCGCTGAAGCCGTAATTTGGCTATAGCGCGGGCCTCAAGTAGTTAAAGTGGTTGTAAACCCCTATAAACATTTTTTTTTAAACCACCTGTAAGAGAAAGGCATAATGAGCTAATATGACTAGCATAATAGCTCATTATGCATCACTTACCTTAGATCGGGGCCCCCGAAGCCATCCTCGTCTCCCTCTTCAGCCGCAGCCATCGCTGCGGCGATAGCCAGAATGTTACTTCCGGGTATCGCCGCTCCAGCCAATCACAGCGCCGCTCCGGCGCTGTGATTGGCCGGAGCGGCGAAGACGTCACTCCGCGCATGCGCGCGGGAGCCGTCAAATTCGGCTAAGCCTAAGCATTGCTAGGACTTAGCCGAATTTGTGAATGGGATTAACCCCATGAATGCGCCGTTGTCTACGGCGCGCATGCGCCGTAGACACGGAGAAATTTCATTTTTAGCAAATATCTCCTAAAACGTGTAGGTTTAGGAGATATTTCTTGCACCTACAGGTAAGCCTTAATCTAGGCTTACCTGTAGGTGCAAGTTGCAAAAGTGGGTTTACATCCACTTTAAAGTTCATGTGCGTGTAAAGGCAGGCATCTTAATACTTTTGGTAATATAGTGTATGTATATATATATATGTATATATATATATATATATATATATATATATATATATATATATATATATATATATACACATATATATATACAGTATCTCACAAAAGTGAGTACACGCTTTACATTTTTTGTAAATATTTTATTATATCTTTTAATGTGACAACACTGAAGAAATTACACTTTGTTCTTGGCCACTGTGCTACAGCTCAGTTTCAGGGTCCTGGCAATCTTCTTATAGCCTAGGCCATCTTTATGTAGAGCAACAATTTTTATTTTCAGATACTCAGAGAGTTCTTTCGCATTAGGTGCCATGTTGAACTTCCAGTGACCAGTATGAGGCTGGGTTCACACTGGTACGACACGGCAGTCATCCAACTTTCATCCTACTTTGCTCTGCGACATCAGTCCTACATTGATCCTACATTGGTCCGACATCCATCCGACTTTCATGAACAGGATACTACTTTGATCCGACTTTGTGCTAGTCTGACTTGTCCTTTGATCAATCAAAACAATCCCAGGGTAAGATAAATTCCTTTTAGGCTGGGTTCACACTAGTGCGACACGACAGCCGTCCTACTTTGGATCCGACTTTGCCCCGAGACATGAAGCCGACATATGTCCGACTTTCAATGAATGGGGATCCGACTTGGATCCCCGCCAATACCAGGCACTGTGTTTGGTATGAATCTTGAGGGGGAACTCCAGGACAAATTTTAAATAAAAAACTGGCATGGGTTCTCCCTCCAGGAGCATACCAGGCCGGTCTTCCCGTCACCGTCTTCTTCTCTCTTCTCCTCCTCAATGTTGACGCGTCGCTTCCTTCCGCTGTAATGCTGGCTGTTCGCTCCGCTCCGAATTAATATAGGCTTCTCATGATGTCACAGTCACATGCTCCGGGTGGCCCCGGAGCATGTGACTGTGACGTCATGGGAGCATGTGACTGTGACGTCATGAGAAGCCTATATTAATTCGGAGCGGAGTGAACAGCCAGCATTACAGCGGGAGGAAGCGACGAGTCAACATCGAGGAGGAGAAGAGAGAAGAAGACGGCGACGGGAAGACCGGCCCCTTCACTAGCAAAAGAGCTGGAAGAAGATAGTGGAGGGGCCGGCAGAAGGACAACGGAGTGCCGGACAAGACGACGGGAAGACCGGGCCTCTCCGCTAGCAAAAGAGCTGGAAGAAGATAGTGGAGGCCCGGCGGAAGAAAGAACCGGAGAGCGGGAGAAGAACCGGAGAGCGGGAGAAGAAGAAGGCGACGGAGAAGACTGGGCCTCGCTAGCAAAAGAGCTGGAAGAAGATAGCGGAGGCCCGGCCGAAGAAAGGACCGGAGAGCGCGGAGACCCCCGGAGATGTGCAATAAATTAATTTAAAAAGCTGTGTTGTGTCTTTTCTTGACATTTTTTTTCCACCAGGTGAATGGGTAGGGGTACGATGTACCCCATACTCATTCACATAGGGTGGGGGGGCCGGGATCTGGGGGCCCCCTTATTAAAGGGGGCTCCCGAATTCCGATAAGCCCCCCGCCCGCAGACCCCGACAACCAACGGCCAGGGTTGTCGGGAAGAGGCCCTGTTCTCATCAACATGGGGACAGGGTGCTTTGGGGTGGGGGGCCGCAGGTCGCCCCCTGCCCCAGAGCACCAAACCCCCCATGTTGAGGGCATGCGGCCTGGTACGGTTCAGGAAAGAGGGGGGCCGCTCTCTCGTCCCCCCCTCTTCCCCTGCGGCCTGCCAGGTTGCGTGCTCGGATAAGGGTCTGGTTTGGATTTTGGGGGGACCCCCACGCCATTTTTTCGGTGTAGGGGGTTCCCCTTCAAATCCAGACCAGACCCAAGGGCCTGGTATGCCCCTGAGGGGGGAACCCATGCCGTTTTTTATTTAAAATTTGGCGTGGAGTTCCCCCTCAAGAGCAGCAGAGCACAAGTCGCATGCCAAAGTCGGATCATGCAAGACTGCGGTCCGACTTTGATCCGACTTCGATGATAGTCAATGGGCTGAAGTCGGATCAAAGTCGGACCGAAGTAGTACAGGGAGCATTTTCAAAGTCGGACCGACATGTGTCGGACCAGTTAAGACGGCTCCCATAGGGAAACATTGATTTTCACATGTCATGCGACATGAGCTGCCAATGTCGGAGTGTTTGTCGGACCAGTGTGAACCCAGCCTCACTGCTGCTGTAATCACCATGTCGGATGTCAAAAGTCGGATGGTCAGGACAAGGATCCTACTTTGATTCGACTTCAATGATATTCAATGGGCTGAAGTAGGATCAAAGTCGGACCAAAGTAGTACAGGGAGCATTTTCAAAGTCGGACCGACTTGTGTCGGACCAGTTAAGACAGCTCTCATAGGGAAACATTGATTTTCACATGTCATGTGACATGAGTTCCCAATGTCGGAGCATTTGTCGGACAAGTGTGAACCCAGCCTCAGGCCGGGTTTACACTAGTGCGACACGACAGCCGTCCTACTTTGGATCCATCCGACTTTGCCCTGCGACATGAAGCCGACATATGTCTGACTTTCAATGAACGGGGATCCGACTTGGATCCCCCTCAATACCAGGCACTGTGTTTGGTATGAATCCTGAGCGGGAACTCCAGGCCGCATGCTCTTAACATGGGGGGTTTGGTGCTTTGGGGCAGGGGGGCGACCTGCGGCCCCCCCACCCCAAAGCACAATGCCCCCATGTTCATGAGGACAGGGCCTCTTCCCGACAACCCTGGCCGTTGGTTGTCGGGGTCTGCGGGCGGGGGGCCTTTAATAAGGGGGCCCCAGATCCCGGCCCCCACCCTATGTGAATGAGTATGGGGTACATCGTACCCCTACCTATTCACCTGGTGGAAAAAAATGGCAATAAAAAACACACAGCTTTTTAAAGCAATTTATTGCACAGCTCCGGGGGTCTTCTTCCGACTTCGGGGGTCTCCGCGCTCTCCGGTTCTTCCTTCCTTCTGCCGGGCCTCCGCTATTTTCTTCCAGCTCTTTTGCTAGCGGTCTTCTCCGTTGCCTTCTTCCCTCACTCTCCGGTTCTTTCTTTCTTCCTTCTGCCGGCCCCTCCACTATCTTCTTCCAGCTCTTTTGCTAGTAGAGGGGCCGGTCTTCTCCGTCGCTGTCTTCTTCCCTCTTCTCCTTCTCGATGTTGACACGTCGCTTCCTCCCGCTGTAATGCTTGGCTGTTCGCTCCGCAGCGATTTATTATAGGCTTCTCATGACGTCACAGTCACATGCTCCGGGTGGCCCCGGAGCATGTAGCTGTGACGTCATGGGAGCATGTGACTGTGACGTCATGAGAAGCCTATAATAAATCGTTGATGAGCGAACAGCCAAGCATTACAGCGGGAGGAAGTGACGTGTCAACATCGAGAAGGAGAAGAGGGAAGAAAACAGCGACGGCGACGGAGAAGACCGGCCCCTCCACTAGCAAAAGAGCTGGAAGAAGATAGTGGAGGGGCCGGCAGAAGGAAGAAAGAAAGAACTGGAGAGCGAGGGAAGAAGGCGACAGAGAAGACCGGGCCCCGCTAGCAAAACAGCTGGAAGAAGATAGCGGAGGCCCGGCAGAAGGAAGGAAGAACCTGAGAGCGCGGAGACCCCTGAAGTTGGAAGAAGACTCCCGGAGCTGTGCATTAAATTGCTTTAAAAAGCTGTGTGTGTTTTTTTATTGAATTTTTTTTCCACCAGGTGAATGGGTAGGGGTACGATGTACCCCATACTCATTCACATAGGGTGGGGGGCCGGGATCTGGGGGCCCCCTTATTAAAGGGGGGCTCCCGGATTACGATAAGCCCCCCGCCCGCAGACCCCGACAACCAACGGCCAGGGTTGTCGGGAAGAGGCCCTGTCCTCATCAACATGGGGGCAGGGTGCTTTGTGGTGGGGGGGCCACAGGTCGCCCCCTGCCCCAAAGCACCAAACCCCCCATTTTGAGGGCATGCGGCCTGGTACGGTTCAGGAGGGAGGGGGCCGCTCTCTCGGCCCCCCTTTTCCCCTGCGGCCTGCCAGGTTGCGTGCTCGGATAAGGGTCTGGTTTGGATTTTGGGGGAACCCCCACGCCGTTTTTTCGGCGTAGGGGTTCCCCTTAAAATCCATACCAGACCCAAGGGCCTGGTATGCTCTTGGAGGGGAACCCATGCCGGTTTTTTATTTAAAATTTGGCCTGGAGTTCCCCCTCAAGAGCAGCAGAGCACAAGTCGCATGCCAAAGTCGGATCATGCAAGACTGCGGTCCGACTTTGATCCGACTTCAATGATAGTCAATGGGCTGAAGTCGGATCAAAGTCAGACCAAAGTAGTACAGGGAGCATTTTCAAAGTCGGACCGACATGTGTCGGACCAGTTAAGACGGCTCCCATAGGGAAACATTGATTTTCACACGTCATGCGACATGAGCTCCCAATTTCGGAGCGTTTGTCGCCCCAGTGTGAACCCGGCCTCAGAGAGTGAGAGTGATAACAACTAATTTAACACACCTGCTCCCCATTCACACCTAAGACCTTATAACACTAAAGAGTCACATGACACCGGGGAGGGAAAATGGCTAATTGGGCCCAATTTGGATTTTTTCACTTAGGGGTGTACTCACTTTTGTTGCCAGCGGTTTAGACAATAATGGCTGTGTGTTTTTTTAAGGGGACAGCAAATTTGCACTGTTATACAAGCTGTACAGTCAGTACTTTACATTGTAGCAAAGTGTCCTTTCTTCAGTGTTGTCACATGAAAATAATAAAATGTTTACAAAAATGTAAGGGGTGTACTTACTTTTGTGAGATACTACCATAGACATATAGCAGAATACATTTTGGCCTAAATTTATGTAGAAACTTGATTTTTGAAAAAACGAATTATTGGCTATGATTTATTTTTATTTATTTTTTTAATTTGTTTTATTCAATTTTTTTTATACATACATATAGCTTTCATATCCTTACCAATAAGCATATATATATATACATTACATAACGTAAGACAGAACATACATTTACATTTACAACAGTATGGGTCTATCCTGCAACATCCTGATTTTCCTTTTACTCTTCCCCCCTCTCTTCCTTCCTCTTTAATTAACTTACGTGGCCTCTATGTTATTCTCTTTTCTCTTTCCCCCTCTCTCCTCCCTCCCCTTCCCCTCCTTCCCTCTCTAAATTTATCCTCATTCAAAAATTATATATATATATATATATATATATATATATATATATATATTCCTTTTTCTTTTAAGGACAAAAACCTCTACCTTCCGCTTCCTCCCTTCCCCTCCTACCCTCTACCAACTCACAAATCCACCTCCTTTTAACTTTTAGTGCCTAGTGCCCTTCTTCCCCTTACCTATTCTATCCTTCCCCTCCCCTTTTCCCCTTTAAATTGGCTTTCATGTCATCTGTGTAATCATTGATTTATGAGGAGTCATGAGAGCTCTCTCTTGGCTCCAAAACAATTTTTTTTTTTTTTAATAAACCACAACACTCTCCACCTATCCTCGTTTCAAACTTGAAAAAACAAAAGTGCCCTCCTTGCCCTTTTTTATTCACCCTCCCCCACCTCCCTCTCTAAACCTCCTCCCCTCCCCCCCCATTTATATGACTTCCGTGACATTTATGTTTTTATTAATTAATAGGAGGGCCCGGGTATCATGTGGAAAGAAAAAAAAAGGGGGGGGGGGAGGGGGAGTCTGTTACCTCCCTAGGGAATCCAACCAAATTACCTTAAGTGCTACCCTCTCTTCTCATACACCTTTCATATACCAACGAGTGTCTAAACTCCTCCCAGCTCTTCCAAATTCTGGTAAATTCAATTTTAGAGTCCCTATGCAAACATGTTACTTCTTCCATGTATCTTATTTTATCTACTTCCCTCAACCATTCCTGTATTGTTGGGGCCTGCTTTATCTTCCATTGTCTCGAAATTAATATCTTTGCTGAGTTCAATAAAATCGGAGTAATTGCTGCTCTATATTTCTTCCTTGGGGAATTCGTTGGATGGAACAAACATTGCCAGGGGTCCAGTCTAATTTCCGTCCCACTAATCATCTTAATTAAATCTAATATTTCCTGCCAGTATGGTTGGATCTTGGGGCATTGCCACCATATGTGGGCATGAGTTCCCTCTTCCCCACAATCTCTCCAGCATAGGGGTGATAGCTGGGGATTTATTTTGTGTAATTTTACTGGAACATAATACCACTTAGTTAATAGTTTGTAATTCATTTCTTTTTATCCGTGCGTCCACAGATGTGGAATGAACATAGTCTAAAACTCTACCCCTCATTATTTCTGGTATTGAGAGATTTAGTTCCAACTCCCAACTTACCGTTGGACACACGGATCCTCCATCTAAGTGTGTTATCAACATTTTGTATATGCTAGAAATTCCATACTTATCTATCCCTTCTTGATCTGCCAATTTTTCCCATGCATTCAGGCTACCCATCCCCCAAAGAGGTTTTGGGAGGGACTCTACAAAGTGTTGTAATTGTTTATATCTCCAGACATCCCATGGGGTTGTCCCATATCTATCACATAGTTCCAAAAGGGAGCAAAGAGCATTCCCCTTCATAACATCTTTTAATCTCAGAAAGGTCGATGTGGTCCATTTTAAATATAACTTATTGTCTCTCCCCGGTGGAAAGTAATTGTTGCCTGTTATGGTCATTAAAGGGCTATCATATTGTCCCCGTATATTTTTTAATAATTTGTCCCACGTTCTCAATGCTACTAGCGTAATTGGTGCCGCATCTGCCAGAGAGCCTCTGTACTGCCTTGGGATCCAAATTATCTGTCCCAGCATTGATTTACTAATATTGTCCTCCAAATCCACCCACTTTTTTTGCCCAAAAAAAATTGGCTATAATTTATAGCAGAAGGCAAAAGATATTTTTTTCTTAAATTTTTGTGTTTTAAAATTTATATAATAAAAAATAGAAAACCCAGTGGTGATCAAATACCACCAAAAGAAAGCTCTATCAGTGTGAAAAAATAAATAAAAAAAATGTTATTTGGGTACAGCTTTGCATGATCGCACAATTACCAGTTAAAATAGCGCAGTGCTAAATAGCAAAAAATGGCCTGGTCATAAAAGGAGTAAAACCTTCCGGGGGTGTGATGGTTAATATCTGCCTTGAGTTTAGGGTCAAAGGATTTACAACTCTTCAAAGAAACTCAATTACAGATCTGGGGTCATCTTGAATACCCTGCAAGGCTGTCCTTCCTCAACAATACACCAAAAACTGTTCTTGTCCTCCCATTGCAATGTGACATATATGTTTTTATATTTCAATATTTTTATTGAGGTTTTACAAAGAAAGACATAAGTACCAAACATGAGGTAACTGTATGGATGTCTGTTACATAAGCCAAATATTAAGTCAATAAGGCATAGAACACCAAATAGTGGAGGAAACTTGTGGGGTTCGTGTTGTCCGTCTTACCAACATTTGAAACCTTTCACCCTCGT
Source organism: Rana muscosa (assembly GCA_029206835.1). NCBI lineage: Eukaryota > Metazoa > Chordata > Amphibia > Anura > Ranidae > Rana > Rana muscosa. The sequence continues at coordinate 160,757,156 of CM055120.1, forward strand.
CCCGACACCCCTAATGGGATCAGACTGTGTCGAGGGGAGGGAGAATTTGACAACAGTAAATAAAAAAAATTAAAAAAGCCATGTAGAAAAACATTAATTAACCATAGGGTAAATTTAGCTTAGAGCGCTCCCCACTGCATCCCCGTCTTGTATGCAATCTTGCATAACTTTGGGGTACATAACAGGAGGATGAGAGATTGGTGAATGTCTACGTGCACTTATAAGGTATATGTGTTGGTCGTACTGCCAGATGCGTGAGTTTGCCCGAGGTAGGCTTCTAGTAAAGTCAGTAACAGACAGTCCCCTGGTGTTTGCATATGAAGTCATGCAAATGGATTACCAGGTTGTGCAGTGAAGAATGTAGCAGGAGGAAGGAAAGAAAAAAGAAGGGAGAGGATATTTTTAGGCATCAGGGAGCTACATAAAAGTAGAATGGTCGTGTAATACTGATGTGGATGTGGAGGGTTTTGTATATAGGTCTTCCGGGGTTCCCATATCTTGTTGTGTTTTTCAGTAGTGGACTGGAGTATACTGACTGTTTTTTCCCGAACCTTTACCCATGAGATTTTCCTCTTAACAGCAGCTAGGGACACTGTAGGCTTTTTCCATGCTTTGGCTATCGTGAGTTTAGTGCCCAGCAAAATTAAATGTATGAGTGTCCAGAGATGCTTAGGGCATCCAATTGGACTGCCATTAAGTAGGGCAATCTCAGGTGTTTTTGGAACAGAAATATCAGTTACTTTACGTATTAAAGAAAATATCCTGTTCCATAATCCCCGAATACAAGGACACTCCCACTATATGTGATATAGAGATCCGGTCAACCCACAACCTCTAAAGCATAAGAGAGAGGTGCCTGGAAAGATCTTGGCCAGACGTAATGGGACGTTATACCAGCGCGTTAGTATTTTGGCGTTTGCCTGACATATATGTTTTTAAATCATATTGGCTTTAAACTTTAAAACAAAGTTTTAGGAAATGGTAAAACATTGCATCAATGTGCTGTAATCTTTAAGTCAGATATTTATTTGGAGGAGTGCATTTGCAGATTTGGAAATAATTATTCAAAGTCAAGATTCTCCTAATGAGCTTAAAGTTCATTATCACTGCCTACGGGATCTGACCTTCTAAGGTTTCTCTTCCAGATAAGATCATGTCTTGCTACTAGGATGGCAGAATGCCCCTTCGGAACTCGAGTCAGTTCCACTGCATGGCTTTAACAGCCTACTTTATAATGAGCTTTATTTTTTCCTTTCTCTCTCTCTTCCTATTCCTTCAATTTTACTAACAGGATCTCAGCTTTGAAACAGACCATGGTGCAATTAGGAACAATTCTCTTTGAAAAACTTAGCAATACATTTACACGGCTTAATTATACATAAAAATGCCTTGCCATAAATAGATATAACAACCCAAGCCCCATTCTCTTTCCAAAACCCACTTTTACAAAAGGATAATTGACAAAGTTCCCATTTGCTTCCAAATATACATATGTTTATGGTGTAATATTTTCAGACTGCTATAGTTAGGTAGGGATATGTATAGAAATATTAATTTTTATATTTAGCAGGCAGACCTAAAAGGAATCTAGGTAGCTAATTATGTCCATGCTGGGAGGTAAGTAATCCTAAATGTCTCAGAATGAATCAGCTTGTTCTGATTTAATTATGTAAAACTATGCTAGAATTAAATACAGGGACTTATTTATAAAAATAAGCAAAAATAACTGCTTTTTATTTCTATACACTTTTTCCAACTAAAATCCTCTCTGATTTTCCTTGAGTTTATAAAAGATTGGCATGACTAGTTAAAATAGAACTATAGTATTTTAATCGGCATCTCTCTACTTGTCGATATCTCTCTATTTGTCCTGGCGCACCATTTCAAAATTCTACCTCTCCTAAATTAAATTTAGGAGAGGTAAAATTTTAAAATTAGGGTACCTTGGCACTTTGTTATTGAATTTAAAGCACTTTGGTATTATTTAACCAATTTAACATATATTTAAGCATAGGTTACTATTTGCCCCCCCTTCCTTCATTATTATCCCTCACTTTTGGGTGAGGTCCTTTTGGATAGGAGCGTGTACTGTTCCGTGGTCTAAATCCCCTGGGCGTGTGTGTGATCCTCTGTCCTTGGTTGTCTTCAGTATGTCCACTAGATGGTGCCCACAGATGCCAGTCCTTGTTAGGATGGGCTGACGGCTTCTCCTTGCTTGTCCTTTGACATTGAGAGACCGTTTCTCAGTACCACGCATGCGCGCATACATGCAGTGTTCTGCGCGTGCGCAGATGCGTGGACTGGGATCGCTGGTGACTGTCATTCGGATAGGAATCAGGTGTATCTGACCATATATAATGGGAACCAGTCTTTACTAATGTTCCCTGTGGCAGCATACATGGCGGTGGAGATACTCTGTGCAGTGGACTGATCGGTATGTGTTACCTTCTGTTATATGGCTTATTAAGTGTTTGTTTATACAAATCATATATCAAATCATCTCATGGACATACTTTTCTATACAGGTATTCTGCTGGACTTGTCTTATATTTGAAAAGTGACGGTTTATATATTCACTTTTTGAAGCATGGGCTCTTTTTGAGTCCATTGATACTTGGATGTATGATCCTATTTCCACGAACTGAGATATCCTAAATAGTTGAGCGCTTTCTTGCCACTTCTTATGGGATCTGTCCGACATATCCAGCTTTAGGCAGAGTTACCTGAATAATAATCTTCATCTTCCTGTATATATTGTCCATTTCCTATAGAACATCAGTGTGGCCATTTGGATCACTTCCATACATACCGGATCCCATGTTCCTCCTAGACAACTTATACTCCCCGGAGTCCCCGCTTGACGGTATGCCTTATCCAGTGAAGAAGATTTAGGTGTGTATTTCTATTTGGAATGATTACTCTTATACTTGACTTCTTAGATGTAAACAAATTCCCCTTGATGGCTTATTATCCTGATAGCCTTTTGACGTGAAATATTGATCTCCGCCTTATGAACCCTTTGAATACTGTGGGAATTAATTCTAATTTGTTATATACTCATATCATATATTTTTCCTTGTGAAACAGTATATTTACGCATCTTCACTTTGCCTGGTTCCCGCACTCGCCCGGGAGATTGCCTAATTTGGCCTTGTGACGCCCTAGTATCTTGGTGCTGGCTATGTGGGTGAGTTATTTCACTTCTAAATGATCATTCTATTTGGACCTGATCCATAATACTGAGGGACATACTGAGGGGCTGTATAATACCTTATCTTTATCTATAATGATACATGACAGTACACCATGAAGGTTGATTATTAGTTATGTATTATGAATTTTGATTATAATTATTGTACATTTGATTTATGTTTTTCCGTAGATCATTTTCTGACATAATATACTCCTGAAGAAGCGGGTAACCGTGAAACATGTAGAGTTTGCAACTGGAATGTTTTAGATTTGTTTCTGTGTATAACAGTGCGGAACCATCTTATATATCAAATGTTTCCATTTTTGCGTCAGAGAAGTGGATGCTTCACATATAATAGCATCTGGTGTCTAGTATTTATTTATGGTTTTATGATGTATTTTTGCATAATAAATTAATATTTTTGTAATCTCACTGTGTAAGTTCATACTGTACCATAAAAGTCCACATTGCCTCCACAACATTCCAATTCATTATTAAGAGCATGTATAAAGCTCTAAATCCAAAAAGGCTATTTTTTCTGGATCAGTAACATGGGTGAATGAGATCCCTAATGAGTTGGTGTTACAAAATTATAGAAACTGTTACGCACTCTCTATGGAGCCATCCCAAATGATTATTATCTACTTCACCCCCGGAAGGATTTACCCTCTTCCTGACCAGAGCATTTTTTGCGATTCGGCACTGCCTTGCTTTAGCTGACAATTGCGCGGTTGTGCGACATTGTACCCAAACAAAATTGACAACCTTTTTTTTCCACAAATAGAGCTTTCTTTTGGTGGTATTTGATCACCTCTGCAGTTTTTATTTTTTGCGCTATAAACAAAAAAAGAGCGTCAATTTAGAAAAAAAAAAAATATTTTTAACTTTTTGCTATAATAAATATCCCCAAAAATTATATATATAAAAAAATTTCTTCCACCGTTTAGACCGATTTGTGTTCTTCTACATATTTTTGGTAAAAAAATTGCAATAAGTGTATAACGATTGGTTAGCGCTAAAGTTATAGCGTCTACAAAATAGGGGATAGATTTATGGCATTTTTATAATTATTGTTTTTTTTTTTACTAGTAATGGCGGCAATCTGCGATTTTTATCTGGACTGCGACATTATGGCGGACACGTCAGACAATTTTGACACTATTTTGGGACCATTGTCATTTATACAGCAATCAGTGCTACAAATAGACACTCATTACTGTATAAATGACACTGGCAGGGAAGGGGTTAAAGGGACACTAAAGGTTCAGTTTTTTTGTTTTAAATAACAAACTTGTTATACTTACCTCTACTGTGCAGTTTGTTTTGCACAGAGTGGCCCCGAACGTCCTCTTCTTGGGTCCCACGTTGGCTGTCTCTGCTCCTCCCCGCAAGAGCTATCTCCCTCTGGGAAGCTCCCTCCCGAGGGGGTTACCTTGCGGGCGCGCTCCCGTGTTATACACTCGGCCTGCATAGCGGGCGGCCCCGTCACTGGATTTGATTGACAGCAGTGGGAGCCAATGGCTGCGCTGCTATCAATCTATCCAATGAGGAGCTAATCAGCCATGGAGAGAACAACGCGGGATTGCGCCCATAGAGATTCAGGGCTCTGGTAAGTAAAAGGGGGGCTCGGGGGGGCCGGAGATTGCAAGATTGTTTTTTCACCTTAATGCATAGGATGCATTAAGGTGAAAAAACACAAAGCTTTACAGCCCCTTTAAACACTAGGGGCGATAAAAGGGTTAAGTGTGTCCTAGGGAGTGGTTCTAACTGTGGGGGGGATGGGCTCACTACAACATGACAGAGATCACTGCTCCCAATGACAGGGAGCAGTATATCCCTGTCATGTTGCTAGGCAGAACAGGGAAATGCCTTGTTTACATAGGCATCTCCCCATTCTGCCTCTCCTCGCTGCAATCGTGGGCCACTGGTGAACATTGAGTTCGTGGGACCCGCAGGCATGCTCCTGCGGCGCGCGGAGGGCGCGCACGTGTGCCGCCGGCAGCGCGAGCGCGCTCGATAGGCGCCAAATTCAAAGGGACGTACAGGTACGCCCATTTGCCTGCCGATGTATATGTGTGTGCAGCAGTCGGCAAGTGGTTATATCGTCCATAATTTATAACTTGGGAGGCAAAGTGATTATTGTCGGTAACATGCTGTAGTTCCCAGAGGCCCATCGCTAAATGAGCATAGCTGGGGGCAAAATTTGCAACTATGGGACATCCAGGTGGATTTTCTAGATCTGTATGGTGGTAAAAATACGGTGTTTTATAAAAACTATTTTTCAGAAAGGCTGATTCTGTTTTGGAAATAATGCCCTCTGAGAGCCCTGCGTTGGTTAAGGATGCAGCCTCCAGAGAAAAGTAGGATAGTGGGTCTTTTAAAAGTTTCTTATCAGTGTTTGAATCTGATAACAGCCTTGTTGCCTCTAAAATGTATGTTTGTTTGTCCTGAATCACAATTCCACCTCCTTTGTCAGCGGATTTTATGATAATGTTTTTGTTATTAGCTAGATCATCCAATGCTTTTCGTTCAGAAGGAATACGTTTCAAAGATTTTTGAGACTCAAGCCTCGTACACACGAACGAGTTTCTCGGCAAAAACCAGCAAGAAACTTGCTGGCAGAGATTTCTTGCCGAGAAATTCGTTTGTGTGTATGGTTTCTCGTCAAGAAAAGCGACAAGAATCTCGACGAGAAAATAGAGAACCTGCTCTCTATTTTCTCGTCGAGATTCTCGTCAGCCTGTTTCTCGACGAGAAAATTGTGTGTGTGTACACTTACCTTTTCGCCGGGAAGCCCGCGCATGCTCGAAATTACTTCGAAGCATGCGCGGTAGCTTCCTAGGCATAGGTAGGGTGAACAAAGATGGCGGCGACGGCATCGAATGTGACGAGCGCATGCTTGTCGTATTCGATGATGTCACCGCGTTCGCTCCATTCAAAGAACCGCGGGTTCTTTGAAAGGAGCGTGTGTACACTCGGCGGGACAAGTTTCTTGTCCAAGAATCTCGTCGAAAAAAACGACATGTTTTTTTTCGACGAGAATCTCGGCCGTGTGTACGAAGCATCAGAGTGACACATTTTTATTAAATCTGAATATACTACTTGGTAAAAGGTCTGTATGTATGGTCCTTTCTTGTGAACAGGATTACAATTTGACTTGGGCCTCAGATTGGTGTGATGAATGGGTGTAGAGGTGGGACAGTGTTGAGGAAACAATTCTAAATCATCATAAAGACTTTCCAGATATAGTTCTTCTAAATCATTAAGAATAGGGAGATCAGTATCCTCTAGAGATGATTCTAGGGGGCAAGGGGAACTGATTGGTACCTCAGGTGAAAGCTCTGTATTTGGGGATTTGATGTGGTAAAATCTTTTGACCAGTGGCAGCTGGTGCTCCAAGTTTTTGGGGGGGCTGGGGCGTGGCTTGGATGGCAGCGGGATCAGATGTGCACTGCTGAAGCTCCTCGTCTGGCCTGCCTGCATAGCCTTATTCAGCACTAGACATGTGCGATTAGTTTCGTACGAATCGAAAATTCGTACAAATTTTTCGAAATTCGTACATTTGTGCGAAGCCGAATTATGAATTTTCACGGATACAAATTCTGTACGAAATACGAAGTTTCGTTTACGAAGTTTCGTTTATGAAGTTTCGTTTACGAATTTCGGCTCCAAATTGAAAAGATTCGACATTATAGAGAGAAAAGATTTGACATAGAGAGAAAAGATTCAACATTATAGAGAGAAAAGATTCGACATTATAGAGAGAAAAGATTCGACATTATAGAGATAAAAGATTTGACACAGAGAGAAAGATTCGACATTATAGAGAGAAAAGATTTGACATAGAGGGAAAAGATTCGACATTATAGAGAGAAAAGATTTGACATTATAGAGAGAAGATTGCTGCTGGAATTGGGTGGGGGAAGTACATTTCTGGTCAAATCATTCGTTCGTTCCGGTCAAATCGGTCGTTATACGCGTAGTACGAAATTCGTATTTCGTACTAATCCAAATTGAATTCCGTACACGAATTACGAATTACAATTTTTTTTAATACGAAACGGAACGGAACAAAACAAATTTTTCGACGGCTCCCATGTCTATTCAGCACTGACCGCCTGCACTACCATGGGCAAACCTAAGAAGCAAAAGGACCCCAAGTCCCAGGGACACTATACCAGGTCTTCCTCCGCACCTCCGCCGCTCATCACAGAGTATTTTGGTCCGGAATCTCCGGCGGGACTCCACGCGGCATCTCCTGCACTGTCACCTCCGGGAGCCGGGACTCACAGGTATGGCTCAGAGGGGGATCCTCATGGATGCCTCTACCCAGGATGCCACCTTCCGCTCTTAGGTCGGGCCCCCCGCTCCTCTCAGAGGCCATCTCCTAGGCAGCCTCTCTCTGCCGTTTCCCACCTGCCTTGTGGAGCCCCCTCCGCCCACGTTGGCTCAGACTGTCACTCCATCATCATCCTGGGACTCCCTCACCCCTGAGTGGGATCCATGCTCTTTGTCACAGCGATCCCAGCCAAACAAGGACAGAGCAGCGCGATCCCAGCCACACAGGGACGGAGCACCCTCTCCTTCTCCGCACCAGAGTGACATGCCTCACACCTCGGCCTCCCCTCAGCTCCCACTAACCCCGGGGCATCTGGGGACTCATTCCCACCCAGGGAATGCGCATGGCACCCACACAAAGACAAACTATAAGCCATCTACTCCTTACTATCCATCCCTGGGAGACTATCCCCTGCCTGCTGCCTGTGCAGCCCCTGCATGGGGCACCCCTGCCAATGTTGCCACTGATTCTGATGCAGACCCTGAAACCTATACCTCCTGGCGTGATTATGTACGCTGTATACCTACAAAGCAGAACTTCCGTATGCTCATCCAGGAGGCGCGTGAGACCTGCAGATCTGAGATCAACATGTTGCGGACAGACCTTCACCACCTCTCTACCAGAGTTTCTTCGCTATAGGAAGAGGGCGGTGATGTCAAGCACAAAATCTCCCAAATTCACACCCAACTAGCCTCCCAAGCATCCACACTCCGGGACTTTAACCGCCATCTTGAGGACCTCGACAATAGGGGCAGACGAAATAACATCAGAGTCCGAGGCCTCCCGGAAGCAACTCAGGAGGAAGACCTACCTGTTACCTTACAAGCTATCTTTAACAGAGTCCTCGGTCGCCCTGAACACCAAAAAGTTAAGCTGGAAAGGGCTCATCGTGCTTTCCGCCCTCGTGGGCCAGGGTCTAGACCTCGTGATGTGATTTGCAGGGTTCATAACTATACCCTCAAAGAAGAAATTATGAGGAAGGCCCGCAACATGCACACTATTGATTTTGACGGCGCCTCCATACAGCTCTTCCCTGATCTGTCGTGGATTACTCTCCAGCAACGACGCTCCCTGCAACCGCTTCTTACCCTACTGAGGGAACATGATTTCTGCTACCACTGGGGTTTCCCCTTTAGCCTTACAGTGAAGAGAGATGGGCGGTCCACCATGCTACGATACCCTGAGGATCTTCAATCCTTCTTCAGAGACTTGGACATTCAGGTACCACCAACTCCCGGCTGGGACCCCCTGCCTATTCCCCCACCACGACCGGCCCCCTGGAACCAGGTCCCCAGGAGGAAACATCCATGGCCCCGTCCCTCCGACTCCTCTCCACCCCCTTCTCGGCAATAACTTTCTGCTCCCGCTGAAATTACCAAATTTTTGATGGTTTGATGACTGGTTTCCCTCCTCTCCCCCAATCTGGGCTTCCTGGATGAGGCCTGGTTACTATATCTCTCATTGGTTTGTTCCTATCCCTTAGAGGTCAAACTACTATGGATGATACCCTCTTTCCCCTTTTTGTTTGTTGCAAACCCCCCCTCCCCGATGTCCCTTTAGGGGATGTCGGTCCAGGGGACTCGCTTGGGCTAAATTTTGGGATCTTCTGACACCATTTATCCCAAGCGGTTGGCCCACTAAATTGTTTTTGGGTTTTAGCTACAGTTGCAGTTATGTTTGTTTGCTAAGTGCAGGTTTATCATTAGCTCCATTTGCAGGCAGGCCCGGGAGCGGATCATTCCTCCCTTGGTCATGCATCCCCCCCCCCCAGGGGCTCTCCGAATGGTTCCTTACCTGATTATACTGTTTTGTTTACTGTCCTCTGACGGGTTAATTTTTTCCAACCCCGTCAGGCGGAGCTTTTCGGAGACTCCTAACCCGCCACCTTTTTTAGGTGGGTTATATTGTGAGATGTTATTAGTATTTCAATATGTGTTTTTTGATCTTGTCCTGTGTGTTTTATTTGTTGTTTTTTATTTTTTTCTCTTCTCCCTTCCTTGGCTTCCCCCCTCTTTTTCTTTTTCTCATCTACCTCTCACCCTTCTGGACACCCCCCACCTCCGGAACGTGGGCTCCGGCTGCTCGACCCTGGTCCCCCGATCCGAGTCTACCCCTGGGAACCAACTGGTGGGTCCCCTGCACATCTGGTCAATGTCTACTGGGATGAGTAAGCGAACACGTCTCTTGTTTCTGTATCCACCATGATTGACATACTGTCCCTACATGTGAAGGGCCTTAACTCTAATGTAAAACAAAGTTTAGCCCTCCGCGAGTTCAAGCGGTCCGCAGCGGACATTATCTTTATCCAGACGACACACCTTGCTAAGTCAGGCACTATGACCTTCGCCCTCAAACACTTCCCCCAAATTTATCTCGCCTCTAATCCCTGTAAACGGGCAGGTGTGGCGATCCTCTTTAAACAGGGATCTCCTTTCCAATTGCAATCCCTGTACGCAGACCCTCTAGGTCATTATCTCATTCTTCGGGGCTCTTGGAAAGGCGCCAACCTAACTCTGTGTAATATTTACGCCCCAAATGTCAACCAGCACTCCTTTTTATCCAAAGTATATAAACGCTTATTTGCGACTCCCCACCAGTATCTGGTTATAGGAGACTTTAACCTGACCTACTCCCCGGGTCTCGATAAGCTCTCCATAAGTCCTGGAAAAGCCTCCCTAGCTGCTGATAGGAAGTCCACCCTTTTCCGCCAATTAACTTGAAAATATGCCCTATTTGACACCTGGCGCACCGCCTATCCATCAGCTAAGCAATTCACTTTTTATTCCCACCCTCACAAGTCCCATTCGCTTCTCGACTATTTTTTTGTTAATGCACCAACCCTGAGAGCCTGTACAGGCTTGGATATCCAACAATTTCTTGTATGGACCACGCTCCGATTAAACTTTCCCTAGCGCTTTCTCCTGGATCCTGTCATGGATATGCAGTAGTGTTTGTCTGTCAGCTTACCTTCCTTCCCATGTGTTCATCTTAGAGGCCAGAACCCTTTCACCTGGCTTCCTTTATAATCTCCTCCCAGCCTGACTCCACCCCAGGCCCTATCACAGAACACTATATTAACCTGTGCACTGCAAGCCTGCTTGGCTGATCAACGTGTTTGTTAGGCATTGTGTGTTTGGGTTCCTGCCTGCCGTGTGCTACGTCTGTCTCTCTGTTACATATTTGGCTTGTCCCCGACTATCCCTGTCTGCTCGTGACCCTTGACCTTCGGCTCGTTCTTTCGTTATCCTTGTCTGCTTGTGGCCCCTGACCTTCAGCTTGTTATTCGGTTCTCTCATATCTTGTGCTGCTGCTTCCCCTCTTTTCCCCTTATCCTACGGGGCGTGAGCTAGGAAACTCCAGGGGCCGCGACCTGGTCCCAGCCTGCAGCATAACATCCTCACCACTAGAGGCCCTGGAGAAGACCTGCTGGGTCTTAGACTCCGCGCCCTGGGGAATCTTGGCTCTAGCTTCCGTTAGGATCCCAGTTGTGCTCCTCTGGTCCCGCTTTCCACAACCACCCAGTTTTCTATCCGCAGCAGTCAGCCATAGGGTTCACTACCTTGCGGTGCACTCCGGTCCCCCTACGGTGTGCATCTGTCACCTGGCCACAGGTGACCTTGACAGTTTGATCAGCCATGAACCCGGCTGACATCCCGCTCCCCGCGGATGATCCATTGCAGGGCATTGTTTGCAGACTTGAAACCCAGGAATCGAATCAGACTCAGGTGATGCGATTCCTCCAGGATCTGGCTTCTCGCTTCGAGCAGCTTCAGGCCTCCTTGGGAACCCTGAATCCGCAACCTCAAATACAACCAGCGGCTGCACCTATTGCACCAGTCGCAGCCACACACTCACTACAACTGCCAGCTCCGTCCCATTTCTCTGGGGACTCCAAGGCTTGCAGGGGATTCCTTAGCCAATGCACGATTCATTTTGAGCTCCAGCCCCAAAACTTCCTGTCTGATCGGGCTAAGGTAGCCTATATCATTTCCCTCCTCTCTGGTGAAGCTTTAGCCTGGGCAGCCCCTCTGTGGGAACTGAATGATCCAGTGGTTTCTAGCCTGTCTGGCTTCTTGAAACTTTTTCGGAATATCTTCAAAGAACCGGCTCGTGTCTCTTCAGCGGCCAGCGCCCTTTTACGTCTCCGCCAAGAGTCTGCTTCTGTGGGACAGTATGCCCTTCATTTCCGCATACTGTTGGCTGAGTTGAGCTGGAACAATGAGGCCTTAGTCGCAACCTTTTTGCATGGCCTGTCTGATAGAGTGAAGGATGAATTAGCAGGAAGAACCATCCCCACTGATCTGGCCGGCGTTATCTCCTTGTGTAACCAGATCGATATTCGCTTTCAGGAGAGGACCTTAGAAAAGCAACGCCAGCACTCCTTGGTTCTTAGTCAGCCTGAGCTGCCCTCTCTTCGACCCATAGAGCATCTCCTACCAGCTGAGAAACCCATGCAGCAGGGTCGGACCAGGCTATCCCCCGAGGAACGTGCTAGGCGCAGAACTCTTGGTCTGTGTCTTTACTGTGGGGGCAAAGGTCATTTTCGTGACACTTGCTCTCTTTGTCCAGAAAAACGTTCGGGTCCACTTCATCTGAAAAGTGGAGTATTGGACCCAGAAATATCACCTTCCCCTTCTCGTCTTCTGCTTTCTGTGTTCCTTCATGTTGGTGCTTCTTCTCATTCGGTCTCAGCATATCTGGATTCCGGAGCCGCTGGTAATTTCATGGACTGGGAAATCACATCGTCCATGAGACTTACTCTTTTGCCCCTCACCACGCCATTGGTGGTCTTGGCGATTGATGGTACTGTTCTCCCAGGGGGACCTATCCGCTTCCAGACCCTCCCTGTTAAGATGTCGGTAGGGACACTCCACCAGGAGTGGATATCCTTCCTTATCTTACCCAAGGCCTCAACGCCTATAATTTTGGGTCTCCCATGGTTACAGCTCCATTCTCCTCATGTGGACTGGACTACTGGACAGATCCTGGCTTGGGGTCCCTCCTGTTCCTCGTCCTGCCTACCCAAGGTTGCCCCCTGTGAACCTGAGCCGGTCATTCATTCCAGGTTGCATAACCACTTACATTTCTCTGTCCCTAACCACCCTTGGACGCACAGCCAGGCTAGCTTGTCTACAAGTCCTGCAGTCGCTACGTCTTGCGATGCGATTCAGGTAGTCGCTACACCTGACTCAGCTATTCACTCTGCCTCTGTACTAGTTATGCCAGTCCAGCCCATGCCCAGTGAGCCTCCTACTTTTTCTTGTTCAGGACATTCTGCTTGTCCTTCAGCTATTCAGCTTGACTCCGGCGACATGTCACCTTCTAACCAACCTGACTTCAGGGTTCCACTGACACCTGCCCAGTCTGATGGTCCTGTGCAAGATGACCAGTTCCCCTTTAAGGGTCTAGGGGACCCTCCTCAGATTCCTGTTGATCCTCTCATGCCCTTGCTTATTCCTAGAGATCCTTTGGTCCTCAATAGATGTTCTTGTCATCTCCCTACCTCGTTTTCGGTCTCTGAGGATAATCTTAAGTACGAGGTTAGACAAGTTCTGGATTCTCGGCTCTGCAGAGGCATTCTTCAGTACCTTGTGCATTGGAGAGGTTTTGGTCCTGAGGAGGCGTCTTGGATCGCTGCATCTGATGTCGCTGCACCTCATCTGTTGAGGAGGTTTCATCAGAGATTTCCCTTTAAGCCTGGGCCCAGGCGGGGGAGGGCCCATAAGAGGGAGGGTACTGTCATGGATATGCAGTAGTGTTTGTCTGTCAGCTTACCTTCCTTTCCATGTGTTCATCTTAGAGGCCAGAACCCTTTCACCTGGCTTCCTTTATAATCTCCTCCCAGCCTGACTCCACCCCAGGCCCTATCACAGAACACTATATTAACCTGTGCACTGCAAGCCTGCTTGGCTGATCAACGTGTTTGTTAGGCATTGTGTGTTTGGGTTCCTGCCTGCCGTGTGCTACGTCTGTCTCTCTGTTACATATTTGGCTTGTCCCCGACTATCCCTGTCTGCTCGTGACCCTTGACCTTCGGCTCGTTCTTTCGTTATCCTTGTCTGCTTGTGGCCCCTGACCTTCAGCTTGTTATTTGGTTCTCTCATATCTTGTGCTGCTGCTTCCCCTCTTTTCCCCTTATCCTACGGGGCGTGAGCTAGGAAACTCCAGGGGCCGCGACCTGGTCCCAGCCTGCAGCATAACATCCTCACCACTAGAGGCCCTGGAGAAGACCTGCTGGGTCTTAGACTCCGCGCCCTGGGGAATCTTGGCTCTAGCTTCCGTTAGGATCCCGGTTGTGCTCCTCTGGTCCCGCTTTCCACAACCACCCAGTTTTCTATCCGCAGCAGTCAGCCATAGGGTTCACTACCTTGCGGTGCACTCCGGTCCCCCTACGGTGTGCATCTGTCACCTGGCCACAGGTGACCTTGACAGATCCTTTCGAGTTTGTCACTGGCGTCTGAATGAGTTCTTGCTTAAGCATGTTCCTTCCAAAGTGGAATTGGAACAAACTTTGAAGCTGTACTTCGCTGAAAACAGCTCCCCTAAGGTCTCATCCGCCTCCTTATGGGAAGGCCATAAAGCGGTCTTTCGTGGCCAGTGCAAATCACTTTCTACTGCTCTAAAACGTAATGCCAATAAAGCCAGACAACTGCTGTTGGTTCAGCTCCGACAACTGGAAGCGAGCTTGCTGTCTTCCCCCTCCCTGCGTACTCTTAGGGCACTGGTGAGCACTAGGGCTAGTCTGCGAGATATCGATCTAGGGAAAACGGAGAAAGCCCTTCTCCGACTGCGCCAATACTTTTATGACAAGGCTAATAAGCCACACACCCTCCTAGCAAGGCAACTCCAAGATCATGCGGCTGCTACCTATAGAGGTGGGTCTATTAAAGACGCAAATGGCACTCTCAATTCTCATCTCTCTAAAATTGCCCAGCTCTTCCATGACTATTATTCCACCCTGTATAATGACCCGAGTCAATCCCCCCCTCCTGATTCATCCCAGGCCACTCTTACCTAGTAGACTGCGACGTTCCCAGTCTTTCCACCTCCGCCCTAACCAGCCTTAACTCCCCTATTTCTGAAGAAGAAGTAGTCGACACAGTTAAATCTCTCCCGAATAACAAAGCCCCTGGGCCTGATGGTCTACCATACCTCTATTTTAAAACCTTCTTGCCACTCAGTCTCCCCCACGTCACCCCTCTGTTTAATTCCTTCATGACCAACACACCTATTTCGAGAGACATGCAGACCTCTTTCCTTACAATGATCCCCAAACCAGGAAAGGACCATACTCTGTGCTCTAACTACAGGCCAATTTGCGCTCTTGAATTCAGACTTAAATTTTTTTACTAAACTACTAGCTAATAGATTAAACACCTTTATGCCCTCATTGATTCATAAAGATCAAGTGGGGTTCATACCCCTCCGACAGGCTGAAGACAATACCCGGAGAGTTATTGACCTTGTGGAGGTGGCAAACAGGAACAGGTCTGAGGCACTGCTTCTTAGCCTAGATGCGGAAAAGGCCTTCGATAGGCTAGGCTGGCCCTTCCTCTTTGCTACCCTCCGTCGAGCCGGTATAAAGGGCCCCTTCCTACGAGCCATTACTCATTTGTACTCGTCCCCCTCGACCTTAGTCAGAACTCAGTTTGCCTCCTCGCCCACCTTACCTATCTCCAATGGCACACGACAGGGCTTCCCGCTCTCCCCCTCCTATATGCCCCTAGCAGCTCATGTTAGACAAAACCTGAACGTTCACGGCATCCCAGTCCGTATTAGGCACTTTAAGATTTCTTTATTTGCAGACGATGTCCTGCTCACACTTACCCAGCCCCATATATCTCTTCCGAATCTACATGAAGAATTAGATTGCTACAGCACTCTCTCGGGCTATAAGATTAACAACTCTAAGACAGAGGCCCTCCCCCTCAACATGACCCCTCGGACACTGTCTGCCCTCTCCCAATCATTTAACTATACGTGGAAGATGTCCACCTTGAAGTACCTAGGTGTCCACCTCACACCCTCCAATGAAACTTTATACAAGGCCAACTTTCTTCCACTATATAAATCTATTAGGGCCTCTCTGGCTAAATGGAAAACCTTAAAGCTATCTCTCTTTGGTCGTCTGGCGACCATTAAGATGGCGATCTTACCCAGACTCCTTTACCTCTTTGAGACACTTCCTATCCCTATCCCAGCCCGCACACTTCAGAACCCTTCAGGGCGACTTGCTCAAGTTTTTTGGGAATTACAAGAGACACAGGATTGCTAGATCAATATTATATGCCCCCCGTTGCCAAGGCAGTCTCGCCTTTCCCAACATAGCCAAGTACTACTTGGCTGCTCAGTTGCGCCCGGTGGCTTCTTGGTGTACCCTCCACGCATACAACAGATGGACAAAAATTGAGAAGTTGTGGCTGGCCCCTACCCATCCTAACTCCATGTTATGGAGCACAGAGATACCTCTCGGTGGGTCTCAACTGCTAGGCCCAATGGTGCTCTTACGGACACTATGGCGACGTGCTAAATCGACGTACCCGCTCACCTCCGCTGCTTCCCTGGTCACCTCATTTTTATTTACTCCCAATGTCCCGGACAGCTTGACCTCGCAGATGTCCCACTTTTGGATGGATAGGGCCTTATTTCAATATGGTCAATTGGTGGATACTAGAACCAGAATCCTTAGGTCCTTCCAAGACCTGAAAGAGGCCTTTGATTTACCCAGACAGGCCTTCTTAAGTTACCTACAAATCCGCCATTTTGCACAGTCTCTGTTATCAAATCTGCAATTCTCCCCCTTAACTGAGTTTGAGAAAATCTGCTTGGAGGGTTCGTCCCCTAAAGGTATGATATCGTGCACCTATCAACTCCTGGTCACGGACATGTCACCATCTGGTCCTCGGCATGCCTATATGCATAAGTGGGAGCAGGCCTTGGGTGAGGATATACCCTTGAAGACTTGGCAAATTATATGGTCACAGGCCCCTAGGAGTTCTGTCTGTACACTGTACAAAGAAAATCAATACAAATTTTTACTTCGCTGGTACCAAACTCCTGACCTGCTTCACTCTATATACCCCTCAGCTGATCGCCGTTGTTGGCGCTGTATTAAAGAGGTGTGGACGGTGTATCATACCTATTGGACATGCCCACTGATTTTCCCCTACTGGCAGACGGTGCATTCTCTTCTCCACTCCATCTTTGATACTTGGTTGCCATTCGACCCTAAATTGTTCCTCCTGGGTCTTCTACCCCCTTCCTTTTCCAAAACTTAGAAAAAACTCCTAGCCCAGGTGCTAACAGCAGGGAGATGCTTGGTAGCCCTGAAATGGAAAAGGAAGGAACCCCCCTCTTTGTTTGAATTGCACTCCAGTATTAGAGATGTTAAGCGGATGGAATACCTGACTGCATCCCTAAACAATACCCTCGATACACACAACCAAATATGGGAATTGTGGGACAAACTAGAAGCTCCTAATATCGGCTAACACGTGGTTGATGTCCCCGGGCGGTGAGGGGGCCTGAGGTCGGGTAGTTGTCCTCTTCTTTCCTACCCTTTTCCCCCTTCCACCCTTTCCTCCTCTCCATATCCTTGTCCTTTCTGGTCTCCTTGACTCTATCTACATTTTCTTTATCCTTTCTCTTACTTTTTTTTTTTATTGTTCCTGATTTTTATCTGAACGAGTCCGACCTTAATGGTACTACAGATGCCTTAAAGCTAACTATATTGTTTGGATATGGACGCACACGGCTTAGTGTTTATTTGTTTTATATGCCTCAACTTTGGGTGACAATGTGTGTGGACAGTTCGCCTGAGGTATGACATGTATCGCATAGCGTGCCTTTTATTTGTATTTTGTATTTTCTTTTTTGTATTGTCTGTCTTTTTCTGTTGGTAAATATGAAAAATCAATAAAACTGTCCGTTTAAAAAAAAAACATTTTGGGGGGGGGGGCGCAAACAAACTTAAAAAAAAAAAAAACATCAATTGCCGCCACTGTGCCCATTAAACGCAGCCACTGTGCCCAAACGCCACCAGTTTGCCCCCTCAAATGCAGCCAGTTTCCCCCCAAATACAGCCAGTTTGTCCCCAAATACAGCCAGTTTGTCCCCATATACAGCCAGTTTGTCCCCAAATACAGCCAGTTTCCCCCCAAATGCAGCCAGTTTGTTCCCATATACAGCCAGTTTTTCCCCAAAATGCAGCCAGTTTGTCCTCATATACAGCCAGTTTGTCCCCAAATGCAGCCAGTTTCCCCCCCAAATGCAGCCAGTTTCCCCCAAATGCAGCCAGTTTTTCCCCAAATACAGCCAGTTTGTCCCCAAATGCAGCCAGTTTGTCCCCAAATACAGCCAGTTTGTCTCCATATACAGCCAGCGTGTCCCCAAATACAGCCAGTTTCCCCCCAAATGCAGCCAGTTTGTCCCCAAATGCAGCCAGTTTGTCCCCAAATGCAGCCAGTTTGTCCCCAGCCCTGCACTTACCTTCCTCGGGTCAGCGCCATTCTTCTTCCATCCTCGATGTCTTCTCCCACTCTCGATGTCGCTTCAGCCAATCAGGTTACCCGTAACCAGACCCGGTGAACCTGATTGGCTGAAATGCCTGTCAGTGTTAACCAGGGAACGCACCCCCGTGCATCCTCTGGTTAACTATTTGGAAGCCGATTACATCCCTTAGGCTGTAATCGGGAAGCCTATCAGAGCTGCTGGCTCTGATAGGCACTTCCAAAAACCAACCAGCCGCTGTTATTCAGATGGCCGGCGCTCAACAGGGGGGCGGCCATCTGAATAGTGGGCGGCAGCGGCGGCGACAATACATAGGTTCATGCAATGCATGAACCTATGTATTGTTGTGAGTGACGGGCGCAGGAGCGAGAGGGGGCGGCGCTCCTGCGCCCACTATGGACGCACCACCACTGCTTTTGACAGCAAGGTCACAAATAAATTTATTGAAATATTTGAAGAGCAGAAAAGGGTTGGGGGTGAATAGTGGGAGCAAATATCAAACCTTTGTTCAGTAGGGAGATTTCATATGGAGACAAGGCATGGGAAGATAGATTGAATATTTTTATAGTCTCTGTATTTTCTCTTGTCTTGTAACTATCTCTGCCCCCCTCCTACCTCTTCTGTGTGTTTTCTTTTTGACACACTGGATTGGGGGCACATTACTAAAAAATCAACAATGGCTAGAGCGGGAATGTCACTGTGAGATTCAACTGGGACAGAACTGTTGTGTGATGGGGATGTTTCCACATCTACAGAGGGAATATAAACTGTTGGTGACAGAGTGAGAGTATCACTGTATGTATGTATATGTGTGTATATATACAGTATCTCACAAAAGTGAGTACACCCCTTGCATTTTTGAAAATATTTTATTATATCTTTTCATGTGACAACACTGAAGAAATTACACTTTGCTACAATGTAAGGTAGTGAGTGTACAGCTTGTATAACAGTGTAAATTTGCTGTCCCCTCAAAATAACTCAACACACAGCCATTAACGTCTAAACTGTTGGCAACAAAAGTGAGTACACCCCTAAATGAAAATGTCCAAATTGGGCCCAATTAGCCATTTTCCCTCCCCCGGTGTCATGTGACTCTTTAGTGTTACAAGGTCTCAGGTGTGAATGTGGAGCAGGTGTGTTAAATTTGGTGTTATATCTCTCACTCTCTCATGCTGGTCACTGGAAGTTCACCATGGCACCTCATGACAAAGAACTCTCTGAGGATCTGAAAAAAAGAATTGTTGCTCTACATAGAGATGGCCCAGGCTATGAGAAGATTGCCAAGACCCTGAAACTGAGCTGCAGCAAGGTGGCCAAGACCATACAGCGGTTTAACAGGACATGTTCCACTCAGAACAGGCCTCGCCATGGTCAACCAAAGAAGTTGAGTACACATGCTCAGCGTCAAATCCAGAGGTTGTCTTTGGGAAATAGACATATGAGTGCTGCCAGCATTGCTGCAGAGGTTGAAGGGGTGGGGGGGTCAGCCTGTCAGTGCTCAGACCATACGTTGCACACTGCATCAAATTGATCTGCATGGCTGTTGTCCCAGAAGAAAACCTCTTCTAAAGATGATGCACAAGAAAGCCCGCAAACAGTTTGCTGAAGACAAGCAGACTAAGGACATGGATTACTGGAACCATGTCCTGTGGTCTGAGGAGACCAAGATAAACTTATTTGGTTCAGATGGTGTCAAGCATGTGTGGTGGCAACAAGGTGAGGAGTTCAAATACAAGTGTGTCTTGCCTACAGTCAAGCATGGTGGTGGAAGTGTCATGGTCTGGGGCTGCATGAGTGCTGCCGGCACTGGGGAGCTACAGTTCATTGAGGGAACCATGAATACCAACATGTACTGTGACATACTGAAGCCAAGTATTATTCCCACCCTTCGGAGACTGGGCCGCAGGGCGGTATTCCAACATGATAACGACCCCAAACACATCTCCAAGACGACCACTGCCTTGCTAAAGAAGCAGAGGGTAAAGGTGATGGACTGGCCAAGCATGTCTCCAGACCTAAACCCTATTGAGCATAGATGGAGGAGCGCAAGGTCTCTAACATCCACCAGCTCCGTAATGTTCTCATGGAGGAGTGGAAGAGGACTCCAGTGGCAACCTGTGAAGCTCTGGTGAACTCAGTGGCCAAAAAGGTTAAGGAAGTGCTGGAAAATAATGGTGGCCACACAAAATATTGACACTTTGGGCCCAATTTGGACATTTTAACTTAGGGGTGTACTCCATTTTGTTGCCAGCGGGTTAGACATTATTGGCTGTGTGTTGAGTTATTTTGAGGGGACAGCAAATTTACACTGTTATACAAGCTGTACACTCTCTAGTTTACATGGTAGCAAAGTGCCATTTCTTCAGTGTTGTCACAAAAATGTGAGGGGTGTACTCACTTTTGTGAGATACTGTATATATATATATATTGTGACAAGGGGTCACTTTGGACACAGGGTGAATGGAAAAACCCCAATATGGTCTATGATAGCCATATTCAATGCTGTACATACATTTTATCTAGATTGGGTCTGTAATATTGATCCACCATATTCCTCAGGATATCTGCAAAGAACTATTTACTGTTTGCTTATGACCTCAACAGGGTAATTGAAAAGTGACGCCTTCATGATGTTGGGACACATACTGTTAGATGCTAATGTCATCACCCCCAGCCCCTTGTCTTTGTGTAATCATATATATATATATATATATATGTACAGTTGTGCTCATAAGTTTACATACCCTGGCAGAATTTATGATTTCTTGGCCATTTTTCTGAGAATATGAATGATAACACAAAAACCAAAAACATTTCTTTCACTCATGGTTAGTGTTTGGCTGAAGCTATTTATTATCAATCAACTGTGTTTACTCTTTTTAAATCATAATAACAACAGAAACTACCCAAATGACCCTGAACAAAAGTTTACATATCCTGGTGATTTTGGCCTGATAACATGCGCACAAGTTGAGACAATTAGTGTGTGTGTATAAAAGGTCAATGCGTGTTTGGACTCCTGGCAGACCCTTGAATCATTCATCCAGTGCTGTACTGACGTTTCTGGGGAAAGCAAAAGAATTGTCAAAGGATCTGCGGGAAAAGGTAGTTGAACTGTATAAAACAGGAAAGGGATATAAAACGATATCCAAAGAATTAAGAATGCCAATCAGCAGTGTTCAAACTCTAATCAAGAAGTGTAAATTAGGGATTCTGTTGAAACCTGTCGTGGAAGAATTCCCTTGGGCTTTGTACGCAAATCCACACCGCTCCTAAATGTGGACTTCCAGCGTCTAAATGCACACAAAGCACAAAACAATTCCTTTGTGCTTAAAAGCACGTTTGTATCAAGCTCTTTGGTACAAGGAATTTGAAGTACTTCAATGGCACCAGGTAGAATCAGAAACGATGCTGCTTCAAGCTGGAGTCTCAAGCGTCTGGGCAGAGCTCAGCCACCCGGATTATTTTATTCATTGGAAACAAAAGGATAACAAAACAGGAAGTGATGGCCCCAACAGCCAATCACTTCCCTTAATACAAAATGACATCACAGGAAATGACAAACAGTAAAGGGGAGGGCACTCACAGGAGGGAAAGGGGAGGAAGTGCACACCCCCCATCTTAATCAGCATGGAGCCCACACAATACTGTTCAAAGTAAACAGTATCTAGTGAGATCATTCTACTTGTTTTTATAGTTTTGGGACAATCTGCGGGGACATTGCTACTGCTGTTGTCAATATACGGTACAAGTACACCGACAAGGCAGATATCAATGTCCTCTTATAAATACAGATATGTATCCATAAAGCGGATAACGAAGTCCGCAAGAGAGAATTAATAGGTTTCTCTCATTATGCGGACTTCGCTTCTCTAAAGTGTATAGCCATTGGAAAGCATGCAGTGCAGCGCATTGCGCTTGATATCTACAAACCAACAAACGCCCACACACGCAGAGAACACGTTTCAATCCCATAAGAAGGTTTTCATACTGACCGTTTTTACCGCTGGTCTCCATTCAACCCAAGTGCGCTCTGCTAGAGCGCTCCTCGATTAAACATCAGACACAGGGAGACAGATGACAATCTATAAAACGAACATCCTAGAATAAAATGTCCACATAAATCTTATATAATAAAATTTCCACAACAGTCCCTCCTTTTTGTCATATGCTCCCATGTGTCTCTCAAAACTTGATCTTCTTACACCTGGAAATGAATCAGTCCTTACAATCCATAAAAAGGAAAACGCGGCTTGACATGTAGACTCTGTTCTTCAGGAGACATGACTTATAAGGAGGACACGAAATGGTGAGCTGTAGTAATCGCCGATCGGTCTGGGATCCTTTGCATCTGATACGTTGGTTGGGGATCGGGGCGTCTTATCTCATTGAGGAAAATGTGGTCATCTGCTCGGGCTCTGGTCACGCGTCCAATCAGGCAACAGGAGCACCTCATCACGACATATAGAAGGAACAGAAACAAAAATGACATGAGTATATACACCCCTACTTCCTTCAACCACGATCCAATGGAAAATAAAAAATCCCCAAAGTTTCCCAAACCCTTAAAAGGATTCCAACCCTCACTAGCTATAGCTCTGGCTTTGCCTTGCAGGGATCTAGCCTTATCCATATGGGCCTGAACTTTGTCATTGGTATCCTCAATCCAGGTACAACAATCTTCACCTATGAATTCACAGAAACCCCCCTTGGATGCTAACATATAATCAAGGGCCATCTTTTCCTGTAAAAGAAGGGTCCTGATCTGCCGTTGTTCCTGTGAGATTTCCCTTACAGCCTCTACGGTTTCATTGAATATCCCATCCACAATGGATGAGAAATTATTCAATCGTTTCATAAGTTCAATCCCCCAACCCGTCCAAGCAGGAAACCATGCCCAGGCCTGGTCAGAGTTGGTGAACAATTCCCTTCTAGCTTTTCCTGACATTCTTACCTTCTCTCGTGCCATCAGATCCTCTCGATCATCCGCGTTGTAAGATGCTGGGACTAGTTTAACCAGGACGCATGAACCTCTTGCATTAGGGGGGATTACCTTATAAGCTGAGGTACCGCATAAGAAGTAGTAGGGGCCAGTCAGAGTCGCACAGGGGGAACCACTCTGACGGTTACGTGCATTGAGTAGTAACAGGATAGACTGGGGGATTGCTCCCTCGGTCTGAACGTCACACCCTTCCTTCCAACAGATGTAATCTGGTCTATTAGTGTTATTAAAGAAGACGGGGGTTTCGTTGGTTAGATTACCTGTTATACCTTCTTTACAGGTGGTGGACCCAACAAAGTTATCCCCTCTACCGAAACTAAAGTTGAAGCACACTTGTGGGCTACCTAGTTGTCCCGATACCCATACTGGTTTTGTGAGGGAGGGGCAAAAGCCAGAGCTAATGTTAAAACTATAACTAATTTTACCCTCTAGGAATGTATCATTAAGTTCTATTGACAAGTGTCTGTTTGGAGTCTTTAGTTTCCTCATACCGATACGGACATCATATATCGCATGTACTGCTGCCATTGCCGGGGCATCAAGGCTTGGTGGAGGTTTGGAGCATACCCAGCAGTTGGTCCTGTTCGCCATTTTTGCCAGCTGGAGATGCATTTTAAACAATAAATTGGGATGCTTTTCATCATTACCCTTGCTAAAATACACTAAACTAAAACTATAAATAAAGAAGATACTCCTCATTCTTTGATGTAGTTGAGCAGCTTCTTGCAGTGGCTGGCGTGGATCCAGTTGTCCCGTTCTTCAAGCTTTAGTGAGGTCGGCGTGGTCAGCTGAACCTGGAATGGTCCGACGTATCTCGATTCTAGTCCCGTCCTCTGGTATTTCTTTACAACGACCCAGTCACCTGGTTGGATAGAATGTAAACCGGTTATTGAGTCAGGGTCTGGAAGGGACTCATGAACCCTGTGGTGGATTTTTTTTAGCTCACGTTGCAGTGACTGCACATACCCCGTCAGCTGAGAATGTAAAGACGACAGCTGCTGGGGAAAGTACAACCCTGTTTTTGGTTGACATCCGAACAAAACCTCATATGGAGATAACCCGTGAGGTCGTCTAGGTGCATTTCTGATGGAGTGGAGAGCTATGGGGAGACATTCAGGCCAAGGTTTCCCAGTATCAGCTATTATTTTGGAGATTTTGTTTTTAAGGGTTCCGTTTAACCTTTCAACCTTACCACTACTTTGGGGGTGATAAGGAGTGTGTAATCCCTGATTGATATGGAGGGCTTAACACACTTCTGCAAATATTTGACCAGTGAAGTGGGAGCCTCGATCTGACTCGATCGTTTCAGGTAGGCCCCAGCGACACACTATTTCGGACAGGATCTTTTTGGCTGTGGTTGTGGCGTTTGCTTTCTGAACCGGCCATGCCTCCGGCCAACCTGAAAACATATCTACACAGACTAAGACGTGTTCGTACGGCCCACTCCTTGGCAATGTAATGTAGTCTATCTGGATGCGCTGAAATGGATATTCTGGTCGGGGGGAATGTCGTTTGGGTACTGGTACCGTCCTACCTGGATTGTGCAATGCGCAAACCAGGCAGGCTGCTGCAAAATTAGCAGCTGCAGTAGTAAATCCAGGGGCGATCCAATGCTCATCCACCTGCGCACACATAACCATCTTTGACTGATGCCCTGGATAATGAGCCGAATGGGCCATCATTGGAAAAAGCGATCTTGGCAGACATTATTTTTTACCAAGACCCCAGATGTCATCTGGACCTCTCATGGCCCCTAGTGCTGTCCATCTCCTCTTTTCATGTAATTCCGCTTGTGACTGTAGTCTCTTAAACTCTTCCAGAGACACATCAGAGGGGATGGCTAGCATCAGGGTTTTCACGGGAGGGTGCAGAGCACCTTCTTTGGCAGCTCTATCTGCCAAGGCATTGCAATCGGCCTCCAAAGTGCTATCAGTCGTGTGGGCCTTAACTTTTAGAATGGCTATCTCACGCGGCAGGTTGAAAGCAACGAATAACCTGTTGATTAACTGCGCATGTTTCACGGGCTTCCCTGAACTAGTCAGAAAGCCTCTTGCTTTCCAGATAGGACCAAAATCATGGGCTATCCCAAAAGCATACCTAGAATCCGTGTAGATATTGATCCTTTGACCCTCTTGGGTCTCACAGGCTCTTGCCAGTGCCCACAGCTCAGCTTCCTGTGCAGACATGTTGGAACTCAATGAACCCTTTTCCACAATTTCACTGACTGTAGTCACTGCATAACCTGTGTGTTGTGTTACACTATGTGATTATTCTTGCTCTGTGTCTTTAAGATCTGTCCCCTTCTTTCTAGCTGAACTCTCTCTCTCACTGTAGTTCTTTATATATCTCCTCCACTTCCTGATTCTGGTCATTACTCCTGTATATCTTCCATGCTAAACATCTTACATGTGGCTTACAACTGCAACGTTTTTCTACCTATGAATATCCATCATTAAACGGAACATTCGAAAGGATTCATCGTCTGTCGTCCTAACTGTGAGTTTATTCATTGAGTTAAACTGCCTGTATCGATGCAAGGGATGAATATCAAACCAGCTTGAGTAAGGCCTACTTAAACCTGGAGATGAACTTTATCGCTTTGTAGTTGAGACAGAACACTGTGTGTGGCTTACCATCTGGGGTGTAATACCTGGAACCATCGACAAAAAGGTTTTTAGCGTTTGGGATGGGGGTCTCCTTTACCGGGCTGATGGTTGTTGACTCGAGTTCCATCAGAGAAACACAGTTGTGGTGATCATCAGCATGTTCTCCTTCTAAATTAACAAGTTGGTTAGAGGTAGAGAGGTTGGTATTGTTAGCCTGGAAGGTTTGAGTATCATTTTTAACACCATTATCTCCCCCCTTCTCTTCCTCCTCAGTAGGAAGAAGAGAGGCTGGGTTTAAAATGGTGCATCGTCTTAAAGTCAGGTAAGTAGGGGTTAGGAGAGCCACTTCGTACTTAGTCAATCTGGCAGCAGAGAGGTGTTTTGTCTGAACTTGATTTAGGATTTCCTGCACTGAATGGGGAGTATAGAGGGTCAGTGGGGAGTCCAAGACTATGTCACCTACCTTCTGTAACAATACAGCGCAGGCGGCTACGGCTCGTACACAACCTGGTGAACCTCGAATGACTGGATCTAGGGCAGTTGATAGATACATGATGGGTCGGTACCTGGACCCATGTAGTTGGGTCAGTACTCCAGTGGCGTGGCCTTTGCTTTCATAGCAGAAAAGGTAGAAGGGGAGGTCATAGTTGGGCAAACCTAAAGCAGGTGCTTTGGAGAGTTCTTGGATCAAGTCCTGTAGGGTTGACCAGTTATCAGTCAGTTGAAAGGGAGTTTGGGATAGGATTTCGTAAAGTCGAAGAGATGTTAGGGACCCAGTCTCTACAGTAGTTGATAAGACCGAGAATGGCTCTCATTTGTCGTGCGTTTCGGGGTTTCGGGAAGTCTTTCAGTGTCTGAATTCTCTGGGTTGTCAGGTGTCGAGTACCCTGAGATATACAATGTCCTAAAAAGGTGACCTTCTCCCTACAAAACTGCAATTTCTCCTTGCTAGCTTTATTCCCCGTGGACGCCAGATGGTTAAGCAATGAGACAGTATGCTGATAACAGACATCCCTTGCAGGGCAACAAAGCAGCAAGTCATCAACATACTGGATCAGCACCACCTCTGGATTCGTTGGGGTCCATTGATCCAACACTATTTTAAGTTTGCAACTGTACTCCGAGGGACTAGTCACAGAGCCCTGAACGAGACGTGTCCAAGTCAGTTGTCGACCCTGGAATGAAAAAGCAAAAAGGTACTGGCACTGGGGGTCCAGTGGTACAGAAAAAAATGCATTAGTCAGATCAATAACACTGAAGAAAATTGCGTTAGGTGGTATAGAGGCCAACAAGGTGTGTGGGTTGGGTACCAAAGGGGCATCGCTGATAATGATTTTATTGATAGCCCTTAAATCATGTACTAAACGGAAAGTTGTTTCCTGACCCTTGACAGACTTTTTAGCCACTGGAAACAAAGGGGTGTTACAGGGGGATTTGGTTGGCGTAAGAACTTTTATCAGCAGGTACCGGTCTATTTGGATTTTAAGGCTATCCATCTGAGCCACACTCAAAGGGTATTGTGGTAATTGGGGCAAAATACTCCCTGGTCTGATGTTTACTGTGGTTGGCGGGACCGGCAGAAGACCCACATCATACTTATCAAACGCCCAAAGTTTGGGATCCACTTCTGCTAGCACATCCAACCCCAGAAAACAACCAGGTTCTATCATATACGGTAGAGCCACCATTGCACATAGGCGCTCATCCGTCAATGCACTGCTAACCACAACACCTGTTGGAGTGTACTCAATGACCGCTTGTATCTCAGATAAAATATCAGCTCCCAATAGGTTGATGGGAACATCATCCGATACCAGTACCGACTTAATGGCTTCTGTGTGTTGGCCCAACCTACAATGGAGTGGTTTGGTGGTATGTAGAGACACTGTCTGACCTGTTAGACCCACAGTGGATATAGTCTCCCCAGAAAGGGGAACCTTGCCTCTGAGATCTTTGGATCTCAGAACAGTTCGAACGGCACCGGTGTCAACGAGGCAAGGGAGGGGATATTTTAATTCCTCGATAAACAGGTTGATATGTCCTGACACCGCTTTGCCAACGTCCTATGAAGAATCATAGTCGTGGCTGGCCATTAGGGATGAGCTTCGTGTTCGAGTCGAACATACGTTCGACTCGAACATCGGCTGTTCGATCGTTCGACGAAGATCGAACGATTTGGGCCGTTCGCGCCAAATTCGAGTGACGCGAACGGCCCACAATGCACTACGCCATCGCAGTGTCATCCAGGCGCTGTGATTGGCCAAGCATGCACTGTGACCCCGCATGCTTGGCCAATCACAGCGCCGGCAGCGAGGAGAGCAATGATTGGCCACAGGCAGGATGCCTGTGGCCAATTATTGCTGAGGGTGTTTAGTACACGCCCCACACTATAAAAGGCCGCCAGCACGGCGGCCTAGTGTAGTGTGTTCCGGAGCAGGGAAAGACAAGCATAGGCAGAGACAGTGACATTTATTTCTTTCTTGCTTAACCTGGATTCCTTTAGTTTAGGGAAAGAGAAGGATAGGTAGGGAGAGTGTCAGTGTGTTTTACTGTGCGAGTCCGTGTTTCTAGGGACAAAGAAGGAAAGTGAGGGGATTTCTCCTTGTGCTATAGTGTGCTTTAAAAAAACATTTTTTCTAGGGACAGAAAACTGTAGGTAGGGAGAGTGTCAGTTTCTTTCACTGTGCCAGTCCTTGTTTCTAGGGACAAAGAAGGAAAGTGAGGGGATTTCTCCTTGTGCTATAGTGTGCTTTAAAAAAACATTTTTTCTAGGGACAGAAAACTGTAGGTAGGGAGAGTGTCAGTTTCTTTCACTGTGCCAGTCCTTGTTTCTAGGGACAAAGAAGGAAAGTGAGGGGAATTCTCCTTGTGCTATAGTGTGCTTTAAAAAAACATTTTTTCTAGGGACAGAAAACTGTAGGTAGGGAGAGTGTCAGTTTCTTTCACTGTGCCAGTCCTTGTTTCTAGGGACAAAGAAGGAAAGTGAGGGGATTTCTCCTTGTGCTATAGTGTGCTTTAAAAAAACATTTTTTCTAGGGACAGAAAACTGTAGGTAGGGAGAGTGTCAGTTTCTTTCACTGTGCCAGTCCTTGTTTCTAGGGACAAAGAAGGAAAGTGAGGGGATTTCTCCTTG
The DNA here is from genome assembly GCA_029206835.1 of Rana muscosa. Classification (NCBI taxonomy): domain Eukaryota; kingdom Metazoa; phylum Chordata; class Amphibia; order Anura; family Ranidae; genus Rana; species Rana muscosa. The sequence continues at coordinate 160,785,941 of CM055120.1, forward strand.
TGCTATAGTGTGCTTTAAAAAAACATTTTTTCTAGGGACAGAAGACTGTAGGTAGGGAGAGTGTCAGTTTCTTTCACTGTGCCAGTCCTTGTTTCTAGGGACAAAGAAGGAAAGTGAGGGGAATTCTCCTTGTGCTATAGTGTGCTTTAAAAAAACATTTTTTCTAGGGACAGAAAACTGTAGGTAGGGAGAGTGTCAGTTTCTTTCACTGTGCCAGTCCTTGTTTCTAGGGACAAAGAAGGAAAGTGAGGGGATTTCTCCTTGTGCTATAGTGTGCTTTAAAAAAACATTTTTTCTAGGGACAGAAAACTGTAGGTAGGGAGAGTGTCAGTTTCTTTCACTGTGCCAGTCCTTGTTTCTAGGGACAAAGAAGGAAAGTGAGGGGATTTCTCCTTGTGCTATAGTGTGCTTTAAAAAAACATTTTTTCTAGGGACAGAAAACTGTAGGTAGGGAGAGTGTCAGTTTCTTTCACTGTGCCAGTCCTTGTTTCTAGGGACAAAGAAGGAAAGTGAGGGGAATTCTCCTTGTGCTATAGTGTGCTTTAAAAAAACATTTTTTCTAGGGACAGAAAACTGTAGGTAGGGAGAGTGTCAGTTTCTTTCACTGTGCCAGTCCTTGTTTCTAGGGACAAAGAAGGAAAGTGAGGGGATTTCTCCTTGTGCTATAGTGTGCTTTAAAAAAACATTTTTTCTAGGGACAGAAAACTGTAGGTAGGGAGAGTGTCAGTTTCTTTCACTGTGCCAGTCCTTGTTTCTAGGGACAAAGAAGGAAAGTGAGGGGATTTCTCCTTGTGCTATAGTGTGCTTTAAAAAAACATTTTTTCTAGTGACAGAAAACTGTAGGTAGGGAGAGTGTCAGTTTCTTTCACTGTGCCAGTCCTTGTTTCTAGGGACAAAGAAGGAAAGTGAGGGGATTTCTCCTTGTGCTATAGTGTGCTTTAAAAAAACATTTTTTCTAGGGACAGAAAACTGTAGGTAGGGAGAGTGTCAGTTTCTTTCACTGTGCCAGTCCTTGTTTCTAGGGACAAAGAAGGAAAGTGAGGGGATTTCTCCTTGTGCTATAGTGTGCTTTAAAAAAACATTTTTTCTAGGGACAGAAAACTGTAGGTAGGGAGAGTGTCAGTTTCTTTCACTGTGCCAGTCCTTGTTTCTAGGGACAAAGAAGGAAAGTGAGGGGAATTCTCCTTGTGCTATAGTGTGCTTTAAAAAAACATTTTTTCTAGGGACAGAAAACTGTAGGTAGGGAGAGTGTCAGTTTCTTTCACTGTGCCAGTCCTTGTTTCTAGGGACAAAGAAGGAAAGTGAGGGGATTTCTCCTTGTGCTATAGTGTGCTTTAAAAAAACATTTTTTCTAGGGACAGAAAACTGTAGGTAGGGAGAGTGTCAGTTTCTTTCACTGTGCCAGTCCTTGTTTCTAGGGACAAAGAAGGAAAGTGAGGGGATTTCTCCTTGTGCTATAGTGTGCTTTAAAAAAACATTTTTTCTAGGGACAGAAAACTGTAGGTAGGGAGAGTGTCAGTTTCTTTCACTGTGCCAGTCCTTGTTTCTAGGGACAAAGAAGGAAAGTGAGGGGAATTCTCCTTGTGCTATAGTGTGCTTTAAAAAAACATTTTTTCTAGGGACAGAAAACTGTAGGTAGGGAGAGTGTCAGTTTCTTTCACTGTGCCAGTCCTTGTTTCTAGGGACAAAGAAGGAAAGTGAGGGGATTTCTCCTTGTGCTATAGTGTGCTTTAAAAAAACATTTTTTCTAGGGACAGAAAACTGTAGGTAGGGAGAGTGTCAGTTTCTTTCACTGTGCCAGTCCTTGTTTCTAGGGACAAAGAAGGAAAGTGAGGGGATTTCTCCTTGTGCTATAGTGTGCTTTAAAAAAACATTTTTTCTAGGGACAGAAAACTGTAGGTAGGGAGAGTGTCAGTTTCTTTCACTGTGCCAGTCCTTGTTTCTAGGGACAAAGAAGGAAAGTGAGGGGAATTCTCCTTGTGCTATAGTGTGCTTTAAAAAAACATTTTTTCTAGGGACAGAAAACTGTAGGTAGGGAGAGTGTCAGTTTCTTTCACTGTGCCAGTCCTTGTTTCTAGGGACAAAGAAGGAAAGTGAGGGGATTTCTCCTTGTGCTATAGTGTGCTTTAAAAAAACATTTTTTCTAGGGACAGAAAACTGTAGGTAGGGAGAGTGTCAGTTTCTTTCACTGTGCCAGTCCTTGTTTCTAGGGACAAAGAAGGAAAGTGAGGGGATTTCTCCTTGTGCTATAGTGTGCTTTAAAAAAACATTTTTTCTAGGGACAGAAAACTGTAGGTAGGGAGAGTGTCAGTTTCTTTCACTGTGCCAGTCCTTGTTTCTAGGGACAAAGAAGGAAAGTGAGGGGAATTCTCCTTGTGCTATAGTGTGCTTTAAAAAAACATTTTTTCTAGGGACAGAAAACTGTAGGTAGGGAGAGTGTCAGTTTCTTTCACTGTGCCAGTCCTTGTTTCTAGGGACAAAGAAGGAAAGTGAGGGGATTTCTCCTTGTGCTATAGTGTGCTTTAAAAAAACATTTTTTCTAGGGACAGAAAACTGTAGGTAGGGAGAGTGTCAGTTTCTTTCACTGTGCCAGTCCTTGTTTCTAGGGACAAAGAAGGAAAGTGAGGGGATTTCTCCTTGTGCTATAGTGTGCTTTAAAAAAACATTTTTTCTAGTGACAGAAAACTGTAGGTAGGGAGAGTGTCAGTTTCTTTCACTGTGCCAGTCCTTGTTTCTAGGGACAAAGAAGGAAAGTGAGGGGATTTCTCCTTGTGCTATAGTGTGCTTTAAAAAAACATTTTTTCTAGGGACAGAAAACTGTAGGTAGGGAGAGTGTCAGTTTCTTTCACTGTGCCAGTCCTTGTTTCTAGGGACAAAGAAGGAAAGTGAGGGGATTTCTCCTTGTGCTATAGTGTGCTTTAAAAAAACATTTTTTCTAGGGACAGAAAACTGTAGGTAGGGAGAGTGTCAGTTTCTTTCACTGTGCCAGTCCTTGTTTCTAGGGACAAAGAAGGAAAGTGAGGGGAATTCTCCTTGTGCTATAGTGTGCTTTAAAAAAACATTTTTTCTAGGGACAGAAAACTGTAGGTAGGGAGAGTGTCAGTTTCTTTCACTGTGCCAGTCCTTGTTTCTAGGGACAAAGAAGGAAAGTGAGGGGATTTCTCCTTGTGCTATAGTGTGCTTTAAAAAAACATTTTTTCTAGGGACAGAAAACTGTAGGTAGGGAGAGTGTCAGTTTCTTTCACTGTGCCAGTCCTTGTTTCTAGGGACAAAGAAGGAAAGTGAGGGGATTTCTCCTTGTGCTATAGTGTGCTTTAAAAAAACATTTTTTCTAGGGACAGAAAACTGTAGGTAGGGAGAGTGTCAGTTTCTTTCACTGTGCCAGTCCTTGTTTCTAGGGACAAAGAAGGAAAGTGAGGGGAATTCTCCTTGTGCTATAGTGTGCTTTAAAAAAACATTTTTTCTAGGGACAGAAAACTGTAGGTAGGGAGAGTGTCAGTTTCTTTCACTGTGCCAGTCCTTGTTTCTAGGGACAAAGAAGGAAAGTGAGGGGATTTCTCCTTGTGCTATAGTGTGCTTTAAAAAAACATTTTTTCTAGGGACAGAAAACTGTAGGTAGGGAGAGTGTCAGTTTCTTTCACTGTGCCAGTCCTTGTTTCTAGGGACAAAGAAGGAAAGTGAGGGGATTTCTCCTTGTGCTATAGTGTGCTTTAAAAAAACATTTTTTCTAGGGACAGAAAACTGTAGGTAGGGAGAGTGTCAGTTTCTTTCACTGTGCCAGTCCTTGTTTCTAGGGACAAAGAAGGAAAGTGAGGGGATTTCTCCTTGTGCTATAGTGTGCTTAAAAAAACATTTTTTCTAGGGACAGAAAACTGTAGGTAGGGAGAGTGTCAGTTTCTTTCACTGTGCCAGTCCTTGTTTCTAGGGACAAAGAAGGAAAGTGAGGGGATTTCTCCTTGTGCTATAGTGTGCTTTAAAAAAACATTTTTTCTAGGGACAGAAAACTGTAGGTAGGGAGAGTGTCAGTTTCTTTCACTGTGCCAGTCCTTGTTTCTAGGGACAAAGAAGGAAAGTGAGGGGATTTCTCCTTGTGCTATAGTGTGCTTTAAAAAAACATTTTTTCTAGGGACAGAAAACTGTAGGTAGGGAGAGTGTCAGTTTCTTTCACTGTGCCAGTCCTTGTTTCTAGGGACAAAGAAGGAAAGTGAGGGGATTTCTCCTTGTGCTATAGTGTGCTTTAAAAAAACATTTTTTCTAGGGACAGAAAACTGTAGGTAGGGAGAGTGTCAGTTTCTTTCACTGTGCCAGTCCTTGTTTCTAGGGACAAAGAAGGAAAGTGAGGGGATTTCTCCTTGTGCTATAGTGTGCTTTAAAAAAACATTTTTTCTAGGGACAGAAAACTGTAGGTAGGGAGAGTGTCAGTTTCTTTCACTGTGCCAGTCCTTGTTTCTAGGGACAAAGAAGGAAAGTGAGGGGAATTCTCCTTGTGCTATAGTGTGCTTTAAAAAAACATTTTTTCTAGGGACAGAAAACTGTAGGTAGGGAGAGTGTCAGTTTCTTTCACTGTGCCAGTCCTTGTTTCTAGGGACAAAGAAGGAAAGTGAGGGGATTTCTCCTTGTGCTATAGTGTGCTTTAAAAAAACATTTTTTCTAGGGACAGAAAACTGTAGGTAGGGAGAGTGTCAGTTTCTTTCACTGTGCCAGTCCTTGTTTCTAGGGACAAAGAAGGAAAGTGAGGGGAATTCTCCTTGTGCTATAGTGTGCTTTAAAAAAAAAAAATTCTAGGGACAGAAAACTGTAGGTAGGGAGTGTCAGTTTCTTTCACTGTGCCAGTCCTTGTTTCTAGGGACAAAGAAGGAAAGTGAGGGGAATTCTCCTTGTGCTATAGTGTGCTTTAAAAAAACATTTTTTCTAGGGACAGAAAACTGTAGGTAGGGAGAGTGTCAGTTTCTTTCACTGTGCCAGTCCTTGTTTCTAGGGACAAAGAAGGAAAGTGAGGGGAATTCTCCTTGTGCTATAGTGTGCCAAAGCATTCCTCATCAACCATCTTTGAAATCCTTGTTTTTTGGACAGTCAGGGAAATTGTCGTTGTGCTATTCTGTGCAAAAGCAATAATCCTCAACCATATTTAGAAATCCTTAAGTAAAGGGACAGAGAAGGACACCTGAAGGTAGCCCTTATTGCTTTTTTCCCATCTCCCTGCAGGCCATCTATTAGAATGTCTGGAAGGCAAACAAGGAGAGGCAGACAGTCAGGAGGCAATAAAAGAGGGCAAGCAGGCTCTGTGTCTGGGGGCAACAGTGCTGGTCGTGGACGCGGTGCATTGTCATCAGCACATGGCCATGGGACACGCTTGTCCTTCTTTTCGGCAGCTGGACATGTTGAGCCACATCATGCCGAAGACTTGGCAGAGTGGATGACCAAGCCCTCCTCCTCCTCCTCATCCTCTCTCACCCAGGCTCAGGGTACTGGCAAAGCAGCTGCCAAAGCGTCCTCTTCCCTGGTATCAATGTCAGACTCATCATCAGTCACTCCTTCCCTAGACCCACCATGTCCTCCTCCTGAGGAGTCCCCCGAACTGTTTGAGCACAGTGTTGGGTACATGCTCCAGGAGGATGCCCAGCGTTTCGAAGGGTCTGATGATGAAACCCAGCTACAGGAAGGCAGTAGCGTGAGAGCAGACAGAGGGGATGCTCAAGAAGGACACCAATCTGGCAGTCATGTTCCAGCAGCTGCAGCATACTGCCAGATTGGCTCCAGTGATGAGGAGGGAGGGGATGATGAGGTCACTGACTCCACGTGGGTGCCTAATAGGAGAGAGGAGGAGGAGGAGGATGAGGAGGAGGCACATCTCCAACGAGGCAGGATGCCCTTTGGTGGCCAGCGTAAGGGCAGTACACCGACGGAATCACACCGCAGAGCTCCGCCTGTGCAGGGCGCTGCCTCTACCCGTCATTCAAAAAGTTCCTTGGTGTGGGCCTTTTTTGAGGCTAGTGCATCAGATCGCACAGCTGCTGTTTGCAACATATGTCTCAAGCGTATATCGCGTGGCCAAAACATCAGCCGCTTGGGTACCACATGCCTGACCAGACATATGTTGACCTGCCATGCAGCTCGTTGGCAAGCCTACCTCAAAGACCCACACCAAAGAACAAAGCGGACCTCTCCTTGCACCGCATCAGCTGGGATCTCCAACCCCACTATAACTTCAGTCCTCTCTGAAACATGCACTGAGAGGAATGAAGGTGTAGAATTAGGTGTGTCACAGCCAAGTACTTGCGGCCACTCTGCTAGCAGTACACCGACGTCCGATTCTAGCAGGCAAATTTCCCTGCCCCAGCTGCTGGACCGTCGAAAGAAGTTCACTCCCAGCCATCCACATGCCCAGCGGTTGAATGCTAGCTTGGCTAAATTGCTAGCGCTTCAACTGCTGCCTTTTCAGTTGGTAGACTCGGCCCCCTTCCGTGAGTTTGTGCAATGTGCGGTTCCTCAGTGGCAGGTTCCCAAACACCACTTTTTCTCACGGAAGGCTATTCCGGCTCTCTACCGGCATGTGGAAGGCAATGTCTTGGCCTCGCTGGACAGGGCGGTCAGCGGTAAGGTGCATATTACCGCTGACTCATGGTCCAGCAGGCATGGACAGGGACGTTACCTTTCTTTCACGGCCCATTGGGTCACTCTTTTGGCAGCTGGGAAGGATGCAGGACAAGGTGCAGTAGTGTTGGAGGTTGTTCCACCGCCACGCCTCCAAAATGCTACTACTGGTTGTGACACACCTCTCTCCTCCACCCCTCCTCTTCTTCTTCCTCCATGGCCTCTTCCTGTGGTTTGTCCTATGAACCAGCGGTGCTCCGTAGCCGTTCACGGGGCTACGCAAGTACGCAGGCAAAAAGATGCCATGCCGTGCTTGCGCTGGTGTGTTTGGGGGACAGAAGCCACACTGGGGCAGAGGTCCTGTCTGCTCTGCAGGGCCAGGCCGAGAGGTGGTTGACGCCACGCCAGCTTAAGCCAGGAATGGTGGTTTGCGACAATGGCACCAACCTCCTCTCCGCCCTCCGACAGGGACAACTGACCCATGTGCCCTGTGTGGCTCACGTCCTTAACCTGGTGGTGCAGCGGTTCTTGGGCAGGTACCCGGGCTTACAGGATGTCCTGAGGCAGGCCAGGAAAGTCTGTGTGCATTTCCGCAGATCTTATATTGCCAGTGCTCGCCTGGCTGAGCTGCAAAAGGACTTGAACCTGCCCAAGAACCGCCTTATATGTGACATGCCCACCAGGTGGAACTCAATGTTGGCCATGCTGCAGCGGCTGCACACACAGCAGAGGGCCATCAATGAGTACCTGTGCGACTACGGCACCAGGACAGGGTCAGGGGAGCTTGGTTTTTTTCTCCACGCCAGTGGGGCATGATCAGGGATGCATGCACTGTCCTGGCACCATTTGAGGAGGCCACGAGGATGGTGAGCAGTGACAGTACATGCATCAGTGACACTGTACCTCTTGTCCACCTGTTGGAGCACACGCTGCGTGGAATAATGGACAGGGCACTTGAGGCAGAACAGAGGCAGGAAGAGGAGGACTTCCTTGCCTCTCAAGGCCCCCTTTACCCAGACAGTGTTCCTTCTGTCCCACCCATCGCACAGGAAGAGGAAGAGGAGGAGGAGGAGGAGGAGGAGGAGGATTGTGTCAGCATGGAGGTGGAGGCTGGCACTCAGCATCATCAGCAGCAGTCTTTTAGGGATGATTTACAGTCCCAAGAAACCAGTGGACTTGTACGTGGCTGGGAGGAGGTGGCTGCGGATCATGTCGTCCTTAGTGACCCAGAGGACTCCGGAGCGAATGCCTCAGCAAACCTACGCTGCATGGCCTCCCTGATCCTGCAAAGTCTGCGGAAGGATCCTCGTATTCTTCGGATCAAGGAGAGGGACCATTACTGGCTGGCCACTCTCCTTGATCCACGGTACAAGGGTAAGGTTGCGGACCTTATGTTACCTTCGCAGAGGGAGCAGAGGATGAGACAACTCCGGGAGGCCTTGCAGAAAGGTCTGTGCAACGCGTTCCCAGAGACTGGGAGGTTACAAACTCCTGGTCCTGGACAACGAGTTGCTGAGGCTTCGGCCAGTCAAAGAAGGAGCGGTGGGGAAGGTGGCCGTCTGACCGATGCGTTCAGACAATTCTTTAGTCCGCAGCCCCAAAGTATGATCGGTTCCAGCAACCATCGCCAGCGTCTGATAAACATGGTGCAGGAATATCTAGGGGCAAGGTCAGACTTGGACACCTTCCCCACCGAAAATCCTCTGGCTTACTGGGTCTTGAGGATGGATCACTGGCCAGAGCTTGCACAGTATGCAATTGAGCTACTGGCCTGTCCTGCATCCAGCGTTCTTTCGGAACGCACATTCAGTGCTGCTGGAGGATTTGTCACGGATCACAGGGTGCGCCTGTCCACCGACTCGGTTGATCGACTGACTTTCATCAAGATGAACCAGTCTTGGATCACCACCAGCTACCACACACCTGATGCTGATATAACAGACTAATTGATTTTAACATGTCACATCCCTTCAAGACTGATGCTGATGCTGAGTGCCTGTGCTGTTATGTTGACTGGCTATCCTCCTCCTCCGAGTCCTCAATGATACGATTGATGATGATAGCTTGGAAGATCATTTTTGTTTATGGGTCCCGCCACCAGTGGCTAAGGCCCAATTTTTCAGCCCCTGTTTTACAGGGGCGTGTAATTACAATTTTTTTAGCAATAATTTGCCATAGGGCTCATTGCTGTGCTCCAAGTACAGTATCTGTGAGGGGTTGGAGTGTTGTGGCACCAGTGCCTAAGGCCCAATTTTTCAGCCCCTGTTTAACAGGGGCGTGTCATTACAATTTTTGAAGCAATACTTTGCAACAGGGCTCATTGCTGTGCTCCAAGTAACGTATCTGTGAGGGGTTGTAGTGTTGTGCCACCAGTGCCTAAGGCCCAATTTTTCAGCCCCTGTTCAACAGGGGCATGCAATTACAATTCTTGATCTAATAATTCACAGCAGGGCCCATTGCTGCACTCACCAAGAGTAACTCTGAGGGCTTACAGTGTTGTGGCAACGCCACCACCACCACCACCACCACGAAAGGCCCAATTTTTCAGCCCCTGTTCAAAAGGGGCATGTAATTACAATTCTTGATCTAATAATTCACAGCAGGGCCCATTCCTGCACCCACCAAGAGTAACTCTGAGGGCTTACAGTGTTGTGGCAACACCACCACCACCACCACCACGAAAGGCCCAATTTTTCAGCCCCTGTTCAAAAGGGGCATGTAATTACAATTCTTGATCTAATAATTCACAGCAGGGCCCATTCCTGCACCCACCAAGAGTAACTCTGAGGGCTTACAGTGTTGTGGCAACACCACCACCACCACCACCACCACGAAAGGCCCAATTTTTCAGCCCCTGTTCAACAGGGGCATGCAATTACAATTCTTGATCTAATAATTCACAGCAGGGCCCATTGCTGCACCCACCAAGAGTAACTGTCAGGGCTTACAGTGTTGTGGCACCAGCACCACCATCAAAGGCCCAATTTTTACTACCACTGTTCAACAATTATATGTAATTAAAATTCCTGATATAATAGTTGACAGCAGGGCGTTCCAGCACCAACCAAGAGTAACTGTGAGTGTTTACAGTGTTGTGCCAACACCAACAACTAAGGGGCCTATTTCTGCAGAGTATATACGGCAGGTCCCTACTTTCAAACATCCAACTTACAAACGACTCCTACTTGCAAACGCAAGAAGACAACAGGAAGTGAGAGGAAATCTACCCCTAGGAAGGAAAATTCTCTCCTGTAAGAATAAATATGGGAGAAAGGTGTCTCCTCTGTACTGATGCTTTATCAGCAATCCTTGTTTCAAGAAAAACACCACATTTCAAAAACAGTTGACATTGGGACGGAAAGTGAGGTGAAATGTTCTGAACAGGGGCACAGACAGCAAAACAAATGTTACAGGGGTGATAACCCTTACCTATGTTTTCCAAAAAGTTTAAAAATAGATTTTTGGGCTGGAGCTACACTTCAACAATGTACCTGTTCAAAATTACAAACAGATTCTACATAAGAACAAACCTACAGTCCCTGTCTTGTATGCACCGCCTGTATACGGCTGTTCAGAGTATATAGGGCCTTTTTTATTTTATGTGCGGGGTTCCCCTTAATATCCATACAAGACCCAAAGGGGCTGGTAATGGGCTGGGGTGGGGGGGGGGGGGGTCATGGGGTAGCTATGCCATTTTTCTTAAAGATTTTCATCCATATTACCGGGACCAGACATTACATTAAAGCCGCAAGCAGTTTTAAATGGCTTTTTTTTCCTTTAGAAGTGTCATTTTGTGCAGGGACAGTTCTAAACACGGGAAACACGTGGCACTTCACAGGCATACTTTAGACACCCCCCAGGTACGATATTTAAAGGAATATTTGACTTTTTTTTTTTCACTTTATGCATCATTAAAATGACTGCTCCCGAAAAACGACCGTTTTTAAAACTTCTTTTTGCATTGATACATGTCCCCTGGTGCAGAACCCGGGTTCCCAAACCCTTTTTAGGACAATAACATGCATAATAGTTGTTATAATTAGCACTTTAGAATCCGAACGTTCGCATCCATTGTATTTAATAGGGTTCTAATGTTCGTACGAACTTTCGGTCCGTTCGCGGGTTCTGGTGCGAACCGAACCCGGGGGTGTTCGGCTCATCACTACTGGCCATCGCTACAACTGAAGTTGTTGGATCGCGTGAGCCTGGTACCGGATCGTCTGGGATGAACTGCCACTTACCCTTGGGTCTGTTAGGGCAGTCGCGCCTTAGATGTCCTTCCTTTCCACAGATGTAACAAGTTCGGGCTTTCCAGCGTTGTGTCTTTTTCCCACCATCCTGGCCCGTTTGTCCTGCAGAAGGGGCTTGAGACACAAGGATTTTGGATGCTTTGTCCTGTTTCTTCCTATCCATCTCTCTCTCTATAGCGGAGAGAGTGGATAGAATGGCAGGTATTGTCATTTCATTAAATTCGGGTCTGGCTAATAATAGCCGGTCTCGAATTTTCATATGGATGCCTTCTAAAAATTTGGCTCTTAGCAAAAGGTGAATGGCGGATAACTTACCTCCGTCGGTTGGCACATCCGGACCAACCTCCAGATCTGCATCCAATGCAGCTTGTTTCAGGCGACGCCAGAAACAAGCACATTCCTCGCCTGGGTTTTGACTGAGTTTCATCACATCTGTGGTAGAAGATGCACCATACAACTCTGGAAGTTTGGCTAGCAGGGCCACACAGAATTGCTTACCTCCAGAAGTGGCTTGTTCGTGGGTGATAATGCCGCAACGGGAGATTATAACCCCTGCCAGTTCTTCTCCTACTTTCGCCCTCAGAACCTGGGCACAATCTGTTCCGCTCATGCCGTAGCTAAATTGATTTTGACAAAACATTCTCGCGAACCCTCGTGGATTTGTTCTATAGTCAGGCAGTTCAGCCAGTATGGTCCTGATTTCTGAGGAAGCAAAAGGGACATGCCATACCACCCTTTCCCCCAAAGTCCTTTCACCGTTGGTATTTGGAACACCCTCATATTGTTGCACCCGGACTGGGTAAGTACCAGGTTCAGTGACATAAGTGGGGCTAGGTGTGTACTTTGGAGGTTGTGACTTCATTGGTTGGCTAATGTGTGCTACCTTGCCCACAACGTTCCCTGTCTGGAAGCCAACCAATGAAGGGTAGATGGTAGGTATGACTGAGTCAAAAGCTCTCAGCGCAGTTATGCAATCCCCACGGTTCCTTAGTCTGGTCTCAATTCCCTTAGACTCACATAGCATCTGTAGATCACCAGTTGAAAATGATTCATAATCAGCCGCAATCGGCGGAGAAAATGCCCCAGATATGGGGAAAGGCGACTGATAGAGAGGGTTAGCTTGAGGTTTAGCGTCAGAGGTGACATGGTTAGATGGAGACGTGGGAGAGAGAGAGATGTTAGTTGGAGAGTGCAGAGTAGGGTTGGTTAGATTGGTGATGGCAGAAGCATCAGAGGAAACTACAACAGATCTAGTGTTGGTGGATCCAGCCTGCCTCAGCAGAGTTAGCCCAGAGAGAGCCTCTTCCGCTTCCAGCATTGGATCACCAGTCACTGCTATCCCCTCAGGCCAGGTGTACATAATGCGGTTCTTCCGGACTGAAACTGCCTTCTGTATACCCTGCCTGCTTACCATAATAGACTTCTGAAGCCACAGCTCAGCTACATCTAAGGTTTTTGCTGCCCAGAGCCTGGGTTTAAACTCAGTTATGAATTTCTCCCACCTCCAGGCATCAAATGTCCCCTCTAGAGGAATAGCCCAAGTAGTATCCTTGGACCAACTATGCCATTCCTTTAGAGGTTTCATGACCTTTGCCCCAAAGCTAGATTTCATGTACTGTGCAGCCGTCTGACTCTGGGAAGCCTCACATTCCTTCCCTTGCATGGACTTCAAATTGCCCATGGCGATTCGAATCGGCTTATAGTCTTATTCCTGTGTCCAGGAAAAACCCCTGCACCTATTTAGGAGAGCACCGTCAGGTGCCTTCTTCTACGGTGGATTGACGAACTGCAACCACTATATCTGGTCCAGTCCCCCAACTAGAAAACCTAACTGAGGTGTTATTAACTCTATGGCTTGTTGCCCCAACACTTTTGGCACAGAACTACAGAGTACTACTCTTTTACACCGCAATACTCGTAATAACTATGCCCAATGATTAGTCAACAGCCACAGACCACCCCCGAATTATGTCTCTACCCATTACAGTGTATGCATACATACCTCTGTACGACTGTACACTGCGTCGTCAGATTAAACTGCACAGCACACTTCCGTTTATTTTCGCTACAGAGCAATGTGGCTTCTCTAAATAATCACAAAAATAAAATAAAAAAATTAAATGGGGATAGCTTTCTGTTGTCTATTTCAGCAGTTGTACGATGTCTCAGTAGTTACACGATCAAACTAATAAACTAACCGTCTGAGCGTGAACAAAAAATTGACTACTTGCTGCGCAAAAGTAACTCAATTAACAATAAAAGTGAATATAAAGCGAGTTTTAAAACCAAAGCCTTTCTTTCCTACCGCAAGCTATACAATAAAAGATGCAGCTCTAAAACCAAAAACAATGGGGGAGGGGCATGAATTGCCTTCTGAGAAACTCAAAGAAAATGCCCAAACAATTAAAAATAAAAAAAAAATTAAAACACACACCCCGTTAAGAGAACAAAAACTCAGTTAAAGTTACTTTTACTATCTATTGAAATTCAGTGTAAAGCAGAGTCTTCACTTTAAACTGAAATTAAAACCAAAAGAAAACACAATCGTTTTACAAAAAATATGCAAAAAATAACTAAACCTGAAGATTGGATTCATACAAAGAAAAACAAAAATGGTGACTCAGACCACATGGCTGAACAAACACAAAGGAAAACAAAATGGTGTCTTCAAAACAAGATGGTGTCCTCAGGCCACATGGCTGAACAAACACAAAGGAAAACAAAATGGTGTCTTCAAAACAAGATGGTGTCCTCAGGCCACATGGCTGAACACACACAAAGGAAAACAAAATGGTGTCTTCAAAACAAGATGATGTCCTCAGGCCACATGGCTTAACACACACAAAGGAAGATAAAATGGTGTCTTCAAAACAAGACCAAACCGTGCCTCTTACAAACAAAAATCACTGTTTTAACCCAAAACAGACTGTGCTACTTAACTCATACTAAACGTTAGACGAACTATAATAGCTACACACTTTACAAAAGTTATTTCACACAGTGACCAGCACTATGAAATAACTCAGCCACACAATGTTTTGTCATTCAATCTCTGCCGCACATTTAAAACATCAACTAGCACACTCCATGCATACCGTCACGTTGTACTACAGGAAATGGTTTTACATTTAACATAAACCCCATACAAGGACCCTCTAGGCTGTATTGACTATGGGGTCTACACAGAGGACAGTAATATAGACTTCTATCCCAAGCCAATACAGCTATCCCTCCCAGTACAAATATAAATCCCCGTCCTTGTACACAAAGAGTGAAACCACAAAAATTTGTTCTTTTGCTAAGCGGAGTTACCTGCAACAGCGAGCAGAGAGACCAGATTCCGGTTCTAGAACAACAAAAATTTCAAAAGTTGAAATGGAGTCTGTCTTACCAAACTTTGCCGGCCTTTTCCTGTCCCAGAACCGCGGACCCAATCTCTCCTCTCGGATCGCTGTGCTGGAACTACGTTGGCTCCAAGCTGGCTCGCCGAAATGTCGTGGAAGAATTCCCTTGGGCTTTGTACGCAAATCCACACCGCTCCTAAATGTGGACTTCCAGCGTCTAAATGCACACAAAGCACAAAACAATTCCTTTGTGCTTAAAAGCACGTTTGTATCAAGCTCTTTGGTACAAGGAATTTGAAGTACTTCAATGGCACCAGGTAGAATCAGAAATGATGCTGCTTCAAGCTGGAGTCTCAAGCGTCTGGGCAGAGCTCAGCCACCCGGATTATTTTATTCATTGGAAACAAAAGGATAACAAAACAGGAAGTGATGGCCCCAACAGCCAATCACTTCCCTTAATACAAAATGACATCACAGGAAATGACAAACAGTAAAGGGGAGGGCACTCACAGGAGGGAAAGGGGAGGAAGTGCACACCCCCCATCTTAATCAGCATGGAGCCCACACAATACTGTTCAAAGTAAACAGTATCTAGTGAGATCATTCTACTTGTTCTTATAGTTTTGGGACAATCTGCGGGGACATTGCTACTGCTGTTGTCAATATACGGTACAAGTACACCGACAAGGCAGATATCAATGTCCTCTTATAAATACAGATATGTATCCATAAAGCGGATAACGAAGTCCGCAAAAGAGAATTAATAGGTTTCTCTCATTATGCGGACTTCGCTTCTCTAAAGTGTATAGCCATTGGAAAGCATGCAGTGCAGCGCATTGCGCTTGATATCTACAAACCAACAAACGCCCACACACGCAGAGAACACGTTTCAATCCCATAAGAAGGTTTTCATACTGACCGTTTTTACCGCTGGTCTCGATTCAACCCAAGTGCGCTCTGCTAGAGCGCTCCTCGATTAAACATCAGACACAGGGAGACAGATGACAATCTATAAAACGCACATCCTAGAATAAAATGTCCACATCAATCTTATATAATAAAATTTCCACAACAAACCAAACCACAGTCAGGTAGACCAACTAAAATTTCAGCCACAACTGCCAGGAAAATTGTTCGAGATGCAAAGCAAAACCCCCAAATAACTTCAGGTGAAATACAGGACTCTCTGAAAACATGTGGTGTGGCTGTTTCAAGATGCACAATAAGGAGGCACTTGAAGAAAGATGGGCTGCATGGTCGAGTCGCCAGAAGAAAGCCATTACTACGCAAATGCCACTTACAATACGCCAAACAGCACAGAGACAAGTCTCAAACCTTCTGGCACAAAGTCATTTGGAGTGATGAGACCAAATTTGAGCTTTTTGGCCACAACCATAAACGCTACATTTGGAGAGCAGTCAACAAGGCCTATAATGAAAGATACACCATTCCTACTGTGAAACACGGAGGTGAATTGCTGATGTTTTGGGGATGTGTGAGCTACAAAGGCACAGAAAATTTGGTCAGAATTGATGGCACGATGAATGCAGCATGTTATCAAAAAATACTGGAGGAATATTTGCATTCATCAGCCTTGTCCTAATCTGTCAGACTATCTGCAAATCTATCTACTTTTAGGCGATCCCTGAAAACTTTTCTCTAAGGAGAAGCCTACCCTGCCTCACCTAACAACTGCACTTTTATTTTCTTCATCAGCTCGTCCCCCACAGTTAATACCCTTCGTATCATCTGACCCTCTCTCCTAGACCATAAGCTCCAACGAGCAGGGTCCTCCGATTCCTCCTGTATCGAATTGTATTGTAGTTGTACTGTCTACCTTAATGTTGTAAAGCGCTGTGCAAACTGTTGGCGCTATATCAATCCCGTATAATAATAATAATCAGCCAGGAAGCTGCGCATGGTAAGTACTTGGACAATTCAACATGACAATGATCCAAAACACAAGGCCAAGTCGATCTGTCATTGGCTACAGCAGAATAAAGTGAAGGCTCTGGAGTGGCCATCTCAGTCTCCTGACCTCAATATTATTGAGCCACTCTGGGGAGATCTCAAAAGTGCAGTTCATGCAAGACAGCCCAATAATTTACAGGAACTGTAGGCTTTTTGACAAAAGGAATAGGCAGCTTTATCATCTGAGAAGTTAAAAAGCCTCATCCACAAATACCACAAAAGACTTCAAGCTGTCATTGATGTTAAATTGGGCAATACACAGTATTAAGAACTGGGGTATGTAAACTTTTGATCAGGGTCATTTTGGTAGTTTCTGTTGTGATTATGATTTAAAAAGAGTAAACACAGTTGATTGCTAATAAATGGCTTCAGCCAAACACTAACCATGAGTGAAAAAAAAGTTTTTGTGTTATCATTCATGTTCTCTGAAAAATGGCCAAAAGAACATACATTCTGCCAGGGTATGTCAACTTATGAGCACAACTGTATATAATATTAATTGCTGATTTTTCTTATTCATATTTATTAGGACTTTAATACATTATCATTTATTTATATGCATGCATATGCCAGTATTTCTCTATATCCATCCATCAGCTATATTTTATTGTCACGTTTATTGTAATATGTTTTTTGATAATCTAACATGTTTTTTACCTGTTCCTGGTCAACTGGTCCTTTTAGTCCCACGGTCACGGTCAGGTTCTGAGCATCTATTTAAGCTGTTGTTGCTTAAAATGTGTTAGGCCAGTAGAAGAAGCTGTGCTCCGAGCGCGTAGCCTAGTTTCCTGTTCTTCCCACAATGCCTGGCAGCTTGGATCCCCTGCACTTCCTGTTTGGATTCAGCATCCTGTTCAGCTTTCAAACACCATCTGGACTCCGGGATACACCAGACAGCAGGCACTCCTCGAGAAGGATGGTTTTATTAATGACGATTTCTTCAACCCTGTAAGTGCAATACCTTGTGCATTAAACATTTTTTTTTTAACATACTACACTTAGGTGCGCATTCAGATTGACAATGCTGCTTCTTATTGTGAAGCAGTGGTTTAACATTGTCAGCTTGCATCAAAAAGTTATGTTACTGGCATGCCCTCTAGAGATAAATGTTGCACTAGATCCACATGAAATAAAACTTTCTTAACATGTATTTCCACTTTTGCACCCAAATTGGGATAACCCCTACTTTATATTTGGTACATGTCGCCATTCACATAGCAACACTTAAAAAAATGCAATATGCAGCATACAGTACATTTTTAGATGTTCTATTCTGGACCCGCCAACAAAACAAAAATGGTACATAGTTCTCTCTGTGAGGGGGCTGGGCAACTATGTTTGCCACAATTAACCCTGTTTGCATTGTGCAGACAGATCTTCATTATCAGTTGTAATTAGATTTGAAATCTGTCTGTCCTAACAAAAGGTAAAGGCTTAGGGGTTGGGCTTCTTGCATTGTATATTAAAGTGATTGTAAAGTCTTGTTTTTTTTTTCTCTAAAAATAACAAACATTTGATACTTACCTGCTCTGTTGCAGTGGTTTTGCACAGGGCAGCTCAGATCCTCTTTTTCTCGGCTCCCTCTTCAGCTCCCTTGGCCCCTCTCTCCTGTCAAGTGCCCCAACAACAAGCAGGTTGCTTTGGGGCACCCGAGTCACATCTCCGTGTGCCCATTCAGACACGGAGCCCCGGTTCAGTCCCATCCCCCTCTCTCTCCTGATTGGCTGACTGACTTTGATCGACAGCAGTGGGAGCCAAAGGTGCCACTACTGTGTCTCAGCCAATCAGGAGGAGAGTCCCGGAAAGCCGAGGCACTCATGGACATCACTGGAGAGAGATGGGGCTCAGGTAAGTATTAAGGGTGCTGGGATGGCTGCTGCACACAGCACACTTTTTTATCTGCTGTTCGAACAACTTTCAGTCAGCCCAGAAAAACATCTAAAAGGTAAGATATTCTGAATTGTAATACATGTAGGCATGCTGTGTGAATGGGAAAACATAACAGATGATGGGGTTTTCTCAATTTTGAATGCAAAAAAGGAAAGGTCTGGATGAACATGTCAAGAGGTCTATCTCTTTACATTTCTATGGGATAGAATAACCTACAGTGGAGCACTTGGAGAAGGAGGGCTGAAACAAGGGTTGTTACATCTATTTCCTGTTTGCTGGCCCTGACCGTAATGCATGGTGATTGAAGGACATCCTTTATTATTCAACTGCTTGTGTGACCTTTGTAATGAGGGTCCACTAAGGAGGGTAAGCTGATGTGTTATCGGGTTTATCTGTTAATTGCCCTTGATGAGAAGTGTGTTGAACACCGTCTTTGGATTCATTTCCTATGGATTTACTGAATTTATCATCGCTGCACCACTTTAATCGTTTTTTCTTTATTGTTATTTTCTCCACAGTCTGATACTGCAATGATTCATGCACTATAAAATCATATGGATTGGTATATGGGACGTTGGGTAGTTGTATAATCTACCCCCATAAGTGAAAAGCATGTGCATGTTATACTATTAACGTGGATGGGAGTTACACTGCAATAAGGGGTTGTATATTTTTTTATGTATATTGATTTTAAAATCTCCTTCGTACATATGTTGTTTTTATGGACTGGCAGCCAATGTCTATGTGTGGTTGAATAGTCAGTAAATATTAGGGATGAGCCGAACACCCCCCGGTTCGGTTCGCGGCAGAAAGTGCGAACGGACAGAAAGTTTGTGCGAACATTTGAACACCGTTAAAGTCTACGGGACCCGAACGTGAAAAATCAAAAGTGCTAATTTTAAAGGCTAATATGCAAGTTATTGTCATAAAAAGTGTTTGGGGACCCGGGTCCTGCCCCAGGGGACATGTATCAATGCAAAAATAAGTTTTAAAAACTGCCGTTTTTTTGGGAGCAGTGATTTCAATAATGCTTAAAGTGAAACAATAAAAGTGAAATATTCCTTTAAGTATCGTACCTGGGGGGTGTCTATAGTATGCCTGTAAAGTGGCACGTTTTTCCCATGTTTAGAACAGTCCCTGCACAAAATGACATTTCTAAAGGAATAAAAGTCATTTAAAACTGCTTGCGGCTGTAATGTAATGTCGGGTCCCGGCAATATAGATGAAAATTATTAAGAAAAATGTCATGGGTACCCCCCCAGCCCATTACCAGGCCCTGTGGGTCTTGTATGGATATTAAGGTGAACCCCGCACCCAAATTAAAAAAAGAAAAAGCGTGGGGCCCCCAGGCCCTATATACTCCGAACAGCAGTATACAGGCGGTCCCCGGGTTACAAGCAAGACAGGGACTGTAGGTTTGTTCTTAAGTTGAATCTGTTTGTAATTTGGAACAGGTACATTTTTTAAGTGTAGCTCCAGCCAAAAAATCTATTTTTAAGCTTTTTGGATAACATAGGGAAGGGTTATCACCCCTGTAACATTTGTTTTGTTGTTTGTGCCCCTGTTCACAAGATTTCACCTCACTTTCTGTCCCAATGACAATTGAATTTAGAAAATTTGGTGTTTTTAGGGAAACAAGGATTGATGATAAAGCATCAGTGGAGACACCTTTTTCCCATATTAACTCTTACTTGGCTACACTGGATGCAGTGGATATATATATGTACGAGACTGTATATATATATTAAATGCACTGCAGCTAACTGAATAACCTGCCTGCCTGAGGTACTGTATATTAGAAAAAGTACACCAGGAATGGCCTGCAGTCAGATATAGGCTTGGCTACAATTTATTTACGCAAACGTTATAGCGTCTACAAACTATGGTATATAGTTAGGGTTTTTTTTTATACTAGTAATTGCGGTGATCAGTGACATAGTGGGACTGCGATAATGCGGCTGACAATCGGACATTAACTGACACCTTTGACACTAATACAGTGATCAGTGCTAAAAATATGCACTGTTACTGTACTAATGACACTGGCTGGGAAGTGGTTAAACATCTATGGTGATCAAAGGGTTAACTGTGTCACTAGCCATTGTTTTTGTGTACTGTGTTAGGTGCTTTTGCTAGGGGAAGAGATGTATTTTATTCCCTGCTTTGCAGGAACACAAAATCTATCCCTTTCCCCCTGTCAGAATATAGATCTGCCTTGTTTACATAGGCAGATCTCAGTTCTGTGTGTTTTACCGATGATCAGTGGGTGCCGGAGGACATCCAGTGCCTGGCATCAGTAGATTGTGCGTGCGCATGCCCCCTGCAGAGGGAAGCGTAGAATCATGTATATATACCTGGTCCTGCACAGGAGAACCGCCCTGTAGCAGTAAATCTGGTTAAAGTATATCCACTTTTTTGTGAATGCCTTTGGGATGTAATGCAGAACTATCTGGAATTGGATCTGTGACCCTTGTTTGGTTAATGACACATGAGGCCACACATACTTAAAAGTAGATTTAGGGCTCTTTCACACGGAGGTCCGTTCAGGTCCGCCTGTCAGTTTTTTAGGCGGACCTGAAACGGATCCTCCATGCACCCCTATGGAGGCACGGATGTCAGCGGAGACATGTCCGCTGACATCCGCTCTGCTCCGCCAAAGTGTGACGGAGGAAAACCCTATTTTTCCTTCCGTCGGCGGAGCGGATCGGATGACAACGGACTCTACGGTCCGTCGTCATCCGATTCCCCATAGGGGAGAGCGGCGCTCTGACAGGGCGGTCCCTGCACAGTGTGCGGGGACCGCCCAGTCATCCGTCGGCTCAGCGGGGATCAACGGAGCGATCCCCGCTGAGCAAGCGGAGCTTCACGGGGCGGATCTGCACGGATCCGCCCCGTGTGAAAGGGGCCTTTGGGTTTACATACATTTTAACTGAAATATTTATGCCCTAACCCCATGCCTACAGTATGTGTATTTTGAATAAATATAGCCTGTATTGGAAATATTCCAACAAGCTTAAAAGTTTTTTGTTACAACCAAAACCAAAAATACAATGATGTTTTGTTGTAATTGAAACACAGAACACAGTGAATGCAAGAATATTATTTTCTTCATTTGAACAGAATTTTCCATCAGTAATAACAAAAGCTAGTACAGTTTTTAAAATGTTATCATTCTTCTTCATTGGTATTAATTTTCCAAATTATTTAGAAATAAATGACACTTTGCTATCATAGAAAAAGTGTATGTAATTTAAACATTATTTAAAGATGCCTCCTAACTCATGAATATAAATCAGATAATTCTAACATTTCCGTTAAAATTTATTATGGTTCTTCACATTTCTTAACTTTTCCTTAAAAAAAAAAAAAAAAAAATCCTGACAGGAACACTGGTTGATAATCACTGTTAAAGTGCTTGCTGGAAATATCTAACACATGCTGAGAAAATTGTCTTTAAAGGTTAACACAGAAAGGCTTAAGCCTAAAATGTCAAAGGACAACATATTTATTTTTATCTATGAACTTTGCATATTTTACAATTTAACATTTATGCATACAAATCAAAATCTAGTGCCATTTCTATAGAAAATGTAAATATATTTATTTACACTATAAATGGAATCAACGAGCCAATTGCAGTCTTGCTATCTTGAGTCATCGTTTGTAGAAATCCTGGAAGAATACAATTTAGAGGCTGTGGATCTTCAAATATTATACATTTACATGTAACTGCTGCTCATATGGTAATTAGGTAATGTAAAAATTGGACTTTAATAAAAGTGTTAGCTGAGCCTGGTTGACTTCAGTTAGATGTAACAGTTCATTAGATTAATAAAAACATTCAATATATTTTTCAAAATTAAACTTATTTAATGGCAGCAAAACTATTACAAATAGTGAATAACTAAGACTAAAGCCTCGTACACACGACCGATTTTCTCGTCCAAAAACGACAAGAAAACTGCCGAGAGAGCTTTCTTGTCGAGAAAACCGTTCGTGTGTATGGTTTTTCATCGAGAAAACTGCCGTGAATCTCGAAGAGAAAAATAGAGAACCTGCTCTCTTTTTTCTCATCAGGATTCTCGATTTTCTCGTCGTGTTTCTCGTCGGCCTGTTTTGCGACGAGAAAAACGTTTGTGCGTATGCTTTTACAAGTCAAAAAGCGCGCATGCTCAGAATCAAGTATGAGACGGGAGCGCTTCTTCTGGTAAAACAAGCCTTCGTAATGGAGATAGCACATTCGTCCCGCTGTAAATTATTGCATCGTTTAAATGTTGCGCATTTCAATCTTCTTTAGAATGTTACAATAATGAAAAATAAAGAACTTGTTTTGCTGCTGATATTCACACAGAGTTCTGACTAACTATTTTAAACCTTTTTCATGCTGATCTCATGAATATTTAGCTGTATTATATCAAGCAAGATCTCCATAATAATTATATTATTTTAATTTTGAATTCAGATCTTCATTTTAAATGCTTCTTTATTTTATAGTGATCTCCATGATTTTATTTGTTATTTTTGTTGTGTCAAGTTTACCCCTTATTTTTATTTTTTTATTTTTTTGAGACCTTCAAGGAGATTTTTTTGTGTTATCTGTCCCTTTTATTTTATTTGTTAAAATGTATCTGCCTACTCCAAAGCTAAATTTATAATTATTATAAAAACACATAGTCAAGTATTAACTGTCAAAATAAAAAACATTTATTCTGGTCTATAACAAAATAAATAGAAGGCAGCGCTGGAGAACCTGCTGCCATTTGTGCATCCATGGGACCCCAGATCACACATCAGCCCTGTGTGGCCAATAAAATTGGGAGCTTGAGAAGCACAACAGTTGTGAGCACAATCTGATCCTGGACTCCCAGAGGTCAGGAACAGCAGCAGGTGATATACATGTCCCAAGTCTGTGGTACTACAACAGGCTGCCTTCTGTCAGACCACATTGAAGCAAGGCCATCACTTCCTGGTCTTCCCTGCAGCCTTCCCTGCAGCCTTCCTTCTGCGTGTGGCTGGAGGCAGTGCCACTGGAGGTGTACTCATGTCAGGAGGAGGAGAAGGAGGTGGAGGAGAAGAAGAAGGTGGAGGAGGAGGAGGAGGAGGTTGAGGTTGGGATAGCTGGGCGACCTCACATATGGCCGTATTGGGGTTAATTCTCTCCATCACCCCCTTGTTCAGCAAGGTGATGAGCAGGGGCTCGCATAGGAGGCGTTGCTCCATGCTCATCACCTTGAACTTGGCCTCAACTAGGCTGGCAATGGCCTCTTCAGGGGATGTGGGCTCCTGGAGGGTGGCATGTGCCTCTCTAATAAGGGCCATTTCTGCCTCGCTTGTGCTCCTGTCCCTCCTTGATCTTTTAGGAAGGCGGATGGGAGGCACCTGCAATCTGGCCCTGCTACTTAGCCCAGCCACCTCCTGTGTGCCACTGGGCCCTGCCACCTCCTGTGTGCCACTGGGCCCTGCCACCTCCTGGCTCACAGTGGGCCCTGCCTCCTCCTGGCTCACAGTGGGCCCTGCCTCCTCCTGCCTGACACTTTCCAGACCCTCCTCCTGGCTGATGTCATCCTGTGTATGAAAAAGAGACATAATTTTAGTTTGTGGTTCATCATTTTCACACAAAGTATAGCTCATGACTGTTGTAAATTGAATGTAAATCAATAGAAAAGACTATTATTATGACCCCATCAGATTTCATTCTTCCCCCCCAATTTTGGGCCCAGTACTGTCTATTGACATTGAGATCACTTTTTGCTCCCAATTTTTGGGGGGATTTACATATTATCTTATTTTTCATGCATTAATTTTCTTACAAGACATTTAATGAAAATACTATACCTGGCTCCAGATGTCCAAATCAGGATCTTCCAGGATGGCTGCCTCCTCTTGCTCCAGAGAAGGCTCAGGTTGACTGCAGGGAAGTCTGGGGGGAAGACTGGACAGTGATTGCCTTGCCTCAAGCTGGTTGTTCAGAAAGGATATCCTGCTATAGTACCACAAATTCGGGACATATACATCATCTGCTGCTGCTCCTGACCTTTGAGAAGCCAGGACCCTAAAGCACTCAGTCCTGTATTTGCCTCTCAAGCTCCCAATTTTACTGTCCACCTGTTTTGTGGTTGCTGTGGGTATCTTGGTCTGCACAAATGGGAGCAGGGTCTCCAGCGCTGCTTTCCTCACACCTTTCTTCCTGTGACTGGGGTTTTTGGTCTCCCACAGAGCGGGCAGCTCCCTTACCCGGTCTATAAATTCTTCCAGGAATTCACGGTCGCTGATAAAAGCATTCATTTTGTTTCTGCAAGCCAAAAAAGAAGACAAAAAAAGGAATGTCAGTCACACAGTCTAACCTCCTGTAAATCAGATTCCCCATATATATCCTCCAACAATCTCTGGGCATTATAGGCCACCGATTTCACAAAGTCTAAAAATCACATACCTTCGTTCTCACGTCCGTCACTTTTCCTCCTCTCTCCGCACACCGAACGTAGTATCGTCACAGGTGTGTTTGCTTTATCTACATCACGCATGCGTGAAACTCCGCACACGTCACTCCGCACACGTCGCCCGTCCATGACGTTCAAAGTATCAACTTTTCCCCGCCCCTTCTCTTTCGGCGCACAGACAGATTTGGCGGAGTCACAGCAGGTGTCTGCTAATTCATCAAATAACGAGGAGGAGACCAGCCCAGACCGTGAAACGTCACGATCAAGGAGGAGATTCAAGGCATCTAATATGTCTTACGCGGAGATGGCGGAGATGGTGGGCATATTGCTAAAGTCGGATTATGACGCAAAGCATGGGCCGTATACCCACCCTAATCTAAGGAAGTCCAAAATAATGAAGAAAGTAGTGAAAAGTCTGAAGAAGAATTTCGGGGTGAAACGATCAAAGGAGCAGCTCAGAAAGAGGTGGTCTGACCTCAAACTGAGGGAGCCGGAGCAGTTAAGGAGCATTAAGAGTATGCTAGAAAAAAGTAAGTACTTCTCCTGTGTTCCTATTATTGTATTTCAGAACTTGCATGTTGCTCCATGTTGTTGCATTTGACTATTGTACCTTCCAAAATGTCATCGTTAGGACTTGGTTTGGGCCAGTAATCAGTCGTTACAGACACATCGTTCGCCCACTATATACGATGTTTAGCGATTTTACAGGGTTCCAATAATTTACAGAGATGCCTGTTTTTATTCCATAAATGTTAGTACATTGTTGGCTAGATGATGTGTTTGGAAAGAGAATGAAATGCAAACTTTAATCAATGTAAAGGAGAGGACACTCAGCAGCTGTTTCCACATCTGGACTCTTGAGCACTATAGTGTGGGCCACCAGAACCACCTTTTTAGGGTGTCCCACACAGGTGCATCAGTGTATTTTTGGGGTGCCTCCATGTGTAAAAAATGTCATCAAAAGGTGAATAGTCAAGAATCTTTTTGGGCAAAAAAGTGTCTTCATCTTGAAATTCCTCCCAAACAGACACTTGTACCCCACTTCCAAGCAATGTATCATGTTCATTTATTTTTACTAAAATATCTGTTTGCTAAGTATACCTTTTGTTTCATTCTCATAGGGGAGAGAAGACTGTGAGGACACCACTCCAGGGAGCACAGGAACCCCACACCTTCTAAACAACCCCAACCTCACCAAGAACCCCAACCTGAGGATGTTGAGGAAGTTGAAGAGGTGGAGGAAGGAGAAGTGGAGGAAGGAGAAGTGGATGACGTTGTGGAACTGGTCACCACAACAGGTCAGTACCTGTCACCACAGCTTCAGGTAAGAGATGTAGGCCTGCAGAGTTATAATACCTTTTGTATTTTTTTATAGGGGATGAAAATGTTGGGGTGAAAGAAAGTACGCGTTTCTCTGCTGACAGTGCCCTACGAATCATACAGCAAGTGATGGAATGTAGTACAGAACTGGACAGAATTAAGCAAAGAATTAATGTGATGGATCAAACCTTTAAGGACATCCTAGATGTTTTGGGGCGAATTGAATAAGGCACAAAACACCCCATTTTATTTTTTGATATTGTTATTCCCCCAATTTTATTACGCTTTTTGACAATCAATCAAGCCAAAATTTGAAGATGCACACAGTGTGTCAACATGTGCCATCTGCCATCAGGGGATATCCATGTACGGGTTTTGGGGGTGCAACCCCTTCCTCGCATCTCAAGTAGGTGAAATGAAGAAGGGGTTGCACCCACAAAACACATCCATTGATCACCCCTGATGGCAGATAGCACATGTTGACAATAGGGATCATGAGTCAAAAATCCCATTTGAAAATGACTCTAAATTGTGTGCATCTTCAAATTTTGGCTTGGTCAGGGGTGCCAATACCCCATATTATGACGGTCAGATAGAGACATTTTTTGTGAAATTGAATGTCTCATATTGCAGAGAGGTATACAATGTTGTAGTTTGTTGGATGCTACTGATGGTTTTGTATTTTTTTACCAAAAAAAAAGGCCTGTTTCTGGGCAGGCCAAAAACAAAAAATATAGTGTTCTATTTACCATGTGTGTGAATGTGCACAGAGTAAAATGTTTGAACAACCACAAAGTGTAGCTTCTTTTTCAAATACGCTATAACCTTATTTGTGTATATTTTTGGTGTTACTAGGGAAATGGTTGTTATTTACTAAAGGAAAATACACTTGGCACTACAAATGCACTTAGACAAACTAGGAGACAGCAAAAAAAAAAAAAAAAAATACAGATTCAACCAGATTTTTATTTTGTACTTTCTCTAGAAAAAGTCAGACATGGCCTGGCATAGGAATTGCCCCCCTACCCGTGAAATATTCTAGATATTTCTGGCGAACCTCACGGGCATTTTGGGGGGGGGCAAGCCAGGACGGACAGTTTCTAGGCCCGGCAGGGTATTGCCAGTTTGAAGTCCGGCCTCAGGCACTATTGAGGCAATATAATTTGGGGATTTCCGGATAAGAAAGTTATGTAGCACACAGCAACAAAAAACAATGTAGTTAATTTTGTACTCCGCCAAGTGAATTGGAGTCATGAAAAGGCGGAACTGGCTGGCCATTATCCCAAAAGCATTCTCCACGACTCTTCGGGCCCTGGCCAGCCGGTAGTTGAACACCCTCTTCTCCGGGGTGAGGGTCCTCTGGGGAAATGGCCTCATGAGATGCGGTCCCAGTCCGAAGGCTTCATCAGCCAAAAACACAAAGGGGAGTCCTTCAACATTCCCTGCATCCGGTGGCAATGCAAGGTCGTCACTCTGGAGACGGAGGGCAAACTCCGTCTGGCTGAAGGATCCCCCATCGGACATCCGGCCATTCTTCCCCACATCCACATAGAGGAATTCATTCCGTGCTGACACCACCGCCATCAGCACAATGCTATGAAACCCCTTGTAGTTGAAAAAGTAGGACCCAGAACGGGGTGGCGGCACGATGCGGACGTGCTTCCCGTCGATGGCTCCACCGCAGTTGGGGAAGTCCCACCGTGTGGCAAACTCCGATGCCACAGTCTGCCATTCCTGTGGCATGGAAGGAAGCTGTGGAGTCAAACCAGAAAAAATTATATTATTACTTTTGCACATAACATTGCAAGCAGATTCTACTAAAATACATTCTAGCCCAACATCATTCTAAGTTTCCGTTTAATGTGTTTTCCCAAAATCAAAGCGAAGGCTCAAGTATCATATTCATCACCCCCTCTGATGGTCCATTCTAAAAATATTTGGGGGGGGGCTAGATGAGTTTGGGAATGGCCAAAAAGTAGGATTTTTAAAACAGCTTACCTGTAAAATCCTTTTCTTGGAGTACATCACGGGACACAGAGCGGCATAGTCATTACTATGTGGGTTATATAGAATTACCTTCAGGTGCTGGCACTGGCAACTTCCAAAACAGGAAGTACCCTCCCCTATATAAGCCCCTCCCATCCGGGAGTACCTCAGTTTTGTAGCAAAGCAATACGTGTCCCCAAAAGAGGGGTGGGAGCTCTGTGTCCCGTGATGTACTCCAAGAAAAGGATTTTACAGGTAAGCTGTTTTAAAAATCCTACTTTCTTGTTCATACATCACGGGACACAGAGCGGCATAGTCATTACTATGTGGGACGTCCCAAAGCAATGCCAAATGAGGGGGGGGATACACCATACATAAGCTGGGCGCCATCAGGCATGAGGATCTTTTGCGGCCTGCAACACACTGTGCCCAAAGGCGACATCCTCCTGACTTCTAACGTCCACCTGGTAGAACCTAGTAAACGTGTGTACTGAAGACCATGTTGCGGCCTTACAAATTTGAGCCAGGGAGGCCTGGTGATGCACTGCCCATGAAGTTCCAACTGCTCTCGTGGAGTGCGCCCTAACTTTGAACGGAGGCGGTTTATTTCTCAAGCCATAGGCTTGTATTATGACCTGTCGAATCCACTTGGCTAAAGTAGATTTTGATGCTGCCTGACCCTTTCTGGGGCCTTCCGGCAGAACAAACAAAGAATCCGTTCTACGAATCTGAGCAGTGGCTTTTAGATAAGCTTTAACTGCTCTTACTACATCCAAAGAATGCAATAACTTTTCCTCTACCGAGCTTGGTTTGGGGAAAAAAGAAGGAAGAACCACATCCTGGTTCAAGTGAAACCTCGATACCACCTTAGGAAGAAAGGCTGGGTGAGGGCATAATACTACTCTGTCCTTATGAATAACCAGATATGGCTCTTTACAGGACATGGCGGCTAATTCCGACACTCTTCTAGCCGAGCATATGGCTACTAAAAATATCAATTTTCTGGTAAGTAGAACCAAGGAAATGTGCCGCAAAGGTTCAAACGGCTGCTTCTGCAGAACCAACAGAACCAAATTTAGGTCCCATGGGCATATGGGAGCTTTAATCGGTGGAATAATACGAGTCACCCCTTGCATAAAGGATTTGACAAGTGAATGCATAGCCAGGGGCCTTTGAAAAAGTATTGATAAGGCCGAAACCTGGCCCTTGATAGTACTTAAGGCAAACTTCCTGTCTACAGCCCACTGTAGGAAGTCCAGAATTCTGCCTATAACGTACTTACGTGGATGCCATTTTCTGGCTTCGCACCAAGTGATGTACGCCTTCCAAACTCTATAGTAGATCTGCCTGGATACAGGCTTCCTGGCATTGATTATAGTTGATACCACAGAGTTAGAGAGACCTCTCTTCTTTAGGATGTGGGATTCAATAGCCAGGCCGTTAAACTTAGAGTTAGTAAGGAAGGGTGGTATATCGGTCCTTGCGGAAGCAGGTCCGGACGACGTGGAAGGGTCCAAGGACTCCCCACAGACATTTTGATGATCCCCGCGTACCAGGCCCTTCTGGGCCACGCTGGAGCCACCAGGATCACTGGCTTCTTTTCCAACCTGACTCTGCGAAGGAGTCGAGGCAACAATTGTAGCGGAGGGAATGCATATATCAGTCTGAACTGATCCCAAGGGAACACCAGAGCATCCGAGCCACAAGCGAGGGGATCCCTTGTCCGGGAGACAAATCTGTCCACCTTTGCGTTGAATCTGGATGCTAGCAGATCTACATCCGGTGTTCCCCACCGCTGACATATTGCTCGGAAGACCTCGGGATGAAGGGACCATTCCCCTGGGCATAACTGTTGGCGACTCAGAAAGTCCGCCTTCCAATTCTCCACCCCTGGAATGAAGACAGCTGATATACATGGGACATGTTTTTCTGCCCATTCCAGGATGTGACTTACTTCCCTCTGGGCTGCACGACTCCTGGTGCCTCCCTGATGATTGATATATGCCACTGCTGTGGCATTGTCTGATTGAATTCTGACAGGGGACCCTTGGAGTCTGGATGTCCAGGCTACTAGGGCATACCGGGCTGCTCGTATCTCTAAGAGATTGATGGGCAGGGTTTTTACTACATTTGACCATCTGCCCTGGAGAGACCATTGCTCCAGTACTGCCCCCAGCCTATAAGGCTGGCATCCGTAGTGACCACCTTCCAGGATATCGGACTGAAGGGTTTTCCCTTCTGGAGATTCTGGGGGATCAACCACCAGCAGAGACTCTTCCGAACGGAAGGGGACAAAGCCATCGGGAAGTCTAGAGCCTGAATTTTTCCGTTCCAGGCTGACAATATGGCCCTCTGTAAATTCCTTGAGTGGAATTGGGCGTATGGCACAGCTTCGAATGATGCTACCATCTTTCCTAGCAGCCTCATGCACAGGCGTATGGACGGCTGTCTTTTTGCACAAAGCAGACGGACCAAGCCCCTCAAAGGGGATACCTTGTCTAGAGGTAAGAAAATCTTCCTCTGGTCTGAATCCAGCCGTAGCCCTAGATATACCAGGTTTTTCCCTGGCTGTAGGGCTGACTTGTCCAGGTTGATGACCCAACCGTGAGATTCTAGATACTTGATTGTATCGACAATTACCACTTCTAGCTTGGCAACTGAGTGGTCCATCAACAACAGGTCGTCTAGGTATGCCATTATCGTTACATCTCGTGTTCTTAGATCGGCCAACAGTGGGGCCAGAATTTTTGTGAACACTCGTGGTGCTGTGGCCAGACCGAATGGTAAGGCTCTGAACTGAAAATGGCGCCCTTCTACCGCAAAGCGTAGAAATCTTTGATGACCTGGAAAGATGGGAACATGCAAGTAAGCATCTTTGATGTTGATCGAGGCTAACCATTCCTCCCCCTGTAGGGCAGCGGTGACCGATCGGATCGACTCCATCCGGAAAGACCGGACGTTTAGAAATTTGTTTAGACTCTTTAGGTCCAATATGGGTCTTATGTCCCCGTTTGGTTTCGGGACTGTGAAAAGGTTTGAGTAGAAACCCAACCCCCACTCTTCCATAGGAACCTCCATAATTACTCCTTGGAGCAATAGTTGTTCTAACGCCAATAGGAGAGACCCTCTTTTCAGAGGGTCTTTTGGCATGCCTGACCATATAAAATGGGAAGGAGGAGACTCTTTTAACTCCAACTTGTATCCCAGAGTTACTGCGGAGAGCACCCATCTGTCTTTGATCGTCTCCCGCCAGGTCCCTGCGAACAACTGAAGTCTTCCCCCCACCCGTTTGAGTGGGGGCAGCCCTTCATAGGCTTGACTTGGAGGCTGGTTTAGTACCCCTTCGGATCCAGGGTTTCTTATTACCCTGTGACTGTCCCTGATTTTTACCCCCTGCGTTTGACCGAGGAGGCCGTCGGAACTGCTTAGTAGCAGACGTTGCAGGGATAGGAGAGGTAGTCCTCTTAAAAGATGGACCCCTAGACCTCTTTTTACTCGGTAAGAGAGTACTTTTACCACTGGAAATCTTCTGGATATACTTATCCAGGTCTTCGCCAAAAAGGCGTTCCCCATGAAATGGGAAGCTAACTAAGAGCTTTTTACAGGGAGCTTCAGCAGACCAGTTCTTGAGCCACAGAAGCCTACGCATATGTACCAAAGACAGCGTGAGGCGGGAGGCCTGATGGATGGAATCCTTGATGGCGTCAACCGCAAAGCATAATGCTCTAGGCAGATCAGCCAGAGCCTGGGCCTGCTGGTCTGGCAAATCCCTCAGGACCATTTTCATCTGATCCTTTAAAGCTTGGCAGACCCCAATAGCTGCCTCTGCTGGCTGTGTAACAGCCCTTGCTGTGGAAAAAGCAGATTTTAATAAAGATTCCAATTTTTTATCTACTGGATCTTTGAACATTTGAACATTATCTACTGGGAATGTCAGTGATTTGTTCACAGAAGAGATGGCTGCATCCACCGTAGGAACATTCCATCTCTGGGTGAATTTTTCCTCCATGGGATAGATCACCGGAAATTTCTTAGGCGGAACAAATAGTTTATCAGGATGTTCCCAGTCCTGGTATATAAGTCCTTCCAATAATGGATGTATTGGAAAGGAGCAATTAACCTGGGGAGCTTTTAGCGACCCCAATGAGGAGACAGCAGTAGTTGATGGTTCAACAAGAGGCATTTTAAATGCAGATCGAACCATGTCAGTTAGGGTCTGGACCCACAATCTTTCAGTCTGTGATGTTGAAAATGGTTCATCTACTGTCGATTCCTCAAAAACAGAGTTAACCTCCTCCTGATCCCCTTCAGGTAGGTCGGTCCCTTCCTGGGACTGTTGCTCTGCCAACAGGCACTCTAATGGAGGTGATGGAGATCTGGCGCGCTTTCTTTCCTGTAGAGAAGAAGCGATCAATGCTGCCAATCTCTGCTCCAATCCCACCAGAGTTGAGGCAAAAACCTCCTCTGTTATATATGCAGGAGCAGGTGGACTGAGGACAGCCGCAGTACCTGGCACTCCCGGGGGTTCCTTATGGGTATTAACCTCTGATTTCTCAGGGGAGGAGGGTGCAGATGACTGCTCCAGATCCTCAGAGCCCGATGGAGACCCCCTACACTTCCTGAGAGGTATATCTCGGAGTTTTTTAGGCGGCATATTCCTTAGTTCAAAGCTGAGGTATTCCAGCCGCAATACACCCCTTTACTGAAATAGTCTAATGCAATTTGCTGCTATGTACATCAGTGGGTGTCTACTAATGCGTCTTTCTGGGGATGCCTGTATCAACCGCCCGCTGTAAGCCCTTATACCATGCTACCAGCTTCTTTTCATGCTCTGTGTCCATAGCAAGCAGCGTGGACTGAGTCCTTTTATCTTGCTGGGACGCCCGCACAGGCGCAGAAGCGCTGGGCGCACAGAGCGCGTCATCCGCCAGGCTCCGCCCCCTTTTTTTGAAGCTAAATCTATAAAAAGAAAGCGTGTGTGCGCGCGCGCGCGTGCACGTGTGCGCTCTTGGCACCCTGTAGGGAGAGGAGCCAGGGTCCCTGTTTCATCAGGACTCGGGGATGGAAGGAAACTACTTGGCAGCATGACAGAGGAATGCAGCTTCCCTGATAGAGAGCTCACTCATCTGCCTGGACTTTCACCATGGAAGGAATAGTCCCAAGAAAAAAAGACGTCCCACAGCGGCCTCTAGTGGACAAACACAGGTACCGCACTTTTCTTTTTTTTTTTTTTCTTTTAAAACCTCCTTTATGA
The DNA here is from genome assembly GCA_029206835.1 of Rana muscosa. Classification (NCBI taxonomy): domain Eukaryota; kingdom Metazoa; phylum Chordata; class Amphibia; order Anura; family Ranidae; genus Rana; species Rana muscosa. The sequence continues at coordinate 160,818,990 of CM055120.1, forward strand.
AAAACATTTCCAGGTTTACAGTTTTTAAAACTTCCTTTATGAAAAGACATTTCTAGGATTTCTTAGGCATATACAGCTATTAGCGGGAATACCTTTAGGTAACAGGCAGAAAGACATATTAGGCTTGGGGGTCCCCTCAATAGAACCAAGTTCCTGAGGGGCCCCCACTTACCTTTTCCCCGCCGCAGGACTTTGTTTGGTCCACAGAAGCCCAAACTTCACCTCTCACGGCAGGCATTGTACTAGACCTTCAGGGACCGGGTTCCCAAGGATTCCACTCCCCTGGACCTGTATAGCACCCTGCACAGATAGCCTCTTGGTTTTGGGTATGACCAGAGCTCTGGATCCCAGGGTCCAGCCCTCCTAAGAGAGGCATTACAGGCAAAACCCTGCTCTTCTCTGCAAGGCCCGGGTACCGACCGTTTAGCTATGAAGCTTTTTTGGTCGGAACCGGAATAGCTTGCTAAGGCCCAGAGAACCTGTACACAAGCCCAGATGAATACATGTTAACCTTGGCCAACACCTTAGACACTGGCAAAAAACTGAGGTAATCCCGGATGGGAGGGGCTTATATAGGGGAGGGTACTTCCTGTTTTGGAAGTTGCCAGTGCCAGCACCTGAAGGTAATTCTATATAACCCACATAGTAATGACTATGCCGCTCTGTGTCCCGTGATGTATGAACAAGAAATAAGGAGAACTAAAATTTATAGCAAAATTTTAGGGGGGGATTCGGGGGGGAGGGTAAAGCACTACAATGGAGCTGCAGAAATACATTGGGAAGTGACTCGGCTAGGTGTGTTTGGGCCCAGGATAGCATTGCAGTGGCGGTGCGTCCATAGTGGGTGCAGGAGCGCTGCCCCCTGTCTCTCCTGCGCCCGTCACTCAGAACAATACATAGGTTCATGCCTTGCATGAACCTATGTATTGTCGATGCCGCACACTATTCAGGTGGATGGCCCCCTGTTGAGCGGCGGACATCTGAATAACAGCATCAGGTTTTTTAAGGGAAGTGCCTATCAGAGCCAGCGACTCTGATAGGCTTGCCAATTACAGCCTGAGGGCTGTAATTGGCTTCCAAAAAGTTGACCAGGGGACGCAGGGGGGGTGCGTGCCTTGGTTAAACACTGACAGGCTCCTCTGCCAATCATGTTCACCGAGTCTGTTTACCGGTAACCTGATTGGCTGATGCAACATCGAGGGCGGGAGAAGACATCGAGGAGAGAAGAAGGACGGCGCTGACCAGAGGATAGTAAGTGCAGGGCTGGGGGGGGAACTGGCTGCATTTGAGGGGACAAACTGGCTGCATTTGAGGGGACAAACTGGCTGCATTTGAGGGGACAAACTGGTGGCGTTAAATAGGCACAGTCGCGGAAATGGTAGTTTTTTAATTATTAAATTATTTGGGTGGCCCCCCAAACATTTTGAGCACCAGCCGCCACTGCTGGAGAGGTTAGTGAAGGGAAATATGCATGGAGGAGAAAAAAGGGGCATTTAAAAGCTTACAGCATGCATGGGGACAAAGGGGACATTCTCAGCATATTACAATCATGGTAATTAGGGAAGGATGAAAGAAATACAATACATTAGCATACATGAAATACATAAAATGTGATGTTAAAGGAGAAAACTTACCCTCATATAGTCCTCCTGCAGGACTTGTATAATGGCAGAACAGGTGTCTGGGATTATGAGGCCCAGAGCCTGGGGGGAGATGCCTGTCGTGAACTTCAAGTCCTGCAGACTTCTCCCTGTCGCCAGGTAACGTAACGTGGCAATGAGCCTCTGCTCAGCACTGATGGCTTCCCGCATAACGGTGTCCTGCCTGGTAATATAGGGGGACACCAAAGCCAACAGATGCTGAAAAACGGGGTCAGACATCCACAGAAAATTCCTGTAGTCCTCAGGATTATTCTCTACGATCTCCCGCAGCAGAGGCATATGGCAGAATTGGTCCCGCTGGAGCAACCAATTCTTGGTCCATGAACTCCTCCTCACCCCGTTCATGGACTCGTCTTGGTCCAAGACAAGCAGACCAACACCAAGCGCCCACACAGCACGAACTCGACGATGAGAACGTACCCGCGACATGGCTAGGAAACGGTCGTCTGATCAGAACGTACTAAACAGAACGCACTTTAGAACAGCAAGGCCTATGAAGAACAAACTGAAATTCAGAAACGAACGGGCAAGAACACACTGTAAAACAGATACGACCTGCCTACACGCCCTGAAAGACAATATACGAACCCACAAGCACAAACTGAACCACAGAAAACGAAATGAAAGCACGAAGACTGAAAAGCGCGAATCGTCTCTTCCCAAACTTTTACTTCACACGCGGTAACACGAGATCAGCAAAATCAGCCCAAGGGGTGGCGCCATTGAAAACGATCTTCCCCTTTATACTGCCGTTGTATGTGCTGGACGTGACCGCGCAGAACAACGACGAGATTTGGAATTGACTGTGTGTATGCAAGGAAAGCTTGACAAGAATCTCGTCAAGCTTGACAAGAATCTCGTCGAGAAAAACTACGTGTGTACGAGGCTTAAGATTAAGTAAACCAATAGGGCTTTATAAATCTAGGTGGTCATATTAAACTCAAAATGTTGGAAAAACACTGACAGGCAGGGTTTTTATAACAGAAGAGACCCTAGTGGTTTATTCTGTCCTAAATACTTCTGCCTACCTCTCAGCAGTAATGTACACATGCGCAGCTCAAAGTATATTTACTTTGCCACCCCATGATAAAGTGACTCCCTTGTACTTTTGTGGGGGTGTTGTAATCTCAGCCCGGTCATTCAAGTGGCCGAACTGAGAGAACCTGGAAAAAAGATAGAAGCACCTGGGGATAGCTGGGTCGCCTACACTACAGCTCTGGAGGGCTTCATTTGACTAGTAAGTCTGCCATAATGTGCTAATATGAGGAGCATACTAGAACATTATGGTATAAACCTCCTAGGAGACCATTAAAACAATTGGGAAGTCTAATTCTACTTTAAGAAGGACATTTATTTCTTATTAGCCAAAAACTAATATCATGCATGGGCTGGAAGTCTAAATCTGATTTGTGCTTATAGAGAAACAACTCAATGACACATAAAGCTCATAAAAGCATATTGCTGCCTTAGACCATCTTCGCTACTGTGTGTTTCTGTGTGGTTCATTGCCTAAAAAAAGGGTCAAGTACAGAATGAGGCAGGTCATAATCAGAGACCTTCAAAATTTGGCATTTATTTTTACAAAATGTGGCACTAAAAAATGTGGCAATATGGACTTATTTTGGCCAAATGTGGCATTTATTTTGGCCAAATGTGGCATTTATTTTTCAACTTTCCATCCCATCGTAAAAGGGATATTAAATCGTGCAACTTGAATCATATTAACTACTTTATTACTATTTACAGGTATTTACAACAATTTTAGTTTTAATTATAGTATAATTTTACGTGAGCGACTATGCTCTCCATAGAAAAATTGAGGTGACGGTCACTGAGGATGTACTTTAATTTTGAAAAAGTCCTCTCTACGTCGGCTGATGTTCCAGGTTTGTATTTCATTGCCAGCACGTCTGCAGCGTCCCAATCTTCTTTCAGCGGGGATTCCTTTCCTTCGAGGTTCGCGGCCACGCTCCTGACTTCCTCCCAGCCACAATTCCTGGTCAGGACGGCCTGTACTTTGGCCTTAATCCTCTTTCCAATGGCTCCTGGGTAATCTGTGTTGGCAATTTCCTCCATCTTCGCCACAGAGGTCGTCAGGAGAATCTTCTGAGACTGAAGCTGCTCGATGACTTCTGGAATTGACTTGAAATTGGCCTCCAAAAAGAGAAGCTGCGGGAAGAGGGCCGGGTCGTCTATGAGGTCTTTTGCCTTTTTCACCACACCAGAATCATCTTCCAGCTCCTTCACCACAGTTTTGAAACCTTCAAAATGCTTCACATACCACAATACTGCAGACAACCAGGTGCCCCACCTAGTAACAACAGGCTCGGGAGGTAGTGGCACGCCAGGCAAATGTTTCCTGAATACCTCGACCCTCTTTGGTGCCTTCAGGAATATTTTTTTCCCCGCCGAGATGAGTTTATTGACTTTGGGGTGCTCTTCCCATATGGCCTCCGCAACACGGTTGTGGATAATTTTTGGGGCGATAGCCTTAAGGGTCCTCTCCGCACTCAGCATGTATGATACACTATCCGTGACAAGTAGTAGCAAGCGTCCTGCCGTGTTGGGGGCTCCTTGCCACAGCAGTCCTGAAACAAATAAATACATGAAATATTAGCATGCTGTATATAAGCACTAAAAATGGCACTGTGACAGACAAAAGCTAAAATTATAGCCTGAAGGGTGCTGGTTTAGTAGTAGTAGTAGTGTAGGAAAAAAAAGGCACTCACACAGGGCTTCCTAGACAGTTTGGACGATGGTTGAAGCATTGGTTTTTTCCAACTGAGCCACGTGGATAAGATGACCTTTTTGGGCATTGTCAGGATCCAATTTTCCCACAACGACGTTGGCGATGTATCGTCCGACTGAGTCCGTTGCTTCGTCTACGCTGAGCCAGATCCTTGAGTCACCAATGTACTTGCGAATTTCCTCCAAGTTCTAAGAAAGAAAAATATATACACGTATACAGTCGGCACCATTTAAAACATGAACATGTAAATTTTTACTCGTTGATCTTCATTTTTGCAGAAGGTATTGTTGCTCAACTAAAGGTACCTATGCGTGATTTGAACATAAACTATCATTGAACGTTGCTTACCTTTTCACACTATTGAGGTACCATTCGTATTAGGGTGCTCACGCTTGGCAATTTGACGCTACAGTACTTGTCAAAAATGTCGCGCAGGGGACCCTTCTCCAGTTTGTGTAACGGAATGCCTTCTTTAAGGAAAGCCATAGTGACGTCTCTGGAAAATTCCTGGACCTCGGGCCAAATTTCCCATGACACCACATCTTTAAGGAGCTGCTGCTGCTTCCGATCAGTACTCTGAGCTTTGTCCCTTGCCAGGTGCTGCTCGCTTTTCTTGTGCACGTCGAATTGGCACTTCTTCTTAAACTCATACTGTAAATGAAATACAAGAAAAAGTTTTGTATTCAGTACCGGTAAAAATTCTCCAGTAAAAGTCAGTTTCCTACACACGCCAGAATAGATCAGTTTCGGAACGGGGACTAAGGTGAAGACAGAAAACAGTTTTTAACTATTGAAAATTTTGACACTTGAGGAGCATTTCAAGGCTACTTGGGGTACAAGGCTGTTGGGTACCATAAAACTAACGTTAGTGGCCATAACTTTAAAGTATACAGTGCTTGTGGAAGTAATAGAAAAAGATGACAATCTCTCGAAAAATTTAAAAAGTGAGAGAAATGAGAATGATATAGGTATAAGAAGAGTTCTCAAAGAAAACTGAATAAAAACTTACCGATTTCATGCACAACTTGCAGAATATGTTCCCACCTTCAACGGCTGTCACCATTAAATCAATTTCTTGAAAAGGGTTACGTTTGAACAAGCAACTTTAGGCATATTGAATTAGGAAAACACGAAAATGTAAAACACGAGCGATGACTTCAGTAATACACTTCAGCTTGGTATGAAGGACGTGGGAAAGGGAGCTCATATACTGTATATACGAGTTTCCCTATGGTCCTCCCCCTTGCTAATGGATTTTTACATACAGTGTACACAAAGATATACACTGTGGGACAATCCCCCTCCCCCTTAGCAGCCAATCCACATACACATATACATCCCATAATAAGTTTATCTTAAGGCAGACAAAACAATGTGAGATCATTAACATTTAACAATGGGACAGGCACAATCCACATTCCCTCCCAATACACAAACAATAGGGAAGTCTGCCAATGACAGTCTGTGTGTCTCTCTCACAGACAAGCACATGGAATACACTGTGTAAGGTGGTATTAAATCTTCATATTTCTATATGAAGACATTTCTGACAAATATTACTGTCCCACTTGACGACTATTATAATATTTTTATTTTTTCTTTGTCCAAATAAGGCAAAATATGGCACAAAATGTGTAATTTTCCCGAAAATTTGCGAAAAATGGCATTTCACAGAAAAATGGGCAAAATGTGGCATTTTAGTATGGCGCTTTGGCAATGTGGCATTTGAAGGTCTCTGGTCATAATGCATGCTAAATTGCACTGGAAAGGTGTGAAGCAGGTGTTAGTAAAAGCAAGGTTTAGGATTTATAAGTTTCACTACAAAAAAAGGACATATTAAACAAAGATAACTGCAATTTGCCCTTTTTGAGTTAGGCCCCTTTCACACGGGGCTGTCCGTTTTGATGGACTCCGCTTGCTTAGCGGGGGGATCGATCCGTTGATCTCCGCTGAGCAGACGGAAGACAGGTCCGTCTCCGCTCACTGTGCTGAGATGGACCTGTCAAAGCTCCGCTGTCCTCTATGGTATATCGGATGAAAACAAATCCACCTGTCTGTTTTTATCCGATTCCATCCGATGGAAAATAGGATTTCCATTTGTCTGGAATTGGCATATCAGATAGCGCCGGATGTCAGCGGTCACAGTTGACATCCGCCAGTTCCATAGAGATGCATGGAGCGTCCGATTAGGTCCGCCTGAAAAACAGACTGGCAGACCTGATTGGACAGCATGTGTGAAAGGGCCCTTACAGGATAAATAAACGAACAAACAACAATACATTGCAGCTTACTTGCCCTTAGATTAGGGTGACCAGACATCCCCGGTTTCCGGGGACAGTCCCTGGATTGAGGACACTGTCCCCGGACCAAGTCTGTCCCCAGTTTTGTCCCCAGATTGGATTTGAACAGGGGCTGGGGCAATTTAAAACAGTCAGTGCAGAATAAAAAAAAAACAGAATTACACACACCCTGCTCCACCGCTCCACCGCTCCTACTAGCTTAGGAGGGTGTATTTTTTTCCATTATCTGTGCCCCTTTCTGATGATCATGTGCTGGTCAGAACGGAGGGAATATTTCTTCAGTTTCGGGTGCATGCCCATTCAACTCCGCTTGCATGTCCTTCTGCCTTGGCTCAAGTCCCGGCCAGCCGCCTGCCTATCTCCTTGCCTTCCCTGCAAAGTGATCCTCCAGCTCCCCACCCAGTAGTAGCCAGGGCCCGGAGAGTAAGACTTGACAGGCTGTGAGGCGGGTGGCAGCAGCGATGGGCAGAGAGTTGCTGATTGCCGCCATTACTAGTAAAAAAAAAATATGTCCCCGGATTTCATTTTAAAAATCTGGTCATCTTACCTTAAATGTGGTGACTGCATTAGAATTTCATTTTATAGGCTAAGAACATTTTCAAGAAGTACAGAAATCACCTGCTGAAATTATTTTCTGGTAAGCTCAACAGGATGCAAAAATAGTGTTCTAAATTTAATGATAGATTAAAAAAGGAAGTAGAGGAATTTCAAAGAGAACAGAAAATAGGTAAACAAAAAAAGTTTCAAAGAGATACAATGGACTTTGAAACTGGCAATATATTAGATCTAGAAAAGAAAAGAGGGAAAAGTAGATCTCGCAATAGACCCAATAAACAAATTGGTAGGGCAAATAGTCAGGATGGAAACAAAAAGGTAACTTTTTTAGAGAAAGCAGACAAGATAGATATGAATGTCTCTGGGGGGACACATACAGAAAAAAGAAACGAAGGCAAAAGAGAAACCAAAAAAGAAAGAATAAATACAACACAAGACCAGAATTTATCCAGGATGGGGAACTCTACTTCAAAGGAGGGCAGGGTAACAACGAGATTACAGAAACAGCAAACATGAATGTCATTAATCTAACAGAATATACATTAAACCCAAACCACCTATCTGTGCTAAGTAAGGGTCTGGGGTTCTCTCCATGTAACAAGGGAAATGCTTTTGAAATTTATAAGGATATATGTCTATTTCTAAGACGGGCGAACTTTAAGCTGATGTTTTATGGAAAAAATACAGATGTAAAGGATCAAAAGGAACTCAATGACCTTATGGAGATTGACAATTCACAACTCATCGACTACCTCGAAGGGAACACCTGGATAGATTCTGTACTTTTAGACCTACCACCTAAGTCAGGCCTAGCCAACAAATCCCAACGCTTCCCGAGTTTCTCTAATAACAAATACTTGCAGATGTTTCTGGATGTTCAGAAGACATAAGAGCTATAAAATGGGATAAAATAGAACCCCCTATGGATAATCTCTCAACTGATGAAAGAAAAGCCCTTATGGGACTAAAAAGTTGCCCAACTGCATTATTAAACCTAGTGATAAGGGGGGAAATGTTGTCCTTTGGCCTGAAACAGATTATTTGGAAGAAATCTATAGGCAACTCAACAATACTGATTACTATGAAAGATGGCCAAATAACCCTTTTCCAGACTTGGTTAAGGAAATTAACTATCGACTGACTAGAGCCCAGGAAGTAGGACTACTTACCAATAAAGATTTTTTTTCCCTTAAAATTATTAATTTTAACATACCTACATTTTACATTACGCCGAAAGTGCACAAAAATCTGAAAAAAAACACCAGGTCGGCCAATCGTATCAGGAATGGGAGGTCCCATGGAGAGAATTGGAAAATATATAGACAAAAGAATTAAACATCTCAACAGAGAACTACCCTCCTATGTACAGGACTCTGCTGATATCCTATGGAAACTAGAAAATTTACAAATACCAGAAAACGCATTACTGGCAGGAAAAGATGTATTATCGTAGTATTCATCTATTCCCCACAAAATAGGGATGCAGGCAGTGTCCCAATGGTTGGATAATAGACATCCCTTAGCGGGCCCTCACAATGAATTTCTAATGGAACTACTTGAACTTGTACTTGATAGCAATTTTTTTACTTTTGATAGCAAATACTATCGCCAAAAACGGGGTGTAGCGATGGGGGCCTCTTGTGCCCCCTCATACGCCTGTCTACACCTGGGATGGTGGGAAAGAGAGGAGGTATATAATCATCTAGCTTTTCAGGAACATGTAGTCCTCTGGGTACGCTTCATTGATGATGTCCTGGTGGTGTGGAAGGGTACTGCAGCACAATTTGAATTATTTATGGGAGACCTCAATAATAACGCAAGAAACATATTCCTTACATTTAAAGTGGACAAGAATAAAATTGAATTTCTGGATCTGATGATCCACAAAGAAAATACAAAAATTGTGACCAATACTTTCAGAAAACCTACGGCTGGTAATACCCTTCTTCATGCCACCAGCCATCATCCTTGGCCTCTAATTAGAGGAATTCCCACTGGCCAATTTCTCAGGATTCATAGAAACTGCTCAAATATCAAGGACTTCTACAAAGAGAGCAGAGACCTCAGTCAAAGATTTAAACAAAGAGGATACCCTAAATCTGTAATCCAACAAGCAAAAACAAAAGCCTGGAGGAAAAAGAGGGAGAAAATCCTGGGTCTAGAACAAGATGAAGATAAAACCGAGCAAAAAAACATAGACAAAATAGGTGTAGTGACCACCTATGGTACCCATTGGGATTACCTTAAAAAGTTACTGGGCAAACACTGGCACCTACTAATGTTGGACAATAAACTGAAAGATATCTTGGGACTTTGTCCCAAAATAATAGCTAAACGTGCACCGACAATAGGAGACTCCTTAGTGCACAGCGAATATACCCGCTCGGTACAGAAACCCCCTACAACATCCTTTGCAGTACATATCCAGGGCATGCACCCATGTGGGCATTGCTCTGTGAGCAAATATGTCAAAAAAACTAGAAATTTTGGTGACTCTGCTGGGAAGCATGTATTCGCAATCAAACCCTTTGTCAATTGTTCTACAACCTACATTATTTATCAAATTATTTGCCCTTGTGGGAAAATATATGTAGGAAAAACTATAAGAGAATTTCGCAAAAGAATTGGGGAACACATCTCAAGTATAATTACTAAGGATGATACATCACCAGTAGCAATTCACTTCAGGGATAGTCATGATGTAAAACCGACTGGTCTGAAATGTATGATTATCTATAAATTGGAATTATCTAATAGAAGGGGCCGACTGGGATAGGATTCTACTACAAAAGGAAGCACAATGGATTTTCCTGTTGAATTCCATGACCCCTAAGGGGTTAAATATTGACATGTCCCTACAGTGTTTTTTATAAACATTAGTCTATATGGTGATATGTCAGCTATGCATTTTATAAATAGTAGCTGTAGAGCCTAGATGAAGAAACCGCTATGCACCTTACAAATACTAGCTGTAGAACTGAGACAAAGAAGCCAGCATATGACTCAGAACTAAATGATTATCCTTGCCTTTTCTGTCAATCTCCCCACACGAGGAGAAAAAATGAGAGAAAAAATACCTTGCCTTTCCCGATTTTCTACCTTTTATATAAGAGATATATATGTATATGTATACATATACAGGAAAATACTTCACCCTATGTAACTGTTCCATACTTTTGTTACCTTTTATATTTTTTAAGTATGTTTTTTGTAGGTGGTTTCCCCAATATGCACTCTGCGATCTCCTTGTTTGAGATATGGGAGCCCTACAATATGTATATAACTGTATGGAACTACCTATCATTATGTTTTTAGAACACCATACATACTTTATAACTAACTTAATGAATAAATATCATCCTCCTAACTCATCAGTCATTTGAGATACTTGAATTACCCGATTTAGACCTATTTGGAGTATGTATGGTAATTTTTGGTTAATAGTTACATTGGGTGCAAACAAACAAATTTTTTTTTTTTTTCGTATATATGTATCTCTAAAGCCCTGTACACACGATCGGATTTCCTATGGTTTTTAAACCGATGGATTTTTCCATCGGAAAATTGATATAGCTGACTTCCATCAGTCTTGCCTACACACCATCAGTCAAAAAACCGACCGTTCCAAACGCTGTGACGTACGACAGCACTATAAAGGGGAAGTTCAAATCCAATGGCGCCACCCTTTGGGCTGCTTTTGCTGATTTCGTGTTACCGCGTGTTAGTAAAAGTTTGGTTACAGCCGATTCGCGCTTTACAGTCTCCGTGCTTTTCAGATCGTTTCCTGCATTTCAGTTTGTGCTTATGGGTTCGTATTTGTCTTTCAGTGCGTGCAGTCAGGTCGGTTCTGTTTTGCAGTGCCTTCTTGGCCGCTCGTTACTGTTTTTCAGGTCGTTCTTCACAGGCCTTGCTGTTCCTCTGTGCATTCTGTTTAAGTTCGTTCTGACTAGCCGACCGGTTTAAAGCCATGTTGCAAGTACGTTCTCGTCGTAGAGCTCGTGCTGCGTATGGGCTTGGTGTTGCGGTTAATACTGTAACCCGAGCTCAGTCCATGAACGGGGCGAGGAGGAGTTCATGGACCAATAATTGGTTGCTTCAGCGGGACCAATTCTCTCATATGCCTCTGCTGCAGGAAATGCAGGAGAATAATCCTGATGATTTCAGGAATTATCTCCGGATGACAGACCCCGTTTTTCACCGTCTGTTGGATTTGCTGTCCCCCTATATCACGAGGCAGGACACTGTGATGCGCCAGGCCATCACTGCCGAGCACAGGCTTATTGCCACGTTGAGATACCTGGCGACAGGGAGAAGCTTGCAGGACCTCAAGTTCTTGACAGGCATCTCCCCCCAGGCTCTTGGGATCATTATCCCTGAAACGTGTTCTGCTATCATACAAGTCATGCAGAAGGACTATATGAAGGTAAGTTTTCTCCTTTAACATCACATTCTATGTTTTGTATTTTTGCTAATGTATTGTATTTATTTCATCCTTCCCTAATTACCATGATTGTAATATGCTGGGAATGTCCCCTTTCTCTCCATGCATGTTGTTACTTTTAAATGCTCATTTTTAGGACTACATGCATATTTTCCTTCACTAACCTCTCCAGCATGCTATCTTGGGCTCAAACACACCTAGACTAGTGTGTTATTAACAATGTTTTTTGTTAGCTCCATTGTAGTTTTGAACCCCCCCCCCCCCTAAAATGTGTCCAAATTTTTTATTGCACATTCAACTTCAGCAGAGTGGTAGAGGCTTTTTTGGTGGGCCACAAAATAAGCTTTAACCCCCTCCCCCCCTAAATGTTTTCCAATGGTCCATCAGAGGGGGTGAGTCATCTGATAAGTGGGCCTTCTATTTTTGTGTTTAAAGACTCCTTCAAATAAATGTTTTACTGATGTTGGCCAAGAATGTATTTGTGTAATCTGCTTGCAATGTAATGTGCAAAAGTACTAACTTATTATTTTTGTTTGACTCCACAGTTTCCTTCATCACCACAGGAATGGCAGACTGTGGCCTCCCAATTTGCCGAGCAGTGGGACTTCCCCAACTGCGGAGGGGCAATTGATGGGAAACACATCCACATAGTGCCACCACCCCGTTCGGGGTCGTACTATTTTAATTATAAAGGTTTCAATAGTATTGTGTTGATGGCGGTGGTGTCGGCACGCTATGAGTTCTTATATGTGGACGTGGGGAAGAACTGTCAGATGTCCGATGGCGGAATCTTCGCCCAGACGGAGTTTGCCCACCATCTGCAGTCTGGGGGCCTGGCACTGCCACCTGATGTGGACAATGTGGAGGGACTTCCTTTTGTGTTTCTAGCGGATGAAGCCTTAGGCCTGGGACCCCACCTGATGCGGCCGTTTCCCCAAAGGACCCTCACCCCGGAGAGGAGGGTTTTTAATTACCGGCTGGCCAGAGCCCGGAGGGTTGTTGAGAATGCCTTCGGGATAATGGCCAGCCGGTTCCGCCTGTTGCTGACAGCCATACACATGGAGGAATATAAGCGAAATCACATAGTGTACTGCTGCTGCATACTGCACAATTTTATGCGCAGATACTCAAGTACTTATCTTTCCACTGTTGGGCCTGATGCCGGTGTAACGGAAACAAACCTATTGACAGGCCTGGACAGTGGCCGTACTGGCTTGGCCCCCCAAAGCGCCCGTGAAGTACGTGATAAATACGTTGAGTACTTCACAGGTAGGGGGACCATCGCTATGCCAGACCATATATGAACCTTTTTATAGAAAAAAATAAAAATTATATATTTAAAAAACTTGTTTTGTCATTATTTTTTATTGTATTATTATGTGTCTCCCAGGTTCTCATAGTACACTTTTTGTAGTAGTGCCAAGTGTATTTGTCCTTAGTAAATAGCCACAATCGTCACAGTAAAACATGAACTTTGAGATTTTCTAGAACTGCTATTGAGCATAGAAAGAACAAGCCACACATTGTTGAGTGTCCAATTTTTTTTTAATCTGTGCACAACATGTTTTTTTATTTTTATTTAGAAAATAAAATCTTGACATTTTTGGCTCCAAATTTTGGAGAAATATTTACTCTTTCGTCCATGGACCGACACAGCCTCTCTATTGACAAAGTGGGTATTATCCGTTAATTAGGAATGACTAGGCAGAAAAACTTGTAAAAAGTGTCGCATCACACCTTCTACAGTACCGCCCAGGGGGCGGACCCCCCGGGTATATCCTCTCAGTCTGCATATCGCAGATCAGTTTTTTTCTGTCTAGCAAGGAGTAGGACATGGCTCCCTTCGGGCCCATTGGTCCGGGGGAAAAAAGATATATATATATATATATATATATATATTTTTCTACATTTGTTGTTTCCTGTGATCTTCGATCAACTGCTGACTGGGTGACAGGCTGGATCCTCGATCCTTGTAGTCTCCCCAGTTTCGGCCATCGAGCGTGTGCCGACCCTAGCTACGCGCTGGGTTTTCCACGACATGCCCGTCGCTCCACGGGTGGCCGGTGAGCCTACGGTCCAGGGCCTGCATCGGACTGCTCAGCTTCGGCTGACCTTACGGCCGAGTCGCAGCAGCCTGGCCGGTGAGCTTACGCTCCAAGGCTTGTTTCGGACCGCTCAGCTTCGGCTGACCTTATGGCCGAGTCGCAGCAGCCTGTCCGGTGAGCGTCACGCTCCAGGGCATACATATGATCGTCCCTTTTGGGTCCAATCACTGCATGCCTGGCCAACAGTCACCTTCCGTGCGCGGACGATGATCTGTTTGGAATGTCTTCCAGCATAATGCAGGATAGGTAAGTAAAACTCCCCTGCCTCGGCTGGGTGATTTAGCTGGACATTCCTGGAGAGATCAAGTAAGTAGTTGTGGCCCCTTTCTTCCCTCTCTCCCTGCCTTTCCCTCCTCCCTGGGCTTCTAGCTAAAGGTTGCTGGGTGCTGGGGGTCACCTAAGGGGTTCCACTGGAGCGGGGCTGGCTGTAACTAACATTTAAAAGAAATGTCATTTCTGCTTACCTGTGTGTGTGTGCTTCCTCCTCCATGCTGTCGGTGGCCATTTTGAGGTGGTCCATGCCGAGTTCGGCCTCTTGTGACTGCCCGGCGGCCATCTTCCTGTGGTTCGGCCACACCCACTGACCCCTATCAGCTGATCGGCGGCCATGTTTGTCCACCCTGTATGTCTATATTGCCATTCGGCGGCCATCTTTTTGTGGGCTACGGCTGCTTGACCTCTATCTTCGGCTTCGCTGCCATTTTCTTAGAGCCCACATTATCTTCCATACAGACGTTTTTGGCAGCCATTTTGCGAGAGCCTCCGGCCTCTAGGGTGCATTACACTGGCGCGAAAATTCACACAGGAAGTGCTGATAAAAGAAGCAGACTGACACAGCAGCAGTGAGACAGCATCACAGGCGCAGCACACTGCAGCATAGCAGTACCGGTCCAGGGTGGTGAGTCCTCTGGGTAACCGAGCATCTCAGCAGCGCAGGAGGGTGGCCTATTGATATCTTGCCTGGAGCCCTGTGAGTGTCAGCGTGTGGTCAGCATGGCATCTGAGCCAGATGTCTTCTCCCCTGAAACACCAGATTTAGCAGCTGGTGCCCCTGAGGTGTCTATGAACGCTATGACGGCAATCCTAGAGGCGTTTGCTGCCAGGGTGGAAGCAGCACACGGGAATACAGGGGGTAGTAAACGCCTCGTCCCCTGCAAGCTTCTGGGGATAATTCTGATGCAGAACCAGGTCCAGCTACGGCTCCGGGCCCAGATTCTGACGCATCAGAGACTGCAGACCGTGACCGGACAGTGAGGATGACTCCAAGTCCAGGTCAGTACGCAAGACGGCTTGGTATCTGACCTTATTACTGCAGTGCGGGATAAGCTAAAGTTGGAAAATACTGCAGAAGCAGCAGAGACTCCGGTCCACTTGGGTTTCATAGACCTGCCCGCACTGCTAAGGTGTTCCCTTGTGTGTCTTTTGATAAACTCTTATACAAGGAATGGGAGAACCCACTGAGGGTCTTTACAGCCCCAAAGAGGTTTGCGGTACGGTACCCCTTTGAGGAGAGTTTTCTGAAGAGATGGACCTCTCCCCCTATAGTGGACCCTCCGGTGTCCAGACTTAATAGAGCCACCACAATTCCTGTTGAAGGGGCTCCTGTTTTCAAGGACCCTGTGGATAAGAAGGCTGAAGCACTCGCTTGCTACCTATACTCAGTGGTAGGCTCGGCAGTATGCCCGGCATTGGCGGGGGCCCTAGTGTCTCACACACTTACTGAATGGGCAAGATTGCTACTCCAGGGGTTAAGGAGCGAGATGCTCCTCCTGATGAGATAACATTGGCCGACCTGTTGGTCCAGGGCCTTAGGTTGTCTGCGAGTCAGACATGGATACTATTCCCCTGCTGTCTAAAGCTTCGGTTTATGCAGTAGCAATACGCCGCCTGATCTGGCTAAAAGGCTGGTCTGCGGACCAGACTTCCAAGAAAGCCCTGTTGGATCTGCCTTTTAAGGGCGACAGACTTTTTGGGGCTCTCTGGATGACATCATCAAGGATGCCACAGGAGGTAAAGGCACTTTGCTTCCCCAAATTAGCAAGGGTAAGGGGCCACGCCAAGGGCAAGGGCCATCCTTTACTGCACGCAAGCAGTTTTTTCGTCCCCCTAGGGCGACAGGGAAAAGGCCCCAGGCCGATAAAGCGCCTGCCCAAGGACAGAAGCGTCCTTGGTCCCGCATACCCAATAAGCCTGCGGACAAATTTGCGTCCGCATGAAGGTCCACCCCCACCCAGCTCTCGAGTGGGGGGACGTCTTCGCAAATTCATGACTCAGTGGACAGCTCTAATCTCCGACAGGTGGGTTTGCGAAGTAATCTCCTCAGGCTACAAGATAGAGTTTCTCTCTTGTCCACCGGACAGATTCAACACCTCCAATCTCCAGCTACTACCAACCCGTCGGGAGGCCCTGTATGGGGCGGTCCAGGGTCTACTGGAACGCGGGGTAGTTATTCCAGTTCCAGAACAGGAACGAGGTCAGGGTTTTTACTCAAATCTGTTCATTGTGCCGAAGAAGGAGGAGGTTCGTCCAAGCTTGGATCTCAGAGCCCTCAATTGCTTTGTGAAAGTACAAAGATTTCGGATGGAGTCGGTTCAATCTGTAGTCACGGCTCTCCATCCGGGGGACTTTCTGGCCTCCTTGGACATCAAGGACGCATACCTGCATGTCCCCATATACTCCAGAAACCAGAGGTTTCTGCGATTTTGCTATCGGGAAGAACCACTACCAGTTTGTGGCCCTCCCGTTTGGCCTTGCCTCAGCACCCAGGATGTTCACCAAGGTGCTCGCTCCGATTCTGGCACTTCTAAGACAGCGGGGTATCGCTATCATGGGCTACTTGGACGACCTTCTACTGAAGGCCCCTTCAAGCTCAGAATTAGAGGTAAGCGTGTCTATTACCTGTCAGACTCTTCGAGACTGTGGTTGGATACTAAACACGCAAAAGTCAGTATTGGTGCCCACTCAACGCCTAGTGTACCTGGGGTTGATTCTGGATTCCTCAGAGTATTCCTCCCTGTGGAGAAGTTGCAGACCCTCCGGGCTGCAGTACGGCAGCTGACTTCCAGGAATTGGTTGTCACTCCGTTTTTGCATGCGAGTGTTGGGCCTCATGGTAGCCTCCTTCGAGGCGGTCCCATATGCTCAATACCACGCTCGAGTGTTACAGAAGGAAGTTCTGTCCAGATGGAACAGATGCCCTTCATCTCTGGATTATCAAATCCGAGTGAGCCACCTAGTCAGGAGATCCCTGGTATGGTGGCTGACAGCACCGGTTCTAATGGCCGGGAAGTCATTTCTTCCGGTTTACTGGATAGTGATCACGACGGACGCCAGCCTTACAGGTTGGGGGGGGGAGTCTGGGGTGTTCAGTCTGCGCAAGGTCGCTGGACCCCAGAGGAAGCCCTCCTGCCGATCAATGTCCTGGAAATCCGGGCGATCAGGCTGTGCCTCTTCAAATGGTCTCAGAGGCTGCAAGGGTGTCCAGTCAGGATCCAGTCAGACAATGCCACAGCGGTGGCATATGTCAATCATCAAGGAGGAACAAGAAGCTCAGCTGCAGCATCGGAGGTTGCTCGCATCCTGAAGTGGGCAGAGAAGAGCGTACCGGCACTGTCGGCCGTGTACATTCCGGGTGTGGAAAACTGTCAGGCGGACTACCTGAGCCGCCAGATGCTGGACCAGGGAGAATGGTCGTTACACCCGGAGGTGTTCCAACTCCTCTGCCAAAGATGGGGCACACCAGACGTAGATCTTCTGGCTTCCCGACTCAATCGGAAGGTATTAAGGTTTGTGGCCCGGTCAAGAGACCCATGGGCAGACGCAACGGACGCGTTGGTGGCATCGTGGGGTCAGTATCGGCTAATTTATGCCTTCCCTCCCTTAAGGCTTCTTCCTCTTCTTCTCCGCAGAGTGAAGGCAGAGGGAGTTCCAATGATCCTAATCGCTCCAGATTGGCCTCAGCGTCCTTGGTACGCCGATCTAGTACGTCTGGTAGCAGACGTCCCCTGGCGCCTACCACTACGGAAGGACCTGCTATCGCAAGGTCCCATACTCCATCCTGCTTTACGGTCACTGGCTTTAACGGCATGGCTGTTGAGAGCCAGGTACTGAGAGACCGGGGCCTGTCAGATTCAGTAATCTCTACTATGAGAAGTGCTCAGAAACCGTCCTTTAGGAAGGTTTATCACCGCACTTGGAAGGCCTACATCTCCATGTGTTAGGAAATGAAATGGCAGCCACGTACTTATTTGGTTTCCAGAATCCTGCTGTTTTTACAGCATGGGGTGGACCAAAGGCTTGCCTTAAGTACGATTAATGGACAGATATCTGCCCTGGCTGTCTTTTTTTCAGCGACCCCTGGCGGCTCACTCTCTCGTGAGTACATTTGTGCAGGGGGTTCAACATATGGCCCCTCCGGTCCGTCCCCCGCTACCTTAGTGGGACTTGAACCTGGTCCTCTCGGTGCTTCAGAAGGCACCGTTTGAGAATATTGGAGATATTCCCCTGTTTACACTTTCTCAGAAGGTGGTCTTTTTGGTGGCTGTTACGTCAGTCCTGCAAGGCTCCCTATTTGGTTTTCCACAAGGATAAGGTGGTGCTGCGGCCGCAGCCTTCCTTTCAAAAATCGTTTCAGCTTTTCATCTCAATGAAGACATTGTACTTCCATCCTTGTGTCCTCAGCCGTCGAATCCTAAGGAGTCGGCGTTGCATTGAATCCTAAGGAGTCGGCGTTGCATTCCTTGGACATTGTCCGAGCTTTGAGAGTATACCTATCTGCTACTTCCCTATTCCGGAAGTCAGACTCACTGTTTGTTTCGGTAATCCAGGCTTACGCCTTAAAGGGTCAAGCGCCCCCCTTTCCGGTCACGGCGCATTCAACCAGGGCAAGAGGTGCCTCTTGGGCTTTCCGACATCAAGCGTCTGTTTCCCAATTATGTAAAGCGGCGACTTGTTCGTCCGCTCACACTTTTACAAAATTCTACAAAGTTGATATAGGTGCATCTTTGGATGCCTCTTTCGGTTTTGCAAGCGGCCGTTTAGAGTTGCAACTCCTCCGTGGGGGAGTGCTGTTTTGTGTTTGGGATGAAGTTTATTTTTATGCTGTTACCACCCCTCGTTTTTTGGACGAAAGAGTAAATAGGATTTTTGTACTCACCGTAAAATCCTTTTCTCTGAGTCCATGGACCGACACAGCACCCACCCCTCCTTTTAAGTTTGTACTGCTTTTTGACGAACTGATCTGCGATATGCAGACTGAGAGGATATACCCGGGGGGTCCGCCCCCTGGGCGGTACTGTAGAAGGTGTGATGCAACACTTTTTACAAGTTTTTCTGCCTAGTCACTCCTAATTAACGGATAATACCCACTTTGTCAATAGAGAGGCTGTGTCGGTCCATGGACTCAGAGAAAAGGATTTTACGGTGAGTACAAAAATCCTATTTTTATTTTCTTTATTTTTGGTATGCAGAAACATGCATGGGTCAAATGTGATGAACCATCCCAAATTTGAGGATGCACACAGTTTGTGTGGCAAAATGGGTATTTTGATCCTGATCCCATGGCTAAAGTCAACATGTGCTATCTGCCATCCTGGGGAATCAATGGACGTGTTTTGGGGGTGCAAACCCTTCCTCTCACCTACTTGAGTAGTGAGGAAGAGGTTGCACCCACAAAACAGAGACATAGATATCCTGTGACAGCAGATTGCACATGTTGACACACTGTGTGCAGCCTCAAATTTTGGCTTGTGTTAAAACAAGTGATTTTTTTTAGTACAAAACAAATCAAAAAATAGGGGGGGGGGTCAGACTATTCGCCCCGAAATATCAATGATGTTTTTATATTTTTGCTCAATCACATTTATCCTTTTCCTCATAATGTCCATTTCGCTACTACATTCCATTATTTATTGAATTATGATTTTGGCACTAGCACTTGAGAATGGAGTAGTAGTAGTAGTTTCTGAAACACCACCATGTTCATCCCCTAAAAAAAAAAGGTATTATAAATATGCAGGCCTACATTTCTTTACCTGAAGCTGTGGTGACAGACACTGACCTGTTGTGGTGATAAGCTCCTTCCTCCACCTCTGCTTCCTCCACATGCTGATCTTGGGGTTCTTTCTGAGCTTGGGGTTCTTTCTGTCGTCTGTGCTTCCTCGGCTCCTCAGATTGGTGTCCTCTCAGTCTCCTCTCCCCTATGAGAATGAAACAAAAGGTATCCTTAGCACACAGATAGTTGAGGGCAAAAATTGTAAACATTGCTTGGAAGTTGGGTACATTTTTTTTTTTTGGGCAGATTTCCAAAATGAACACAAGAGATTTAGGGAATTCAACAAAGCAAGAATACTTGCATTTTTTGACCAAAAAAACACACATGGAGACACCCCAAAGTATCCACTGGAGCACCTCTGTGGGACACCCTGAAAAGGTTGTTCTTGTGGTCAATACTATAGTGCTCCTGAGTCAAGATGGGTAACCAGCTGCTTGAGTGTCCTCTCCTTTACACAGATTCTAGTTTTGCATTTCACATTCTACTTTACTTACAACACATCATCTAGACAACAATGTTTATAAACGCTGTTTTAAGACAAATAGGCTTCAACACATGTTTTTTACGTGTATCTGTGCAAAACATGTGATTTTTTAGACGATCGCTGTTTAACACGAAACATTCACAAAAATTGGGCCACTAAACTTAACATGAAAGTTGCCATTTTACAATGTGAAACCAGTCAATCCAAGCACATGGAGCAAAACATGCAAGAATACATATTCCAATTTGAAATAACACATTAAAAATAAAAGCTTACTTTTTTCAAGGATTTTGATAAGCTTCCTATACTGCTCCGGCTCCCTCAGCTTCAGGTCAGACCACCTTTTACGGAGCTGCTCCTTGGATCTCCTGACCCCAAATTTATTATAGAGACTCCTCGCCACTTTGTCCATTATTTTAGACTTCCTGAGATTATGGGTGTCGTATGGTCCATGTTTCCCATCGTAATCTTTCCTCCACAGGATGTCCACCATCTGCGCCATCTCAGCAAATTACATATTAGTTGCCTTGTATCTTTTATTCCTGGATCGGGACGTTCCCGCCTCCGAGCTTTCCTCGTCGGTACTAAATAATGAAGCCCGCACCTGTGTCACTGCCATGTCGTAGTCTCCCACTGTGCGCCGAATGAGAAGGGGCGGGGAAATTCCGAAAAAGAACATCATGGGCAGGCGACGCGGGTGGAGTTTCACGCATGCGCAGGGTATATAAATAGGAAACGAGGTAGTGGTTGCGTGGAGTAAGGACGACCGGAAGTGCCAGGCGAATTCAACTAAGGTAAGAATGAAACTTGGAGCATCAGTGGCCTATACTGGTTCATGATTGAAAAGGCCTATATTGGGATAAGTTTAGGACATTTGAAGCTGACCTACTGTTTTTGTATTGTGTTTTATCTTGCAGAAAGAAGTATGCATAAATTAAAGGAGCCCGAAATCATGATGGTGTTCATTAAGAAATATTGTGAAATGCGCAACTTATGGGACTTTAAAAATAGTTTGTACCACAATAGTGTGGTATGAAGGGCAACAGCAGAATATATGAAGACCTGGATCCCAGAGGCAGACTACAAAATGATGAACAATAAAATAAACAACATGAGGAATGCCTACAAAAAACTCTATAAAGAAGTCCGTGCTTCAATGAGATCAGGAGCAGCAACAGACAAAGTAGTTCAGCCCAAGCTGTGGTACTACAAGCATCTGCAATTTCTGGATGACCAGATTGAGGCCAGGGAATCACTTTCCAGCCTTCCTTCCACCCTTCCCTCCAGTGTTCCTTCCACCCTTCCCTCCAGCGTTCCTTCCACCCTTCCCTCCACCCTTCCTTCCACCCTTCCCTCCACTCCTGCAGAGGGGGAAGAGGAGCCTCCTGAGCTTGAAGAGCCGGATCTGCGAATCTTCAGCCAGGTATAGTATTTTCAAACATATTTATTGGCCTCAAATTTTTAGTGCGAACTAGATGTTATTATTCACAAATGAAATAATGAAATAAAAAAATAAAAAAACACTAAAATAAAATGTAACCAAAAAAAAAAATCAAATAAAAAATAAAAAACATTTGTTAAAAAAAAAAAATAAAAAAAAGGAAAAAAAAAAAAATAAATAGTGACCAGAAATGATTGATACAGTACTAAAAAAAATGGGGTCAGAATAAGAGTCGTTTCTATTTATTATTAACATTCAAATTGCAACAGTCATGAAATAAAAATTGTGTGTGATTGATTCAACAAAAAATAAAACTATGTCCCTTTTATATACACAGGATGAGCTCAGCCAGGAGGGAGAGGCCCCAGAATGTGGCAGGCAGGAGAAGGCAGGGGTGAGTGGCAGACAGGAGGAGGCCGGCCCAAGTGGCACTCAGCAGGTCCCCAGGCCTAGTGGCAGCACCCAGTCCCAAGTGGCTACCCTCCACGTCAGACCCAAAAAATCTAGGAGGATGACAAAGGTGGAGGAGGAGTCACTTAAAATTATCAGGGACGCTGCTGCCATAATGAGGGCCCCCCTCAACCCCGTGGATAGCTTTAGCGCCTACCTGGCAGAGAAGCTCTTTAAACTGGAGGAGAGACAACGTGCCCTCTGTGAGCACCTGATCTACACTGCCATTCACACGGCGGGGAGGGGGCAGCTGACAGAGGCCACTCATCTCTGCCATCTGGCCCATCCTTCTCCTCCTTCTCCTCCTCCTCCTGCCACATTTCCACCAACACAGCCACAGCCTGCAAGGGGGCGTGGACGGGGCCGTGGAACAAACGCTGCAGGGAAGCATGGAGGGAAGGCTACAGGGAAGACCAGAAGGTGATTCCCTGGCTTCAAGCTGCTCTGCCAGAAGTTGCAGTTTGTTGGACTACCACAGCTTGGGATGATGTATGTCTTTGGCTGCTGCTCCTGATTTCCTTATGTTGTTTATTTTATTGTTCATCATATTCATGTCTGCCTTTGGGGTCGAAAGTCTGCATATATTCTACTAATTTTCCAATTGTTGCCCTTCATTTTTATTTTGTTTTTCCAGAATAAATGGATCATTGATTTAAGCAAAATACTTGCCTATGTGTTTTTAATGTGAGTAGCAATAACATTTCATAAAGACAATGTGTAATTAAGAAGGGATACCAACCTCCTTGAGTGTAAAAAAATAAATAAAAAATGTTGTTGTGAGAACTTGACTTAAAAAAAAATGAGCACACAAGAAAGAAAAATTAATAAAAAAATAAAAAAAGTCGATCTGGATTCTAAATAAAATTAAAAATTAGGGAGATCTGGATTTAACAAAAGATACAATTATTCAGGAGAACACAAGAAACAATAAAGAAATAAGTTTGCCAGAACTCAGGATAAATATCTGCAGCAAAAAAACATTTTAAAGACCATTATAAAGAAGAACACAATGCGCTGCATTAAACGAGGCAATAATTTGCAGAATGACGAATGTGCTCTCTCCATTAGGAACGCTAGTTTTACCAGAACGAGCGCTCCCGTCTCATAATTCAGTCTGAGCATGCGTGGGTTTTTATCCTATGGAGGTCCCCACAGACGATAGGAATTTGCTATCGTTTTTTTTACCATCGGATAAATTTAAAACATGTTCTATTTTTAAAAACCGATGGAAAAAAGACCGATGGGGCCCATACACGATCGGTTTGTCCGATAAAAAAAGTCCATCGGACTGTTTTCATCGGTAAAACCTATCGTGTGTACAGGGCTTAAGAGTAAACTAGCATTGTCCTAAAAACTATGTGGGGAGCGAACAATTAGAAACTTTCTCTATGACTAATATAGAATGGTGATGAGTTCACTAATCACTATGCATTTTATAAATATCAACTGTAGAGCCTAGATGAAGAAACCGCTATGTATCTTATAAATATTGGTTGTAGAGCTCAGATAAAGAAGCCAGCATATGATTCATAACACAAACGACTCTCCTGGTTTTCTCTGTTATTTTCTGTATAGAGGAGGGCGGGGGGTAAATTTTGTTCTTTTTCCCCCTACTTTCCTTTGTATAAGAGATGTATGTATACAGAAAATACTTCTCCCTATGTGACTGTCCCATATACGTAGCACTTTTTGTTCTCCATGCATGTTTTGTTGGTGTCTTCGATTATGCACTTTGCGACCCTCCTACAATGTGTATATAACTGCATGAAACTGCCAATCATTGTCTTTGGAACATTATATATACTCTAAAACGAACCTATTGAATAAACATCACCCACCTAATCTATCAGTTTTTGAGCTACTTGAATTATTTGTAGCCGATTTAGATCTGATTGGAGCGTGTATGGTCGGTGTTAGCTAATAACTACACTAAGTGCAAATAAAATGGGTGTTATGTATATATGTATATATATATCTATAAGAGTAAATTAGTATTGCCCCATTAACAGTGTGGGGAGTGAACAATTAGCAACCTCCTCTGTGACTAACATAGAATGGAACAACTGGAGGAAGAATACGTTCCCCTCTCTCTTTTTTCTGGAACTAAAGATTGTCATCATATCTCTCTCAATGGAATCTGGAAACAGGGATCTCTAAATGGACATTTTTCGATCATCTACAGCGGTATAAACACCAACTGAGGATATACCTATACAGATTGATCCCAACTACACATTGGTCGGTGATCTTTGTGTAAACAGTGGATGATTGTATAATTTATGTCACGGATGAACAGCTTGAAACTGACCCCAATACTCTTGGTGATTCCTGCAGTACCGTGAGAAATCTTATACCACTGCTTACATTCCTCAAAAAATCCAATATGCAATTTACCTGCAGGTTGCAGGAACTCTATTGGTGTGTCATTGCATGAACTGTAACCATCTGTAATATACAGCTGAAAAATATACATGAACCACTATGATCTGTCTGTGCTAAATCGCTTGGATTTTTGTCTCATATCACTGATATATTTCAATCAATGAGGAAGCATTCCTCGTGAGGCAATCCGTGCTTTATGATATGTATGGACAGATCTTTCTGAAAAGCACTCAGTGACAGACTCACACATCAACTAATTATTAGTTCATAGGATAAGCAAGAACTTTGCTGTTATGTGTATCATTAGTTCATTACTAATGACTGAGAGATTAACCCATCGTATGGGAATCTGCTATACATACACTAACTCCATGCAACTATCCTAGTGTGTCTGTATTTTTCTGACAACATCTGCACACTTTTGTGCTACGGTTCATATAATCTATCAGCCTTGTACTATTTAAAATCCATAAATCCTTCTTTCACACATCCCAACATCTGATCAGGAACACTTTATATCCACTTATCTCCAGATAGGGAGAATCATTGATCTGCTGGACCTCCGCGGATCCCATTGGAGACATTAGATTTACTTTTACATTTATGACAGACTGGGTGTTTTGTAAGAGGTATCTATCCAGCTTAGGCTGGGTTGCTTTCACGGCAGAATAGTGAATGTAACCTGTTTAGGTGTACACTGTTCTGCTTTAGAAATTATTTGTTGGAGGTTTTGTCCTGCGGGTGGCTCATGGGATTTATTAGGCTTTTCTAGGGGGGGTGCTCTTTTAACCAGGGGAGGGAGCAGGTCCGCAAACTGCGTGATCGCTGTGCCATTTCCACGATTGGGAAATCTTACAGCGATTGTGATCGCTGTGCTGTTTCCACAGTTGGGGAATCTTGCAGCGATCGCACAGTTTTTTACTTTGTGCTGGGTAGTATTTATGGGTAGGGATGAGCCCAACACCCCCCTGTTCGGTTCGCACCAGAACCTGCGAACAGCCAGAATGTTCGCGCAAACTTTAGAACCCTATTAAATACAATGGACTCGAACGTTTAAAACCAAAAGTGCTAATTATAAAGGCTAACATGCAAGTTATTGTCCTAAAAAGTGTTTGGGGACCCGGGTCCTGCCCCAGGGGACATGTATCAATGCAAAAAAAAGATTTAAAAACGGCCGATTTTTCGGGAGCAGTGATTTTAATAATGCTTAAAGTGAAACAATAAAAGTGAAATATTCCTTTAAATTTCGTACCTGGGGGGTGTATAGTATGCCTGTAAAGTCGCGCTTGTTTCCCATCAGGTCCGCCCCCTCGTATGTCAGACCCCGCCTACGTCATTGGCTGAGCGGACCTGATGGGGAACTGCCTCCGCAGTGTAATAAATGAATAGACCCGCCCCTCTTCACACGTTCCGCATCTGGTCCGCTTAGCCTTACACCTACGTCATTGGCTGAGCGGACCTGATGGGGAACTTTAGAAGGGGCGGGTCTATTCATTTAATACACTGCGGAGGAAGTTCCCCATCAGGTCCGCTCAGGCTCAGCCAATGACGTTTCGTGTGGACAGCGCTTGACATCAGATCGCTGTGGGACACTGGATTTCATCGCTGGAATGTGTTTTTTTTAATAAAGGACTTTTTCAAGGTGTCTGTGTGTTTTTTTTACATTTTGTTTACACTTTCTTCATGAAATGGTAAGGGTACAATGTACCCCTTACCAATTCACATAGGGGGGGGCCGTGATCTGGGGGTCCCCTTTGTTAAAGGGGTCTCCAAGATTCCGATAAGCCCCCTGCCCGCAGACCCCCACAACCACCGGGCAAGGGTTGTGGGGATGAGGCCCTTGACCCCATCAACATGGGGACATCCTCCCCATGTTGAGGGCATTTGGCCTGATACAGTTCAGGAGGGGGGGCGCTCTCTCGTCCCCCCTCTTTTCCTGCAGCCACGCCATTTTTTTTTAAATTTAGGGTGGAGTTCCCCTTAAAATCCATACCAGACCTGAAGGGCCTCGTATGGATATTTGGGGGAACCCCACGCATTTTTTTTAAAAATTTGCGGCAGGGTTCCCCTTAATATCCATACCAGACCTGAAGGGCCTGGTAATAGAATTTGGGGGGACCCCCATGCTTTATTTTTAACAATGACTTTTCTATGTATTGCTGGGAGCCGACAATTCATTATAGCCGCGAGTGAGTTTTAAATGACTTTTTTTCCTTCAGAAATGACACTTTGTGCAGGGACAGTTCTAAGCACGGGAAACAAGCGCGACTTTACAGGCATACTATACACACACCCTAGGTACGAAATTTAAAGGAATATTTCACTTTTATTGTTTCACTTTAAGCATTATTAAAATCACTGCTCCCGAAAAAACTGCAGTTTTTAAAACTTTTTTTTGCATTGATACATGTCCCCTGGGGCAGGACCCGGGTCCCCAAACACTTTTTATGACAATAACTTGCATATAAGCCTTTAAAATTAGCACTTTAGATTTCTCCCATAGACTTTTTGAATTTTCCGCAGAACACCCCAAATTGTTCGCTGTTCGGCGAACGGGCGAACAGGCAATGTTCGAGTCGAACATGAGTTTGACTCGAACTCGAAGCTCATCCCTATTTATGGGACATTGTTGGGTATTGGATGTGTTTTATGTATATTGCCTGCTTTATAGGCTATTACATTTTGTAGTTTAACTTATTTAGGTGTGTGGAGGTCTGTTTGTTTGTTAATTTTATGTATTTTTGGATTATGTTATTCTTGACCACACCCCCGATATAAAATATATATTTTTTCCGGTAAGTACTACTAATTAAATAGGTAGGATTCCCATTGTTGCTCTTTTTTTGTGATGATATACTTAGTGGTCTGAATATGTTTTATAGATGCCTGAGCTTGTTAATATAAAACCATATAACTACTTTGCTTCCTAGACTACATGAAACAAGATTGACGATGAAGATGTTTCTTCTATCTCTGCAACAGCTTGCACCTCTTGTTCCACATCCCAAGTATCCCCATTGGAAAATTTCCCCTTTAATACTTTTCTGGGGACAACCCAACATTTGTGATTTTCTTTAACTTTCACCTTCAATGATAATGGTAAACAGAACAAATAGAGAGGGTTACTCTCCCTAACAGGGACGCAGACAGCATAACAAAACTAATAGGTGTTCTAATCCACCTCCACTCTGTCCAAAGCTAAAAAAAAAATGTTTGCATTTAGTTATACTTTAACTCTAGGAAAAACTATTAAATATAGACGTGAAGCGCTACCCCCTAGGGAGCCACTGATGTTTTGGGCCCCCCCTATAGTCTGCACAGCCAGTCAACTTGCAACAAAAGTCAGTAACCAGACTGTGGGCTTGTTTTTGCTGTTTTATTTGGGGTAAACAACCACTAGCGGATCGTATGATCACAACAGCTCCAGATGCCCCAATGTTACTAGTTTATACAGTTCCACCACTTATTCAAATCTCACTGGGCTGTAAAAATAACTTTGTGTAGAAAATAAAATTGTGATCAGATGTGAAACCAGTGTGTCAGAATTTCTCTGTAAGAACTGTTTATAAAGCGAAGTTCCACCCAACTTTACAAGGTGGTCTTAAACTAAAGACCACCCCTCGTGTTTGGATATATATATATATATTATTATTTATTATTTTTTTCCTACCTTTTAAGAAGTACAAAGGTGTACTTCTGTCCCAGCTGAGCGGTGGCGAAGTACGTAATTTCCTTTTCTGCTGCGAGCCCTCCTCGTTCTCCACCACTGCGTTCTGGGGCCTGTGTGTGTCCCACAAGAGGAGGTGGCCATTCAGAAAGCGTCACGGGCATGCACAGTAGGTAACTAGCTGTGAAGCCTGAAGGCTCCACTGCCGGTTTCCCTTATTTGTAATGGCAGCACCTGCACCCAAGCCGGTGGACAAATCAGCCTCGGGGGGGGGGGGGGGCGACATCGCGGGCTCCCTGGACAGGTAAGTGTCTTTATTAAAAGTCAGCAGCTACAGTACCTGTAGCTGCTGACGTTAAAAAAAAAATTTGAGGCTGGAACTCCGCTTTAAGAAATTGCAAAAAAAATTTACTGAAAAATGTGATGCATCTGTATATCTCCTATTGTGGTGACAATGATATATAATGAGGTTAGTTTGTGTGTTGACCTTTGTAAATCAAATAAAGGTGTTTACACTGATAGTCACCCCTACCACATATCGAGGACGTATTTTGAGATATCAGAGGTGCTAAACTCTTTTCTGTTTCTGTCTCTAATTTCACATCATCAGGTTTTGCATGATAAGGAAGATAGGGACCTCCCTGCATTTACTGTAAAACTCATCATTATGGCCTGTTCAAACATTTACCTTATGGATTAGCTTCAACACACAGTTGTTTTTAACGACTGATGTATTCAATCCTCAGTAACATACCTGGTTTACAGTGCTATCTGGATGACAACTCTATACTGCCTTCAGTAGTGTATTTAGGTTTTGTGCTGCCCTAGGCCTGACTAAACTTGTGCACCCCCTAATTTAAATATGACCCACCCCTTCCTGTCAAGGCCACACCCCTTTCTGTTTAAGACCCACCCTGAATTTTTTGAGTGAGGACACTAGTTCTGAGGGCCTGAGGGGGGGGGGCATTGGATTCCCTTAATTTGCATAGATTTCCTATCACTTCCTGTTTGGCTATGGGGCAGGAAGTGAAGGGAAATATCTGCAATGGGACAGGGATGGTAAAAAATAAACTGACAGGAGCTATAACCCTCCCTTACTTAAAAAAGTGTTGCCTATAGTTCTACTTTAAGCACAAATTTCTGATAATTTTATGGAGAGGACTAAGAAGATATAACCATGCCAATGGTACAGCAGAAAATATATAGCATAGTAAGGAAGGTTTGTGGTCCAGGATGATAGGACAGTCAAAATTAGAAGCAGTGCCCCCCCCCTCCACAGTTGCGGAATGCCGGATGTCAGCATACCGGAAGCAGTGCGGCCGCTTTATGGGGGCACTAGACTCATTTTCCTCTCAGCCCAGTCCACCCCATAAGACTGGCGCTACACTAACAGTGTAGCGCAAACCTGCGGCGACTTTTTCCATGCTGCCCCCTTGCAAAGTACTGCCCTAGGCCTGGGCCTTGTTGGCCTAGGCCAGGATACAGTGTTGACTGCCTTACTCTATACTGTCAAGACAAGGTCTCTAAATTTGTTTTAAATCGCAATGAATCTGCAAAACTGAAAATAAATCTTTCCGAATGCTGGTTTAGACAAAATCATCTGTCATGTCTCGGTCATAGTACAATGGAAGGACTATTGCCCAATCCTGAGCATGTGCAAGCACCTGCTCCATCTGAAATTCAGATCTTATGGGCTTTCTTTGGTCTTCCTTCATGACATTCCGAATGTATTAGCAATTATGCCTCAGTTGTGGAGCTATTGAGAGCATTATTATGTGGAAATGCAAGTGTAGCGGGCAGTTCCTCCCCTCTCCCCGTCCCCTCTATTAAAGTTCTGCTCGCAATGTCTCTGGTCTAGGGGTATGATAGGGGAGGGAGAGGGTGCGCTATGCCTGGCTTCCACCACAAGTGTACAAGTGGTATCAGCAATGCCTTCCTTTACCTTCGGGCCTGTGTTGTGCATCGGATCCTCCCTCCAAGAGTCTCCGAGAACCTCGTCTGCCAGAAACTTGAGCCACACACCATTAAAGTCCAACACTCCTTTATTTAGAACATAACATGGACTCCCTTGGCTATAGAACAGAAATGGAGGTGTGTGTACGAATAGGCCCAGACACAAGTTCGATCCTCCACTCTCCTCCAAGGAGTGGGTTATGGTCTCCGCACGAGGGAAATTCACCTTCCGGACGGTCTCCGACAAGAGGCTCACCCGTCACCGGCAGTATGCTGCACCGGGTCTTCAGATGAGGAGCTCTTCCCGGTCCATTACGCCGACCTTGGATTCAGGCATCCATCTCCGGAGTACCCTAGGATCCTTCCCTCGCGGAACTCAGTGTTGGGCACTGAGCTCCGGACCGCCGTCCGAGTACCTCACCCCAGGCTAAAGGTGCCTGAGATGGAACACGATTCTCCGGTGGTCCTCTAGGCCTAGGCCGCCTAGAGGACAAACACGAACTCTGTCCGCAGGCTAAAGGTGCCAGGGACCAACAACCCCGTGACCAAGATGGCCGGCCCCTTTTATCCCCTCTCCCAGCAAGCACGGCGGGTTCCCCGCCCCACCATACCGCTGCCCAGAGAGGACAAAAGTAAGCTCAGCACACAGCGGTATCCATCCGTCGGCCCATGGTGACAGCGCCACCCAGTGGACCGCCGGAGACACACCACTGGTGTCACTGAAAAATTCAAAAATTACTGCAGGAAAGTAAGTACCCGCTACATACTCCCCCCTGTTATTTGACACTGGTCCCCAGTGTCTGGAGTAAACCACATCATCAACAACTGACATGATCCAGTCCAGAAACCACTAACAATTGAAAAACAAAAACTTTTTGGAAACTCTCCTAACGAAGAAGTTGTGTCTGAGCCCCTGTAATAAAAGAGGAGTGAAAGACAACACATTTAACATGAAATCACATTTCAACATTTTACTTTCCCCCCCATCCTAACTAAAGACCTCCTCAGAGTATGTAATCTTGCTGGGATGTCCTCCTGTAGAGAGAAAAGAAATAAAATTTAACATGTAAAACCCTGACACATGTATCCGTGTGTATGAGGAAAAGAAATTTCTCCTAAAAGAAATTCCTGTTTCTCCAAAGAGTGAATGCGTGAGAAGTGTTTGTAACGTTGCACGACACTGCCACCTGGTGACAGCCTCGTGGTAACTGCACCCGTGGAACTTCTCCTCCTTTCTCTCTAACCCTATCTACCCCAGAGTCTGTGGTCTCCTTGCAGGAAGATAAAAACAAACAGGAACAGTTCCCTTTTTCTTTTTTTTTTCTGGGCACACAAAAACACAATTTCCCCAGAAAGTTCCGCAGCATGATAATATTGGAGTCTTTCTCTCCTAAAGGTAGAAGCGGGGATGTGGCAGAATCAGTGGCTTCAAGTGCTGATCCATAGTCTCTAGATGGTATGCTACATCTTCGCCTTCTTTGCGTCTGATCACTACTTTGTCTGCGTGGATGTGTCTTCCCACCATCCATTCTGCCTTGCAGTCTTTGAAGCGCTGTGAAGCCTTTGGAGAACATGTTAGGTATCTGCGGGCATGTGGAACTTTGAGGTGGGTCCACACAAAGTCATTGTTCCAGCGCTCCCGACACACTTCCACCTCATATAGCAAGTCCTTCGATAAGTAGGGGTACTCCCAGCCGTACTCCGCTGCAACCTTTTGACTGAATAAACGCTGTAATCTTGCCAAAAGAGGCATAATAGCTTTTTCCCCTTCACCAGGCAAAACAACTGAATCTGGATGACGAAGTGCCTTGACCACCTCCATTCTGGGCATTGGGGGCCGCAGCAACAGTCTCTTGACCCCAGTGTCAGATACAGATGGTGCCGGGGATGCAGGGACAAGTTGAGGAAGGGATTCTCCTTCAGGCACTGACGCCTCCACCCTGGGTGGGCTCTCCCCTATGGACATAGGTGAATTCTCACTTCCACGGAATGAAGCAAGCGGTACCTTGTCCCAGCCCTTCTTGGCAAACAAGTCATCTATCAATGCATCATCTCCCGTATCAGAAAGAGTTTCCAGGTCAGAGGTGTCACACTCCTCCCTGGGTATGTAGCCCTGTGTGGAAGCAGAACATCCACACTCCGGGGACTGGCTAGGCCATGCAGTCTCGACACCTCCTCCCTCACACCAAGTCTTCTCTGCCTGTTTACCTTGACCTTTTCTGGGGCGTCCGGAACTCCCGTCAACGGATCCCTCTGGGTCTGGCGTAAGCATGCGAGACGGTCCACCACCACCGCTGGTCGGGGCTACCAAGCTGGTTCTTTTCTTCGGTGGCGGACGCTGTGAGACAGTGGTGACCGAGTCAGCATCCTCGGATTTCTCCCGTTGATGTTTCACGACCTCCTCCGCGGTTGCTGCAGTGTGCGCAGGGGTCACTCTCACAGCCGCGATTCCTCCCTTCTGAGTGACGGTACCTGAAGCCCGGCCTGGGTAGATGGTCTTTGGCCTCTCCACCTCCGGATCCACTTCAAACGTGAACTCCCCACAGGCCTCACAACGTCCGAACGGCTTCAACAGGCATACCAGTCCTGAACACCTGGGGCAAATCATACCCAGGGCCTCAACGTCCATACATGAGTATAGGGCGAATCGACCCCTCGGCTTCAGTCGGATCCCCGTATCCGTTATCGGAGCAGCAGCAGTCAATGTTGTAGTCGCTGGGTGAACCGGAATTCATGAGGCGGGTCCAAACATGGTGACCTGTTGCTGTTCCATCTCACACTGCAGAGTTTTTTTGCACCAATGTCCCACGTGTAGTCCGTCACACGTATTGGACTCCTCCCCTTTTGCTCCAGTTCGCGGTCTTTTCCACTTTGCTTGGTTGAGACACGCCCACAAACTAAGCGGTGGGGGTTGTGTCTGGTGGCGCAGTGCAATTAAAAGCCCCCACATGTAGTCTGTCACATGGCTGGGTTTTCCCCCTTTCACCACTCTTCCTGTGTGGGCCTTTCCCCTTCTGAGGTCATGTCCACGACTTTCGAGCAGGGCTGCACTTTGGCCTATTTGTTTAACTCTGTCCGGCAGACACCTTCTACAAAGTGATGCACAACACATATCCCGAACCCGAGCCCCCACGTGTAGCGGGCAGTTCCTCCCCTCTCCCCGTCCCCTCTATTAAAGTTCTGCTCGCAATGTCTCTGGTCTAGGGGTATGATAGGGGAGGGAGAGGGTGCGCTACGCCTGGCTTCCACCACAGGTGTACAAGTGGTATCAGCAATGCCTTCCTTTACCTTCGGGCCTGTGTTGTGCATCGGATCCTCCCTCCAAGAGTCTCCGAGAACCTCGTCTGCCAGAAACTTGAGCCACACACCAATAAAGTCCAACACTCCTTTATTTAGAACATAACATGGACTCCCTTGGCTATAGAACAGAAAAGGAGGTGTGTGTACGAATAGGCCCAGACACAAGTTCGATCCTTCACTCTCCTCCAAGGAGTGGGTTATGGTCTCCGCACGAGGGAAATTCACCTTCCGGACGGTCTCCGACAAGAGGCTCACCCGTCACCGGCAGTATGCTGCACCGGGTCTTCAGATGAGGAGCCCTTCCCGGTCCATTACGCCCACCTCGGATTCAGGCATTCATCTCTGGAGTACCCTAGGATCCTTCCCTCGCGGAACTCAGTGTTGGGCACTGAGCTCCGGACCGCCGTCCGAGTACCTCACCCCAGGCTAAAGGTGCCTGAGATGGAACACGATTCTCCGGTGGTCCTCTAGGCCTAGGCCGCCTAGAGGACAAACACGAACTCCGTCCGCAGGCTAAAGGTGCCAGGGACCAACAACCCCGTGACCAAGATGGCCGGTCCCATTTATCCCCTCTCCCAGCAAGCACGGCGGGTTCCCCGCCCCACCATACCGCTGCCCAGAGAGGACAAAAGTTAGGTCAGCACACAGCGGTATCCATCCGTCGGCCCATGGTGACAGCGCCACCCAGTGGACCGCCGGAGACACACCACTGGTGTCACTGAAAAATTCAAAAATTACTGCGGGAAAGTAAGTACCCGCTACACAAGTATGGTCCAGAGTTGCCAACCACCAGTAAATTTACTGACAGTTTGTAAAAAAATTGTTTTTTTTTACAACTGCCAGTAAATACCAGGGGCTGATAATTTCATGCTGTGTTGACTATTTAAGTGGTCATGGTTTCCATATTATGTTTATACAGTTCAAATATTCACTGTGTTAGTTTTCAATAAATAGGAGTTCTGTAATTTCTCAGGTTGTTAGTAAAAAAAAGTGCTTTGCCAGTAAATTGTCCATGATTTGTCAGTGAAAAGCTCATCGTGATCAGTCCAGCAGTAGAATTACTTGGTTCTTCTCTACCAATTATGTTTACTACAGATGTTTCAGACAATAGCCTTGGTATGGTCCTTACACAAATCCATGCAGACCAGGTAGAGAAGACTGTTGCTGTGGTATACAGAACCCTTACTAAATGAAAATATTCTACTGTGGAAAAAAAATGCACTAACATATGTGGCAACAGAAAAATGGAGAACATACCCAAAAGGTCTTAAAGCGGAGTTCCACCCAAAAGTGGAACTTCCGTTTTAATTACTCCTCAACCCTTGCATGCCACATTCAGCATTTAATTTTTTTGGGGGGGAGTGGGTGCCTACTTTATAGAGAGACTTCCTTGTTCTGCTTCTCGGCCGCCTAGGTGACTCCTCCTCTCCCCCTAGGCGGCCCCTCCTTCTAGGCAATCTTCTGGGACACATTACAGGTCCCAGAAGATTGCCTGTCCCCTCTGAAAACGCAGCGCGACTCGCGCATGAGCAGTGAGAGCCCGGCGTGAAGCCACAAGCTGTCAAGGCCGGGTGCCCACAGTTCCAATGACACTGCCGCAGAGAAGAGGGGGAGAGGAGTGGGCCTTCGGATGCCCGCATTGCTGGACCGTAGGACAGGTAAGTGTCTGTTTATTAAAAGTCAGCAGCTACACTTTTTGTAGCTGCTGACCTTTAATAAACGGAAAAAAGCCTGGAACTCCACTTTAAGCAAGCAGGAATGCATATAGTCAGTAGTGATGAGCTGAACTGCCCGGCCAGTAGCAGTGATTTTTTAAATACTTACAGTATAGCGAAACATTAAAATATCCAATTTCTTGAAATAGTATTCCGGGGGTGTCCTAATCCTCCCTGTGAAGGGGTGCATCTCTGTAATTAGCAAAAAGTGTTGCAGTAGCAGCTTTGACATTTACTAAACAAATCTGAAATTGCTGGCAAATGACCTTGGCAACTGTCATTGTTGGCTTTTTTGTTTTGGAAGGGACTGTATGCTGTTTTTTTTTAACTAACAATTAATATCATTTACTGGCAATTTAAACTGTACCATTTTTTTTCTTTGTACATGTAATTTTGACTGTTTCACATCCTATAGAAAACATTAAAAAGGTAAAGCCCAACCAAAAATGCTGTACATACCAGACCCATTGAATCTGGTATGGATTTTGAGGGGGTACCTTACACGCAAAAAAATGCATGAGGTCCCCATGGAAAATCTATACCAGACCTTTTGGTCTCATACAGAATTTAACAGGGACTCAATTAAAAAAAAATGCGTGAGGTTCCCCTTAAAATCTATATCAGACCCTTAATCCGAGCATGCAGCCTAGCTAACCAGGAAAGGGAGGGACAAACATGTGTCTCTCCCCCCTTCTAAACCATACCTTGGTGAAGCCAGTGAGGTCACTGCTTGTTAAGGACTTATGCCGCGTACACACGATCGTGATTCACGGCGGTGAAAACACCGCCGTGAATCACGGCATGAAAAAAAATGAAAAACGAGGGAACGGCATGTTCCCCCACACACGACCGTTTTTCCCGTCATTTTTTTCTTTGACGAGAAAAACGACCGTCTGTGGGCTCCGTGGCAGTGTCTCCCTATGGGAAAACTGCCGCGGAAAAAAATGATGGAAAAAACGATGAGAAAATTTAGAACATGTTCTAATTTTTCTCGTCGTTTTTCCTGCCGTTTTTCTCAACGAGAAAAACGGCATAAAGCCCACAGACGATCGTTTTTCTCGGCGAAAAAAAAAATGTAATTTTTCCCGACGGGAAAAATGATCGTGTGTACGCGGCATTAGCGATGCCGCATGCATGTCGGGAACCTGGTTGAATGGATGCCATCTTTGTTCTGCCTGTGTGCATTGGTAACAATGTCCACACAGATGTAAAAACCTCCACAATAAGGCTTTATTTTCCTTTGCTGTAGAACTTGAGAGAAAGTGGGAAATGAGAGAAGTAGGGGAAGGTTCAGGCACGTGGTACAAGAGATGCAAACAGTCAGTATATTCGCCACTCAAGCCTGAGTGGGTATTGCTCACCCGGATAGTCCCCTCTCTCGGTCCTAGCAGCCGGAATGATGCAGTGATCAAACTTTAGACAGTTTCTGCCACAAACTGTTGTAGATGACTGAAGGTCTCTGCCACAGACCTGATGAACTTGGGTCTCTGCCACAGACCTGAATGAACTTTAAGATGCGTCCGGGAAACCTCTGCCACAGGATTTTAAACATCCCGAACCTCCAGACAAGCAATAATGGAGCTTTGAGTGTACCCCTCCCTGAACGAGTTTCCAGGCCTCTCCCAAGACATCGGCGCCTTACCAGTCTCCTCCGGGACAGGTCCTCCCCTGGCTTCCCTCTTCAAGAGCTTCCTTCCCATGGATGGACAGCTTGGGATACCCCTCAGAAATGTAGGCCCAAACCAGCGGAGCTGGGCCTGGCGAGCAGAGATGTAGCCTCAGGCTGAAGGTGCCCGGGGGCCAAAACACACACGCACTCACCCCGTGCCATGCGGGCCACGAGGCGCACCAGAAGGGCCAGAACCAAAGGTGTCTGCCCCTTATGTACCCCCTCCCAGCATGCACAGCGGGCAAAACACTCCCACTGCATGGCTGCCGAGAAAGGACACCCAATGCGGCTGTGATACACCCGTATTCCAACATGGGCCAGCGGTGGCAGTGTCACCTACAGGCAAACAGGGAAAATGACTGACAGGCAGTATCACAACCAGAGCAGAAGCAGAATTTCAAAGAAATCAGCAAGTCTGAGCCCAACTATTGGCTCAGACTATCCCCTAAATTTAAACATATCGTGGACCATTTTGGGCCGGCGCTACATATCTATATATTATGTACTGTACATAGGGGTGTAATGATATGCACCCTTTTTTGTGAAACATTTGTTAATTTGCTGTTTTTCTATCAAAGTTGGCTTCCATAGGTTCTGTTGAGGGAGGCGGTCCTGGACTCGCCCAAGGGAATTGCTTTGTGACCTTTCAATATGGCATTGAATTTACTAGATGCAAGTATTTGTGATCATTTGGGGTTTGTACCATTGTAACCCTTACTTTGATCCATGGGTTATGCTCATTGTATATATTAATTGTTTTTGACATTGTTTATGTATGTTTTTCAGTTTCTACATATTCTCATTTCCCCATAGGAAGAAAGCAATTTTAACCACTTAAGGACCAGAAGGATTTACCCCCTTAATGACCAGGCCATTTTTTCAGATACGGTACAATATTTTTTACTTTTTGTAAATATCCCCCCAAAAAAATAAAAAAATAAATCTTCATCAGTTTAGGTCAATATGTATTCTTCTACATATTTTTGTAAAACAAAATCTCAATAAGCGTATATTGATTGGTTTTGCAAAAGTTATAGCGTCTACAAAATAAGGGATAGATTTATGGCATTTTTATTATTATTATTTTTTTTTACTAGTGATGGCGGTGATCAGCGATTTTTAGCGAGAAATCGTCATTGTGGACAGATCAATCACTTTTGACACTTTTTTAGGACCAGTGACATTTATACAGCGATCTGTGCTATAATAATGCACTGATTGCTGTATAAATGACACTGGCAGGGAAGGGGTTAACACTAGGGGTGATCAATGGGTTAAATGTGTTCCCTAGGGAGGTTTTTCTAACTGTGGGGAGGGACTGACTGGGAATAGAGAGAGAGGTCGTTTTTCCTGATCACTAGGAACAGACGATCACTCTGTACTCCCCTGACAGAATGGCGATCTGTTTGTTTTTCATTGACAGATCCCCGTTCTAGCATTCTGTGAAGCGATTGCGGGTGGCCGGGGGACATCTGGCGCAGTACGCATGCCCACTGTATCTATTGAATGAAGCGACGTACAGCAACGGTGATTCACGCAATAGAGCCGACCTGCTGCAGTATAACTACGGCGGCTGGTTGGCAAGTGGTTAAAATGCTTCCGCATAAAGAGAATTGTACCCAATATGTTTTGATCATTTTTGCAGCCCCATGCATTGTTTTTATTGGGTTTCTTTTTAAAGTATGTATTCTAAATACACCATCTTTTATTCAAATGTATGTGTAAATATATTGAATGCCTAAAAAGTCCCATCCAGATATGTTTTTTTGTTTCAGTATATTTAGGAATGTGATGTGTTTATCTTAAAGGCATATACTGATTGGAAATATGATGCAAGTGAAATAGACTTTTAGTCTGGATCTCTAAGGACAGTGCAATTTTCCCAAACCACTTAGACCCCTTTCACACTGGGGCAGTGTTGGCGTTAGCAGTAAAGCACCCCCAGAAGGAGTTAAAAAAGGGTTAAAAGCACCCACTTAGCGCTGATTTCAAAGCACTTTTAAGGCACTTTGAAAGCGACGCCCATTCATTTCAATAGGTAGGGTGGTGGAGGAGCAGTGTATACACGCTCCCTCTCCACCCCAAAGATGCTGCTTGCAGAACTTTTTTTCCCATCCTGCAAGCGCACTGCCCCAGTGTGAAAGCATTGAGGCTTTCACACTGGGGCTGCAGAAGAGGCAGTTTTAAGGAGCTTTATAGGTTCAATTTTTAGCGCAAAAACGCCTGTAAAGTGCCTCAGTGTGAAAGGGGTCTCTTGGCCCGTACACACGATCCGAAAATCGGACGACAGATCGTCCGACTTTTTTTGTTTATTAGTCGCAAGTAGAAATTGAATAGGTTACTAAAGTCATGAAAATTTTCGTACGACAGAAAAAAAATCGTAAGTGATGTCATGTGTTGTATATACAGCGGTATTTTTCATCCGATTTTCGGATCGTGTGTGCAGGCCATTAGAGTGACAAGGTACGAGGACCGTACACATTATGAAATGTCTGATTCATGCATATGGACTTTTCAGGAACTTCCTTTGACAACAGGACATTTTCCTGTTCCTACTGATAACAAGTAAACTGGAAAGCAGGAACCCAAACCGCCTAGAAATATTTAAAGAAATATAAGGCCCCCTGTAAGGACCAAGGATTATGTTATATAATTAAAAGGCATATGTGATGTAAATACAGTATAATAGCATTGTTGTTGTCTGTATTTTTCAAAATAAAGGAGCAGCACATATCATGCTGAGCCTCTGTGATTAAAAGAACTCGCAGTAAAGCTGGCCCTAGACAGTTCGAATCTCAGCTCAAAAGGAACTGGCCAAGATTTGAGCCATTGAAAAAATTATTTAAAAAAAATCCGCGCCACCACTAATGAATATATAATAGTTAACTATCTTACAGCTGCTCCTCTGCAAAGTGGTAGCCATGGCGACTACCAAAATGATCAAGTGAAAAATTATTAAATATATAATAAGAGTGCGCTAATTATACTTACAAAATATATAATCACATCTATTTAAGTGTTATATTATGAATATAAGTAATTACCCTATCAAAGGTATCTCAAAAGGAGTACCTCACATACACCCTTGATGAACAACCTATATTGATAGATAGATATATTATTAGATCCTTAATTAATAATAATATTTGAATCCAAAAATCCAAAAATAGTTCAAAGAAATATATGTAAATAATATCTAAATGTGAGTCCCAATATAAATACAATCAAAGAGTCCAATTTTTCCAAAGAAGTCTCCAAAAAAAGTTCCAACCAAGTGCAGATATTAAATCAAAATATTGCTTGAACGTCGGTTAATCGTGAAACATTTATCAAAAAAAGGACCATCTTTTTAATTAAAGTGGCCAATACAATCTGGTAAGCGCATCCTTTGTCTGAGCACTTTGGGTGAAATATATTGTTTGGTGGAGGAATAACACGCCAATTCCGAAGATTTTTTTGATAAATGTTTCACGATTAACCGACGTTCAAGCAATATTTTGATTTAATATCTGCACTTGGTTGGAACTTTTTTTGGAGACTTCTTTGGAAAAATTGGACTCTTTGATTGTATTTATATTGGGACTCACATTTAGATATTATTTACATATATTTCTTTGAACTATTTTTGGATTTTTGGATTCAAATATTATTATTAATTAAAGATTTGAGCCATGTATGGGCAGGCTGAATGTACCCAAGTTGATCAATCGATCAACTTAGGTAAAACCAGCCTCTTAGATTTTACATGCGATTATTGCTAGCTAACTGTTATAGCTGCTAGCAATAATCACTGTGTGTTCTCCCGGCCAGGACAGCTTCCCTCACCCCCCGCCTGAAGAACATAACAGCTTTACGGGAGTTATTCCCGCATCAATACTGACTGTGCTGATAGGGGAATCAAGCGATTTTCTTTTCCGCATCCATAAAATCGCACCATCTATGGCTGGCTATGACTGGGGAATTAAAGGCTAGATGAGGCTGGATATCCTCCAGCCAGAAAATGAGACATGCCTACCTGACATGCTGCAGCTTATAATGTACACTGTGGCAAGCTGACACTCTGCAGTAAATACAGAGTAAGAAATTCCTGAACAGGAGAGGTGCCTATACAATTTTACAAGATTGAAGGTAGGATGACTGCTGCTTTAGAGCTGATTTCCAGGCAAATTATATATATAATTATTGTTCATGTTATCAACATTCCAATGTTCACAAGGCAATTGTATGGCTTTGTTGATAAACAAAGAGCTAGGGTTAAGGATAGCATAATTAGGGTTAATGTTTGTCTTAGGTTTTGGGTTTTTGGCTGCATATGAAAGTATACATTTTTGATATTTATTTTTTAATCTTATAAAAAAAGCAATTTTGAGAATGGAAAAGGAATATGATGAAAAAATAAATACTTTCCTTTTTATGTAGTTTTTTAGGATCCGGTATCCTTTCATGTAACTATGTAGGCATCCACTTGTTGTTTGCCATCTGGGCCTGTGAATTACTGCACATCGGTTTTGTACTACTTCTCACAAATTAACATTGCTAAGCTAAACTGGTATGACAAAAACAGTTCAAAACCTTTAAAGGGTAACTCCATTTTCGTGGGGAAAAAAAATTAGCAAATAAAGACAAAATAATGTAGCGTATAAAATTGCGACACAAGTCATATTGTAATTAAATGTTATTAAAAAATACCTTTCCTTTTCAATATACAGCCACTGTGATTTTCTGAAAATGCAATTGTCAGGAATCAGGTATGACCAGAACTGTGTGGACTGCAACAGAGGAAACCGCAAACAGAAATAGATAAAGTAAAATGGTTTATTAATGTAAATAAATATAAATGTGAACACACCACCAGAATAAATGAACAATCAAATAGTCAAACAGAGATGATAACTAACCAGCATAAGTAGTAAAAGGGGGAATCAGAAACGTAGTCAAGCCGGGCCAGAATCATTAACGGGGGGGTCAGCAGATGGGGGGCCAGGAGTGGACAGACAGGGAGCAGAGCAAGGATCCAAGGATCCAGGAATGAGGCGCAGAACAACAAGTTCAGGGATCAGGGCTCAGGGCTCAGGTATCACAACAGGTTCAGGGATTAGGGATCAGGGCTCAGGGCTCAGGGCTCAGGAAACAGGTATCAGGCAACAGGTCAGGGCACAAGGACAATACCAGGGCGGTGTGTGTATGCACCTGCCGGGTATTTATACCTTATAAAGGAAAAAGTTGCGCTACGCGCTACTAGGTGAAAAGGTGAAGAAATGGCTGCCAGCATCAGCAATTAGACATATTGCAAAATAGAAAGTGAAGCATACAAAAAATGTGGCGCCTAAAAAAGCAAAATAAATTGAAAAAGCCCAAAAACATATATGATTCTGGGCATATAATAACATGTGAAGGTGTACGGCCACGGAAGGCCTAATGAATAGACCTAGGTATGAACACACTAGTCCAAACACAATCAAAATAACGTCATATGTGCATAATGACCAGTGTATATAAAACAATATACATAAATGGGTATTTATACCTGCTAACAGGCTCAGGTGATTCCTAATTGCAGGAGGAGATACCTGCTCCATCCTGTCAGGATCCACCCGCTGGTGGATGCCAGTACTGCGGCCCAAGGATCACATAACACCAGCAGGGAAAGGCTCTCCTGACAGTTCCAAACTGCCAGGAGACACCTGCTGGTGGACATCAGTACTGCAAGCCAAATATCAGATGGTATTACCAGCGAGTGGAACCTTTCCTGACAGTACCCACCCTCAAAGTACCCCCCCTCAAAGGAGCGACCTCCGGACGCTCCAACTAGCTTTTGCTGGGGCAAGTCCATGATATCAAGCCGAGCAGCAGACAAAGTCACATGAGGAAGGTCCATGGCTCCAAGCCAGGCAAGGTGCAGCTTGAGCTGAGCAGTGGGTACAGACACATCAGGCAGGGTAAAAAGTACGTCAGGCTGGGTAGCAGGTAAGTCAAGCTGGGCCGCAAGTATGGGTACATCGAGCTGGGCAGCAGACACATCAAACTGGGCAGCAGGAACAGGCACATCAAGCTGGGCAGCGGGCACGGGAACATTAGGCTGAGCAGCAGACAGTGGCACATCCGGTTGGGCAGCAGACAAGAATATCTCAGGCTGGGCAGCGGACAGAAACACATCAGGCTGGGCAGCAGGCTCCGGGTCATCGAGCTGGGCAGCAAGCTCTGGGTCATCGAGCTGGGCAGCAAGCTCCGGGTCATCGAGCTGGGCAGCAGACAGGAACACCTGAGGCTGGGCAGCCGACAGGAACACCTCAAGCTGGGCAGCAGACCGGAACACCTTAGGCTGGGCAGCGGACAGGAACACATCAGACTGGGCAGCGGGCTCCTCAGGCCAGGAAACGGGTACCACAACCTCAAGCCGGGAAACAGGCACCGGATCTTTAGGCCGGGAAACGGGCACCACATCCTCAAGCCGGGAAGCGGGCACCACATCCTCAGGCTGGGAAACGGGCACCACATCCTCAGGCCGGGAAACGGGCACCACAACCTCAAGCCGGGAAACGGGCACCACAACCTCAAGCCGGGAAACGGGCACCAGATCTTTAAGCGGGGTCACAGGCACCGAATCTTCAGGCGGGGTCACTGGCATCAGGACTTCTGGTTGGAAGACAGGCACTGGAACATCGGGCTGGAAGGCGGGCATCGGGACATCAGGCTGGAACACCGGCTCTGGCACTTCAGGCTGGAACACCGGCTCTGGTGCTTCAGGCTGGCAGGCTGGCACAGGAACTTCAGGCTGGCAGGCTGGTACAGGAACTTCGGGCTGGCAGGCTGGTACAGGAACTTCGGGCTGGCAGGCTGGTACAGGAACTTTGGGCTGGCAGGCTGGTACAGGAACTTCAGACTGGTACAGGAACTTCAGGCTGGCAGGCTGGTACAGGAACTTCAGGCTGGCAGGCTGGTACAGGAACTTCAGGCTGGCAGGCTGGCTCTGGAATTGCAGACTGGAAGGCTGGCTCTGGAACTGCAGACTGGAAGGCTGGCTCTGGAACTGCAGACTGGAGGGCTGGCTCTAGAACTGCAGGCTGAAAGGCTGGCTCTGGAACTGCAGGCTGAAAGGCTGGCTCTGGAACTGCAGGCTGGAAGGCTGGCTCTGGAACTGCAGGCTGGACGACTGGCCCTGGAACTACAGGCTGGAAGGCTGGCTCTGGAACTGCAGGCTGGAAGGCTGGCTCTGGAACTGCAGGCTGGAAGGCTGGCTCTGGAACTGCAGGCTGGAAGGCTGGCTCTGGAACTGCAGGTTGAAAGGCTGGCTCTGGAACTGCAGGCTGGACGGCTGGCTCTGGAACTGCAGGCTGGACGACTGGCTCTGGAACTACAGGCTGGAAGACTGGCTCTGGAACTGCAGGCTGGAGCAGAGTGGTTGGTGTGAAGGCAGGTTGGGTTACTGGCAGGATCATGTGGGTTGGAAAGAATTTCTGTTTCTTCTTTGGTTTAACTGATGGAGATCTGTAGGTGACTGCAGGACTGTAGGTAGGAGGTGAGACATACTGAAGAGAAGGGCTGGGATATGTCAAGGAAGAGGGAACAGTGGCCAGAGGAAAATCTTGTGGGGAAGCTGTAAGTAGCTGAGAAGAGACAGGTGGATTAAATGCAGGATAGGTACAGGAAGCAGAGATTGGATATTGGTATCTGGTGGGAAGCAGCGTATACTGATCTGCGACTGGGGTTGCCATGGGTGATGGGAGAAAAGGCTTTTGAGCAGGTAGGTGTCTGATGGTAGAAGTGGTTTGTTGTGGGTTGGCTGGGATTGATTGTAGCATATCAGACCATGCCGAGAGTATTGGTTGTACAAACTGTGGTTTTAAATCTCCCTGTTTAACAAAGGACTGACCAGACTTAATGCACTCAGCAATCACCTGTGGGGAACTGGCTGAGTAGTGCTCACAAAAATCAGCAGGATCGTCTTCAAACAGCCATACTAGGGATACAACCTGATTTATATTGAAAGGAGGAGTGAAATCATCATGGCCCTCAGGAATACAGGGCAGGGCCAGCTCAGTACAGATTTTAATCAGAGGCTGCACCTCCT
Organism: Rana muscosa; assembly: GCA_029206835.1. NCBI lineage: Eukaryota > Metazoa > Chordata > Amphibia > Anura > Ranidae > Rana > Rana muscosa. The sequence goes on from CM055120.1 coordinate 160,863,984, forward strand.
CAAACAGTATATACCCCTGATCGACCAGGAGGTGAGCCGATCGGATAGCCGCAAACAACTGGTCCCTAGACCACCCTTTCAAAGCCTGACGGCAATAATCACCACTTTCAGTTGCCAGCAGAGAAAAAAAAATAACCTCATCAGTATTCATGTTTGCAAACAAATGATTCCCCTGTGCAGCAACTTCTGATCAGGAATGGCCCTGGTATTCTGTCAGGAATCAGGTATGACCAGAACTGTGTGGACTGCAACAGAGGAAACCGCAAACAGAAATAGATAAAGTAAAATGGTTTATTAATGTAAATAAATATAAATGTAAACACACCACCAGAATAAATGAACAATCAAATAGTCAAACAGAGATGATAACTAACCAGCATAAGTAGTAAAAGGGGGAACCAGAAACGTAGTCAAGCCAGGCCAGAATCATTAACGGGGGGGTCAGCAGATGGGGGGCCAGGAGTGAACAGACAGGGAGCAGAGCAAGGATCCAAGGATCCAGGAATGAGGAGCAGAACAACAGGTTCAGGGATCAGGGATCAGGGCTCAGGGCTCAGGTATCACAACAGGTTCAGTGATCAGGGATCAGGGCTCAGGGCTCAGGGCTAAGGACTCAGGGCTCAGGTATCAGGAAACAGGTATCAGACAACAGGTCAGGGCACGAGGACAATACCAGGGCGGTGTGTGTATGCACCTGCCGGGTATTTATACCTGCTAACAGGCTCAGGTGATTCCTAATTGCAGGAGGAAATACCTGCTCCATCCTGCCAGGATCCACCCGCTGGTGGACGCCAGTACTGTGGCCCAAGGATCACATAACAGGGAAAGGCTCTCCTGACAGTTCCAAACTGCCAGGAGACACCTGCTGGTGGACATCAGTACTGCACGCCAAATATCAGATGGTATTACCAGCGAGTGGAACCTTTCCTGACAGCAATGCAATATGGCTACCTGGAATGTGTACTGAACATTCCCAGAAACATAATTTCCTGCTTGTGTGATTGGCTCACTGATTATCCCAGAAGTCTGCCTAAAATACAAGTCAGATTTCAGGAGTCCCCTGCAACAAAAATGTCATTTTTGGTGAGATACTCCCAATACTCCCAATAGTAACATGTCTAAAGTGACGCAGGTCAGCAGATTTCCTCCTTAGTGCTCTGCAGCTGCTTGATAATTATGAAATCACTCCCATTAGACCCACTCAGAACAGAGGAACAAACAGTGATTTCTTCAGAATAACAAATGGTAAATATCTGCAACAAAGGTTGATAAAATTCTTGCAATGTACATAAATCACCCAGAGGGGAATATTTTTTTCTCAACAAAATGGAGTTACGCTTTAAGCTTTAACAAACTTTGTATTAAGGCAGCCCATTCATTTAAGTGGGCTGTCAATGAAACAAAATGGGACAGAAACTGTACCTACACTATTGTACCCAATAAAGTAGTGGGTACCGAGATCTAAAGATGCTTTTTTCTCAACAAAAGTGGAGTTACACATAGCATATTCTGGAATTGGATGGAAAGGTTTTACCCTTTCTACCTGAATAAGTTGAGTTTTGTATTCAAAATGTGATAATATCCAGCTTAGTAACTGCTTCTTATCAAGGTAAGTGGTAGACCGTTACCTGTTTCTTTTGTGTCTTGAAAGATGCCAATTAAAGAAATTATGCCAATTTTCAAAACAAATCTTTGAAGATGGAACAGTTAGACTGGAAGATAATCTCTGTTGGAATCTGACATAAATTAGCTTTTACTAAGCTCTAAATACAAACAGCTTGTCTGTTTGTCTTGGAGAGAGAAAAATCGTAGCGTACCGTGACAGCAAATGTAAGTACTAAACAGCAGGTTACACGTGTTATTCTAACACACTCAAGTCTTGGGTCATCAAAGTTTATATTTTGTGCAAGCACAGTTTGTTTTCTTTTGCTTTTTGTAGTTTGAGCAAGCTTCGTAGCATCTTATTTCTAATGATTTTACTGATTTATATACATAGTACTCTTACTAGTAGAAAAAAAGTACGGAAAAATGGGGGACTTTTAAGGTGCAAGTAGACACAAATATAATTATAAAATCATCATTTATTTTACATCAATAAAATTCATCTGGTAAAATTGATAAATTCAACAGACACATAGATCACATTTAATGTTAGGATTGATGCTTCCACTCGACATGTTTCACCAAATTTTTACACAGCTTCTTCAGGAGTATATGCATCCATCTAGATTAAACAACAAACAATTCATAAAGTATAATTAACATATTATACATAATCAGATTTTTTAATTATATATTCATAACATGACAATTCAAGCAAAATGATTTAGTAATATGCATCCAACTAAGTATTGGCAATGAGGAAGCAAACAGACAGAGGATACAAACACAGTAAGCTGATAGATTTTTCACTATGTGTTGCTAGAAAAACATGTCAATAGATGATATATTCGTTTTGATGGGGGTAATAATTTAAATGCTGGGCGTGCCTTGTGACTGCGGTTGCAAAGATATATTTAGATATAATCTCTGGAAAGAAACTGTAATCAATAATAGGAGCAACATATATACTTTGACAATATTTAATAGACTTTTATTTTAGGTCTGTAAATCCTCATACCTTGCGGGTGTTTGATAATCCAGACAAAAATTAAATCAAGTCTCAGCTTTGGATTCCTTGTAAATCAATATATATATATTCATGTTTAATAATTATGAATAATCAATACACACATACTTTAAGTATAATTTTTAATATATCTTTTATATAGCTTGGACCCTTTATCCACACTGTGGCTGTCTAATCAGTTGTCTAGATCATTTCTGTATGGGTGTCAACTACCAATGAAACTACAGATAATGTTTGATAAAATCAATAGGTATACAACATGATTTATAGTAGAAAAAGGATTGCAAAGTCTCCAATACTTAGTTGGATGCATATTACAAAGGAATAGTTTGTTCTCTATAATTAAATAATTTTGTATGAATTGTCATGTTATGAATATATAATTTAAAAAATCTGATTATGTATAGTATGTTCATTATCATTTATGAATTGTTTGTTGTTTAATCTAGTTTGATGCATATACTCCTGAAGAAGCTGTGTAAAAATGTGGCGAAACATGTCGAGTGGAAACATCAATCTTAACATCAAATGTGATATATGTGTCTGTTAAATTTATCAATTTTAACAGATGAATTTTATTGATGCAAAATAAATTATGATTTTATAAATATATTTGAGTCTACTTGCATCTTAAAAGTCCCCCATTTTTCTGTATTTTTTGTATTCAATAATAGCATGTGGTGCTAAAAATAATTCTTCCTTCGTTCAGGACTTAATAGTGATATTAGAATTATTCCATGCAGAGCTTTATCCAAGTACCCTCATGAGTAAACAAACTTGCCCCATCAACATCAATGAGGCAACATGTGTAGACTGTTTACTTAGAAAAGAGAATGCTAAATTATCTTATTGAATAAATTGAAGATTTGTTTAATGAAAAAAACGTTAAATATTGTTTGCATATGATTGACTGATTTGGGAAGAGTCTGTCACAACAAAATCACAGGTAAAAGATAAAAATCTAGTATTTTAAATGAATATTTATAGTGAGGGTGGAATTCACATTCACTGCCTTGCAGAATTTAGACAAACGTTTGTTGTTCACAGTTCTGTGAATAGGCAAACTAAATAGGGTGTTTGGGTGAATTGAATCTCTGGCTATAGGACCGAAATGGATTGTAAAGCGGAACCCTACACAAAAAAACAAGAGAGGCACTGAGGACTTTGGTTCCTCTGCCACTAGAAATTTGTGTAAAATAGGTTCATTCATGCTGCAGTGCCTGCCCAAGGACACCAGTATTCAGACCATGAAAGAGAGAGACCATTACTGGTTGACCACCCTTTTGGATCCCTGATACAAGGACGAAGTGCCAGATCTAATTTTGCCATCTCATAAGGAGCAAAACACCACTTGGAAGAGCCTTCTGGCCTTCTTTCCAGAAAGTGTCAGGATCTCCTTTTATGACCAACATGCCTCCAGATCCTCAAGTTGGTGAAGGAAGGAACAGAGGAGATGATGGCCCCTCAGCAAAGTCATTGTTCGAAACACATCGGTTAGGCTTGACTGCTGGCAGCAGTCACAAGCAGTGCCTAAACCATATGACCTTAGATTCTCTTGGGTCCAGGACAAAGGTGGACCATATTCAAATTGAGGACCACTGGACTTTTGGGTACCCAGGTGGACCACTTGCCTAGTATGCAGTCAAGATGCTGGCCTGCTCTGCAGCCAGTGTACTATGAGAGAAAGCATTCAAAGAAAGCTCTGTCACTGCAAATGTGCCACACATAATTTTTCCACAGCTGGGCTTCAGCTGTACATTTTGTATGTTTTTCTTTATGGGAAATCCTATGCCTCAACGTTTGCAGCATTTCTTGATGATCAAACACTTTCAAGGAGCCACATATAATTTATGAACTGCTGGGCCACAGCTGCAAATTTTGTAATTTTGTTCTGCAGAATCAATCCTGTATTGTGTCTCATAGTTAGTAGAGTATTATGGTGATCAGGCACTGTCTTGATATTGCACATAATGTACCCACTACTGGGTTCATTTGGAACACATCAGTCAGACCTGGCACAGAGCCTAAACTGTATGACACACCTTGGGTCCTGGGCAGATGCAGACCACATTTGAACTGGGGACCACTGGACTTTTAGGTGCCCAATCAGACCACCTGCCCATTATGTGACCTAGCTGCTGGTCTGCCCTACAGCCAGTGTACTGTGAGAGAAAGCATTTAGCACAATGAGAGATTTTCCTGTCACCAGCTACTGATACCCCTGCAGGCTTGACACCATGGCCATGTCCTGCTAGTGCTGCTGGCCTGCCACCATTATCCATTCACTGATCACACGGCCCTTAGAGTCCTGTCTTTCTGCTCTCGCTTTCTGGTCACTCAGCCCCTGGCATCCTCTTCTACTCACGCTCACTGATCACATGGCTGCCAGCGTCCTTTTCTCCTGCTCAATGATCACACAGCCTTGATGTCCTCTACACTGCTCCTGCTCACTGATCACACAGTTCTTTCCTCCTGCTCCCATTCCCTGATCACATGGCCCCAGAGTTCTCTACTCTTAATTCTGCTTACTCATCATATGACCTATAGTGTTCTCTCTCTCCCACTCACTGATCACATGGCCCCTGCTGTCCTCTCCTTGTGCTCCTCCTCACTAATTACACATATCCTGGCATCCTCTGCTCCTGTTCAATAATCTCATGGCCCTCTGTGTTCTCAGGAGTCAGAGTACCCTAGTCACAATACCTCAGTACTCACAGTGCCCCAGTTACAATGCCCCAGTAACAATACCTCAGTATTCACCATGCCCCAGTTACAATATTTCAGTACTCACAGTGCTCCAGATACAATGCCTCAGTACACACAGTGCCCCAGTCATCCATATAACCTCAGTCACTCACAATGCCCCAGCTACTCACAGTTTCTCAGTAGTACTATTTCCATGCACCATACCACTAACTGCTGAGGTCCCCAATTCACTCCGCTGGCACTTAGCTCTCCTTGGTTCTGCTCAGCTCTGTCACTCTTAGTGAAAATCAGAAAGAGGGAAAAGCAGAATCTGTAAGGCCAGAATAGAGTAGATGCCAGACTCATCATATCAATGCATGACCCAAAGTCCAGCTATCAATTGGCCAATCCGCTTGAGCTAAAGCTAACTTAGATGCTTGAGACTAAGGCATCTGTGTACTCTGTAGTGAATGTGTAAGTAATCCAGTAAAACCACTTCCAGCTAAAGCTTTTTTCAGTACCCTTAGCGGTGGTGAAGAGATCCTCTCTTCATTGTATCTCACTGATGCAAGCAAACCACTGTAACAGGTTAGGATGTTCCCACCTGCACCAAAGTGCTGGGATACATGCCCTGGCAGAATTCACCAGGGTGCTTATATAAGGGTTTTATATGTCTTCCATGGCAGTGTGCTGTGGTGAATTAAAAAGAAGGCGGGGTCATTTGGAACATGAAAAATAGTTTATGTAGCGGGTATTTAAATTTAAAGGAAGCATCTGGGTGGTAGTGTAACCCAGATGCACTAATTATTGTTTATGGTGGACTCTGGTGGTGTGAGGTTCAATGGGGTCTGAGGGTGGGGCTGTTGCCCTGGGCCGGGGGTTGAACCCTCACTGCAAGACTGTACTCTTTTCTTGTTCATACATCACGGGACACAGAGCGGCATAGTCATTACTATGTGGGTTATATAGAATTACCTTCAGGTGCTGGCACTGGCAACTTCCAAAACAGGAAGTACCCTCCCCTATATAAGCCCCTCCCATCCGGGAGCACCTCAGTTTTTTGCCAGTGTCTAAGGTGTTGGCCAAGGTTAACATGTATTCATCTGGGCTTGTGTACAGGTTCTCTGGGCCTTAGCAAGCTATTCCGGATCCGACCAAAAAAGCTTCATAGCTAAACGGTCGGTACCCGGGCCTTGCAGAGAAGAGCAGGGTTTTGCCTGTAATGCCTCTCTTAGGAGGGCTGGACCCTGGGATCCAGAGCTCTGGTCATACCCAAAACCAAGAGGCTATCTGTGCAGGGTGCTATACAGGTCCAGGGGAGTGGAATCCTTGGGAACCCGGTCCCTGAAGGTCTAGTACAATGCCTGCCGTGAGAGGTGAAGTTTGGGCTTCTGTGGACCAAACAAAGTCCTGCGGCGGGGAAAAGGTAAGTGGGGGCCCCTCAGGAACTTGGTTCTATTGAGGGGACCCCCAAGCCTAATATGTCTTTCTGCCTGTTACCTAAAGGTATTCCCGCTAATAGCTGTATATGCCTAAGAAATCCTAGAAATGTCTTTTCATAAAGGAAGTTTTAAAAACTGTAAACCTAGAAATGTTTTTTCATAAAGGAGGTTTTAAAAAAAAAAAAAAAGACAAAAGTGCGGTACCTGTGTTTGTCCACTAGAGGCCGCTGTGGAACGTCTTTTTTTCTTGGGACTATTCCTTCCATGGTGAAAGTCCAGGCAGATGAGTGAGCTCTCTATCAGGGAAGCTGCATTCCTCTGTCATGCTGCCAAGTAGTTTCCTTCCATCCCCGAGTCCTGGTGAAACAGGGACCCTGGCTCCTCTCCCTACATGGCGCCAAGAGCGCACACGTGCACGCGCGCGCGCGTGCACACACGCTTTCTTTTTATAAGATTTAGCTTCAAAAAAGGGGGCGGAGCCTGGCGGATGACGCGCTCTGTGCGCCCAGCGCTTCTGCGCATGTGCGGGCGTCCCAGCAAGATAAAAGGACTCAGTCCACGCTGCTTGCTATGGACACAGAGCATGAAAAGGAGCTGGTAGCATGGTATAGGGGCTTACAGCGGGCGGTTGATACAGGCATCCCCAGAAAGACGCATTAGTAGACACCCACTGATGTACATAGCAGCAAATTGCATTAGACTATTTCAGTAAAGGGGTGTATTGCGGCTGGAATACCTCAGCTTTGAACTAAGGAATATGCCGCCTAAAAAACTCCGAGATATACCTCTTAGGAAGTGTAGGGGGTCTCCATCGGGCTCTGAGGATCTGGAGCAGTCATCTGCACCTTCCTCCCCTGAGAAATCAGAGGTTAATACCCATAAGGAACCCCCGGGAGTGCCAGGTACTGCGGCTGTCCTCAGTCCACCTGCTCCTGCATATATAACAGAGGAGGTTTTTGCCTCAACTCTGGAGGGATTGGAGCAGAGATTGGCAGCATTGATCGCTTCTTCTCTACAGGAAAAAAAGCGCGCCAGATCTCCATCCCCTCCATTAGAGTGCCTGTTGGCAGAGCAACAGTCCCAGGAAGGGACTGACCTTCTTGAAGGGGATCAGGAGGAGGTTAACTCTGTTTTTGAGGAATCGACAGTAGATGAACCATTTTCAGCATCACAGACTGAAAGATTGTGGGTCCAGATCCTAACTGACATGGTTCGATCTGCATTTAAAATGCCTCTTGTTGAACCATCAACTACTGCTGTCTCCTCGTTGGGGTCGCTAAAAGCTCCCCAGATTAATTGCTCCTTTCCAATTCATCCATTATTGGAAGGACTTATATACCAGGACTGGGAACATCCTGATAAACTATTTGTTCCACCTAAGAAATTTCAGGTGATCTATCCCATGGAGGAAAAATTCACCCAGAGATGGAATGTTCCTACGGTGGACGCAGCCATTTCTTCTGTGAACAAATCACTGACATGTCCAGTAGATAATGTTCAAATGTTCAAAGATCCAGTAGATAAAAAATTGGAATCTTTATTAAAATCTGCTTTTTCCACAGCAGGGGCTGTTACACAGCCAGCAGTGGCAGCTATTGGGGTCTGCCAAGCTTTAAAGGATCAAATGAAAATGGTCCTGAGGGATTTGCCAGACCAGCAGGCCCAGGCTCTGGCTGATCTGCCTAGAGCATTATGCTTTGCGGTTGACGCCATCAAGGATTCTATCCATCAGGCCTCCCGCCTCACGCTGTCTTTGGTACATATGCGTAGGCTTCTGTGGCTCAAGAACTGGTCTGCTGAGGCTCCCTGTAAGAAGCTCTTAGTTAGCTTCCCATTTCATGGAGAACGCCTTTTTGGCGAAGACCTGGATAAATATATCCAGAAGATTTCCAGTGGTAAAAGTACTCTCTTACCAATTAAAAAGAGGTCTAGGGGTCCGTCTTTTAAGAGGACTCCCTCTCCTATCCCTGGGACGTCTGCTACTAAGCAGTTCCGACGGCCTCCTCGGTCAAACTCAGGAGGTAAAAATCAGGGACAGTCACAGGGTAATAAGAAACCCTGGATCCGAAGAGGTACTAAACCAGCCTCCAAGTCAAGCCTATGAAGGGCTGCCCCCACTCAAACGGGTGGGGGGAAGACTTCAGTTGTTCACAGAGACCTGGCGGGAGACGATCAAAGACAGATGGGTGCTCTCCGCAGTAACTCGGGGATACAAGTTGGAGTTAAACGAGTCTCCTCCTTCCCATTTTATGTGGTCAGGCATGCCAAAAGACCCTCTGAAAAGAAGGTGTCTCCTAGTGGCGTTAGAACAACTATTGCTCCAAGGAGTAATTATGGAGGTTCCTATGGAAGAGTGGGGGTTGAGTTTCTACTCAAACCTTTTCACAGTCCCGAAACCAAACGGGGACATAAGACCCATATTGGACCTAAAGAGTCTAAACAAATTTCTAAACGTCCGGTCCTTCCGGATGGAGTCGATCCGATCGGTCACCGCTGCCCTACAGGGGGAGGAATGGTTAGCCTCGATCGACATCAAAGATGCTTACTTGCATGTTCCCATCTTTCCAGGTCATCAAAAATTTCTACGCTTTGCAGTAGAAGGGCGCCATTTTCAGTTCAGAGCCTTACCATTCGGTCTGGCCACAGCACCACGAGTGTTCACAAAAATTCTGGCCCCACTGTTGGCCGATCTAAGAACACGAGGTGTAACGATAATGGCATACCTACACGACCTGTTGTTGATGGACCACTCAGTTGCCAAGCTAGAAGTGGTAATTGTCGATACAATCAAGTATCTAGAATCTCACGGTTGGGTCATCAACCTGGACAAGTCAGCCCTACAGCCAGTGAAAAACCTGGTATATCTAGGGCTACGGCTGGATTCAGACCAGAGGAAGATTTTCTTACCTCTAGACAAGGTATCCTCTTTGAGGGGCTTGGTCCGTCTGCTTTGTGCAAAAAGACAGCCGTCCATACGCCTGTGCATGAGGCTGCTAGGAAAGATGGTAGCATCATTCAAAGCTGTGCCATACGCCCAATTCCACTCAAGGAATTTACAGAGGGCCATATTGTCAGCCTGGAACGGAAAAATTCAGGCTCTAGACTTCCCGATGGCTTTGTCCCCTTCCGTTCGGAAGAGTCTCTGCTGGTGGTTGATCCCCCAGAATCTCCAGAAGGAAAAACCCTTCAGTCCGATATCCTGGAAGGTGGTTACTACAGATGCCAGCCTTATAGGCTGGGGGGCAGTACTGGAGCAATGGTCTCTCCAGGGCAGATGGTCAAATGTAGTAAAAACCCTGCCCATCAATCTCTTAGAGATACGAGCAGCCCGGTATGCCCTAGTAGCCTGGGCATCCAGACTCCAAGGGTCCCCTGTCAGAATTCAATCAGACAATGCCACAGCAGTGGCATATATCAATCATCAGGGAGGCACCAGGAGTCGTGCAGTCCAGAGGGAAGTAAGTCACATCCTGGAATGGGCAGAAAAGCATGTCCCATGTATGTCAGCTGTCTTCATTCCAGGGGTGGAGAATTGGAAGGCGGACTTTCTAAGTCGCCAACAGTTATGCCCAGGGGAATGGTCCCTTCATCCCGAGGTCTTCCGAGCAATATGTCAGCGGTGGGGAACACCGGATGTAGATCTGCTAGCATCCAGATTCAACGCAAAGGTGGACAGATTTGTCTCCCGGACAAGGGATCCCCTCGCTTGCGGCTCGGATGCTCTGGTGTTCCCTTGGAATCAGTTCAGACTGATATATGCATTCCCTCCACTACAATTGTTGCCTCGACTCCTTCGCAGAGTCAGGTTGGAAAAGAAGCCGGTGATCTTGGTGGCTCCAGCGTGGCCCCGAAGGGCCTGGTACGCGGAGATCATCAAAATGTCTGTGGGGAGTCCTTGGACCCTTCCACGTCGTCCGGACCTGCTTTCGCAAGGGCCGATATACCACCCTTCCTTACTAACTCTAAGTTTAACGGCCTGGCTATTGAATCCCACATCCTAAAGAAGAGAGGTCTCTCTAACGCTGTGGTATCAACTATAATCAATGCCAGGAAGCCTGTATCCAGGCAGATCTACTATAGAGTTGGGAAGGCGTACATCACTTGGTGCGAGGCCAGAAAGTGGCATCCACGTAAGTACGTTATAGGCAGAATTCTGGACTTCCTACAGTGGGCTGTAGACAGGAAGTTTGCCTTAAGTACTATCAGGGGTCAGGTTTCGGCCTTATCAATACTATTTCAAAGGCCCCTGGCTATGCATTCACTTGTCAAATCCTTTATGCAAGGGGTGACTCGTATTATTCCACCGATTAAAGCTCCCATATGTCCATGGGATCTAAATTTGGTTCTGTCGGTTCTGCAGAAGCAGCCATTTGAACCTTTGCGGCACATTTCCTTGGTTCTACTCACCAGAAAATTGATATTTTTAGTAGCCATATGCTCGGCTAGAAGAGTGTCGGAAGTAGCCGCCATGTCCTGTAAAGAGCCATATCTGGTTATTCATGAGGACAGAGTAGTATTACGTCCTCACCCAGCCTTTCTTCCTAAAGTGGTATCGAGGTTTCACTTGAACCAGGATGTGGTTCTTCCTTCTTTTCCCCAAACCTAGCTCGGTAGAGGAAAAGTTATTGCATTCTTTGAATGTAGTAAGAGCAGTTAAAGCTTATCTAAAAGCCACTGCTCAGATTAGTAGAACGGATTCTTTGTTTGTTCTGCCGGAAGGCCCCAGAAAGGGTCAGGCAGCATCAAAATCTACTTTAGCCAAGTGGATTCGACAGGTCATAATACAAGCCTATGGCTTGAGAAGTAGACCGCCTCCGTTCAAAGTTAGGGCGCACTCCACGAGAGCAGTTGGAACTTCATGGGCAGTGCATCACCAGGCCTCCCTGGCTCAAATTTGTAAGGCCGCAACATGGTCTTCAGTACACACGTTTACTAGGTTCTACCAGGTGGACGTTAGAAGTCAGGAGGATGTCGCCTTTGGGCGCAGTGTGTTGCAGGCCGCAAAAGATCCTCATGCCTGATGGCGCCCAGCTTATGTATGGTATATCCCCCCCCTCATTTGGCATTGCTTTGGGACGTCCCACATAGTAATGACTATGCCGCTCTGTGTCCCGTGATGTATGAACAAGAAAGTAGGATTTTTAAAACAGCTTACCTGTAAAATCCTTTTCTTGGAGTACATCACGGGACACAGAGCTCCCACCCCTCTTTTGGGGACACGTATTGCTTTGCTACAAAACTGAGGTGCTCCCGGATGGGAGGGGCTTATATAGGGGAGGGTACTTCCTGTTTTGGAAGTTGCCAGTGCCAGCACCTGAAGGTAATTCTATATAACCCACATAGTAATGACTATGCCGCTCTGTGTCCCGTGATGTACTCCAAGAAAAGGATTTTACAGGTAAGCTGTTTTAAAAATCCTACTTTTGTCCCTTTCTGGCGGTTGTACAGCGGGGCGGGGAACCTGCTGTGAAGCTGGGGAGAGGAGATAAAGGGGGCGGACGCCCTGAGTTCAGGGTTCAGAGTCGGAGGACACCGCCGCGCCCAGGCACCTTCAGCCTGGGTGCGGGCGTTCCGGAGTTCCGGGCACAGGGACCCTTGACCTGGCCGGAGCGGGAGATGGAGTCCATCCCAGGCACCTTTAGCCCTGGGGTGAGGTACTATTGAGGAGGCCTGGGACCCAGTACCTTCGACTGGGTTCCGCAAGGGTGGAGGAGTCCGGGGGGCCCTAAGGTGTTGGGCGCCCGAATCTGAGATGAGGAGGCCGGGGAGTGTAACCCTTCCGAACAGCCCGGTGCAGCATTTGCCGGTGACCGTGGGGCCTCCGGTAACTCTCTCAGAAGGATGTCTTCCCTCTGACTGGGGCCACAGCTTAAAGAAGGTAACTCCTATTTCATGTTAGTCAGAGTTGCTGGTAAAGACTCAAAAAAGGAAAGAAGTACATTCACAGCCACTGTGCGTCATAACCGTTGGTGATATCTCAATGGTTTAGTTTTTTTAAGGGATTGTGCCTTGACCTACTCCCCACCTGTACTGAACTGTTTGTTAGTCACAACCTGTCTGTGCTAAGTGACGATATATTGCTGCTAAAGAATAAATAAGAGTTGGACATTTTTAGTGGTGTGGAACTCTGGTTACTGGGAGCAAAGGGGGGTCAGTTAGAGGAAAGACTTGACCCTGGGTTATACAGATGACCCGATGGTAAAATACGTTCGGGCCTTCACCTCTAACCAGAAGAGGACATGGGCCGTGGTGGATCTCATCCCTCCCCCCAGTTTTCCCCTAGACGAGACAGCAAGCCAAGAAGAGGAAGCGATGAGAGGGGTGAGCCCGCTACATGTGGGGGCATCGTGTCCGGGATGTGTGTTATACCGTCTGAATTTGAACTTTGCTGCCCGGAGGAGTTCTGAGTAGGTCGGCCATATTGGCCAATGTGCCACGAGGCACACCATAGCTGCGCAGTTCGTGGGCGAGGAGAAGAGAAAGCCTGCGAACAAATGCAGAGTATGGGAGGAGTCTGGCCATGTGGAAGGACACACGTGGAGATTCCGGCGCGGATTGGGCAGTGCGCAATGGAGAAGCAGACAGTCAGGATGACCTCAAATACTCTGTGGATTTTTGTTCCTTCTACAGCGGAGATTACTTCTTTTGCTGCTCCGATTATGGACACAGGAATAAGGCTAAGGCCCCGAGGATGTTTGGCTCTGTACACATGCAGAGACATAGAGGCCCTCGGTGTGATCTCTCACGGTTGTTCGGGACTGGTGGTCCACTTGAAGCCGTTGGGCGATGTGAGGCCTGCAAGGAATTCCTTTTTGAGGTGGAGCCATCCACAGAAAGGCCTCGCGCCTACCACCTCAACTACCTCACAGGTACTGCCACTCCGGAGGGAGAGATCGAAGCCTATGTGGGCATTCCTGTGCGCTCTGACCAGGGCGAAGTGAAGGCCCCAGCGTAAACTAAAAGAGAGAAATCCGAGGATGCTGCCTCGGTCACCACATGCTCCCTGCTCCCACCGCTGAAGAGGAAAGTTGACCTAGTGATGGCATCCTATGGTCGTGGAAGAGCTTCGCCCCGTTGCTTGCCTGGCTTGGATGGATCCGGAGGGAAGAGCCCTGGACGTCCCTGTTCTGCTAAAGGCACAGGTGAGCCAGGGGTTGGGACTGTGTGTGCGGTTGGAGGTGTCGGCAGCCCACAGTCGGTGGGGGCCATTCAGGGGAGTGATTCCGTGTCTACTGAGAATTATCTTCCCGCGGAGTTTTGTGAGACCTCCGACCTGGAGTCATTATCTGATGCTGGTGATGACGGGGAGATCAATGAGATCTTTCATAAGAAGGGATGGGACAAGATGCCGCTACCCTCGTCCCATGCAACAAGGGACCCACCTATGTCCATTGGGGATAGTACACCCCGGGTGGAAGCCTCAGAGCCTAGGGAGGAATCTGGTCCCCTGTCTGCCCTTCCACTTCCTGAATCATCAAATGTTTCACCTGCTCCTGTTGTGGGAGTGCAACGTGCATGACTGCGGGCTCCTAAGCCCAAATCTACAGAGGTAGTGAAAGTACCTCATCATCCGGAATCCATCGTTCTGCCTGGAGAGGGAGACCATGTCACAATGCCACCTTTGGCCAGGCTGCAGCGTCTCTTTTGTCAAAAGGTTGCCTGTGAATATGGGTGGGAATACCCATATTTGCCACGAGAATTGCTCTATGAGGTGGAAGTCTTGCGGCAGCGGTGGTACAATGAGTTAGTCTGGGCAAAGCTTATGGTACCTCACGCACGCAGATACCTCTCGTGTTCACCTACAGTTACCAGAAAATTCAAGGACTTTAAGGCAGAGTGGATGTTAGGGAGGCACATCCATGCTGACAGGGTGATTATCTGTCGGAAAGATGGAGAAACATTGAATATAATGTGGAGACCTTTGACAAGCATTTAAAGCCTTTGTTCCTACCGCACCCAAAGTTCTACTTATAGGAGAAAAGACTCCTTTATATTCTCTTTTATTGCTGAATATAGGGACTGTGTTCTAGTTTCTTTCTTGGGATGTTTTACTCTTTGGAGAAATGGGAGCTGTTACTGTTGTTTGTTCTCCTTCCTTCTCCTCCCATCAAGGAAAATAAATCAGTGACTTTGGGGCATAGCCAGTATAGGGTCACAGCACAGAGAAGTAAAAGTTTATCTGGATCTGAGAAGTGTCTTTACCGCGGCATTGCCACCAGGTGGCGGTGTTGCGCAACGATTGTTTGTTTTACACTCTGTACTATACTTATTGGAGCAAATGGGTTTCTTTATGGATAGACCCATTCCTTCCAAGAAAACACATACATTGTGCTAGGATGTGTTTTTCTTTTATTTTTTCCCTCTGCAGGAGACTTATCTATCAAGGCTGCTGAGAATGGGGTGGTTCTTAGATAGCAGAGAGGGGGGAATGTTAATGTGTAAAATGTCTAAGTATTTTTTAAAGAAAAAAATAATAATTTATTGTTTGTATTCTGGTTTTCCTTTCCCATTCTAGGTCCTGGCACAATTCATGGCTAAGTTTGTAGGGCTTGGTTCTACCTGTAGTTTGGTCTCTGGGTTGAACGCATGTTACCACTCTTTGGCAGACATGGGTTTGCACCAGACACTGGGGACCAGTGTTAAATCACCAGGGGGAGAGTGTAGCGGGTATTTAAATTTAAAGGAAGCATCTGGGTGGTAGTGTAATCCAGATGCACTGATAATTGTTTATGGAGGACTCTGGTGGTGTGAGGTTCACTGGGGTCCGAGGGTGGCGCTGTTGCCCTGGGCCGGGGGTTGAACCCTCACTGCAAGACTGTACTCTTTTTGTCCCTTTCCGGTGGTTGTACAGCGGGGCAGGGAACCTGCTGTGATGCTGGGGAGAGGAGATAAAGGGGGCGGACGCCCTGAGTTCAGGGTTCAGAGTCGGAGGACACCGCCGCACCCAGGCACCTTTAGCCTGGGTGCCGGCGTTACGGAGTTCCAGGCACAGGGGCCCTTGACCTGGCCGGAGTGGGAGATGGAGTCCATCCCAGGCACCTTTAGCCCTGGGGTGAGGTACTATTGAGAAGGCCTGGGACCCAGTACCTTTGACTGGGTTCCGCAAGGGTGGAGGAGTCCGAGGGGCCCTAAGGTGTTGGGCGCCCGAATCTGAGACGAGGAGGCCGGGGAGTGTAACCCTTCCGAACAGCCCGGTGCAGCATTTGCCGGTGACGGTGGGGCCTCCGGTAACTCTCTCGGAAGGATGTCTTCCTCTGACTGGGGCCACAGCTTAAAGAAGGTAACTCCCATTTGATGTTCGTCAGAGTTGCTGGTAGAGACTCAGAAAAGGAAAGAAGTACATTCACAGCCACTGTGCACCATAACCGTTGGTGATATCTCAATGGTTTCGTTTGATTAAGGGATTGTGCCTTGACCTACTCCCCACCTGTACTGAACTGTTTGTTGGTCACAACCTGTCTGAGCTAAGTGACGATTTATTGCTGCTAAAGAATAAATAAGAGTTGGACCTTTTCAGTGGTGTGGAACTCTGGTTATACACACAACCCGATGGTAAAATACGTTCGGCCTTGACCTCTATCCAGAAAAGGACATGGGCCGTGGTGGATCTCATCCCTCCCCCCAGGTTTCCCCTAGAACAGACAGCAAGCCGAGAAGAAGAAGGGGTGAGAGGGGTGAGCCCGCTACATTTGTTTTTGGAAAATACTTTTCACATTATTCCAAAATTCTGAGAGTTTGGAGCAGATCCAAAATATTGGAGGGGTATACCATTGTCTAACACACCAAGGGCAGGGGCAGAGTGAAGGAATGCAAGATATTGAAGAATCTGTACCATCTATTTAAAGGTGTATACCCCTTTTCCTGGATAATGATGTTAATAGATGATTTACGGTATGTGTGAAATATAATATCTGCAGTTCCTGTTCACGCTTCTGTAGAAATGGCAAAGGCTTTGTTTTGTCTCTCCCCGCTAGCATTGCATATAATATAGTGGCTCCCCATTTTGATGATTTGTGTACTGTTGATCCCTTATCATTTGGAGATCATCCGTTTGGTTAGGGGACTGACACACTTGTCTGTGAGGTGGTTTGGGATTCTTACACGTGGATTCTCATCGTTTTCAAGATTTCACATTTAGACTTTTATATATCTCTCTTTAAAGTTTACCCCTTTTATTATGCACAAATGTATTATGTGATTGTTATTTCACCATTTATGTGGTTAAGGTTTAATATGAATTCATTAAATTTTTTCACACATACAAGTTTGTATTTATTACTGTAGAGATATTGGTTTTGTGCACCTTTTAGATTATTATTTTTCTGTGTTTTTTCCTATTGCAATTTTTGTAGTTTTTATTGAAGTTTTATCAAAAAACAACATACAAATCATAACCAGGGAATACAGACTGTCCAAATATAATTTCATATGACAATATTGATAAGGGTAACATAATAAAGGATAACCTCTAATTATGACAAAGGCAATGCTATCGATGTACATACAGTGGAACCTCGGATTGCGAGTAACGCGGTTAACGAGTGTTTAGCAATATTAGTTTTTTTTTTCAAAATCCTGACTCGGTTTGCGAGTGTTGTCTCGCAATAATGAGCAGGATTCATGCCTCTGCCGTGTGCATTACCGCATTTGGCCAGAGGTGCGGGGCGCCAGTGACACTCAGAGCCATTCAGAGCCGTTCGGAAATACTGGGAAACACTCGGAAATACTTTGTTCTCGAGTGTTTCCGAGCCTTTCTAAGGGTTTTTGACTGCATCCGAACGGTCTCCGAGTATTTCCGAGTCTCTCCAGCTCCCCCTCACCTCTGGCCACATGCGGTATTGCATGCAATAGAAGTCAATGCGGAACAAATTATCTTCGTTTCCATTGACTTCTATGGGGAAACTTGCTTTAAAATGCGAGTGCTTTGGATTACAAGCATTCTCCTGGAATGTAGGATAAAGGGTAAATATTGCGCTAGTAACAAAACAAAGAATATAATAATGAATAATAATAGGTAAAGCAGCTACATAAAATATGACTAATATTAAACGTATGTGAAATGAAGATGTAGCGCTAATAATAAAAGGAGGCCAAATGATCGGTCTCAAATGAAATAAATAAATAAATAAATGTGACTAGAAAAATTGCAACAATAAAGTAAGTCCACAAAAGTGTCCATAAATGTATCCGTGGTGGAATTAAGTGATATTTGAATAGAATACCCTTACCTGAACAGGTGGATCTGCGGATTAAGGCAGATCAAACAGGCGTTGAAAAGACTTGATGGTAATTCTCCTCTGCTTGTCTGTAGACTAGATCTTGTGAATCTCAGGCAAAAACTTCCCGGCAGGTTCCCCAACTTGGAAGCAGACTCAGGACTCAAACACAATCTCCACAGACGTCCAAAGAGACAGAGAACACCTGAAAACAGAAAACAGAATTCTTCCCAGAATAGCAATTGCACATGAGAAGAAAGTTTCAACTCAACCAACCGACCATAGGGAAAAAATTAAAAAGGTGCTCCGATAGTGCAGGTCAATGTGGGTTTATTGAAAAACCAACAAAGTAAAAGTGATCACATAGGCATAAAAAACATTAAAAGGGCAGTAAATAGAGTGGTGAGCAAGCCTGACGCGTTTCGTACTAGTGTACTTCAACAGGGGCATCAACCAACTCCCTCCACTGCCAAACATTTATAACAAACACTCATGATCTAACATAATAATTAGCCAATCAGAGAGATTATTAGTAACCAGATAGGATTGGAGAGAAAAATCACCTGTTCTATGGTGGGCAGTCATCTCCACTAGCCGACCAATCACAGTCGCTCAAATTAACAAATTTCCCAGGAAGCGACAAATGAAAGGCCAGACATACTAACAGACAAACTTGATGTCCAATAAAGGACTTCAGAAAAGCCTGCCAAAATGAAAGAAGGGGGAGGAGTATGCGGCGATAAACACTCACACACTCATCCCAGTAATTCATTGAACAGACTGCAACTCAAACTGGATGACCTCCAATAACAGACTTCATATTCGTTAGCAGGTTGGAAAAGGGGGAGGGTGTGCGGCGATAAACACCAACACATCCACCCACAATGACTGGCCAATGTAAATAGTATTATGTATTGCGGTGATCGGTACGCTAATCGCACCGCACCGCATATACATCGCTCTGTCCAGCAGCACTCAACAACCTACCCACATGATAATGTCAGCCGCGATCCAATAGTGACATATTAGTCACGGCGAACATAACACAAGCACTACAGGAAGTGCCGTGTATCAGAGTGAGGCTTGAACAGCACAGGTTCCCCGTCCTTCCGGGATGGGCGGGAACCTGGTCTGTTCTGTGAACTGGTGAAGCGCATAGCCACAATAGGCATGCGCGGACCTCCTGCACATCGAGCGGCGCGTGACTCAACGCTCACTGGCATCGTAAACATCACATGATCATGCGGCGCTGGACGAGAGGCTAAAAAACAATAATTAAACTACTGCCAATAAATTTAACAAACAAATTAGAACGTGGGGGAAGCGCAAAACCCCAACCCCATAATGGAATAAAACCTGAATTAAATACAGCAATGTTTTAAACCTGTCAGTACCAACTAGATGGCAGGTGTGCTGAAAACAGCAACACCAGCACCATCTAGTGGATACAAAGTAAATCTTAATGCTAAAACCTATAGTATTAAAATTGAGACTATAATGTATCTATATAAAGTACCTATCGGTGATCCAAAAACAAAAGAAGGGGAGAAAAACAGGGGAGGCGCCCAAAAGAGGGGTAACAAGGAGGACACAAGCATATCCCAAAAACATGGAGGAAAAAATTCTAACCCCCATATTTAAATGTTTAAGTCCACCAAAGCAAGGAATGAAAACAGAGGGGAAACCTATGCCAGGTTAATAAATTAATTTATATCCCTCTCGACGTTCATTCCATGGGGTGCATAAGTGCGAAGCTCATAAATCCAGTACGTTTCATGGCGGGATACCCCCCGAATACGGGATTCTCCTCTCCAATGGGAAACAAACTGGTCTATTGCCAGGAATTGTGTACCTGTAGGATTACGATCATGGTGTTCCAGATAGTGCCGTGGAACACTATGATTCTTTTTACCGCATTTAATGTTAGAAATGTGTTCGCTTACTCTAACAGTAAAAGTTCTGATTGTACGTCCCACGTAGGGATGAGCTTCGAGTTCGAGTCGAACTCATGTTCGACTCGAACATTGCCTGTTCGCCCGTTCGCCGAACAGCGAACACATTGGGGTGTTCGCGGCAAATTCAAAAAGTCTATGGGAGAAATCTGAAGTGCAAATTATAAAGGCTTGTATGCAAGTTATTGTCATAAAAAGTGTTTGGGGACCCGGGTCCTGCCCCAGAGGACATGTATCAATGCAAAAAAAAGTTTTAAAAACTGCAGCTTTTTTGGGAGCAGTGATTTTAATAATGCTTAAAGTGAAACAATAAACGTGAAATATTCCTTTAAATTTCGTACCTAGGGGGTGTGTATGATATGCATGTAAAGTGGCGCATATTTCCCGTGCTTAGAACTGTCCCTGCATGAAATGTAATTTTTGAAGGAAAAAAAGTCATTTAAAACTCACTCGCGGCTATTAATGAATTGTCGGCTCCCGGCAATACATAGAAAAGTCATTGATAAAAATAAAAAATTAAGCGTGGGGGTCCCCCAGAATTCAATTACCAGGCCCATCAGGTCTGGTATAGATATTAAGGGGAACCCCGCCGCAAATAAAAAAAAAAAAAGCAGTGCGGTTCCCCCAAATATCCATACCAGGCCCTTCAGATCTGGCATGGATTTTAAGGGGAACTCCACCCCAAATGAGACAAGGGCCTCATCCCCACAACCCTTGCCAGGTGGTTGTGGGGGTCTGCGGGCGGGGGCTTATCGGAATCTGGAAGACCACTTTAACAAAGGGGACCCCCAGATCCCGCCCCCCTATGTGAATTGGTAAGGGGTACATTGTACCCCTACCATTTCACAAAGAAAGTGTAAAAAACTGTGAAAAAAAAGACACAAACACCTTGGAAAAGTCCTTTATTAAAAAAAAAAAAAAAAACCCATTCCAGCGATAAAATCCAGTGTCCCGCGGCGATCCGATGTCCAGCGCTGTCCCTCATTGGCTGAGCCTGAGCGGACCTGATGGGGAACTTCCTCCGCAGTCTATTACATGTATAGACCCGCCCCTTCTAAAGTTCCCCATCAGGTCCGCTCAGCCAATGACTAGGTGTAAGGCTGAGGACCTGATGCGGAACATGAGAAGGGGCGGGTCTATTCATGAATTACACAGTGAAGGTGATTCCCCATCAGGTCCGCCCCCTCGGTATGTCAGACCCCGCCTACGTCATTGGCCTGAGCGAACCTGATGGGGAACACAGTGAAGGAAGTTCCCCATCAGGTCCGCTCAGGCCAATGACATAGGCGGGGTCTGACATACCAAGGGGGCGGACCTGATGGGGAACTTCCTTCACTGAAAGGAGAACTGCTTTAATCACCCTGTCCAACACACAATAAAACCCTTAATATGAAGAACTGGATTTTTACTTCTAGTGCCCCATGCTGGCAAGCAATGCGCTGAGTACTTCACTGGCAGTAAAGCCTTTCTCGTTCCATGAATCCTTTGTAAACGCTCAGCTGGCGAGGGGCTTTCAAATGGAAGATTTTGCTACATTCGTCAATACATGGTCTGCTATTGCCCGCCCCTTCGGTATGTCAGACCGCGCCTACATCATTGGCCTGAGCGGACCTGATGGGGAACACAGTGAAGGAAGTTCCCCATCAGATCCGCTCAGGCCAATGACGTAGGCGGGGTCTGACATACCGAGGGGGCGGACCTGATGGGGAACTTCCTTCACTGTGTAATTCATGTATAGACCCGCCCCTTCTCATGTTCCGCATCAGGTCTTCAGCCTTACACCTAGTCATTGGCTGAGCGGACCTGATGGGGAACTTTAGAAGGGGCGGGTCTATACATGTAATAGACTGTGGAGGAAGTTCCCCATCAGGTCCGCTCAGGCTCACCCAATGACGGACAGCGCTGGACATCGGATCGCCGCGGGACACTGGATTTCACCGCTGGAATGTTTTTTTTTTTTTAATAAAGGACTTTTCCAAGGAGTTTGTGTGTTTTTTTAATTTTTTTTTGACACTTTCTTCGTGAAATGGTAGGGGTACAATGTACCCCTTACCAATTCACATAGGGGGGGCGGGATCTGGGGGTCCCCTTTGTTAAAGGGGTCTTCCAGATTCTGATAAGCCCACCGCCCGCAGACCCCCACAACCACCGGGCAAGGGTTGTGGGGATGAGGCCCTTGTCCCCATCAACATGGGGACATCCTCCCCATGTTGAGGGCATGTGGCCTGGTACGGTTCAGGAGGGGGGGCGCTCTCTCGTCCCCCCCTCTTTTCCTGTGGCCTGCCAGGTTGCGTGCTCGGATAAGGGTCTGGTATGGATTTTTGGGGGGACTCCACACCATTTTTTAAAAATTTGGGGTGGAGTTCCCCTTAAAATCCATGCCAGATCTGAAGGGCCTGGTATGGATATTTGGGGGAACCGCACGCATTTTTTTTTTAATTTGCGGCAGGGTTCCCCTTAATATCCATACCAGACCTGAAGGGCCTGGTAATTGAATTTGGGGGGACCCCCACGCTTTTTTTTTTTTTTTATATCAATGACTTTTCTATGTATTGCCGGGAGCCGACAATTCATTAGAGTTTTAAATGACTTTTTTTCCTTAAAAAATTACACCATGTGCAGGGACAGTTCTAAGCACGGGAAACAAGCGCGACTTTACATGCATATCATACACACCCCCTAGGTACAAAATTTAAAGGAATATTTCACTTTTATTTTTAATTTTAAGCATTATTAAAATCCACTGCTCCCGAAAAAACTGCCGTTTTTAAAACTTCTTTTTGCATTGATAGATGTCCCCTGGGGCAGGACCCGGGTCCCCAAACACTTTTTATGACAATAACTTGCATATAAGCCTTTATAATTAGCACTTTAGATTTCGAACGTTCGAGTCCATTGTATTTAATAGGGTTCTAAAGTTCACGCGAACATTCTGTCTGTTCGCAGGTTCTGGTGCGAACCGAACAGGGGGGTGTTCGGCTCATTCCTGGTCCCACGTATTGTCTCTTGCATGGACATGTCAGGAGGTATACGATGTATTGCGTTGCACAAGTAGTGAAACATTTCATTTGGTAGATCTTTAATGTAACAGTAGACTGAAAAGTCTCACTCTTACGTCTACCACTAATGTTGTGCAAGCAAACATTACACCTACGGCAAGGGAAATAACCCTTACAGTTTTGGAAAAAATAAACTCGTTTTGGGGGATCAATGATATTAGGTGCAATATCACCACGAACAGACCGAGCTCCTCTAAAGATCACTCCTGCATGTTCAAGTAGTACAGCACCAAGGAGTCCGTCGCTCCGTAGAACACCCCAATGTCTCTTGAGTATTTCCTTTATCTGCCGGGACTGAATGAAATAGGTAGTAAAAAAAGACCACTTAAATCTATCATTTGGAGTTTTTTTAGGGCCACCCTCCAGCAAGGAATTTCGATCGATCCGCTGGATCCGATCAATTTCCTCATCCAAATCCCTAGGCGGATACCCTTTGTCAATGAAACGACTCCTCAAAACAGCAGCCTGTGAAGCGAAATCGCTCACCCTAGAGCAGTTCCTCTGCAAGTGCAAAAACTGACTCCTTGGAACTGACTTGAGCCACTAAGTGTGGTGGCAGCTGTCCAGAGGAATGTACCCATTGCGGTCAGTAGGTTTAAAGAAGATAATAAATTCCAACTTATGATCCACCACTTTAATCTCCAAATCAAGAAAGTGAACCGACGTACAGCTGGCTTCATAGCTCAGCTTAATGCCCCGTTCATTAGCGTTAAGCGAGACCATGTAATCTGCTAAAGATCCACAGTCTCCCTTCCATAGGAGGAGGATGTCGTCTATGTAACGAGCCCACAGGACTAACTCGGGTCTTCTGTGGGCATAGACGACATCCTCCTCCCACTTGGCCATAAATAAATTGGCCAAGCTGGGGGCCAATTTGGCCCCCATCGCCACACCCTTTGTCTGTAAATAGAAACTATTCTGAAACCAGAAATAGTTGTGGGTGGTGGCGAACTTCAAAAGCTGCATAATGAAGTTTCGTTGAACATTTGGCAAGGTAGCACTCTTAGACAAATAATACTCAACTGCCTCAAACCCCAAATCATGGGGTATGCACGTGTAAAGGGCCGCTACGTCTGCAGTGGCGAGAATCATGCCGTCCTGAAAGTCCACAGTCTGCAGCAATCTAATGTTGTCTCCTGTGTCTTTCAAATAGGAGGGCATAACTCTAACCAGAGGCTGCAGGTGAAAATCAATGTATTTCCCTATCCTAGCCGTGATCGAGTCAATCCCACTGACTGACTATAGGACGGCCAGGGGGATTGACTGGATCTTTGTGAACCTTAGGCAGGTAGTAGATAGCGGGTATTCTTGGCGCTACCGGCACCAGGAAACTTCTTTATTTTTTGTCCAAAATAGACAATGAAAAACCCTTGTCTAACAATTCTATAAGGGCCTTCTTATATTTTAAAGTGGGGTCCGTTAAGATCGGCCTATAGGTATCTGAATCGCTAAGGACCTTGTCCATTTCTTTAACATAGTCACTCTTGTCCAGCACTACAATGGAGCCACCCTTGTCGGCTGGACGAATGATCAGATCCTTTTGTTCACACAATTGTTTTAACCCTAACTTGATTTTGGGATTCGTGTGTATCCTCCTACTTGGTAACTTCTCAAGGTCTCGCAACACCAAATTACGAAAAACATTGATCGCCGGTGCTACAAACCCCGGGGGATTGAATAAGGAAGGGTTTGACAACCCTGTATGGACATTGGCATCCTGAGGTATAGGAGCGCTAATCTGGACATTAGAGGGGTTCAAAAAGTGTCTCTGGATATTAAGCTTTCGTATAAACTTATGGACGTCAATAAATGTACAGAACCTATACATAGTTCTGGGAGGGACATATTTCAAACCCTTGTCCAGAACTAGGTTCTCCTCGTCCGTTAAGCTTATAGAACTTAAATTAAAGACACCTGACCCTACCTTGTCCTTGGTCTTTTTGCTCTGGACCCTCCAACCTCCTTGGACACCTCTTTTTCTTCTGGGCTTCCCAGGTAGTCCTGGGCGGCCCTGTGAAAACCCGAGGAATGAGACGGCCCGGGGGATATTGATTATAGTTATATGGGGACCGGGTGAACAGATCCTCCTCCCTATCTCGGTCATCATAAGGCTCATAGTACCTATCCCTCGCACTATTATCGTACGGGGGAAAGGGTCTATTGTAAGAGCAAGTGGGAGTTCTATGGTGGCTATCACGGTTGTCATACCCTCCACGGCGAAAATCGTCGTGGTGGTCACGCCAACCAGTATTGGCTCTCCTCGGACTTTCATAGTGATGGGGATCTCTCGGATGCCAAGACCCAGATGGATGAGGTTCCTTAAAATTACCTCATTGGGAACCCCTTCCTCTATTCCTAGGGCCCCTCCCCCTGGGTTGAGAAGAGTATACCCCTTGAACATTAGGAACCAATGGTCTCGGTCTGGATTCAGAGCCCTTAGGGGGCCCTGCCCCAGAGATTGTGAATTAACAGAAGGCCGCAATGGAACATTTTGAATAGGTAATTCAAAAGTAAGTGTTCTATCTACATTGCGGCTCTCTGATTGTGTTATCTCCATCTCTGGATTCTCATTCGTCGTAGCCTGAGATGCTTTAATTTTCTTCTGCCATCCGAAAACAAGGTTAGACCTATAATCGGTAATATCTCTGTTATACTTCTTTTGTTTTTTGAGTCTCTGTTCCTTCTCCTCTTTTTCCAAGTGATTTTTCAAACTTGTTGAGAGGGAAGTATACTCTAAAGAAGCCTTATACGGTGTTAGTTTTTCTTTAAGCTCTTTGATTTCCTTGTCAATAGACATTAATCTCAGTCTTTTCTTATTCGTCAAAAAAATCAAAAGCTTAATCCCGGTTTTGTTAAAATAACAAAACCAGGAATCAATATCAGACTCTCCTTGTTGCGGAAAGACATCCCAGCGGAGGCCTCTTGGAACAATGTTTTCTTTGACATACTGCTCCAAAAAGGCCGTATCCCACTGGAGATGTAGTTCCGTGGTCATCAGGTTCTTGAGTCTAAGAAACATGCCACTGATTTCAGATTCTGAACCGGTAGTGGTAAAAACACCCTCAGTGTTGAATGATCTAGATCTTCTATAGTCAAATACATCCATATTGACAAGCATATAAGTGCGTGAAGACAGCAGCAATATAAAAAAGTCATCTAGCCATCTAGTTGGTACTGACAGGTTTAAAACATTGCTGTATTTAATTCAGGTTTTATTCCATTATGGGGTTGGGGTTTTGTGCTTCCCCCACGTTCTAATTTGTTTGTTAAATTTATTGGCAGTAGTTTAATTATTGTTTTTTAGCTTCTCGTCCAGCGCCGCGTGATCATGTGATGTTTACGATGCCAGTGAGCGTTGTTGAGTCACGCGCCGCTCGATGTGCAGGAGGTCCGTGCATGCCCATTGTGGCTATGCGCGTCACCAGTACACAGAACAGACCAGGTTCCCGCCCATCCCGGAAGGACAGGGAACCTGTGCTGTTCAAGCCTCACTCTGATACACGGCACTTCCTGTAGTGATTGTGTTATGTTCGCCGTGACAAATATGTCACCATTGGATCACGGCTGACATTATCATGTGGATGGTTGTTGAGTGCTGCTGGACAGATCGATGTATATGTGGTGCGGTGCGATTAGCGTACCGATCACCACAATACATAATACTATTTACATTGGCCAGTCATTGTGGGCGGATGTGTTGGTGTTTATCGCCGCACACCCTCCCCCTTTTCCAACCTGCTAACGAATATGAAGTCTGTTATTGGAGGTCATCCAGTTTGAGTTGCAGTCTGGCTAATGAATTACTGGGATGAGTGTGTGGGCGTTTATCAACGCATACTCCTCCCCCTTCTTTCATTTTGGCGGGCTTTTCTGGAGTCCTTTATTGGACATCAAGTTTGTCTGTTAGTATGTCTGGCCTTTCATTTGTCGCTTCCTGGGAAATTTGTTAATTTGAGCGACTGTGATTGGTCGGCTATTGGAGATGACCGCCCACTATAGATCAGGTGATTTTTCTCTCCAATCCTATCTGGTTACTAATAATCTCTCTGATTGGCTAATTATTATGTTAGATCATGAGTGTTTGTTATAAATGTTTGGCAGTGGAGGGAGTTGGTTGATGCCCCTGTTGAAGTACACTAGTACGAAACGCGTCAGGCTTGCTCACCACTCTATTTACTGCCCTTTTAATGTTTTTTATGCCTATGTGATCACTTTTACTTTGTTGGTTTTTCAATAAACCCACATTGACCTGCACTATCGGAGCACCTTTTTAATTTTTTCCCTATGGTCGGTTGGTTGAGTTGAAACTTTCTTCTCATGTGCAATTGCTATTCTGGGAAGAATTCCCTGGATCCAAGGTGTTCTCTGTCTCTTCAGACGTCTGTGGAGATCGTGTTTGAGTCCTGAGTCTGCTTCCAAGTTGGGGAACCTGCCGGGAAGTTTTTGCCTGAGATTCACAAGATCTAGTCTACAGACAAGCAGAGGAGAATTACCATTGAGTCCTTTCAACTCCTGTTTGATCTGCCTTAATCCACAGATCCACCTGTTCAGGTAAGGGTATTCTACCTTTGTTCACCTTCTGAATTTGTGATGACCCATATTGCTTCACGTGTGGTTCCAAATATCACTTATTTCCACCACGGATACGTTTATGGACACTTTTGTGGACTTACTTTATTGTTGTAATTTTTCTAGCCACATTTATTTCATTTGAGACCAATCATTTGGCCTCCTTTTATTATTAGCGCTACATCTTCATTTCACATTCTCCTGGAATGGATTATGCTCGTAATCCAAGGTTCCACTGTACACATATTTACCAAACATACAGTAAAGGAAAGGATGGCATAGATCGTAGACTCAGAAAAGCACAAACAACATCTGATCCTTCAATATCTGACACATCAAAAAATTGCAACAAATAACCATAGAACATTTCAGTATGTCTTTGAAGAATGTTTGTATGTAAATGGGAACCACAACAGCTGCTGTGGTCTTACAATTACAGTTATCATTATTACATTTTAATAGCCAAAGGAGATATTATGCAGTGGGCATGGAATCTGCCAATCGTAGGATATGAAAAGTAACTTGTAAGATACAAAACATATAACAAAAAGCATATAACACATAATATATAATATTGGACTTGCACAACAGTCATTGTTGGATATCAAAATATGAGGAAGTGGTGACAAAATGGAGTGTGCCAAAGGAGGAATGGTCCCAGGGAGCTAAAATTTTAATAAAAGCTTCCAATAAATCACCAGAAATATCAGTTAAGTGTTCCAAATCCCTAACCTTGGAAATAGTAGAGAGAAGCTGGGTCTGCATAGGAGTTACTGAGAAACTCCAATTGGGGGAAATCAATCCCCTGGCCACATTTAATTAATGGGCAATGAGTTTTTTAGAATTTCCAGAAATGCCAGTGAAAGGCAAGGCAGGAGATAGTTGAGGGGATTTATTTCTGTGGTTATGTAATATGAAAAGGGTATGTCCTTGATCTTCACACAGTATTTCAAAAGTTGTCAAGGGGTGTGTAACACTCTTGGGTTGGGAGTGAGTATAGGAGTCCTCCAAAACCCTAATGTGTAATATAAAGGATCAAAAGTTCATCTCAGTCAAAATACTGAGATACTGTTATCATTCCAAACTGCATCACTATGCTATGGTTGGCCTGTACCAGAGATTGGAAGCCAGTCCAGACAGGGTTTTTATACAATAGGATATAGCTGAGATGGGGAACAATTTCAGGTCTACATTTAAAAACAATATGGGCCCTATTGTTGGCAATTGAATCCTGTGACATCTCAGAAACTCCTGGTGAGGAACAGGTGGGAAAGCAGGTGTAGGAATCAATGAAGTTGGGGTTGAAGATCAGTAACTAGGCAGTTTCAGGTTATGGGGATAGGCTGTCTGCTTGTTGACAGGTAGCATGATGGTCCTGCATTTTCCGAGTGCCTGTCGCCTTCTTTCTTGTTTTTGGTCGATTAGTCGTCTGCTAGTGGGGGGGAATAGGTAGTGTTGTATGATTAAATTTTGGGGGACATCCAGGCCAACATTTTGATATTCAGTGTGGTTCCCTGTATCTTCCCCTGCTTTGAGATGATCATTGGTGGTCCTGTAGTGTTTGGTAATTGTTGATTATATCCTTAGATGAATCAGATCTCAGAACCAGTGCATACTATGATAGGTTTTGGAAATTAGGCACCCCAAATCAAAGCCGCATGAAAAGTCTTTCCCCATGTTTTCCAACAATAACCATTCATATACAATATGTGCACTACAACATGCACTACTTTGGTCCAACTTTCATGCAACTTGAGGGCCATAGACTTCAATGTTAGCCCTCAAAAGTGGGATGAAAGTCCCACCTGAATCTTATAAAATGCAACAGTATGTAAGCTCTTGGAGGGTATGATAAGGGACTATATACAAGATTTTAGTAATGAGAACACTATCATTAGCAGTAATCAGCATGGATTCATGAAGAATCGTTCTTGCCAAACCAATCTATTAACCTTCTATGAGGAGGTGAGTTGCCATCTAGATAAAGGAAGGCCCATATCTGGATTTTGCAAAAGCATTTGACACAGTTCCCCATAAACGTTTACTGTACAAAATAAGGTCCTTTGGCATGGACCATAGGGTGATTACATGGATTGAAAACTGGCTACAAGAGCGATTTCAGAGGGTGGTGATAAATGGGGAGTACTCTGGTCAAGGGTGGGTAATGAAGTCCCCCAGGGTTCTGTGCTGGGACCATTCCTTTTTAATTTGTTCATAAATGACCTGGAGGATGGGGTAAGCAGTGCAATCTCTGTATTTGCAAACAATTCTAAGCTAAGCAGGGCAATAACTTCTCTGCAGGATGTGGAAACCTTGCAAAAAGATCTGAACAAATTAATGGGGTGGGCAACTACATGGCAAATGAGGTTCAATGTAGAAAAATTTAAAATAATGCATTTGGGTGGCAAAAATACGAATGCAATCTATACACTGGGGGGAGAACCTCTGGGGGAATCTAGGATGGAAAAGTGTTTGGGGACCCGGGTCCTGCCCCAGGGGACATGTATCGATGCAAAAAAAAGTTTTAAAAACTGCAGTTTTTTCGGAAGCAGTGATTTTAATAATGCTTAAAGTGAAACAATAAAAGTGAAATATTCCTTTAAATTTCGTACCTGGGGGGTTTCTAAAGTATGCCTGTAAAGTAGCGCATGTTTCCCATGTTTTGAAGTGTCCCTGCACAAAATGTCAATTCTGAAGGAAAAAAAGTCATTCAAAACTACTCACGGCTTTAATGAATTGTCAGGTCCCCAGCAATACAGACAAAAGTCATTGAAAAAAACGGCAGGGGTCCCCCCCCAGTCCATTACCAGGGCCTTTGGGTCTGGTATGAATATTAAGGGGAACCACTGCCGTTTTTTTTTATGACTTTTATCTGTATTGCCGGGACCCAACAATTCATTAATAGCTGCGAGTAGTTTTAAATTACTTTTTTTCCTTCAAAAATGACATTTTGCGCAGGGAACCAAAATAATAAAAAAAATGCGTGGGGTTCCCCCCAAAAATCCATACCAGACCCTTATCCGACCACGCAACGTGGCAGGCCACAGGAAAAGAGGGGGGACATGAGAGCGCCCCCCCTCCTGAACCGTACCAGGCCACATGCCCTCAACATGGGGAGGATTCTTTGGGGGTCTGTGTCCCCCAAAGAACCTTGTCCCCATGTTGATGGGGTCAAGGGCCTCATGCCCACAATTCTGGCCGGTGGTTGTGGGGGTCTGCGGGCGGGGGGCTTATCGAAATCTGGAAGCCCCCTTTAACAAAGGGGAACTCCAGATCCTGGCTCCCCCTATGTGAATTGGTAACGGGTACATTGTACCCCTACCATTTCACAAAGAATGTGTAAAAAATTGTAAAAAACACTCAGACACAGCTGGACAAGTCCTTTATTTCAAAATTAGGGATGAGCTCGGTGTTCGAGTCGAACATACGTTCGACTCGAACATCGGCTGTTCGATCGTTCGACGAAGATCGAACGATTTGGGCCGTTCGCGCCTAATTCGAGTGACGCGAACGGCCCACAATGCACTACGCCATCGCAGTGTCATCCAGGCGCTGTGATTGGCCAAGCATGCACTGTGACCCCGCATGCTTGGCCAATCACAGCGCCGGCAGCGAGGAGAGCAATGATTGGCCACAGGCAGGATGCCTGTGGCCAATTATTGCTGAGGGTGTTTAGTACACGCCCCACACTATAAAAGGTCGCCAGCACGGCGGCCTAGTGTAGTGTGTTCCGGAGCAGGGAAAGAGAAGCATAGGCAGGGACAGTGACATTTTTTTTTCTTGCTTAACCTGGATTCCTTTAGTTTAGGGAAAGAGAAGGATAG
This sequence comes from Rana muscosa, assembly GCA_029206835.1. Lineage (NCBI taxonomy): Eukaryota > Metazoa > Chordata > Amphibia > Anura > Ranidae > Rana > Rana muscosa. The sequence continues at coordinate 160,895,360 of CM055120.1, forward strand.
GTAGGGAGAGTGTCAGTGTGTTTTACTGTGCGAATCCTTGTTTCTAGGGACAGGGAAGGACAGTGAGGGAAATTCTCCTTGTGCTATAGTGTGCTAAAGCATTGATCATCAACCATCTTTAAAAAAACATTTTTTCTAGGGACAGAAAACTATAGGTAGGGAGAGTGTCAGTGTGTTTTACTGTGATAATCCTTGTTTCTAGGGACAGGGAAGGACAGTGAGGGAAATTCTCCTTGTGCTATAGTGTGCTAAAGCATTGATCATCAACCATCTTTAAAAAAACATTTTTTCTAGGGACAGAAAACTATAGGTAGGAAGAGTGTCAGTTTCTTTCACTGTGATAATCCTTGTTTCTAGGGACAGGGAAGGACAGTGAGGGAAATTCTCCTTGTGCTATAGTGTGCTAAAGCATTGATCATCAACCATCTTTAAAAAAACATTTTTTCTAGGGACAGAAAACTATAGGTAGGAAGAGTGTCAGTTTCTTTCACTGTGATAATCCTTGTTTCTAGGGACAGGGAAGGACAGTGAGGGAAATTCTACTTGTGCTATAGTGTGCTAAAGCATTGATCATCAATCAGCTTTAAAAAAACATTTTTTCTAGGGACAGAAAACTATAGGTAGGAAGAGTGTCAGTTTCTTTCACTGTGATAATCCTTGTTTCTAGGGACAGGGAAGGACAGTGAGGGAAATTCTACTTGTGCTATAGTGTGCTAAAGCATTGATCATCAACCGTCTTTAAAAAAACATTTTTTCTAGGGACAGAAAACTATAGGTAGGAAGAGTGTCAGTTTCTTTCACTGTGATAATCCTTGTTTCTAGGGACAGGGAAGGACAGTGAGGCAAATTCTACTTGTGCTATAGTGTGCTAAAGCATTGATCATCAATCAGCTTTAAAAAAACATTTTTTCTAGGGACAGAAAACTATAGGTAGGAAGAGTGTCAGTTTCTTTCACTGTGATAATCCTTGTTTCTAGGGACAGGGAAGGACAGTGAGGGAAATTCTACTTGTGCTATAGTGTGCTAAAGCATTGATCATCAACCATCTTTAAAAAAACATTTTTTCTAGGGACAGAAAACTATAGGTAGGAAGAGTGTCAGTTTCTTTCACTGTGATAATCCTTGTTTCTAGGGACAGGGAAGGACAGTGAGGGAAATTCTACTTGTGCTATAGTGTGCTAAAGCATTGATCATCAACCATCTTTAAAAAAACATTTTTTCTAGGGACAGAAAACTATAGGTAGGAAGAGTGTCAGTTTCTTTCACTGTGATAATCCTTGTTTCTAGGGACAGGGAAGGACAGTGAGGGAAATTCTCCTTGTGCTATAGTGTGCTAAAGCATTGATCATCAACCGTCTTTAAAAAAACATTTTTTCTAGGGACAGAAAACTATAGGTAGGAAGAGTGTCAGTTTCTTTCACTGTGATAATCCTTGTTTCTAGGGACAGGGAAGGACAGTGAGGGAAATTCTACTTGTGCTATAGTGTGCTAAAGCATTGATCATCAATCAGCTTTAAAAAAACATTTTTTCTAGGGACAGAAAACTATAGGTAGGAAGAGTGTCAGTTTCTTTCACTGTGATAATCCTTGTTTCTAGGGACAGGGAAGGACAGTGAGGGAAATTCTACTTGTGCTATAGTGTGCTAAAGCATTGATCATCAACCATCTTTAAAAAAACATTTTTTCTAGGGACAGAAAACTATAGGTAGGAAGAGTGTCAGTTTCTTTCACTGTGATAATCCTTGTTTCTAGGGACAGGGAAGGACAGTGAGGGAAATTCTACTTGTGCTATAGTGTGCTAAAGCATTGATCATCAACCATCTTTAAAAAAACATTTTTTCTAGGGACAGAAACTATAGGTAGGAAGAGTGTCAGTTTCTTTCACTGTGATAATCCTTGTTTCTAGGGACAGGGAAGGACAGTGAGGGAAATTCTCCTTGTGCTATAGTGTGCTAAAGCATTGATCATCAACCGTCTTTAAAAAAACATTTTTTCTAGGGACAGAAAACTATAGGTAGGAAGAGTGTCAGTTTCTTTCACTGTGATAATCCTTGTTTCTAGGGACAGGGAAGGACAGTGAGGGAAATTCTACTTGTGCTATAGTGTGCTAAAGCATTGATCATCAATCAGCTTTAAAAAAACATTTTTTCTAGGGACAGAAAACTATAGGTAGGAAGAGTGTCAGTTTCTTTCACTGTGATAATCCTTGTTTCTAGGGACAGGGAAGGACAGTGAGGGAAATTCTACTTGTGCTATAGTGTGCTAAAGCATTGATCATCAACCATCTTTAAAAAAACATTTTTTCTAGGGACAGAAAACTATAGGTAGGAAGAGTGTCAGTTCCTTTCACTGTGATAATCCTTGTTTCTAGGGACAGGGAAGGACAGTGAGGGAAATTCTACTTGTGCTATAGTGTGCTAAAGCATTGATCATCAATCAGCTTTAAAAAAACATTTTTTCTAGGGACAGAAAACTATAGGTAGGAAGAGTGTCAGTTTCTTTCACTGTGATAATCCTTGTTTCTAGGGACAGGGAAGGACAGTGAGGGAAATTCTACTTGTGCTATAGTGTGCTAAAGCATTGATCATCAACCATCTTTAAAAAAACATTTTTTCTAGGGACAGAAAACTATAGGTAGGAAGAGTGTCAGTTTCTTTCACTGTGATAATCCTTGTTTCTAGGGACAGGGAAGGACAGTGAGGGAAATTCTACTTGTGCTATAGTGTGCTAAAGCATTGATCATCAACCATCTTTAAAAAAACATTTTTTCTAGGGACAGAAAACTATAGGTAGGAAGAGTGTCAGTTTCTTTCACTGTGATAATCCTTGTTTCTAGGGACAGGGAAGGACAGTGAGGGAAATTCTCCTTGTGCTATAGTGTGCTAAAGCATTGATCATCAACCGTCTTTAAAAAAACATTTTTTCTAGGGACAGAAAACTATAGGTAGGAAGAGTGTCAGTTTCTTTCACTGTGATAATCCTTGTTTCTAGGGACAGGGAAGGACAGTGAGGGAAATTCTACTTGTGCTATAGTGTGCTAAAGCATTGATCATCAATCAGCTTTAAAAAAACATTTTTTCTAGGGACAGAAAACTATAGGTAGGAAGAGTGTCAGTTTCTTTCACTGTGATAATCCTTGTTTCTAGGGACAGGGAAGGACAGTGAGGGAAATTCTACTTGTGCTATAGTGTGCTAAAGCATTGATCATCAACCATCTTTAAAAAAACATTTTTTCTAGGGACAGAAAACTATAGGTAGGAAGAGTGTCAGTTTCTTTCACTGTGATAATCCTTGTTTCTAGGGACAGGGAAGGACAGTGAGGGAAATTCTACTTGTGCTATAGTGTGCTAAAGCATTGATCATCAATCAGCTTTAAAAAAACATTTTTTCTAGGGACAGAAAACTATAGGTAGGAAGAGTGTCAGTTTCTTTCACTGTGATAATCCTTGTTTCTAGGGACAGGGAAGGACAGTGAGGGAAATTCTCCTTGTGCTATAGTGTGCTAAAGCATTGATCATCAACCGTCTTTAAAAAAACATTTTTTCTAGGGACAGAAAACTATAGGTAGGAAGAGTGTCAGTTTCTTTCACTGTGATAATCCTTGTTTCTAGGGACAGGGAAGGACAGTGAGGGGAATTCTACTTGTGCTATAGTGTGCTAAAGCATTGATCATCAATCAGCTTTAAAAAAACATTTTTTCTAGGGACAGAAAACTATAGGTAGGAAGAGTGTCAGTTTCTTTCACTGTGATAATCCTTGTTTCTAGGGACAGGGAAGGACAGTGAGGGAAATTCTACTTGTGCTATAGTGTGCTAAAGCATTGATCATCAACCATCTTTAAAAAAACATTTTTTCTAGGGACAGAAAACTATAGGTAGGAAGAGTGTCAGTTTCTTTCACTGTGATAATCCTTGTTTCTAGGGACAGGGAAGGACAGTGAGGGAAATTCTCCTTGTGCTATAGTGTGCTAAAGCATTGATCATCAACCGTCTTTAAAAAAACATTTTTTCTAGGGACAGAAAACTATAGGTAGGAAGAGTGTCAGTTTCTTTCACTGTGATAATCCTTGTTTCTAGGGACAGGGAAGGACAGTGAGGGAAATTCTACTTGTGCTATAGTGTGCTAAAGCATTGATCATCAATCAGCTTTAAAAAAAACATTTTTTCTAGGGACAGAAAACTATAGGTAGGAAGAGTGTCAGTTTCTTTCACTGTGATAATCCTTGTTTCTAGGGACAGGGAAGGACAGTGAGGGAAATTCTACTTGTGCTATAGTGTGCTAAAGCATTGATCATCAACCATCTTTAAAAAAACATTTTTTCTAGGGACAGAAAACTATAGGTAGGAAGAGTGTCAGTTTCTTTCACTGTGATAATCCTTGTTTCTAGGGACAGGGAAGGACAGTGAGGGAAATTCTACTTGTGCTATAGTGTGCTAAAGCATTGATCATCAATCAGCTTTAAAAAAACATTTTTTCTAGGGACAGAAAACTATAGGTAGGAAGAGTGTCAGTTTCTTTCACTGTGATAATCCTTGTTTCTAGGGACAGGGAAGGACAGTGAGGGAAATTCTCCTTGTGCTATAGTGTGCTAAAGCATTGATCATCAACCGTCTTTAAAAAAACATTTTTTCTAGGGACAGAAAACTATAGGTAGGAAGAGTGTCAGTTGCTTTCACTGTGATAATCCTTGTTTCTAGGGACAGGGAAGGACAGTGAGGGAAATTCTACTTGTGCTATAGTGTGCTAAAGCATTGATCATCAATCAGCTTTAAAAAAACATTTTTTCTAGGGACAGAAAACTATAGGTAGGAAGAGTGTCAGTTTCTTTCACTGTGATAATCCTTGTTTCTAGGGACAGGGAAGGACAGTGAGGGAAATTCTACTTGTGCTATAGTGTGCTAAAGCATTGATCATCAACCATCTTTAAAAAAACATTTTTTCTAGGGACAGAAAACTATAGGTAGGAAGAGTGTCAGTTTCTTTCACTGTGATAATCCTTGTTTCTAGGGACAGGGAAGGACAGTGAGGGAAATTCTACTTGTGCTATAGTGTGCTAAAGCATTGATCATCAACCATCTTTAAAAAAACATTTTTTCTAGGGACAGAAAACTATAGGTAGGAAGAGTGTCAGTTTCTTTCACTGTGATAATCCTTGTTTCTAGGGACAGGGAAGGACAGTGAGGGAAATTCTACTTGTGCTATAGTGTGCTAAAGCATTGATCATCAACCATCTTTAAAAAAACATTTTTTCTAGGGACAGAAAACTATAGGTAGGAAGAGTGTCAGTTTCTTTCACTGTGATAATCCTTGTTTCTAGGGACAGGGAAGGACAGTGAGGGAAATTCTACTTGTGCTATAGTGTGCTAAAGCATTGATCATCAATCAGCTTTAAAAAAACATTTTTTCTAGGGACAGAAAACTATAGGTAGGAAGAGTGTCAGTTTCTTTCACTGTGATAATCCTTGTTTCTAGGGACAGGGAAGGACAGTGAGGGAAATTCTCCTTGTGCTATAGTGTGCTAAAGCATTGATCATCAACCGTCTTTAAAAAAACATTTTTTCTAGGGACAGAAAACTATAGGTAGGAAGAGTGTCAGTTTCTTTCACTGTGATAATCCTTGTTTCTAGGGACAGGGAAGGACAGTGAGGGAAATTCTACTTGTGCTATAGTGTGCTAAAGCATTGATCATCAATCAGCTTTAAAAAAACATTTTTTCTAGGGACAGAAAACTATAGGTAGGAAGAGTGTCAGTTTCTTTCACTGTGATAATCCTTGTTTCTAGGGACAGGGAAGGACAGTGAGGGAAATTCTCCTTGTGCTATAGTGTGCTAAAGCATTGATCATCAACCGTCTTTAAAAAATTTTTTTTCTAGGGACAGAAAACTATAGGTAGGAAGAGTGTCAGTTTCTTTCACTGTGATAATCCTTGTTTCTAGGGACAGGGAAGGACAGTGAGGGAAATTCTACTTGTGCTATAGTGTGCTAAAGCATTGATCATCAATCAGCTTTAAAAAAACATTTTTTCTAGGGACAGAAAACTATAGGTAGGAAGAGTGTCAGTTTCTTTCACTGTGATAATCCTTGTTTCTAGGGACAGGGAAGGACAGTGAGGGAAATTCTCCTTGTGCTATAGTGTGCTAAAGCATTGATCATCAACCATCTTTAAAAAAACATTTTTTCTAGGGACAGAAAACTATAGGTAGGAAGAGTGTCAGTTTCTTTCACTGTGATAATCCTTGTTTCTAGGGACAGGGAAGGACAGTGAGGGAAATTCTACTTGTGCTATAGTGTGCTAAAGCATTGATCATCAATCAGCTTTAAAAAAACATTTTTTCTAGGGACAGAAAACTATAGGTAGGAAGAGTGTCAGTTTCTTTCACTGTGATAATCCTTGTTTCTAGGGACAGGGAAGGACAGTGAGGGAAATTCTCCTTGTGCTATACTGTGCTAAAGCATTCCTCATCAACCATCTTTGAAATCCTTGTTTTTTGGACAGTCAGGGAAATTGTCGTTGTGCTATTCTGTGCGAAAGCAATCATCCTCAACCATATTTAGAAATCCTTAAGTAAAGGGACAGAGAAGGACACCTGAAGGTAGCCCTTATTGCTTTTTTCCCATCTCCCTGCAGGCCATCTATTAGAATGTCTGGAAGGCAAACAAGGAGAGGCAGACAGTCAGGAGGCAATAAAAGAGGGCAAGCAGGCTCTGTGTCTGGGGGCAACAGTGCTGGTCGTGGACGCGGTGCATTGTCATCAGCACATGGCCATGGGACACGCTTGTCCTTCTTTTCGGCAGCTGGACATGTTGAGCCACATCATGCCGAAGACTTGGTAGAGTGGATGACCAAGCCCTCCTCCTCCTCCTCATCCTCTCTCACCCAGGCTCAGGGTACTGGCAAAGCAGCTGCCAAAGCGTCCTCTTCCCTGGTATCAATGTCAGACTCATCATCAATCACTCCTTCCCTAGACCCACCATGTCCTCCTCCTGAGGAGTCCCCCGAACTGTTTGAGCACAGTGTTGGGTACATGCTCCAGGAGGATGCCCAGCGTTTCAAAGGGTCTGATGATGAAACCCAGCTACAGGAAGGCAGTAGCGTGAGAGCAGACAGAGGGGATGCTCAAGAAGGACACCAATCTGGCAGTCATGTTCCAGCAGCTGCAGCATACTGCCAGATTGGCTCCAGTGATGAGGAGGGAGGGGATGATGAGGTCACTGACTCCACGTGGGTGCCTAATAGGAGAGAGGAGGAGGAGGAGGATGAGGAGGAGGCACATCTCCAACGAGGCAGGATGCCCTTTGGTGGCCAGCGTAAGGGCAGTACACCGACGGAATCACACCGCAGAGCTCCGCCTGTGCAGGGCGCTGCCTCTGCCCGTCATTCAAAAAGTTCTTTGGTGTGGGCCTTTTTTGAGGCTAGTGCATCAGATCGCACAGCTGCTGTTTGCAACATATGTCTCAAGCGTATATCGCGTGGCCAAAACATCAGCCGCTTGGGTACCACATGCCTGACCAGACATATGTTGACCTGCCATGCAGCTCGTTGGCAAGCCTACCTCAAAGACCCACACCAAAGAACAAAGCGGACCTCTCCTTGCACCGCATCAGCTGGGATCTCCAACCCCACTATAACTTCAGTCCTGTCTGAAACATGCACTGAGAGGAATGAAGGTGTAGAATTAGGTGTGTCACAGCCAAGTAGTTGCGGCCACTCTGCTAGCAGTACACCGACGTCCGATTCTAGCAGGCAAATTTCCCTGCCCCAGCTGCTGGACCGTCGAAAGAAGTTCACTCCCAGCCATCCACATGCCCAGCGGTTGAATGCTAGCTTGGCTAAATTGCTAGCGCTTCAACTGCTGCCTTTTCAGTTGGTAGACTCGGCCCCCTTCCGTGAGTTTGTGCAATGTGCGGTTCCTCAGTGGCAGGTTCCCAAACGCCACTTTTTCTCACGGAAGGCTATTCCGGCTCTCTACCGGCATGTGGAAGGCAGTGTCTTGGCCTCGCTGGACAGGGCGGTCAGCGGTAAGGTGCATATTACCGCTGACTCATGGTCCAGCAGGCATGGACAGGGACGTTACCTTTCTTTCACGGCCCATTGGGTCACTCTTTTGGCAGCTGGGAAGGATGCAGGACAAGGTGCAGTAGTGTTGGAGGTTGTTCCACCGCCACGCCTCCAAAATGCTACTACTGGTTGTGACACACCTCTCTCCTCCACCCCCTCCTCTTCTTCTTCCTCCATGGCCTCTTCCTGTGGTTTGTCCTCTGAACCAGCGGTGCTCCGTAGCCGTTCAAGGGGCTACGCAAGTACGCAGGCAAAAAGATGCCATGCCGTGCTTGCGCTGGTGTGTTTGGGGGACAGAAGCCACACTGGGGCAGAGGTCCTGTCTGCTCTGCAGGGCCAGGCCGAGAGGTGGTTGACGCCACGCAAGCTTAAGCCAGGAATGGTGGTTTGCGACAATGGCACCAACCTCCTCTCCGCCCTCCGACAGGGACAACTGACCCATGTGCCCTGTGTGGCTCACGTCCTTAACCTGGTGGTGCAGCAGTTCTTGGGCAGGTACCCGGGCTTACAGGATGTCCTGAGGCAGGCCAGGAAAGTCTGTGTGCATTTCTGCAGATCTTATAATGCCAGTGCTCGCCTGGCTGAGCTGCAAAAGGAGTTGAACCTGCCCAAGAACCGCCTTATATGTGACATGCCCACCAGGTGGAACTCAACGTTGGCCATGCTGCAGCGGCTGCACACGCAGCAGAGGGCCATCAATGAGTACCTGTGCGACTACGGCACCAGGACAGGGTCAGGGGAGCTTGGTTTTTTTTCTCCACGCCAGTGGGGCATGATCAGGGATGCATGCACTGTCCTGGCACCATTTGAGGAGGCCACGAGGATGGTGAGCAGTGACAGTGCATACATCAGTGACACTGTACCTCTTGTCCACCTGTTGGAGCACACGCTGCGTGGAATAATGGACAGGGCACTTGAGGCAGAACAGAGGCAGGAAGAGGAGGACTTCCTTGCCTCTCAAGGCCCCCTTTACCCAGACAGTGTTCCTTCTGTCCCACCCATCGCACAGGAAGAGGAGGAGGAGGAGGAGGAGGAGGAGGATTGTGTCAGCATGGAGGTGGAGGCTGGCACTCAGCATCATCAGCAGCAGTCTTTTAGGGATGATTTACAGTCCCAAGAAACCAGTGGACTTGTACGTGGCTGGGAGGAGGTGGCTGCGGATCATGTCGTCCTTAGTGACCCAGAGGACTCCGGACCGAATGCCTCAGCAAACCTACGCTGCATGGCCTCCCTGATCCTGCAAAGTCTGCGGAAGGATCCTCGTATTCTTCGGATCAAGGAGAGGGACCATTACTGGCTGGCCACTCTCCTTGATCCACGGTACAAGGGTAAGGTTGCGGACCTTATGTTACCGTCGCAGAGGGAGCAGAGGATGAGACAACTCCGGGAGGCCTTGCAGAAAGGTCTGTGCAACGCGTTCCCAGAGACTGGGAGGTTACAAACTCCTGGTCCTGGACAACGAGTTGCTGAGGCTTCGGCCAGTCAAAGAAGGAGCGGTGGGGAAGGTGGCCGTCTGACCGATGCGTTCAGACAATTCTTTAGTCCGCAGCCCCAAAGTATGATCGGTTCCAGCAACCATCGCCAGCGTCTGATAAACATGGTGCAGGAATATCTAGGGGCAAGGTCAGACTTGGACACCTTCCCCACCGAAAATCCTCTGGCTTACTGGGTCTTGAGGATGGATCACTGGCCAGAGCTTGCACAGTATGCAATTGAGCTACTGGCCTGTCCTGCATCCAGCGTTCTTTCGGAACGCACATTCAGTGCTGCTGGAGGATTTGTCACGGATCACAGGGTGTGCCTGTCCACCGACTCGGTTGATCGACTGACTTTCATCAAGATGAACCAGTCTTGGATCACCACCAGCTACCACACACCTGATGCTGATATAACAGACTAATTGATTTTAACATGTCACATCCCTTCAAGACTGATGCTGATGCTGAGTGCCTGTGCTGTTATGTTGACTGGCTATCCTCCTCCTCCGAGTCCTCAATGATACGATTGATGATGATAGCTTGGAAGATCATTTTTGTTTATGGGTGCCGCCATCAGTGGCTAAGGCCCAATTTTTCAGCCCCTGTTTTACAGGGGCGTGTAATTACAATTTTTTTAGCAATAATTTGCCATAGGGCTCATTGCTGTGCTCCAAGTACAGTATCTGTGAGGGGTTGGAGTGTTGTGCCACCAGTGCCTAAGGCCCAATTTTTCAGCCCCTGTTTAACAGGGGCGTGTCATTACAATTTTTGAAGCAATACTTTGCAACAGGGCTCATTGCTGTGCTCCAAGTACAGTATCTGTGAGGGGTTGTAGTGTTGTGCCACCAGTGCCTAAGGCCCAATTTTTCAGCCCCTGTTCAACAGGGGCATGTAATTACAATTCTTGATCTAATAATTCACAGCAGGGCCCATTGCTGCACCCACCAAGAGTAACTCTGAGGGCTTACAGTGTTGTGGCAACGCCACCACCACCACCACCACGAAAGGCCCAATTTTTCAGCCCCTGTTCAAAAGGGGCATGTAATTACAATTCTTGATCTAATAATTCACAGCAGGGCCCATTCCTGCACCCACCAAGAGTAACTCTGAGGGCTTACAGTGTTGTGGCAACACCACCACCACCACCACGAAAGGCCCAATTTTTCAGCCCCTGTTCAACAGGGGCATGCAATTACAATTCTTGATCTAATAATTCACAGCAGGGCCCATTGCTGCACCCACCAAGAGTAACTGTCAGGGCTTACAGTGTTGTGGCACCAGCACCACCATCAAAGGCCCAATTTTTACTACCACTGTTCAACAATTATATGTAATTAAAATTCCTGATATAATAGTTGACAGCAGGGCGTTCCAGCACCAACCAAGAGTAACTGTGAGTGCTTACAGTGTTGTGCCAACACCAACAACTAAGGGGCCTATTTCTGCAGAGTATATACGGCAGGTCCCTACTTTCAAACATCCAACTTACAAACGACTCCTACTTGCAAACGCAAGAAGACAACAGGAAGTGAGAGGAAATCTACCCCTTGGAAGGAAAATTCTCTCCTGTAAGAATTAATATGGGAGAAAGGTGTCTCCTCTGTACTGATGCTTTATCAGCAATCCTTGTTTCAAGAAAAACACCACATTTCAAAAACAGTTGTCATTGGGACGGAAAGTGAGGTGAAATGTTCTGAACAGGGGCACAGACAGCAAAACAAATGTTACAGGGGTGATAACCCTTACCTATGTTTTCCAAAAAGTTTAAAAATAGATTTTTGGGCTGGAGCTACACTTAAACAATGTACCTGTTCAAAATTACAAACAGATTCTACATAAGAACAAACCTACAGTCCCTGTCTTGTATGCACCGCCTGTATACGGCTGTTCAGAGTATATAGGGCCTTTTTTATTTTATGTGCGGGGTTCCCCTTAATATCCATACAAGACCCAAAGGGGCTGGTAATGGGCTGGGGTAGGGGGGGGGGGGGGTCATGGGGTAGCTATGCCATTTTTCTTAAAGATTTTCATCCATATTACCGGGACCAGACAATACATTAAAGCCGCAAGCAGTTTTAAATGGCTTTTTTTTCCTTTAGAAGTGTCATTTTGTGCAGGGACAGTTCTAAACACGGGAAACACGTGGCACTTCACAGGCATACTTTAGACACCCCCCAGGTACGATATTTAAAGGAATATTTGACTTTTTTTTTTTCACTTTATGCATCATTAAAATGACTGCTCCCGAAAAACGACCGTTTTTAAAACTTCTTTTTGCATTGATACATGTCCCCTGGTGCAGAACCCGGGTTCCCAAACCCTTTTTAGGACAATAACATGCATAATAGTCGTTATAATTAGCACTTTAGAATTTGAACGTTCGCATCCATTGTATTTAATAGGGTTCTAATGTTCGTACGAACTTTCGGTCCGTTCGCGGGTTCTGGTGCGAACCGAACCCGGGGGTGTTCGGCTCATCACTATTCAAAATAAAAAAAATAATTTACAGTGAATTTCCCCGGCTTTCCCAATGAAGTGGGTGGGTGACCCCGCCCCGTGACATCACAGGGTGGGGTCACCCGCTCCCACGTCATTGGGAAAGCCCCGGCCTTCTCAATGAAGTGGCCAGGTGACCCCGCCCCAATGACGCTTACCAATGACGTGGGCGCGGGTGACGGGCGGGTCACCCCGCCCCCTCTTACGCGTCATGGGGGTTTCGTTCCTCGCTGGAGAATGAGTGGAGAGACTGCAGCGTCGCTGGAATGGATCATCGTTGGACATTCATTTTTTATTTTATTTTTTTTAAATAAAGGACTTGTCCAGCTGTGTCTGTGTGTTATTTACAATTTTTTACACTTTCTTTGTGAAATGGTAGGGGTACAATGTACCCGTTACCAATTCACATAGGGGGTGGGTTGGGATCTGGAGTTCCCCTTTGTTAAAGCCCCCCCGCCCGCAGACCCCCACAACCACCGGGCAAGGGTTGTGGGGATGAGGCCCTTGTCCCCATCAACATGGGGACAAGGTGCTTTGGGGGTCACAGACTCCCAAAGCATCCTCCCCATGTTGAGGACATTGGGCCTGGTACGGTTCAGGAGGCGGGGCACTCTCTCGTCCCCCCCTCTTTTCCTGTGGCCTGCCAGGTTGCGTGCTCGGATAAGGGTCTGGTATGGATTATTGGGGGGAACCCCACGCCATTTTTTTAAAAAAAATTGGCGTGGAGTTCCCCTTAAAATCCATACCAGACTTGAAGGGTCTGGTATGGATTTTTGGGGGGAACCCCACGCTATTTAAATAAAAAAAATGATGCAGGGTTCCCCTTAATATCCATACCAGACCTGAAGGGCCTGGTAATGGATTTTTGGGGTGACCCCACGCATTTTTTTTTAATTTTGGTTCCCTGCGCAAAATGTCATTTTTGAAGGAAAAAAAAGTCATTTAAAACTATTTCAGCTATTAACCACTTAAGACCCGGACCATTATGCAGCCTAAGGTGTTTTTACAATTTGACACTGCGCTGCTTTAACTGGTAATTGCGCGGTCATGCAATGTTGTACCCGAACAAAATTTTCGTCCTTTTCCTCCCACAAGCTTTCTTTTGATGGTATTTGATTGCCTCTGCGATTTTTATTTTTTGCGATATAAACAGAAAAAGACCGAAAATTTTGAAAAAAATATATATTTTCTACTTTCTGTTATAAGAAAAATCGAATAAACTCAATTTTAGTCATACATTTAGGCCAAAATGTATTCAGCCACATGTCTTTAGTAAAAAAAAAAATGTCAATAAGCGTATATTTATTGGTTTGCGCAAAAATTATAGCGTCTACAAACTAGGGTTCAATTTCTGGAATTTACACAGCTTTTAATTCATGACTGCCTATCTCATTTCTTAAGGTGCTAAAATGGCAGGGCAGTACAAAACCCCCCCAAATTACCCTATTTTGGAAAGTAAACACCCCAAGGAAATTGCTGAGAGGCATGTTGAGCCCATTGAATATTTTTTTTTTGTCCCAAGTGATTGACAATGACAAAAAAAAATGTCACTAAATGATATATTGCTCACACATGCCATGGCTATATGTGGAATTGCACCCCAAAATAAATTTCGCTGCTTCTCCTGAGTACGGAGATACCACATATGTGGGACTTTTTGGGAGCCTAGCCGCGTACAGGACCCCGAAAACCAAGCACCGCCTTCAAGATTTCTAAGGGCATACATTTTTGATTTCACTCCTCACTACCTATCACAGTTTTGAAGGCCATAAAATGCCAATATGGCACAAACCCCCCCCCCCAAATAACCCCATTTTGGAAAGTAGACACCCCAAGCTATTTGTTGAGAGGCATGTTGAGCCCATTGAATATAAAAAATTTTTGTCCCAAGTGATTGAATAATGACAAAAAAAATAAAATTACAAAAAGTTGTCTCTAAATGATATATTGCTCACACATGCCATGGTTATATGTGGAATTGTTATTTTCCCGCAACTTGTGTCAACATATAAAATATTCCATGGACTTGACATGCCTCTCAGCAAATAGCTTGGGGTGTCTACTTTCCAAAATGGGGTCATTTGGGGGGGGTTTTGAACTGTCCTGGAATTTTATGCACAACATTAGGAAGCTTATGTCACACATCATCCACTCTTCTAACCACTTGAAGACAAAGCCCTTTCTGACACTTTTTGTTTACATGAAAACATTTTTTTTTTTGCAAGAAAATTACGTTGAACCCCCAAACATTATATATTTTTTTAAAGCAAATGCCCTACAGATTAAAATGGTGGGTGTTGCATTTTTTTTCCCACACAGTATTTGTGCAGCGATTTTTCAAACACATTTTTTGGGGAAAAAAAAACTTTTTTTACATTTTAATGCACTAAAACACACTATATTGCTCAAATGTTTGATGAAATAAAAAAGATTATCTTAGGCCGAGTACATGGATACCAAACACGACATGCTTTAAAATTGTGCACAAATGCGCAGTGGCGACAAACTACATACATTGTTAAAAGCCTTTAAAAGCCTTTACAGAAAACCACCTTAGATTTACAGAGGACATCTACTTCTAAAATTACTGCCCTCGTTCTGACCTTCACTGTATTACCTCACATGCATGGTGCAATTGCTGTTTACATATGACGCCAGACCAACGATTGCGTTCGCCTTTGCGCAAGAGCAGGGGGGGACAGTTGTGCTTTTTTTTTTCTTTTTTTTTTTTATTATTTCTTTTGCTTTTTTATTTTATTTTTAAACTGTTCCTCCCATTTTTTATTTATTTTTTTACCATTTTTATTGTTATCTCAAGGAATTCAAATATCCCCTATGATAGCAATAGGTAGTGACAGGTACTCTTTTTTTGAAAAAATTGGGGTCTATTGGACCCTAGATCTTTCCTCTGCCCTCAAAGCATCTGACCACACCAAGATTGGTGTGATAAAATGCTTTCCCAATTTCCCAAAGGCGCTGTTTTTATCCAGGGGGGGACATTCCCTCCCACTGCTTGTAAAAGCAGTCTAGAGGCTAATTAGCCACTAGGATTGCTTTTACATGAAATCCGACCGCTGGCTGATAAGAATGATACCAAGATGATACCTAAACCCGCAGGCATCATTCTGGTATAACCATTCAAAGCCCAGCAACATACCAGTACGTTGATGGTCCTTGTTGGACATGTATTGTAATCTTTTTTTTCATGCAGCCTGTTGGCTGAATGAAAAAAAGAGATTGATCGGTGGTATGCTCACCATTAGAATACCTCCCTTCATCCACCCACTTCTAATGATGGGCATACATGTACCATTTATATATACCAAAGCATGGGGGCATCCTCCCGCAAAAAAGTTATGACGCGTACACACGGTCAGACTTTTCCGTGGGCAAGCCTCCGTCAGAATTTTGACTGTATGTACGCGGCATAAAAAGTTATTCCGCGTACACACGGTCAGACTTTTCCACGGGCAAGCCTCCGTTGGAATTTCGACCGTATGTACGCGGCATTAGGAGCAAAATCGCTCCTCCGCCCCTGCTGCCCCCATGCTTCGGCACATATGCTCTTTTTTTTTAACTGTGGTGGTGAAATCACCTCCTACAGCGTTGGAGTCACGGCTTTATGTATCGTGGGAGCAAACGCTGTTGCTGTCAAGATAAATATATCTGCGCTGCAACTGAATGGCGTACCTGCTAAGCAAATGATGGTTAACATTATAACGAAGTCACATTACAATATAACAGTAAGACCTTACCATACCATACCTGCAAAGCAAATACCAAAAAAAAAATAGTAAAAAAGAAAACATTTTTTAACGCAACCTGTGCCCAAAATATATATATGCCGAAGCATGGGGGCATCCTCCCGCAAAAAAGTTATGCCGCGTACACACAGTCGGACTTTTCCACGGGCAAGCCTCCGTCGGAATTTCGACCGTATGTACGCAGCATAAAAAGTTATGCCGCGTACACACGGTCTGACTTTTCCATGGGCAAGCCTCCGTCGGAATTTCGACTGTATGTACGCGGCATAAAAGGTTATGCCGCGTACACACGGTTGGACTTTTCCACGGGCAAACCTCCGTCGGAATTTTGACCGTATGTACGCGGCATTAGGAGCAAAATCGCTCCTCCGCCCCTGCTGCCCCCATGCTTCGGCATATATGCTCTTTTTTTTTTAACTGTGGTGGTGAAATCACCTCCTACAGCACTGGAGTCACGACTTTATATATCGTGGGAGCAAATGCTGTTGCTGTCAAGATAAATAAATCTGCGCTGCAGCTGAATGGCGTACCTGAAAACAAAAAAATGGTTAACAATAAAACGCAGTAAAGTATAAAAAAATTACATACCTGAAAAGCAAGCATGATAAAACATAACAACAATAAAACATTGCAGAATATAATACAGTAAAAAAGAGCAGAACAATAGAGAGAGAATAGAAAAGGAGAGAACACTAAAATGACAACTATTTATTTTTTTGTATATTTTTTTTTGTTTTTAATTTTTTCCTTTTTTTTAACCCTTTTTTTTGTAACTGTAAAACTTTTTGGTTCCAGGTTTGGGTCTCTCAAAATGCTGTGGCATCTTGGGAGACCCTGTGTAAGTGTGTCCTATCCTGTGCATTGCTGTACCCTACGCTAAAACTTCACTAGTGTGTGGTAGCGTTCAAAACATTTACCAATGCAAAGACCAGGATCATCAGGACAGCGGGGACAATAATAACGGGTGTCACGCCTAAATCCACGCTTTCTACAGACACAAATTTTTCTTTGGGGGGCTCATTGGGTAGGGGTACTCTCGAGGACATACAGAAAATGCCTCTCATGCAGCCGGCTTACTGCATTTGATTGGGAATGGTGAGGTTCCAGGAGGTATGTGATGATCTCATCCTGGAATTGAAGGAAGGATCCAGTCTGTCCTGAAGCTCTGTATAGCACATGAGCATTCAGCAAAGCCAATTGAAATAAGTATAGACACTTTTTTGTACCAGAGTCTCGCCTTACGGGCAATGTTATACGGCGCCAACAACTGGTCGTTGAGGTCCACCCCTCCCATGTTTTGGTTATATTTGTGGATACAGAGGGGTTTCTCCACAACACCAGTCACCATGCGAATTTGGACTGTCGTGTCTGTGTGAAGGGAGGTAAAAACGAAAACATTCTTATTATCCCTCTACTTCACAGCGAGCAAGTTATTACACTTCAAGCAGGCTCTCTCCCCCTGCCTTAGATGAGAATCTACAAGCCCCTGGGGAAAGCCCCGGCGATTAGGTCACACGGTGCCACATGCTCCAATTTGCTGATCAAACAAGTGACTAAACAGTGGCACGCTCATGTAATAATTGTCCACATACAAGTGGTACCCCTTTCCGAATAAGGGTGACACCAAGTCCCACACAATCTTGCCAGCGCTCCCTATGTAATCTGAGCAGTTCTCCGGCTCTACCTGACTGTCTTTTCCCTTATAAAGCATAAAGCTCCATACATAGCCTGTTGCCCTGTCACAGAACTTAGAGCTTGACCCCGTATCTGGCACGCTTGCTGGGAAGGTACTGTTTGAAAGACAAGCGGCCAGAAAATTTAATCAGGGACTCGTCAACGCAGACAACTTGATGGGGAGTATACAAGGCTGCAAAATGTTAGTTGAAGTGGTTTATGAGGGGCCGAAGTTTGTAGAGCCAATCGTATTCAGGGTCTCCACGTGACGACAAAGTTCATTGTCGTTGAAATGCATGAACCGCAAGATCGCCTCGTATCGTTTCCTGGCCATGGAAGCAGAGAACACGGGCATATGGCCATGTGGGCGTGTTGACCAATACTTCCGCATCTTCGGGAATTTATGTATGCCCATGTTGAGGGAAAGGCCCAGAAATATCTTAAATTCAGAAACCGTAACTGGTTTCCATTCTCTGGCAAGGGCGGACTGGGGACAAGTGGCGATGAATCGACCAGCATACAAATTAGTTTGGTCCACAATAGATCTATAGAGATCTTCCGTGAAAATCAGCGAATAAAAATCAAGTGACGTAAAATCAGCTGTTTCCACCTGAATACCGGGTTGGCCAGTGAATGGGGGAAGTACGGGTGCTGCAGAAGTGGTGGTGACCCAATCAGGATTGGCGAATGCAGCAGGAAGGGCACTATGGGAACGACGGGCCTGTCTTTGTCTTCTTTTTGGTGGCAGCGGGACACTATTTGTGCTTGCCACCTCGCCAGTTTGAACTGCACTTATGGGACTGGCCACGTCACCACGTGATACTGCAGTGCTGGATGGGCGGAGGGGCAAAATGCAGGTGTTAGTGGGTATCTGGGCTGATCCCGCCAACAATGTGTTTTTGGGAACCCTAAACTGCTGGGGACGCTAGTATAGATCTGAGCAGATCAGATATTGATCTGTTCAGATACTATACCACTAAGGGAGGTGTATGCTATGCGCATGGGTGTTAGCGTTACTGGCACTAACCTGACGCTGCCTGGGGCGACGCAGACCCTCTCTGATGCTAAAACCTAATTGATATCACCCAACGGGCGATCAGGGGGTTAAACCTTTATTGGGTTATATACGGCGGGTGCCATGATGCTATAAAAAGCAAACTAACCAACCAGCGTCACCCGTAACACTTATACGGTGATCACTGGTGAAAGGGTTAACTCTAGGGGCAATCAGGGGGTTAAAATCTTTATTAGGTAATACATGGGGGTACACGACGCTATAAAAACCTGGCGGCGAACTTAAAAAAATAACTGGCTACCTAGCGGCAACAGCGACACTAATACAGCGATCAGAAAAATAATTGCTTAGTGGCACTGGCGATAGGGGGTGAAAGGGTTACCTGGGGGGCAATCAAAGGGGTTAAACCTTTATTAGGGGGGGTTAGGGGGCTACCCTGGACCTAAAGGGGCCTAAACCTAACTGCCCTGCAACTTTTTACTGTCACAAATGATACTAAATGCAGTGATCAGTAAATAAATGATCACTGCAATCAGTGACACTGTGACTGGGGGCTTGGGGGTGACCTGGGTGGTGATCTGGGGGTTACTGGGGGGGTGATTTATGTGCCTATGTGTGCTGGTGTCAGCTTAGTGTTAGTGCATTAACCTGATGTCTTCTCTCCTCGGCACTCCGGACGAAAAGAGCGCCGCATGGAGAGATGACATCACTTCCTCCTGCCTGTGTTTACATTACACAGGCAGGGGGAGCATATCATTCGCCAGGAGCGATCGTGAGGGGGTGTCCAGAAACCAATGGCCGCCCCCTCAACACGGATCGCTCCTGAAGCGAAACGGACCGCCGGCGGTCCTTAAGTGGTTAATGAATTGTCGGTCCCGGCAATACAGATAAAAGTAATTGAAAAAAATGACAGGGACCCGACAATTCATTACAGCCGCGAGTAGTTTTAAATTACTTTTTTCCTTCAGAAATTACATTTTGTGCAGGGACAATTCTAAACACGGGAAACATGCGCTACTTTACAAGCATACTTTAGACACCCCCAGGTACGAAATTTAAAGGAATATTTCACTTTTATTGTTTCACTTTAAGCATTATTAAAATCACTGCTCCCCAAAAAACGTCCGTTTTTAAAACTGTTCTTGCATTGATACATGTCCCCTGGGGCAGAACCCGGGTCCCCAAACACTTTTTATGACAATAACTTGCATATTAACCTTTAAAATTAACACTTTTGATTTCTTCCATAGAATTTTAAAGGGTGTTCTGCGGCTTTTCGAATTTGCCGCGAACACCCCAAATTGTTCGCTGTTCGCCGAACAAGCGAACAGCCAATGTTCGAGTCGAACTCATGTTCGACTCGAACATAAAGCTCATCCCTAGTCCTCAGGAAGGATGTACTGGAAATTAAGAGAGTACAAAGAAGGGCAACAAAGCTAATAAAGGGTCTGGAGGATATTAGTTATGAGGAAAGGTTGCAAGCACTGAACTGATTCTCTCTGGAGAAGAGACGCTTGAGAGGTGATATGGTTTCAATTTACAAATACCATACTGGTGACCCCACAATAGGGATGAAACTTTTTCGCGGAAGGGAGTTTAACAAGACATGTGGCCACTCATTAAAATTAGAAGAAAAGAGGTTTAACCTTAAACTACGTAGAGGGTTCTTTACTGTAAGAGCGGCAAGGATGTGGAATTCTCTTCCACAGGCAGTGGTCTCAGCAGGGGGCATCGATGGTTTCAATAAACTATTAGATAAGCACCTGAACGACAACAACATACAGGGATATACAAGGTAATACTGACATATAATCACACACATAGGTTGGACTTGATGGACTTGTGTCTTTTTACAAACTCACCTATTATGTAACTATATGTAACTATGTAACAGTTGTGCAATAGTTGTCTATTATCACTGGTAAAAGCCAAAGTCATATCCAAGCACCCATTCAAAGTTGCGTCAAAGTTGCTTCAAAGTTGCATTCCAAAGCAACTTTGGAGTCACACAAGTGTGAATGGAGCCTTAGGCTTGGTTCACACTGCTGTGATCTGAAAGTCACACGACCTACAGTGCTACTTTGCCAGGCAACTTCAGCGCAACTTCGGCACGACTTCAGCGTGACTTAGTGCGACTTCGGCACCACTTTGGCATGACTTCAGCGCGACTTTTAAGCCACTTCAGGGAATGCCTGTTCAATATTCCTGTAATGTCAGATCCAAATCACATAAATTAAGATGAGGATCCGACATGGAGGAAACTTCCATTAAAGTCATCGGGCACAACTCGGATAGAGGTCGCCTTGAAGTAGTACAGGAACCTTTTCTAAAGTCGGAGCGACTTTAGTAGTGCTAATTAAGATAGCTCTCATTGACTAAAATGGGATGTCACGCAACTTGGGATCTCACAAGTCGGATCCCAAGTCAGGGCAGTGTGAAACAAGCCTTACACTGAACCTGATGCTTCCTGTTATTTGGAACTAATAAATAATAATTCATTCATTCATGGGTTCCTGCTTCCTCTGTTGTGAGAGGAAGGAGGAGGCTCCTAAATGTAAAAAGTAGTACTGTTTACGTTTGTGATAGCTGTGATTAGTTATCACAGCGATCACAATGTACAGAGAAACTTGAACTGGCTCTGAACACCATTCCTGCATTCTGTGATGTGAGCTGTTGGATGATGGATGGTTCAAATCACAGCAATAATGAGTGCATTGGCCATCTAAGGGTTATTTCTACAGTGCCATTTATAAACAGCACTGCAACACTTAATGTCCACCACTTTGCCGTTTAAGAACATGCGGCAGTAGACAAGTGGCTAAAGGTGAAGTAAGAGGTTCTGAAAGAACAAACAACCATACTCTTCTCTATGTTGCAGTATTGGTGTGATGCTGCAGCTGTCCCATGTTGGCCCAAAGACTGAGATCTAAGCAATCTCACGATTGCTGATCATTCATCTCTTGGTCTTCCTAGAGTGGAGGCCATCATTCCCTGGTTCACCTGGCTAGGGAGGGGGCGGCACAGCTGGTTCTGGCCTTCAGGCATGCACTAAGAGGTGGATCCAGTTGCCAATAAGCCAGCCAGGTGGATCCTTCTAGAGCCTGGAGTGGCTCTGCCTCATCAGCTGATAGTAGGAAATAACCCACTATAAACTGACACTGGGTCTCAGGAGAACAAATGTAAATGTACTTCTGTGACCCACAAGATAAGTATGGTTAAAAAAGGTATATTATAATGGTTTTGTTTTATTTTAAAAAAATAAAGTTTATACATTTTTAAACTGATGTCTTATATCTCTTTTTTTCATTTGTATAAAACCAAGCAATACTATATAAATGGTTTATTGATGTCATAATGCACTGTATACATTTTGTAAATTAATTTATTGTTTTATAAATCAGCATGTTAAAACTATACAATATGTGTAAAACCTTTACAATATGGATGAGGAACAGCCAAACTCTGCTACTAAGGTGAGGTTGTAGAATGTCATAGGTCATACACCATGGTAAGACTGAGCACAGCAACAAGACACAAGGTAGTTATACTACATCAGCAAGGTCTCCCCTAGGCAAATATGGAGATTCAGGATGTGCTGTTCAAGCTCTTTTGAAGAAGCACAAAGAAATTGGCAATGTTCAGGACAGTAAAAGCAGTCTTCCGCCAAGGAAGCTTAATGCAGCAGATGAAACACACATCATGTTTATTTGCCTTCGACATTGGAAGATGTCCAGCAGTGTCATCAGCACAAAACTGGCAGAAACCAGTGGGACCCAGGAACACCCATCTACTGCCTGGAGAAGTTTGGTCAGAAGTGGTCTTCATGGAAGAATTGCAGTCAAAAAGCCATACCTCTGATGCAGAAACAAGGCTAAGGCCTCGTACACACGGCCGAGATTCTCGTTGAGAAAAACATGTCGTTTTTTTCGACGAGATTCTTGGACAAGAAACTTGTCCCGGCCGAGTGTACACACGCTCGTTTCAAAGAACCCGCGGTTCTTTGAAAGGAGTGTACGCGGTGACGTCATCGACTACGTCGAGCATGCGCTCGTCACATTCGATGCCGTCGCCGCCATCTTGGTACACCCTACGTATGCCTAGGAAGCTACCGCGCATGCGTCAAATTCATTTCGAACATGCGCGGGCTTCCGGGCGGACAGGTAAGTGTACACACACTCACTTTTCTCGTCGAGAAACACGCCGAGGAGAATCTCGACGAGAAAATAGAGAGCAGGTTCTCTATTTTCTCGTCGAGGTTTCTTGTCGGTTTTCTCGACGAGAAACACGCTAGCAGCGTACACACGACCGATTTACTCGGCAAGACCTCTCTGCCAGCAAGTTTCTTGCTGGTTCTTGCCGAGAAAATCGGTCGTGTGTACGAGGCCTGAGTGACTCAACCATGCATGACAACATAGGAACTGGGTTGCAAAAAATTACAGCAAGTGATTTGGCCTGGTGAGTCAAAATGTTAAATATTTGGCAGTAGAAAGGGACAGTTTGATCACTAAAGGGGTTAAGAGTGGTACGATAATGAGTGTCTGCAGGCAACAGTGAAACTTGGTGGAGGTTCCTTGCAAGTTTGTTTTGGGGCTGCATTATTGCAAATAGGGTTGGAGATTTAGTCAGGATCAATGGTGTCCTCAATGCTGAGACATACAGGCAGATATTTATCCATCATGCCATACCTTTAGGGAGTCATGTGATTGGCCCCAAATATATTCTGGGGCAGGACAACATTCTAAATATACAACCAATGTCATTAAGAACTATCTTCAGCATAAAAAAGAAAAAGTCCTGGAAGTGATGGTTTGGTTCCTATAAAGCCCTGATCTGACATCATCGAGTCTGTCTGGAATTACAGGAAGAGACAGAAAGATCTGAGGCAGCCTAAATCCACAGACAATCTGTGGTTAGTTCTCCAAGATGTTTGGAACAACCTTTCTGCGAGTTCCTTAAAAAACTGTGGGCAAGAGTACCTAGATGAATTGAAAGAAATGCTTAAACGTGCATCCTCACAAAACGTAGTCTTGCTCTGCTCTACATGTTTTGCGTATCGTGACTAGGGATGAGCTTCGAGTTCGAGTCGAACTCATGTTCGACTCGAACATTGCCTGTTCGCCCGTTCGCCGAACAGCGAACAAATTGGGGTGTTCGCGGCAAATTCGAAAAGTCTATGGGAGAAAAGTGCTAATTATAAAGGCTTATATGCAAGTTATTGTCATAAAAAGTGTTTGGGGACCCAGGGGACATGTACCAATGCAAAAAAAAGTTTTAAAAACGTCCGTTTTTTCGGGAGCAGTGATTTTAATAATGCTTAAAGTGAAACAATAAAAGTGAAATATTCCTTTAAATTTCGTACCTGGGGGTGTCTAAAGTATGCTTGTAAAGTAGCGCATGTTTCCCGTGTTTAGAATTGTCCCTGCACAAAATGTAATTTCTGAAGGAAAAAAGTAATTTAAAACTACTCGCGGCTGTAATGAATTGTGGGGTCCCTGTCATTTTTTTCAATTACTTTTATCTGTATTGCCGGGACCGACAATTCATTAACCACTTAAGGACCGCCGGCGGTCCGTTTCGCTTCAGGAGCGATCCGTGATGAGGGGGCGGCCATTGGTTTCTGGACACCCCCTCACGATCGCTCCTGGCGAATGAGATGCTCCCCCTGCCTGTGTAATGTAAACACAGGCAGGAGGAAGTGATGTCATCTCTCCATGCGGCGCTCTTTTCGTCCGGAGCGCCGAGGAGAGAAGACATCAGGTTAGTGCACTAACACTAAGCTGACACCAGCACACATAGGCACATAAATCACCCCCCCAGTAACCCCCAGATCACCACCCAGGTCACCCCCAAGCCCCCAGTCACAGTGTCACTGATTGCAGTGATCATTTATTTACTGATCACTGCATTTAGTATCATCTGTGACAGTAAAAAGTTGCAGGGCAGTTAGGTTTAGGCCCCTTTAGGTCCAGGGTAGCCCCCTAACCCCCCCTAATAAAGGTTTAACCCCTTTGATTGCCCCCCAGGTAACCCTTTCACCCCCTATCGCCAGTGCCACTAAGCAATTATTTTTCTGATCGCTGTATTAGTGTCGCTGTTGCCGCTAGGTAGCCAGTTATTTTTTTAAGTTCGCCGCCAGGTTTTTATAGCATCGTGTACCCCCATGTATTACCTAATAAAGGTTTTAACCCCCTGATTGCCCCTAGAGTTAACCCTTTCACCAGTGATCACCGTATAAGTGTTACGGGTGACGCTGGTTGGTTAGTTTGCTTTTTATAGCATCATGGCACCCGCCGTATATAACCCAATAAAGGTTTAACCCCCTGATCGCCCGGCGGGTGATATCAATTAGGTTTTAGCATCAGAGAGGGTCTGCGTCGCCCCAGGCAGCGTCAGGTTAGTGCCAGTAACGCTAACACCCACGCGCATAGCATACACCTCCCTTAGTGGTATAGTATCTGAACAGATCAATATCTGATCTGCTCAGATCTATACTAGCGTCCCCAGCAGTTTAGGGTTCCCAAAAACACATTGTTGGCGGGATCAGCCCAGATACCCACTAACACCTGCGTTTTGCCCCTCCGCCCATCCAGCACTGCAGTATCACGTGGTGACGTGGCCAGTCCCATAAGTGCAGTTCAAACTGGCGAGGTGGCAAGCACAAATAGTGTCCCGCTGCCACCAAAAAGAAGACAAAAGAAGACAAAGACAGGCCTGTCGTTCCCATAGTGCCATAGGGTTGGAGATTTAGTCAGGATCGATGGTGTCCTCAATGCTGAGACATACAGGCAGATATTTATCCATCATGCCATACCTTTAGGGAGTCATGTGATTGGCCCCAAACATATTCTGGGGCAGGACAACATTCTAAATATACAACCAATGTCATTAAGAACTATCTTCAGCATAAAAAAGAAAAAGTCCTGGAAGTGATGGTTTGGTTCCTATAAAGCCCTGATCTGACATCATCGAGTCTGTCTGGAATTACAGGAAGAGACAGAAAGATCTGAGGCAGCCTAAATCCACAGACAATCTGTGGTTAGTTCTCCAAGATGTTTGGAACAACCTTTCTGCGAGTTCCTTAAAAAACTGTGGGCAAGAGTACCTAGAAGAATTGAAAGAAATGCTTAAACGTGCATCCTCACAAAACGTAGTCTTGCTCTGCTCTACATGTTTTGCGTATCGTGACTAGGGATGAGCTTCGAGTTCGAGTCGAACTCATGTTCGACTCGAACATTGCCTGTTCGCCCATTCGCCGAACAGCGAACAAATTGGGGTGTTCGCGGCAAATTCGAAAAGTCTATGGGAGAAATCTAAAGTGCTAATTATAAAGGCTTATATGCAAGTTATTGTCATAAAAAGTGTTTGGGGACCCAGGGGACATGTACCAATGCAAAAAAAAGTTTTAAAAACGTCCGTTTTTTCGGGAGCAGTGATTTTAATAATGCTTAAAGTGAAACAATAAAAGTGAAATATTCCTTTAAATTTCGTACCTAGGGGGTGTGTATGATATGCATGTAATTTACATTTACACAGTGAAGGAAGTTCCCCATCAGGTCCGCTCAGGCCAATGACGAAGGCGCGGTCTGACATACCGAGGGGGCGGACCTGATGGGGAACTTCCTTCACTGTGTAATACATGTATAGACCAGCCCCTTCTCATTTTCGCATCAGGTCCTCTGCCTTACACCGAGTCATTGGCTGAGTGGACCTGATGGGGAACTTTAGAAGGGGCGGGTCTATACATGTAATAGACTGCGGAGGAAGTTCCCCATCAGGTCCGCTCAGGCTCAGCCACTGACGGAGAGTGCTGGACATCGGATCACCGCAGGACACTGGATTTCACCGCTGGAATTTTTTTTTTTTTATTTATTTTTTTTTTTTAATAAAATACTTTTCCAAGGTGTTTGTTGTGTTTTTTTCGTGAAATGGTAGGGGTACAATGTACCCCTTACCAATTCACATAGTGGGGGGCCGGGATCTGGGGGTCCCCTTTGTTAAAGGGGTCTTCCAGATTCTGATAAGCCCCCCACCCGCAGACCCCCACAACCACCGGGCAAGGGTTGTGGGGATGAGGCCCTTGTCCCCATCAACATGGGGACATCCTTCCCCATGTTAAGGGCATGTGGCCTGGTACGGTTCAGGAGGGGGGGCGCTCTCTCTTCCCCCCCTCTTTTCCTGCGGCCTGCCAAGTTGCGTGCTCAGCTAAGGGTCTGGTATGGATTTTTGGGGGGACTCCAAGCCATTTTTTTTTTATTTGGGGTGGAGTTCCCCTTAAAATCCATGCCAGATCTGAAGGGCCTGGTATGGATATTTGGGGGAATCGCACACATTTTTTTTTAAATTTGCGGCGGGGTTCCCCTTAATATCTATACCAGACCTGAAGGGCTTGGTAATTGAATTCTGGGGGACCCCCACGCTTTTTTTTTATCAATGACTTTTGTATGTATTGCCAGGAGCCGACAATTCATTAATAGCCGCGAGTGAGTTTTAAATGACTTTTTTTCCTTCAAAAATGACATTTTATGCAGGGACAGTTCTAAGCACGGGAAACATGCACCACTTTACATGCATATCATACACACCCCCTAGGTACGAAATTTAAAGGAATATTTCACTTTTATTTTTTCATTTTAAGCATTATTAAAATCACTGCTCCCGAAAAAACGGCAGTTTTTAAAACTTATTTTTGCATTGATACATGTCCCCTGGGGCAGGACCCGGGTCCCCAAACACTTTTTAGGACAATAACTTGCATATAAGCCTTTATAATTAGCACTTTAGATTTCGAACGTTCGAGTCCATTGTATTTAATAGGGTTCTAAAGTTCATGCAAACATTCTGTCTGTTCGCAGGTTCTGGTGCGAACCGAACAGGGGGGTGTTCGGCTCATCCCTGATCGTGACGCTTCTTCAGGAGCATAATAGTAAACAGGTCGTATTGAGTGGTGCAAAACGAACCTGGATACCAGTACACTGGCAGTCTATTTAAAACAGATAGCCAGTTGGGTCAGTAGAAATCATAATAAACAACAGCAGGGTAATTTAGCGAAGCACAGTCTGCTGGTAAGCAGAAGAAGGGGGTTCCCTCCAGGTATGTAGAGCTAGAGACGCCAGGGGGTGTGCATCGGTCGGAGCCTGGTGCATGGGCTAGGCAGAACTAATCTGTCTTCGCAAACCTGTGAGGAGCCTCTCCTGTGCGCTGTTGTTCAGCGCACAGGAGAGGCTCCTCACAGGTTTGCTAAGCACACGCACGGTCCAAGTCTTAAGCTTGGTCATGCTACCTTTTTGGGGGCTACACTGGGGACAGATTAGTTTTGCCTAGCCCATATTCGCAAATAAATGAAGAAGATATATTCAAACCCACTATTATTATTCCCTCTAAAAAAAACTGTTGAAATACAGTAATACTGAAATACTCAGACTTATTAAAAAGTTTGCTGTTTTCACTCAAGTCATACTGTAATAGATTGCCTCTGGCCCAAAACCAGAATGTATGTCCTGTTCTGTGATCCTAATTCAATGTAATGTGAGAGCATGCATGCCTAGGAATGACACACTGAGACACACTGAGACACACTTGGTCAGTGCAAAGCTCCTTCCCAACAGGCCCGCCTTTATTTAGGTTACAGCTCTTTATAGCCAAAGTGACATAAGCAATCGTCATCACAAATGTGTGAATATCATTGGTTCATTCCATATCTGGTCCTTTTCTTATGACGTCTGTTTCTTCCACATGTCGAAGCATTCCAGAGCTCGGCAGCCATTTTAGCTTAGACGATGCGAGGAGGGAATTGAAGGAGTGGACATCTGTTCCTCGTCTTCATTCTGAGATGAATAACTTCACAGCTTTCAATCAAGGAAAATAATACTAATGTTTCTCATCTTGTTACTAGTGTTGAGCAGACCCGAACTGTAAAGTTCGGGTCCGTACCGAATTTTGGCGTTTTCCCGACCCCGGACCCGGACCCGGATTTTGCGCTAAAGTCCGGGTTCGGGTTCGGATTCGGGAATTTAATGGCGCAGTTAGAAATGCTTCAGGGGCCAGCCAATCACCATTTGATTAGCTGGTGTGCCCTTAGAAGCCATCATAGCCATGCCTTTTAATGGCATGGCTGTGATTGGTCAGTGCAACATGTGACCCAGCATGTGACCAGCTTCTATATAAGAAAGAGGCACACAGCACAGATCGTCACTCTGCTTTTAGACAGTGTAGGGAAAGGATCCTGGCTGCTGTTGCTGTGAGGGAGAGAATTATATGATAGGAGTTAGTCCTGATTCTGCAATCTACTGATAGAAAAGATAGGGAGACAGTGTAGTGTAGTGTAGTGTAGGGGCAGGATCCTGTTTGTGCTTTCAGGGAGAGAGATTTAGATAGGAGTCCAGATTGAGAGATATAATAGCTCAGCGATCTGCATAGGTTTATCTGTTTGTGTTGCAAGCTCAGTGCACCAGCACTGCATTACGTTGAGTGATACACCTATTCCATACTGTGGCTGTATTGTGCTCTTGCTAAAAGACCTATTTCGGTCAGAAAAAAAAAAAAAAAAGCACTTTATTGTGCTTTTGCTAAAAAGACCCATTTTTGGGCCACCCCCAAAAAAAAGGCACTTTATTGTGCTGTTGCAAAAAAAAAAAAGGCACTTTGTTGTGCGCAAAAAAGACCTATTTTTGGGCAAAAAAAATATTTTGCAGTGTATATCTCTAGTTGTGTGAAATAACCAATTTCTATATATTTTTCTTGTACTATGCTATACTAAAAAAAAAAAAAAAACTTTTTTTTGAATAGCATTCTCTGCAGCTGTGCGATTCAGCGGATATATACTGTGGTTGTGTTGTGCTCTTCCAAAAAACGCCATTTAGGGCCACAGAAAATATTTTGCAGTGTGAAATACACATGTGGAGGTGTGTAAAATAAACAATTTCTATATATTGTACAGTGCTATACTAAAAAAAAAAACATTTTTTTTTAATAGCATTCTCTGCACTTCTATAGCTGTGCGATTCAGTGGTTAAATACTGTGGTTGTGTTGTGCTCTTGCAAAAAACGCCATTTAGGGCCACAGAAAATAAATTGCAGTGTGAAATACACATGTGGAGGTGTGTAAAATAAACAATTTCTATATATTGTACAGTGTTATACTAAAAAAAACAACATTTTTTTTGAATAGCATTCTCTGCACTTCTATAGCTGTGCGATTCAGTGGTTAAATACTGTGGTTGTGTTGTGCTCTTGAAAAAAACGCCATTTAGGGCCACAGAAAATATTTTGCAGTGTGAAATACATATCTGGAGGTGTGTGAAAAAACAAAATTTTTTTTGAATAGCATTCTCTGCACTTCTATAGCTGTGCGATTCAGTGGTTAAATACTGTGGTTGTGTTGTGCTCTTGCAAAAAACGCCATTTAGGGCCACAGAAAATAAATTGCAGTGTGAAATACACATGTGGAGGTGTGTAAAATAAACAATTTCTATATATTGTACAGTGCTATACTAAAAAAAACAAAATTTTTTTTGAATAGCATTCTCTGCACTTCTATAGCTGTGCGATTCAGTGGTTAAATACTGTGGTTGTGTTGTGCTCTTGCAAAAAACGCCATTTAGGGCCACAGAAAATAAATTGCAGTGTGAAATACACATGTGGAGGTGTGTAAAATAAACAATTTCTATATATTGTACAGTGCTATACTAAAAAAAACAACATTTTTTTTGAATAGCATTCTCTGCACTTCTATAGCTGTGCGATTCAGTGGTTAAATACTGTGGTTGTGTTGTGCTCTTGCAAAAAACGCCATTTAGGGCCACAGAAAATAAATTGCAGTGTGAAATACACATGTGGAGTTGTGTAAAATAAACAATTTCTATATATTGTACAGTGCTATACTAAAAAAAACAACATTTTTTTTGAATAGCATTCTCTGCACTTCTATAGCTGTGCGATTCAGTGGTTAAATACTGTGGTTGTGTTGTGCTCTTGCAAAAAACGCCATTTAGGGCCACAGAAAATAAATTGCAGTGTGAAATACACACGTGGAGGTGTGTAAAATAAACAATTTCTATATATTGTACAGTGCTATACTAAAAAAAACAAAATTTTTTTTGAATAGCATTCTCTGCACTTCTATAGCTGTGCGATTCAGTGGTTAAATACTGTGGTTGTGTTGTGCTCTTGCAAAAAACGCCATTTAGGGCCACAGAAAATATTTTGCAGTGTGAAATACACATGTGGAGGTGTGTAAAATAAACAATTTCTATATATTGTACAGTGCTATACTAAAAAAAACAACATTTTTTTTGAATAGCATTCTCTGCACTTCTATAGCTGTGCGATTCAGTGGTTTTTTTTTTTTGAATCAAAAAGGTTTTTATTGATCACCAGATAGATCACAACAGTTTCCATTGTACAAAAAATAGCAAGGGTTTCCCTCTGCTGGCGAACTGTAAAACAACATATAAGATCACATCAAAAACAGCACCACAATCTTGCATGTATAAGCATATTAATCCTCGGCCGCTTGGTTTCAATTTTACTGCAAAAGTCGGGACATCACCAGCTCCCTGGGGCTCAGGCCAGGGGTATCAAGCCATTGGGACCAAATACTCTCAAACCTGCTCGGGCTTCCCCTGTGCTGGTATATGTACTTTTCCATTATAAGAGTATTCCCCATGTGTGCTACCCAAGAGGTGGTGGTAGGCGGTGAGACTGACTTCCAACCCATCAAAATAAGCTTCCTAGCCTGAAACAGGGCCCTAGAGACCGCGACCCTGGTCAACTCCCCAGGGATCGCTTCCTCCAAGATCCCCAGCAGGCAGCACTTAGGGTCCAAAGGGATCGTAGTTTGAAACACTCTGTTTATTGTACCCACCACCTCAGTCCAATACCTGTGAAGATTAGGGCATCTCCACAGGAGATGAATGAGATCTCCATTGTGCCTCTGACATCTACCACACACAGGGTCCCCGAGCTTACCCATCTTATATAATTTCAGCGGGGTGTAATGTACCCTCAATAATATATATAGCTGTGACACTTTCTGCGCAACGTTTAAAGAACAAGTAGTGACTGACTGCCACGCCTCCTCCCATTGGTCCCCTGACAGTGTACCTATGTCCTTCTCCCACATGGATTCCGCCCTGCTCGGGAATGCCTGCAGGTGACTTGCCAGTAACATCTGGTAGCATTGTGAGATAAATCCTTTTGTTTCAGTGCTAGTGTGCAGCACACGGAACACCGGGGCGGGCGACTGAACCCATTCCACCGCATTCCCGTGTGCCGCAACCGCATGTTGAAGCTGCATGTAGTAATAATGCATATGAGCTGGGAGGTCAAATCTGGCCTGCAGTTCGGGGAAAGTGAGAAGCCTGCCGTTAACGAAAATGTGGGACAGCAGAGCCACACCATGGGCACGCCATCTGGGCCCCTGCTGCAGCTTCACCAACTCCACATAAGACCTATTGCCCCATATTGGGCTGTCCTCTGTGAATCCCTGCACTCCCTGGAGTTGTCGGCCCTTATTCCAGACTTTCTGGATAAGTGCGAGCGTCGGGGTCCGCTTGTTGGATTTGAGGAACATTTGCGCCTCCAGCCCCATCGGGATAGTCTCAGCGCCAGTGGCCGACAGCATCAGTCGTGCCGCCGAGCTCCCCAGGTCCTGGGACATAGAGCCGATCAAATGCTGTAACTGGGCCGCTATGTAGTACAGCCAAGGATTGGGAACCGCCAGCCCCCCACTGTCCTTGGCCCGCTGCAAGTGTTCCAGTCTAATCCGAGGGGGCCTAGTATGCCATAGCAACCGTCGGAAGAGAGTGTTCACTATTCGGAAGATTTTCAGGAGTATCACTACAGGCGAGTTATGAAGAAAGTAAAGTAGTTGTGGCATTAAAATCATTTTGATCAGATTGGCTTTACCTGCAAGTGACATTTTTAGGGTGTTCCAAGTATTAATTTTGTCCCTAAACCGGGACAGCAATGGGTGCACATTAAGGGAGCAGTAGTCCCCCAGCCTGGGCGACACCTGTACCCCCAAATATTTAAAGCTAGATACAACTGGGATGGGACAAGAGTCCGGCAGGGCTACCCCACCATCCTCATCCAACAGCATCAGGGCGGATTTTGACCAATTAATGGTCAATCCCGAGTAGTGGCCGAATTGCTCTATTATTGACATAGCCCCGGGGATGGAGTGCGTGGGGTCCTCCAGGAACAGCAGCATGTCGTCCGCGTACAACATGATTTTTTCTTGCAGCGTGCCATATTGGAATCCCCGGACGCGGGCACTAGCCCGTATCAGGGCAGCCAATGGCTCTATAGCGATCGCGAAGAGCAGGGGGGACAGGGGACATCCCTGCCTCGTCCCCCTACCCAGAGCAAAGGCCGGTGACATCCTACCCGCGACCCTAATGGTTGCCTGGGGGGACGCGTACAGCAGCCTGACCCACTCTATAAACTTGTCCCCAAAGCCAAACTTGGCCAACGTCGCCCAGAGGAACCTCCAACTGACACTATCAAATGCCTTGTTGGCATCAAGGGACAAGAGCGCCCTACGGCCCCCATTGTCTGCCTGCACCTGCATGTTCAAGAACATGCGCCTCAAGTTGGTGGCGGTGGACTTCTGCGGCATGAAGCCAGCCTGGTCTGGGTGGATAATAGACGTGATTATCCCGTTGACCCTGCGCGCCAGGACCTTTGCCAGGATTTTTACATCGCTCTGCAGCAACGATATAGGCCTATAGGAGCCAGGGTCAACCGGATCCTTTCCTGGCTTCAACAGTAAAATAATATTAGCCCTAGCCATGGAACCAGGCAGCTGACCACCCTCTAGTGCGGCGTTAAAGACCTTCAATAGTTCAGGTAACAAGTTCTCCCCAAATTGAGTGTACACTTCTATGGGCAGGCCATCCTCTCCGGGGGCTTTACATGTAGGAAAAGAGCTTGCCGCTAATTGCAGCTCGCCCAGAGTAATTGGTGCATCTAACTGTTCTCTGGCAGATGTGGAGAGAGCAGGCAGATCAATACTAGCCATGTATGTTCCAAGGTCCGCATCCGAGTAGGCATCCCTCGATCCATAAAGGCCTTCATAGAAGGACGCCAGCTCGGATATAATGGTTTCAGGGGTATTAACCACCTTACCCGTAGAGGCGCGTATAGCACCGATGGCCGGGGATTGTGTTTGAGACCTCGCTATCTTGGCCAGCAATCGTCCAGTTTGTTCCCCTTCCTCATAAAATGCAAGTTTGGTAAAGAACCTCTTCCGCTCTGCCTGTGAGGATCGCAGACGGTCCAGAGAGTCCTGGGCCGACATCCAAGCCTCCCTGGCCAAGTCAGTGGGGCTAGTCACATAAGCGAGTTCCAGCTGCCTCACCTGGTCTCCCACCCGCTCCACCAAGGCAGAGGAGTTGTTCCTGACAATTTGTATTTCCTCGATAAATACCCCTCTAAGATAGGCTTTCAAAGTTTCCCATTTTAGCAGTGGGTCTAGGTAGTGCTCATGGGCCCGGAGAAAGACTTCAATCTTGGTTTCAATATGTTCTGGGGATGTAAACAGTTTGAGCCAATAAGCATTCAGTTTCCATGGGGCTCTAGGTAGGGAGCTAGACGGTTGAGTTACCAACCAAAGTACTAGCGGGGAGTGGTCTGATACCCCCCGTGGGAAATACTCCACCTTAGAGGTGCAATTAACCATGTTGGGAGTGCCCAGACACAGGTCTATACGGGAGAGGGAACCATGTGACTTGGAGAAACAGGAGAATTGTTTACACTTGGGGTTCCTAACCCGCCAAATGTCAACCCACCCCACCTCCTCCATCAGGCGGATTCAGTGGTTAAATACTGTGGTTGTGTTGTGCTCTTGCAAAAAACGCCATTTAGGGCCACAGAAAATAAATTGCAGTGTGAAATACACATGTGGAGGTGTGTAAAATAAACAATTTCTATATATTGTACAGTGCTATACTAAAAAACACAAAATTTTTTTTGAATAGCATTCTCTGCACTTCTATAGCTGTGTGATTCAGTGGTTAAATACTGTGGTTGTGTTGTGCTCTTGCAAAAAACGCCATTTAGGGCCACAGAAAATAAATTGCAGTGTGAAATACACATGTGGAGGTGTGTAAAATAAACAATTTCTATATATTATACAGTGCTATACTAAAAAAAACAAAATGTTTTTTGAATAGCATTCTCTGCACTTCTATAGCTGTGCGATTCAGTGGTTAAATACTGTAGTTGTGTTGTGCTCTTGCAAAAAACGCCATTTAGGGCCACAGAAAATAAATTGCAGTGTGAAATACACATGTGGAGGTGTGTAAAATAAACAATTTCTATATATTGTACAGTGCTATACTAAAAAAACCAAAATTTTTTTTGAATAGCATTCTCTGCACTTCTATAGCTGTGCGATTCAGTGGTTAAATACTGTGGTTGTGTTGTGCTCTTGCAAAAAACGCCATTTAGGGCCACAGAAAATAAATTGCAGTGTGAAATACACATGTGGAGGTGTGTAAAATAAACAATTTCTATATATTGTACAGTGCTATACTAAAAAAAAACAACATTTTTTTTGAATAGCATTCTCTGCACTTCTATTGCTGTGCGATTCAGTGGTTAAATACTGTGGTTGTGTTGTGCTCTTGCAAAAAACGCCATTTAGGGCCACAGAAAATAAATTGCAGTGTGAAATACACATGTGGAGGTGTGTAAAATAAACAATTTCTATATATTGTACAGTGCTATACTAAAAAAAACAACATTTTTTTTGAATAGCATTCTCTGCACTTCTATAGCTGTGCGATTCAGTGGTTAAATACTGTGGTTGTGTTGTGCTCTTGCAAAAAACGCCATTTAGGGCCACAGAAAATATTTTGCAGTGTGAAATACATATCTGGAGTAGTGTGAAAAAACAACATTTTTTTTGAATAGCATTCTCTGCACTTCTATAGCTGTGCGATTCAGTGGTTAAATACTGTGGTTGTGTTGTGCTCTTCCAAAAAACGCCATTTAGGGCCACAGAAAATATTTTGCAGTGTGAAATACACATGTGGAGGTGTGTAAAATAAACAATTTATATATATTTTCCTTGTACTGTGCTATACTAAAAAAAACAACCTTTTTTTTTGAATAGCATTTTCTGTAGCTGTGCGATTCAGCGGTTACGTGCTGTGGGTGTGTTGTGGTCTGGCAAAAAACGCCATTTAGGGCCACAGAAAATATTTTGCAGTGTGAAATACACATCTGGAGGTGTGTGTAAAAAAACAATTTCTATATATTTTCCTTGTACTGTGCTATACTAAAAAAACAACCTTTTTTTTTTTGAATAGCATTTTCTGCAGTTCTGTAGCTGTGCGTTTCAGCCATTACGTACTGTGGGTGTGTTGTGGTCTTCCAAAAAACGCCATTTAGGGCAAGATCCTAAATTTGGAAAATATGAGGGGAAGGTCAAAGGGACGTGGTGGCCCCGGTTGTGGTGCTGCTGGTGGAGCTCCTGTTGCAGGGAGAGGACGTGGTGGATCTGTGCCAGCTACACGCACAAGTGAAACACCTTCCTCAGGTGTGAGTAGGCGACCGAGCCTGCGGCGGTATTTTGTCGCGCCTAATGAGGCTGTACCAATGTTTAGGCCAGGACAAGTACAGGCGATAGTAGATTGGGTTGCTGACAGTGCCTCGGGTTCCTTCACATTGTCTCCCACCCACTCTTCTGCTGAAAGATCAGAGTTGGCACCTGAAGCCCATGTCCATCAGTCTTTCACCTCACCCCCTTGCAAATCAGCCAAGCAGTCTGAGCCCCAAATCATGCAGCAGTCTCTTCTGCTTTTCGATGACTCTGTTAGCAGGGTTTCCCAGGGCCATCCACCTAGCCCTGCCCCAGAAGTGGAAGAGATTGAGTGCACCGATGCCCAACCACTTATGTTTCATGATGGGTACATGGGAGGACCATCGCAGCACGTCTCGGATGATGACGAAACACAGGTGCCAACTGCTGCTGCTTTCGCAATTGTGCAGACAGACATGGAGGGCAGGGGTGAAGACTGGGTGGAAGATGATGTGGAGGACGATGAGGTCCTCGACCCCACATGGAATCAACGTTATGCAGGTGACCAGTGTAGTTCGGAGGAAGAGGCGGTGGTCGCACAGAGCCACCAGCACAGCAGAAGAGGGAGCAGGGTGCAAAAACGGAGCATTCGTCCCCTAGACAGTACATCTGCTACTGCCCAACGCAGCAAGGGACCGAGCACACCAAAGCCAGGTCCAAGGACTTCCCTAGCGTGGCAGTTCTTCACACAGTGTGTTGATGACAAGACACGAGTGGTTTGCACGCTGTGCAATCAGAGCCTGAAGCGAGGCATAAACGTTCTCAACCTGAGCACAAGCTGCATGACCAGGCATCTAAGTGCAAAGCACGAGCTGCAGTGGAGTAGACACCTCAGAAACCAAGAAAGGTCTCTGGCTCCTCCTGCTTCCTCTTCTGCTGCAGTCTCGGCCTCTTCATCCACCTCTGTAGTGACAGTGGCACCTGTCACCCCGCAAACAGAGGATCTGCCAGCAACATTACCACCTGGGTCACCGACCATCTCCACAATGTCCCATGGAAGCGTTCAGCTCTCTATCTCCCAAACATTGGAGCGGAAGAGGAAGTACCCCCCTAGCCACCCGCGATCCCTGGCCCTGAATGCCAGCATTTCAAAATTCCTTGCCTTTGAAATGCTGTCATTCCGTCTGGTGGAGACGCAGAGTTTTAAAAGCCTGATGGCATTGGCTGTCCCGCAGTACGTCGTGCCCAGCCGCCACTACTTTTCCAGGCGAGCCATCCCTTCCCTGCACAACCAGGTGGGGGACAAAATCAGGTGTGCACTGCGCAACGCCATCTGTGGCAAGGTCCACCTAACTACGGATGCGTGGACCAGTAAGCACGGTCAGGGACGTTATATCTCCCTAACAGCACACTGGGTAAATGCAGTGGCTGCTGGGCCTGAGGCAGATAGCGGTTTGGCGCATGTCCTTCCACCACCGAGGATTGCAGGGCGCTTCAGTTTGCCTCCTGTTGCTAACTCCTCCTTCTCCGCTTCCTCATCCTCTACCGCCTCCTCATCCATTCAGCGTAACACCTTCACCACCAACTTCAGCACAGCCAGGGGTAAACGACAGCAGGCAGTTTTAAAACTTTCCTGTTTGGGGGAAAATCCCCACACCGCGCAGGAGTTGTGGAGGGACATGGAACAACAGACCGATGAGTGGTTGCTGTCAGTGAGCCTCAAGCCCGGCCTGGTGGTGTGCGATAATGGGCGAAATCTCGTAGCAGCTCTGGGTCTAGCCGGTTTGACGCACATCCCTTGCCTGGCGCATGTGCTGAACTTGGTGGTCCAGAGGTTCCTTAAAAATTACCCCAATATGCCAGAGCTGCTGCAGAAAGTGCGGGCTGTCTGTGCGCACTTTCGGCGTTCTCACCCTGCTGCTGCTCGCCTGTCAGCGCTGCAGCGTAACTTCGGCCTTCCAGCTCACCGCCTCATATGTGACGTGCCCACAAGGTGGAACTCCACCTTGCGCATGCTGGCCAGACTGTGCGAGCAGCAGCAGGCAATAGTGGAGTTTCAGCTGCAGCAATCACGCGTGAGTCGCTCTGCGGAACAGCACCACTTCACCACCAATAACTGGGCCTCCATGCGAGACCTGTGTGCCTTGTTGCGCTGTTTCGAGTACTCCACCAACATGGCCAGTGCCAATGACGCCGTTCTCAGCGTTACTATCCCAGTTCTATGCCTCCTTGAAAAAACGCTTTGTGCGATGATGGAAGAGGATGTGGCACAGGAGGATGAGGAGGAGGAGGAGGAAGCGGGATCATTTCAAAGGCTTTCAGGGCAGTCTTTCACAAGTGGCTACGAGGGTGGGTTCCTGCACCAACAAACGCCAGGTACACAATTGTCCGGCAGAAAGGGCACAGTTCTGGAGGATGACGAGGTGGAGGAGGAGATGGAGGAGGAGGAGGAGGAGGAGGAGGAGGAGCCATGTTCACAGCAGGGTGGCACTCAGACCAGCTCGTGGCCATTACTGGTGCGTGGCTGGGGGGATACAGAGGACACAGACGATACACCTCCCACAGAGGACAGCTTTTCTTTGCCTCTGGGCAGCCTGGCACACATGAGCGATTACATGCTGCAGTGTTTCCGCAACGACAGCCGAGTTGCCCACATTTTAACTGGTGCTGATTACTGGGTGGCCACCCTGCTGGATCCCCGTTACAAGGACAACGTACCGTCCTTAATTCCCTCACTGGAGCGGGATCGTAAGATGCGCGAGTACAAGCGCACGCTGGTAGACGCGCTGCTGGTGGCATTCCCACCTGACAGCGGGCGTACGGTGGAAGCACAAGGCGAAGGCAGAGGAGGAGGAAGAGGTCGCCAACGCAGCCGGGGCACCGGCAGCACCTCAGAAGGCAGGGTTAGCATGGCCGAAATGTGGAAAAGCTTTGTCAGCACACCACAACAACCAGCACCACCAGCTGAGATGGAACGTCTTAGCAGGAGGCAGCATTTCACCAACATGGTTGAGCAGTATGTGTCCACAGGCCTACACGTACTGGATGACGGGTCTGCCCCCTTTAACTTCTGGGTCTCCAAATTGGGCACATGGCCTGAGCTTGCCGTTTATGCCTTGGAGGTGCTGGCCTGCCCTGCAGCCAGTGTATTATCTGAACGTGTATTTAGCACGGCAGGGGGCGTTATCACAGACAAGCGCAGCCGCCTGTCCAGAGCCAATGTGGACAAGCTCACGTTCATTAAAATGAACCAGGCATGGATCCCACAGGACTTGTCCGTACCTTGTGCAGAATAGACATGTATACCGGTGTTGTGACAAAAACTGTCCGGCCATCGGATTGTGCCCGGCCCGTACTGCGCAGGCGCAGCGCTTGCGCAGTACAGAGGACAAGGAGATTCACAAAATCTCCGAAGATGAACGGCGCCTGCGCTGTGAGTGCAGGTTCAAGCCCCACCATCCAAGAGGACATACGGTAGCACATAGTAACAGGGCCCCTCACGGGCTCGCTTCGATCGCGGCCTTGCTTGGCTCGGCTTGAACCACGGATGGTGTGGCCTTCACCTGAACTCAACACGCAGGCGCCGTTAGTCTTGGGAGATTTTTGAAATCCCCTTGTCCTACATACTCAGCAAGCGCAGTACAGGGCGGACACTATTCGACAGGGGACAGAATTCGACACATCACCGGCCTTACCCAGCCATTGTTGTATTTTTGAACCAGTGTTGGCTACCTCGTCCTCCTCCACCGCCTCTTCCACCTACACAGCCACATCCACCGCCACCTCAACCTCCTACTCCATATGGACCTCGTCCTGCTAGGCCAAGATTAAAATTTTTATTTTATTTTTTTGTAGCGCACAGATCCTTTCCCCCTTACCTGCCTTTATGTTGTTGGCTCTTCGCAGGAGGGAGAAAGGCACACCGCACTACCAGCCCGTATCCTCCTATATAAAGAGGTTGAGCGGTGTACTTGACGGGCCGTGTCCACAGCCGGAGTCAAAACTCCTCCAGAGGATGATTCTCACCTCTACTGTAGGTAGAGGCAAGTCCTTTAATTGCAGTAAAGTCAATGTCCACACCAGCTGAAACTCCAACTCTTATTCTCTCATGGCAAAATAAACTGTACTCAGATAGAAAAGGTTAGAGCAAAGAAACAGGACAGCTTAAGGTGTGGAGGAGGTCCAGGCACAAACGTAGCACATTCACTTCACTGCTTAGGTTTCTCAAACAGTTTTTGGCGCACGGTCTCTGCCACAGACATTGAGGTTGGTCTCTGCCACAGACCGGGTCTACAAGGCCCCTGCCACGGGTCTGGAGAACTTTGGTCTCAGCCACAGACCAGGGTGTATAAGGCCCCTGCCACGGGCCGGTTGAATAAGGCCTCTGATACAGTCAAGGTGACCTTGAGCTTCTCCTTCTACGAACCTAGCCCATATCGAGGGGAAGACATCTCTCCAGGGAGTCAACAGACCATTCCTTCACCGTGACTCCCGCATCGGTCCATCAGAATGATCCTCCCTTCCCTGGAACAGGGTCCCCTACACGAGGCGGCTCTGGACTCCAGGCTTTACTCCCGCCCCTAGGCCTCCATACCCAGGGCAGCAAGAACTCCAGGATAGTACCTCACCCCGGGCTAAAGGTGCCCGAGATGGAACAGGAACACATGCACCCAGGCCGAAGGCACCTGGGCGCGGACCCCACTGGACATCAGCCCCCAGGCCAAAGGTCTGCCCCTTTTATATGCTCTCCCGGCATGCACAGCAGGTTCCCCGCCCCACTGTACTACTGCCAAGAGGGGACACAAAAGGCACCACCTGTAGGCCGCAGGGAACTGCACACCAATACTGTCCCCCGAGGACAAAATGGTCCATGAATCCTACAGAATTAGGGTATTTGAGCCTATTTACCACTCAAACACTTTCCTTAAATTTAGCACCCCGCTACATTTTTATTTCAAAGTATTTTATTTTCCCACTAGCTTATCCATTAAATTAAATAATTTATTCCAGAAAGGGCGTATTCTGGGGCATTCCCACCATATGTGTGGCATCGTGTCGTTGAGTTTCTGAGGTTCTTAATGACTTCCTGTACCTCTTCTGCTGAAAAGGGGGCCTCCAGCATATTTTTTTATTTTTTTATTTTTTTTATGTTCTTTTAAGTTATTTCCTATCCACATTTGTTTGCAGAGCACTTGCCATGTTCTTAACAACATTTTGCTGCCATTTGCAGCCCTCTAGCCCTTTCCATGACTTTTT
This sequence comes from Rana muscosa, assembly GCA_029206835.1. NCBI lineage: Eukaryota > Metazoa > Chordata > Amphibia > Anura > Ranidae > Rana > Rana muscosa. Next base: position 160,936,626 of record CM055120.1, read on the forward strand.
TAGAGCCTTTTTAGTCGTCAGAAGTCCGGGTCCCCATTGACTTCAATGGGGTCCGGGTCCGGGTCCGGGTTCGGGTTAAAGTTCGGTCCCGAATCCGAACTTTTTTCCGAAGTTCGGCCGAACCCGCCGGACCCGAATATCCAGCTACCCGCTCAACTCTACTTGTTACATGAATACTAAAACACACACATGAAAATACTTTCTGGTTCCCAATATGAGCATCAATAAGTTTCTTATTGTATAAATATATCTTAGTGTGTGTGTGTGTGCTGCTCAAAACTGACCCCACCCTTTTTCCAAATGTGTGTGTGTGTGTCAGCTCATTTCTCCCTAAAAGCTAAAATAGCACTAGCTCCTTAAACTTCTAAAATTCCTAAGGATGGGGCTGTGAACCACATGAGCAGCTGAAACAAACACTAAATCTTAGAACCAAATACCAAAACATAAAGAAGGTAAGAAATAATAAAAATAATAAAGGATAAAAGAAAATACCAATATTTGAGTGGATAAAAGAGAGAGACAACATAGATATAAAATAATCATTTTATCTACTCCATCACAATACCTTAACTATGGACATACCTATGGACTCACTGAAAGTGAGAAGAACCAAAACCTAGGACACTCTAAAGCAGACCCTGTACTCATCTTTCCTCTTTCTAAAAAAGCAGCATAAACATTAAAAAACTATTGTAGTTAGTTAGATGATATACTTACCATACCTCTGGCTCCTGTAGTTCAGGGGGTAACTTTAACCTCTTGCCAATGAGATCCTGGGGAATAGTGATGATGCAAGACCATGCTGGGAGGGACTTTTTAAGTGATATCTCACTCTTTAATTGGGATCTCATTTGGAGGAAGGTGTGGTCACCCTCACCTAGGCATCATGGGTAGAAGCCAGGGGAAAGGTAAGCAAGTGGGCCTCACAGTTTTATTTTTCCTTTGTGTATTTTCTATACAACAGAAACTTTTTACTTAACAACGGTAAGTATACAATTTTACTTTTCTGCCAGCACAGTTTTTTTTATGTTTATGCTGTTTCCCAGCAAGGGAGAGGGGGCTCCCCTAAAAAATCACACATTGCATATTAGGTGCAAGGTTTAGCCAGGAAGACAGTATTTGGGTCTACCCTCCCACCTCCCTGTCAGGTCACCTGAGGCCAGGTGACAGATGCACACCGTTGGGGTCAGGAGTGCACCGCTAAAGAAAGTTTTGGGGCTCTAATTTTTTCTTCGAAAAATTCTGCAACCACAGATACGGTTAGAGTAATTACTAGGTATGCTTCCCAACATAAAGAAATGAGAAACATTTTAACAAAATTCTGGCCATTACTATTGGCAGATTCGACTGTTAATAAATACATAAAAAAACACCCAGAAATTACCTTTAAACGGGTCTCTTCTTTGAGAGATCGCCTGGTCCATAGTCACTTTAAGCCTGTTCCAGTTTCCAAAAATACATCTATTGGCGGCACATCGCCTTGTGGTCACTGCGATGTTTGTCGCTTTGTAGACACTAAAACCAAGTTTAAATTACCTAATGGCAATTGGCACTCTACCTGTGATTTAGTCACCTGCCAATCAGTGGGGGTGATTTATCTGGCTCAGTGTCAATGCGGGGGGTACTATGTTGGGAAAACCAAAAGACCCTTCTTTAAGAGAATAAGGGACCATATGAAACCCATTCTCAATAGAAAAGTAGTGACGGCAGTTAGTAGGCATGTCGGCAATTATCATAATTTTGACCCCAATGTCATCAAATTTTTGGCCCTGGAGCATGTCCCGCTCGACTCAAGGGGGGGAAGTGTAGACAGGACCCTTCTCCAACTTGAGTCGCGCTGGATCTATGACCTCAGGGCCACTCACCCTCCGGGATTCAACGAAAGTCTTAGTTTTAGATCATTTCTTTGATGTTATATCTAGGATTGATTTTGGGTTTTCTGTTTATTGTTCTTGTGCAACCTTCCTCTTTTTTTTTTTTTTCCTTTCGCCATGCTCTATTGGTTGTCTACTGTGGCCACAGTAAAATGGTGCATGTCTCAGCATCAATGGTCTTGAGTACATTCTCTTGACCCTTCATGCTATGGACATTCCAGTTTTAATTTTCATCTATACGTTTGTTAGTTTATAATGTTGTATATTATGTTTTGATACCATATCAACCTTACACTTATGTATAATGCGTTAATTTATTATGTTTATCTGGTGATACATATTGGTCTTCTTGTTCTGCTGGTTCCTTTTTCTCCCCCCTCCCTCAGAGTGTCGGGCCATATGAGTTCTGATCCGGTCCTTCAGCCGGGCTCGCTGCTCTGGTTTTTGCACTTATCCTTTTAACAACTGCCGCCAGCCCTGTCTGCTGTGCATTGCCGTTTCCCTCAGGCCATTGTCCCCCCTTGATTTATGCGGTATGACTGCATGGGCACCCAGGGTCATCTACGATCCCCCATGGATGGCCCATTTTTAGCGCGGCGTTGACCCTGGTGACATGCATTCTGTTTTGGTCTGGCTGTTTTCCATCCTTTCGCCAATGGCTGTCAGCGGACATCTTCCATTGGTGGAACTTTCCAGTCGGCGGTATCCGCTCCATCCATCCTGCATGGTGTGGCGGCGAGCGGCTCCTCCCCCAGCCCTGGTGCATTCTGGCCCTTGCAGTCCCCAGCAGCTGGCATGTCCTACGGGCTGACGTCACGCGCTTCTAGCCCGCTCTACGGTCGGTGATGTCAGACGCCGACCGCATTGGTGGACACTATATAACCAGCTCACACACTGTTCGCAGCGTTGTGGGTTGGTGGAGTTCTGGCTGGCGGTTCAACTATTCAAAGGTAATATTCACATACCTTCTTGCTCTTCTTTCTGCCCTTTGATACTCTTTATGGTTATAACCCCTTTATCTCAGGCTGCATTTAACAATGCGGAACTGCACCTAATATATAGGATATGGCTGCCATAGGCTAAAGTGGGTCAGTCCCTCTTTCCACACTGGACTGTTGAGCTTACAATTATTATTATTTTTAATCCATCTATTTTGATCTTGTCACATCCATTTATGGAGACTATTGTCCACTATGTTCCACTTTGATATGGAACTAATTTCAAAAGCAATTTCAAACAAATAGATAATATTTAAAAATAAATATTTATTTACAAGATTATTATCCAAATTCAATATATGTCTCACATACATCTAGTCATTTAAATTGCCTGACTAATCTAACTTTTAAACTATGTGTGCCTATCTTTTTGGGGGACATAGGCACACCATGCCATCTATATTAACCTTTATATGTAAACAAATTCCAAACAATGTGGTTTCTTTTAGTGGCCTCCACAATCTCCATCTGTGGTTTCTTGCAAGCAGATAGCCTCTCCATCTCAGTAAGTGAACATATCTCTGTTCACCTGACTCTACGTAAGTCATTTCTATTTACTGCAATCATTTATTCATTGCATATTAGACAGACTTTTTCGTCTCTGTATGGTTTGCTTAATTGCGCACCATCGTTTCCATAATTTAGAATTTAAAATTTAAAATTTAAAATTCATTTTCTCCTTCTGTTTTTTCCTTTTCTTTTTCCTTTTTCTGATCCCTGTCCTTTTGTTTTTGGCATTTAGCCGGTCTCTTATTTAGTGTCCACTGTGGTCACCTATCCGCATTCTCTATATATATGGGGTGACCTTTGCTCTTGATCCTGCGTTTCTCGGTGTTGCGCAGCAGACAATACAGACGGCAGGGTAAGTAGCAATGGGAGGGGTCCAGCATAACAATCAGACCTTGTTCATACTTAATTTGTTTAAATATAATATGTAATGTATTTCAATGTATAATTGTATATTTTTTCTTTTTCTTTTCTTTTGTATAGTCATACTTGACAAATACGGATGGTCATCGCAAACCCCTGAGGAAGCTGTTTCAAGCGAAACATGTTGGGTTTCTATGCGATTCTATGTTCATCCAAACTCTATGCATTATGACCACCACTTATGTATGATACTGTATATGTACCAAAAAACCTAGGATTGGTTTTATATATTTTATACTTTTTTTGTCTATTTTTGCATTAATAAAATTATCAACTATATTATATTAGAAACTCTCTCTCATCGATTAATCTCTGCACCATAAAAATCCCTTTCATCCTACCTCTTTTTTATAATAATCTTCTGGGATGAGGTGCCAATCTTAATGAGTGTTTCGCCAATGAATGGACAACCCAAACATGACAGTTCCATCCGGTGTTTGAATACACCATTTTTCCTTTCGTCCATCATTGGGGAACACAACAAATAATTTATTCACGATTGTAGATCGTATATCAATGAGAGAGTGTTATGTTCACCTATCAAATTGTTTAACATTATTCACCGCCATACTGTGGTAAATCAGTACGTGGAATCTGTTGAGTCTTTGTCCGTTTTATATTTTTGTGCTCTGTTTTTTGTTTTTTGTTTTTGGGTTTGGTTTTGGTTTGTTTTGTGTTTTCCTTGTTCCAATTTGCCCCCTTTTCCCTTTTTTCTTTTTTTCTTTCTTTTCTTCTTTTCTTTTTTCCTTTCTCTCTGTCTCACCATGGCTGCCTTCAGTGGCGAAGCATGGGAGGGACTTATGAACAAGGTAAAATTAAATAGTAGATCTGGAAATATTTCAGATAGAGATTTAGACCAAGCGTTTCTCAGACTTCAGAGAATATTGGAGAAAAAAGTGCGAATTTTTTGGCATAAACGATATTTTGAAAAATATAATGAAATAACATAGTACCCTGGGGCCTGAGGGTTCAGATCTTTCCAAACCTCAGGAAGGTAGGGGATCTTCTCAAAACACAATGGGAAGCAAACCTACAATCCTGTTCAATAGGCATGATGACCATCCTATGTACTCAATACGAGCATGAGTTAACTGCATTGGATGCATCTGTCTCTAAATGGTATGATGAGTACAGTTTGGTCATGACCAGCACAAGATTTAAGAAAAAAGAACAGACTCTCAAAGAACATATAGAATCTTATACAACAGATGTCATTAGGACAAAAGAAGACAAATTTGTACACGACAAAAACGCATATACTAACAACTTTGCATATAAATGGAATGTCAATACCAATCAGAAACCATTCAGATCCAACAGCTATAGAAGTGCCAAAAAAGATGAAAATGCATCAAATCTTTCCACTAACTCCTCCTTATCTTCTAGCCAATCTACGATTTACCGCGATTTGTCTGGGGATAGATTGCCCAAAAAGCGCAAAGGCAATTCGGATGCAGCATCGACCGAATCACTGCGACACCAACTCGGCACTCCTTTACCAAGTCAACCGTCCGACGCCCAATCTAAACTAATTTCCTCTCACCTTTCCACCCTATTGCACCCTTCTTCCAATGCACTTCGAGGTCCTCAACCCACAGCATCGCATGCTATCGTTTCTACCGCACTCTCTACATCTGTCACCGCATCACCTATGCACCTTGGTGCAATTCCGAAGGTGAGTAATTCAGACATAATGGTATCACCGTCTGGGACGCTCTTACCATCTGAAACCAGGATCGCACCAATTTTTTTAGTGAAGGAATAGATTCTCCTTCACCTTCAGGTAATGCACCCAATTTCACCGAACAGGTTGACTATGACTTGGAATTATCTATAATTAACTTGTCTAGATATAGCCTTTCTGAAAGTGAGATCCAAATATTGAAATTAGGATTGACCTTTTGTCCAGATTCCAATGTTGACAAATTTCACTTTATAAAAGATGTACATTTGTTTGCACGTCGTCTCATGTATAAAGTCATTTATGATAAACCTTTAGCTGAACCATCCACATGTGACATTGACAACATCAAGTCACACATTGCTGAACAGAATGCAATGGCTGATTTGATGGATCTTTGGGAGGAGGGCCATGTCTTTGATGAGGATTCCTGGTGGAGTCATACACCGGATTTATCTATTGCTGGCATGTCCTCCCCCCCTCCTCAATCTTTTAGATCCAAATCTCGAAACTTTCCACTGTTGAACACCAATCCCAATATTTGGGCCTTTGTTCAACAGGTCTCACACAGTATCCAAACAATGAATTTGGTTTCTTCAGCAACCTCAAATTTAACTATATCACAAAAAGCGGCCATTAAATCTCTAAAAAATAATTCTGAGATAATAATCAAACCCGCAGACAAAGGCGGTAATCTTGTCATCATGGATGTGGAGAACTATGAGACTATGTGTATGAAGATTTTGTCCAATGTCGAATGGTACAGACCAATCTCTAAAACTGTGTTGGAAAATTATTATGTCAAGTATCGTTATATTATTCTTAAAGCATTTCAGCAAGGCACCATAGATCACGATACGTGGAAGTTCTTGGACATTAAAAATCCAAGGACTCCTATGTTTTATGCTCTGCCAAAGACACACAAATCATTAACTAATCCGCCAGGACGGCCGATAATTTCAGGCTGCTCCAGTCTCACCGAAAATGCCAGTTCCCTGGTTGATAGCTATCTGTCTCCTCATGTCACTTCTCTTTCATCGTATGTGAAGGACACTATCGATTTATTGAGAACAATCGAGGGTATACAACTTCCAGCTAATACCTGGCTTGTCTCCCTGGATGTTGAAAGCCTCTATAACACAATACCCCATGATAGGGGCTTGGAGGTTATCAAAGGTCATCTTTCTGAGAGAGGCCCCTCCTCACGGATATATAACGACTTCGTGTTGGAGTTATTGAGTTATATCTTGAAACATAACGTTTTTCTTTTTGGATCTTCCCACTACCTCCAGGTACAGGGGGTTGCGATGGGGACTAAGTGTGCCCCATCGTATGCCAACCTGTACCTGGGGGGGTGGGAACGACAGGTTTTCTCTAGAGAAGACCTTGCTCCTTTTCTGGACTATATCATCTCTTGGTATAGGTATATAGATGACCTATTGATTTTTTGGTCAGGTGATCAGATTCAATTACAGCAATTTTTTGATCTTTTGTCTATTAATGATTTTAATTTAAAATTTACTATCAATTACAGTCAAACCACTATTAGTTTTCTGGACCTCAATATTTCTATTGATGACACAGGGCTAGTTCACTCATGTCTATATAGGAAACCCACTGCTGGAAATACCATCCTCCATGCCAGCAGTGCACATCCTGCACCTCTCCTGCATAGTATCCCCTATAGCCAATACCTTCGGCTTAGGCGGAACTGCAGCAGGGATGCAGATTTTAAAGCTACCTCGAAAGACCTTTACCAGAGATTAAAAGCCAGAGGCTATAGCCATAGATGTTTAAAACAAGCCTTCAATCGGGTAAAAACCCAAAAAAGAAGTTCTCTAATTTTTTCTTCAAAAAATTCTGCAACCACAGATACGGTTAGAGTAATTACTAGGTATGCTTCCCAACATAAAGAAATGAGAAACATTTTAACAAAATTCTGGCCATTACTATTGGCAGATTCGACTGTTAATAAATACATAAAAAAACACCCAGAAATTAAACGGGTCTCTTCTTTGAGAGATCGCCTGGTCCATAGTCACTTTAAGCCTGTTCCAGTTTCCAAAAATACATCTATTGGCGGCACATCGCCTTGTGGTCACTGCGATGTTTGTCGCTTTGTAGACACTAAAACCAAGTTTAAATTACCTAATAACAATTGGCACTCTACCTGTGATTTAGTCACCTGCCAATCAGTGGGGGTGATTTATCTGGCTCAGTGTCAATGCGGGGGGTACTATGTTTGGAAAACCTAAAGACCCTTCTTTAAGAGAATAAGGGACCATATGAAACCCATTCTCAATAGAAAAGTAGTGACGGCAGTTAGTAGGCATGTCGGCAATTATCATAATTTTGACCCCAATGTCATCAAATTTTTGGCCCTGGAGCATGTCCCGCTCGACTCAAGGGGGGGAAGTGTAGACAGGACCCTTCTCCAACTTGAGTCGCGCTGGATCTATGACCTCAGGGCCACTCACCCTCCGGGATTCAACGAAAGTCTTAGTTTTAGATCATTTCTTTGATGTTATATCTAGGATTGATTTTGGGTTTTCTGTTTATTGTTCTTGTGCAACCTTCCTCTTTTTTTTTTTCCTTTCGCCATGCTCTATTGGTTGTCTACTGTGGCCACAGTAAAATGGTGCATGTCTCAGCATCAATGGTCTTGAGTACATTCTCTTGACCCTTCATGCTATGGACATTCCAGTTTTAATTTTCATCTATACGTTTGTTAGTTTATAATGTTGTATATTATGTTTTGATACCATATCAACCTTACACTTATGTATAATGCGTTAATTTATTATGTTTATCTGGTCATACATATTGGTCTTCTTGTTCTGCTGGTTCCTTTTTCTCCCCCCTCCCTCAGAGTGTCGGGCCATATGAGTTCTGATCCGGTCCTTCAGCCGGGCTCGCTGCTCTGGTTTTTGCACTTATCCTTTTAACAACTGCCGCCAGCCCTGTCTGCTGTGCATTGCCGTTTCCCTCAGGCCATTGTCCCCCCTTGATTTATGCGGTATGACTGCATGGGCACCCAGGGTCATCTACGATCCCCCATGGATGGCCCATTTTTAGCGCGGCGTTGACCCTGGTGACATGCATTCTGTTTTGGTCTGGCTGTTTTCCATCCTTTCGCCAATGGCTGTCAGCGGACATCTTCCATTGGTGGAACTTTCCAGTCGGCGGTATCCGCTCCATCCGTCCTGCATGGTGTGACGGCGAGCGGCTCCTCCCCCAGCCCTGGTGCATTCTGGCCCTTGCAGTCCCCAGCAGCTGGCATGTCCTACGGGCTGACGTCACGCGCTTCTAGCCCGCTCTACGGTCGGTGATGTCAGACGCCGACCGCATTGGTGGACACTATATAACCAGCTCACACACTGTTCGCAGCGTTGTGGGTTGGTGGAGTTCTGGCTGGCGGTTCAACTATTCAAAGGTAATATTCACATACCTTCTTGCTCTTCTTTCTGCCCTTTGATACTCTTTATGGTTATAACCCCTTTATCTCAGGCTGCATTTAACAATGCGGAACTGCACCTAATATATAGGATATGGCTGCCATAGGCTAAAGTGGGTCTGTCCCTCTTTCCACACTGGACTGTTGGGCTTACAATTATTATTATTTTTAATCCATTTATTTTGATCTTGTCACATCCATTTATGGAGACTATTGTCCACTATGTTCCACTTTGATATGGAACTAATTTCAAAAGCAATTTCAAACAAATAGATAATATTTAAAAATAAATATTTATTTACAAGATTATTATCCAAATTCAATATATGTCTCACATACATCTAGTCATTTAAATTGCCTGACTAATCGAACTTTTAAACTATGTGTGCCTATCTTTTTGGGGGACATAGGCACACCATGCCATCTATATTAACCTTTATATGTAAACAAATTCCAAACAATGTGGTTTCTTTTAGTGGCCTCCACAATCTCCATCTGTGGTTTCTTGCAAGCAGATAGCCTCTCCATCTCAGCAAGTGAACATATCTCTGTTCACCTGACTCTACGTAAGTCATTTCTATTTACTGCAATCATTTATTCATTGCATATTAGACAGACTTTTTCGTCTCTGTATGGTTTGCTTAATTGCGCACCATCGTTTCCATAATTTAGAATTTAAAATTTAAAATTTAAAATTCATTTTCTCCTTCTGTTTTTTCCTTTTCTTTTTCCTTTTCTTTTTCCTTTTTCTGACCCCTGTCCTTTTGTTTTTGGCATTTAGCCGGTCTCTTATTTAGTGTCCACTGTGGTCACCTATCCGCATTCTCTATATATATGGGGTGACCTTTGCTCTTGATCCTGCGTTTCTCGGTGTTGCGCAGCAGACAATACAGACGGCAGGGTAAGTAGCAATGGGAGGGGTCCAGCATAACAATCAGACCTTGTTCATACTTAATTTGTTTAAATATAATATGTAATGTATTTCAATGTATAATTGTATATTTTTTCTTTTTCTTTTCTTTTGTATAGTCATACTTGACAAATACGGATGGTCATCGCAAACCCCTGAGGAAGCTGTTTCAAGCGAAACATGTTGGGTTTCTATGCGATTCTATGTTCATCCAAACTCTATGCATTATGACCACCACTTATGTATGATACTGTATATGTACCAAAAAACCTAGGATTGGTTTTATATATTTTATACTTTTTTTGTCTATTTTTGCATTAATAAAATTATCAACTATATTATATTAGAAACTCTCTCTCATCGATTAATCTCTGCACCATAAAAATCCCTTTCATCCTACCTCTTTTTTATAATAATCTTCTGGGATGAGGTGCCAATCTTAATGAGTGTTTCGCCAATGAATGGACAACCCAAACATGTCAAAATGAATAGTGCATTGGCTAAGGAACCCCCTGCAGGCCTTGGAGTCCCCAGAGAAATGGGGCGGAGCTGGCAGTTGTAGTGAAGGTGTGGCTGCTATCAGAATAGGTGCAGCCGCTGATAGCGGTTGAGGTTGTTGAACCGGGGGTCCTAAGGAGGCCTGAACCTGTTCAAAACGGGAGGCCAAATCCTGAAGGAATCGCATCACCTGGGTCTGATTAGATACCTTGGTCTCAAGTCTGCAGACTATGCCCTGCAACGGATCATCTGCGAGTAGCGGCACATCAGCTGGGTCCATGGCTGATCAAACTATCAGGTTACCCGAGGCCAGGTGACAGATGCACATCGTTGGGGTCAGGAGTGCACTGCTAAGGTAGTGGACCCTATGGCTGACTGCTTCGGATGGAACTTTGGGTGTTTAAGGAAGGCAGGTCCACTGGAGCACTAACAGGGACTGGAGCACTAACAGGAATCCCACAGGGAGCTAGAGCCTAAGATTCCCAAGGGCGCGGAGTCTAAGATCCAGCAGGTGTTCACCAGAGCCTCTAGTGGTGAGGATGGACTGGGCTGCAACTGGATCCAGGTCGCCGAGGGGAGGGGAAGCAGCAGCTCAGGATATGAGAGATAGTGAGGGGAAAGCCAAGGTCGGGCGACTAGCAGACAAGGATAAATAAAGGACACGCCAAAGGTCAAGGTCACAAGCAGACAGGGATTGTCAAGAACAAGCCAAGTTCGGTAACTGGAATCAGACATAGAAGACACAGCAAGTCACACACGAAAGCTAACATAAAAAGTTGATCAGCATGGCTGGCTTGCAGTGCACACAGCTCCATGCTAGAGGAGAGATTACTTAAGCAGCCAGGTGAGAGTGGCTGGCCTCTAAAGCAGGACACATGGAGGAGAGGTGAGCTGAGAGACAAACATTACTGCATAACCATGACACTCCCAAGCCTCATTATTCTCATTCTGAGGGTAATCTTCCCACTGAGGACACAAACTGAAACAAAAACCTGCCAGGAGTTCTAACACTTCCCCACTCTATCCAAAGCTTAAAAAAGTTTTTTGTTTTACACATACTAAGCCAAACATTTTTATTGCCAGAAAATTTTATTAGCCTTCAGAGTTGTTAAAAATTAATAAAGGTTGACATTTCTGTAACATATTTGATTGTAGTTAGTTTTAATATACAAGTGATGGGTAGTGAGAGCAGTTCTTTGACATGTTTGATATTGAAGAGCTTTGTTTAGGAGAAGCATTAAATAACCATAATTAAGAAACCTCATTTGCATGTTTGTAGTAATACTTAAATCAGTGTTGCCAGAAGATTTTCTCTTGATGGCTATAGTAAAATATGTTCATGATTATGATTGAGAAGCTATTATTCGCACACTAAATCATGTTAAAAAAAATCACTATCATAAAATTTATTTTTTTTGCTTAACCCCAACATATGGACTATCTTTCAATAACATTACAAAGTAACTTCTCTTATATTTGTGAATATTTTATTATATGTATTTATGTGACAACACTGACGAGATGACACTACAATGTAAAGTAGTGAGTGTACAGCTTGTTTAACAGTGTAAATTTACTGTCCCCTCAAAATAACTCAACACACAGCCATTAATGTCTAAACCGCTGGTAACAAAAGTGAGTACACCCCTAAGACCCCTTTCACACTGGGACGCTTTGCAGGCGCTATAAAGCTAAAATTAGCGTCTGAAAAGCGCCCTGAAACAGCCACTGCTGTCTCTCCAGTGTGAAAGCCTTTGAGGAGCAGTGCGCTAGCAGGACGGTAAAAAAAGTCCTGCTAGCAGCATCTTTGGAGCGGTGAAGGAGTGGTTTGTATACCGCTCCTCCACCTCTCCTGCCCATTGAAATGAATGGGGCACTGTAGCTGTACTGCTGGCAAAACGCCTCTGCAGTGTGAGGTCACCTGAAGCCAGGTGACAGATGCACATCGTTGGGGTCAGGAATGCACCACTAAGGTAGTGAACCCTATGGCTGACTGCTGCGGATGGAACTCTGGGTGGTAAAGGAAGGCAGGTCCACTGGAGCACTAACAGGGATCCCACAGGGAGCTAGAGCCTAAGATTCTCCAGGGCGCAGAGTCTAAGATCCAGCAGGTGTTCACCAGAGCCTCTAGTGGTGAAGATGGACTGGGCTGCAACTGGATCCAGGTCGTGGCCCCCAGAGTCCCCCAGCTCACGCTCACAGTAGGCTATAGAGGATAGAGGGGAAGCAGCAGCTCAGAATACAAGAGATAGTGAGGGGATAAGTCAAAGATCGGGGCGACTAGCAGACAAGGATATACAAAAGACACGCCAAAGGTCGAGGTCACAAGCAGACAGGGATAGTCGAGAACAAGCCAAGATCGGTAAAACAGAGACAGATGTAGCACACGGCAAGCAGGAACCAAAACACACAATAGCTTAACAAACAACGTTGATCAGCACGGCTGGCTTGCAGTGTACAGGTTAATATAGTGTTCCCTGATAGGGCCTGGGGTGGAGCCATGCTTAGAGGAGATTACTTAAACAGCCAGGTGAGAGTGGCTGGCCTCTAAAGCAGGACACATGGAGGAGAGGTAGGCTGAGAGACAAACATTACTGCATAACCATGACAGTACCCCCCCTCTTATGGGCCCTCCCCCTCCCCCGTCTGGTCCCAGGCTTAAAGGGAAATCTCAGATGAAACCTCCTCAACAACCGAGGTGCAACGACATCAGATGCAGCGATCCAAGACACCTCCTCAGGACCAAACCCTCTCCAATGCACAAGGTACTGAAGAATGCCTCTGCAGAGGCGAGAATCCAGAACTTGACTAACCTCGTACTTTAGATTAGAGACCGGAACCGAGGTAGGGAGAGGACGAGAGGATTTATTGAGGACCAATGGCTTTTTAGGAATAAGCAAGGGCATGAGAGGATAAACAGGAATCTGGGGAGGGTCCCCCAGACTCTTAAAGATGAACTGGGCATCTAGCACAGGACCATCAGACTGGGCAGAGGTCAGTGGAACCCTGAGGTCAGGTTGGTTAGAAGGTGACATGTCACAGGAGTCAAGCTGGATACCTGAAAGACAAGCAGAATGAGGATGGATTGAACCCCTAAGACAGGTTTAAATGGATGCAACAGTATTAGGATGAGGCGAGGTTGCAGAAGGTCCTGAATAAGAAAAGGTAGGAGGCTCACTGGGCATGGGCTGGACTGGCATAACTAGTTGTTATGCAAGTCCTGCCTGATAGGGCCTGGGGTGGAGCCATGCTTAGAGGAGAGATTAATTAAGCAGCCAGGTGAGAGTGGCTGGTCTCTAAAGCAGGACACATGGAGGAGAGGTAGGCTGAGAGACAAACATTACTGCATAACCATGACATACAGAGGCGCTTTGCGGTGGTTTTGACTCTTTCTCTGCCGCTAGCGGGGGGTAAAAGCACCCCGCTAGCGGCCGAATCATGCTGTGAAATTGACGGTAAAGCGCCGCTAAAAATAGCGGCGCTTTACCGCCGACGCACCCACCGCGCCAGTGTGAAAGGGGCCTAAGTAAAAATTTCAGAATTGGGCCCAATTCGACATTTTCCCTTTTCCGGTGTCAAGTGACTCGTCTCAGGTGTGAATGGGGAGCAGGTTGTGTGCAATTTGGTGTTATTGCTCTCACTCTCTCATACTGGTCACTGGAAGTTCAACATGGCACCTCATGGCAAAGAACTCCCAGAGGATATGAAAAAAAGAATTGTAGCTCTACATAAAGATGGCCTAGGCTATAAGAAGATTGCCAAGACCCTGAAACTGAGCTGCAGCACAGTGGCCAAGACTATAAAGCAGTTTACCAGGACAGGTTCCACTCAGAAGAGGCCTCGCCATGATTGACCAGACCAGAAGTTGAGTGCATGTGCTCAGCATCATATTCAGAGGTTGTCTTTGGAAATTGACTTATGAGTGATGCCAGCATTGCTGCAGAGGTTGCAAGGGTGGGGGGGTCAGCCTGTCAGTGCTCAGACCATAGACCCCACACTGCATCAAATTGGTCTGCATGGCTGTCATCCCAGAAGGAAGCCTCTTCCTAAGATGATGCACAAGAAAGCCCACAAACAGTTTGCTGAAAACAAGCAGACTAAGGACAGGGATTACTGGCACCATGTCCTGTGGTCTGATGAGACCAAGACAAATGTATTTGGTTCATATGGTGTCAAGCATATGTGGTGGCAACCAGGTGAGGAGTACAAAGACAAGTGTGTCTTGCCTACAGTCAAGCATGCTGGTTGGAGTGTCATGGTCTGGGGCTGCATGAGTGCTGCTGGCACTGGGGTGCTACTGTTCATTGGGGGAACCATGAATGCCAACATGTACTGTGACATACTGAAGCAGAGCATGAGCCCCTTCCTTCGAAGACTGGGCCGCAGGGCAGTATTCCAACATGATAACGACCCCAAACACACCTCCAAGACGACCACTGCCTTGCTAAAGAAGCTTAGAGTGAAGGTGATGGACTGACAAAGCATGTCTCCAGACCTAAACCCTATTGAGCATCTGTGGGGCATCCTCAAATGGAAGGTGGAGGAGCGCAAGGTCTCCAACATCCACCTGCTCTGTGATGTCATCATTGAGGAATGAAAGAGGACTCCAGTGGCAACCTGTGAAGCTCTGGTGATCTCCATGCCCAAGATGGTTAAGGCAGGGCTGGAAAATAATGGTGGCTACACAAAATATTGACACTTTGGACTCAATTTGGACATTTTCACTTAGGGGTGTACTCACTTTTGTTGCAAGCGGTTTAGAAATTAATGGCTGTGTGTTGATTTATCTTGAGGGGACAGCAAATTTACAATGTTATACAAGCTGTACACTCACTACTTTACATTGTAGCAGTGTAATTTCTTCAGTGTTGTCACATGAAGAGATATAATAAAATATTTACAAAAATGTGAGGGGTGTACTCACTTTTGTGAGATACTGTAAATATATTTATATAGTAGTAGCAGGATACCAACTATCTACACTCTGTCTAAAATACATAAGGATGTAAAGTGCCCTCCTGGGAGAACTATTGTGAATGGAATTGGCATCTCAGCAAGAGTTGGACAATATTTAGATGTATTCCTTCAGAAAAGTGTCGTTATGACTAAAGCTTATTTACGTGACACGAAGAATTTATTACAACTTCTCCAAACTATAGACCTGACAGGAAGAACGGAAGTGTATTTAATTACGGCTGATGTTTCCTCTCTGTACACTATTATACAGCATGACGATGCTCTTTTAGCTTTAAATTGGGCCCTGTGTCAGAGAGATGACATTACACACAACCACAAAGTTTTCCTAAGAAATACCCTAGACTTCTGTCTTGGGCATAATTACTTTTGGTATAATGGCAACTTTTACTTGCAGAAACGCGGTATTGCGATGGGCGCCAAATTCGCACCAAGCATCGCGAACCTATTCATGGGTGAATGGGAAGACAAAACTATTTTTGCTGTTAAGAGGGACTCACTGTTGTTATACAGAAGGTACATAGATGACCTCTTCTTCATCTGGTCAGGTCCACTATCATCTCTGAATACATTCTTGGAAGAGTTAAACAACAACAATAATAATATCAAACTTACTTATGAAATCAGTGATGCTAAGAATAATTTCCTTGATGTCAACATATATAGACACGGAGATAAACTAGGTACTTCAGTTTATTTTAAACCCACAGACTCTAAAGCCCCGTACACACGATCGGTTTGACTGATGAAAACCGTCCGATGGATGATTTTCATCAGACCAACCGATCGTGTATGGTACCCATCGGTCTTTTTTCCATCGGTTGTAAAAAATAGAACTTGTTTTAAAATTTTCTGATGGATAAAAAACCGATGGGAATTTCCGATCGTCTATGGGCAAGTCCATCGGTTAAAAAACCCACGCATGCTCAGAATCAAGTCGACGCATGCTCAGAAGCATTAAACTTCATTTTTCTCGGCTCATCGGAGTGTTTTACGTCACCGCGTTTGGAACGGTCGGTTTTTTGACTGATGGTGTGTGGCCAAGACTGATGAAAAACAGTTTAATCGGATTTCCGATGGACAAATCCATCGGACGAAAATCCATAGGTTATCCGATTGTGTGTACGGGGCTTAACAGTTATCTCCCTATACAAAGTGGTCATCCATTATGGCTTAGAAATATCCCTAAAGGCCAACTTACTAGGATAAGAAGAAATTGCAGAGAACCTGAGGAGTACAAGACACAAGCTATGGTCATAAAGAAAAAGTTTGTAGAAAAAGGCTATCGGGTGGATGTCTTAGATCGTACTATCAATGAGATATCTGCTGTTCCTAGAGAAGATCTCTTGATTGATGCTACTAATACATTGAATGTGAACAATCAGGAATGGAGTTTCATCTCAGGATTTCACTCACAGTACAAGGAGGTAGAAGAAATCTTTACCACCCACTGGCATATCCTACTGATGGACAGAGTACTGAAATGTTCATTACCTAACAGTCCTGGATTTATATATAGAAGATCCCCCAATTTTGCAGATAAAATTGTGAAAAAGGTTATTGATCCTCCAACCAGACCTCCCTCCTTCTGGGATCAAGATGGCTTCTATGCCTGTAGAAAGTGCCGAGCATGCAAAGAAGTAAGAGCTCCCATTAGAGCTCTTGATAGATTCACATCTACTTCGAAACAAAAGGAATTCAGAATAAAAGAATTCATTACATGCAATACATCCTATGTAGTATATGCCCTTCAATGCCCATGCGGTTTAATCTACATTGGCCGTACCAAAAGATTATTAAGGATTCGCATCGCAGAACACATAGCCAACATCAAAATTGGCTTCAAGGACCATAATGTGTCATTACATTTTAAAATTTATCACAATCAGGACCCTAGAGGGCTTACATTTTTGGGTGTTGACCATCTCAAAACCTTTTGGAGAGGATCCAATCTTGTCAGAGAACTCTCCAAACGGGAGACCCAATGGATTTTCTTGATTGATACCTTATCGCCCAAAGGGTTAAATGTGGATCTGGATATAAACTGTTTTATTAGTGATTACTGATCAACAGTTTCCACATTATTATCAGTGAATTTATGCCTTCCTCTTTTATATATACACAAGAGTTTTACCATGAGCCAGTATGTGATCATAATTTTAAGACATAAATACTCACTCTATCTTAATTTATGTCTTCTTCACATAGGTTTTCAGTTATACATTTCAGTGCCTCATTATTGCTTTTAGGTTCCTATTTCCCATAAGGTTCCCTTTTCTTATACCCTTTTTTTATTATTATTTCTTATCCTCTAAGCAGAATTACACTCGTTTTTAATGATTGCGGGTTTTTTATCTACATTATGTGTGGATAAAAAAGAGGTAGGATGAAAGGGATTTTTATGGTGCAGAGATTAATCGATGAGAGAGAGTTTCTAATATAATATAGTTGATAATTTTATTAATGCAAAAATAGACAAAAAAAAGTATAAAATATATAAAACCAATCCTAGGTTTTTTGGTACATATACAGTATCATACATAAGTGGTGGTCATAATGCATAGAGTTTGGATGAACATAGAATCGCATAGAAACCCAACATGTTTCGCTTGAAACAGCTTCCTCAGGGGTTTGCGATGACCATCCGTATTTGTCAAGTATGACTATACAAAAGAAAAGAGAAAGAAAAAATATACAATTATACATTGAAATACATTACATATTATATTTAAACAAATTAAGTATGAACAAGGTCTGATTGTTATGCTGGACCCCTCCCATTGCTACTTACCCTGCCGTCTGTATTATCTGCTGCGCAACACCGAGAAACGCAGGATCAAGAGCAAAGGTCACCCCATATATATAGAGAATGCGGATAGGTGATCACAGTGGACACTAAATAAGAGACCGGCTAAATGCCAAAAACAAAAGGACAGGGATCAGAAAAAGGAAAAAGAAAAGGAAAAAGAAAAGGAAAAAACAGAAGGAGAAAATGAATTTTAAATTTTAAATTTTAATTTCTAAATTATGGAAACGATGGTGCGCAATTAAGCAAACCATACAGAGACGAAAAAGTCTGTCTAATATGCAATGAATAAATGATTGCAGTAAATAGAAATGACTTACGTAGAGTCAGGTGAACAGAGATATGTTCACTTGCTGAGATGGAGAGGCTATCTGCTTGCAAGAAACCACAGATGGAGATTGTGGAGGCCACTAAAAGAAACCACATTGTTTGGAATTTGTTTACATATAAAGGTTAATATAGATGGCATGGTGTGCCTATGTCCCCCATTGGTGGAACTTTCCAGAGGGCGGTATCCGCTCATCCGTCCTGCATGGTGTGACGGCGAGCGGCTCCTCCCCCAGCCCTGGTGCATTCTGGCCCTTGCAGTCCCCAGCAGCTGGCATTGTCTACGGGCCGACGTCACGCGATTCTAGCCCGCTCTACGGTCGGTGATGTCAGACGCCGACCGCATTGGTGGACACTATATAACCAGCTCACACACTGTTCGCACCGTTGTGGGTTGGTGGAGTTCTGGCTGGCGGTTCAACTATTCAAAGGTAATATTCACATACCTTCTTGCTCTTCTTTCTGCCCTTTGATACTCTTTATGGTTATAACCCCTTTATCTCAGGCTGCATTTAACAATGCGGAACTGCACCTAATATATAGGATATGGCTGCCATAGGCTAAAGTGGGTCTGTCCCTCTTTCCACACTGGACTGTTGGGCTTACAATTATTATTATTTTTAATCCATCTATTTTGATCTTGTCACATCCATTTATGGAGACTATTGTCCACTATGTTCCACTTTGGTATGGAACTAATTTCAAAAGCAATTTCAAACAAATAGATAATATTTAAAAATAAATATTTATTTACAAGATTATTATCCAAATTCAATATTTGTCTCACATACATCTAGTCATTTAAATTGCCTGACTAATCTAACTTTTAAACTATGTGTGCCTATCTATTTGGAGGACATAGGCACACCATGCCATCTATATTAACCTTTATATGTAAACAAATTCCAAACAATGTGGTTTCTTTTAGTGGCCTCCACAATCTCCATCTGTGGTTTCTTGCAAGCAGATAGCCTCTCCATCTCAGCAAGTGAACATATCTCTGTTCACCTGACTCTACGTAAGTCATTTCTATTTACTGCAATCATTTATTCATTGCATATTAGACAGACTTTTTCGTCTCTGTATGGTTTGCTTAATTGCGCACCATCGTTTCCATAATTTAGAATTTAAAATTTAAAATTTAAAATTCATTTTCTCCTTCTGTTTTTTCCTTTTCTTTTTCCTTTTCTTTTTCCTTTTTCTGATCCCTGTCCTTTTGTTTTTGGCATTTAGCCGGTCTCTTGTCCACTGTGGTCACCTATCCGCATTCTCTATATATATGGGGTGACCTTTGCTCTTGATCCTGCGTTTCTCGGTGTTGCGCAGCAGACAATACAGACGGCAGGGTAAGTAGCAATGGGAGGGGTCCAGCATAACAATCAGACCTTGTTCATACTTAATTTGTTTAAATATAATATGTAATGTATTTCAATGTATAATTGTATATTTTTTCTTTTTCTTTTTTTTTTCTTTTCTTTTGTATAGTCATACTTGACAAATACGGATGGTCATCGCAAACCCCTGAGGAAGCTGTTTCAAGCGAAACATGTTGGGTTTCTATGCGATTCTATGTTCATCCAAACTCTATGCATTATGACCACCACTTATGTATGATACTGTATATGTATCAAAAAACCTAGGATTGGTTTTATATATTTTATACTTTTTTTTTTGTCTTTTTTTGCATTAATAAAATTATCAACTATATTATATTAGAAACTCTCTCTCATCGATTAATCTCTGCACCATAAAAATCCCTTTCATCCTACCTCTTTTTTATAATAATCTTCTGGGATGAGGTGCCAATCTTAATGAGTGTTTCGCCAATGAATGGACAACCCAAACATGACATTATGTGTGGATGTTTTTATATACACACTTTTATATACATGTTCAGTTTTTAATATCTATATTACATACTAGATATTTTTTATATCCTATCACAATGTTGATTTTTTATCGGTATATTAGTGGTGCAGAGATATTGCATGTTTTCATGCATCATATACTGACATGCGTTTTTCCCTATATACCTTCTGTCACATAATGTGGTATTAGTGATTTTTTTATCTGACATTATATTTATTGATTCCAAGGCACCCCCCGTTTTTATATTTAAATTTTTATAATTATTCAGAGATTAATGCATAATTATATATGTTTATTATGTTTTCTGAGTTTTGCTATACCTTCGGTGGCCGAGGGAAGTGACCGCTCCTACCAATATATATTAATGCTATATATATATATATATTTGCTTAATTCTATCTCATTAATGATGTCTCCGTTAATATATTATTCCTTTTCATGCTAATTACCAAGTATTTTCATGCAATTGTACAAATTTATAATGTTAGCATGGTTGCTGCTGATCCCCGTATTTATATGTATTATGTTTATGTTAGCATAATCCCCATGTTCCTCATTGTGGCAATGTGAGGTCAGCGTCCAATCAGGCAATAGAGTTGAGCGCCTGTCATCTGTTGCCGAGCACGCTGATTGGCAGTTGTTTCACGGACATGGTGTTATAAGCATCGCGGGTGCGTCGTGATGTTACACCCTCTGTTGAAGTCAGATGACGAAATGCATCAGGGCGTAATCACGACTACCCGCGACCCGGAAGTGACGTCTGCGCTTCAAGCGTGAGTTGCAACGCCCACAGCTACCGCTCGGAAGTGTCTGCAGGATCCGTAAGGACACACACACTCTCCATAGGATGCTGGAAATGGTGATAGCGCCCTCTTGGGCCATTCATTGCTCATATTTCTGCTATTATATGTACGTAGTTTGGTTAAAGGGGTCTCCTACTGGTTGGGGATTTGATTTAAAATAAACAGGATTACACTATTGTGTTGCTATTTCCTCATTATTTTATGGTCTGCTTTGGAGCCCAACCACACTGGTGGATCCTGATTGGAGAAGATCTTTCCATACAGAGTAGCTGATGTTACCTCTTACTTAAGGCTCATTTATTTCTTACCTCTGGTAAGTGTGAACCCCTGAGGGGGTTTTCTTCATCACACGGTGGATTGCAATTGATGTCTTTGGTGGTGGAAGGTGCTCACTTGGACTTTTTGCTGTTACTCACCTTAGTACTCTGAACTGGTTATTTCTTCATTATGTGCTGGACTTTTTTCAGTGGCATTGTCCACGGGTCTCTTTATGAATTTATATTTTAGCGCTGTTTTGTGTAAAACCTACGATCCAGTATTCTGAACTGTTTTATTGTTTTACCACATTTTTCATATATATATATATATATATATATATATATATATATATATATATATGTATTTTTTTTTTAAGTAAATGAGTTTTTGTATTTTAATGCTAATACAAATTAATGTTGTCTCTCAATCTGCAGCCAACTATGTTTTCTTTATAAACTACCAAACTATCCATATGTCATTTTCTTGCAAACATGGCAACATGGGGCAAGGTGATCAGATTTTTAAAATGAAATCCTCGAACATATTTTTATTTTATTGGCAAATGGTAAACTATTTTATAAGCAAATGTTCTTCAAATGATACATGCAATGTATGTGGTATGGGTTTATGGAATGATTGTATGATATATACGTTATTTCTCACATTTTGACCATGAGATAAAAAAAAAAATACTTCTTAGAATTTTTGGGGGTATGACTACCAAATGTTAAGAAGCTAAGATAGAGAAAAAACTTTTCAATGCATATTTTGTATTTTATTCTTACCAAAGAATTTTGGTTCAACAACATAAATTAACAATTCAGAACAATAAAAGATTGCATGGTAACAACACATACCCATATGACATTTGTATAATTTTTATCACACAAATAGAGCTTTCTTTTGGTGGTATTTAATTGCCACTAGGTTTTGAATTTTTTGCTGAACAAACCAAAAAAGACAATTTTTTTGTAGTTTCTGTTATAAAATGTTGTAAATAAGTAATTTTTCTCGTTCACTGATGTGCGCTAATGAGGCTGCTCTGATGGGCACTGATATACGGCAATGATGGGCACTGATAGGCAGCACTGATATGCAGAAATGACTGGCACTAATAGGCAGCACTGATATACGGCAATGATGGACACTGATAGGCAGCACTGATATGTGGAAATGATGGGCACTGATAGACAGCACTGATATGCGGCAATGATGGGCACTGATATGCGTCACTGATGCGTAGCAATGATGGGCACTGAAAGTAGTCACTGATGGGCACTGGTAGGCGGCACTAATGGGCACTGGTAGACGGCAATGATGGGCACTGATAGATGGCAATGATGGGCAATTATATGTGGCAATGATGGGCACTAATGAGGCTGCAAGTGTAGCAGCGGCCATATACAGTGTCTTGCCCCTGCGGCCTGTTTACCGGACCTCAGAGCGGCCTGGGGGGGCGATTGCATCATGCCCCCTGGTCCAGTCTGCCCCTGCTATCCGAGGAAAAAACCTGGGAAAGACTTGGTCCGGGGACAGTGTCCTCAGTTTGGGGACTGTCCCCGGAGACCGGGGACGTCTGGTCACCCTAACATGGGGACCATTCTACGTCAGATCAGTAGTTTCAAAGAATCTGAATATGTGCTGTCACGTTTCAGTAAGGAGCTAGTAGTTGTTGATAGGGAAGCTCAAGATGGCAGATAAGGTAACTATGTCATTCTAGGGGTTGGCTCAATGTAAGAGGTTAGTTTGGTTTAATGTAAGTAGGTTAAGATTGAGACATCTGTTTATAAAAAAATTGCTTTTCAAGCACCTCATTATTGCAAAAAAGTAACAAATAATGCCCGTAATGTATGTAATGTGTGTGAAATGTCAGTTTCTATTTGTTGCCTTTCACGGGGCAAATGTAACCTTCCCTAAAAATTGATCCTTAAGCTCTGTACACACGATCGGTTTTACCGATGAAAACAGTCCGATGGACTTTTTTCATCGGACAAACCGATCGTGTATGGGCCCCATCGGTCTTTTTTCCGTCGGTGATTAAAAATAGAACATGTTTTAAATTTATCCGATGGAATAAAAAACAATAGCAAATTCCGATCGTCTGTGTGGAACTACATCGGAGAAAAAACCCATGCATGCTCAGAATCAAGTCGACGCATGCTCAGAAGCATTGAACTTAACTTTTCTCGGCTCGCCTGAGTGTTTTACGTCATGGCGTTTGGGACGGTCGGATTTTTGACTGATGGTGTGTAGACAAGACTGATGGAAGTCAGCTTCATCAGAATTCCGATCGTGTGTACAGGGCTTAAGAGAATAATAACCAAAAGAGCATTCACCAACACAGAAAATAGCCTAATGCCGTGTACACACGACAATTTTTCTCGTCGGGAAAAATTTAATTTTTTCTCTTTGACGAGAAAAACGACCGTGTGTGGGCTGTTCATCATTTTTCCTGACGAGAAAAACGGCATGAATCACGACGAGAAAAATTAGAACATGCTCTAATTTTTCTCATCGTGATTCACGGCATTTTTTTCCACAACAGTTTTCCCATAGGGAAACACTGCCAGGGAGCCTACACACGGTCGTTTTTCTCGACCAAGAGAAAAAATGTCAGGAAAAACGGCTGTGTGTAGGGGAACAAGCCGTTCCTCGTTTTTTCCGTCGATTTTCTCGACGGTGTTTTCACTGTCGAGAAAATCGATCGTGTGTACACGGCATGACACTGTTGGCTAAGAACACTCAACCAGCAGGGTAAATAATATGAGGAAGACCTCATTACTGAACAGAAGAGTAATTTGCCCAAGTGACTTTGGAAAGTGGTGCTCTATAAAATAGTACAACAAATGTTTAAAAAATAAAAAAATTATTTGATTTACATAAAAAATATCAAGTACATATTCACATTCATTGTGTAAGAGTAAGTTCACCATTTCAACAATGTACATTCAGGATGCCGACATAATGATAAATGGATCAGTATTAATTTGCGAACACTTTAATCTCTATGCATTTTGTGGGGCAACGCCCACTTCATCAGGAGACAGTTGCAGTCGGTTGGTATGTGCATCATTTTAACAATGTTCTTTCAGGATGCTGGCATACTGATAAATGGATCAGTATTAATTTGCGAAAACTGTAATCTCTATGCATTTCGTGGGGGCAATGCCCACTTCATCAGGAGACAGTTGCAGTCGGTTTGTATGTGCATCTTAGGCGAGGATGAAAAATCCAAAAGACTGCAGCATGAAGGGCTGCAGCAAACAGCCAAATGATAATTTGACTGTTTGCTGCAACCCTCCATGCTGCACTGGGACCCTATACATGTGGGACCGCCAAACACAGAAGCTTGTCCCCTTGTTGATGGAGGCAAGCGCAAAAGAGATAGCCAAGTCTAGCTAAGAAAAACTGAAGCATGACATGACATTCTAATGACTGACTTTTGTCGAACAGGGTGGCCACACCTAGATTGAAATGTGTCCGGTTCCTGCTGAAGTAGCCAAAATAAATGAATCTATGGCCAGCTTAACAGTGTAGGTAGAAAAATAAGATCATAATTATGCTTCCATTAAGTTGTACTCTGTCATGTCTTGGGACAAGCTAGTTTGCTTTAATGAGGAACATGTAATGTGATTGGGGGACTTTGTGTTCTCCAAGGTCTCATGAATGAGGGGATGAGCACATTTCAAGAAGTGTACTCACTGTGTAACTCTCTGGGAGATCGATGATATAGAGATTGTTTCTCTTTGAATGATTTTTCAGGTCTTTTACCTTGTCAGAAAAAGTTTGCTGGTCTTTCTCCTGTTTCAGGAGAGCAGTGTGTTGACAGGTTAAACTATCCTTCTGCTGTAGTTGCTGTATGTCTTGTTCCTTGTATGCCTTGTGCAACTGTTTTCTCCACTGCCTTCATAAAAACAGGAGTTAAAACATTGCCATTGCTTTTGCAATTTTTGTATGCGTGCAGGGCCAGTGCTACCACTAGGCGAACTAGGCAGCCATCTAGGGTGCATTTCTGGCTAGGGCGCAGCCACGACCACTGGTTTGCCTACCCTCCGCTGCAGGGACATAGATAAGGGGGGGTTATGGGAGTCTGAATCCCCCCCAGAGCACCCTGCTCAAATGCCCAGTTAGTCCCTGCTGCTGCATGGAGTTGTGTCGTTTAGCCTCAGCAATCAGTTCTGTCAGAGAATATAGGCTGAGCTTCAGCAGCGGGGTGGTCCACAGACTTTCCCCACCTCCATTCTTGCCCTCTTAGTTCTCTGAAAGCCAGGGCCTGGGGTAGGTGCAAGCACTTGTTTGGTTGCTAGGACATCGGTGGTCCTAACATCCAATCATGTGCTTGCCCCGCCACCAGACTTGACATTCAGCGAAGGAGGAGGGCAAGGACGGAATTCCTCCATCAGACCTACCCACCCAGTTTGTGACATCACTGCAGGCAGGAAACTGGGACACAGGACGGGCTCTACACAGATGTTCCAGGCTGACTAGTGGCACTGGGGGACTCTAGGGAGCTGAATATCCTCCTGCTGGTACCTGTAAAATTGTCTTCCCACCTCACCCACCCATACTCCCACACCCACCCCTCATACTGCCTCACCTACCTCCCCATACTGCCTCACCTATCCCTTACACTGCCTCACCCACCCCCATAAAGCCTCACATACCCACCCATACAGTCTCACCTACCCCCCAAACCGCCTCACCAACCCCCCCATATCGCCTCACCTACTCTACCATACCGCCTCACCTACTTTACCATACTGCCTCACCTACCCCCATACCGCCTCACCTACCCCTCATACAACCTCATCTTCCAGGCATAGCACCTCCCTCCATCCCTTCCAAATCCTTGTGCCTTCCTGTCACCCACCTAAGTTCCACAGGTTACAGCAACCCCCACCCACCTCCCCCTCAATCAACCCCTCTCCTACCCACCTAAACCTTCCCCCCCAGTCAAAGCACCTTACACATGCCTCATTCTGTCCTACTTGTCACACTGGAAGTGTATTCATCTGCTGACCCATGAAACAATGCCTATGTGGTTGGTGTCTTCTTTCATCTGTTATTAAAGTGGTATTCTTGCCTAACCTTAACTATTTTCAAAAATGTCCACCCCCCTCCACTTACTACCGACCCTTAAAATCTGCCTCACTTACTACAGACCCCTGAACTCTGTCTGTCTGTCTTTCTCTCCATTTCTTGTCCTATCTATGACATTTACCAAACTTTTACAAGCTATTTTAATACACCATGTATGACTCTTAGTTTGTAAAAACATCAGGTAGATAACCTAGTAATGACGCCAAACACAGTAATATATTTGTACAGTTAATGACCCATATGATGATTAATTTAAATATTCTAGTAACATTAGTGATTTATATGCACCGTTACTTTATATTTGTGCCATTTACACTTGATCGTAGAAGTTGTCATTTTCTTACCATGCTTCATGGTTCATAAACTGCTTTATGATCCTAAGAATGTTAAAGCTTTACATAAGTTCAAGACAAAGTCCAAAATGTTTCCTTTGCTTGATCAACATGCAAGAATATTCAACTCATTCTGCTCTAAAGCACTGATGATTGGATTAGCATTCCAGCAAGAAGGGAAAAAAAAAAAAATATGTTAAAATGTTTTTATAATATTTAAGGGTATTACATTTTCAAAGAAGAGCATCCATATTAAAGCTGAGCTCTAGGCAAATATAAAAAAAAACTGTTAATGCAATTGTATATTTATTAAAACAACTGTTTTTTTTCATTTATTTATTTTTTACAAACAAAGCACATTTATACCTGAATCTGTCTCAGCCTTAATTCTGTCTCAGCCTTAATTCTCTGCACATCAGCTTTTAGACTGGGAGAAGGAGAATAGAAAACTGTACCCATGGGGAATAGAAAAAGGTAGAACATATAATGATATGATAGTGTACCTATTTCTGACTATAAACCAGACCTTAGTACCTAACACTGTTCAAAACTATATATTTAAAGGTAAGTTATAGTGTTTATATTTCTCGGGGCAAAAAAATATGTTTTCATTTTTTTCTCCCTTTTTTGTTTTGATATTTGATCTTTCTTTGATTACCCTATATACTCGAGTATAAGCCAACCCGAATATAAGCTGAGGCACCTAATTTTACCACAAAAAACTGGGAAAACGTATTGACTCGGGTATAAGCCTAGGGTGTCCATCTGCATGCCTCACTGTGCCTCACTTTGCCTCACTGTGTCCATGTGCATGCCTCACTGTGCCTCACTGTGTCCATGCCTCACTGTGCCCATGCCTCACTGTCCCCATGCCTCACTGTGTCCATGCCTCACTGTGCCCAATCTCCCTACCTGATCTCCGGTGCTGTGTGACTAGACTGACGTTTAAAATGGGAGTCTATGGAAGGGGTGCCCGGCTTTGAAAAATCGGTGCTCCCCGGCCGTAGGTCCCCTGGACAACAAACTTTGCACACTTGTAGAGGAAGAGTGGAGCTACATGTGTGCAAAGTTTGGCCAGGATCAGGCACACAAATATGAAGATGGACACAGACTAGGGTATAAGCTGAGGGGGGCATTTTCAGCACAAAAAAGTGCTGAATAACTCGGCTTATACTTGAGTATATACGCAGGGCCAGATTCCTGACAAGGCCACCAAGGCCAGGCCTCGGGGCAGCAGTGGGTACAGGGGCGGCGCCCAGGGGCGGATGCGGGTGAGTGTGCGGGAGGCGTGGTGGTTGAGCCGGCGGGTGGCTCGGCATACTGTGCGGGTGGCGCGGTGGGTGAGCCGCTGAGCTGCCCGTCCGCTCGGCGCTCGCACAGTCACACTGACTTGCGAGGGGAGGCGGCTCGGCGGGTGGGTGAGAGAGACAGGAAGATGCCATCTGGGAGGCTCGGTAGGTGGACTGGCCAATCAGCGGGTGGCAGAGCAGAGAGATGACATCATCTCTCACCACCCGGTGCCCGCCCTGCATCCTGGCAGTTCCGCCATCACTCAGTGTGCAGGCAGCAGAGAGATTACATCATCTCTCTGCTGCCTGACTCCGGGACACAGAAAGTGACAATCCCCATTCCCCACCTATGTAGGAAAGGGACAATCAGCAAGGTGTGGCAGGTGACATGACAAGTGGACAATCCGCAAGGTGTGGCAGGTGACGTGGCAAGTGACAATCTGCAAGGTGTGGCAGGTGACGTGGCAAGTGACAATCTGCAACGTGTGGCAGGTGACGTGGCAAGTGAAAATCTGCAACGTGTGGCAGGTGATGTGGCAAGTGACAATCCGCAAGGTGTGGCAGGTGATGTGGCAAGTGACAATCCGCAAGGTGTGGCAGGTGAAGTGGCAAGTGAAAATCTGCAACGTGTGGCAGGTGACGTGGCAAGTGAAAATCTGCAATGTGTGGCAGGTGATGTGGCAAGTGGAAAATCCGCAACGTGTGGCAGGTGATGTGGCAAGTGGACAATCCGCAAGGTGTGGCAGGTGACGTGGCAAGTGGACAATCTGCAAGGTGTGGCACGTGACGTGGCAAGTGACAATCTGCAATGTGTAGCAGGTGATGTGGCAAGTGGACAATCCGCAATGTGTGGCAAGTGGACAATCCGCCACCTGTTGCAGGTGACGTGGCAAGTGAACAATCCGCAACTTGTGGCAGGTGACGTGGCAAGTGGACAATCCGCAACTTGTGGCAGGTGACGTGGAAAGTGGACAATCCGCAACTTGTGGCAGGTGATGTGGCAAGTGACAATCCGCAATGTGTGGCAGGTGACGTGGCAAGTGGACAATCCGCAACTTGTGGCAGGTGACGTGGCAAGTGGACAATCCGCAATGTGTGGCAAATGGACAATCCGCAATGTTTGGCAAGTGACAATCTGCAACTTGTGGCAAGTGACAATCTGCATCTGGTGGCAGGCGACGGTGGCAAGTGACACACTCGGGGCTCCCACTGATTCTGCATTATGGTGAGTTGAACTATTTAATTTTCTATAACAATGTAATAATAGAAATAATGCGCTACAATCATCCTGACACCATAACAACCATGGTGCCGTGACGATTGAATCGCCAACACCAGCCATTTCCCAAATAAATTGTCTGCAAAAAATTGTATTTTCTGGTAGTGCCCCTCCCGAGACTAGACTCTGGATCCACCCCTGGCGGCGCCACGGCAACAGGTCGAAGCACAACGGGGCCAGCGGGGGGGGGGGTGGGGGCGGCATTGAAGGACCCAAACTTGGGGCGGCAAAGGGAGTAAATCCGGGCCTGTATATACGGTATCTATATATTAAGTAATTTTACTATATATTTGTATTGTGGTTTACTGCACCCTTTCATTTGTTATTTTTATGTTTCATATAAGTTTCAGTTTATTAAATTGTGTTTTTAGGCTATAGTGTCTGTTCATTCCCCCTTTACTTTGGTTTTTACCCATTGTTTTTTTTATCTTTTTTATGTGTTGTTTCATTTTTCAGTGTGACTGAAGAAGCGACTAGGTCATGTAACATGTAGAGAGCACAATTTATGAGGTTGACTGAGGACAAATGAATCCCCAATGTTCAGAGGATATGTGAATCCTGTTGTATCATTTTCATGCATAGGTCTTATATGCTTATCCATCCTAGTCAAGACGACAGCTATCTTCCCTCTCTACTCTCCTCAGCTTGCTCTCCATCTATTGTGCTCCAAGCTTTGTTTTGAACCTGTGTTCCCTGATCGTATGACGTCACGTTTGGGTTTTTCCGCCCACCAGCTCCAGTCGGTGGCTGCTCCGGCTGTCTCTCGGTCCCCCCTTTGCTTCCTGGCTGCCCCATCATTCCGCCACACATCATTTGGGATCCGATCGAGGCTCCACACTGTCCATCCGGCTCTGCACACGCGGGCTTCCCTCTTCCTAGTGACATCCAGGAACACATGAAGGTTTTGCCATCACAACACTGCCTGACCAAGCCAGTCCACCACCGACTGTTGCTTAAAGGACTGTCACAGTGAGGAGCACGCTTTGCAGTTGTTCCATCTATGCAAGGTGATGTCTAGATAATTGTTCATTCAATATGTTATTATTAAATTGGCACATGCTTTCATCTCATTGAATGTTTTAATAATTTGACTGTTTGTCCTTTCAAGACTGTCCCGATCAGCGCTTTCAATTGTGGTTGCTCCTAAATGTTTTTAGCTCTTGGGCGCCTCCCCTGTTTCCAGGGAGAATGTTCTGGAAAAGGGGCAGGGCAGAGAGTTGGAGTGACATGGGGTACATGTAAGGATCTCTGACCAATCCCCAATTAGGATTGGCAGGGGGTAGGCCTCCTACATATACCCATGGTCAGTCTGCTGGGGGAGGAGTTATCGGCTGGGTGAACTGAAGGATGGAGTGTTAGAATTGCATGCCTGAGGGAACCCCTATCTGGGGGGGTTTACCTCAGACGGAGGAGCTCGGGAACTGGGAGGGAGCCTCTCCTTACACAGTCATGGAGAGGTGTCCTGGAACAGGAGCTGGAAGAGTCAGTTGGTCTGCACGCTCGGAGTAAGTCCTTCAGGAAGGATCCAGGGCAGGTTTCAGTGAGTGAAAGCACAGTGGAGAGATCTGGAAGAGACATGCCAGGGGAGCTGGATGTAGAGCCAGAGTGAGAGACTGTGAAGTTAGTGTCAAATCGATGCAGCCATGAGGGCGGGCAGGATTTGCAAGTCGGACTTGCTGGGATCAGTAGTCCACCACCATTAATTTTCTCAAGTAAACGGTTGCTGCCATAAAGGGGTACTGCAGGCCCTGGCCTACAAAGGATCGTCAAGTAAATTAACTGGGACTTATTCAGTGTGAGGCCCAGTCATGTTCTGGCGTGACAGGATTACTAAGACTGTGACAGAAAGTAGTGTGCTGGAGGGAGATGTGTTCTGAGGTAAAAGTCGGTCAAGCCATGGACAGCTTCAGCACTTTGCGCGTGGTTTACCCCAAGCCATACGCTCCCCTACACCCCTACATCCTCTACCCCTTTTGGGAAGCTGTGCATGTCTTCTAGTCCTATACCACACTTTATATCTGTCCTCTACAAACTGCTGGGAAACCCATCTATATTCGGGAGTGGGAGAGAGACCTGCAACATGAGTTTACTGATACGCAACTTGACCACCTGTATCACCTTACTCATTCCAGCCCGGTTGACACAAAAATGCAGGAGAACAGTTTTAAAGTATTGACTAGGTGGTACAGGGTCCCCACTAAGCTTAAACAAATTTACCCGACGTCCTTGAACGCCTGCTGGTGGGAATGTGGTCATAAGGGCTCTTTTCTGCATGCCTGGGGGGATTGCCCTAAGTTACGACCCTTTTGGCAGGACATCAGAACCAAGATTAACTATATACTGGACATAGACCTCCCTGACTCTCCGATGGCCTTTCTCCTGCACGTCCCCACCATTCCTCTCAGTCTTTACAGAAAGTCGGTATTGCCTCATCTTTTGAATGCGGCTAGGAGACTGATTCCTGTTTACTGGGAAAGTAGCTGAATCCCAAACCGATCGGGAGCCGACAATTCATTAATAGCCGCGAGTCAGTTTTAAATGCATTTTTTCTTTCAAAAATGAAATTTTTTGCAGGGACAGTTCTAAGCACGGGAAACATGCGCCACTTTACATGCATATCATACACACCACCCAGGTATGAAATTTAAAGGAATATTTCACTTTTATTTTTTCATTTTAAGCATTATTAAAATCACTGCTCCCGAAAAAACGGCCGTTTTTAAAACTTCTTTTTGCATTGATACATGTCCCCTGGGGCAGGACCCAGGTCCCCAAACACTTTTTAGGACAATAACTTGCATATTAGCCTTTATAATTAACACTTTAGATTTCGAACGTTCGAGTCCATTGTATTTAATAGGGTTCTAAAGTTTACACAAACATTTTGTCTGTTCGCAGGTTCTGGTGCGAACCGAACAGGGGGGTGTTCGGCTCATCCCTGCTCCTGATCTGTTTTTTTCCATCTGACCTATCCACTGCAGGATCGCTCACATAATTTGTACGAGTGCACTTTTCTTTTTCTCTGTTTCTTTCTTTGCTATTATTGTTTTGTGGTTCCGATCTTAGAGATCGGCCTTTCCTAAATGTTTTGGCCACCTGACTTTGCCTACCTGTCCGACTCGGTGGTGTCTGCCCCCAAATGCCACTTGAATCTCATAGAGGGATTGGGGACAACTTAATAGTGTTATGATTCATATGTTCTCACGACCACGATGTAGACGCCTCCGTCCCTTGTCCCTCTTTGTTGGATGGCCATTCGGGCCCAATTTCCTGTAAACTGCATGGCTACACGATTGGACAGTTTTGTACTATTATCTATTGTCTTGAATTGCTCGTGGCTTTGTTATATATTTCAAATTTTTGCTTTGTCCTTCTTTGTTTTTGACTATTCTGTCAAAGAATGTAAATTCTTATTCTTATACAATGTGACAGCAGGAAGGTAAAGTCACCTGGTTGCATCCAGGGGGGTAGATATATTTCGCCCAGATTCAGGCTTTACGCCGACTTATACAACTAGGTGGAGAGTTGTATAAGCCCAGATAAGGCTAGTGGGCTCATGGATGACTCATACCTCTAGGGAGAGGGCTGGGCGTCGTGCAGGCAGGGAGTTGATGAGACCAGCTGAAGCCTGTCAGTTCGTTTAAGGCCTCTATAAAAACTCCCAGATTCATTAGGTGTTTGCTCATGCCTGGACCCAGACCTGTGTGGACTGTCTAGGGAGAGTGAACCCCTGTGCGGTGAGACAAAGCCTGTGTGGCTATTTGCTTGGACATTTAAAACCAGGGACTTAGGGACTAGGACAGCACTAGGCTGATCCCAGTTGTTAGTTAGGAAACCTGTATGTTTAGTCAGAGGTCAAGTTGACCAGGATTTATTTTGTTTATGTTTCTTTTTCTTTGCTGTGTTTTGTCACTGTAAATAGAAAATAAACCGCACCTTTTTGATTTTGAAAACCACAACCTCCGTTTGCTGGGCCTGTTTTTGTGTGGGGAGCCCATCTCGGGGGTCACACACACCCGCTGCCGAGCCAACCCCCTCACAGTTGGTGGAGAACCAGTGGCAGTTTTTTTTTAAGCCAGCATGGAGGAGATACTGAAGCAGCTGGCTCTAGCAAATGCCAATCAACAGCAGACAAATGCAGGTTTGCAAAAGAACTTCGCAGCCCAGCAGCAAGCTCATCAACAGAGCCTTGCAGCCCAGCAGCAGACAAACGCAACTTTGCAACAGAGTCTGGAGGCTCAGCAACAAGCCCAGCAGCAATCTGAGGCCCGCTTCATAGACCTGTTGCAGAAGCAAGAGCAGAGACTACAACAACAGATGGAAGCAGTAATGCAGCAACGTCCGCAGACCAGTGAGGAAAGCCGTCCCACTAATACCGCGTCCTTTGGGGTGAGTCGTTTATTGACAAAAATGACTGGAGAGGATGATCCAGAGGTATTTTTGACCACATTTGAAAGGACCGCTGAAAGAGAAAAGTGGCCTGAGGAGCAGTGGGCTGGACTGGTGGCTCCTCTGTTAACTGGTGAATCGCAGAAAGCTTACTATGACCTAGAGCCTAACCAAGCAAAAGACTATGTGATGCTAAAAGCTGAAATATTGGCAAGGCTGGGTGTCACCCAGGCTGTCCGGGCTCAGCGTGTGCATAACTGGACTTTCCAGCTTGGAAAACCCCCCAGGTCTCAAATGTATGATCTCATTCACCTGAGCAGAAAGTGGCTACAGCCAGAGACTTTGTCCGCACCAAAGATTGTGGAACGTGTTGTAATGGATCGGTTTTTGAGAGCTCTTCCTACTGCCATCCAAAAGTGGGTAAGCCATGGAGACCCAGAGACGGCCGATGGTCTTGTGGATCGTGTGGAGAAATACTTGGCTACAGAGAACCTGACGGCCTCTTCCAGAGACACTCGGACTTTCCACCCTAAGACCAGACCATCCCCAGGGGCGGATAAGAGGATTCCAAGGGGTGAGGGTGGAGAGAGTGAGAGGGTGGGAGCTCTACCCCAAGTTTGGCGAGAACAGCCTGGGAAATCAGCGGCTCAAGAGGCCGCAAGAAGGATCGTTTGCTACCGCTGCCGGCAAGCGGGACATATTGCAGCCAATTGCCCGGCTGTGGAGGAACCCATGCAGTGTGACTTTCTGATGGGCAGACGTCAGTCGCTGTGTGCGACAGTCGCATGCACTGCCATTCGAGGAACTGAGAAACATTTATGCAAAATGTGTGTTAATGGTAGAAATGTTGTGGTATTGCTGGATTCAGGTAGCCTTGTGACCCTGATAAAGGCTGAGTTAGTTAAAACAGAGGTCTCTGGGAATAGCAAGGTAGCTGTTATTTGTGTGCATGGGGACACCCGAGAGTATCCAGTGACTACAGTGTGTTTCGAGACCCCCAAAGGTACCCTCTCTCATCCAGTGGGCTTAGTATCTCAGTTACCGCATGACGCCATTGTGGGAAGGGATTTTCCGAAGTTCTGGGAACTGTGGGATGATCCTGAGCCCCCCACTGGTGCCCCTATGTACCAGGAATGTGATAGCCAGAACTCCCCTGAGAGTGGTGAGGACTCTCCGGAATTTCCCTTATCAGTATTGGCAGGGGAGACTCAAGAAACTGGAGAGGAGCCCACCTCCTCAGACGAAAACCTACCGTCTGTGGAGTTTTCTGATCTTGAGGTTCACAGGGAAAACTTTGCCACAGAACAGTTGAAAGACCCCGCCCTAATAAAGGCACGGGAAAACGTAGTGAAAATAGATGGCGAGTTAGTGAACCCAGATAATACCTGCACTTACCCATACTTCAGCGTAGAGAAGGACCTACTGTATCGGGTGGCAAAAAGGGCAGAAGAAACCGTTGAGCAGCTTGTGGTGCCCAAACCTTACAGGAAGTTGGTGTTGGAGTTGGCCCATGGGCACATTCTTGGAGGTCATCTGGGGACAGAGAAAACCCGAGAGAGGGTATTACAGAGATTCTATTGGCCGGGGGTGATGAAGGACATAGAAAATTATTGTTCCTCCTGCCCTGTGTGTCAGAGGTCGGCCCCGATGCCACATTTCCGTAGCCCGCTGGTCCCTCTACCCATCATTGAGGTCCCATTTGAGAGGATCGCCATGGATTTGGTAGGTCCTATAATCAAGTCCGCTAGGGGGCACCAGTACATATTAGTTATAATGGACTATGCCACCCGTTATCCAGAAGCGATCCCTCTCCGAAATACCTCGGCCAAAACCATAGCCAAAGAGCTATCTCTTGTGTTTAGCCGGGTGGGTATTTGTAAAGAACTGCTTACGGACCAAGGTACACCCTTTATGTCCCGGGTTATGAAGGAGCTGTGTAAATTGTTCAAAGTGACGCAATTACGTACATCTGTGTATCACCCCCAAACCGATGGGCTGGTTGAAAGATTCAACAAAACCCTAAAACAAATGTTGAAGAAAGTGGTGGATAGAGATGGAAAGGATTGGGACTGTCTACTTCCTTATCTGATGTTTGCTATTAGGGAGGTGCCCCAATCCTCTACGGGATTCTCCCCCTTTGAGTTACTGTATGGGAGACACCCAAGAGGGCTGTTGGATATTGCCAAGGAAACTTGGGAAAGTGAGAGTTCTCCCCA
Source organism: Rana muscosa (assembly GCA_029206835.1). Lineage (NCBI taxonomy): Eukaryota > Metazoa > Chordata > Amphibia > Anura > Ranidae > Rana > Rana muscosa. The sequence continues at coordinate 160,972,613 of CM055120.1, forward strand.
CAGGAGTGTGATTGAGCATGTCGCCCTGATGCAAGACCGAATTGCACAGGTAATGCCCATCGTGAAGGAACATTTGGCCCAAGCGCAGTTAGCACAGCAGAGAGTGTACAACCGTGGAGCCAAGACCCGTACCTTTTCCCCGGGGGATAGGATACTGGTACTTGTCCCTACGGTTGAAAGTAAATTCCTTGCCAAATGGCAAGGCCCCTACGAGATAATGGAAAAAGTGAGCGAAGTGAATTACAAGGTCAGACAACCAGGAAGGCGAAAGCCCGAACAGATCTATCACGTTAATCTGTTGAAAGCCTGGAGGGATAGAGAGTCCCTAGTCGCAGACACTTGGTCACCAGCTCAAACTGGTTGCGTGATTCCTGAGGTTGGAATAGCAGCCACCTTGTCACAACCCCAACAACAGGAGGTTAAGGAGTTTGTGCTTCGCAACAAGGAGGTATTCTCTGAGCTGCCGGGACAAACATCTGGGGTAGAGCATGACATCATTACCCCGCCCGGTGAAAGGGTGAAGTTAAAACCCTATCGGATCCCAGAGGCCCGACGGGAGGCAATACAGGAGGAAGTACAGAAAATGCTGAACTTAGGGGTGATAGAGGAGTCCCAAAGTGATTGGTCTAGTCCCATTGTGTTGGTGCCTAAACCGGATGGGAGCTGGCGATTTTGTAACGATTTTCGTCAGTTGAATAAAGTTACAAAATTTGACACCTACCCCATGCCACGTACAGATGAGTTGATCGACCGGCTGGGAACAGCCCGATACATGACGACTCTTGACCTCACAAAAGGGTATTGGCAAATCCCCCTGGCCAAGTCGGCCAAAGAGAAAACCGCATTTGTAACCCCAGACGGGGCGTTCCAATATAAAAGAATGCCGTTCGGGTTACAGAATGCGCCGGCCACATTCCAGCGGAAAATGGACCAGATGCTGAGGCCCCATCGGAAGTATGCTGCGGCTTACCTGGATGACGTAATTGTCCATAGCACAGATTGGGCCTCACATCTGCCAAAAGTGCAAGCAGTCCTGGACTCTGTTCGGGAAGCGGGGTTTACGGCTAACCCCAAGAAGTGTACCATTGGGCAGGAGGAGGCCAAATATCTTGGGTACACCATTGGGAGGGGAGTAATAAAACCCCAACTCAACAAAGTCGAGGCCATCCAGAGTTAGCCACGTCCCAACAGTAAGAAGCAGGTACGAGCCTTTCTGGGAATCGCTGGGTATTATCAGCGATTCATTCCCCACTTTGCTTCTAAGGCTGTGCCCCTAACCAACCTGACGAAGGGGAAAGGGTCGGTCATGATTAAATGGACCCCCGAGGCTGAGGCAGCATTCCAATTCTTGAAACAAGCCTTATGTAGCCAGCCAGTGTTGTACTCACCCGACTTCTCTAAAGACTTTGTCGTACAAAGTGATGCGTCAGATGTGGGGTTAGGAGCAGTATTGTCCCAGGTCTGGAACGGGGAAGAGCACCCAGTCATTTACCTCAGCAGGAAGTTGAAGTCCCATGAGGTAAATTACGCCACCGTTGAAAAGGAGTGTTTAGCGGTGAAGTGGGCTCTAGATTCCCTTCGGTACTACCTGCTAGGTAGGCACTTTGACTTGGTTACGGATCACGCTCCGTTAAAGTGGATGGCTCAAAACAAGGAAACAAATAGAAGAGTGAATAGGTGGTTCCTGGCCCTCCAGGAATTCAACTTCACAGTAAAGCATCGCCCTGGCGTTCAAATGGGGAATGTGGATGCTTTGTCTCGAGTACATGAATGCCTGATTGCTGGTGTTCCAACCCCGAGGTTAAAACAAGAGGGGGGGGTATGTGACAGCAGGAAGGTAAAGTCACCTGGTTGCATCCAGGGGGGTAGATATATTTCGCCCAGATTCAGGCTTTACGCCGACTTATACAACTAGGTGGAGAGTTGTATAAGTCCAGATAAGGCTAGTGGGCTCATGGATGACTCATACCTCTAGGGAGAGGGCTGGGCGTCGTGCAGGCAGGGAGTTGATGAGACCAGCTGAAGCCTGTCAGTTCGTTTAAGGCCTCTATAAAAACTCCCAGATTCATTAGGTGTTTGCTCATGCCTGGACCCAGACCTGTGTGGACTGTCTAGGGAGAGTGAACCCCTGTGCGGTGAGACAAAGCCTGTGTGGCTATTTGCTTGGACATTTAAAACCAGGGACTTAGGGACTAGGACAGCACTAGGCTGATCCCAGTTGTTAGTTAGGAAACCTGTATGTTTAGTCAGAGGTCAAGTTGACCAGGATTTATTTTGTTTATGTTTCTTTTTCTTTGCTGTGTTTTGTCACTGTAAATAGAAAATAAACCGCACCTTTTTGATTTTGAAAACCACAACCTCCGTTTGCTGGGCCTGTTTTTGTGTGGGGAGCCCATCTCGGGGGTCACACACACCCGCTGCCGAGCCAACCCCCTCACAACAAATAAAGATTATATTTAAAAAAAAAAGTCGGTCAAGCAGTGTGCTGGAGGAAGAAGTGTTCCGAGGTAAAAGACTGTCAAGTTTAGGGTAAGACATCTTGTCCTTTCTGAGAAGTGTGTCGCAGTTACTATATTCTTCAAAGTACTAATTTGTTCTATGGGCATCCCATGTCCCTTTCCCCAACCAAGTTCAATCCCCTAATAAAATAACAAAAACAAGCAAGAGACTGTTCGTTGACTAAAGGAGTGTGTCTAATGGATGTCTGGCAGCAGGGTGGAATGTGTGGATGTTGTAACTCATAGCAACCAACTGCTACATAGGTACCGTGTATACTCGAGTATAAGCCGAGTTTTTCAGCACATTTCTTTGTGCTGAAAATGTCACCCTCGGCTTATACTCAAGTCACCTTTTTGCGCCTGATCTCCCGGACTTTGGGGACCCAGTACTGGCCAGCCATAGGTCCTCTGGAACCCAAACTTGACACACATATAGCCCCAGTTCTCCTCTACAAGTGTGAAAAGTTTTCTGTCTGGGGGACCTACAGCCTGGGAGCACCTATTTTTCAAAGCCGGGCACCCCTTCCGTTATACTCCTATGTTAAACGTAAGTCTAGTCATGGACACAGTGGGGCATGGGCACAGTGAGGCACAGTAAGGCATGGACACAGTGAGGCATGGACACAGTGAGGCACAGTGAGGCATGCACATGGACACAGTGAGGCAAAGTGAGGCAAAGTGAGGCATGCAGATGGACACCCTAGGCTTATACTCGAGTCAATAAGGTTTCCCAGTTTTTTGTGGTAAAATTAGGTGCCTCGGCTTATATTCGGGTCAACTTATACTCGAGTATATACAGTATATCAAAATAAGCAATGAATCATGAAAAGATTAATGTGTTATAATTACCCTTTCAAAATGGCTGCTGGCTTGCAATGGTCATTACTAGAGTCCCTTAAAATGGCTGCCTTTCCCAAAATGGCAACTCATCAGGGTGGAACTGCGTCTTTGTGTCCCTGGAATGTCAGATGATGAGGCGTGATGATGAATGTCTCTCTGGATGAATAGGTGTATGAATGGAGTTCCAAATTGTTAGTGTATTGTGGGTGGATGAAGTGTGAGAAGTAAATAAAGTGTCTGTTATGGATGAAGAGTGATCCCTTGTCCTATATACCGTTCTGAACAATAAGTTCATAAAAATTTTAATAAGCCTAGCCCAGAAGGTGGAACTTCTTTTCATTGGTTCATGCGGCTAAATATTAATTCATTGTTTGTTCAAGCAAGTGGCAAGTTCAAGTGGTCACGTTCACTATAATTTATGTTGATTTTTAGCTATGTGTTATATTAGTTCATTGTTGTGATTAAGGATGAGCCGAACACCCCCAGTTCGTTTCGCACCAGAACTTGCGAACAGGCAAAAAATTTGTTCGAACACGCAAACACCATTAAAATCTATGGGACACGAACATGAAAAAACAAAAGTGCTAATTTTAAAGGTTTATATGCATGGTATTGTCATAAAAAGTGTTTAGGGGCCTGAGTCCTGCCCCAGGGTACATGTATCAATGCAAAAACAAGTTTTAAAAACTGTGTTTTTTTTCGGGAGCAGTGATTTTAATAATGCTTAAAGTGAAACAATAAAAATGAAATATTCCTTTAACCACTTGCCGCCCGCCCTATAGCGGATTGACGTCGGCAAAGTGGTTACAAAATCCTGACAGGACGTCATATGACGTCCTCAGGATTTTGAGCCACTGCGTGCCCCCGGGGGCACGCATCGCGGCGATCGTTGCTGCGGGGTGTCAGTCTGACACCCCGCAACTCCGATCTAGGTAAAGAGTCTCCGACGGAGACTCTTTAAAACGTGATCAGCCGTGTCCAATCACGGCTGATCACAGTGTAAACAGGAAAAGCCGGTCATCGGCTTTTCCTCACTCGCGTCTGTCAGACGCGAGTAGAGGAGAGCCGATCGGCTGCTCCTCTGACAGAGTGGGTTTGTGCTGATCCATTATCAGCACAGCCCCCCAAGGATGCCCCCACTGGACCACCAGGGATGCCACTGGACCACCAGGGATGCCAGCACCAGGTATGCCACCCTAGACCACCAGGAATGCCAGTTAGTGCCCCCTAATGGATGGCAATCAGTGCCCACAATGGATGCCAATCAGTGCCCACAATGGGCATCACTGATTGGCAGGCATTTTTGTTTGGCACTGATTGGCATCCATTACAGTACATCAGTGCCGCCTATCAGTGCCCACCCGTGCCACCTATCAGTGCCCATCCATGCCCATCCATGCCACCTATCAGTGCCCATCCATGCCCATCCGTGCCGCCTATCAGTGCCCATCCGTGCCGCCTATCAGTGCCCATCCGTGTCGCCTATCAGTACCCATCCATGCCGCCTATCAGTGCCCATTTGTGCCGCCTATCAGTGCCCATACGTGCCGCCTATCAGCGGCCATACGTGCCGCCTATCCGTGCCCATCTGTGCCGCCTATCCGTGCCCATCTGTGCCGCCTATCCGTGCCCATCCGTGCCGATTATCCATTCCACCTATTAGTGCCGCATATTAGTGCCCATCATCAGTGCCCATCAATGCCACCTCATCAGTACCACCTCATTGGTGCCACCTCATCGGTGCCCATCAGTGCAGCCCCATCAGTGAAGGAGAAAACTTACTTATTTAAAAAGTTTTGTAACTGAAACAAAAAAAATACTTTTTTGGTCTTTTTTTATTTTTTTTAGCAGAAAATAAAAATCCCAGAGGTGATCAAATACCACCAAAAGAAAGCTCTATTTGTGGGGAAAAAATGATAAAAATTTTGTTTGGGTACAGTATAGCATGACCGCGCAATTGTCATTCAAAGTGCAACAGCGCAGAAAGCTGAAAATTGGTCTGGGCAGGAAGGTGTTTAAGTGCCCAGTATGGAAGTGGTTAAATATTGTGCCTGGGGGTGTCTATAGTATGCCTGTAAAGAGGCACATTTTTGGCGTGTTTAGAACAGTCCCGGAGCAAAATTACATTTCTAAAGGAAAAAAAGTCATTTAAAACTGATTGCGGCTGTAATGAATTGTCGGGTCTCGGCAATACAGATAAAACTGTCAGGGCTGGGCTCAGCCCTTCCTTCTCTGAGCTGGCCGCTCAGCTGTCGGCTAATTGCCAGCTCCTTTCTCTCCACAGTGACTCACCTGTTGATGATCTGCTCATCAGCCCAGCCTACTTAAAGCCTTCCAGCTCACTTCATCTCTGCCTTCGCCTTTGGTCACATCACAGAGACTTTCTCCTGCGTTCCTGTTGAAGACTTGCCTGGCTGACGTCCCTTCTGGTTTCTGATTAGGGATGAGCTCGGTGTTCGAGTCGAACATACGTTCGACTCGAACATCGGCTGTTTGATCGTTCGACGAAGATCGAACGTTTTGGGCCGTTCGCGCCAAATTCGAGTGACGCGAACGGCCCACAATACACTGTGCCATCGCAGTGCAATCCCGGCGCTGTGATTGGCCAAGCATGCACTGTGACCCCGCATGCTTGGCCAATCACAGCCCCGGCAGCGAGGAGAGCCATAATTGGCCACAGGCAGAATGCCTGTGGCCAATTATATTTCAGGGGGGTTTAGTAAACGCCCCACACTATAAAAGGCCGCCAGCGCGGCGGCCTTGTGTAGTGTGTTCCGGTTCAGGGAGAGAGAAGGATAGGCAGGGACCGTGTTAGTGATATTTGTTCATTTACCTTGCGTGTAGGGAGAAAGAAGGATAGGCAGGGACAGTGTCAGTGATATTCTGCTAAACCTTGTGTGCAGGGAGAGAGAAGGATAGGCAGGGACAGTGTCAGTGATATTTTTGCTAAGCCTCCTGCACAGTATACACCTGAAGCTAGCCCTTATTGCTGTGTTTCCCTGTTGTGTAACACAGGCAGGCATCTGCAGCACTTAAAGCAGACGTAGTGTGATTCCTGAAAAATATACACCTGAAGCTAGCCCTTATTGCTGTGTTTTCCTGTTGTGTAACACAGGCAGGCATCTGCAGCACTTAAAGCAGGTGTAGTGTGATTCCTGCAAAATATACACCTGAAGCTAGCCCTTATTGCTGTGTTTTCCTGTTGTGTAACACAGGCAGGCATCTGCAGCACTTAAATCAGGCGTAGTGTGATTCCTAAAAAAATATACACCTGAAGCTAGCCCTTATTGCTGTGTTTTCCTGTTGTGTAACACAGGCAGGCATCTGCAGCACTTAAAGCAGGCGTAGTGTGATTCCTGAAAACTATACACCTGAAGCTAGCCCTTATTGCTGTGTTTTCCTGTTGTGTAACACAAGCAGGCATCTGCAGCACTTAAAGCAGGCGTAGTGTGATTCCTGAAAAATATACACCTGAAGCTAGCCCTTATTGCTGTGTTTTCCTGTTGTGTAACACAAGCAGGCATCTGCAGCACTTAAAGCAGGCGTAGTGTGATTCCTGAAAAATATACACCTGAAGCTAGGCCTTATTGCTGTGTTTTCCTGTTATGTAACACAGGCAGGCATCTGCAGCACTTAAAGCAGGCGTAGTGTGATTCCTGCAAAATATACACCTGAAGCTAGCCCTTATTGCTCGTAGTTTTTTTTCTTTTGTGTTACACTAACAGGCATCTGCAGCACTTACAGCGGGCGTAGTGTGCTTCTTGCAAAATATACACCAGAAGCTAGGCCTTATTGCTGTGTTTTCCTGTTGTGTAACACAGGCAGGCATCTGCAGCACTTACAGCGGGCGTAGTGTGCTTCTTGCAAAATATACACCTGAAGCTACCCCTTATTGCTGGTTTTCCCATCTCCCTGCAGGCCTTTAGAATGTCTGGAAGGCAAACAAGGAGAGGCAGACAGTCAGGAGCCAATAAAAGAGGGCAAGCAGGCTCTGTGTCTAGAGACAACAGTGCTGGTCATGGACGCGGTGCATCATCATCAGCACGTGGCCATGGGACACGCTTGTCCTTATTTTTGGCAGCTGGACGTGTTGAGCCGCATCATGCCGAAGACTTGGTAGAGTGGATGACCAAGCCCTCCTCATCATCCTCATCCTCTCTCACCCAGGCTCAGGGTACTGGCAAAGCAGCTGCCAAAGCGTCCTCAATGTCATCATCAGTCACTCCTTCCCTAGACCCACCGTGTCCTCCTAAGGAGTCCCCCGAACTGTTTGAGCACAGTGTTGGGTACATGCTCCAGGAGGATGCCCAGCGTTTCGAAGGGTCTGAAGATGATACCCAGCTAGAGGAAGGCTGAAGCGTGAGAGCAGAGAGAGGGGATGCTCAAGAAGGACACCAATCTGGCAGTCATGTTCCAGCAGCTGCAGCATACTGCCAGATTGGCTCCAGTGGTGAGAAGGGAGGGGATGATGAGGTCACTGACTCCACGCGGGTGCCTGATAGGAGAGAGGAGGAGGAGGAGGAGGATGAGGAGGAGGCACATCTCCAACGAGGCAGGATGCCCTCCGGGGGCCAGCGTAAGGGCAGCACACCGACTGAATCACACCGCAGAGCTCCGCCTGTGCAGGGCGCTGTCTCTGCCCGTTATTCCAAAAGTTCTTTGGTGTGGGCCTTTTTTGAGTCGAGTGCATCAGATCGCACCGCTGCTGTTTGCAACATGTCTCAAGCGTATCTCGCGTGGCCAAAACATCAGCCGCTTGGGCACCACATGCTTGACCAGACATATTATATAACAAGGGGGCGCTAATGAATGTATAAGTTACAACTGGTATATAAACAATCACGTGTAAATATTAAATCAAATATTAAATAAAAATACATAAATTTACAAAGATAGAAACGTCAACTATTAATGTGACTTGAAGTAGTGAAACAAATCAGATGTGATCTCAGCAAATGAAACCAATAAAATATAAAAACATCCAGTGAGTGAATCGTGACTAATCCATAATAAAGTCCATAGAAAGTATTCCAGTATGTTCTTTGAAGTGAAACCTTCACCAACATAAATACGACACCCAAAGTGCTATGGATGGATGGCCGCTTACCCCAAGATGTTGACCCTTTTAACTAAAAAAGGGTCAGATATCGCTTATCGCAAGATGCCACTTGCTAGTAAAAGGATTGTGATCCCAGATCCGTTCGACTCCCCAGGATAAATTTGATTGGAATATGCAGATAAAACGAATATTGCCAAAAATAGTGTAATCCCGTTTATTAAAATATAAAATCAATAATAGAAAAGGCCAAATGGCTGCTTACATTGCGTGGTGCCTTAACCCGGCACTGAGGCTGGAAGGCATGTAGAAGCCAATTCGTTCCGTCCGTCCGTGTGGAGAGCTGGCGTGCGTTCCACCTGCTACAGCGGCTAACCAACGAGGACCGGAAGTGAGGTAAAAAACGTGACCAAGTACCGCCTCGACGTACGTTTCGTTAAATCGTCATCAGGAAGCGTACTGGGTCACTGAATGGGCGGACTTTTATAAGCCTGTCAATCAAGACAGGCTGGAAAACTAATTGTATCAGCCTCAGTGCCGGATCATAGGCACCAACGCGGAACACAATACATCAGCAATACATTTAAAACAAATTATATTTAAATTATATGACAGGAATATTAGAATATACAACATATATACTAAAACATAATTAATTATTTAATAAAAATTCCGGGAAGATGAAGCAATAATGAATGATACTAAAAATAAAAATAAAAATAAAGGGATATTTGATAAAAAATAAAAAATATTAATTGAAAAATATTTAACTTTAATTTATGATGGACTGCCAGAGGGAAAATTAATCATTTGTTAAAAAACAATTTAGATCTAGATCTATGTTGAGTCCCTGTGGCTGCATCGTCTGTAGGCGATACAGTCATTGGGTCTTATTTTGAGAAATAGCTTTTTTCAAGTCTGTGCCTCTCCAATGGGATAGAATGTGAGCAGGCGAGGATCTCTGGCATGACACCGGTCAAAGTGCCGTGACACACTATGATTCGGGAATCCTTTGGAAATATTGGTGACATGCTCATTGATCCTAACCATTAACTCTCGTGTTGTGCGTCCCACATACTGTAGGGAACATGGACATTCCAAAACGTATGTGACGTACTTGGAATAACACGTAATTAAGGGTTTGACCTGGAATTCTTGTTTTGTAACAGAGGACCGAAACTTGGTGATTTTTTTTACCATAACGGGTGGTTGTGCGACAAGATTTGCACCTTGTACAATAATGGAAACCAGATCCATCCAAAAAAGTCAAGGGTTTTGATGGGGGGTCAGGGACATTGGGTGCTATCATGTTTCTTAACCCTGGTGCTCGTCTATAAATAAATTTGGGTTTTGAGGGAAGTAAATTAACCAAATCTCTATCCTTAAGGAGTATGGGCCAAAATTTCTGAAATGTACGCTCAATTGTTTTGTACTGCCTATGAAATCCAGATACAAAAGCCAAACCTCCTTGAAAGGGAGGCTTTTGCTTTGAAGTCAAAAGTGTCTCTCTATCCATGATGGCCACTTGATGCTGAGCTTTTTGAAGTACATGAGGAGAGTAACCTTTTTCCATAAACTTATCCGTTAAAATGGAGGCCTGTTCATGGAAATCAGTAATACTCTCACAATTCCTTCTAATCCTCATGTACTGACCTTTTGGAATAGCTCCCAACCATTGTGGGTGATGACAACTAGTGATTGGCACAAAGCCATTTCTGTCTGTGCTCTTAAAGAAAGTCTTAGAACTAATCATGTTATTTTTCTTAATCAAAGTCAAATCTAGGTAGTTCACTGTATCTGTACTCCATTCAGCTGTAAATGTAAGACCATACTGATTGTTATTGAGGTATGTGATGAAAGTTATTAAATCCTCTAATGGGCCCTCCCACAACAGGATAATATCATCAATGTACCTTTTGTAGTACAAAAGAGCTGCCTTGGGTTCATGATGTATAGTTTCATTCTCCCATTTATTAAGTACCAGGTTGGCTACACTGGGAGCATAGCGAGCCCCCATAGCTACCTCCTTTATTTGGTTGAAGAATTGACCCTGGGCCCAAAAATAGTTGTGGCCCATAGCTTGTTTGAGACCTTCCATCAAAAAATCTATTTGGTCAACAGGTATCTTAGATTGTTCAACCAAAGCCAATCTTACAGCTACTAGAGCATCATCTTGTTTGATGTTGGTGTACAGTGACTCCACGTCAACTGTAACCAAAATTGTATTAGTTGTCACTGGTATATTGGATAAAGACTTGATAAGCTCTCTACTGTCCTTCAAATAGGACTTACCCTGTGCTACCAATGGTTGGAGATATATGTCAATATACTCTCCAACACGAGAATACAGAGACCCTATCCCACTTATGATGGGTCGGCCAGGGTGTTTGACTCTGGTTTTGTGAATTTTGGGTACTGTATATAGCACTGGGGTGCGGGGAGCCCGTGGGACCAAATATTGTGCTTCTTTCTGATTCAGGATATGTTGATCCACCCCTCTAGAGACCCAATTGGTCAATTCAGTTCGCAGTTTACAGATCGGATCAGAGGCGAGCACCCTATAGGTTTCAGCATCACCCAACAGCCGTTGAATTTCTATGTTGTAATCATCCTTGGTGACTACCACGACAGCACCCCCTTTGTCTGCCGGGCGAACCACCAGGTTTTTGTTTTTTTCTAGCTGTTTGATACCTTCTATTATTACACGATTTTTCCTAGTGTGTTTGACTTCAACTGATTTAATTTCATCCTGCACCATGTTTTTGAACACCTCAACATGATGGTGGGTCCCTTTTTTGGGGTTAAAAACAGAATTGTTTTTCAAACCACTCTGAACAAACTGTTCAGTTACCACTGCGGATGAAACAGTAGGGATTTGAGAAGCAAAATGTTTTTTAATATTAAGTTTTCTGACGTACTTTTCTACATCTATAAATAGCTCAAACTTATTAATGTCTTTATCTGGCGCATACTTTAAACCCTGAGAAAGAACACCTAATTCTTCTTTGGAGAGTTCTATATTGGTTAGGTTAAAAATCCCTGTTGTTAGTTGTCCCTTGGTCTTTTTCTTCCTGGTTCCCCCTCTTCTACCCCTTTTGCGGTAGGTTCTTTGGAATATTGCGGGGTAGTAGGTGGAATTTTGTAAGGTTCTTTCCATCCCCTCCATTCCCCCCCCTGTTAGTAATTATTTTGATGTTGATTGGGTCTGCCCCTATGGTTCCCTCTAAAATTACCCCTAGGTGGTCTAGACTGATATTGGCTGGGGCCTGGGTTAGAATAGGGATAACCATAATCCATAGGTCTATTATCAAGTGGTCCATACCTTATATAGGTGGGTGCTGCATACTGATCCTGATAATAGTTGGTGGGCGGGGGATAATAGATTGGATGTTGAGGCGGAGGGGGAGGTCCCCTAGGGATTTGTGATCCCTGTGCTTTTTGACCATTTGGAATTTTGGATTGTTTGGGGGTGGATGGAATATTTTTAAAATTCCGGGCCACCTGCGTGACCACATTATGGACCTCCATATCATCCTCAATTCCCTGGTCATTGGGATGATTCAAAGTCAAATCCTCCTGCCATTTATAAACTTTTTTCTCCTCATAGTCCTTTATATCCCTCTGATATTTTTTAAGTTTTTTTTGTTTAATTTCTCCATCATATTTTGACAAATATGACTGGAGGTTGTGGGCTTTGTCCAAATACTCTTTAGTGCCCATAAAAGGTTGCATATTTTCTTTAAGATCTGCAATTTTTGCTTCTACTAAAATATTTTTGGCTTGTCGTCTCCTAATCATTAACTGCATAAGCTTTTGTTCACAGGCGTTGAAAAACTGAAACCACTCGTCTAGTAGTGTCAGGTCTTCAACACCATCATTGGGATTAACATCCCATCTAAGTCTCCTGGGGGTAAGATTTTTACCTATGTACATCTCGAACTACGCTATATCCCACCACAGTCTAATTTGTTTTTCCATATCATATTGGAGTTGTTTAAAACCTCTCTCGAGGTCCAAATTAGGACTGGGGGCTTGTTGGAATATTTCTTCAATGTTGGTCTGGCGACTTTTCATGAAATTGAAAACATCCATGGCAGCGTAGGTGAAAAGAATTTTCTAAAGAAAACCTCAAGTGAATAATAAGTGAAAAACCTTGCGCCAATTAAAAAAATATATATGCTAGTTATAGCTGCACCCCTAAAAAACTGAATGGATACCCATAAAGTGCAATGTGAAATTATATAACAAGGGGGCGCTAATGAATGTATAAGTTACAACTGGTATATAAACAATCACGTGTAAATATTAAATCAAATATTAAATAAAAATACATAAATTTACAAAGATAGAAACGTCAACTATTAATGTGACTTGAAGTAGTGAAACAAATCAGATGTGATCTCAGCAAATGAAACCAATAAAATATAAAAACATCCAGTGAGTGAATCGTGACTAATCCATAATAAAGTCCATAGAAAGTATTCCAGTATGTTCTTTGAAGTGAAACCTTCACCAACATAAATACGACACCCAAAGTGCTATGGATGGATGGCCGCTTACCCCAAGATGTTGACCCTTTTAACTAAAAAAGGGTCAAATATCGCTTATCGCAAGATGCCACTTGCTAGTAAAAGGATTGTGATCCCAGATCCGTTCGACTCCCCAGGATAAATTCGATTGGAATATGCAGATAAAACGAATATTGCCAAAAATAGTGTAATCCCGTTTATTAAAATATAAAATCAATAATAGAAAAGGCCAAATGGCTGCTTACATTGCGTGGTGCCTTAACCCGGCACTGAGGCTGGAAGGCATGTAGAAGCCAATTCGTTCCGTCCGTCCGTGTGGAGAGCTGGCGTGCGTTTCACCTGCTACAGCGGCTAACCAACGAGGACCGGAAGTGAGGTAAAAAACGTGACCAAGTACCGCCTCGACGTACGTTTCGTTAAATCGTCATCAGGAAGCGTACTGGGTCACTGAATGGGCGGACTTTTATAAACCTGTCAATCAAGACAGGCTGAAAAACTAATTGTATCAGCCTCAGTGCCGGATCATAGGCACCAACGCGGAACACAATACATCAGCAATACATTTAAAACTAATTATATTTGAATTATATGACAGGAATATTAGAATATACAACATATATACTAAAACATAATTAATTATTTAATAAAAATTCCGGGAAGATGAAGCAATAATGAATGATACTAAAAATAAAAATAAAAATAAAGGGATATTTGATAAAAAAAAAAATATTAATTGAAAAATATTCAACTTGAATTTATGATGGACTGCCAGAGGGAAAATTAATCATTTGTTAAAAAAAAAATTAGATCTAGATCTATGTTGAGTCCCTGTGGCTGCATCGTCTGTAGGCGATACAGCCATTGGGTCTCATTTTGAGAAATAGCTTTTTTCAAGTCTGTGCCTCTCCAATGGGTCACCGCTCTATCAATCCCATAGAATGTGAGCAGGCGAGAATCTCTGGCATGACCCCGGTCAAAGTGCCGTGACACACTATGATTCGGGAATCCTTTGGAAATATTGGTGACATGCTCATTGATCCTAACCCTTAACTCTCGTGTTGTGCGTCCCACATACTGTAGGGAACATGGACATTCCAAAACGTATGTGACGTACTTGGAATAACACGTAATTAAGGGTTTGACCTGGAATTCTTGTTTTGTAACAGAGGACCGAAACTTGGTGATTTTTTTACCATAACGGGTGGTTGTGCGACAAGATTTACACCTTGTACAATAATGGAAACCAGATCCATCCAAAAAAGTCAAGGGTTTTGATGGGGGGTCAGGGACATTGGGTGCTATCATGTTTCTTAACCCTGGTGCTCGTCTATAAATAAATTTGGGTTTTGAGGGAAGTAAATTAACCAAATCTCTATCCTTAAGGAGTATGGGCCAAAATTTCTGAAAGGTACGCTCAATTGTTTTGTACTGCCTATGAAATCTGAAATAAAAATAGTGCAGCGCAACAAAAACTATGTGGAATACATGTCATAAACACATATCAAATTCATAAATCAGTAACATAACATAAAGTCCATAAGTGCTTGTGAACCAGCAATAATAATATGCAAAGTGAATATAAAAGTGTCCAGAGATCCCTCCACCACAATAGGATTGGCCTCTCACCTCACAACTTCGACCTAACTAGAGGTCACACAGCTTGTACTCAAAAGAGTAAATGAGAATCACATGGGAAAACTCCGATCAAACAGTGGTCTCATAAAGCAGGATATCAGGCTGGAAACTCCATCATATAGGAAGACAAGAATAAAGAACGATCTAGTGCTCTCTGTATAGACTATTTAATATGTTAAAATATACAACTCAAAAAATGTTACTCACAAATAAGGCACTCAGACGCGAGTGTCAGCGTTCAAAGCATATGGATAGAGCGGCGTGGTAACACAGACTGTGGTGATGACCGCGAATGACGTCTAGCGTGGCTCCTCCCCCCGTACGCGTTACGTCCAGTAGGCGGGACTTCCTCAGCGTGGGGTTGGATGGCACACAGACGTCTCGCAACACAGCAACTAAAATAGTGTCATGGTAACCATCCTGCAGCGAATCAACCTCCCAGTAAGAATCAGCCAATCCAGGCTGATCTCACATGCCACAATATTTGGCTGGCCAAGGGAGCCGTCTACCGCAGACAGGATAACCAAAAAGATAAAAGTTTAAAATATCAAAAAAAAAAAAGGAACAAAGAGCTCCAAAAAATTAAGATATATAAAACTTTAAATCTAGGTGCAAATATAAAGGGGAAAGGACATAGAAAATATATCACTGTCCTAACATAGCCAACCCAAATTGCACAACACATGTTCTTAAAGGGAACACACCCATAATAAAATTCCAAAAAGGTGATAACACCTAAAAATGAAAATTATAAATAAATGGTTAATAAATAAAGACGTCATACACGGTCATCACGAAAATCTGCAACAGCCATATACATCATAAAATAATCAAAAATCTATCAAAATAAAATTCAATATAACATACAAAAACAGAAAAAATTATATATATCATAAAAGCATTATCTATTAGAAATAAAACAATTAAGATCGAAGTCTACATTTAAACCTGCAGGCGACATTACTTTGGTTTCAAAAATCCAGAAAGATTCCCTGCGACTAAGTTGTCGAAGGTAATGTCCACCTCTCCAGTGCCTCTGTACTTTTTCCACCCCCCAAAATTTCAAACATTTGGGATCACGTTGATGGAAATTTCTAAAATGCCTGGATACACTATGTGTCTTGACTCCTCTTTTTATATTACTAATATGTTCACCCACTCTGACATGTAGTGCTCGTGAGGTACGTCCTACATACTGTAAACCGCAATCACACTCAAGCATGTATACAACACCCTCCGTTGTACACGTAATTAATTGCTTGATCTGATATTGAGTGTGCGTAACAGATGCAGTAAAATCTTTCCGTTTTTTCAGATTATTTTTAGCATGCCTGCAAGTCGCACAGCGACCACAGGCATAAAAACCTGACAGGAAGCTAAAAAGCTTAGTACCAGCTACAATAGGTGGATCTAACACCCCAGGGGCAAGGCTATCGCGGAGAGAGGGCGCCTTACGGTAAACAAATTGGGGACGGTCAGGGAGTACCGAGCCCAAAATGCGGTCATATTTTAAAATAGGCCAGTGTTTGGCAACTATTTTTTCAAATTTTTTGTATTGAATGCTAAAGTCCATTACTATCTTGAAATTATTAACATTCACATCAGTAGAAGGACTATTAGGCCTATCTGCAACAATAGTACTTCGATCCATACCTCTTACTCTCTCTATTTCGGTAGTAATCATAGAGTGAGTATACCCTTTTTGCTTAAACCGAGAGGCTAAGATCTGAGATTGTAAGAGAAAATCCCCTTCAGAGGTGCAATTACGGCGGAGTCTAACAAATTGCCCTCTAGGGATATTACACAGCCATAACCTATGGTGACAACTCGTCAGGGGTATATAGCCATTTCTATCAGTAGCCTTAAAATGATTCCTAGTGTGGAGACAGTTGTCCTTTTTAAAAATTTCCAAATCAAGGAAAGTAATTTTATTGTGATCAAGCGTCCAGGTAAGTTTAATATTTCTATCATTATTATTGAGTTTATTCATAAAAAGTTGAAGACTAAGCATATCACCCTCCCAGATCATTATGAGGTCATCAATATACCTTTTATAGCACCGCAATTGTGGTGGGCGATCACGAAAGACCACCTCAGCCTCCCAGTGGGCCATAAAGAGGTTGGCCACACTGGGAGCAAACCGAGCACCCATAGCGACACCACGTCGTTGCAAAAAGAAATCCCTATTGAACCAAAAATAATTTTTTAAAAGACAGAACCTCAGACCATCCAATAAAAATTGAACGTGTTGAGTACTGAGGTCTGAATCCGCCAATGCCAATGCAACAGAGGCTAAAGCTGCATCGTGATCAATGATCGTATATAGGGACCCCACATCGGCGGTGACCAAAATGGTATTGGATGTACAAGAGAGAGTGTCCAAGATCTGTAAAATCTGCTTAGTATCACGAAGATACGCTGGTGCTTTACAGACTAAAGGCTGCAAAAAATAGTCAAGGTACTGACCCAACCGTGAAGACACGGAGTCAATACCATTGACAATAGGGCGACCCGGAGGGCGTTCAGTGTTTTTATGAAGCTTGGGCAAAAAATAAATAATAGGTGTACGGCAATGGAAGGGATCCAAATAAGAAGCCTCCTTAGCATTAAGAATACCCTCACTTTTGCCTACCTCTATTAAAGAATGCAGCTCATTCTTGAATGGCACCATAGGGTCTCCCTTCAATAATAGATAGGTGTCCCCTTCATTCAGTAATCTATTCATTTCCTCAAGGTAATAAGCTTTACTAAGTACTACAAGACCCCCCCCTTTATCCGCAGGCCGAATAACTATATCGTTCCGTTGTTCCAATGACACAATCCCTCGTTTAATATGCTGTGAGTCTCTAACCTTCTTTATTCGAAGGGAATCCAAATCTCTACATACCTATTGTCAATGGTATTGACTCCGTGTCTTCACGGTTGGGTCAGTACCTTGACTATTTTTTGCAGCCTTTAGTCTGTAAAGCACCAGCGTATCTTCGTGATACTAAGCAGATTTTACAGATCTTGGACACTCTCTCTTGTACATCCAATACCATTTTGGTCACCGCCGATGTGGGGTCCCTATATACGATCATTGATCACGATGCAGCTTTAGCCTCTGTTGCATTGGCATTGGCGGATTCAGACCTCAGTACTCAACACGTTCAATTTTTATTGGATGGTCTGAGGTTCTGTCTTTTAAAAAATTATTTTTGGTTCAATAGGGATTTCTTTTTGCAACGACGTGGTGTCGCTATGGGTGCTCGGTTTGCTCCCAGTGTGGCCAACCTCTTTATGGCCCACTGGGAGGCTGAGGTGGTCTTTCGTGATCGCCCACCACAATTGCGGTGCTATAAAAGGTATATTGATGACCTCATAATGATCTGGGAGGGTGATATGCTTAGTCTTCAACTTTTTATGAATAAACTCAATAATAATGATAGAAATATTAAACTTACCTGGACGCTTGATCACAATAAAATTACTTTCCTTGATTTGGAAATTTTTAAAAAGGACAACTGTCTCCACACTAGGAATCATTTTAAGGCTACTGATAGAAATGGCTATATACCCCTGACGAGTTGTCACCATAGGTTATGGCTGTGTAATATCCCTAGAGGGCAATTTGTTAGACTCCGCCGTAATTGCACCTCTGAAGGGGATTTTCTCTTACAATCTCAGATCTTAGCCTCTCGGTTTAAGCAAAAAGGGTATACTCACTCTATGATTACTACCGAAATAGAGAGAGTAAGAGGTATGGATCGAAGTACTATTGTTGCAGATAGGCCTAATAGTCCTTCTACTGATGTGAATGTTAATAATTTCAAGATAGTAATGGACTTTAGCATTCAATACAAAAAATTTGAAAAAATAGTTGCCAAACACTGGCCTATTTTAAAATATGACCGCATTTTGGGCTCGGTACTCCCTGACCGTCCCCAATTTGTTTACCGTAAGGCGCCCTCTCTCCGCGATAGCCTTGCCCCTGGGGTGTTAGATCCACCTATTGTAGCTGGTACTAAGCTTTTTAGCTTCCTGTCAGGTTTTTATGCCTGTGGTCGCTGTGCGACTTGCAGGCATGCTAAAAATAATCTGAAAAAACGGAAAGATTTTACTGCATCTGTTACGCACACTCAATATCAGATCAAGCAATTAATTACGTGTACAACGGAGGGTGTTGTATACATGCTTGAGTGTGATTGCGGTTTACAGTATGTAGGACGTACCTCACGAGCACTACATGTCAGAGTGGGTGAACATATTAGTAATATAAAAAGAGGAGTCAAGACACATAGTGTATCCAGGCATTTTAGAAATTTCCATCAACGTGATCCCAAATGTTTGAAATTTTGGGGGGTGGAAAAAGTACAGAGGCACTGGAGAGGTGGACATTACCTTCGACAACTTAGTCGCAGGGAATCTTTCTGGATTTTTGAAACCAAAGTAATGTCGCCTGCAGGTTTAAATGTAGACTTCGATCTTAATTGTTTTATTTCTAATAGATAATGCTTTTATGATATATATAATTTTTTCTGTTTTTGTATGTTATATTGAATTTTATTTTGATAGATTTTTGATTATTTTATGATGTATATGGCTGTTGCAGATTTTCGTGATGACCGTGTATGACGTCTTTATTTATTAACCATTTATTTATAATTTTCATTTTTAGGTGTTATCACCTTTTTGGAATTTTATTATGGGTGTGTTCCCTTTAAGAACATGTGTTGTGCAATTTGGGTTGGCTATGTTAGGACAGTGATATATTTTCTATGTCCTTTCCCCTTTATATTTGCACCTAGATTTAAAGTTTTATATATCTTAATTTTTTGGAGCTCTTTGTTCCTTTTTTTTTTTTGATATTTTAAACTTTTATCTTTTTGGTTATCCTGTCTGCGGTAGACGGCTCCCTTGGCCAGCCAAATATTGTGGCATGTGAGATCAGCCTGGATTGGCTGATTCTTACTGGGAGGTTGATTCGCTGCAGGATGGTTACCATGACACTATTTTAGTTGCTGTGTTGCGAGACGTCTGTGTGCCATCCAACCCCACGCTGAGGAAGTCCCGCCTACTGGACGTAACGCGTACGGGGGGAGGAGCCACGCTAGACGTCATTCGCGGTCATCACCACAGTCTGTGTTACCACGCCGCTCTATCCATATGCTTTGAACGCTGACACTCGCGTCTGAGTGCCTTATTTGTGAGTAACATTTTTTGAGTTGTATATTTTAACATATTAAATAGTCTATACAGAGAGCACTAGATCGTTCTTTATTCTTGTCTTCCTATATGATGGAGTTTCCAGCCTGATATCCTGCTTTATGAGACCACTGTTTGATCGGAGTTTTCCCATGTGATTCTCATTTACTCTTTTGAGTACAAGCTGTGTGACCTCTAGTTAGGTCGAAGTTGTGAGGTGAGAGGCCAATCCTATTGTGGTGGAGGGATCTCTGGACACTTTTATATTCACTTTGCATATTATTATTGCTGGTTCACAAGCACTTATGGACTTTATGTTATGTTACTGATTTATGAATTTGATATGTGTTTATGACATGTATTCCACATAGTTTTTGTTGCGCTGCACTATTTTTATTTCAGATTGTTTTTGAGGGATTTTTATGAGTATACCTTGAGTGCTGGCTTGCAACTTTTAGTATTTCCTTACTATTTTTTCAGCGCTGAATATTTTTTCTTTTTACTGTCTTCATCTTATTCATTTTATTTAGCTGCAGAAAATGGATGTTTTTTCCTATCTTGAAAATAGGGAAGTCATCCTTACTGATGTATTCTCGAAAACTGTTAATACCTCTGGTCAAGGTGATCTGAGTTTTTCTTTTAGAAAATTGGGGCATCTTTTTGACAAAAAAATTAAAACCTGGTGGGATATTGTATCTTTTGAGCAGTATTTATCTGCCCAGATTATTCCCAGATGCTTGAGGTGGGATTTACCACCTAATGATGGTCTTTTTGATGACGAATCTAATAAGGAATGGTGTGATTTTTTTGTTTGCAAGGGCTTTGAGCTTTTGCGGCTATTGCTCTCTCGCAAACTACGCAAAAAGAAATGGCTAGAAAGCCAAATTAAAGAAATCACTGACCGTATTGAACCATTCAAGGATACGTCTGAATTTATTCAACTATCAGGAGACCTTAAAACTAAATTAATTAAGTGGGATAAAGAAACACAAGATAAAAAGAAGAAAAAATTTCTACGTGATTTAAATGATTTTGGAGGTAAACAGGTTTTTAAATGGCAATCTCTTTATGCCACACAACCAATTAATCCCGATCAGGCTTCTATGGACACGGCAGAATGTGCTATCAGTGTCCCAATCCCAACAGATCATGACCACCTATCTTGGACTCAAGTAGCCCAATCACATATTACACCAACTAGGACTGGTACCCCAAAAACTAGGGGACATGGTCCTAATAAACCCAGAGGTAGAGGTAAGGGAAAAGGTAGAGGTAGCCACCACCAACAGCCCACCACTACAGGTTATAGTCAATATCCTACCCATTATGAAGATTCCTCCTGGAGACCGGTACCCAATAGGGGAAATGGTAACCAACGAGGAAGGGGCAACTATTTTGTGAGAGAAGCCCCGCTGGCCACACACAATAGCTATGCACCTCTGCAAGATTATTGGGAAGAACAACCCTATAATAATAATCATTTTTTAGGTCAGGAGAGGACCCCTTGGAGGGGTCCTCCTCCACATACTCCAATATGGGCAGACCATCGGAGGGATCATCCGATCCCCCAAGGCCCAGTGGGGAATGTATTACCCAGTCTCAAAAGAAAAAACAGAGAGGAACCAGGGGGGGTAGACGAGTCCAAAAGGCAAAGACCTTATTAGGGACAGGGATCTTTAATCTGAGTGGGATTCCACTCTCGGATGATGAGATATGTGTGTTAGACAGAGGTTTGAAGTTTGCCCCTATATGCAACCTTAACAAATTTCAGACCTATGTCAATGTTCAAAAATTTGTTCGTAGCCTTAATATGAAAAAATATTTTCTCTCAGATCCCATTCAAAGGAATGCTTCTCAGTCTGAAAACAATCATTCCAATTTGAGAAATAGGTCAGTTTTTAACCCTCAAAATAATGACAACAAACATTTGGAGGTTTTCAGAAATATGGTATGTAGAGATTTGGATTCCCTTCGAATAAAGAAGGTTAGAGACTCACAGCATATTAAACGAGGGATTGTGTCATTGGAACAACGGAACGATATAGTTATTCGGCCTGCGGATAAAGGGGGGGGTCTTGTAGTACTTAGTAAAGCTTATTACCTTGAGGAAATGAATAGATTACTGAATGAAGGGGACACCTATCTATTATTGAAGGGAGACCCTATGGTGCCATTCAAGAATGAGCTGCATTCTTTAATAGAGGTAGGCAAAAGTGAGGGTATTCTTAATGCTAAGGAGGCTTCTTATTTGGATCCCTTCCATTGCCGTACACCTATTATTTATTTTTTGCCCAAGCTTCATAAAAACACTGAACGCCCTCCGGGTCGCCCTATTGTCAATGGTATTGACTCCGTGTCTTCACGGTTGGGTCAGTACCTTGACTATTTTTTGCAGCCTTTAGTCTGTAAAGCACCAGCGTATCTTCGTGATACTAAGCAGATTTTACAGATCTTGGACACTCTCTCTTGTACATCCAATACCATTTTGGTCACCGCCGATGTGGGGTCCCTATATACGATCATTGATCACGATGCAGCTTTAGCCTCTGTTGCATTGGCATTGGTGGATTCAGACCTCAGTACTCAACACGTTCAATTTTTATTGGATGGTCTGAGGTTCTGTCTTTTAAAAAATTATTTTTGGTTCAATAGGGATTTCTTTTTGCAACGACGTGGTGTCGCTATGGGTGCTCGGTTTGCTCCCAGTGTGGCCAACCTCTTTATGGCCCACTGGGAGGCTGAGGTGGTCTTTCGTGATCGCCCACCACAATTGCGGTGCTATAAAAGGTATATTGATGACCTCATAATGATCTGGGAGGGTGATATGCTTAGTCTTCAACTTTTTATGAATAAACTCAATAATAATGATAGAAATATTAAACTTACCTGGACGCTTGATCACAATAAAATTACTTTCCTTGATTTGGAAATTTTTAAAAAGGACAACTGTCTCCACACTAGGAATCATTTTAAGGCTACTGATAGAAATGGCTATATACCCCTGACGAGTTGTCACCATAGGTTATGGCTGTGTAATATCCCTAGAGGGCAATTTGTTAGACTCCGCCGTAATTGCACCTCTGAAGGGGATTTTCTCTTACAATCTCAGATCTTAGCCTCTCGGTTTAAGCAAAAAGGGTATACTCACTCTATGATTACTACCGAAATAGAGAGAGTAAGAGGTATGGATCGAAGTACTATTGTTGCAGATAGGCCTAATAGTCCTTCTACTGATGTGAATGTTAATAATTTCAAGATAGTAATGGACTTTAGCATTCAATACAAAAAATTTGAAAAAATAGTTGCCAAACACTGGCCTATTTTAAAATATGACCGCATTTTGGGCTCGGTACTCCCTGACCGTCCCCAATTTGTTTACCGTAAGGCGCCCTCTCTCCGCGATAGCCTTGCCCCTGGGGTGTTAGATCCACCTATTGTAGCTGGTACTAAGCTTTTTAGCTTCCTGTCAGGTTTTTATGCCTGTGGTCGCTGTGCGACTTGCAGGCATGCTAAAAATAATCTGAAAAAACGGAAAGATTTTACTGCATCTGTTACGCACACTCAATATCAGATCAAGCAATTAATTACGTGTACAACGGAGGGTGTTGTATACATGCTTGAGTGTGATTGCGGTTTACAGTATGTAGGACGTACCTCACGAGCACTACATGTCAGAGTGGGTGAACATATTAGTAATATAAAAAGAGGAGTCAAGACACATAGTGTATCCAGGCATTTTAGAAATTTCCATCAACGTGATCCCAAATGTTTGAAATTTTGGGGGGTGGAAAAAGTACAGAGGCACTGGAGAGGTGGACATTACCTTCGACAACTTAGTCGCAGGGAATCTTTCTGGATTTTTGAAACCAAAGTAATGTCGCCTGCAGGTTTAAATGTAGACTTCGATCTTAATTGTTTTATTTCTAATAGATAATGCTTTTATGATATATATAATTTTTTCTGTTTTTGTATGTTATATTGAATTTTATTTTGATAGATTTTTGATTATTTTATGATGTATATGGCTGTTGCAGATTTTCGTGATGACCGTGTATGACGTCTTTATTTATTAACCATTTATTTATAATTTTCATTTTTAGGTGTTATCACCTTTTTGGAATTTTATTATGGGTGTGTTCCCTTTAAGAACATGTGTTGTGCAATTTGGGTTGGCTATGTTAGGACAGTGATATATTTTCTATGTCCTTTCCCCTTTATATTTGCACCTAGATTTAAAGTTTTATATATCTTAATTTTTTGGAGCTCTTTGTTCCTTTTTTTTTTTTTGATATTTTAAACTTTTATCTTTTTGGTTATCCTGTCTGCGGTAGACGGCTCCCTTGGCCAGCCAAATATTGTGGCATGTGAGATCAGCCTGGATTGGCTGATTCTTACTGGGAGGTTGATTCGCTGCAGGATGGTTACCATGACACTATTTTAGTTGCTGTGTTGCGAGACGTCTGTGTGCCATCCAACCCCACGCTGAGGAAGTCCCGCCTACTGGACGTAACGCGTACGGGGGGAGGAGCCACGCTAGACGTCATTCGCGGTCATCACCACAGTCTGTGTTACCACGCCGCTCTATCCATATGCTTTGAACGCTGACACTCGCGTCTGAGTGCCTTATTTGTGAGTAACATTTTTTGAGTTGTATATTTTAACATATTAAATAGTCTATACAGAGAGCACTAGATCGTTCTTTATTCTTGTCTTCCTATATGATGGAGTTTCCAGCCTGATATCCTGCTTTATGAGACCACTGTTTGATCGGAGTTTTCCCATGTGATTCTCATTTACTCTTTTGAGTACAAGCTGTGTGACCTCTAGTTAGGTCGAAGTTGTGAGGTGAGAGGCCAATCCTATTGTGGTGGAGGGATCTCTGGACACTTTTATATTCACTTTGCATATTATTATTGCTGGTTCACAAGCACTTATGGACTTTATGTTATGTTACTGATTTATGAATTTGATATGTGTTTATGACATGTATTCCACATAGTTTTTGTTGCGCTGCACTATTTTTATTTCAGATTGTTTTTGAGGGATTTTTATGAGTATACCTTGAGTGCTGGCTTGCAACTTTTAGTATTTCCTTACTATTTTTTCAGCGCTGAATATTTTTTCTTTTTACTGCCTATGAAAGCCAGATACAAAAGCCAAACCTCCTTGAAAGGGAGGCTTTTGCTTTGAAGTCAAAAGTGTCTCTCTATCCATGATGGCCACTTGATGCTGAGCTTTTTGAAGTACATGAGGAGAGTAACCTTTTTCCATAAACTTATCCGTTAAAATGGAGGCCTGTTCATGGAAATCAGTAATACTCTCACAATTCCTTCTAATCCTCATGTACTGACCTTTTGGAATAGCTCCCAACCATTGTGGGTGATGACAACTAGTGATTGGCACAAAGCCATTTCTGTCTGTGCTCTTAAAGAAAGTCTTAGAACTAATCATGTTATTTTTCTTAATCAAAGTCAAATCTAGGTAGTTCACTGTATCTGTACTCCATTCAGCTGTAAATGTAAGACCATACTGATTGTTATTGAGGTATGTGATGAAAGTTATTAAATCCTCTAATGGGCCCTCCCACAACAGGATAATATCATCAATGTACCTTTTGTAGTACAAAAGAGCTGCCTTGGGTTCATGATGTATAGTTTCATTCTCCCATTTATTAAGTACCAGGTTGGCTACACTGGGAGCATAGCGAGCCCCCATAGCTACCCCCTTTATTTGGTTGAAGAATTGACCCTGGGCCCAAAAATTGTTGTGGCCCATAGCTTGTTTGAGACCTTCCATCAAAAAATCAATTTGGTCAACAGGTATCTTAGAATGTTCAACCAAAGCCAATCTTACAGCTACTAGAGCATCATCTTGTTTGATGTTGGTGTACAGTGACTCCACGTCAACTGTAACCAAAATTGTATTAGTTGTCACTGGTATATTGGATAAAGATTGATAAGCTCTCTACTGTCCTTCAAATAGGACTTACCCTGTGCTACCAATGGTTGGAGATATATGTCAATATACTCTCCAACACGAGAATACAGAGACCCTATCCCACTTATGATGGGTCGGCCAGGGGGTTTGACTCTGGTTTTGTGAATTTTGGGTACCGTATATAGCACTGGGGTGCGGGGAGCCCGTGGGACCAAATATTGTGCTTCTTTCTGATTCAGGATATGTTGATCCACCCCTCTAGAGACCCAATTGGTCAATTCAGTTTGCAGTTTACAGATTGGATCAGAGGCGAGCACCCTATAGGTTTCAGCATCACCCAACAGCCGTTGAATTTCTATGTTGTAATCATCCTTGGTGACTATCACGACAGCACCCCCTTTGTCTGCCGGGAGAACCACCAGGTTTTTGTTTTTTTCTAGCTGTTTGATACCTTCTATTATTACACGATTTTTCCTAGTGTGTTTGACTTCAACTGATTTAATTTCATCCTGCACCATGTTTTTGAACACCTCAACATGAGGGTGGGTCCCTTTTTTGGGGTTAAAAACAGAATTGTTTTTCAAACCACTCTGAACAAACTGTTCAGTTACCACTGCGGATGAAACAGTAGAGATTTGAGAAGCAAAATGTTTTTTAATATTAAGTTTTCTGACGTACTTTTCTACATCTATAAATAGCTCAAACTTATTAATGTCTTTATCTGGCGCATACTTTAAACCCTGCGAAAGAACACCTAATTCTTCTTTGGATAGTTCTATATTGGTTAGGTTAAAAATCCCTGTTGTTAGTTGTCCCTTGGTCTTTTTCTTCCTGGTTCCCCCTCTTCTACCCCTTTTGCGGTAGGTTCTTTGGAATATTGCGGGGTAGTAGGTGGAATTTTGTAAGGTTCTTTCCATCCCCTCCATTCCCCCCCCTGTTGGTAATTATTTTGATGTTGATTGGGTCTGCCCCTATGGTTCCCTCTAAAATTACCCCTAGGTGGTCTAGACTGATATTGGCTAGGGCCTGGGTTAGAATAGGGATAACCATAATCCATAGGTCTATTATCAAGTGGTCCATACCTATTATAGGTGGGTGCTGCATACTGATCCTGATAATAGTTGGTGGGCGGGGGATAATAGATTGGATGTTGAGGCGGAGGGGGAGGTCCCCTAGGGATTTGTGATCCCTGTGCTTTTTGACCATTTGGAATTTTGGATTGTTTGGGGGTGGATGGAATATTTTTAAAATTCCGGGCCACCTGCGTGACCACATTATGGACCTCCATATCATCCTCAATTCTCTGGTCATTGGGATGATTCAAAGTCAAATCCTCCTGCCATTTATAAACTTTTTTCTCCTCATAGTCCTTTATATCCCTCTGATATTTTTTAAGTTTTTTTTGTTTAATTTCTCCATCATATTTTGACAAATATGACTGGAGGTTGTGGGCTTTGTCCAAATACTCTTTAGTGCCCATAAAAGGTTGCATATTTTTTTTAAGATCTGCAATTTTTGCTTCTACTAAAATATTTTTGGCTCGTCGTCTCCTAATCATTAACTGCATAAGCTTTTGTTCACAGGCGTTGAAAAACTGAAACCACTCGTCTAGTAGTGTCAGGTCTTCAACACCATCATTGGGATTAACATCCCATCTAAGTCTCCTGGGGGTAAGATTTTTACCTATGTACATCTCGAACTACGCTATATCCCACCACAGTCTAATTTGTTTTTCCATATCATATTGGAGTTGTTTAAAACCTCTCTCGAGGTCCAAATTAGGACTGGGGGCTTGTTGGAATATTTCTTCAATGTTGGTCTGGCGACTTTTCATGAAATTGAAAACATCCATGGCAGCGTAGGTGAAAAGAATTTTCTAAAGAAAATCTCAAGTGAATAATAAGTGAAAAACCTTGCGCCAATTAAAAAAATATATATGCTAGTTATAGCTGCACCCCTAAAAAACTGAATGGATACCCATAAAGTGCAATGTGAAATTATATAACAAGGGGGCGCTAATGAATGTATAAGTTACAACTGGTATATAAACAATCACGTGTAAATATTAAATCAAATATTAAATAAAAATACATAAATTTACAAAGATAGAAATGTCAACTATTAATGTGACTTGAAGTAGTGAAACAAATCAGATGTGATCTCAGCAAATGAAACCAATAAAATATAAAAACATCCAGTGAGTGAATCGTGACTAATCCGTAATAAAGTCCATAGAAAGTATTCCAGTATGTTCTTTGAAGTGAAACCTTCACCAACATAAATACGACACCCAAAGTGCTATGGATTGATGGCCGCTTACCCCAAGATGTTGACCCTTTTAACTAAAAAAGGGTCAAATATCGCTTATCGCAAGATGCCACTTGCTAGTAAAAGGATTGTGATCCCAGATCCGTTCGACTCCCCAGGATAAATTCGATTGGAATATGCAGATAAAACGAATATTGCCAAAAATAGTGTAATCCCGTTTATTAAAATATAAAATCAATAATAGAAAAGGCCAAATGGCTGCTTACATTGCGTGGTGCCTTAACCCGGCACTGAGGCTGGAAGGCATGTAGAAGCCAATTCGTTCCGTCCGTCCGTGTGGAGAGCTGGCGTGCGTTTCACCTGCTACAGCGGCTAACCAACGAGGACCGGAAGTGAGGTAAAAAACGTGACCAAGTACCGCCTCGACGTACGTTTCGTTAAATCGTCATCAGGAAGCGTACTGGGTCACTGAATGGGCGGACTTTTATAAACCTGTCAATCAAGACAGGCTGAAAAACTAATTGTATCAGCCTCAGTGCCGGATCATAGGCACCAACGCGGAACACAATACATCAGCAATACATTTAAAACTAATTATATTTGAATTATATGACAGGAATATTAGAATATACAACATATATACTAAAACATAATTAATTATTTAATAAAAATTCCGGGAAGATGAAGCAATAATGAATGATACTAAAAATAAAAATAAAAATAAAGGGATATTTGATAAAAAAAAAAATATTAATTGAAAAATATTCAACTTGAATTTATGATGGACTGCCAGAGGGAAAATTAATCATTTGTTAAAAAAAAAATTAGATCTAGATCTATGTTGAGTCCCTGTGGCTGCATCGTCTGTAGGCGATACAGCCATTGGGTCTCATTTTGAGAAATAGCTTTTTTCAAGTCTGTGCCTCTCCAATGGGTCACCGCTCTATCAATCCCATAGAATGTGAGCAGGCGAGGATCTCTGGCATGACCCCGGTCAAAGTGCCGTGACACACTATGATTCGGGAATCCTTTGGAAATATTGGTGACATGCTCATTGATCCTAACCCTTAACTCTCGTGTTGTGCGTCCCACATACTGTAGGGAACATGGACATTCCAAAACGTATGTGACGTACTTGGAATAACACGTAATTAAGGGTTTGACCTGGAATTCTTGTTTTGTAACAGAGGACCGAAACTTGGTGATTTTTTTACCATAACGGGTGGTTGTGCGACAAGATTTACACCTTGTACAATAATGGAAACCAGATCCATCCAAAAAAGTCAAGGGTTTTGATGGGGGGTCAGGGACATTGGGTGCTATCATGTTTCTTAACCCTGGTGCTCGTCTATAAATAAATTTGGGTTTT
The DNA here is from genome assembly GCA_029206835.1 of Rana muscosa. Lineage (NCBI taxonomy): Eukaryota > Metazoa > Chordata > Amphibia > Anura > Ranidae > Rana > Rana muscosa. Next base: position 161,001,929 of record CM055120.1, read on the forward strand.
GAGGGAAGTAAATTAACCAAATCTCTATCCTTAAGGAGTATGGGCCAAAATTTCTGAAAGGTACGCTCAATTGTTTTGTACTGCCTATGAAAGCCAGATACAAAAGCCAAACCTCCTTGAAAGGGAGGCTTTTGCTTTGAAGTCAAAAGTGTCTCTCTATCCATGATGGCCACTTGATGCTGAGCTTTTTGAAGTACATGAGGAGAGTAACCTTTTTCCATAAACGTATCCGTTAAAATGGAGGCCTGTTCATGGAAATCAGTAATACTCTCACAATTCCTTCTAATCCTCATGTACTGACCTTTTGGAATAGCTCCCAACCATTGTGGGTGATGACAACTAGTGATTGGCACAAAGCCATTTCTGTCTGTGCTCTTAAAGAAAGTCTTAGAACTAATCATGTTATTTTTCTTAATCAAAGTCAAATCTAGGTAGTTCACTGTATCTGTACTCCATTCAGCTGTAAATGTAAGACCATACTGATTGTTATTGAGGTATGTGATGAAAGTTATTAAATCCTCTAATGGGCCCTCCCACAACAGGATAATATCATCAATGTACCTTTTGTAGTACAAAAGAGCTGCCTTGGGTTCATGATGTATAGTTTCATTCTCCCATTTATTAAGTACCAGGTTGGCTACACTGGGAGCATAGCGAGCCCCCATAGCTACCCCCTTTATTTGGTTGAAGAATTGACCCTGGGCCCAAAAATTGTTGTGGCCCATAGCTTGTTTGAGACCTTCCATCAAAAAATCAATTTGGTCAACAGGTATCTTAGAATGTTCAACCAAAGCCAATCTTACAGCTACTAGAGCATCATCTTGTTTGATGTTGGTGTACAGTGACTCCACGTCAACTGTAACCAAAATTGTATTAGTTGTCACTGGTATATTGGATAAAGATTGATAAGCTGTCTACTGCCCTTCAAATAGGACTTACCCTGTGCTACCAATGGTTGGAGATATATGTCAATATACTCTCCAACACGAGAATACAGAGACCCTATCCCACTTATGATGGGTCGGCCAGGGGGTTTGACTCTGGTTTTGTGAATTTTGGGTACCGTATATAGCACTGGGGTGCGGGGAGCCCGTGGGACCAAATATTGTGCTTCTTTCTGATTCAGGATATGTTGATCCACCCCTCTAGAGACCCAATTGGTCAATTCAGTTTGCAGTTTACAGATTGGATCAGAGGCGAGCACCCTATAGGTTTCAGCATCACCCAACAGCCGTTGAATTTCTATGTTGTAATCATCCTTGGTGACTATCACGACAGCACCCCCTTTGTCTGCCGGGAGAACCACCAGGTTTTTGTTTTTTTCTAGCTGTTTGATACCTTCTATTATTACACGATTTTTCCTAGTGTGTTTGACTTCAACTGATTTAATTTCATCCTGCACCATGTTTTTGAACACCTCAACATGAGGGTGGGTCCCTTTTTTGGGGTTAAAAACAGAATTGTTTTTCAAACCACTCTGAACAAACTGTTCAGTTACCACTGCGGATGAAACAGTAGAGATTTGAGAAGCAAAATGTTTTTTAATATTAAGTTTTCTGACGTACTTTTCTACATCTATAAATAGCTCAAACTTATTAATGTCTTTATCTGGCGCATACTTTAAACCCTGCGAAAGAACACCTAATTCTTCTTTGGATAGTTCTATATTGGTTAGGTTAAAAATCCCTGTTGTTAGTTGTCCCTTGGTCTTTTTCTTCCTGGTTCCCCCTCTTCTACCCCTTTTGCGGTAGGTTCTTTGGAATATTGCGGGGTAGTAGGTGGAATTTTGTAAGGTTCTTTCCATCCCCTCCATTCCCCCCCCTGTTGGTAATTATTTTGATGTTGATTGGGTCTGCCCCTATGGTTCCCTCTAAAATTACCCCTAGGTGGTCTAGACTGATATTGGCTAGGGCCTGGGTTAGAATAGGGATAACCATAATCCATAGGTCTATTATCAAGTGGTCCATACCTATTATAGGTGGGTGCTGCATACTGATCCTGATAATAGTTGGTGGGCGGGGGATAATAGATTGGATGTTGAGGCGGAGGGGGAGGTCCCCTAGGGATTTGTGATCCCTGTGCTTTTTGACCATTTGGAATTTTGGATTGTTTGGGGGTGGATGGAATATTTTTAAAATTCCGGGCCACCTGCGTGACCACATTATGGACCTCCATATCATCCTCAATTCTCTGGTCATTGGGATGATTCAAAGTCAAATCCTCCTGCCATTTATAAACTTTTTTCTCCTCATAGTCCTTTATATCCCTCTGATATTTTTTAAGTTTTTTTTGTTTAATTTCTCCATCATATTTTGACAAATATGACTGGAGGTTGTGGGCTTTGTCCAAATACTCTTTAGTGCCCATAAAAGGTTGCATATTTTTTTTAAGATCTGCAATTTTTGCTTCTACTAAAATATTTTTGGCTCGTCGTCTCCTAATCATTAACTGCATAAGCTTTTGTTCACAGGCGTTGAAAAACTGAAACCACTCGTCTAGTAGTGTCAGGTCTTCAACACCATCATTGGGATTAACATCCCATCTAAGTCTCCTGGGGGTAAGATTTTTACCTATGTACATCTCGAACTACGCTATATCCCACCACAGTCTAATTTGTTTTTCCATATCATATTGGAGTTGTTTAAAACCTCTCTCGAGGTCCAAATTAGGACTGGGGGCTTGTTGGAATATTTCTTCAATGTTGGTCTGGCGACTTTTCATGAAATTGAAAACATCCATGGCAGCGTAGGTGAAAAGAATTTTCTAAAGAAAATCTCAAGTGAATAATAAGTGAAAAACCTTGCGCCAATTAAAAAAATATATATGCTAGTTATAGCTGCACCCCTAAAAAACTGAATGGATACCCATAAAGTGCAATGTGAAATTATATAACAAGGGGGCGCTAATGAATGTATAAGTTACAACTGGTATATAAACAATCACGTGTAAATATTAAATCAAATATTAAATAAAAATACATAAATTTACAAAGATAGAAATGTCAACTATTAATGTGACTTGAAGTAGTGAAACAAATCAGATGTGATCTCAGCAAATGAAACCAATAAAATATAAAAACATCCAGTGAGTGAATCGTGACTAATCCGTAATAAAGTCCATAGAAAGTATTCCAGTATGTTCTTTGAAGTGAAACCTTCACCAACATAAATACGACACCCAAAGTGCTATGGATTGATGGCCGCTTACCCCAAGATGTTGACCCTTTTAACTAAAAAAGGGTCAGATATCGCTTATCGCAAGATGCCACTTGCTAGTAAAAGGATTGTGATCCCAGATCCGTTCGACTCCCCAGGATAAATTTGATTGGAATATGCAGATAAAACGAATATTGCCAAAAATAGTGTAATCTCGTTTATTAAAATATAAAATCAATAATAGAAAAGGCCAAATGGCTGCTTACATTGCGTGGTGCCTTAACCCGGCACTGAGGCTGGAAGGCATGTAGAAGCCAATTCATTCCGTCCGTCCGTGTGGAGAGCTGGCGTGCGTTCCACCTGCTACAGCGGCTAACCAACGAGGACCGGAAGTGAGGTAAAAAACGTGACCAAGTACAGCCTCGACGTACGTTTCGTTAAATCGTCATCAGGAAGTGTACTGGGTCACTGAATGGGCAGGCTTTTATAAGCCTGTCAATCAAGACAGGCTGAAAAACGAATTGTATCAGCCTCAGTGCCGGATCATAGGCACCAACGCGGAACACAATACATCAGCAATACATTTAAAACAAATTATATTTGAATTATATGACAGGAATATTAGAATATACAACATATATACTAAAACATAATTAATTATTTAATAAAAATTCCGGGAAGATGAAGCAATAATGAATGATACTAAAAATAAAAATAAAAATAAAGGGATATTTGATAAAAAATAAAAAATATTAATTGAAAAATATTCAACTTTAATTTATGATGGACTGCCAGAGGGAAAATTAATCATTTGTTAAAAAACAATTTAGATCTAGATCTATGTTGAGTCCCTGTGGCTGCATCGTCTGTAGGCGATACAGCCATTGGGTCTCATTTTGAGAAATAGCTTTTTTCAAGTCTGTGCCTCTCCAATGGGTCACCGCTCTATCAATCCCATAGAATGTGAGCAGGCGAGGATCTCTGGCATGACACCGGTCAAAGTGCCGTGACACACTATGATTCGGGAATCCTTTGGAAATATTGGTGACATGCTCATTGATCCGAACCCTTAACTCTCGTGTTGTGCGTCCCACATACTGTAGGGAACATGGACATTGCAAAACGTATGTGACGTACTTGGAATAACACGCAATTAAGGGTTTGACCTGGAATTCTTGTTTTGTAACAGAGGACCGAAACTTGGTGATTTTTTTACCATAACGGGTGGTTGTGCGACAAGATTTACACCTTGTACAATAATGGAAACCAGATCCATCCAAAAAAGTCAAGGGTTTTGATGGGGGGTCAGGGACATTGGGTGCTATCATGTTTCTTAACCCTGGTGCTCGTCTATAAATAAATTTGGGTTTTGAGGGAAGTAAATTAACCAAATCTCTATCCTTAAGGAGTATGGGCCAAAATTTCTGAAAGGTACGCTCAATTGTTTTGTACTGCCTATGAAAGCCAGATACAAAAGCCAAACCTCCTTGAAAGGGAGGCTTTTGCTTTGAAGTCAAAAGTGTCTCTCTATCCATGATGGCCACTTGATGCTGAGCTTTTTGAAGTACATGAGGAGAGTAACCTTTTTCCATAAACTTATCCGTTAAAATGGAGGCCTGTTCATGGAAATCAGTAATACTCTCACAATTCCTTCTAATCCTCATGTACTGACCTTTTGGAATAGCTCCCAACCATTGTGGGTGATGACAACTAGTGATTGGCACAAAGCCATTTCTGTCTGTGCTCTTAAAGAAAGTCTTAGAACTAATCATGTTATTTTTCTTAATCAAAGTCAAATCTAGGTAGTTCACTGTATCTGTACTCCATTCAGCTGTAAATGTAAGACCATACTGATTGTTATTGAGGTATGTGATGAAAGTTATTAAATCCTCTAATGGGCCCTCCCACAACAGGATAATATCATCAATGTACCTTTTGTAGTACAAAAGAGCTGCCTTGGGTTCATGATTTATAGTTTCATTCTCCCATTTATTAAGTACCAGGTTGGCTACACTGGGAGCATAGCGAGCCCCCATAGCTACCCCCTTTATTTGGTTGAAGAATTGACCCTGGGCCCAAAAATTGTTGTGGCCCATAGCTTGTTTGAGACCTTCCATCAAAAAATCAATTTGGTCAACAGGTATCTTAGAATGTTCAACCAAAGCCAATCTTACAGCTACTAGAGCATCATCTTGTTTGATGTTGGTGTACAGTGACTCCACGTCAACTGTAACCAAAATTGTATTAGTTGTCACTGGTATATTGGATAAAGATTGATAAGCTCTCTACTGTCCTTCAAATAGGACTTACCCTGTGCTACCAATGGTTGGAGATATATGTCAATATACTCTCCAACACGAGAATACAGAGACCCTATCCCACTTATGATGGGTCGGCCAGGGGGTTTGACTCTGGTTTTGTGAATTTTGGGTACCGTATATAGCACTGGGGTGCAGGGAGCCCGTGGGACCAAATATTGTGCTTCTTTCTGATTCAGGATATGTTGATCCACCCCTCTAGAGACCCAATTGGTCAATTCAGTTTGCAGTTTACAGATCGGATCAGAGGCGAGCACCCTATAGGTTTCAGCATCACCCAACAGCCGTTGAATTTCTATGTTGTAATCATCCTTGGTGACTATCACGACAGCACCCCCTTTGTCTGCCGGGAGAACCACCAGGTTTTTGTTTTTTTCTAGCTGTTTGATACCTTCTATTATTACACGATTTTTCCTAGTGTGTTTGACTTCAACTGATTTAATTTCATCCTGCACCATGTTTTTGAACACCTCAACATGATGGTGGGTCCCTTTTTTGGGGTTAAAAACAGAATTGTTTTTCAAACCACTCTGAACAAACTGTTCAGTTACCACTGCGGATGAAACAGTAGAGATTTGAGAAGCAAAATGTTTTTTAATATTAAGTTTTCTGACGTACTTTTCTACATCTATAAATAGCTCAAACTTATTAATGTCTTTATCTGGCGCATACTTTAAACCCTGCGAAAGAACACCTAATTCTTCTTTGGATAGTTCTATATTGGTTAGGTTAAAAATCCCTGTTGTTAGTTGTCCCTTGGTCTTTTTCTTCCTGGTTCCCCCTCTTCTACCCCTTTTGCGGTAGGTTCTTTGGAATATTGCGGGGTGGTAGGTGGAATTTTGTAAGGTTCTTTCCATCCCCTCCATTCCCCCCCCTGTTGGTAATTATTTTGATGTTGATTGGGTCTGCCCCTATGGTTCCCTCTAAAATTACCCCTAGGTGGTCTAGACTGATATTGGCTAGGGCCTGGGTTAGAATAGGGATAACCATAATCCATAGGTCTATTATCAAGTGGTCCATACCTATTATAGGTGGGTGCTGCATACTGATCCTGATAATAGTTGGTGGGCGGGGGATAATAGATTGGATGTTGAGGCGGAGGGGGAGGTCCCCTAGGGATTTGTGATCCCTGTGCTTTTTGACCATTTGGAATTTTGGATTGTTTGGGGGTGGATGGAATATTTTTAAAATTCCGGGCCACCTGCGTGACCACATTATGGACCTCCATATCATCCTCAATTCTCTGGTCATTGGGATGATTCAAAGTCAAATCCTCCTGCCATTTATAAACTTTTTTCTCCTCATAGTCCTTTATATCCCTCTGATATTTTTTAAGTTTTTTTTGTTTAATTTCTCCATCATATTTTGACAAATATGACTGGAGGTTGTGGGCTTTGTCCAAATACTCTTTAGTGCCCATAAAAGGTTGCATATTTTTTTTAAGATCTGCAATTTTTGCTTCTACTAAAATATTTTTGGCTCGTCGTCTCCTAATCATTAACTGCATAAGCTTTTGTTCACAGGCGTTGAAAAACTGAAACCACTCGTCTAGTAGTGTCAGGTCTTCAACACCATCATTGGGATTAACATCCCATCTAAGTCTCCTGGGGGTAAGATTTTTACCTATGTACATCTCGAACTACGCTATATCCCACCACAGTCTAATTTGTTTTTCCATATCATATTGGAGTTGTTTAAAACCTCTCTCGAGGTCCAAATTAGGACTGGGGGCTTGTTGGAATATTTCTTCAATGTTGGTCTGGCGACTTTTCATGAAATTGAAAACATCCATGGCAGCGTAGGTGAAAAGAATTTTCTAAAGAAAATCTCAAGTGAATAATAAGTGAAAAACCTTGCGCCAATTAAAAAAATATATATGCTAGTTATAGCTGCACCCCTAAAAAACTGAATGGATACCCATAAAGTGCAATGTGAAATTATATAACAAGGGGGCGCTAATGAATGTATAAGTTACAACTGGTATATAAACAATCACGTGTAAATATTAAATCAAATATTAAATAAAAATACATAAATTTACAAAGATAGAAATGTCAACTATTAATGTGACTTGAAGTAGTGAAACAAATCAGATGTGATCTCAGCAAATGAAACCAATAAAATATAAAAACATCCAGTGAGTGAATCGTGACTAATCCGTAATAAAGTCCATAGAAAGTATTCCAGTATGTTCTTTGAAGTGAAACCTTCACCAACATAAATACGACACCCAAAGTGCTATGGATTGATGGCCGCTTACCCCAAGATGTTGACCCTTTTAACTAAAAAAGGGTCAGATATCGCTTATCGCAAGATGCCACTTGCTAGTAAAAGGATTGTGATCCCAGATCCGTTCGACTCCCCAGGATAAATTTGATTGGAATATGCAGATAAAACGAATATTGCCAAAAATAGTGTAATCCCGTTTATTAAAATATAAAATCAATAATAGAAAAGGCCAAATGGCTGCTTACATTGCGTGGTGCCTTAACCCGGCACTGAGGCTGGAAGGCATGTAGAAGCCAATTCATTCCGTCCGTCCGTGTGGAGAGCTGGCGTGCGTTCCACCTGCTACAGCGGCTAACCAACGAGGACCGGAAGTGAGGTAAAAAACGTGACCAAGTACAGCCTCGACGTACGTTTCGTTAAATCGTCATCAGGAAGTGTACTGGGTCACTGAATGGGCGGACTTTTATAAGCCTGTCAATCAAGACAGGCTGAAAAACGAATTGTATCAGCCTCAGTGCCGGATCATAGGCACCAACGCGGAACACAATACATCAGCAATACATTTAAAACAAATTATATTTGAATTATATGACAGGAATATTAGAATATACAACATATATACTAAAACATAATTAATTATTTAATAAAAATTCCGGGAAGATGAAGCAATAATGAATGATACTAAAAATAAAAATAAAAATAAAGGGATATTTGATAAAAAATAAAAAATATTAATTGAAAAATATTCAACTTTAATTTATGATGGACTGCCAGAGGGAAAATTAATCATTTGTTAAAAAACAATTTAGATCTAGATCTATGTTGAGTCCCTGTGGCTGCATCGTCTGTAGGCGATACAGCCATTGGGTCTCATTTTGAGAAATAGCTTTTTTCAAGTCTGTGCCTCTCCAATGGGTCACCGCTCTATCAATCCCATAGAATGTGAGCAGGCGAGGATCTCTGGCATGACACCGGTCAAAGTGCCGTGACACACTATGATTCGGGAATCCTTTGGAAATATTGGTGACATGCTCATTGATCCGAACCCTTAACTCTCGTGTTGTGCGTCCCACATACTGTAGGGAACATGGACATTCCAAAACGTATGTGACGTACTTGGAATAACACGCAATTAAGGGTTTGACCTGGAATTCTTGTTTTGTAACAGAGGACCGAAACTTGGTGATTTTTTTACCATAACGGGTGGTTGTGCGACAAGATTTACACCTTGTACAATAATGGAAACCAGATCCATCCAAAAAAGTCAAGGGTTTTGATGGGGGGTCAGGGACATTGGGTGCTATCATGTTTCTTAACCCTGGTGCTCGTCTATAAATAAATTTGGGTTTTGAGGGAAGTAAATTAACCAAATCTCTATCCTTAAGGAGTATGGGCCAAAATTTCTGAAAGGTACGCTCAATTGTTTTGTACTGCCTATGAAAGCCAGATACAAAAGCCAAACCTCCTTGAAAGGGAGGCTTTTGCTTTGAAGTCAAAAGTGTCTCTCTATCCATGATGGCCACTTGATGCTGAGCTTTTTGAAGTACATGAGGAGAGTAACCTTTTTCCATAAACTTATCCGTTAAAATGGAGGCCTGTTCATGGAAATCAGTAATACTCTCACAATTCCTTCTAATCCTCATGTACTGACCTTTTGGAATAGCTCCCAACCATTGTGGGTGATGACAACTAGTGATTGGCACAAAGCCATTTCTGTCTGTGCTCTTAAAGAAAGTCTTAGAACTAATCATGTTATTTTTCTTAATCAAAGTCAAATCTAGGTAGTTCACTGTATCTGTACTCCATTCAGCTGTAAATGTAAGACCATACTGATTGTTATTGAGGTATGTGATGAAAGTTATTAAATCCTCTAATGGGCCCTCCCACAACAGGATAATATCATCAATGTACCTTTTGTAGTACAAAAGAGCTGCCTTGGGTTCATGATGTATAGTTTCATTCTCCCATTTATTAAGTACCAGGTTGGCTACACTGGGAGCATAGCGAGCCCCCATAGCTACCCCCTTTATTTGGTTGAAGAATTGACCCTGGGCCCAAAAATTGTTGTGGCCCATAGCTTGTTTGAGACCTTCCATCAAAAAATCAATTTGGTCAACAGGTATCTTAGAATGTTCAACCAAAGCCAATCTTACAGCTACTAGAGCATCATCTTGTTTGATGTTGGTGTACAGTGACTCCACGTCAACTGTAACCAAAATTGTATTAGTTGTCACTGGTATATTGGATAAAGATTGATAAGCTCTCTACTGTCCTTCAAATAGGACTTACCCTGTGCTACCAATGGTTGGAGATATATGTCAATATACTCTCCAACACGAGAATACAGAGACCCTATCCCACTTATGATGGGTCGGCCAGGGGGTTTGACTCTGGTTTTGTGAATTTTGGGTACCGTATATAGCACTGGGGTGCGGGGAGCCCGTGGGACCAAATATTGTGCTTCTTTCTGATTCAGGATATGTTGATCCACCCCTCTAGAGACCCAATTGGTCAATTCAGTTTGCAGTTTACAGATCGGATCAGAGGCGAGCACCCTATAGGTTTCAGCATCACCCAACAGCCGTTGAATTTCTATGTTGTAATCATCCTTGGTGACTATCACGACAGCACCCCCTTTGTCTGCCGGGAGAACCACCAGGTTTTTGTTTTTTTCTAGCTGTTTGATACCTTCTATTATTACACGATTTTTCCTAGTGTGTTTGACTTCAACTGATTTAATTTCATCCTGCACCATGTTTTTGAACACCTCAACATGATGGTGGGTCCCTTTTTTGGGGTTAAAAACAGAATTGTTTTTCAAACCACTCTGAACAAACTTTTCAGTTACCACTGCGGATGAAACAGTAGAAATTTGAGAAGCAAAATGTTTTTTAATATTAAGTTTTCTGACGTACTTTTCTACATCTATAAATAGCTCAAACTTATTAATGTCTTTATCTGGCGCATACTTTAAACCCTGCGAAAGAACACCTAATTCTTCTTTGGATAGTTCTATATTGGTTAGGTTAAAAATCCCTGTTGTTAGTTGTCCCTTGGTCTTTTTCTTCCTGGTTCCCCCTCTTCTACCCCTTTTGCGGTAGGTTCTTTGGAATATTGCGGGGTAGTAGGTGGAATTTTGTAAGGTTCTTTCCATCCCCTCCATTCCCCCCCGTTGGTAATTATTTTGATGTTGATTGGGTCTGCCCCTATGGTTCCCTCTAAAATTACCCCTAGGTGGTCTAGACTGATATTGGCTAGGGCCTGGGTTAGAATAGGGATAACCATAATCCATAGGTCTATTATCAAGTGGTCCATACCTATTATAGGTGGGTGCTGCATACTGATCCTGATAATAGTTGGTGGGCGGGGGATAATAGATTGGATGTTGAGGCGGAGGGGGAGGTCCCCTAGGGATTTGTGATCCCTGTGCTTTTTGACCATTTGGAATTTTGGATTGTTTGGGGGTGGATGGAATATTTTTAAAATTCCGGGCCACCTGCGTGACCACATTATGGACCTCCATATCATCCTCAATTCTCTGGTCATTGGGATGATTCAAAGTCAAATCCTCCTGCCATTTATAAACTTTTTTCTCCTCATAGTCCTTTATATCCCTCTGATATTTTTTAAGTTTTTTTTGTTTAATTTCTCCATCATATTTTGACAAATATGACTGGAGGTTGTGGGCTTTGTCCAAATACTCTTTAGTGCCCATAAAAGGTTGCATATTTTTTTTAAGATCTGCAATTTTTGCTTCTACTAAAATATTTTTGGCTCGTCGTCTCCTAATCATTAACTGCATAAGCTTTTGTTCACAGGCGTTGAAAAACTGAAACCACTCGTCTAGTAGTGTCAGGTCTTCAACACCATCATTGGGATTAACATCCCATCTAAGTCTCCTGGGGGTAAGATTTTTACCTATGTACATCTCGAACTACGCTATATCCCACCACAGTCTAATTTGTTTTTCCATATCATATTGGAGTTGTTTAAAACCTCTCTCGAGGTCCAAATTAGGACTGGGGGCTTGTTGGAATATTTCTTCAATGTTGGTCTGGCGACTTTTCATGAAATTGAAAACATCCATGGCAGCGTAGGTGAAAAGAATTTTCTAAAGAAAATCTCAAGTGAATAATAAGTGAAAAACCTTGCGCCAATTAAAAAAATATATATGCTAGTTATAGCTGCACCCCTAAAAAACTGAATGGATACCCATAAAGTGCAATGTGAAATTATATAACAAGGGGGCGCTAATGAATGTATAAGTTACAACTGGTATATAAACAATCACGTGTAAATATTAAATCAAATATTAAATAAAAATACATAAATTTACAAAGATAGAAATGTCAACTATTAATGTGACTTGAAGTAGTGAAACAAATCAGATGTGATCTCAGCAAATGAAACCAATAAAATATAAAAACATCCAGTGAGTGAATCGTGACTAATCCGTAATAAAGTCCATAGAAAGTATTCCAGTATGTTCTTTGAAGTGAAACCTTCACCAACATAAATACGACACCCAAAGTGCTATGGATTGATGGCCGCTTACCCCAAGATGTTGACCCTTTTAACTAAAAAAGGGTCAGATATCGCTTATCGCAAGATGCCACTTGCTAGTAAAAGGATTGTGATCCCAGATCCGTTCGACTCCCCAGGATAAATTTGATTGGAATATGCAGATAAAACGAATATTGCCAAAAATAGTGTAATCCCGTTTATTAAAATATAAAATCAATAATAGAAAAGGCCAAATGGCTGCTTACATTGCGTGGTGCCTTAACCCGGCACTGAGGCTGGAAGGCATGTAGAAGCCAATTCATTCCGTCCGTCCGTGTGGAGAGCTGGCGTGCGTTCCACCTGCTACAGCGGCTAACCAACGAGGACCGGAAGTGAGGTAAAAAACGTGACCAAGTACAGCCTCGACGTACGTTTCGTTAAATCGTCATCAGGAAGCGTACTGGGTCACTGAATGGGCGGACTTTTATAAGCCTGTCAATCAAGACAGGCTGAAAAACGAATTGTATCAGCCTCAGTGCCGGATCATAGGCAGCAACGCGGAACACAATACATCAGCAATACATTTAAAACAAATTATATTTGAATTATATGACAGGAATATTAGAATATACAACATATATACTAAAACATAATTAATCATTTAATAAAAATTCCGGGAAGATGAAGCAATAATGAATGATACTAAAAATAAAAATAAAAATAAAGGGATATTTGATAAAAAATAAAAAATATTAATTGAAAAATATTCAACTTTAATTTATGATGGACTGCCAGAGGGAAAATTAATCATTTGTTAAAAAACAATTTAGATCTAGATCTATGTTGAGTCCCTGTGGCTGCATCGTCTGTAGGCGATACAGCCATTGGGTCTCATTTTGAGAAATAGCTTTTTTCAAGTCTGTGCCTCTCCAATGGGTCACCGCTCTATCAATCCCATAGAATGTGAGCAGGCGAGGATCTCTGGCATGACACCGGTCAAAGTGCCGTGACACACTATGATTCGGGAATCCTTTGGAAATATTGGTGACATGCTCATTGATCCTAACCCTTAACTCTCGTGTTGTGCGTCCCACATACTGTAGGGAACATGGACATTCCAAAACGTATGTGACGTACTTGGAATAACACGCAATTAAGGGTTTGACCTGGAATTCTTGTTTTGTAACAGAGGACCGAAACTTGGTGATTTTTTTACCATAACGGGTGGTTGTGCGACAAGATTTACACCTTGTACAATAATGGAAACCAGATCCATCCAAAAAAGTCAAGGGTTTTGATGGGGGGTCAGGGACATTGGGTGCTATCATGTTTCTTAACCCTGGTGCTCGTCTATAAATAAATTTGGGTTTTGAGGGAAGTAAATTAACCAAATCTCTATCCTTAAGGAGTATGGGCCAAAATTTCTGAAAGGTACGCTCAATTGTTTTGTACTGCCTATGAAAGCCAGATACAAAAGCCAAACCTCCTTGAAAGGGAGGCTTTTGCTTTGAAGTCAAAAGTGTCTCTCTATCCATGATGGCCACTTGATGCTGAGCTTTTTGAAGTACATGAGGAGAGTAACCTTTTTCCATAAACGTATCCGTTAAAATGGAGGCCTGTTCATGGAAATCAGTAATACTCTCACAATTCCTTCTAATCCTCATGTACTGACCTTTTGGAATAGCTCCCAACCATTGTGGGTGATGACAACTAGTGATTGGCACAAAGCCATTTCTGTCTGTGCTCTTAAAGAAAGTCTTAGAACTAATCATGTTATTTTTCTTAATCAAAGTCAAATCTAGGTAGTTCACTGTATCTGTACTCCATTCAGCTGTAAATGTAAGACCATACTGATTGTTATTGAGGTATGTGATGAAAGTTATTAAATCCTCTAATGGGCCCTCCCACAACAGGATAATATCATCAATGTACCTTTTGTAGTACAAAAGAGCTGCCTTGGGTTCATGATGTATAGTTTCATTCTCCCATTTATTAAGTACCAGGTTGGCTACACTGGGAGCATAGTGAGCCCCCATAGCTACCCCCTTTATTTGGTTGAAGAATTGACCCTGGGCCCAAAAATAGTTGTGGCCCATAGCTTGTTTGAGACCTTCCATCAAAAAATCTATTTGGTCAACAGGTATCTTAGATTGTTCAACCAAAGCCAATCTTACAGCTACTAGAGCATCATCTTGTTTGATGTTGGTGTACAGTGACTCCACGTCAACTGTAACCAAAATTGTATTAGTTGTCACTGGTATATTGGATAAAGACTTGATAAGCTCTCTACTGTCCTTCAAATAGGACTTACCCTGTGCTACCAATGGTTGGAGATATATGTCAATATACTCTCCAACACGAGAATACAGAGACCCTATCCCACTTATGATGGGTCGGCCAGGGTGTTTGACTCTGGTTTTGTGAATTTTGGGTACTGTATATAGCACTGGGGTGCGGGGAGCCCGTGGGACCAAATATTGTGCTTCTTTCTGATTCAGGATATGTTGATCCACCCCTCTAGAGACCCAATTGGTCAATTCAGTTCGCAGTTTACAGATCGGATCAGAGGCGAGCACCCTATAGGTTTCAGCATCACCCAACAGCCGTTGAATTTCTATGTTGTAATCATCCTTGGTGACTACCACGACAGCACCCCCTTTGTCTGCCGGGCGAACCACCAGGTTTTTGTTTTTTTCTAGCTGTTTGATACCTTCTATTATTACACGATTTTTCCTAGTGTGTTTGACTTCAACTGATTTAATTTCATCCTGCACCATGTTTTTGAACACCTCAACATGATGGTGGGTCCCTTTTTTGGGGTTAAAAACAGAATTGTTTTTCAAACCACTCTGAACAAACTGTTCAGTTACCACTGCGGATGAAACAGTAGGGATTTGAGAAGCAAAATGTTTTTTAATATTAAGTTTTCTGATGTACTTTTCTACATCTATAAATAGCTCAAACTTATTAATGTCTTTATCTGGCGCATACTTTAAACCCTGAGAAAGAACACCTAATTCTTCTTTGGAGAGTTCTATATTGGTTAGGTTAAAAATCCCTGTTGTTAGTTGTCCCTTGGTCTTTTTCTTCCTGGTTCCCCCTCTTCTACCCCTTTTGCGGTAGGTTCTTTGGAATATTGCGGGGTAGTAGGTGGAATTTTGTAAGGTTCTTTCCATCCCCTCCATTCCCCCCCCTGTTGGTAATTATTTTGATGTTGATTGGGTCTGCCCCTATGGTTCCCTCTAAAATTACCCCTAGGTGGTCTAGACTGATATTGGCTAGGGCCTGGGTTAGAATAGGGATAACCATAATCCATAGGTCTATTATCAAGTGGTCCATACCTTATATAGGTGGGTGCTGCATACTGATCCTGATAATAGTTGGTGGGTGGGGGATAATAGATTGGATGTTGAGGCGGAGGGGGAGGTCCCCTAGGGATTTGTGATCCCTGTGCTTTTTGACCATTTGGAATTTTGGATTGTTTGGGGGTGGATGGAATATTTTTAAATCTCCGGGCCACCTGCGTGACCACATTATGGACATCCATATCATCCTCAATTCCCTGGTCATTGGGATGATTCAAAGTCAAATCCTCCTGCCATTTATAAACTTTTTTCTCCTCATAGTCCTTTATATCCCTCTGATATTTTTTAAGTTTTTTTTGTTTAATTTCTCCATCATATTTTGACAAATATGACTGGAGGTTGTGGGCTTTGTCCAAATACTCTTTAGTGCCCATAAAAGGTTGCATATTTTCTTTAAGATCTGCAATTTTTGCTTCTACTAAAATATTTTTGGCTTGTCGTCTCCTAATCATTAACTGCATAAGCTTTTGTTCACAGGCGTTGAAAAACTGAAACCACTCGTCTAGTAGTGTCAGGTCTTCAACACCATCATTGGGATTAACATCCCATCTAAGTCTCCTGGGGGTAAGATTTTTACCTATGTACATCTCGAACTACGCTATATCCCACCACAGTCTAATTTGTTTTTCCATATCATATTGGAGTTGTTTAAAACCTCTCTTGAGGTCCAAATTAGGACTGGGGGCTTGTTGGAATATTTCTTCAATGTTGGTCTGGCGACTTTTCATGAAATTGAAAACATCCATGGCAGCGTAGGTGAAAAGAATTTTCTAAAGAAAATCTCAAGTGAATAATAAGTGAAAAACCTTGCGCCAATTAAAAAAATATATATGCTAGTTATAGCTGCACCCCTAAAAAACTGAATGGATACCCATAAAGTGCAATGTGAAATTATATAACAAGGGGGCGCTAATGAATGTATAAGTTACAACTGGTATATGAACAATCACGTGTAAATATTAAATCAAATATTAAATAAAAATACATAAATTTACAAAGATAGAAACGTCAACTATTAATGTGACTTGAAGTAGTGAAACAAATCAGATGTGATCTCAGCAAATGAAACCAATAAAATATAAAAACATCCAGTGAGTGAATCGTGACTAATCCATAATAAAGTCCATAGAAAGTATTCCAGTATGTTCTTTGAAGTGAAACCTTCACCAACATAAATACGACACCCAAAGTGCTATGGATGGATGGCCGCTTACCCCAAGATGTTGACCCTTTTAACTAAAAAAGGGTCAGATATCGCTTATCGCAAGATGCCACTTGCTAGTAAAAGGATTGTGATCCCAGATCCGTTCGACTCCCCAGGATAAATTCGATTGGAATATGCAGATAAAACGAATATTGCCAAAAATAGTGTAATCCCGTTTATTAAAATATAAAATCAATAATAGAAAAGGCCAAATGGCTGCTTACATTGCGTGGTGCCTTAACCCGGCACTGAGGCTGGAAGGCATGTAGAAGCCAATTCGTTCCGTCCGTCCGTGTGGAGAGCTGGCGTGCGTTTCACCTGCTACAGCGGCTAACCAACGAGGACCGGAAGTGAGGTAAAAAACGTGACCAAGTACCGCCTCGACGTACGTTTCGTTAAATCGTCATCAGGAAGCGTACTGGGTCACTGAATGGGTGGACTTTTATAAGCCTGTCAATCAAGACAGGCTGAAAAACTAATTGTATCAGCCTCAGTGCCGGATCATAGGCACCAACGCGGAACACAATACATCAGCAATACATTTAAAACAAATTATATTTGAATTATATGACAGGAATATTAGAATATACAACATATATACTAAAACATAATTAATTATTTAATAACAATTCCGGGAAGATGAAGCAATAATGAATGATACTAAAAATAAAAATAAAAATAAAGGGATATTTGATAAAAAAAAAAAAATATTAATTGAAAAATATTCAACTTGAATTTATGATGGACTGCCAGAGGGAAAATTAATCATTTGTTAAAAAAAAATTAGATCTAGATCTATGTTGAGTCCCTGTGGCTGCATCGTCTGTAGGCGATACAGCCATTGGGTCTCATTTTGAGAAATAGCTTTTTTCAAGTCTGTGCCTCTCCAATGGGTCACCGCTCTATCAATCCCATAGAATGTGAGCAGGCGAGGATCTATGGCATGACACCGGTCAAAGTGCCGTGACACAATATGATTCGGGAATCCTTTGGAAATATTGGTGACATGCTCATTGATCCTAACCCTTAACTCTCGTGTTGTGCGTCCCACATACTGTAGGGAACATGGACATTCCAAAACGTATGTGACGTACTTGGAATAACACGCAATTAAGGGTTTGACCTGGAATTCTTGTTTTGTAACAGAGGACCGAAACTTGGTGATTTTTTTACCATAACGGGTGGTTGTGCGACAAGATTTACACCTTGTACAATAATGGAAACCAGATCCATCCAAAAAAGTCAAGGGTTTTGATGGGGGGTCAGGGACATTGGGTGCTATCATGTTTCTTAACCCTGGTGCTCGTCTATAAATAAATTTGGGTTTTGAGGGAAGTAAATTAACCAAATCTCTATCCTTAAGGAGTATGGGCCAAAATTTCTGAAAGGTACGCTCAATTGTTTTGTACTGCCTATGAAAGCCAGATACAAAAGCCAAACCTCCTTGAAAGGGAGGCTTTTGCTTTGAAGTCAAAAGTGTCTCTCTATCCATGATGGCCACTTGATGCTGAGCTTTTTGAAGTACATGAGGAGAGTAACCTTTTTCCATAAACTTATCCGTTAAAATGGAGGCCTGTTCATGGAAATCAGTAATACTCTCACAATTCCTTCTAATCCTCATGTACTGACCTTTTGGAATAGCTCCCAACCATTGTGGGTGATGACAACTAGTGATTGGCACAAAGCCATTTCTGTCTGTGCTCTTAAAGAAAGTCTTAGAACTAATCATGTTATTTTTCTTAATCAAAGTCAAATCTAGGTAGTTCACTGTATCTGTACTCCATTCAGCTGTAAATGTAAGACCATACTGATTGTTATTGAGGTATGTGATGAAAGTTATTAAATCCTCTAATGGGCCCTCCCACAACAGGATAATATCATCAATGTACCTTTTGTAGTACAAAAGAGCTGCCTTGGGTTCATGATGTATAGTTTCATTCTCCCATTTATTAAGTACCAGGTTGGCTACACTGGGAGCATAGCGAGCCCCCATAGCTACCCCCTTTATTTGGTTGAAGAATTGACCCTGGGCCCAAAAATAGTTGTGGCCCATAGCTTGTTTGAGACCTTCCATCAAAAAATCTATTTGGTCAACAGGTATCTTAGATTGTTCAACCAAAGCCAATCTTACAGCTACTAGAGCATCATCTTGTTTGATGTTGGTGTACAGTGACTCCACGTCAACTGTAACCAAAATTGTATTAGTTGTCACTGGTATATTGGATAAAGACTTGATAAGCTCTCTACTGTCCTTCAAATAGGACTTACCCTGTGCTACCAATGGTTGGAGATATATGTCAATATACTCTCCAACACGAGAATACAGAGACCCTATCCCACTTATGATGGGTCGGCCAGGGGGTTTGACTCTGGTTTTGTGAATTTTGGGTACCGTATATAGCACTGGGGTGCGGGGAGCCCGTGGGACCAAATATTGTGCTTCTTTCTGATTCAGGATATGTTGATCCACCCCTCTAGAGACCCAATTGGTCAATTCAGTTTGCAGTTTACAGATCGGATCAGAGGCGAGCACCCTATAGGTTTCAGCATCACCCAACAGCCGTTGAATTTCTATGTTGTAATCATCCTTGGTGACTACCACGACAGCACCCCCTTTGTCTGCCGGGCGAACCACCAGGTTTTTGTTTTTTTCTAGCTGTTTGATACCTTCTATTATTACACGATTTTTCCTAGTGTGTTTGACTTCAACTGATTTAATTTCATCCTGCACCATGTTTTTGAACACCTCAACATGATGGTGGGTCCCTTTTTTGGGGTTAAAAACAGAATTGTTTTTCAAACCACTCTGAACAAACTGTTCAGTTACCACTGCGGATGAAACAGTAGGGATTTGAGAAGCAAAATGTTTTTTAATATTAAGTTTTCTGACGTACTTTTCTACATCTATAAATAGCTCAAACTTATTAATGTCTTTATCTGGCGCATACTTTAAACCCTGAGAAAGAACACCTAATTCTTCTTTGGAGAGTTCTATATTGGTTAGGTTAAAAATCCCTGTTGTTAGTTGTCCCTTGGTCTTTTTCTTCCTGGTTCCCCCTCTTCTACCCCTTTTGCGGTAGGTTCTTTGGAATATTGCGGGGTAGTAGGTGGAATTTTGTAAGGTTCTTTCCATCCCCTCCATTCCCCCCCCTGTTGGTAATTATTTTGATGTTGATTGGGTCTGCCCCTATGGTTCCCTCTAAAATTACCCCTAGGTGGTCTAGACTGATATTGGCTAGGGCCTGGGTTAGAATAGGGATAACCATAATCCATAGGTCTATTATCAAGTGGTCCATACCTTATATAGGTGGGTGCTGCATACTGATCCTGATAATAGTTGGTGGGCGGGGGATAATAGATTGGATGTTGAGGCGGAGGGGGAGGTCCCCTAGGGATTTGTGATCCCTGTGCTTTTTGACCATTTGGAATTTTGGATTGTTTGGGGGTGGATGGAATATTTTTAAAATTCCGGGCCACCTGCGTGACCACATTATGGACCTCCATATCATCCTCAATTCCCTTGTCATTGGGATGATTCAAAGTCAAATCCTCCTGCCATTTATAAACTTTTTTCTCCTCATAGTCCTTTATATCCCTCTGATATTTTTTAAGTTTTTTTTGTTTAATTTCTCCATTATATTTTGACAAATATGACTGGAGGTTGTGGGCTTTGTCCAAATACTCTTTAGTGCCCATAAAAGGTTGCATATTTTCTTTAAGATCTGCAATTTTTGCTTCTACTAAAATATTTTTGGCTTGTCGTCTCCTAATCATTAACTGCATAAGCTTTTGTTCACAGGCGTTGAAAAACTGAAACCACTCGTCTAGTAGTGTCAGGTCTTCAACACCATCATTGGGATTAACATCCCATCTAAGTCTCCTGGGGGTAAGAT
Organism: Rana muscosa; assembly: GCA_029206835.1. NCBI lineage: Eukaryota > Metazoa > Chordata > Amphibia > Anura > Ranidae > Rana > Rana muscosa. The sequence goes on from CM055120.1 coordinate 161,022,596, forward strand.
TTTTACCTATGTACATCTCGAACTACGCTATATCCCACCACAGTCTAATTTGTTTTTCCATATCATATTGGAGTTGTTTAAAACCTCTCTTGAGGTCCAAATTAGGACTGGGGGCTTGTTGGAATATTTCTTCAATGTTGGTCTGGCGACTTTTCATGAAATTGAAAACATCCATGGCAGCGTAGGTGAAAAGAATTTTCTAAAGAAAACCTCAAGTGAATAATAAGTGAAAAACCTTGCGCCAATTAAAAAAATATATATGCTAGTTATAGCTGCACCCCTAAAAAACTGAATGGATACCCATAAAGTGCAATGTGAAATTATATAACAAGGGGGCGCTAATGAATGTATAAGTTACAACTGGTATATAAACAATCACGTGTAAATATTAAATCAAATATTAAATAAAAATACATAAATTTACAAAGATAGAAATGTCAACTATTAATGTGACTTGAAGTAGTGAAACAAATCAGATGTGATCTCAGCAAATGAAACCAATAAAATATAAAAACATCCAGTGAGTGAATCGTGACTAATCCATAATAAAGTCCATAGAAAGTATTCCAGTATGTTCTTTGAAGTGAAACCTTCACCAACATAAATACGACACCCAAAGTGCTATGGATGGATGGCCGCTTACCCCAAGATGTTGACCCTTTTAACTAAAAAAGGGTCAAATATCGCTTATCGCAAGATGCCACTTGCTAGTAAAAGGATTGTGATCCCAGATCCGTTCGACTCCCCAGGATAAATTCGATTGGAATATGCAGATAAAACGAATATTGCCAAAAATAGTGTAATCCCGTTTATTAAAATATAAAATCAATAATAGAAAAGGCCAAATGGCTGCTTACATTGCGTGGTGCCTTAACCCGGCACTGAGGCTGGAAGGCATGTAGAAGCCAATTCGTTCCGTCCGTCCGTGTGGAGAGCTGGCGTGCGTTTCACCTGCTACAGCGGCTAACCAACGAGGACCGGAAGTGAGGTAAAAAACGTGACCAAGTACCGCCTAGACGTACGTTTCGTTAAATCGTCATCAGGAAGCGTACTGGGTCACTGAATGGGCGGACTTTTATAAGCCTGTCAATCAAGACAGGCTGAAAAACTAATTGTATCAGCCTCAGTGCCGGATCATAGGCACCAACGCGGAACACAATACATCAGCAATACATTTAAAACTAATTATATTTGAATTATATGACAGGAATATTAGAATATACAACATATATACTAAAACATAATTAATTATTTAATAAAAATTCAGGGAAGATGAAGCAATAATGAATGATACTAAAAATAAAAATAAAAATAAAGGGATATTTGATAAAAAAAAAAAATATTAATTGAAAAATATTCAACTTGAATTTATGATGGACTGCCAGAGGGAAAATTAATCATTTGTTAAAAAAAAAATTAGATCTAGATCTATGTTGAGTCCCTGTGGCTGCATCGTCTGTAGGCGATACAGCCATTGGGTCTCATTTTGAGAAATAGCTTTTTTCAAGTCTGTGCCTCTCCAATGGGTCACCGCTCTATCAATCCCATAGAATGTGAGCAGGCGAGGATCTCTGGCATGACCCCGGTCAAAGTGCCGTGACACACTATGATTCGGGAATCCTTTGGAAATATTGGTGACATGCTCATTGATCCTAACCCTTAACTCTCGTGTTGTGCGTCCCACATACTGTAGGGAACATGGACATTCCAAAACGTATGTGACGTACTTGGAATAACACGTAATTAAGGGTTTGACCTGGAATTCTTGTTTTGTAACAGAGGACCGAAACTTGGTGATTTTTTTACCATAACGGGTGGTTGTGCGACAAGATTTACACCTTGTACAATAATGGAAACCAGATCCATCCAAAAAAGTCAAGGGTTTTGATGGGGGGTCAGGGACATTGGGTGCTATCATGTTTCTTAACCCTGGTGCTCGTCTATAAATAAATTTGGGTTTTGAGGGAAGTAAATTAACCAAATCTCTATCCTTAAGGAGTATGGGCCAAAATTTCTGAAAGGTACTCTCAATTGTTTTGTACTGCCTATGAAAGCCAGATACAAAAGCCAAACCTCCTTGAAAGGGAGGCTTTTGCTTTGAAGTCAAAAGTGTCTCTCTATCCATGATGGCCACTTGATGCTGAGCTTTTTGAAGTACATGAGGAGAGTAACCTTTTTCCATAAACTTATCCGTTAAAATGGAGGCCTGTTCATGGAAATCAGTAATACTCTCACAATTCCTTCTAATCCTCATGTACTGACCTTTTGGAATAGCTCCCAACCATTGTGGGTGATGACAACTAGTGATTGGCACAAAGCCATTTCTGTCTGTGCTCTTAAAGAAAGTCTTAGAACTAATCATGTTATTTTTCTTAATCAAAGTCAAATCTAGGTAGTTCACTGTATCTGTACTCCATTCAGCTGTAAATGTAAGACCATACTGATTGTTATTGAGGTATGTGATGAAAGTTATTAAATCCTCTAATGGGCCCTCCCACAACAGGATAATATCATCAATGTACCTTTTGTAGTACAAAAGAGCTGCCTTGGGTTCATGATGTATAGTTTCATTCTCCCATTTATTAAGTACCAGGTTGGCTACACTGGGAGCATAGCGAGCCCCCATAGCTACCCCCTTTATTTGGTTGAAGAATTGACCCTGGGCCCAAAAATTGTTGTGGCCCATAGCTTGTTTGAGACCTTCCATCAAAAAATCAATTTGGTCAACAGGTATCTTAGAATGTTCAACCAAAGCCAATCTTACAGCTACTAGAGCATCATCTTGTTTGATGTTGGTGTACAGTGACTCCACGTCAACTGTAACCAAAATTGTATTAGTTGTCACTGGTATATTGGATAAAGATTGATAAGCTCTCTACTGTCCTTCAAATAGGACTTACCCTGTGCTACCAATGGTTGGAGATATATGTCAATATACTCTCCAACACGAGAATACAGAGACCCTATCCCACTTATGATGGGTCGGCCAGGGGGTTTGACTCTGGTTTTGTGAATTTTGGGTACCGTATATAGCACTGGGGTGCGGGGAGCCCGTGGGACCAAATATTGTGCTTCTTTCTGATTCAGGATATGTTGATCCACCCCTCTAGAGACCCAATTGGTCAATTCAGTTTGCAGTTTACAGATCGGATCAGAGGCGAGCACCCTATAGGTTTCAGCATTACCCAACAGCCGTTGAATTTCTATGTTGTAATCATCCTTGGTGACTATCACGACAGCACCCCCTTTGTCTGCCGGGAGAACCACCAGGTTTTTGTTTTTTTCTAGCTGTTTGATACCTTCTATTATTACACGATTTTTCCTAGTGTGTTTGACTTCAACTGATTTAATTTCATCCTGCACCATGTTTTTGAACACCTCAACATGATGGTGGGTCCCTTTTTTGGGGTTAAAAACAGAATTGTTTTTCAAACCACTCTGAACAAACTGTTCAGTTACCACTGCGGATGAAACAGTAGAGATTTGAGAAGCAAAATGTTTTTTAATATTAAGTTTTCTGACGTACTTTTCTACATCTATAAATAGCTCAAACTTATTAATGTCTTTATCTGGCGCATACTTTAAACCCTGAGAAAGAACACCTAATTCTTCTTTGGATAGTTCTATATTGGTTAGGTTAAAAATCCCTGTTGTTAGTTGTCCCTTGGTCTTTTTCTTCCTGGTTCCCCCTCTTCTACCCCTTTTGCGGTAGGTTCTTTGGAATATTGCGGGGTAGTAGGTGGAATTTTGTAAGGTTCTTTCCATCCCCTCCATTCCCCCCCCTGTTGGTAATTATTTTGATGTTGATTGGGTCTGCCCCTATGGTTCCCTCTAAAATTACCCCTAGGTGGTCTAGACTGATATTGGCTAGGGCCTGGGTTAGAATAGGGATAACCATAATCCATAGGTCTATTATCAAGTGGTCCATACCTATTATAGGTGGGTGCTGCATACTGATCCTGATAATAGTTGGTGGGCGGGGGATAATAGATTGGATGTTGAGGCGGAGGGGGAGGTCCCCTAGGGATTTGTGATCCCTGTGCTTTTTGACCATTTGGAATTTTGGATTGTTTGGGGGTGGATGGAATATTTTTAAAATTCCGGGCCACCTGCGTGACCACATTATGGACCTCCATATCATCCTCAATTCTCTGGTCATTGGGATGATTCAAAGTCAAATCCTCCTGCCATTTATAAACTTTTTTCTCCTCATAGTCCTTTATATCCCTCTGATATTTTTTAAGTTTTTTTTGTTTAATTTCTCCATCATATTTTGACAAATATGACTGGAGGTTGTGGGCTTTGTCCAAATACTCTTTAGTGCCCATAAAAGGTTGCATATTTTTTTTAAGATCTGCAATTTTTGCTTCTACTAAAATATTTTTGGCTCGTCGTCTCCTAATCATTAACTGCATAAGCTTTTGTTCACAGGCGTTGAAAAACTGAAACCACTCGTCTAGTAGTGTCAGGTCTTCAACACCATCATTGGGATTAACATCCCATCTAAGTCTCCTGGGGGTAAGATTTTTACCTATGTACATCTCGAACTACGCTATATCCCACCACAGTCTAATTTGTTTTTCCATATCATATTGGAGTTGTTTAAAACCTCTCTCGAGGTCCAAATTAGGACTGGGGGCTTGTTGGAATATTTCTTCAATGTTGGTCTGGCGACTTTTCATGAAATTGAAAACATCCATGGCAGCGTAGGTGAAAAGAATTTTCTAAAGAAAATCTCAAGTGAATAATAAGTGAAAAACCTTGCGCCAATTAAAAAAATATATATGCTAGTTATAGCTGCACCCCTAAAAAACTGAATGGATACCCATAAAGTGCAATGTGAAATTATATAACAAGGGGGCGCTAATGAATGTATAAGTTACAACTGGTATATAAACAATCACGTGTAAATATTAAATCAAATATTAAATAAAAATACATAAATTTACAAAGATAGAAATGTCAACTATTAATGTGACTTGAAGTAGTGAAACAAATCAGATGTGATCTCAGCAAATGAAACCAATAAAATATAAAAACATCCAGTGAGTGAATCGTGACTAATCCGTAATAAAGTCCATAGAAAGTATTCCAGTATGTTCTTTGAAGTGAAACCTTCACCAACATAAATACGACACCCAAAGTGCTATGGATTGATGGCCGCTTACCCCAAGATGTTGACCCTTTTAACTAAAAAAGGGTCAGATATCGCTTATCGCAAGATGCCACTTGCTAGTAAAAGGATTGTGATCCCAGATCCGTTCGACTCCCCAGGATAAATTTGATTGGAATATGCAGATAAAACGAATATTGCCAAAAATAGTGTAATCCCGTTTATTAAAATATAAAATCAATAATAGAAAAGGCCAAATGGCTGCTTACATTGCGTGGTGCCTTAACCCGTCACTGAGGCTGGAAGGCATGTAGAAGCCAATTCATTCCGTCCGTCCGTGTGGAGAGCTGGCGTGCGTTCCACCTGCTACAGCGGCTAACCAACGAGGACCGGAAGTGAGGTAAAAAACGTGACCAAGTACAGCCTCGACGTACGTTTCGTTAAATCGTCATCAGGAAGCGTACTGGGTCACTGAATGGGCGGACTTTTATAAGCCTGTCAATCAAGACAGGCTGAAAAACGAATTGTATCAGGCTCAGTGCCGGATCATAGGCACCAACGCGGAACACAATACATCAGCAATACATTTAAAACAAATTATATTTGAATTATATGACAGGAATATTAGAATATACAACATATATACTAAAACATAATTAATTATTTAATAAAAATTCCGGGAAGATGAAGCAATAATGAATGATACTAAAAATAAAAATAAAAATAAAAATAAAGGGATATTTGATAAAAAATAAAAAATATTAATTGAAAAATATTCAACTTTAATTTATGATGGACTGCCAGAGGGAAAATTAATCATTTGTTAAAAAACAATTTAGATCTAGATCTATGTTGAGTCCCTGTGGCTGCATCGTCTGTAGGCGATACAGCCATTGGGTCTCATTTTGAGAAATAGCTTTTTTCAAGTCTGTGCCTCTCCAATGGGTCACCGCTCTATCAATCCCATAGAATGTGAGCAGGCGAGGATCTCTGGCATGACCCCGGTCAAAGTGCCGTGACACACTATGATTCGGGAATCCTTTGGAAATATTGGTGACATGCTCATTGATCCTAACCCTTAACTCTCGTGTTGTGCGTCCCACATACTGTAGGGAACATGGACATTCCAAAACGTATGTGACGTACTTGGAATAACACGTAATTAAGGGTTTGACCTGGAATTCTTGTTTTGTAACAGAGGACCGAAACTTGGTGATTTTTTTACCATAACGGGTGGTTGTGCGACAAGATTTACACCTTGTACAATAATGGAAACCAGATCCATCCAAAAAAGTCAAGGGTTTTGATGGGGGGTCAGGGACATTGGGTGCTATCATGTTTCTTAACCCTGGTGCTCGTCTATAAATAAATTTGGGTTTTGAGGGAAGTAAATTAACCAAATCTCTATCCTTAAGGAGTATGGGCCAAAATTTCTGAAAGGTACGCTCAATTGTTTTGTACTGCCTATGAAAGCCAGATACAAAAGCCAAACCTCCTTGAAAGGGAGGCTTTTGCTTTGAAGTCAAAAGTGTCTCTCTATCCATGATGGCCACTTGATGCTGAGCTTTTTGAAGTACATGAGGAGAGTAACCTTTTTCCATAAACTTATCCGTTAAAATGGAGGCCTGTTCATGGAAATCAGTAATACTCTCACAATTCCTTCTAATCCTCATGTACTGACCTTTTGGAATAGCTCCCAACCATTGTGGGTGATGACAACTAGTGATTGGCACAAAGCCATTTCTGTCTGTGCTCTTAAAGAAAGTCTTAGAACTAATCATGTTATTTTTCTTAATCAAAGTCAAATCTAGGTAGTTCACTGTATCTGTACTCCATTCAGCTGTAAATGTAAGACCATACTGATTGTTATTGAGGTATGTGATGAAAGTTATTAAATCCTCTAATGGGCCCTCCCACAACAGGATAATATCATCAATGTACCTTTTGTAGTACAAAAGAGCTGCCTTGGGTTCATGATGTATAGTTTCATTCTCCCATTTATTAAGTACCAGGTTGGCTACACTGGGAGCATAGTGAGCCCCCATAGCTACCCCCTTTATTTGGTTGAAGAATTGACCCTGGGCCCAAAAATAGTTGTGGCCCATAGCTTGTTTGAGACCTTCCATCAAAAAATCTATTTGGTCAACAGGTATCTTAGATTGTTCAACCAAAGCCAATCTTACAGCTACTAGAGCATCATCTTGTTTGATGTTGGTGTACAGTGACTCCACGTCAACTGTAACCAAAATTGTATTAGTTGTCACTGGTATATTGGATAAAGACTTGATAAGCTCTCTACTGTCCTTCAAATAGGACTTACCCTGTGCTACCAATGGTTGGAGATATATGTCAATATACTCTCCAACACGAGAATACAGAGACCCTATCCCACTTATGATGGGTCGGCCAGGGGGTTTGACTCTGGTTTTGTGAATTTTGGGTACCGTATATAGCACTGGGGTGCGGGGAGCCCGTGGGACCAAATATTGTGCTTCTTTCTGATTCAGGATATGTTGATCCACCCCTCTAGAGACCCAATTGGTCAATTCAGTTTGCAGTTTACAGATCGGATCAGAGGCGAGCACCCTATAGGTTTCAGCATCACCCAACAGCCGTTGAATTTCTATGTTGTAATCATCCTTGGTGACTACCACGACAGCACCCCCTTTGTCTGCCGGGCGAACCACCAGGTTTTTGTTTTTTTCTAGCTGTTTGATACCTTCTATTATTACACGATTTTTCCTAGTGTGTTTGACTTCAACTGATTTAATTTCATCCTGCACCATGTTTTTGAACACCTCAACATGATGGTGGGTCCCTTCTTTGGGGTTAAAAACAGAATTGTTTTTCAAACCACTCTGAACAAACTGTTCAGTTACCACTGCGGATGAAACAGTAGGGATTTGAGAAGCAAAATGTTTTTTAATATTAAGTTTTCTGACGTACTTTTCTACATCTATAAATAGCTCAAACTTATTAATGTCTTTATCTGGCACATACTTTAAACCCTGAGAAAGAACACCTAATTCTTCTTTTTTTGTGATCCCTGTGCTTTTTGACCATTTGGAATTTTGGATTGTTTGGGGGTGGATGGAATATTTTTAAAATTCCGGGCCACCTGCGTGACCACATTATGGACCTCCATATCATCCTCAATTCCCTGGTCATTGGGATGATTCAAAGTCGAATCCTCCTGCCATTTATAAACTTTTTTCTCCTCATAGTCCTTTATATCCCTCTGAAGTCAAACACACTAGGAAAAATCGTGTAATAATAGAAGGTATCAAACAGCTAGAAAAAAACAAAAACCTGGTGGTTCGCCCGGCTGACAAAGGGGGTGCTGTCGTGGTAGTCACCAAGGATGATTACAACATAGAAATTCAACGGCTGTTGGGTGATGCTGAAACCTATAGGGTGCTCGCCTCTGATCCGATCTGTAAACTGCGAACTGAATTGACCAATTGGGTCTCTAGAGGGGTGGATCAACATATCCTGAATCAGAAAGAAGCACAATATTTGGTCCCACGGGCTCCCCGCACCCCAGTGCTATATACGGTACCTAAAATTCACAAAACCAGAGTCAAACCCCCTGGCCGACCCATCATAAGTGGGATAGGGTCTCTGTATTCTCGTGTTGGAGAGTATATTGACATATATCTCCAACCATTGGTAGCACAGGGTAAGTCCTATTTGAAGGACAGTAGAGAGCTTATCAAGTCTTTATCCAATATACCAGTGACAACTAATACAATTTTGGTTACAGTTGACGTGGAGTCACTGTACACCAACATCAAACAAGATGATGCTCTAGTAGCTGTAAGATTGGCTTTGGTTGAACAATCTAAGATACCTGTTGACCAAATAGATTTTTTGATGGAAGGTCTCAAACAAGCTATGGGCCACAACTATTTTTGGGCCCAGGGTCAATTCTTCAACCAAATAAAGGGGGTAGCTATGGGGGCTCGCTATGCTCCCAGTGTAGCCAACCTGGTACTTAATAAATGGGAGAATGAAACTATACATCATGAACCCAAGGCAGCTCTTTTGTACTACAAAAGGTACATTGATGATATTATCCTGTTGTGGGAGGGCCCATTAGAGGATTTAATAACTTTCATCACATACCTCAATAACAATCAGTATGGTCTTACATTTACAGCTGAATGGAGTACAGATACAGTGAACTACCTAGATTTGACTTTGATTAAGAAAAATAACATGATTAGTTCTAAGACTTTCTTTAAGAGCACAGACAGAAATGGCTTTGTGCCAATCACTAGTTGTCATCACCCACAATGGTTGGGAGCTATTCCAAAAGGTCAGTACATGAGGATTAGAAGGAATTGTGAGAGTATTACTGATTTCCATGAACAGGCCTCCATTTTAACGGATAAGTTTATGGAAAAAGGTTACTCTCCTCATGTACTTCAAAAAGCTCAGCATCAAGTGGCCATCATGGATAGAGAGACACTTTTGACTTCAAAGCAAAAGCCTCCCTTTCAAGGAGGTTTGGCTTTTGTATCTGGCTTTCATAGGCAGTACAAAACAATTGAGCGTACCTTTCAGAAATTTTGGCCCATACTCCTTAAGGATAGAGATTTGGTTAATTTACTTCCCTCAAAACCCAAATTTATTTATAGACGAGCACCAGGGTTAAGAAACATGATAGCACCCAATGTCCCTGACCCCCCATCAAAACCCTTGACTTTTTTGGATGGATCTGGTTTCCATTATTGTACAAGGTGTAAATCTTGTCGCACAACCACCCGTTATGGTAAAAAAATCACCAAGTTTCGGTCCTCTGTTACAAAACAAGAATTCCAGGTCAAACCCTTAATTACGTGTTATTCCAAGTACGTCACATACGTTTTGGAATGTCCATGTTCCCTACAGTATGTGGGACGCACAACACGAGAGTTAAGGGTTAGGATCAATGAGCATGTCACCAATATTTCCAAAGGATTCCCGAATCATAGTGTGTCACGGCACTTTGACCGGTGTCATGCCAGAGATCCTCGCCTGCTCACATTCTATGGGATTGATAGAGCGGTGACCCATTGGAGAGGCACAGACTTGAAAAAAGCTATTTCTCAAAATGAGACCCAATGGCTGTATCGCCTACAGACGATGCAGCCACAGGGACTCAACATAGATCTAGATCTAATTTTTTTTTTAACAAATGATTAATTTTCCCTCTGGCAGTCCATCATAAATTCAAGTTGAATATTTTTCAATTAATATTTTTTTTTTTTTATCAAATATCCCTTTATTTTTATTTTTATTTTTAGTATCATTCATTATTGCTTCATCTTCCCGGAATTTTTATTAAATAATTAATTATGTTTTAGTATATATGTTGTATATTCTAATATTCCTGTCATATAATTCAAATATAATTTGTTTTAAATGTATTGCTGATGTATTGTGTTCCGCGTTGGTGCCTATGATCCGGCACTGAGGCTGATACAATTAGTTTTTCAGCCTGTCTTGATTGACAGGCTTATAAAAGTCCGCCCATTCAGTGACCCAGTACGCTTCCTGATGACGATTTAACGAAACGTACGTCGAGGCGGTACTTGGTCACGTTTTTTACCTCACTTTCGGTCCTCGTTGGTTAGCCGCTGTAGCAGGTGGAAAGCACGCCAGCTCTCCACACGGACGGACGGAACGAATTGGCTTCTACATGCCTTCCAGCCTCAGTGCCGGGTTAAGGCACCACACAATGTAAGCAGCCATTTGGCCTTTTCTATTATTGATTTTATATTTTAATAAACGGGATTACACTATTTTTGGCAATATTCGTTTTATCTGCATATTCCAATCAAATTTATCCTGGGGAGTCGAACGGATCTGGGATCACAATCCTTTTACTAGCAAGTGGCATCTTGCGATAAGCGATATCTGACCCTTTTTTAGTTAAAAGGGTCAACATCTTGGGGTAAGCGGCCATCCATCCATAGCACTTTGGGTGTCGTATTTATGTTGGTGAAGGTTTCACTTCAAAGAACATACTGGAATACTTTCTATGGACTTTATTATGGATTAGTCACGATTCACTCACTGGATGTTTTTATATTTTATTGGTTTCATTTGCTGAGATCACATCTGATTTGTTTCACTACTTCAAGTCACATTAATAGTTGACGTTTCTATCTTTGTAAATTTATGTATTTTTATTTAATATTTGATTTAATATTTACACGTGATTGTTTATATACCAGTTGTAACTTATACATTCATTAGCGCCCCCTTGTTATATAATTTCACATTGCACTTTATGGGTATCCATTCAGTTTTTTAGGGGTGCAGCTATAACTAGCATATATATTTTTTTAATTGGCGCAAGGTTTTTCACTTATTATTGACCAGACATATGTTGACCTGCCATGCAGCTCGTTGGCAAGCCTACCGTAAAGACCCACACCAAAGAACAAAGCGGACCTCTCCTTGCTCCGCATCAGCTGGGATCTCCAACCCCACTATACCTTCAGTCCTCTGTGAAACCTGCACTGAGAGGAATGAAGGTGTAGAATTAGGTGTGTCACAGCCAAGTACTTGCAGGCACTCTGCTAGCAGTACACCGACGTCCAATTCTAGCAGGCAAATTTCCCTGCCACAGCTGCTGGACCGTCAAAAGAAGTTCACTCCCAGCTATCCACATGCCCAGCGGTTGAATGCTAGCTTGGCTAAATTGCTAGCACTTCAACTGCTGCCTTTTCAGTTGGTAGACTCGGCCCCCTTCCGTGAGTTTGTGCAATGTGCGGTTCCTCAGTGGCAGGTTCCCAAACGCCACTTTTTCTCACGGAAGGCGATTCCGGCTCTCTACCGCCATGTGGAAGGCAATGTCCATGCCTCGCTGGACAGGGCGGTCAGCGGTAAGGTGCATTATACCGCTGACTCATGGTCCAGCAGGCATGGACAGGGACGTTACCTTTCTTTCACGGCCCATTGGGTCACTCTTTTGGCAGCTGGGAAGGATGCAGGACAAGGTGCAGTAGTGTTGGAGGTTGTTCCGTCGCCACGCCTCCAAAATGCTACTACTGGTTGTTGTGACACACCTCTCTCCTCCACCCCCTCCTCTTCTTCTTCCTCCATGGCCTCTTCCTGTGGTTTGTCCTCTGAACCAGCGGTGCTCCGTAGGCGTTCAAGGGGTTACGCAAGTATGCAGGCAAAAAGATGCCATGCCGTGCTTGCGCTGGTGTGTTTGGGGGACAGGAGCCACACTGGGGCAGAGGTTCTGTCAGCTCTGCAGGGGCAGGCCGAGAAGTGGTTGACGCCACGCCAGCTTAAGGCAGGAATGGTGGTTTGCGACAATGGCACCAACCTCCTCTCCGCCCTCCGACAGGGACAACTGACCCATGTGCCCTGTGTGGCTCACGTCCTTAACCTGGTGGTGCAGCGGTTCTTGGGCAGGTACCCGGGCTTACAGGATGTTCTGAGGCAGGCCAGGAAAGTCTGTGTGCATTTCCGCAGATCATATAATGTCAGTGCTCGGCTGGCTGAGCTGCAAAAGGAGTTGAACCTGCCCAAGAACCGCCTTATATGTGACATTCCCACCAAGTGGAACTCAACGTTGGCCATGCTGCAGCGGCTGCACATGCAGCAGAGGGACATCAATGAGTACCTGTGTGACTACGGCACCAGGACAGGGTCAGGGAAGCTCGGGTTTTTTTCACCACGCCAGTGGGGCATGATCAGGGATGCATGCACTGTCCTGGCACCATTTGAGGAGGCCACGAGGATGGTGAGCAGTGACAGTGCATGCATCAGTGACACTGTACCTCTTGTCCACCTGTTGGAGCATACGCTGCGTGGAATAATGGACAGGGCACTTGAGGCAGAACAGAGGCAGGAAGAGGAGGACTTCCTTGCCTCTCAAGGCCCCCTTTACCCAGACAGTGTTCCTTCTGTCCCATCCGTCCCACAGGAAGAGGACGAGGAAGAGGAGGATTGTGTCAGCATGGATGTGGAGCCTGGCACTCAGCATCAACAGCAGCAGTCTTTTAGGGATGATTTACAGTCCCAAGAAACACGTGGACTTGTACGTGGCTGGGAGGAGGTGGCTGCGGATCATGTCGTTCTTAGTGACCCAGAGGACTCTGGACTGAATGCCTCAGCTAACCTACGCTGCATGGCCTCCCTGATCCTGCAAAGTCTGCAGAAGGATCCTCGTATTCTTCGGATCAAGGAGAGGGACCATAACTGGCTGGCCACTCTCCTTGATCCACGGTACAAGGCTAAGGTTGCGGACCTTATCTTACCATCGCAGAGGGAGCAGAGGATGAGACAAATCCGGGAGGCCTTGTAGAAAGGTCTGTGCAACGCGTTCCCAGAGACTGGGAGGTTACAAACTCCTGGTCCGGGACAACGAGTTGCTGAGGCTTCGGTCAGTCAAAGAAGGAGCGGTGGGGAAGGTGGCCGTCTGATCGATGCGTTCAGACAATTCTTTAGTCCGCAGCCCCAGGTATGATCGGTTCCAGCAACCATCGCCAGCGTCTGATATACATGGTGCAGGAATACCTAGGGGCAAGGTCAGATTTGGACACCTTTCCCACCGAAAATCCTCTAGCTTACTGGGTCTTGAGGATGGATCACTGGCCAGAGCTTGCACAGTATGCAATTGAGCTACTGGCCTGTCCTGCATCCAGCGTTCTTTCGGAATGCACATTCAGTGCTGCTGGAGGATTTGTCACGGATCACAGGGTGCGCCTGTCCACCGACTCGGTTGATCGACTGACCTTCATAAAGATGAACCAGTCTTGGATCACCACCAGCTACCAAGCACCTGAAGCTGATATAACAGAATAATTTATTTTCAAATGTCACATCCCTTCAAGACTGATGCTGATGCTGAGTGACTGTCCTGTTATGTTGACTGACTATCCTCCTCCTCCTCCTCAATGATCTCTTGGAAAAACATTTTTGTTTCTGGGTGCCGCCACCAGTGGCTAAGGCCCAATTTTTCAGCCCCTGTTTAACAGGGGCATGTAATTAAAATTTTTGATGCAATGCTTTGCAGCAGGGCTCATTCCTGCACTCCAACTAGAGTATCTGTGAGAGGTTGCAGTGTCGTGGCACCAGCACCAGTGCCTAAGGCCCAATTTTTCAGCCCCTGCGTGTAATTACAATTTGTGATGCAATACTTTGCAACAGGGCTCATTGCTGTGCTCCAAATACAGTATCTGTGAGGGGTTACAGTGTTGTGGCACCAGTGGCTAAGGCCCAATTTTTCAGCCCCTGTTCTACAATTACAATTCTTGATATAATAGTTGACAGCAGGGCGTTCCAGCGCCCACCAAGAGTAACTGTGAGTGCTTACAGTGTTGTGCCAACACCAACACCTAAGGGGCCAATTTCTGCAGAGTATATACGGCAGGCCCCTACTTTCAAACATCCAACTTACAAACGACTCCTACTTGCAAACGGAAGGAGACAACAGGAAGTGAGAGGAAATCTACCCCTAGGACGGGAAATTCTCTCCTGTAAGGGTTAATATGGGAAAAAGGTGTCTCCTCTCTACTGATGCTTTATCACCAATCCTTGTTTCAATAAAAACCCCACTTTTCAAAAACAGTTGTCATTGGGACGGAAAGTGAGGTGAAATGTTCTGAACAGGGGCACAGACAGCAAAACAAATGTTACAGGGGTGATAACCCTTCCCTATGTTTTCCAAAAAGCTTAAAAATAGATTTTTTGGGCTGGAGCTACACTTAAACAATGTACGTGGTCAAAATTACAAACAGATTCTACTAAAGAACAAACCTACAGTCCCTGTCTTGTTTGCACCGCCTGTATATTGCTGTTCAGAGTATATAGGGCCTTTTTTAAATTTTGGGTGCGGGGTTCCCCTTAATATCCATACAAGACCCAAAGGGGCTGGTAGTGGGGTGGGGGGTACCCATGACATTTTTCTCAAAGATTTTCATCCATATTACCGGCACCAGGCATGACATTAAAGCCGCAAGCAGTTTTAAATGGCTTTTTTCCTTTAGAAATGTCATTTTATGCAGGGACAGTTCTAAACACGGGAAACACGTGGCACTTCACAGGCATACTTTAGACACCCCCCAGGTATGATATTTAAAGGAATATTTGACTTTTTTTTTTCACTTTATGCATCATTAAAATGACTGCTGCCGAAAAACAGCCGTTTTTAAAACTTCGTTTTGCATTGATACATGTCCCCTGGGGCAGAACCCGGGTTCCCAAACCCTTTTTAGGACAATAACATGCATATTAGTCGTTATAATTAGCACTTTAGATTTCGAACGTTCGCATCCATTGTATTTAATAGGGTTCTAACGTTCGTGCGAACTTTCGGTCCGTTCGCAGGTTCTAGTGCGAACCGAACCCGGGGGTTTTCGGCTCATCCCTATTCCTGATCCTGCTTGCTGTACTACTACATTCATCTCTGGCTCTCTGACATTGCTTGGCTGACTACCCGATCCGGTTACTGAACTCTGGCATGTTTTTGACTATGCTTACTCTGTTTACCTTTTTATTATTATTATTAAACAAGTGTGATTTAACTGTACTTCTGTCTTGGTCTGATTCATGGTTTCTGACAGTAGGTGAAGGCCATGAATTCAGAAGATGCAGCCAATCCACTTGTTGATAATATTTTTTCCAGATTAGATGACCTGGATCACCGCATGGATAAGTTCCTGAGTCGCACGGCTCGTCTAGAATCTTCCACTGTGTCCGCTCCGGTAGAACCTGTGTTGCAGGCCATCCCTGCTGATGTTCCAGTCTCTGTGCAGGCACCTGCCTTGAGTATTACCTCTATAAGAGGTATGTCTGGTTCTGCCCTGCTTTCCCAGCGATTTGGGGACGATCCAGTCCAATGCAGAGGGTTTCTCAACCAGGTTGAGATATATTTTGAGATGCTGCCCCAGGCGTTTCCCACAGACAGAAGCAAAGTAGGTTTCGTGATATCTTTGCTTTCTGAGAGAGCCTTGGCTTGGGCAAACCCTCTATGGGTGACGCAAAAACCCATGGTCCTGAGTTACCCAGAATTTGTGGCTTCCTTCAAAGGGGTATTTGACGTTCCCGCACGCGCCGCTTCTGCTGCCAAGAGCCAAATGTCCATCAAACAGAGTACGAGAACTGTTGCCGATTATGCCATTGAATTCCGTACTCTGGCAGCAGAGGTTGCTTGGAATAATGAGGCCCTCGTGGCTGCTTTTTCTCATGGTCTCTCGGAAAACATCAAGGATGAGATAGCAGCCCGAGATATACCCACTGAGCTGAAGAGGTTGATCACTTTGCCATCTTTATTGACTCCAGACTCAGAGAAAGACCCCCCGTTAAGGAGCGCTTGCGGAAGCCTCCTGTACGTTTGTTTACGAGCTTTGCAGTCCCACCATTGTCTCCCTCACCTCCCATGCCTCCTGGTACTGAGTCGGTCTGTGAAGATGAATCCATTCACTTGGGCTTCACACGTCTCTCTGCGGATGAGAGAGCCCTTAGGAGGAGGGAGAGATGGTGCCTTTATTGTGGCCAGGCCGATCACTTTTTGAAGTCTTGTCCTACCCGTCCAGGGAACGCCCGAACCTTGAGGTCCTGTCACGGACAGACCTTAGGTGGCGTTGTTTCGTCTCCAGTTGCCCAGAAGGATAAGCCCCTGGTTTTGGTTACCCTGTCTTGGGCTGAGTCGTCCGTCGAGCTACAGGCTCTAATCGACTCCGGGGCTGCAGGCCTGTTCATTGATGCTGCCTTTGTATCGAAGCACTCGATTCCCCTACAGCTGCGTGACACTTCACTTACCATTGAGGCTCTTGACGGGAGACCTCTACAGCCTGCCCATGTGACTCATGAGACTGTTCCGTTGTCCATGGCCGTAGGGGCTCTTCACCATGAGATAATCCATTTCCAAGTAATTTCATCACCTAAGTTTCCGCTGGTCATTGGTTATCCTTGGTTACAGAGGCACAACCCGTCTTTCGATTGGCTCCGTGCTGAGGTACTGTCCTGGTCGCCACAATGCAGAGAGAGATGCTTCCAGAGGGTAGCCAAGGTCCTGTGCACCTCTTCACTCTCCTCCCTGCCGAAGGAGTACCGCGATTTTAGCGATGTCTTTGACAAAGTTCAAGCCGGTACTTTGCCTCCACACCGGTCGTATGATTGCCGTATGATTGCGCAATTGACCTTCAACCTGGTGCCATACCCCCTCGTGGCCGGGTTTACCCTTTGTCGGTCTTGGAGGATAAGGCCATGGAGGAGTATGTTGCAGACGCACTTTCTCAAGGTCTCCTGTTGGTACTGGTTTCTTTTTTGTGAAGAAGAAGAGTGGTGAACTGAGACCTTGCATCGATTATAGGGGTCTCAATCGTTACACCATTAAGAATGCCTATCCGATCTTGTTGATCACAAAGCTTGATTTGAGAGGGGCATACAATCTTGTCAGGATTAAGGAGGGCGACAAGTGGAAAACTGCGTTTGATACCAGAACAGGTGATTATAAATATCTCGTAATGCCTTTTGGCCTCTGTAATGCTCCGGCAGTTTTCCAGGAGTTTATTAACAATGTCATCCGAGATTTGTTGCAGTTATGTGTGGTGGTTTATCTCGACGACATTCTCATATTTTCCAGAAGACCCACCACACAGATGTCTGTCGAGTGCTTCAGAAACTAAGAGAGAACAATCTCTATTGTAAACTGGAGAAGTGCGAATTCCATCGTGAACAGGTTAAATTCCTGGGTTATGTCATTTCCACTGCTGGTTTTTCAATGGACCTAGAGAAACTTTATGCTGTCCTACAGTGGCCTCGACCCGTGGGTTTACGTTCTTTGCAGAATTTTCTTGGCTTTGCCAACTACTACCAGAAGTTTATTCGTAACTTCTCGTCTCTGGTCAAGCCCCTGACTGATATGACCAGAAAGGACGGTAACCCACAGAGTTGGTCTCCAGAGTCCATTAAGGCTTTTGAGAGTCTTAAGGCTGCTTTGTTTCTGCTCCTATGTTGACACATCCTGATCCTACGTTGCCTTTTATCCTTGAAGTTGATGCTTCTGAGACTGGAGTTGGCGCCCTTCTGTCTCAACGTCCAAGCTCTGACAGCCCTATGCATCCGTGTGGCTACTTTTCCAAGAAATTGTCACCTGCGGAGTGCAATTACGAGATTGGTGACAGAGAGCTGTTGGCGATCATTTTAGCACTGAAAGAATGGAGACATCTCCTCAAAGGTACCACTGTGCCGGTTCTCATTCTTACTGACCATAAGAATTTCACATTCTTGTCTGAGGATAAGCGCCTCTCTCCCGGAAGGGCACGTTGGGCTCTTTTCTTGTCGAGTTTTAATTACATGTCTCATTCTTACCCGGTACTAAGAATGTCAGGGCTGAAGCCTTGTCACGACAATTTTCCTCCAATTCCAAGATGGAGTCGGTTCCGGTTCCTGTGATTCCTCCTGATCGTATTCTGGCTATGGTTCGCACCAAACTCATTTCTCCCTTGGGAGACAAAATTCTAGCTGCTCAGGTCGATGCCCCTCCTGAAAAACCTTGTGACCGCTGCTTTGTTCCCGAGAGTCTCCGCACTGCCTGCTCCAGACTTACCATTCTCCCAAGGCTGCTGGCCACCCTGGGAAGAATCAACTCTTTTGGGCCATTTCCCAACAATTCTGGTGGCCTAGCCTATGTGCCGATGTAACCGCCTTCGTAGCTGCCTGTTCCGTGTGTGCTCAGAGTAAGACTCCACGACACCTTCCAGAGGCCCTCCTTTAACCCATACCCAATGAAGAGAGGCTCTGGACCCACCTGTCTATGGATTTCATTGTGGAGTTACCCAACTCCCAGGGCAACACAGTTATCCTTATGGTGGTTGACCGATTCTCGAAAATGTCTCACTGTATTCCACTTAAGAAGTTGCCTTCTTCTAAGGAACTGGCTTCCATTTTTGCTCGAGAGATCTTACGCTTACATGTTCTACCCAAGGTCATTGTCTCAGACAGAGGAAGTCAGTTTGTGTCCCGTTTCTGGCGAGCCTTTTGTGCACAGTTCGGAATTCAGCTTGCTTTCTCCTCTGCGTATCACCCGCAGTCTAATGGGGCTGCAGAATGAGCCAATCAGTCCTTGGAGTAATTCCTACGTTGCTATATTTCTGACCATCATAACAACTGGTCATACCTCTTACCGTGGGTGGAGTTTTTTCACAATAGCGCCTTGAGTTCTGCTTCCCGTTTGTCCCCGTTTATGGCGAACCATGGTTTCCAACCTTCCATGTTGCCTGACTCGTTTGTTCCTCAGAGTATTCCTGCGTTAGAGAAGCATCGTTCGTTCCACTTGGGCACAAGTCCAGGAGGCTTTGCGACATGCTAACGATAGGTACAGACTCCATGCTGACCGCAGACGCCTGCCCTAGCCTTCCTACCAGGTCGGGGACAGGGTCTGGCTGTCAACTCGCAACCTCAGACTTCGTGTTCCTTCTCTGAAGTTCGCACCTCGGTTTATTGGGCCTTTCCATATCCTTTGCAGGATAAATCCAGTGGCTTACGCGTTGGATCTTCCTTCCAGTATGCGTATCTCTAATGTGTTTCATGTCTCCTTATTAAAACCTTTGGTCTGCAACCGTTTTACCACCTCGGTGCCACATCCTCACCCTATACAGGTTGAGAACCATGAGAAGTATGAAGTACAGTCTATTGTTGACTCCCGTAGGTTCCGTTGGCGCATACAGTACCTGGTGCATTGGAGAGGGTACGGTCTGGAGGAACGCTCTTGGGTCTCATCCTCAGCCGTACATGCCCCTGTCCTCCTCCGTGATTTCCATAGACATTTTCCCCTCAAACCCGGTGGTCCTCCCAGGGGGAGGGGTCGTTGAGGAGGGGGTACTGTCAGGGCTGGGCTCAGCCCTTCCTTCTCTGAGCTGGCCGCTCAGCTGTTGGCTAATTGCCAGCTCCTTTCTCTCCACAGTGACTCACCTGTTGATGATCTGCTCATCAGCCCAGCCTACTTAAATCCTTCCAGCTCACTTCATCTCTGTCTTCGCCTTTGGTCACATCACAGAAACTTTCTCCTGCGTTCCTGTTGAAGACTTGCCTGGCTGACATCCCTTCTCGTTCCTGATCCTGCTTGCTGTACTACTACGTTCATCTCTGGCTCTCTGACATTTGCTTGGCTGACATCTCAGTGACGTGTTGATAGGCTGAACCAGCTTCTGGGCAGGCATCTGGGTGGAACAAGACATCTGGGCAGATCCCGACATTATTTGTCGGGATGTATCTATAGACTAGAGTGGCTCTGTGATGTCAGCCAACAGCACTTTCACCTTCTATTGGCTGATTTTGGGTCACAGGAGTGCAAAAGTAAGTGCACTCCTGTTACGCACATGAGAAGTATGGCCAAACAACCTTTTTAGCCATACTTCTCTTTTAACCAACTGTACAGTACATACTGTAATCCACATTGAAGTTTTTTTGTGAACATGACAAATAATTCACAAGGTGATAGAAATATAAACATCAATCAGTGTAACAAAAAACTAAAATTTATCTCAGCCAAATTAAACAGCAGCCTGTCCAGAGTCTCTGAATCCACAGCAGTGTGACAGCTCAGAGATGGTGGGAGCAATCTCTTAGAAGGGGGGTTGTCTGTGAGATCCTGGCTCCAGTATGGCTCCGTGCAAGAGCCAGGATCTCACAGAGACTTTCCTTACCAGGAAATTAATCCCACCATCTCTGTGCTGTCACTCTGTTGTGAATTCAAAGACTCTGGACAGATTGCTGTCTTATTTGGCTGAGATATCTTTTGTAGCAGTCTAATGGTCTTCTGATGGACTGTCCTGGTAAACATATGCGCTGTAAGACTAAAAACTTCAAAATGAGCATGTTTTCAAAGAAATCCGAACGTGTGTACGCTCCATCGGACAAAATTTTTCGGTTTTCATCGGACAAAAGTTCGCTCTGCAAACGGACAAACTTTTCGGCAACAAAAGTCCGATGGTGTAAAGTCCGACCGTGTGTACAGAAATCCATCGGACTTTTGTCCGATGTACAAATACGCATGCCCAGAACCAATGTGAAAATCAACCAACAATAACAGAAGTTGACCAAAGGGTGGCGGTAAAGAGCAGAAAAGAGCAGAAAAACCACGTGATGTTGAAAAAGTTTTGGGAAAGTTTGCAGAAAAGTCCTGCCGTGTGTATGCTATGGGTGTGCCCGACCAACTCCCTTCGGACAAAAATCCACGGAAACGTTTGTTTGAAGTCCGACCGTGTGTACGAGGCTTAAGACCTCTTGATATTTGGGGTCTAACTATCTGGTAATCAGTGAAAGTGTGCATTGGTAGCAAAGTACAGAAGGGATTGCACTCACGAGTGATACTGCATTCTCAATAAAGTGGTTGTAAACCTCTGGCATGAAATATGAACAAAGCATATCCCTCTATAGTGTGTACTTGTCTCAATGCAGAGCACTAAGTGCCATTTCTTTCTCCTGCCTTGTTCCTCTGCTATCAACATGAGTTTCAAGATAACAATAAAAATTATTAAAAAAAAAAATACTTGGAAGGAACAATTTAAAAATAAAATAAAAAAGCAAAATTAATAATAAAAAAAAAAAAGAAAAAAAAAAAAGCACCCCTGTCCTGCCCTGCTCTTGCCCAATGGCGAACGCAAGCGTCGGTCTGGCGTCATATGTAAACAGCAATTGCACCATGCATGTGAGGTATCACCGCGAAGGTCAGATTGAGGGCAATCATTTTAGCAGTAGACCTCCTCTGTAAATCTACTGGGGTAACCTGTAAAGGCTTTTAAAGGCTTTTAAAAATGTATGTAGTTTGTCGCCAATGCGCGTTTGTGTGAAATTTTAAAGCATGTCGTGTTTGGTATCTATGTACTCGGCCTAAGATCATCTTTTTTATTTCATCAAACATTTGGGCAATATAGTGTGTTTTAGTGCATTAAAATTAAAAAAAGTGTATTTTTTAACCCAAAAAATGCGTTTGAAAAATCGCTGCGCAAATACTGTGTAGAAAAAAAAAATGCAACACCCACCATTTTAATCTGTAGGGCCTTTGCTTTAAAAATATATATAATGTTTGGGGGTTCAACATAATTTTCTTGCAAAAAAAAAAATGTTTTCATGTAAACAAAAAGTGTCAAAAAGGGCTTTGTCTTCAAGTGGTTAGAAGAGTGGATGTAAGCTTCCTAATGTTGTGTATAAAATGCCAGAACAGTTCAAAACCCCCCCAAATGACCCCATTTTGGAAAGTAGACACCCCAAGCTATATACTGAGAGGCATGTCGAGTCCATGGAATATTTTATATGTTGACACAAGTTGCGGAAAAACGACAATTTTTTTTTTTTGCATACTTGACGTAATTGTAGCCGTATTAGTGCAATTGTGACAGAGAAAATTAAGTAGTGTCCGTGATACTTTTTTTATTTGCACTAACATAGAATTTTTCAGGACAAGCTTTCGGGGTATGTCCCCTTCTTCAAGGTCCAAGCAGTACTGATTCACAATTTTTTTAGCAGAATGTTGAAACAAAACAAGAAAAAAATCTCAGAGGGAAAGGAAAAAAAACACATACAAATCAATGGTAATAAAGATAGCAGCAGAGTTAGTGAGATAAGACAGAGTTAGTGAGATAAGACAGAGGGAGAGCTATAGACTTGAGGGGGGAGATGCTAGTCACAGAGGGGGTCATAAAACCTTAGTATAATGGGTAAGGAAACCAATATCTAAATTTAGGCCATTCGTTTTTGTGTTAAAAAGAATTATCATTCTTAGTTCAAATGTTTTCCTTTCCTGGATAGCTCTGAAATTCCCTTTAAGAACTAAAACATTGAGGTCTTCTATAGTGTGGTCTGGTTGTGAGAAGTGATGTCCCACAGGTGTGCAGAAACTCTCTTCTTTATGTTCCTTGATGGTATGTCTGTGAAAATTCATCCTCGCTTGCAACTTCTGTCCTGTTACGGCTACAATTACGTCAAGTATGATGGAAGATACTGCATATAGCCGCATTAAGAAGCAGTTAACCATCCTGATCACAAAGGAAACACAGGTTAGCAGCGACATCTTCTTTCTCTCAAGATGCAAAAAGAGGAATCTCATACCACAGGGTCTCCGGATTAAAAATCCTTGTGCCAATACACTGAACTCTCCTTATGCAGAAGGACTCTGCAGACGTACCAGCGAAAGGTTAAGGAACAACCTCATTCATAAACTGTATGGTAAAAGGGAGACAATCAGGAAACAAAAGCAGTTGGTGTTTGAAACCTCAACATCACTGGACCCTACAAACATCAGCCAAATTAAGAATGAAATTGAAACCTTACAAAGACAACTGCAAAAACATGCCATGAACAGGAAGCAAAAAAAACTCCAAAAGCTACACCAAGAGCAGACCTTTTGGATACAACCTAAACAACACAAAACAAACACAACTTCTATAACTCCTGCTATCAGCAACTTGGAACCCGATCCAGAATCCCAAGGTATCCCTTGTGTAAATGCTGACCTGACAGAAAATGTGGATATAACAGAGGATCTTGGAATCATAAATTTATCAGCTCATAAACTTTCTGCACCAGAAACAACAGTCCTCTCCAAAGGCCTCACATTCTGCCCAACCACCAAATTGGATAATTTACAGGTATGGTCAGATATGGAGGAATTCTTTAGGAGACTGAGGCTCAAAGAATATTTTCACAGTAATGAAAGGAATCCTAGGACAATAGGAGGTGATAAAAAGAAAAAGAACAGCAACTTCACACCTCCACAAGGACGCAACCCCAAACTGGATACCTATATTGACAGCTTCAGGCTGCGAGTAACATCTCTGATATCCACCCAGCAAAAGAAAATATTATACAACCTTTCACCACTGGAGCGAAGAGCTGTACACGATCTGCGCAAGAATCAGGCCATAACCATCAAACCAGCAGATAAAGGGGGAGCAGTCGTTGTGATGGATACAGACAAATATATACAAGAGGGTCAGAGGCAGCTGGCAAATACTACTTACTACAAAAAACTGGATTATGATCCGACCCAGGATTTTACTAAGCAATTAAAAGGTCTGATTGCGACCATACCAAGCCACCTGCATTCAGAACTCATCTATGCGATTCCAGATAATCCAGATATTGGAGACTTCTACATGCTGCCCAAAATTCACAAGCCAGGAAATCCAGGCAGACCCATTATAACAGGTATGAATACACTTACCGAACATATCTCAGGCCTTGTAGAAAACATGTTAAAACCGTTAGTCATGAACACTACTAGTTTCCTGCAAGACACCACTGATTTTCTGAACAAGCTTAACAATATACAACAATTACCACCAAATACACTTCTAGTCACTATGGATGTAGAATCTCTGTACAGTAACATCCCTCACAAGGATGGGTTGGCAGCATGTCACAGATTCTTATCATCCACACCAAACCACAAATACACGGCTGAGGATGTTACACAGCTCATCGAATTTATTCTTACACACAACTACTTCACTTTCAACAATGACATCTATCTCCAATGTATGGGTACTGCTATGGGAAGCAAAATGGCACCCCAATATGCAAACTTATTTATGGCTGACCTGGAGGACAAATTCCTGAACAGCATACAACAAAAGCCATACAGATATTATCGCTATATTGATGATATCTTCATGATATGGACTGAAGGTGAAGAAAATCTAAACCAATTCTTCTCATTGATCAACACTTTTCACCCATCTATCAAACTAAAAATGGACTATTCGAACACACATGTCAACTTCCTAGACACTACAGTATACATCAGGGATGACAAGCTTCACACTTCCATATACAGAAAACCGACTGACCGATGCAGCTATCTTCATAGTTCCAGTTTTCATCCCCAACACACTAAACGAGCCATCATACACAGCCAGGCCATCAGATACCACCGAATTTGTTCAGACCCAGAAGTCAGAGATAAACAACTCAGAACACTGGCAGGCTCTTTCCAGAAGAAAGGATATAAAGACAAAACCATCAACAACAGCATAAACACAGCCTTGAAAACCCGAAGAGAAAATCTCCTCCAATACAAAGAGAAAAAAACAAATAACCGAGTACCTCTAGTCACCACATACAACCCAACACTAGAAGGGATCAAAAAGATAATCAAAGATTTACAGCCCATTATAACAGAGGATGAAACTCTGAAAGAAATATTCCAACAACCCCCATTATTGGCTTTCAGACAACCACCCAACCTCAGACACAAACTAATCAGCAGGAAACTTCACTCTGATTATGAAGTCACAAATAATGGAAGCAAACCCTGCAATAAAAAACGCTGCAAACTGTGCAACCAGATCAATCCATCCAAAAGTGTCACACACACAAATGGGACCTTCACCATCATGGGATCTTACAACTGTACCTCCAGTAATGTTGTGTACCTCATCCAATGCAACAGGTGTGGCAAAGGATCTTATGTTGGTTTATGTCAACATTCTAACTGATACATTTGAGGAAAACCTATTCTGTTAAAAAACAACAGACTTCCTGGCTGAATCACCAGATGAAAATAAAGGAAACAAACCCTAAAAAAGAAAACAAATGCAAGCATCACATCTAAAGGCCCATACACACGTTTGGACTTTTTGACAACAACAGTCCGAAGGACGTGTTTTATTGTACAATCCGACCGTGTGTATGGTGTTCTAGTGATATCAATAAGATATTTTTTTTATTTTTTTGTGTCAAGTTAGCACAACCCCATTATCCCCTAGTAGTTTTAAAGCTCAAAGCTCCAACTCTGTTTGTGTCCCTTGTTATTAATTATAGATATGTACCTGCCTGCTCCCAAACTGTCATTAGAAGTTAAACACATAAACAAGTATTTTTAATATAATTTTTTTTTATTTTAAATAGTAAGCACAACAAGAATGGCATATCAAAATCAAGAGGAAGGCAGCAATGGATCAACTGGTGAATCCTCTGTACCCCAGGGCAGACATTAATTATGTGAAGAGCAAAATTGGGAACCTGAGGAGTGCATACAATAGGGAGCACAAGAAGGTCGTGGACTCCGAGAAATCGGGAGCAGCAGCAGATGACATATATGTCCCCAGGCTGTGGTACTAAAACAGGCTGCGATTTTTGACAGACCAGACCGAACCACGGCCATCGCTCTCTACGCTTCTTTCCACATCAGCTGAGGCCATTTTGTTTCTTGTGCATTCAGAACATAAATAAAAGAAAAAAATTAGTAGACATATTCTTTGTCATCAAAATTAACAAACTGAAACCAACAGAGCAAATCATACACAGAAAAGGAACAAAAGTATAACCAAGAAAATCATACTTAAATAAAAAAGAAAATATATAAATTAGTAGCCCCGAAACTCCTCAGACCTTGTTGGGGATCCTGGAGCTGAATTTGCCACTGACCACCATGCTGCTGGGGTGGGTGGGGTTGCTGAGGTTTGTAGGTTTGCTGAGGTGGGTGGGGTTGCTGAGGTGGGTAGGGTTTCTGGGGTGGGTAGGCTTGTTGTGGAGGTGGTGGAGGTGTGTGCTCCAAATCACACACATGTGTTTTTTGGGTTAGCTCACGTTTCCTCGCCTTGCTGAGGACCTGGACGATTAGACCCTCACATAGCTCCCTTTGCTCCTCCTCCACCTCCCAGAGCTTATTAGCAGTGAAACAGCTAAACCCTTCAGCACTATCGGGTGCTGTTGTGATGGCTGATGTTGCCCGAGTAAGGAAGTCAGTTGTGGCCTCATCCAGGTTGTGGCTCTTCCTAGCCCTTTTGGTAGGAGGGCGCAGGGGAGGGATTTGGCACTCCGTTTGCTTGCTGGGCCCGGCCTCTTCTTGGCCTAAACTTTCCTGGTTGTAAAAATGGAACATCATTTTGTTTTTTTGTCATCAATCACAAACACTTTTCAGCTCATGACTTTTTTAACCACTTCCCGCCCAGTCAATAGCAGATTGACGTCCGAGAAGTGGTTCTGTTATCCACCCTGGACGTCATATGACGTCCTGCGGGATAACAGCCGCCGCGCGCCCAGGGGGGCGCGCATCGCGGCGATCGGTGGAGCGGTGGGTCAGTCTGACCCACCGCTACACTGATCTCGGTAAGAAGCCTCCGTCGGAGGCTTTTTACCACGTGATCAGCCGTGTCGAATCACGGCTGATCACAATGTAAACAGGAAGAGCCGTTGATCCGTTGATTGTTGATTAGAGCCGTTGATTGTTTATCAGCGCAGCCCCCCCTCAGATACCCACACTAGACCACCAGGGAAGCCCCCCAGGACCACCAGGGAAGCCCCAATCATGTGGATGGCCCCCATGGCCATCCACATGTAGTAAAAACAAATAAATAAAATAAAAACATTAAAAAAAATATGCCAATCAGTGCCCACAAATGGGCACTGACTGGCACTTTCACAATGTGTGGTGGCTGGCATTGCTGGGCACCAGTGCCACCAATGCCACCTACTAGTGTCCATCAGTGCCACCTATCAGTGCCCATCCGTGCCCATCCGTGCCAATCTGTGCCCACCTATCAGTGCCCGTCCATGCCACCTATCAGTGCCACCCATAAGTGCCCATCAGTGCCACCCATGAGTGCCCATCAGTGCCGCCTATGAGTGCCAATCAGTGCCGCCTATGAGTGCCAATTAATGCCACCTATGAGTGCCCATCAGTGCCGCATACCAGTGCCACATATCAGTGCCCATCAGTGCCGCCTATCAGTGCCCATCATCAGTGCCCATCAGTGCCACCTCATCAGTGCCACCTCATTGGTGCCACCTCATTGGTGCCCATCCGTGTCGCCTTATCAGTGCCCTTCAGTGCCACCTTATCAGTGCCCATCATTGAAGTAGAAAAGGTACTTGTTTACAAAAAAAATTAACAGAAACAAAGAAAAAAAATTTTTCGCACTTTTTTTATTTGTTGTGCAAAAAATAAAAATCGCAGAGGCGATCAAATACCACCGAAAGAAAGCTCTATTTGTGGGAACAAAATGATAAAAAATTTGTTTGGGTACAGTGTAGCATGACCGCGCAATTGTCATTCAAATTGCGACAGTGCTGAAAGCTCAAAATTGGCTTGGGCAGGAAGCTGTATAAGTGCATGGTATTGAAGTGGTTAAACTTGAATGTGTCCAAATAGCAAAGACTATCATTCTGACACCAGCATTTATCATTTTTGTTCTAATCCTTTTTGGCCACTACTGTCTATTGATAAGGAAATCACTTTGTTAACGCAAAAAATTATTATCCATAATAAAATCTAATTAACATCATTGTATATTTGTCTTCAAATCTTTTCAACAATGCTATACCTGGGTCAAGCTGAGCTCCTCCTCATCTTCATCCTGTGTAGGATCAGGCTCAGTATCGGTGGCCTCAGCAGATGTGGAGGGTAGTGTGGAGAGAGATCTGCGTGGTACAGTTTGATCTGACAAAAATTGCAGGCTGGTAAAGTACCACAGCTTGGGTACATAAATGTCTTCTGCTGCTACTCCTGAGTTTTTGGATTCCTCGATCTTCTTTCGCTCCTCTGTTCTACATGCTCCTGAGGCCCCCAATTTTGGTCTTCACCAAACTGTAGGTTGCCCTGGGGTACACAGTCTTCGCCAATTCCACCAGTTGATCTATCTCTTCCCTCCTCTTGATTTTATTAGAATAATCTTTATGTTTTACTTGCCACAGACAGGTGAGCTCCCTGTATTTTTGGATAAATTGCATCAAGAATTCGTGGGAATTCAACTTTTCCCTCATTTTGTTGTCAAGTATCAGATGGCTGCAAGACAGAACAGAAGACAAACCATAATGGGTGGCTTATAACTCATAATCCGGTCACAATATAGGCCTCTATCTAAGCAGTATATGCTACTAACCATCGGTGACCCAATTTTCAAACGTATTTTTTTGTGGCTCCTTTTGGCTTGCGTTCATCTCTCAACTATCGAAACGTTCCTACGGCCGTTACATCGACCGCTCGTTAGGGATTGATATACCCTGCGCATGCGTGAAACTCCGCTCTCAGAGCGTCATAACGCTGGGGCGTGACCAGATTCTCTATTCTGCATGCGACATATACAGCGGAACATTCGAGAGGGACGACGTGATGGCGGAATCACCAAAATCTAGCAGGCCTTGCGGTGGTGGAGCTTAAAGGAAAACATAAGGCCACCCCCATGAGCAAGGTGGAGATGGTGGAGATGGTGAAGATGGTGCGCATATTGGAGAAATATGACTATGACTGTAAGCTGCAGAACTATGAAAGGCCCAACAGCCGAAAAGACTGGATTCTGGAGAAGGTCATTGCGGTATTGGAGGGAGAATATTTGGTGCACCGAACGAAGGATCAAATCCGCAAGCGCTGGTCGGATTTAAAGCACCGCGAGAAAGACCAGATGGACTCTGTAATGATATCACCCACTGGACACACGAATAGCGTAGCTAGAGTGTCCATTTTTGTTTGTGAACCGTATGGCATCCATGACAGTTTTTTAGCTCAGAATAAAAGTTAGCCGTAGAGATGAACTCATCTCCCTCCCTTTCCTCAGGCATTCCTAGGTTTCTACTTCAAACAAGCTGTTATTTCGGCAGAGGAAGCTAGGCCTGAAAAAACACAGCAACTGTCCCTGGCCTGTCGTAAAGCTGTCACCCTTTCACCTCAGAGAATCAGCAGACCCTGGTCGTAAATTACTTAGTACCCATAAAGCTTTAAGCTGGCAATAGGTATGAAAATTCAACATGTTTCATAACTTCCAAATAACAAATAGCACCGCCATAACATGGACATATTTAGTTTCCTCAGATAATTTGTAACGTTTCAAGTCCAGACATCGATATGATAGATCATATGGAAAGCCCTGGGTAACCTTTATCCCCCCTAGGTCAACTATAAATGGTAGAATAGTCGTGTCTGCACTTGTTCTAAAGGTAATATCACGCTGAACGATAATATGAATATTGTTAGTCTGTAAACCTTAGAGATGCAGAGATATGAATATGTATCACAAAGTGTACCTGGGACACGGGCATGAGTGAGACACCTCCCAGTGACCAACCCCTAATTAGGATGACCAGATGATTGGTCCATGGAAAGCTGTCAACACCCCTTTGATCTGCCAGAAAAGGGGAATGCCAAGTCCATGAGTTAGTTCTCCTTAATCATCGAAGCAGTAACATCTGCGGAGTCTTCTTTTGATCATCCAAGCAGGAACATCTGCCAAGTTTGAGAACCAAATTCATCGATCGAACTCTGATCAACCCTTGGACATTAATTGCAAGTATTCTCTTCTTCAATCCTACCTTATTTCTTTGTGGCTGTATATATTGTCATCTATTGAAACATCTTTTTCTGTAAACATTTTATTGCACCAACTTTGCCCTTTTCATAATAAACCCTTATGTTGAAAATGGTTAATCTTGTCTGTAAAACTCTTAATGCAAGCTATAAACGAACCTGCCTCGAGAAGAGCGCTACTGTTGTAGAGTACAGCCTCTAAGCAGACCTGTCTGTGGTGACAGTGTGTGTTGCAGACGCTTATTCTAAAATCATAATTGGTATTGCTAATTAATGGGAGTACTGACGCTCCCTTATTAAACGTCGGTGGTGGCAGTTAAAGGGTTAATTGTGTCATTAGCCCAGTAACAATCGCTATCAGGCTGCTGGCACTTAGATTGTGGTCCCGCAAGCTGGAAAATCTTTGTGCTGGACACAGCTGAGAGTGGCATTGTTACGCAAGTGACAGCGCAGTGTGAGGTTGGCCGGTCCTTCATCGCGAGTTAGTGCGGAGGGCGGGGATCTGACACCCGCGTTCGTCACAGACTCCATCCATCGCATCATAAAAAAAGTAAGACAGATTAATAACTAAAATCATTATGTAGATGTTGGAATTAGCTGTCTATATATTTTCTTTATACAAGTAGGTTTTCAAAAATAGACCTAATGTTTTAAAGTAGATATGAACTATATATTTTTTATTTTTTTGGAGTATCCTTTTTTGGCGTACTAATTTTTATTGTATTTTATTCTTTCAACAGGAAAAATGAAATCAAAAAGTCCCTTGGCCGGGCCCCAACAGGCGAGACAACAAGGCCATCTTCCCCCCAAAATCGTAAGTGACAACTTTAAACACACGCATTTAGACACCGACAGGGGTGTTTCTAGGTGGGCCAAAGGCCATTATGCCTTTTGCCTTACAGGTTTGCCTTACAGGTTAGAAAAAAAAAAATTGGCGCGTATACAATTGCTTTAATAAAGCAAAGTGCAGCATGTTGGAGTCCACTAGTCAGGCGCAAATATTGTCACAAGTGCAAGGTTGGTCAACTAATCCAGCAAAAGGGGTGCTAGGAACAGATGTGACTTGGGGTGGCTTAATGAATGTTGTATTGTTTATTTTTAGGGTGTAACTTAAGGGGTAAAGAACACTTTATGGTTGATGCGTGGCTCATCAGTGCCCATTAATGACGCCTTGCCAGGGTAGACATGGGTAGAGGAGAGGCCCTAGGGATCACAGTCACACAGAGTCACGCCTGCTAGAATGATCATCATATATCCCCCCCTATCGTATAGGAGACAAGAGGGGTGGCAACTGCATGAGTTGTTCAAAATGTGGGCATTTAGCCATTTTTTTTCCTTTTTAAAATGACATCACCTTCCCTTTTCAATGCATTTTTCAATGTTTAGTGGTTGTATACCTTTTTTTTTTTACTTTTACCTACAGGTAAGCCTATAATAAGGCTTACCTGTAGGTAAAAAGAATACCTCCTAAACCTGTACGGTTTAGGAGATATTCCCCTTGCAATAAGCCACTGACTTCAGCGGCGCATGCGTTCCGGGGATTCTTGGCTGAAAGTCCGGCAGACGCCCGGACCTTGCCGGAAAGAAGTCTCCCGCGTGCATGCGCAGGAATGACGACATCGTGGCTCCGGCCACTCACAGTGCCGGAGCCGCAATACCCGGAAGACACGCCGAGGCAAGATGTCAGCTCCCTCTGCGTGGGCCGGGATCACCTGCGACGCCTCATTTTAAGGTAGGTATTTCATAATGAGCTAGTATGCGATGCATACTAGCTCATTATGCCTTTATGCCTTTTGCCTTACAGGTTAGAAGAAATAAATTGGCGGAGTCCACTAGTCAGGAGCAAACACTGTCACAAGTGCAAGGTTGGTTAACTAATTCAGCAAAAGGGGTGCTAGGAACAGATGTGACTTGGGGTGGCTTAATGAATGTTGTATTGTTTATTTTTAGAGGAGTGAGTGTGGTCAGCTTCCACATTTGGAGGAGTGGGATCTGAGAGATGGACACAGAACAGAGCCTACACTGGACAGAACATCCCCTGATGCAAGACAGACAGAGGGTGGAAAAGTGCAACAAGTTGAAGAAACTACTTTTGAGCCTGTTGTTTGCCCCAGTAAGTATTTCTGTAATCTGGCTTCAAATGTGTATACATGTCAAGTGTTAAGACGTCCAAACCAAACACCCACACCACACATTAGCAAAGTATGTAGTGCCTTTAACATTAGCATGGGGAAGGAAGAGGTGGAAGGAGCTGGCAGTGTTGCTAGGTACCCGAGTTTTGTAGACACAGGCACCAGGGCCAAGATTTCAGAGTAGTTGCAGTGTATACATTCCTAGTAGTGTAGGTGTCTGAAGGGCAAGCAGGTTGCAAGCAATAATAGACTGGCTAGGTAAGTATTTTCCCAATTTGCCTACTAACGTGACCATAATTCACAATGTAGGGCCTCAGCCACTTGACCATCATTCCCATTAAATACTTTTTTCTCTTCTTCCAAGGCCACGAACTTCCAAGATGCACTATTGGTCATATCAGTTCTAATATGCTGCAGGCATTGATTGAACCTAGTAAACACAGACAACAGCAGTTCAAATGAAATAGTAGTTTATGAAAAATTCAAAGATTTAGTCATGATCAAGTACATTTTGCTGCCAAGCCACTGCCCCTCTACCCACAAAGTAGTCCATATATTGTTCACGGACAAGACGGGCATTTTGGGAGGGCAAACCAGCACGTCCACTTTCTAGAGCTGGCATCACAACCTCTTCAGCTGGGCGTAAAACTAAAGGGTCAACATCTGGATGCCCTGAGGCAATGTAGCTTCTAGCATTCCTCCTTAAAAAATTGTGGAGGATGCAGCAGCACAACACAGCATGGTTTAGTTTAGACTCGGCCAAGTTTAGGGAGGTTAAAAACAGCTTAAAGTGACTGGAGAGGATGCCAAAGATGTTTTGCACCACCCTTCTGGCACAAGAGAGCCGATAATTAAAAATGCGTTGCTCTGGAGTGAGGTTCCTCATAGGAAAGGGCTTTAGAAGATCTTCCCCCAGGTCAAAGGCCTCATCTGCACAAAAACAAAATTGAGGACCTCGACATTGTCCTGAGCATGTGGCAAACGTCAGGTGCCATTCTGTAGCCGATGGTAGAATTCGGTATGCATCATGACACCTCCATCCGAGTGGCGGCCATTCTTCCCCACATCCAGGTACAGGAACTTGTATGTTGAAGACACAACAGCAAGCAGAACTATGCTGCAAAAGCCTTTATAATTGAAGAAATATGATCCTGAGTTGGGTGGTGGGACAATCCTCACATGCATCCATCAATGGCACCACCACAGTTGAGGAAATTCCACAAATTCGCAAACTGGGCCGCCACATCCTGCCACTGGTGGGGGCTTGAAGGAAACTGGGGAGTCAAATAAGGCAAAAAAATTACTACTTGAGCACATAAAATTTCAGGCATATTTGACACAAACGTTCTTGGGCAACATAAAAGTATAACATTTAAATGAGTATTCAAAATAAAAAGGGCAAGTTCTACTTTTATCATTCCTCACCCCCTCTGGTGGCACATTCAAAAAATGTTAGGGTGGGGGGGGGGGTGGTTGAATGGTAGATGTTTTGGACAGGTAACCCTCTCCACTTCCATGAGAGATAATTGCATACAAAATTAAGGCTAATTTAGCCAGCCACTCCGTCTTTTCAAGATTGGCAGCCCAGTGGACAGGTAAGAAGTGTCATAATCCAAAAATAAGAATACACACTGTCCAAATAGAAGCACATTTTGACATACATAACTTAACATTAACAAGATAATAGGAGACCAAAAATGTATACTGTACTAATTGAAGGTAATCAGGCAGGCCTTTACACTACATGCTTTGGAGAATGCATGCAGAAATCTGACCACAAAAGAGGTATACTGTGTATGGGTTTTGCAAAGTCAGCAGATAGAGTAGTTGTATCGGTTGACTCTGCATTTTGGGGTGGGAGGGAGGGTTACAAAACAGTTTGTGTGCCCCTCTGCGTGTATTTGAGGACAACAATAAGATTGTGACACATTTTAGGGGGTGTTTAGGGTAAACATAGAAATGAAGCATCAAAAAAACATTGTTAAGTTACTAGGCTAGGTGTGTATGGGCCCAGGGTAGCATGCTGGGGAGGTTAGTGAAGGAAAATATGCATGTAGGCCAAGAAAAAGCTTACAGCATGCATGAGGACAAAGAAACAAAGACATTCACAGCATATTACAATAATGGGAATGATGAAATCAAAAAATGTGTAAAAGACATTAGAAAACATTAAGTACATAGAATGTGATATTAAAGAATAAAACTTACCGGAATATAGTCCTTCTGCAGGACTTGTATGATGGCACAACAGGCCTCTAGAATATTGACTCCCAGAGCCTGGGGAGAGATCCCAGTGGTAAACTTAATATCCTGGATACTTCTCCCTGTCACCAAGTACCTGCAAGGTGGCTATGAGCCTTAGCTCTGCTGGAATAGCAACCCTCATGCAAGTGTCCTGCTTCCTAATATAGGGGGACAGCAAGGACAAGAGTTGATGAAAACAGGGGTCTGTCATCCAGAGATAATTCCTAAAATCATTAGGATTATTCTCCTGGAGCTCCTGCAGCAAAGGCATATGACAAAATTGGTCACGAATAAGCAACCAATTGTTGGTCCAACAACTTCTCCTCCTCCTGTTCCTGGACTGGGCTAGAGTCAAAGCAATAACTCCAAGCCCATAAATAGCACGCTCTCTAGTAGGATTGTGCAACATGGCTGGTTGATGAACGACCGTTCAGAAACTAACTGAAAAGCACGAAACTGAAAAGCGTGAAACAACACTGACCAAACTTCTACTAACTCGAGATTAGCAGAAGGAGCCCAAAGGGTGTCGCATGAGAATTGGACTCCCTCTTCTGAAGTGTCGTAAGTACGTTGAAACGTCACTACGTTTGTGTTTGTTGGCTGAAAATGTTCTGCCGTGTGTATGCATACCAAGTTCATGGACAACGCCCTTCGGACAAAAATCCACAGAAAAGTCAGATGGAAGTCCGATCATGTGTACGAGGCTTAAGAATTGGTAAACTACAATGTTTGCTTTCGGCTTTAATCCTGCTTTAATGTTCTCATCTATGTGTTGGTTCTGTACAAATCTGTGAAAAATTATTAACCCTGTTATAAGTATTGCTGAAAGTCCCAGATGTATTGCAGAATTCAAAGTATTGGTGAATAGTTTTTACCAGCAACCTATTACAGACCCATTTTAAATTGTCTGGTGTGGTCAGATGGATCGCAGATAGCTTCTGGTTGGTTGTAATGGATTAATGCTCAGACATTTTTGTATCATGGTAGTAAGAAAAAGCCTTGTACACCTGATCGGATATTCCGACAACAATTGTGTGATGGAAGGGTTTTTTCGGATAATCCGACTGTCTGTATGCTCCATCGGACAATTGTTGTCCGAATTTCCGACAACAAATGTTGGATAGCCATGCTCTCAAATTGTCCGACAACAAATGTGTTCCGTCGGATTATCCGATCGTGTGTACAGAAGTCCGTTGGACTAAAATCCAAAGTACAAACACGCATGCGCCGAACCAATGCTAACCATCAGACAGCATTAGCAGAAGTTCCCCAAAAGGTGGCGCTAAAGAGCAGAAAAAACACGTAGTTTCATGTATGTTGGCTGAAAACGTTCTGCCGTCTGTATGCAGAACAAGTTCACGGCCAACGCCCTTCGGACAAAAATCCACGGATTTGTCTGATGGAAATCCGATTGTGTGTACGAGGCTTTAAGCCTCACACGGCAGGACTTTTTCCACCAACTTTCACCAAATCACGTGGTTTTTCTGCTCTTGTTGTCTGATCTTTAGCATTGGTTCTGAGCATGCGTGTTTGTACTTCGGACTTGTGTACACACGATAGGATTAGCTGACGTAGGACATTTGTTGCCGGAAAGTTTGTCTGTTCTCACAGCGAACATTTGTCCGATGAAAAAGCAAAAAAGTTTATCCGATGGAGCGTACACACGGTCGGATTGTCTGATCAAACAGGTCCGTCGGACATTTGTTGTCAAAAAGTCCTATCGTGTGTATGGGCCTTTAGCCACATTTTCGAAACCACTACTAAAGCCCTGTACACACGATCGGATATCCTATGGATTCTAATCTGATGGTTTTGTCCATCGTAAATCCGATGAAGCTGACTTCTATCAGTCTTGCCTACACACCATCAGTCAAAAAACCGACCGTTCCAAACGCGGTGACGTAAAACACTCCGATGAGCTGAGAAAAATTAAGTTCAATGCTTCTGAGCATGCGTCGACTTGATTCTGAGCATGCGTGGGTTTTTTATCCGATGGACTTGCCCATAGACGATCGGAATTTGCTATCGGTTTTTGATCCATCGGAAACATTTAAAACATGTTCTATTTTTTAAAACCGATGGAAAAAAAGACCGATGGGTCCCATACACGATCGGTTTGTCCGATGAAAAAAGTCCATCGGACTGTTTTCATCTGTAAAACCGATCGTGTGTACAGGGCTATAGTGATAATATGCCAACCTAAATATACCATTCTAAAACATTGCTGGAGCATTTAGGATTCAAAGACCAAAAATTGTCCCATTACTAAATTTACAGTATGCTTTGCATATTTAGCAGATTTTCAAATGCATTGTTGGTATCTCACAGATTCAAATCTGGCTACATTTTGTACACAAAAAATAAAATAATATCATTTATTTATGATACTGTAAATATAACTTTGTTTCCAAAATTGTGAATTATAACAATAATCCCAATAACAGAATAAGAACTGCACTTTAGTATTAAACCTCAAAATAAGTGTGTCAAACATACTTCAAACTTAAATATCCCATTTTCAGCTTAATCAGATTTTTCTGTACACGACGTGAAATAAATAGTGACAAACTGGCAGTATAGAGACTGACTATGTATAGTATTAACTGTGTGGACTGGTGGATTAAACCTTATAGTCAACTACCTTCATGCACTGACCTATTGACCCAGCTTGTCCGTATTGCTACCTGTTCTTCCCCTGACACTTTCCTCACATAAACTACCCAGTAACAAGTTATCCTTTATAATCTCTCATTTCTAGTTCCCAAAGAAGCTGTCACACTACAAAATGTGAAAAATCTCTGATTACCTGAGAAGTTAAGGACCTTGTGCGGATTTAAACTGTCTATTCTCTAATAGATCCTGAAGCTTTTTTATATCTAAATATAGCACCTATGTTGCTGAACTGTGTTGTCACTGAATATTTTTTTTGTTAGTTCCTATAATGAAATGTACAAAAATATTGATTTATATTTTCTAAGACTCTTTCCAATAAAACGAATACCAATTTTCAATAATTTGTGCTGTTAAAAATGTAATTGTAATGGTAATTTACTTTATTTGATGTCTTCTATATTTTCTTTTGTACATTCTCTTTTATTTATTAAAAAGATAAAAAAAAAAAAATACAGAGACAGTGACTGTTATATTTTTTTATAATTGTATATACTTATATATTTTTGAATTAGTATATAATAGTTAATGACAACATATAATAATATTTATAATCATAAATATAAATAGATTTTATAAGGGAGACAGGCTCAGTTGATATTGGCAGCAGTAAATAATGCAAGAGACACCCAGGAACAGTTTAAGTAAGTTTATCCTGTAGTTTAATTCAGCAAGGAAGCAAACAAACACAGCTTCATAGCAGGAGGGATTTGTACAGCAAGTCCATAGCATAAAAAAAACAAAAGTAAAAACATTTGTTTGTCCGAGCCACGCACTAAACTCATGTCAGTTCCTGATGAACGGAGTGCCCCCAATGGGTTTTCCAACAAAAACAGGCAGCACATGTATCATTTTAGTATTCTGTCAGCACTCAGGCTTTTCATGCAGCAGCAGGGTCTCACAGCAGGGAGAAGAAAGGAAGCCTTAGGCATCAGTCAGTTCGCATATGTAAAGGCTTGTGGACATCTGAGACTAATAATGAGGTCTGAATACCAGGTATAATGTGGATTTTGGTATGAAGACTTTATTGCGCTCTAAGCTCTACAAAGTCTCTGGGCTCCAGGACCTAGAACAGAACATATTAACATTCTGAGATAACAAAAATTTGTTTTCATCACATCAGCCATAAACCCTGGAGCCTCCCACCATCTGTATGTGAGAAACCTAGGTAACCCATACACACCATCCACAATCCTGACAGCCCATGCCTCAAAACCATATAATATTTCAGTAGACATTAATTTATTAATTAATGCTATTCTTCTGCTATACATTAAGTTATATAATTGTTCAATTGACACATAATTTATTTTATATACAGTAAATGTTCTGAAATCATAGTGTACTGGTTATAATAGTATGTCTATTAATACTAAGGTTTACGACTCAACTCCCACCAAAAAATACTGTATAAAGTTTATATGTTTTTCCTCAAGTCTGTATTTTTTTTCAAGCTTCAGAATTGAAAAACATAGTCAATGAATTTGATTAGGACCATAGATTGTAAACTCCCTTGAGGCATGGACTAATCTGGTTGGCTTAATATGTTATCTGTAAAGCACTGCAATGTTGTAAAAATTGCTTCAGCTTGAGACCAGCCATACACGGAGCGAATTTCTTTCCTGCAACCACGGGTTCCAGGAAAGATATTTGCTCCATTCACTCATTTAACACAGACAGTGCTGATGCAGGAATCCCTCCTGCTGAGCCATAGTGTTCTCCCAGTGGGAGGGCAGGGAAGCCAGCCTGCCGGGAGAAGACAGTGATTATTGCTAGCGGGTATAGCAGCCACTAGCGATAATCAAACCCATCATGCTGGTTGTACCCAAGTTGATCGATCAATCAACATGGTACATTCAGCCTGCCCATACACAGTTTGAATCGCAGGCATTTCTTGCTGTACCGAGATTCGGACCGTGTGTGACCAGCCTTAGATCACTGTTGATCAGGGCTGGATCTAGCTAGTCTGATCTGGGGGTAAAGTACAGTAAAAATGTCAAGGAGGCATACTGTCAACACACCTTCATTTTATCCCCTCCAGCACTCAGGCTAGGTTCACACATATGTGGCTCTGTAAGCAGCGTGTTGCATAAGCACAGCAGCCTATTCATTTTAATGGGCTGCCATGCCTCCTGAAACACAGGGAAAAGGTCCCCGCAGTATTTTAGAAATGACAGCCCACGCGGGAACCCCAAGTACAGTGCAATTCCTAGTGCAAGGGCAATTTCCAGTGCGTGTGATGTGCCATTAGTATTAATTTTTCTGTGCAGGTGGTTGTGGCTGTGGACCTGCAGCGGGAACCACCCACACAGATGTGAACCTAGCCTCAATGCGTTTCTGTCTCTCCAGCTCTCCCACTGACACTGACTATGTTGAGTCACTCACAGTCTGTTACACTGTGAACTAGTATTTCCTGTTACCCAGCACACTTCTGTACCATGTGTCACAACCCAGCAATAACATCTGATATTACTTTCAGGTAATGCAGAGGTGACACAAGAGTGAACAAGGATCAGTAGTTCCATGCATCTCTGTGAGGCAGTGGCAAAGAGCACATGTATTAGACTAGAGTTTCTAAATTCTTTAAGTTATGGCACGCTTTAAAATTATGCAAAATCAAAGACCCCCAGTTCTGAACTGTATTTATTTACTGGATGTTGATGTCACCTTCTTCTTGGCACCACATGGACAGGGTCCCTCTTCACATCTGCATTTCCCCCTCTCATTAGAGTCCCTCGCTTACATCAGTGTCCCTCTATTACATCAGAATCAAGGCCCTTTACTTTAGAGTGAGACCCCTTCACGTCAGACTCCCCCCTTTACTTCAGAGCCCCCCTCATCACCCCCTTTATTTACATCAGAGTTGGCCCCACTAACACCAGAGTTCCTTCATTACATCAGAATCCCTCATTACATCAGAGCCACCCTTCCTTTTAAAGTCACTCCTTCACCGTTGTGTCCCCCATCACATCAGGATATCCAGTTCACATCAGTGTCCTCCATTACATCAGAGTCCCCCATCACATCAGACTCCCCCCATTACAACAGATTACCTGAACACATCACAGCTCTCCTTTACTTGAGAGTTAGCCTATCACATCAGAGCCCCCCATATAACATCAGGGCCCCCCTTTGCTTTAGAGTCCCCCTATTCCATCAGAGTCAGCCCCCATCACATTAGAGTCTATCCTTAATATTAGAGCCCCCCTTAACATCAGAGTCCCCCACATCACATCAGAGTTCTGCCTTCACTTTAGAGTCATTCCTTCACATCAGAGTCCCCCTATCCCATCAGAGTCAGCCCCATCACATCAGAATTGTCCCTCTTCACATCAGGGTTCCACATCAGAGTCAGCCCCTATCACATTAGGGTCCCCCGAACCCTTAGAAACAGTTCAACCACATTAGACTTTTTTTTTCCTCCATAACAGGGTCCACAGTCCCTCATTCATAGACAGCAAGAGAGGAAAACCCCCCACATAGGATGGGACTTTAGCGGCAACAAATTTATGAAAGTAAAGAATAAATTTAAAATTTTATTGTACAAAAAATATATATATGTATCAAAACATAACAATTCATTGAAGTATTAAAAACATAAAGTGTGAATATTGCTTAAATGATTACAATAACCAAGTCCGCTTGTCTCCCAACGCGTTTCGGGATGTATCATATCCCTTCGTCAGGGGCTGTAATGCGGACAAAATCACACTGTATAAAAAACAAAAAATAAGTTTAAGCACAGAATATAAAATGGTGTATATACATCAACATCTGCTGGACAAAGCAACTAAACCCAAGGACCCTACATTGCCAAGCATAATATCACATACCTACTACAGAGAGCAAACTCATAAGAGACCAGCAGGTTGGACCCCCCGATGGCAGTGCAGCAGCGTCTCCAGCGCAGAAAACG
This sequence comes from Rana muscosa, assembly GCA_029206835.1. Taxonomy (NCBI): domain Eukaryota; kingdom Metazoa; phylum Chordata; class Amphibia; order Anura; family Ranidae; genus Rana; species Rana muscosa. The sequence continues at coordinate 161,063,923 of CM055120.1, forward strand.
CCAAAATTGGGTCGATACCCACACCTCCCCACGAATCCCAAGAGCACCACTGACACACGCACAAGGGTCTGAAAATACAGTAATATTTTATTTTATTTAGATTATATAGAATATAGATTTCTAAAAGTTTACCTCCTCCTGATGCTTCTAAAACATCTAAACAATTCCCTAACTAGGGGTACTTGACAAGGTTGTCCCTTGTCTCCCTTGTTATACGCTCTGGCTGCTGAACCGCTAGTGATGGCAATACGTTCACACTCTGATATATCTGGCTTGCAAGTGAGTCCCGTGATAGAAAAGATAAGCATGTACGCAGATGACACACTGTTATACCTTGCAGACTCTGGCACCAGCTCTGACTCTCATAGAACAAGTCAGGCTTTTCTCTGGTTTCAAAGTTAATTGGGACAAGTCTCAAATACTTCCCTTGGACAGTTTCCCACCACCGCGAGATCAAGCTAATCTCCCTCTGCAAAGAGTTACACAAATTAAGTACCTAGGCGTGCAAATTACTAATTCTCCAGCAGACTATATCCCACTTAATATAAAACCCCCTCTTTGCTATAATTAAGAACAAAGTCCAAATATGGGCCTGTATACCTCTAGGAGTGATGAGTCACATAAACCTCATAAAAATAAGACTGTTACCTAAAATACTCTACATAGTCTGACGCTCGCCAGTATATTTGCCCCTTAAACATTTAAAATCTATGGAGGCACTACTCAAGCCATTTATATGGGGAACGAGCAGACACAAGTTACCCTGGCAGAAGCTGAAAAATCCCACTGATCTCGGAGGGGTGGGTCTCCCAGACCTTAATATGTATTACGTAGCAGCTCAGCTGTCTTATTTATTCCACATTAACAAAACTGATAAGTAAAGGTTTCTCATTTTTTTGGGCCCCAAATAGTCACATCCAACCGCAGACCCCTTTACTGCTATTGCGGGTAGAGTTGGGGGAGCTGAGGTCGTAGGTGTTCGCCAGTCCCTGCTATATCACTATAGGCGTATATGGGATGTAGTGGTCTAACAAGCTCAATTTACCCCGCCATCATGAATTCACTCCTCTATGGCATAATACTACACTCCCTGAGTTTCACTTGATTCCGGACCCAGATATAGGGAACATTAGGGGAGTATATTGTTTATCCCACCTTTTTTTTAGATATCTCCAAGTACATGCCTTTCAGTCTCAATTTCCCGCTAAAACTCCTCAACTTGACTCTAATCCAATCATGGAGGTAGTTAAAAGTCTGGACCCCAAAAAAATTATCTCTGTTTTTTACAACATGCTACTTCTCCCTCCTTCATCCAAATTAGCTTATGAGCTTAAACCGAGGTGGTAGAGAGATGTTGGCGCAATGGAGGATGAGGAATGGAGCGATGCTTTGGACGCTTGTAAGATGATGTCACCCAAACTCTCGGATTGTCTTACTCAATTATACATACTACATCGCTCTTATCTAACTCCTTTTAGAATAGCCAGGTACAAAAACGACCAATGTCCAATGTGCTCCCGTGATGTGGGGTCGTTTTACCACCTATTGTGGAAACTCGCGAGGGGAAACTCTGGTTTCCCCAGTGACGTGCGGGTGACCCCGCCCCCATGATGTAACGCAGGTTTCCGTTGCATCAGAGGGGGCGCCCCTCTGGGGAAGCCCGGGTTTCCCCTTGCGTCAGAGGGGGACGGGGTCACGTGACGGGTGGCCCCGCCCTCAGCTACATAAGAGCTGTCACTGGCTGAAGCCGCGTCATTCCCGGGGTGTCTCCAGTGGAGACAGGATGCACTGTGCTGGACATCTCATCGCTGGAGCCTGGACCTGGATGGAGAGGAGATCATCCACCGCTGGACCCCGGAGAGAAGAGCATCCATCGCAGGATACTGAGAGTGGATTACCACCGTTGGAATCTTTTTTTTTTTCAATAAAGGACTTTTCCCAATGGTGTCTCTGTGTTTTTTTTACAATTTTTTACATTTTCTTTGTGAAATGGTAGGGGTACAATGTACCCCTTACCAATTCACATAAGGGGGGTGGGATCTGGGGGTCCCCTTTGTTGAAGGGGTCTTCCAGATTCCGATAAGCCCCCCGCCCGCAGACCCCCACAACCACCGGGCAAGGGTTGTGGGGATGAGGCCCTTGTCCCCATCAACATTTGATTTATTTATTTATTTTTTTATGGTTGAACTGGATGGACTTTGTCTTTTTTCAACCTGACTAACTATGTTATTATTATTATTATTATTATTAACTATGTAACTATGTAACTATGTAACATGGGGACATGGTGCTTTGAGGGGTCACAGACACCCAAAGCATCCTCCCCATGTTGAGGGCATGTGGCCTGGTATGGTTTAGGAGGGGGGGCGCTCTCTCTTCCCCCCCTCTTTTGCTGCGGCCTGGCAGGTTGCGTGCTCGGATAAAGGGTCTGCTATGGATTTTTGGGGGGAACCCCAAGTCATTTTTTTTTCAATTTGAAGCAGGGTTCCCCTTAATATCCATACCGGACATGAAGGGCCTGGTAATTGAATTTGTAAATTTTATCAATTACTTTTCACTGTATTACCGGGAGCCGACAATTCATTATAGCCGCGAGTGCGTATAAATTACTTTTTTTCCCTCAGAAATGACACTTTGTGCAGGGAAAGTTCTAAGCACGGGAAACAAGCGCTACTTTACAGGCATACTATAAACACTCCCTAGGTACGAAATTTAAAGGAATATTTAACTTTTATTGTTTCACTTTAAGCATTATTAAAATCACTCATCCTGAAAAAACGTCCGTTTTTAAAACTTTTGTTTGCATTGATACTTGTCCCCTGGGGCAGGACCCGGGTCCCCAAACACTTTTTATGACAATAACTTGCATATAAAACTTTAAAATTAGCACTTTAGATTTCTCCCATAGACTTTTACAGGGTGTTCCGTGGCTTTTCGGATTTGCCGCGAACACCCCAAATTGTTCGCTGTTCGGCGAACGGGTGAACAGGCATTGTTCGAGTCGACCATGAGTTTGACTCAAACTCGAAGCTCATCCCTAATCTTTATGACAGAAAGAGAATTAGTTGCCCTAAATTGGATGGAGCTTCATTGATGGAGCTTCATACCAGGATCCCAGATGTCAAAAGAATGGAATATCTTATGGCTACCATTAATACCAATGTTGACAAACATAAAAAGATTTGGAAATTATGGCATAATATGGAAAATTCTCGCTAACTACTTTTAGGGCCAGACGCAGTTCCGTGTGCTTTTTTTCTGCACAAAATGCATGCACAGTATTTTTCATGTATTCCAATGGCTCTAGTTGGCTCTAGTTTACACCATGCAGTCAATTTCCGGTCAGTTTCTGCACCAGGAACTGACCGTAAACTGACTTTATGGTGTGAACTAGAGCCAACAAGAGCCATTGGAATACATAGAAAACACTGTGCATGCATTTTTAGTGCAGAAAAAATGTGCACGAAACTGAACGGAACTGCGTCTCGTGTGAACTGGCCCTTAAGGAATGCACCAAAACTGCAGAGTGCAAAATCTGGTGCAGCTTCTTCACATGGTAGCCAATCAGCTTCAAACTTCAGCTTGTTCAATCAGGCTTTTGAAAAAAATTTGGAAGCTGATTGGTTTCTTTGCAGAGCTGCACCAGATTTTTCACTCTCCAGTTTTAGCAAACGAACCCCTTAGTGCTTATTACTGGTCTGTTTTAATTTTTGGATGACAGGTGAGGGATGCTTTTGTCCCCGATGGTGGATAGGGGACATTGTCTGCTTATATCCCTTCCCTTCCCTTCCCTGTTCCTACTTTTTTTCTAAAAGTAATTATTGCAAACATATTGCAGAATTGTGTCAACCACCTATAAACTACATGCATACTGAGCACATCCCCTCTAACGTGACAGCTACCATAGACCGCTGTATTATATTGTTATTTTTTGTATTGAAGCCAACACTTTTTTATGCTTTCCACCCAGTTACAACCAACAACTGATGGATCTAATATACCAATTGCATATTTCAGTTAACCACTTAACGACCACCCACTGTAAAAATACGTCGGCAGAATGGCACCGACAGGCAGAATCACGTATATGTACGTGATTGCCTTTGTATAGTTGGGGGGTCCGATCGGACCCCGCTTCTTTACAGTGAGCTGTCGTTAAGTTTTCGGGAGCGATCCAGGAAGAGGGGACGGCCGTTCAATTCCGGCCACCCCCTCTCGATCGCTCCCAGCGAATCGAATCCTTCCCCTGCCTGTGTAATGTAAACACAGGCAGAGGAAGTGATGTCATCTCTCCTGCGGCGCTCACATAAACCGAGCGCCGCACAAGAGAAGATGCAGGTTAGTGCACAAAACACTACACTGACACCAGGACACATAGGTACTTAAATCGCCCCCCCAGGCCCCCCCAGATCACCCCCCAGCCCCCAGTCACAGTGTCACTGATTGCAGTGACCATTTATTTACTGATCACTGCAATCAGTGACATTTGTGACTGTAAAAGTGTCACTAAAGTTAGTTTTAGGTCCAGTGTAGCCCCCTAACCCCCCCATAATAAAGGTTTAACCCCCTGATCACCCCCCAGATAACCCTTTCACCCCCTTGCACCGCCGTCGCTAAGCGATCATTTTTCTGATCGCTGTCTTAGCGTCGGTGATGCAGATCGGTAGCCAGTAATTTTTTTAGGTTCGCTGCAGGTTTTTATAGCGTCGGGTACCCCCATAAATTATCTAATAAAGGTTTAACCCCCTTGATCGCCCCCCAGGTAACCCTTTCACCCCCTATCACCACTGTCGCTAAGCAATCATTTTTCTGATCGCTGTCTTAGCGTCTGTGATGCAGATCGGTAGCCAGTAATTTTTTTTAGGTTCGCCGCAGGTTTTTATAGCGTCAGGTACCCCCATATATTGCCTAATAAAGGTTTAACCCCCTGATCACCCCCCAGATAACCCTTTCACCCCCTAGCACCGCCGTCGCTAAGCGATCATTTTTCTGATCGCTGTCTTAGCGTCGGTGATGCAGATCGGTAGCCAGTAATTTTTTTTAGGTTCGCCGCAGGTTTTTATAGCGTCAGGTACCCCCATAAATTATCTAATAAAGGTTTAACCCCCTTGATCGCCCCCCAGGTAACCCTTTCACCCCCTATCACCACTGTCGCTAAGCGATCAGTTTTCTGATCGCTGTCTTAGCGTCTGTGATGCAGATCGGTAGCCAGTAACTTTTTTTAGGTTCGCCGCAGGTTTTTATAGCGTCAGGTACCCCCATAAATTATCTAATAAAGGTCTAACCCCCTTGATCGCCCCCCAGGTAACCCTTTCACCCCCTATCACCACTGTCGCTAAGCGATCGTTTTTCTGATCGCTGTCTTAGTGTCGGTGATGCAGATCGGTAGCCAGTAATTTTTTTTAGGTTCGCCGCAGGTTTTAATAGCGTCAGATACCCCCATATATTATCTAATAAAGGTTTAACCCCCTTGATTGCCCCCCAGGTAACCCTTTCACCCCCTATCACCACTGTCGCTAAGCGATCGTTTTTCTGATCGCTGTCTTAGTGTCGGTGATGCTGATCGGTAGCCAGTAATTTTTTTTAGGTTCGCCGCAGGTTTTTATAGCGTCAGGTACCCCCATATATTATCTAATAAAGGTTTTAACCCCCTAATTGCCCCTAGTTAACCCTTTCACCAGTGATCACCATATAAGTGTTACGGGTGACGCTGGTTAGTTAGTTTGCTTTTTATAGTGTCAGGGCACCCGCCGTATATATAACCAAATAAAGGTTTAACCCCCTGATCGCCCGGCGGGTGATATCAATTAGGTTTTAGCGTCAGAGAGGGTCTGCGTCACACCCCAGGCAGCGTCAGGTTAGTGCCAGTAGCACTAACACCCACGCGTGAAGCATACACCTCCCTTAGTGGTATAGCATCTGCACAGATCAATATCTGATCTGATCAGATCTATACTAGCGTCCCCAGCAGTGTAGGGTTCCCAAAAACACAGTGTTAGCGGGATCAGCCCAGATACCTGCTAGCACCTGCGTTTTGCCCCTCCGTCCAGCCCAGGCCACCCAAGTGCAGTATCTATCGATCACTGTCACTTACAAAACACAACACACATAACTGCAGCGTTCACAGAGACAGGCCTGATCCCTGCGACACCAGTGCTGTAGGAGGTGATTTCACCACCACAGTTAAAAAAAAAGCATATATGCCGAAGCATTGGGGCAGCAGGGGCGGAGGAGCGGAGGAGCGATTTTGCTCCTAACGCCGCGTACATACGGTCGAAATTCCGACGGAGGCTTGCCCGTGGAAAAGTCCGACCATGTGTGTGGGGCATAACTTTTTTGCGGGAGGATGCCCCAATGCTTCGGCATATATAAATGGTGCATGTATGCCCATCATTAGAAGTGGGTGGATGAAGGGCGGTATTCTAATGGTGGGCATACCCACCAAACAATCTTATTTTTTCGTTCAGCCAACAGGCTGCATGAAAAAAAAGATTACAATACATGTCCAACAAGGACCAGCAACGTACTGGTATGTTGCTGGACTTTGAATGTTTATACCAGAATGATGCCTGCGGGTTTAGGTATCATCTTGGTATCATTCTTTTCAGCCAGCGGCCGGCTTTCATGTAAAAGCAATCCTAGTGGCTAATTAGCCTCTGGACTGCTTTTACAAGCAGTGGGAGGGAATGTCCCCCCCCGGATATAAAAAGCGCCATTGGAAAATTGGGAAAGCATTTTATCACACCGATCTTGGTGTGGTCAGATGCTTTGAGGGCAGAGGAAAGATCTAGGGTCCAATAGACCCCAGTTTTTAAAAAAAAGAGTACCTGTCACTACCTATTGCTATCATAGGGGATATTTACATTCCCTGAGATAACAATAAAAATGATAAAAAAAAATAATAATATGGAAGCAACAGTTTAAAAATAAAATAAAAAAGCAAAATTAATAATAAAAAAAAAAACACCCCTGTCTTACCCAATGGCGAACACAAGCGTCGGTCTGGCGTCATATGTAAACAGCAATTGCACCATGCATGTGAGGTATCACCGTGAAGGTCAGATCGAGGGCAATAATTTTAGCAGTAGACCCCCTCTGTAAATCTAACGGCGTAACCTGTAAAGGCTTTTAAAGGCTTTTAAAAATGTATGTAGTTTGTCGCCAATGTGCTTTTGTGCGAAATTTTAAAGCTTGTCGTCTTTGGTATCTATGTACTCAGCCTAAGATCATCTTTTTTATTTCATCAAACATTTGGGCAATATAGTGTGTTTTAGTGCATTAAAATTAAAAAAAGTGTATTTTTTCCCCAAAAAATGCGTTTGAAAAATCGCTGCGCAAATACTGTGTAGAAAAAAAAAATGCAACACCCACCATTTTAATCTGTAGGGCCTTTGCTTTAAAAATATATATAATGTTTGGGGGTTCAACATAATTTTCTTGCAAAAAAAAATATGTTTTCATGTAAACAAAAAGTGTCAAAAAGGGCTTTGTCTTCAAGTGGTTAGAAGAGTGGATGTAAGCTTCCTAATGTTGTGTATAAAATGCCAGAACAGTTCAAAACCCCCACCCAAATGACCCCATTTTGGAAAGTAGACACCCCAAGCTATATACTGAGAGGCATGTCGAGTCCATGGAATATTTTATATGTTGACACAAGTTGCGGAAAAAAGACAATTTATTTATTTATTTTAATTTTTTTGCACAAAGTTTTCACTAAATGATATATTGCTCAAACATGTCATGGGCATATGTGGAATTACACCCCAAAATACATTCTGTTGCTTCTCCTGAGTGCGGGGATACCACATGTGTGAGACTTTTTGGGAGCTTAGCCGCGTACGGGACCCCAAAAACCAAGCACCGCCTTCAGGCTTTCTAAGGGTGTAAATTTTTGATTTCACTTCTCACTGCCTATCACAGTTTCGGAGGCCATGGAATGCCCAGATGGCACCAAAACCCCCCCCAAATGACCCCATTTTGGAAAGTAGACACCCCAAGCTATTTGCTGAGAGGTATGGTGAGTATTTTGCAGATCTCGCTTTTTGTCACAAAGTTTTAAAAATTTAAAAAAAAAATATATATATTTTCTTTCTTCATTTTCAAAAACAAATGAGAGCTGTAAAATACTCACCATACCTCTCAGCAAATAGCTTGGGGTGTCTACTTTCCAAAATGGGGTCATTTAGGGGGGTTTTGTGCTATTTTGGCATTTTATGGCCTTCGAAACGGTGATAGGTAGTGAGGAGTGAAATCAAAAATTTGTGCCTAGAAATCCTGAAGGTGGTGTTTGGTTTTCGGGGTCCCGTACGCGGCTAGGCTCCTAAAAGGTCCCACACATGTGGTATCCCCGTACTCAGGAGAAACAGCAAAATGTATTTTGGGGTGTAATTCCACATATAACCATGGCATATGTGAGCAATATATCATTTAGTGACAACTTTTTGTATTTTTTTTTTCTTTGTCATTATTCAATCACTTGGGACAAAAAAAAATATTCAATGGGCTCAACAGGCCTCTCAGCAATTTCCTTGGGGTGTCTACTTTCTAAAATGGGGTCATTTGGGGGGGGGGGGTTTGTGCTATTTTGGCATTTTATGGCCTTCGAAACTGTGATAGGTAGTGAGGAGTGAAATCAAAAATTTGCGCCCTTAGAAATCCTGAAGGCGGTGCTTGGTTTTCGGGGGCCCGTACGCGGCTAGGCTCCCAAAAAGTCCCACACATGTGGTATCCTCGTACTCAGGAGAAGCAGCAAAATGTATTTTGGGGTGCAATTCCACATATAACCATGGCATGTGTGAGCAATATATCATCTAGTGACAACTTTTTGTCATTTTTTTTTTTTTAGTCATTATTCAATCACTTGAGACAAAAAAAAAATATTCAATGGGCTCAACATGCCTCTCAGCAATTTCCTTGGGGTGTCTACTTTCCAAAATTGGGTCATTTGGGTGGGTTTTGTACTTCCCTGCCATTTTAGCACCTCAAGAAAGGCAATCATAAATTAAAAGCTGTGTAAATTCCAGAAAATGTACCCTAGTTTGTAGACGCTATAACTTTTGCGCAAACCAATAAATATACGCTTATTGACATTTTTTTTACTAAAGATATGTGGCTGAATACAGTTTGGCCTAAATGTATGACTAAAATTGAGTTTATTGGATTTTTCTTATAACAAAAAGTAGAAAATATCATTTTTTTTCAAAATTTTCGGTCTTTTTCCATTTATATCGCAAAAAATAAAAATCGCAGAGGTAATCAAATACCATTAAAAGAAAGCTCTATTTGTGGGAAGAAAAGGACGTAAATTTTGTTTCGGTACAACATTGCATGTCTGCACAATTTACAGTTAAAGCAGCGCAGTGCAAAATTCTGAAAACAGCTCTGGTCCTTTAGCTACAAAATGGTCCGGGGATTAAGTGGTTAAAGATGATGCTCTGTATATTCCATGAAATGTAAATTACTTTTTTTTTCCAAGTAACATTGTATGATATCTGGCTTTATATTTGGCAATCATTGTTTTTTTCTACTTTGTCTTTCATAAAATGTATAAAAATAAAATTTCAAAAAAAAAAGTCTGTTCTGTGTTTTTACACTTTAAGGTTTTCATAGAAGATGCCCAGTGTTTCCTAAATTTTGTATAAATGCTTGCTGAACACAAAACCTTTCAGCAAAATTACACATACTATTCTAGTGTGGACAGCTTTTGACGTGCAAGAGACGGTTATGCCGCGTACACACGATCGTGATTCACGGCGGTTAAAAAACCGCCGTGAATCATGACATGAAAAACGAGGGAACGGCTTGTTCCCCCACACACGGTAGTTCTTCCCGTCATTTTTTCTCTTGTCGAGAAAAACGACCGTGTGTAGGCTCCGTAACAGTGTTTACCTATGGGAAAACTGCCGCGGAAAAAAATTACGGGAAAAACGACGAGAAAAATTAGAGCAAGTTTTACTGAAGTACTAAAATAGGGAGAAAACCACACATTTAAGCTTGAAATAGTCAATGTTGCAGTCTTACTGCATCTTTTAAAATGGAAATTATTTTAATGTACACAATTACTAAACTGCAGTTTTCCAAATCATTGGGATATTGTGCAATTTAATGTTGTATTTTTTTTTTTAAAGCTCTAAAGAAAAGCTTGTGAAAACAAAACTGGTGATTCCTAAAAATAGTTCCTTAACTCCTGAAATTCACCAATATATTTTTCATAAGCTGAAAATCTTACTTTTGAAAGATTTTTTTATTGTTTAAAATATTAAGACAACAGGAGGTTGTCATGAGAGTGATGTCAATTTTCAGCTCCAACTCAGATCCCTGTCTCAGTTGCCTCAGGCAGAACTTTCTTAGCTTACCTCAATGGCAACATGTTCTCTGGATGTTGGTTGTTGTGGCCCTTTAGCTCTGCAGCAGGGAGACATGATTTCATTTGCCAATTAATGGGCATTGTGATGTCAAAAGGTTCTTGAAAATAATCTTTGACAAATCCTAGGAAAAATTGTGTGTCTCAAGTAAGAGGATGTTTAGAGACTGTGAAATTGCTTTGGAACCCCCACAAAGTACAGCCACATTCTTAGGTCTCATGCACAATGGGGCTCTTGTAAAAAAAATGTCCCCAGTAGGAGAAAAGCAGCTTCAAAAATGCACCTAAGCTGCGTTTTTGCAAAATTCTGGCCATTGAAATTAAAAAATGCTCAAAAGCTAAACAGTCCTAGCACTAAGGTGCATTTAGACACATTTACAAGCTTTTACCCTCTGTAAGATTGGGGTGATCAGACTCAAGCGGTAGGTGCTTTTTCAATGAGTGCGGCAGACCAAAATTGTATTTAAAAGCACAGAAAAGTTCACAAAGACATAGTAGCCCATACAGGGGGTTCCACCTTTACTGTATCTTGCACACTCAAAATACTTCAGCTTCCTGGCTTACGTTCTTGCCACACGGCTGCTTCCGGCCTTTAACCTAGGCCTTAGGTCTGCTCCTCAGACCAAAAGAGTGTCTTAGAGTCAAGCTCTCTCCTAGCTTATCCCGATCAGCTCCTTGCTGCTCTGTCACAAACTTCATCTGCCTCCTGCAGACATGCATGTTTTGGCTGCACCCATGCAGCCTCTGACTCCTGTAGAGGAATGGGAGTCCACCTGACTCCCATGTCAAGACTTCCTGTCTGCTGGGTGGGGCCCTGAGCCATAGTCAGGTAACAACTAAATAGCCCAGCACACAGCTGTGCAATCAGCGTGCCTGTCTCTCCAAAACCAGCAATCTTCCAGGTAGCACAGGGTCCAACTGCCACACCACGTTTAGGTATCTTCTACCAAAATACTCCTCTCTTGAATGCCTCTTTATTTATTTGCCTCTAAACTCCTGTAAATGTCTATGTGTGCATGGGCACACATTGAGGGGCATTTAGAGACAGAAAAAAAAGTCAAACGCCTATAAAACTGGTGTTTTTGAGCTCAAGTGTGCATTAGACCTTATGGGTATGTTAAAGTTGAAAGCTGAACTGTGCAAGTCATTAACCACTTGACAACTGGGCACTAAACCCCCTTCGTGCCCGGAACAATTTTCAGCTTTCAGCGCTGACACACTTTGAATTACAATTGCGCGGTCATACAACGCTGTACCCAAATGATATTTTTATCATTTTTTCCCCACAAATAGAGCTTTCTTTTGGTGGTATTTGATCACCTCTGCGGTTTTTATTTTTTGCGCTATAAACAAAAAAAAGGCAGAAAATTTTGAAAAAAAACACAATTTTTTTACTTTTTGCTATAATAATATCCCAATTTTTTTTTAAAAAACAATTTTTTTTTCTCAGTTTAGGCCGATACGTATTCTTCTATATTTTTTTGGTAAAAAGAATTGCAATTAGTGTACAGCGATTGGTTTGCGAAAAAGTTATAGCGCCTACAAAATAGGGGATAGAATTATGACATTTTTATTATATATTTTTTTTTTACTAGTAATGGCGGCGATCTGCGATTTTTGTCAGGCCTGCAATATTGCGGCGGACATATCGGACACTTTTGACACTATTTTGGGACCATTCACATTTATACAGCAAACAGTGCTATAAATATGAACTGATTACTGTATAAATGTGACTGGCAGGGAAGGGGTTAACACTAGGGGGCGAGGAAGGGGTTAACTATGTTCCCTATTTGTGATTCTTACTGTGTGGGGGAGGGGACTGACAGGGGGAGGTGACCGATCTGTGTCCCTGTACAAGGGACACAGCATCGGTCTCCTCTCTCCCTGACAGGACATGGATCTCTGTGTTTACACACAGAGATCCACGTCCTGCCTCTGTCACAGCCGATCGCGGGTGCCTGGAGGACATCACGCCCGCCAGGCACGCGCATCGGCATCATGTGACCACGGCGGGCACACCTGTTCCCCGCCGCGCGCCCTCGGCGGCGCGCAGGGGGGAGAGAAACAGGAGGACGTCCATAGACGTCCACTCAGCACTTGAGAGCTGCGCTGCAGACATCTTTTCTCTATAGTGCGGGTCTCAAGTGGTTAAAATCCTACCTAGCTACTCTACTGAGTACATCCCCTGTGTTCATATAAAGGCAAAGTGTAAGAAGGTCAAGGCTGGTATCAGCCCATTTTTGAGAATTCCCAACTTCTTAGAATTGTTTGTTTGTACCCATATGTGTGATTCTATTGGCATATCCATATCATAAGTAAAATCTTAATTTCCTGGCAAAAATATGAGAAATAACCAGTGAGTACGGATCATTTATTTTTATATTACTTGTTTCTTTGCATTCATTTTTTTAATTATCCTTTTTTTTTATGTTTGTACTACTCTATTTTTTCACATTACATAGTTACATAGTCAGGTTGAAAAAAGACACGTCAATCTAGTTTAACCAAAAAATAGAAAAAAACCTACTGTATATACTCGAGTATAAGCCGACTGAATATAAGCTGGGGCACCTAACTTTACCACCCAAATCTGGGAAAACATATTGACTCGAGTATAAGCCTAGGGTGGAAAATGCAGCAGCTACTGTAAGTGGAAAAGCGGGTCAACAATGCCCATTTTCAGCCTCACTGTGCCCATCTGCAGCCTCACTGTGCCCATTTGCAGCCTCACTGTGCCCACCTGCAGCCTCACTGTGCCCATTTGCACCTTCACTGTGCCCACTTGCAGCCTCACTGTGCCCATTTTCAGCCTCACTGTGCCTCACTGTGTCCATCTGCAGCCTCACTGTGCCCTCACTCATTTACCTTTGATCTCCCACTGTGTCATGCTGCAGTCAGTGGCCATCCATTGTAAGAAAGCTCTGCCTCCTCCTCGTCCGTGATCGAGTATCCCTGTGTCATGCTGCAGTCGGCGTCCGTTCTTTGTAACTAAGCCCCACCTCCTCCTCGTCCGTGATAGACGGAACATTGAACACTGATCCTAGCATTGTATCAGTGTTCAGTGTTCCACCGACTGTAGCATGACACAGCGGGATACTCAAGTATAAGCCGAAGGGGGGATTTTTCATCATCAAAAAATGTGCTGAAAGAGTCGGCTTACACTAGAGTATATAAGGTAATAATACAATTCCATATACACAAACCTATACCCACAGTTGATCCAGAGGAAGACAAAAAACCCCAGCAAAGCATGCTTCAATTTGCTAGATTTTATTTAACTTTTTTACAGTTTTAAAACAATGTTGCTTATATACACTGTATACAGTGGACAAGTAAAGTGCAAGTCTTGCTTTTAGGGAGTTATCAGAAATGTATGTTTACCTTGCATGCTGGATCCTCTGCAAATCTAAACATGGCTACTAAGATCCAATAGATCTCAAGAACAGTATTGCTGAGATCCAATACAACTGACATCCACTCCAATCCAAAAACTTGCACTAAAAGTACATGTAGGAAGTGGAGATCCTTTTTTGATGTCCCCCACTAACAGACAGGAGCCCTACAATGTTTGCTAGAAATTGGAAATTGCTAGAAATTGTGAATTTATGGTAAGATCCCATTCTTTTCATATATTTTCTAGGTTCCATGCCTGTCATTAATGCTGTTTAAAAAGAGACCAAATATTTTTTTGTCCAACTTACTGTTGAGTTCCCTGATGAATGCTTAGCCCAAAGTAAGTCATCCCCCCTGAGGAGTATACACAAGATACTCCAGTTTTGTGTGTGTGATCTTAGTGTGTTAGAACATTTCTTCTTCCTAATGTACTAGTACAAACTGTGAAGATCTTCCCAAATGGCACTGTATGTATTTCAATATGTCTCATCTGCATATGAAGACCATCTGCCCTCTAGAAATACATGCCAAACACAGTAAACCTGTCTCACTTGAGATACACTTAAACTACTGGTGTCTCAGAAATTGTACAGCTTCACATATAGCCCTGTATTATGTGTAATATGCATTGTGACAGGGGTCACTTGGGGCACAGGGGGAATGAGAACCCCACCATGATCTGAGATAGTCATATTCAATGCTGTATATACATGGTATATATTGGGTGTATATTGTGTGCGGGCTGTTGTGTAATATTTGCTGTGATGGGGTGTGATTGCATTCTATTGTCTATTGTGGCTTGTGATAATTAAGTCTGCTACTGTGATGATGTGGATTGGAGCTGGTAGACCGTCTGGCTGCCTATTATGGGATGTTTAACCACTTCAATACCAGGCACTTATACAGCTTCCTGCCCAAGCCAATTTTGAGCTTTCAGCGCTGTCGCAATTTGAATGACAATTGCGCGGTCATGCTACACTGTACCCAAACAATTTTTTTTATCATTTTGTTCCCACAAATAGAGCTTTCTTTCGGTGGTATTTGATCGCCTCTGCAAATTTTATTTTTTGCACAACAAATAAAAAAAGAGCGAAAATTTTGAAAAAAACTATGTTTTTCTTTGTTTCTGTTAATTTTTTTTGTAAATAAGTACCTTTTCTACTTCAATGACGGGCACTGATAAGGCGGCACTGACGGGCACTGATAAGGCGACACTGATGGGCACCGATGAGGTGGCACCAATGAGGTGGCACTGATGAGGTGGCACTGATGGGCACTGATGATGGGCACTGATAGGCGGCACTGATGGGCACTGATATGTGGCACTGGTATGCGGCACTGATTGGCACTCATAGGCGGCACTGATTGGCACTTATAGGCGGCACTGATGGGCACTTATAGGCAGCACTGATAGGTGGCACGGATGGGCACTGATAGGTGGGCACTTATGGGCACGGATGGGCACGGATGGGCACGGATGGGCACGGATGGGTGGCACTGATGGACACTAGTAGGTGGCACTAATGGACACTGATGCCCAGCAATGCCAGCCACCACACATTGAGGTGGTGCCATCATAGTGCCAGTCAGTGCCCATTTGTGGGCACTGATTGGCATTTTATTTTTTTACTACATGTGGATGGCCATGGGTGTCATCCACATGCTTGGGGCTTCCCTGTGGTCCTGGGGGGCTTCCCTGGTGGTCCAGTGTGGGTATCCGAGGGGGGGCTGTGCTGATAAACAATCAGCGCAAACCCCCCCTGTCAGAAGAGCCGCCGATCGGCTCTCCTCTACTCGCGTCTGTCAGACGCGAGTGAGGAAGAGCCGATCAACGGCTCTTCCTGTTTACATTGTGATCAGCCGTGATTGGACACGGCTTATCACGTGGTAAAAAGCCTCCGCCGGAGGCTTTTTACCGAGATCAGTGTAGCGGTGGGTCACACTGACCCACCGCTCCACCGATCGCCACGATGCGTGCCCCCCGGGCGCGCAGCGGCTGTTATCCCGCAGGACGTCATATGACGTCCAGTGTGGATAACAGAACCACTTCCCGGACGTCAATCTGCTATTGACGGGGCGGGAAGTGGTTAAGTGTCTTTCTGTGAGGAGGGGGGGAATCACCCCTCCTGCTAAGACTGTTTACTGAAAGAGAAGTTTGAACACACCTGACCTGTATGACCATTGTCATTGGACAGTTTAACCCGCCCTGTTCCCCAAGGATGGGAGGGAAGGGTTTTGAAGAGAAATGTGTTACCATGTGCTTGTAATAAATTCATTCCCTGTTTTTGGAACTTCAACACAGAGTGTTTGTCTCGTATGTTTGGAAGGATTAATCCTATGGGAAGCGGTCGCCTGACTGTGGAGGATCGGCAGTGGATGTCTGTCCAGAGAGGGAATATCTTAAACGGTGTTAACCCCTTTCATACTTGGGGTGCCGTTACATGTATCATGCCTAATATGTTTAATATTATCTATACTCACTAGCACTGGTGATTTTCCACTGTTTTATTGTTGTACAATGTTCTTGATTTAAGTGTACAGTTATCTGGGAAAAATAGATTTAGAGTTTTCCTTACATATCCTTGAAAAAAAACTATTGTATTATTCCACGCTCCCTTCAACTCCTCAATCCTATATAAAGGCTGCATGCCAAATAATTGTGTTCCCACAACTGAATACGTGAATCAAAAAAGGGGAAAATTTGCTGCGCCTACTAATCAACAACAATTGGCAAAATAATATCCATCCAGTGACATAATTAATGCAACAATCAATCCAAATCTGTGTTTTCAACAAATGCAAAGTTCATATATATCCAAAGTATTCAGTGTAAAGTTCTTTAAACATGTAATCCTTATATTGTGTTTCTTCTCCACCCTTGTGAATCCTGGGTATAATTATGTGAATCCCACCACCATTCACCACTGCACTTGTCTTATTTTTAGACCTGTCTCCAGGTCTAGATAAACTTTCCCCTGCTGGGGTTCAAATCTCGGCTCATCAGCTTCTCACATTCCTTCCGTCCTCCTTTCCCCTCTCTAAGTCCTATTATGCTGGTGGGGCTCTTTATACACTTATATAGATCAGCCTTCCTCCTCCGTTCCTGGGGGGAGAGGGGCCTCTTCCCCACAACCCGGTGGTTTTGGGGATCTGCGGGCAGGGAGCCTATCGGAATCTGGAAGCCCCCGTTAACAAGGGGGCCCCCAGATCCTGCCCCCACTATGTGAATGGGTATGGGGTACATTTTACCCCTACCCATTCACCAAAAAAGTGTCAGAAAAGTCAAAACAACAGCAGACAGTTTTTGACAATTCCTTTATTAAAAAAAGTGTCTTGCGATGTCCATCCATCTTCAATCATGACACTGACGGTCCAGAGAAAAATAAATTGAAAAACTCCACCTCCATGGGAGGCGTCTCACCGACTGCAGCCTTTTTACTGTGACTGCTGTTATATAGCCAAGGGCGGGGCCCCCTGGTGACATAACTAGGTGACCTCACCCCTTCTGACGTCATGTGACGTCATGCTACAGTGGGTCCCCTTTCATACTGCAAAGGTTACATACTCATATTGTTTAGGAGATGATAAATAAGGTGAATTACTTACCTTATTGCTAATTCCTCTATTAGTAGGCACTTTTCTTTGCTCTCTAATGCAGAACCACTGTTCCTATATTGTATGTGATGAAATAGAAGATCTGTGACCGGTCAGGCAATGAAAAGTGTCTTCAGGAGACCAACGATGTGAAGAGGAGGAAGCCTGTAGTACTGAGAAATAAGTATTTAACCATCCTCTTCCAATCAGTCTCTGTTCTCCTACACAATCATGTACACTACAGAACCAATGGTCTAACATTGCACATGAGGGTGTCCGGGGCCTGCTTACAACCTGGGAGCATTGGAGAGTGGAAGAGGAGAGTATCATCTGTGGGGGAAGCAAAGTATAAGGCAAAATTTTCACCTTACTTATCATCACCTAGACAAAATTAGCATTTAGCCCTTGCAGTGCAGAGTCCCACTGCAAGTGTAAAATTTTCTCCAGCACAGAGTTTGGCTTTAAACTTTTGTATCTGCCAATTATGACTTGGTGTCCTACCAATAAAGGTCCTATGCTGGCAGGGTGGTAATTATAATCTTTTGCAGCTTAATACCCAGGGATATGCAATTAGCGGACCTCCAGCTGTTGCCAAACTACAAGTCCCATGAGGCATAGCGAGACTCTGACAGCAGCAAGCATGACACCCAGAGGCAGAGGCATGATGGGACTTGTAGTTTTGCAACAGCTGGAGGTCCACTAATTGCATATCCATGCCCTAGTAGAAACATAACTAAACTAGAAAAATGGACTTTAGGTGGCACATGGATAAATGTTGTAAAAAAAATAGGGGTATTTATTTTTAAACAGAGTAATGAAAAAATACATATAAACATTCAAACAATAACAGCTTGTTTATACTTAGATACAGGACTTGGGTTCACGCTTTAACAATACTTCAAGGTATGTAACATGCAAGCATCCCACCTTAGTGGGAATGCAAAACCAGCAAACCAGAGGCTAGTAAAACAGTGATTGTATGAAGCAAGTTGGCGATAGCCATGGGTCCAGTGTATCATGTGTGGTCTTGACTTGCTCTACTAGTTTCGCGAGTTACCGCTTCTTCAGGAGCACAGTAATCTATTTAAACACATATATAAACAGCAGAAAATATATTTGCAATCTTTTAATACATAGAACAAAACAAATATAAAACAGCATAAAAAACAACATATATACCAAATGGTAAAAATTGCTGACCCCGCATAGCACAGATACCCAGGAGCAAACCATGCATAGAACACCAACCCAGCACGTAGGCCAATCCCCATGCCGGGGCAGTGGAGGATGGTATTAGTGCTAAGGTGGCGCCCAATGGGAAAGGGGTTGGAAAGGGAAGGGAGGGGGAAGGGAGTTTGGAGATGGGGGGTGGTAGAAGAGGGGAGAAGAGGGGGAGGGGGGGGGAAAGGCTTAGTTTGCGTAAGATAATAGTGCTTATAAAAAAAGACCAAGTGAAATATCGACCCAATTAGGAGAAGAATTAGTAAAAAAGGGTAGTGAAAACATGATAGACAAATATTGAAGAAACACCCCTCTATAGTGGTCAGTGAACTATATACTGATTAATACAGGGGTATACTCACAAGCCAGGAAATGTGCTGCCGATGGCAACACACACCTAGGTAAGATTTGATTGGCTATTTGTCGGTAACAACTAGCCAGCCATAATAAAAATCTGGAGAAAAGAAAAGGGAAAAAAAGAGAGAAAGGGGATATATATGTAGATGTGAAATAGCCCTCTTAATGTCCAGAACCTAGATGACACAGTGAATGTGAAAGATATATATATAATAGTGAGGGATAGAGACTAGGAAATAAAGTGTATGGCCACAGAGTATAAAGGGTGCCGCCACAATATGTATATATATATATGGTCACCCTAATGTTGGCCATAGCATGTGTGGCACAATACATATAAAGAATAAAAGATGAGAACTGAAGAATAAAGTGTATGGCCGGAGAATATATATGTAAAAGGAACTCACCACAATGAACAACAGCTGGGTATACTGCTAGGCGGAGGCTGCTTGTGTGCAGCAACAGGTAGTGTCCTCCAGGACTTTTAGGGCTGTAACTATCACAGTAAGGAAAGAAGGCTTAACATGCACCAGTATGAGTCCTGGTGTGTGTGTGTGTGAGTAGAGAGTGTCTCACTCCACAGGGCCTTGAGTACGATGGCCAGGCTGAAAGGTAGATATAGGTAAATGTTAGTGAGTTGTGCAGGACTGAGACTAAGTGTCAGTCCTGCAGTGAAATCAAAGTCAACGTACCTGTAGACCTGTGCCTTAGAGGGGAGTTTACAACTGTCCGGAGTGGTCCCAGCAGTCAGCTGTATTGATCGAGCGGTGTGCACCACTCAAATAGGTCCCCACAGGATATGCGTCATCTCAATAGGAAATGACGCTCCTACATGTGAAGGTGGCCAGTGCGCATGCGCCGGACATGCCGCTGACGCGGCAAACTTCAGCCAATAAGATAACAGCAGGGATAGCTCCCATATTTCAGTAAAGAAGAGGCAAATGCGCATGCGCCGAAGCTGCAACTGACGCGGCGAACTCCGGCCAATGAAACACTCACGAGGGCGGGACCCTTACAGCCAAAGAAATGTACATGTATGCCCAGGGCATCATCCGGAATGCCAGATTGCAGCGATGGGGCACAATGGAGAGGGGAGGGGAGGAGGGGGGAGGGTGGGGGAAAAAAGGAAAAGGAAGAGAAGGGAAGAAGGAGTGCTCCTGGCATACATCCAAAGATTCAATTGAGCCTATACAAATAAAAATAAAAAGACAAGAAAAAGGGGGTGGGAGGATGACCAAGACAGATTGACTAGTAAATATAATAGATTGTCATGATCCTGAATTTTACACAAGGGGATGGATAATATGGGTTTTAGTGTCTCAATTGGTTCATAATAGCAGAGAGTTTCTCACACACGCATGAAAACTGCATGGTGATAACCAGACATCGGAATGCCCAAAGCCACAAAAATGCAGAGAGGGAATAATCAATCAGTGTGTTAGTGTGATTGAAATAAGAATAAAAGAAAAAAGGGGAAGGGGGGGGGTATTTGAAGTGTGAAATTTGGTATTTGGATGATGTTGGCGCTATATAAATCCTGTATAATAATAATAATAATAATAATAACAAGAGTTAGGAATATGGGAAATAGCTTAAAAAGTTTGTTTTTAATTATCGTGCCACATAAATTCTAGACCTTGTGATAAAAATGAGTGAAAAGATATTAAATGGTGCTACATACACTATAACTAAATAAAGGAGTGCGGGCAGGATATGTGAAGGAGGGGGGGGGAAGGGGGAACCAGGGAGAGGAAAAAGGTAAGGTGGAACAAGGAAAGGGGGGAAAAGAAACGAAAAATTGGGGATGAACAAACTAGTTATGTGTGGTGATTGAAATATCAAAGGCCGCAACTAACAGTTGAAAAATTATATCAGTCTAGTAATGATGAATGTGAAAAGTAAAAAAAAAAAACAACAACATGCAGGTACCCATTGTTGCCAATGATGCCACTCCGCAAGTCTCCAATTCTAATATGTCTGCAATGTCTAATCTAGATCCCTCAGTACAACTACAAAAATTCAAAACACAAAGTACACTTGATTGTCATATCAATCAAGGTAATACCCAAATTCTAAATTTTCAGACACTAGGACTGACCCAGCCCCCAACGTAGAGATGGATGTAATTAACCTCACTCCCTATCGATTTTCCAAAGATGAGCTTGCTGTGCTCAAGTTCGGTTTAAGCTTTTGCCCTTCCCAAAATGTGGACAGGTATGAGCTCATCAAGGACATCCACATGTTTATCAGGAACCTCATGTTCAAATTTATGTTCGATAAGGATCGCATCCGGAACAAAGAAGAGAAGGAATTCTCTGACAGCATTAAACACTTTAAAATGGAGGACTTCAGGGCCCTTCGGGACCTGATATTACTCCTGGACGACCCTACCTGATCCCATTCAATCTTTTGGCAAAAAATTTAAACTTAAATCGAGGAATCTTTCCTGATCTTACCACAAGCCCACAAGCATGGGCCTTCCTGTGCAGTGTCATTAGTGACATTAAACGATTTAAGATTTTGCCCAAACAGAGCAACCTTACTAGAGCACAGCACAAGAGCCTTCTAAAGATACAAAACCATCCTGACATAATTGTTAAAGGGGCAGATAAAGGAGGCAACATAGTTCTCATGACCAGAAGCTTTTATGAGAACATGTGCTACAAAATTCTATTGAACTCTGAATGGTATCGTCCCATTAACTCGACACGCACTGCTTCCTACAGAACCACTTTTCTAGAAATTATTAATGATGCCCATACCAAGGGCCTCATAGACCAGGACACATATGATTTTCTGAATACTCGGTCTCCCAGGACGGCGACATTCTATGCACTACCGAAAGTGCATAAGGACCCTGTGTCGCCCCCTGGGAGACCGATTATTTAAGGGATTGGCTGTCTCACCGAGAATGCCAGTCGACTGGTAGATTCGGTTTTGATGCCTCATGTGATCGCTCTCCCTTCATACATCAGGGACACCCTAGCCCTTCTTAAGCAGATTGAGGGGATGGTCGTTCCTCCTGGCTCCCTGCTCGTGACCTTGGATGTGGAGGCGTTGTACTCCAGCATCCCTCACAAGCAGGGAGTCGAGACGATACGTACCTTCCTCCATGAAGAAGACCATCACCGATGGCCGTACAATGAATTCATCATCAGGCTCCTGCAATTCATTCTTACTCACAACTGGTTCAGTTTTTGCGACTCCCACTACCTCCAGGTGCAGGGCGTAGCCAGGGGCACCTGCTGTGCTCCTGGCTACGCCAATCTGTACCTGGGGGGTGGGAGAGGAACCTGTTTTCTAGTGAGTCCTTAAGCAGGTTCACCGACAATGTGATAGTCTGGATGCGCTACATTGATGACGTGTTCATCGTCTGGACTGGCACCAGGGGCCTGCTTGATGAATTCATACAAGATCTTAACATCAATCATTTCAATTTGAAGTTCACCTTCAGCTGTGATATGCATACTACTACATTCCTGGATCTTCTGATAATTCCTTGGCGACTGACCTTTTTCGGAAAAGTTCAGCAGGTAACACATTGCTGCATGCAGCTAGTCTCCATCCTCCAGCCTTGATACGCAGCATTCCCTATGCTCAGTATATCAGGCTGCGACAAAACTGTACACGCTTGTCCGACTTCCAAACGCAAGCTAAAGCACTTAAAACTCGCCTACTTGCGAGAGGATATAGCAAGTCGCTGTTGCGACAGGCTTACAATAAAGCCATCAGTCAAACTCGTAATGAGCTCCTGTACAAAACCAAAATTACCCCGTGCCAACCCACTACAAAACTGGTCACCAAATTTTCTAGTCATCATCTAGATATTCGACACATGCTTGGAAATCATTGGCATCTCCTACAAGAGAGAAAATACGTAGGGGAACAACCCAAAATAATTTTCAAACGTGCCCATTCCCTAAAGGACAAACTAACAGCAAGCCACTACATTAGAAACAAGAACACGAATGCCAAAATACCGCTTGGTACTTCAAGATGCGGTCAATGCTCCTTCTGCAAATGGGTAAAACCCTGCCAAAATAACACACTCCCTAATGGGGAAATTCTTTCACCCAAATTTTCTGCAAATTGCCGCACTGAAGGTGTCATCTACCTTATGACTTGCGACTGTGGGGCTTTCTATGTGGGCAAAACAGCCCGACAGCTAAGACAGATAATCAATGACCACATTTATTATTCAGGTAACGGCAAAATGCTGACATCAGTTAGTCGTCACCTCGATTTATATCATCGTTTTGATACTTCTTGGGTCTCCTTCTCTGTCTTGGCTGTTGTTCCCAAAAATCTGAGAGGGGGCGAATGGGATAAGATTATCCTTCAGAAGGAAACCCTATGGGTCGAAAGACTCAATGCCACACACCCCCCAGGCATCAACGAAACTCAATCGTATAGACCATTCCTATAACTACAACAATAGTGGAATATATACATTATGTTACATTGGTATTGATATTATTTCGGGTTTTTTCTTTTGTGTTTCTTTTTGTCTCAACATTACAAATACCTGCTGTCCATGTTTTCATGGAACAAATGAAATATGTACCGTATATCCAGCACCACCTATGGGAGCCCAATGAATCCACGAAGTACATTTACTCTTTTAGT
This sequence comes from Rana muscosa, assembly GCA_029206835.1. Lineage (NCBI taxonomy): Eukaryota > Metazoa > Chordata > Amphibia > Anura > Ranidae > Rana > Rana muscosa. Next base: position 161,087,480 of record CM055120.1, read on the forward strand.
TATTGGTTCTTTATTCAAACCTTTTTCATTCCTCTCACTTCCTTTTAACATTCGCCTTGTCACCTCATTTCCCCTTCTTTCTTATCAACCCCTCTTTCTCCTCTTCTTTCTTTCTGCCTTCCTCTCTTTCCCCTCCCCCCCCCCATCTTACTCTGATTTGACACCTTTTTTTTTTTTTTTTACTTTTCACATTCATCATTACTAGACTGATATAATTTTTCAACTGTTAGTTGCGGCCTTTGATATTACAATCACCACACATAACTAGTTTGTTCATCCCCAATTTTTCATTTCTTTTTTCCCCCCTTTCCTTGTTCCACCTTACATTTTTCCTCTCCTGGTTCCCCCTTTCCCCCCCCCCCCTTCACATATCCTGCCCGCACTCCTTTATTTAGTTATAGCGTATGTAGCACCATTTAATATCTTTTCACTCATTTTTATCACAAGGTCTAGAATTTATGTGGCACGATAATTAAAAACAAACTTTTTAAGCTATTTCCCATATTCCTAACTCTTGTTATCATCCAAATACCAAATTTCACACTTCAAACCCCCCCTTCCCTTTTTTCTTTTATTCTTATTTCAATCACACTAACACACTGATTGATTATTCCCTCTCTGCATTTTCGTGGCTTTGGGCATTCCGATGTCTGGTTATCACCATGCAGTTTTCATGCGTGTGAGAAACTCTTTGCTATTATGAACCAATTGAGACACTAAAACCCATATTATCCATCCCCTTGTGTAAAATTCAGGATCATGACAATCTATTATATCTACTAGTCAATCTGTCTTGGTCATCCTCCCACCCCCTTTTTCTTGTCTTTTTCTTTTTATTTGTATAGGCTCAATTGAATCTTTGGATGTATAATGTAGCAATAAGAATACACAATTGTCTTAACTATCATACGGGTGCGTTCGAGCACCTTTTTATTGGTTGCTGATTTTATGATTGTCTGTGTTTGCTGCCCCCGCTATGCGGCTATGCCAGGAGCACTCCTCCTTCCGTTCTCTTCCTTTTCTTTTTTCCCCCACCCTCCCCCCTCCTCCCCTCCCCTCTCCATTGTGCCCCATCGCGGCAATCCGGCATTCCGGATGATTACCTGGGCGTACATGTACATTTCTTTGGCCGTAAGGGTCCCGCCCTTGTGAGTGTTTCATTGGCCGGAGTTCGCCGCGTCAGTTGCAGCTTCGGCGCATGCGCATTTGCCTCTTCTTTACTGAAATATGGGAGCTATCCCTGCTGTTATCTTAGTGGCTGAAGTTCGCCCGCGTCAGCGGCACGTCCGGCGCATGCGCACTGGCCACCTTCACATGTAGGAGCGTCATTTCCTATTGAGATGACGCATATCCTGTGGGAACCTATTTGAGTGGTGCACACCGCTCGATCAATACAGCTGACTGCTGGGACCGCTCCGGACAGTTGTAAACTCCCCTCTAAGGCACAGGTCTACAGGTACGTTGACTTTGATTTCACTGCAGGACTGACACTTAGTCTCAGTCCTGCACAACTCACTAACATATACCTATATCTACCTTTCAGCCTGGCCATCGTACTCAAGGCCCTGTGGAGTGAGACACTCTCTACTCACACACACACCAGGACTCATACTGGTGCATGTTAAGCCTTCCATCCTTACTGTGATAGTTACAGCCCTAAAAGTCCTGGAGGACACTACCTGTTGCTGCACACAAGCAGCCTCCGCCCAGCAGTATACCCAGCTGTTGTTCATTGTGGTGAGCTCCTTTTACATATATATTCTCCGGCCATACACTTCATTCTTCAGTTCTCATCTTTTATTCTTTATATGTATTGTGCCACACATGCTATGGCCAACATTAGGGTGACCATATATATATATACATATTGTGGCGAGCACCCTTTATACTCTGTGGCCATACACTTTATTTCCTAGTCTCTATCCCTCACTATTATATATATATATCTTTCACATTCACTGTGTCATCTAGGTTCTGGACATTAAGAGGGCTATTTCACATCTACATATATATCCCCTTTCTCTCTTTTTTTCCCTTTTCTTTTCTCCAGATTTTTATTATGGCTGGCTAGTTGTTACCGACAAATAGCCAATCAAATCTTACCTAGGTGTGTGTTGCCATCGGCAGCACATTATCCGGCTTGTGAGTATTCTCCTGTATTAATCAGTATATAGTTCACTGACCACTATAGAGGGGTGTTTCTTCATTATTTGTCTATCATGTTTTCACTACCCTTTTTTACTAATTCTTCTCCTAATTGGGTCGATATTTCACTTGGTCTTCTTTTATAAGCACTATTATCTTACGCTAACTAAGCCTTTTTCCCCCCTCCCCCTCTTCTCCCCTCTTCTACCACCCCCATCTCCAAACTCCCTTCCCTTTCCACCCTCTTTCCCATTGGGCTCCACCTTAGCACTAATACCATCCTCCACTTCCCCGGCATGGGGATTGGCCTACGTGCTGGGTTGGTGTCCTATGCATGGTTTGCTCCTGGGTATCTGCGCTATGCGGGGTCAGCAATTTTTACTATTTGGTATATATGTTGTTTTTTATGCTGTTTTATATTTGTTTTGTTCTATGTATTAAAAGATGCTAAATATATTTTCTGCTGTTTATATATGTGAAAGCTCAAAATAAAAATGTATATATAGTAGCGCTAAACTAAAACTAAACAAAAATTGTTTTGTCGTGTTGGTTCCACAACATGTGTGAGGTGCATAAATCTCCTAATGGTGTCTTGTAAATTGGTGAAGTGAATGAGCCTAAACCATAAATATCATAAACCAAAAAAACGAAATAACACAATACACATGCAAATTACGTGAATAAACAATAATGCATAAGATATCTCACAAATGTAACTCTTTGAATGTTAGTCCATATGTGCAAAGCAAACTTTAAAAAGTCCAAATCAATGCTGTAAACTACACCCGTGCAAAAAAAAGTTTTTCCAAGTCTCCACTGTATCGGTCTGAAGTCCGGAGTGACTTCCACCACCATAAATAGGTCAGCAGCTTACCAGAGCTAGTTGGTCCCCTGTTACGGAGGACCTAAGACCGCATATAGGCAATCCCAGCTGGATAGTAATAGCTTCAATGGCCACCTCTTCACTCGGCACTGTCCACAATAAGAACCCAGTTTGACTGTGGTAGTGACATGCAAGAGAGGAGATGGATACCTCGCTGGTGTAAAATCTTTGGGTTTATTAATTAAAAAAATGGATAAAAACACTTACAATAGCGTTAAATGGGTACAGCCTTAAGCTTGCGGTGCCGGCCGGACACCAACGAGCAAACCCGTCCTCGGAGTTCGAGCAGTGAGGGAATGACGTCAACACGCCGCTCGGTCCGTCCTACGCGTTTCGTGATAGGTCACGTCGTCTCGAGTGCCCCGAGGCGACGTGACCTATTACGAAACGCGTAGGGCGGACCGAGCGGCGTGTTGACGTCATTCCCTCACTGCTCGAACTCCGAGGACGGGTTTGCTCGTTGGTGTCCGGCCGGCACCGCAAGCTTGTAAGTGTTTTTATCCATTTTTTTAATTAATAAACCCAAAGATTTTACACCAGCGAGGTATCCATCTCCTCTCTTGCATGTCACTACCACGGTCAAACTGGGTTCTTATTGTGGACAGTTCTGAGTGAAGAGGTGGCCATTGAAGCTATTACTATCCAGCTGGGATTGCCTATATGCGGTCTTAGGTCTTAGGTCCTCCATAACAGGGGACCAACTAGCTCTGGTAAGCTGCTGACCTATTTATAGTGGTGGAAGTCACTCCGGCCTTCAGACCGATACGGTGGAGACTTGGAAAAACTTTTTTTTGCACGGGTGTTGTTTACAGCATTGATTTGGACTTTTTAAAGTTTGCTTTGCACATATGGACTAACATTCAGAGAGTCACATTTGTGAGATATCTTATGCATTATTGTTTATTCACGTAATTTGCATGTGTATTGTGTTATTTATTTTGTTTGGTTTATGATATTTATGGTTTAGGCTCATTCACTTCACCAATTTACAAGACACCATCAGGAGATTTATGCACCTCACACATGTTGTGGAACCAACACGACAAAACAATTTTTGTTTAGTTTTAGTTTAGCGCTACTATATATACTTTTTTATTTTGAGCTTTCACTGATTATGTTTTCAGGTTAGTAGCTGCATAGGACCGAAACTTAGGCAAACTGGCGTGAGCCATTAATTGCCACCTTAACCCCTGAGCGCAATTTTTTCCTTTTTTTCTGTTTATATATGTGTTTAAATTGATTACTGTGCTCCTGAAGAAGCGATAACTCGCGAAACTAGTAGAGCAAGTCAAGACCACACATGATACGCTGGACCCATGGCTATCACCAACTTGCTTCATACAATCACTGTTTTACTAGCCTCTGGTTTGCTGGTTTTGCATTCCAACTAAGGTGGAATGCTGGCATGTTACATACCTTGAAGTATTGTTAAAGCGTGAACCCAAGTCCTGTATCTAAGTATAAACAAACTGTTATTGTTTGAATGTTTATATGTATTTTTTCATTACTCTGTTTAAAAATAAATATCCCTATTTTTTTTACAACATTTATCCATGTGCCGCCTAAAATCCATTTTTCTAGTTTATTTATGTTTCTCCTATGATATCGGGATGTTGGCACATTTATATATGTGCATCCACAGTGTCACCCTGTGAGGATGCATGTTTAAGCAATTTTTTCGAAATTAATACCCTAGTAGGTGCACTCGACTGCAGGATAGTGCTGCTCCTAGCAGACATTGGTACTATAAAATAGTTGAATATATTTTATTTTTTTTACCATTCCATACTATACTATACAATTTTACCATTCATGATGATCACTTTGAAGCAGGAAAGACTTGTTACCATTGCAAACATTTTCTATTTTCAGTAAGTTTGTGTGTTTCATGAAGGTTTGTGGACTGGTTTACCTTATACAGAATCCTGGGGTGTCTATGCTTCTCAGTAGTGTGATATTGGTTATTAAAGTGTACACATTGGGTCTTTATCAAAGTATCCTTCATAAGTATTGTCTTTATTATCCTACAACATTGAATCTATTCCAGACTTGTATTGTTCAGCTGTTAATTCCATGCATAAGTTCAAACTCACTGAATATTCTTTGCATCAAATGTGATCCTTCCTTTCAAGTGGCAAATACAAAGTACCCACAGTGGCCTGGCATATTGGCTAAGGTCCGAAAATTCAGGAATTGTGCTCTCAGAATAAAGCTACTTGAGCACACAGAGGACACTTTAAAGAGTTTGGAGCATGAGAAAAGAATGTTTCTTTTTCATGCCACCAGTACACTTTAAGCTGTCATTTTTGTAGTGTAGGTTTTAAGTTAGCCTCATTGATAGTTGTTTTCACTCACAATATTTTTTGGTTCAATTTTAATTTTGGACGAGTTAACAAATCAACTTAAACCAGCAGATGGGGCCAATTTCACAAAGCTGATGTCCCAGTGTTTTTAGGTCCATGCCATTATGTTTTAACATTTTACTAAGATTAAACTCTTACTGGACTATTAGCTAAGGTCAGTAAGTGTTCTGTCTACCTGCACAGAGCCCAGACTTTGTTGAGGATTGGTTTGTCTGTGCCTGAGCTTAAAAGCACCCTTGCTCAGCTCATCTGTCTGATTTCTTACACTGCTCTAGGCATCTGTCCTACCAGTTAGTAGGTTCTCATAACTGGTGACACAGAGGGTCAACAGAAATAATATTGGAGGACTCAGAATACCCTCTCCTTTTTTTAGCCAGCATATTTCATTACCTTATAAATACAAGTAATACAAGGATTACATTTGAACTGTTTTGTTTCCGTATATCTTTTTTTGGTGCTCCTACAGCTCAACACTCATTTTGTGGTACTTGTATGTAGAGTTGACAATTGTTTGTTGACTTATTTTTAATCTAGAAAAATATACCTCTGGCATTCTGCATCTTGGACTCACATTGAGAACCACAGTGCCAATCCATTTGTCAAACTGCCAACAGAAAAGATTGTGAACATACCGCTACAATACCGTATGCAAACATACCGTTCTACTTTTATTTTAACCATTTAAGGACCAAGCCTCTTTCTGACACTTGTTGTTTACAAATTAAAAACATTATTTTTTTGCTAGAAAATTACTTAGAACCCCCAAATATTATAAAAAAAATTCTATACACCCTAGAGAATAAAATGGCGGTTGTTGCAATACTTTATGTCACACCGTATTTGCGCAGCGGTCTTACAAGAGCACTTTTTTGGGAAAAAATACACTTTTTTGAATTAAAAAATAAGACAACAGTAAAGTTAGCCCAATTTTTTTTATATTGTGAAAGATAATGTTACGCCAAGTAAATTGATACCAAACATGTCACGCTTAAAATTGCGCCCGCTCGTGGAATGGCAACAAACTTTTACCCTTAAAAATCTCCATAGGCGATGTTTAATTTTTTTTCACAGGTTGCATGTTTTAAGACCTATGGGCCGAACTGACGTTTTGACGCTGCTTCCACCCTGCTGTAGTATGGGGATGGATGGGGGCCCTCTTCCCCTCACTCGTCTCCATACCCAGCCATCAGAAGGACCCGATTGCCTCCGTCGCTGCCGACGGCTTTGGTAAGCAGTGGAGGGCACCGGAGAGTGGCAGGAGGGGGCCCTCTCCCGCCACCGATAAAAGTGATCTTGCGGCGAATCCGCCACAGAGACCACTATTATCGGCGGACCACCTGCAATAAAAAAGATATCCCTCTTCAAACAGCCGACGTATATCGGCGTTCAGTGGTCCGGAAGTGGTTAAAGTTTCTTAAGCAATAAAATGCTTGTTGTACTGCAGGAACTTAATAATAAAGTTGTTGAGAATATATTCTACACCATTTCACATATTTCGCACATTCAGTTTTCTCCTGTCCTATTACTCTTTGACTCCATGATGCATATAAGGATTAGACAAAAAATGGTCACAAAAAAGTTATGTTAGTGTTACAGAAAACCTTGTTCTCATGTCAAAATGCACAACTTACCAGAACATACAGCATTATGCTGCTTGTACTTGGCACTGGAAGTAAAAAAAAAGTTTGTGCTGTGTTGTAGTGGCTGTTATGGCACTGTCCCATTCACAATATGTTAGATTATTAAAAACTATTTGTGAACAATTTTTCTTACATGCAGTGCCTGTGAAATATGGTTGATAGAAAGTCACATTCTACTGCAGATATACTGTATAATATTTTTAAAACACTGATGCCGTACACATTGTTTTTTAATCAGTACCAGTAAACTAATGTGTAAACTTATGTTTGAAAGTACTGATGACCTAATTCTGGTCCTGCCATTGGAAATCCCACCCCCCCCCCCCCCCCACACACACACACACACACATGCCTAATACTAGATTTGCAGATTTGCTTTGTTCTTGGAATTAGCAAAATGTTTTCAACATTCTCCCACTGATATGATTTGCTTATTAAAGTGGTATTAAACCCAAAACAAAATGCATTATTTTGCAGGTTATCAATTGTGTAATTTGATGACTGCATTCATTTTCTTTTTTAATGCTTTGTAGTCTTTACTTTAATTTGGTGCTCTGGACAGTAACATACTTCCTGTCTTAAGGTGACTCTTCTATCAATAAAGGAACAATAGAGACTTCTTAGGACAGCAGCACTGCCTGGAAAGGGTAGTGGTAGATAGACTAGTAGATTTAAATGGACTTTCCAGTTAACAATTTTTAGGCAGTTAGAGAAACAGTTTTTTTTTCCTTTTGGGATAAAGGTTTTAACTAAATGAATAAAAGCTGACCATTGAAAGCACACCATCAGTGTGAAATTTATTTTCTTAAATCTCTAACTTCCACTTTCTGAAGCGCATGGTCTGTTAAAGGAAGTTTTAAAATAACAGTAGGATCAACAAGCTGAAAATGAAAGCTGGTCATAGAAAATTTATTTTCTTTCATTCAGTCAGCGGGCTGAATTAAAAAAAAATGAACAGATTCCACCATCCACACAAACCAGACGAATGAAGGACTTTCCCCCACAAGGAAATTGTATTCTGACTGCAGCTTATTCAATCATCGTCCTAATGATCCCTGCAAGCCAATTGTTAGATGTCTAGGGCCTAATCACATCAGCAGCATGCATTACCATGTGGCCACTAGGGATGAGCTCGGTGTTCGAGTCGAACATAGGTTTGACTCGAACATCGGCTGTTCGCACGTTCGGCGAACAACGAACGATTTGGGCCAGTCGCGCCAAATTCGAGTGACGCGAACGGCCCACAATACACTGCGCCATCGCAGTGTAATCCCGGCGCTGTGATTGGCCAAGCATGCACTGTGACCCTGCATGCTTGGCCAATCACAGCGCCGGCAGCGAGGAGAGCAATGATTGGCCACAGGCAGGATGCCTGTGGCCAATTATAGCTGAGGGGGTTTAGTACACGCCCCACACTATAAAAGGCCGCCAGCGCGGCGGCCTCGTGTAGTGTGTTCCGGAGCAGGGAAAGTGAAGGATAGGCAGGGACAGTGTCAAATCCATTCCTTGCTAAACCTTGTGTGTAGGGACAGAGAAGGATAGGCAGGGAGAGTGTCAGTGTCATATTCTTTGCTAAACCTTGTGTGTAGGGAGAGAGAAGGATAGGCAGGGAGAGTGTCAGTGTCATATACTTTGATAAACCTTGTGTGCAGGGAGAGAGAAGGATAGGCAGGGGACAGTGTCAGTGTCATATTCTTTGCTAAACCTTGTGTGCAGGGAGAGAGAAGGATAGGCAGGGAGAGTGTCAGTGTCATATACTTTGATAAACCTTGTGTGCAGGGAGAGAGAAGGATAGGCAGGGGACAGTGTCAGTGTCATTGTTGCTAAGCCTCCTGCACATTATACACCTGAAGTTAGCCCGTATTGCTGCTTTTTCCTGGTGTGTTACACCAACAGGATTTTGCGGCACTTACAGCGGGCGGAGTGTGCCTCCTGATCATATTACACCTGAACTTAGCCTGTATTGCTGCTTTTTCCTGGTGTGTTACACCAACAGGATTTTGCGGCACTTACAGCGGGCGGAGTGTGCCTCCTGACCATATTACACCTGAACTTAGCCTGTATTGCTGCTTTTTCCTGGTGTGTTACACCAACAGGATTTTGCGGCACTTACAGCGGGCGGAGTGTGCCTCCTGATCATATTACACCTGAACTTAGCCTGTATTGCTGCTTTTTCCTGGTGTCTTACACCAACAGGATTTTGCGGCACTTACAGCGGGCGGAGTGTGCCTCCTGATCATATTACACCTGAACTTAGCCTGTATTGCTGCTTTTTCCTGGTGTGTTACACCAACAGGATTTTGCGGCACTTACAGCGAGCGGAGTGTGCCTCCTGACCATATTACACCTGAACTTAGCCTGTATTGCTGCTTTTTCCTGGTGTGTTACACCAACAGGATTTTGCGGCACTTACAGCGGGCGGAGTGTGCCTCCTGACCATATTACACCTGAACTTAGCCTGTATTGCTGATTTTTCCTGGTGTGTTACACCAACAGGATTTTGCAGCACTTACAGCGGGCGGAGTGTGCCTCCTGACCATATTACACCTGAACTTAGCCTGTATTGCTGCTTTTTCCTGGTGTGTTACACGAACAGGATTTTGCGGCACTTACAGCGGGCGGAGTGTGCCTTCTGACCATATTACACCTGAACTTAGCCTGTATTGCTGCTTTTTCCTGGTGTGTTACACCAACAGGATTTTGCAGCACTTACAGCAGGCGGAGTGTGCCTCCTGACCATATTACACCTGAACTTAGCCTGTATTGCTGTTTTTTCCTGGTGTGTTACACCAACAGGATTTTGCGGCACTTACAGCGGGCGGAGTGTGCCTCCTGACCATATTACACCTGAACTTAGCCTGTATTGCTGCTTTTTCCTGGTGTGTTACACCAACAGGATTTTGCGGCACTTACAGCGGGCGGAGTGTGCCTCCTGACCATATTACATCTGAACTTAGCCTGTATTGCTGCTTTTTCCTGGTGTGTTACACCAACAGACATTTGCGGCACTTACAGCGGGCGGAGTGTGCCTCCTGACCATATTACACCTGAAGTTAGCCTGTATTGCTGCTTTTTCCTGGTGTGTTACACCAACAGACATTTGCGGCACTTACAGCGGGCGGAGTGTGCCTCCTGACCATATTACACCTGAAGTTAGCCTGTATTGCTGCTTTTTCCTGGTGTGTTACACCAACAGGCATTTGCAGCACCTACAGCAGGCGTAGTGTGATTCCTGCAAAATATACTCCTGAAGCTAGGCCTTATTGCTGGTTTTCCCATTTCCCTGCAGGCCATTAGAATGTCTGGAAGGCAAACAAGGAGAGGCAGACAGTCAGGAGCCAATAAAAGAGGGCAAGCAGGCTCTGTGTCTAGAGACAACAGTGCTGGTCGTGGACGCGGTGCATCGCCATCAGCACGTGGCCATGGGACGCGCTTGTCCTTCTTTTCGGCAGCTGGACGTGTTGAGCCGCATCATGCCGAAGACTTGGTAGAGTGGATGACCAAGCCCTCCTCATCCTCCTCATCCTCTCTCACCCAGGCTCAGGGTACTGGCAAAGCAGCTGCCAAAGCGTCCTCTTCCCTGGTATCGATGTCATCATCAGTCACTCCTTCCCTAGACCAACCATGTCCTCCTGAGGAGTCCCCCGAACTGTTTGAGCACAGTGTTGGGTACATGCTCCAGGAGGATGCCCAGCGTTTCGAAGGGTCTGATGATGATACCCAGCTAGAGGAAGGCAGTAGCGTGAGAGCAGAGAGAGGGGATGCTCAAGAAGGACACCAATCTGGCAGTCATGTTCCAGCAGCTGCAGCATACTGCCAGATTGGCTCCAGTGATGAGAAGGGAGGGGATGATGAGGTCACTGACTCCACGTGGGTGCCTAATAGGAGAGAGGAGGAGGAGGAGGAGGAGGATGAGGAGGAGGCACATCTCCAACGAGGCAGGATGCCCTCGGGGCCAGCGTAAGGGCAGCACACCGACGGAATCACACCGCAGAGCTCCGCCTGTGCAGGGCGCTATCTCTGCCCGTTATTCAAAAAGTTCTTTGGTGTGGGCCTTTTTTGAGTCGAGTGCATCAGATCGCACAGCTGCTGTTTGCAACATATGTCTCAAGCGTATATCGCGTGGCCAAAACATCACCCGCTTGGGCACCACATGCTTGACCAGACATATGTTGACCTGCCATGCAGCTCGTTGGCAAGCCTACCTTAAAGACCCACACCAAAGAACAAAGCGGACCTCTTCTTGCACCGCATCAGCTGGGATCTCCAACCCCACTATACCTTCAGTCCTCTCTGAAACCTGCTCTGAGAGGAATGAAGGTGTAGAATTAGGTGTGTCACAGCCAAGTACTTGCGGGCACTCTGCTAGCAGTACACCGACGTCCGATTCTAGCCGGCAAATTTCCCTGCCCCAGCTGCTGGACCGTCGAAAGAAGTTCACTCCCAGCCATCCACATGCCCAGCGGTTGAATGCTAGCTTGGCTAAATTGCTAGCGCTTCAACTGCTGCCCTTTCAGTTGGTAGACTGGGCCCCCTTCCGTGAGTTTGTGCAATGTGCGGTTCCTCAGTGGCAGGTTCCCAAACGCCACTTTTTCTCACGGAAGGCGATTCCGGCTCTCTACCAGCATGTGGAAGGCAATGTCTTGGCCTCGCTGGACAGGGCGGTCAGCGGTAAGGTGCATATTACCGCTGACTTATGGTCCAGCAGGCATGGACAGGGATGTTACCTTTCTTTCACTGCCCATTGGGTCACTCTTTTGGCAGCTGGGAAGGATACAGGACAAGGTGCAGTAGTGTTGGAGGTTGTTCCACCGCCACGCCTCCAAAATGCTACTACTGGTTGTGACACACCTCTGTCCTCCACCCCCTCCTCTTCTTCTTCCTCCGTGGCCTCTTCCTGTGCTTTGTCCTCGGAACCAGCGGTGCTCCGTAGGCGTTCAAGGGGCTACGCAAGTACGCAGGCAAAAAGATGCCATGCCGTGCTTGCGCTGGTGTGTTTGGGGGACAGGAGCCACACTGGGGCAGAGGTTCTGTCTGCTCTGCAGGGGCAGGCCGAGAGGTGGTTGACGCCACGCCAGCTTAAGCCAGGAATGGTAGTTTGCGACAATGGCACCAACCTCCTCTCCGCTCTCCGACAGGGACAACTGACCCATGTGCCCTGTGTGGCTCACGTCCTTAACCTGGTGGTGCAGCGGTTCTTGGGCAGGTACCCAGGCTTACAGGATGTCCTGAGGCAGGCCAGGAAAGTCTGTGTGCATTTCCGCAGATCTTATAATGCCAGTGCTCGCCTGGCTGAGCTGCAAAAGGAGTTGAACCTGCCCAAGAACCGCCTTATATGTGACATGTCCACCAGGTGGAACTCAACGTTGGCCATGCTGCAGCGGCTGCACATGCAGCAGAGGGCCATCAATGAGTACCTGTGCGACTACGGCACCAGGACAGGGTCAGTGTAGCTCGGGTTTTTTTCACCACGCCAGTGGGGCATGATCAGGGATGCATGCACTGTCCTGGCACCATTTGAGGAGGCCACGAGGATGGTGAACAGTGACAGTGCATGTATCAGTGACACTGTACCTCTTGTCCACCTGTTGGAACATACGCTGCGTGGAATAATGGACAGGGCACTTGAGGCAGAACAGAGGCAGGAAGAGGAGGACTTCCTTGCCTCTCAAGGCCCCCTTTACCCAGACAGTGTTCCTTCTGTCCCACCCATTGCACAGGAAGAAGAGGAGGAGGAGGAGGAGGAGGATTGTGTCAGCATGGAGGTGGAGCCTGGCACTCAGCATCATCAGCAGCAGTCTTTTAGGGATGATTTACAGTCCCAAGAAACCAGTGGACTTGTACGTGGCTGGGAGGAGGTGGCTGCGGATCATGTCGTCCTTAGTGACCCAGAGGACTCCGGACCGAATGCCTCAGCTAAGCTACGCTGCATGGCCTCCCTGATCCTGCAAAGTCTGCGGAAGGATCCTCGTATTCTTCGGATCAAGGAGAGGGACCATTACTGGCTGGCCACTCTCCTTGATCCACGGTACAAGGGTAAGGTTTCGGACCTTATCTTACCATCACAGAGGGAGCAGAGGATGAGACAATTCCGGGAGGCCTTGCATAAAGGCCTGTGCAACGCGTTCCCAGAGACTGGGAGGTTACAAACTCCTGGTCCTGGACAACGAGTTGCTGAGGCTTCGGTCAGTCAAAGAAGGAGCGGTGGGGAAGGTGGCCGTCTGACCGATGCGTTCAGACAATTCTTTAGTCCGCAGCCCCAAGGTATGATCAGTTCCAGCAACCATCGCCAGCGTCTGATATACATGGTGCAGGAATACCTAGGGGCAAGGTCAGACTTGGACACCTTCCCCACCGAAAATCCTCTGGCTTACTGGGTCTTGAGGATGGATCACTGGCCAGAGCTTGCACAGTATGCAATTGAGCTACTGGCCTGTCCTGCATCCAGCGTTCTTTCAGAACGCACATTCAGTGCTGCTGGAGAATTTGTCACGGATCACAGGGTGCGTCTGTCCACCGACTCTGTTAATCGACTGACCTTCATAAAGATGAACCAGTCTTGGATCACCACCAGCTACCAAACACCTGAAGCTGAAATAACAGACTAATTTATATTCAAATGTCACATCCCTTCAAGACTGATGCTGATGCTGAGAGACTGTCCTGTTATGTTGACTGACTATCCTCCTCCTTCTCAATGATCCGATTGATGATGATAGCTTGGAAGAACAGTTTTGTTTCTGGGTGCCGCCACCAGTGGCTAAGGCCCAATTTTTCAGCCCCTGTTTAACAGGGGCGTGTTATTACAATTTTTTATGCAATGCTTTGCAGCAGGGCTCATTCCTGCACTCCAACTAGAGTATCTGGGAGAGGTTGCAGTGTCGTGGCACCAGCACCAGTGGCTAAGGCCCAATTTTTCAGCCCCTGTTTAACAGGGGCGTGTAATTACAATTTCTGATGCAATACTTTGCAACAGGGCTCATTGCTGTGCTCCAAGTACAGTATCTGTGAGGGGTTGCAGTGTTGTGGCACCAGTGCCTAAGGCCCAATTTTTATGCCCCTGTTTAACAGGGGCATGTAATTAAAAAATTTTATGCAATGCTTTGCAGCAGGGCTCATTCCTGCACTCCAACTAGAGTATCTGGGAGAGGTTGCAGTGTCGTGGCACCAGCACCAGTGGCTAAGGCCAAATTTTTCAGCCCCTGTTTAACAGGGGCGTGTAATTACAATTTTTGATGCAATACTTTGCAACAGGGCTCATTGCTGTGCTCCAAGTACAGTATCTGTGAGGGGTTGCAGTGTTGTGGCACCAGTGCCTAAGGCCCAATTTTTCTGCCCCTGTTTAACAGGGGCATGTAATTACAATTCTTGATTCAATAATTCACAGCAGGGCCCATTCCTGCGCCCACCAAGACTAACTGTGAGGCCTTACAGTGTTGTGTCAACACCACCACCACCACCACCACCAAAGGCCCAATTTTTCTGCCCCTGTTCAACAGGGGCATGCAATTACAATTCTTGATCTAATAATTCACAGCAGGGCCCATTCATGCGCCCACCAAGAGTAACTGTGAGGGCTCACAGTGTTGTGGCAACACCAACATGTAAGGGGAAAATTTCAGCTGAGTATATACGGCAGGCCCCTACTTTCAAACATCCAACTTACAAATGACTCCTCCTTGCAAACGGAAGGATACAACAGGAAGTGAGAGGAAATCTACCTTTAGGAAGGGAAATTCTCTCCTGTAAGAGTTAATATGGGAAAAAAGTGTCTCCTCTCCACTGATGCTTTATCACCAATTCTTGTTTCAATAAAAAACCCAAATTTTCAAAACACATTTGTCATTAGGACGGAAAGTGAGGTGAACTGTTCTGAACAGGTGCACACTGCACAGACAGCAAAACAAATGTTACAGGGGTGATAACCCTTCCCTATGTTTTCCAAAAAGCTTAAAAATAGATTTTTTTGGCTGGAGCTACACTTAAACAATGTACCTGTTCAAAATTACAAACAGATTCTACATAAGAACAAACCTACAGTCCCTGTCTTGTATGCACCGCCTGTATACGGCTGTTCAGAGTATATAGGGCCTTTTTTATTTTGTGTGCGGGGTTCCCCTTAATATCCATACAAGACCCAAAGGGGCTGGTAATGGGCTGGGGTGGGGGGGGCTGTGATGGGGTAGCTATGCCATTTTTCTTAAAGATTTTCATCCATATTACCGGGACCAGACATTACATTAAAGCCGCAAGCAGTTTTAAATGGCTTTTTTTCCTTTAGAAATGTAATTTTGTGCAGGGACAGTTCTAAACACGGGAAACACATGGCACTTCACAGGCATACTTTAGACACCCCCCAGGTACGATATTTAAAGGAATATTTGACTTTTTTTTTCACTCTATGCATCATTAAAATGACTGCTCCCGAAAAACGGCCATTTTTGAAACTTTTTTTTGGATTGATACATGTCCCCTGGTGCAGAACCCGGGTTCCCAAACCCTTTTTAGGACAATAACATGCATATTAGTCGTTATAAATAGCACTTTAGATTTCGAACGTTCGCATCCATTTTATTTAATAGGGTTCTAAAGTTCGTGCAAACTTTCGGTCCGTTCGCGGGTTCTGGTGCAAACCGAACCCGGGTGTGTTCGGCTCATCACTAGTGGCCACTGGTGTGTGTTATGAAGAAGCCATGCGATGTGTTGTAATGATGCATCACACTTTTTATTTTTTTCTATTTTTCTTTGTAAAGTTATTGAAAAATCACCAAAAGACAATTCAGTCATCTTTATCTACCACAATGTGTTGTATTGTGGTGTGTTACAACATGCTGCACTGTGGTGTGCGGTGGTGTGAACAGAACTAATTGGATAATAGGTAAATTGCCTTGTCTGTGCTCTGGGACTGAGTTGGACAAGGCTGCCTGGCACAACCCTTCGCATATGGTGAGTGTAAGCCCTTAGACAGCATACACACCTAAATAGATACCAGGAATGACCACCATGAAAGCCCTATATAATATATATATGCTTTCTTTGGAAACAGAATGAAATCTGAACAGGCAGAATCCTTGACAATCCCATATAAGCTCTCAAGGAACAAAAGAGGAAAGAAAAATGTGAAGTTGAAGTTGCAAGCTTGCTTGATTTGCCTGAAGTGAAAGTTCAGCCTAAAATTTACTAACTCTAAATCTACGTGCAACCACATTCTAAGACTAATCTATGTAACCCTGTAAAGCAAAAATCGCTGTATTTACCCTTTCTGCAGCCAATCCGGTCCAGTCTCCAGTAGCAGATACTGTGTGCAGGAGACAGCCGACAACGGCTGGGAAGTGATGTCACCCATAGACTATGGTGCTTGCGTTGTTGGCTGCCTCTTCTGCACATGCACACACAGAGAAACCACCGCTGACAGCTCAGCGTGGAACCAGACCGGAGTAGCTACAGCAAGGGTATATATAGTGATCTTTGCTTTACAAGGATAGATAGATCAGTCTTTGTGGCAGGTGCAGCACTATGAAGTGCCTTTATGCGCTGTGGCAATAGAAGAATTTGATTTCTCTGATCTTTTAGTCCAAACAAGACTATCTGTTACTTTATAATTCCCCTAGCGCCGTTCTATGGAAGCAGTAGGTTTAAAGAGCACACCAAACCTTTAAGATAACTTCTTTATTCACTTCAGCTTTTCTTCATATATAACACTGACAATTTAGCAGCAGGAAGTCCATGTACAAACACGTGTTGAATAAAGTATAACAAATGTCGGTTCAACTGTTCAATCTTGTAATTCTACATAAAATGGTAGATATATTTCTCTCTTCAGTATCTGTACTTTCACTTTAAAATACTTTAGAGACGTTATGATCTATCTGGGACTTGCTCTATAATGCTGTTTGCTCTGATGTTTGCTCTGAAACTTGGTTTGAATCTGGTTTGATTCCTGATTTGATTGCTGGTTTGATTGTTTGCAAAACTGGTTTGGTGGAACTACAAGTGAACACATAACTAGTTTCAGTATACAGTTCTAATCACATTATTTACAATAGGAACTTATATAACTGTATTAAATACCTATTTTGCCCACTTGCTTCCATAAAACTGGACTCTGGATGGATCTAAACTGTTCAGCTCCACACTCTGATGTAAAATGAAATTCTAGACATGTGCTATGAGATTTCCTAGACAGAACATGAGTGAAATGCTGGCTATGATTGGCCAGAGACATTTGCTCAGTGAGATTGGTTGTGATTGGCTAAAACTCCTGATGAGTCACAAAAGCTTAACTCTATGGTTTCTGGTTGCAATTCTGCTGTGTTATTAAGCTTACTTTTCTGCATAGTATATAATAATCTTAAAGGCATATTTTTTCTTTTGCTTCTGTCAACACAATATACAACTGTTATATGACATCCATATATAAAGTTACAGTAAATAACTCTGCTGTTATCTCTCACAAATGAGCATATGCACTGTTTTAACATTATTAGCAGGTCTAGCATGTAAGCCACATTAGCAACCTAGGACAGGTCTTAGCTGGCCAGCTACACTCCCACCAAATTACCTATAATTCTATGTTCTCTATAGTAGGATTTGAACATGAATTTGGGGAATTTTCAATCAGGTTCTCAACTTCCAAGTGTCTTTTATCACTTTCAAGTATGTCATCTTGACACTTGGCAGCAGTGCTCAATGTTTGTACAACTTTTACTTCTGGATCACCCATAGACATTTCTGTGTAACCTTCACTGGGTATGATTTCCTTTTCCCAAAGGAACTCTGGACCGGTGAACCAGTTTGAATTTTTCAATTCTGTTACATTCAGGCCTCTTGAAGCATGATCTGCTGGGTTATGCTTTGTATCAATGTGATGCCAATGTTCCGGATTTGTTATTTCCCGAATTTTCTGAACTCTGTTGGTGACAAAGACATGGAATCTTCGAGCTTCGTTGTTTATGTATCCTAGGACAACTCGCGAGTCTGTCCAAAAGTATTCTTTATCTATTTTTAACTCTAATGCCGCGTACACACGATCGTGATTCACGGCGGTGAAAACACCGCCGTGAATCACGGCATGAAAAAAAATGAGAAACGAGGGAACGGCATGTTCCCCCACACACGACCGTTTTTCCCGCCATTTTTTTCTTTGACGAGAAAAACGACCGTCTGTGGGCTCCGCGGCAGTTTTCCCATAGGGGAGAAAAAAATGATGGAAAAAACGATGAGAAAATTTAGAACATGTTCTAATTTTTCTCGTCGTTTTTCCTGCCGTTTTTCTCAACGAGAAAAACGGCATAAAGCCCACAGACGATCGTTTTTCTCGGCGAAAAAGAAAAATGTCATTTTTCCCGACGGGAAAAATGATCGTGTGTACGCGGCATTATTCTTCTCTCAGAAACTTGCTTACTGATGCTGAAACAACAGCTGCTGTCAGTTCAAGTCTTGGTATTATCTGAATACTGGTAGGTGCAACTCTGGTCTTTCCCATAACCAGGGCACAGTGTATTTTTCCTTCTCCTATCACTCTGGTGTAGGAGCACTGTCCATAACCATAACTACTGGCGTCTGAAAAGTGATGAAGTTCTATTTTCTTGTACTCTCCGAAATCATGAGTTACAAAACATCTAGGTATCCAAACTTCTCTCAAATTTTGCAAGTCTTTTATCCAAGCCTCCCACCTTGGCCTCAAATCTTCAGGTATGGGTTCATCCCATCCCAACTTCCATCTACATAATTCTTGTAGTATTTCTTTTGCTTTGAGGATTACTGGTGCCAAGAATCCCAATGGATCATATATAGAAGCCACTGCGGAAAGTATGGTACGTCTGGTTGCAACTTTTTCTTTAAGGATGTTTCAAAGAAGAACTCGTCATTCTCTACATTCCATCCCAATCCAAGTACATTCTGAACTGGAAGATGATCATAATTGAGATCTACATTCTTCATTGTTGATGCACGTTCAGAGTCACTGATGGATTCCAGTACCTCTCTGTTGTTTGAGATGAGATTGTGAAGGCGCAGTTTTCCTCTTGCGCATAACTCTTGGCTTTCTTTCACTAGTTTGATTGCAGATTCTGAGGACTGTAAACTTATAAGACCATCATCTACGTAAAAGTTTTTCTTAAGAAAATTTGCTGCTGATGGACAATCCTTTTCATTTTTATTGGCCAGGTACTTCATACCATAATTGGCGCAACCTGGAGACGACGCTGCTCCAAACAAGTGTACTTTCATTCTGTATTCTGCTGGCTCTGTATCTGTATCTCCGTCCTCCCACCATAGGAATCTCAGGAAGTCTCTATCTTCATTCTTCACATGAAACTGGTGGAACATCTTTTCAACGTCACACATGACCGCTACGGGATACTTTCTGAATCTACAGAGTACTCCAGGCAGAGTGTTTGTAAGATCTGGTCCTTTTAGTAGATGATCGTTCAATGCAACACCATCATACTTTGCTGAGCAATCAAATACTACTCTAATCTTATCTGGTTTCTTTGAGTGGTAAACTCCTTGATGTGGGATGTACCACACTTCTCCTTCTTTAGGTTGGTTATTAACTTTTTCTGCATGTCCTTCTTCAAGGATGCCTTCCATGAATTTCAAATAATCCTGCTTGAATTTGAGATCTCTTCCCATCCTTTTTTTCAAACATTTCAATCTCGCTAGGGCAAGATTTTTGTTATTTGGCAGACGAGGTCGTTCTCTAAAAGGTAAGGGCATTTCAAGATAACCTTGTTGATTCTGTTGAATACTTTCTTCTAGAATGTGTACGAACTTTATGTCTTCTTTAGAACTTATGTCTGCAAAGTCAGATTCAAGGATCTTGATTACTGCCGCTGAACTTACAGCTGGTAACTCTTGGACAGATATTCGATGACACAATCCTGTCACCTGTCTTGAGTTTGCAATCTGCTGTTTTCCTCCAACAACGCCCCATCCTAGATCAGTTTGAACAGCGTAGAGTTCATTCTTTCCTCCTGTGATTACCCTTCGTGGTACCAAAGCTTTGGGACAATCATAACCTATCAACAGTCCAACACCAAACTCCTTCAGCGGGGACATTTCATGAGATATGACAGATAGGTGCTCCCATTTATTGGCTGTTTCACAGGTAGGTATGCGATCTCGATCTAGAGGTATATCGTCTTTCGTATAAGCTGGAGGTAGATCCAATGTGAGGTTTGAATGAAGTCCTCTAACTCTCAATCCTTTGACCCTTTGACTGTTCACTAATGTGTCTCTCCTCGTCATTGTGGTGAGTTTGAGCTTCACTGGTTCTGTAGCCACTTGTAATTTCTTGCAGATTTCTTGATCAATGAAGGTGACATCGCTTTGGGCATCCAGTAGTGCATAGGCATATACCTTCTTATTCTTCCTTTTAGGATTTGAAATGCACACTGGTACAACCATTGATGTGCCGTTGCTTTCCCTCACTCTGCAAGAGAATACCGATGCTTTCTTTTCTTCCTCAGCATCTTTAGCTATTGAGGATTTATCCTTTTTTGGACGTTCTTCATGTAGTGGTGTAGGATGGCGTCCTTTGCAAACGCTGCATGTGGCCCTTTTCTTACACTCCTTAGTAATATGGCCTTTCCTTAGGCACCCAAAACACAGTTGGTTAACAAGTACAAACTTTTTCTTTTCATTTGGGGATTTCTCCTTCAATTGTTGGCACTTGTGTATAGAGTGGTTCTCTCCACAGAACATACACTTAAAAGTAGTCTGAGGATTTGTCGGTTCTGTCTCTCTACTGATCCCAGTAGTAACTTTGAACTTGCTCTCGTAGGTATCTATACCTTTCTCTGTTGTGTCGGTTGCAAAGCTAGTTGCTCTTGCACGTCTTATATCCCTCGCAGGCCTTTCTTCTAAGGACTTTAAGGCGTAAGATCCTGTTACTGGATTACATACTATTCGTGCTTCCTTATTAACGAACTCAGAGAACTTTTCAAAACTTGGGAAGTCCTTACTTAGATCTAACTGTTCAGTCACATAGCGATTCCATCTAGAAGCCACTTCTTCAGGTAGCTTAGCTAGCATCCTGTGGTTTTCTAGATAGTCGTTCAGTACTTCTAGTCCTCGTACATGTGGGATGGCATTGCTGCATGCTTGCAGGAAGTCACCATACTCTTGGAGTTTGAAATGTTCTTTAGGACCTATTTTAGGCCAGTTATTCAATTTCTCTCTAAAGGCTCTTTGTACTAAGAAAGGATGACCATATCTTGCATTTAATTTTTCCCAAGCTTGCTTGTAGGCTTCTTCATCTGTTCTATAGAAGTTACCTTCAAGAACTTTCTTTGCATCTCCACCAACATATTTCTGAAGGTAGAATAATTTGTCAACTGGCCTGGAGCAATGATGCTCAATGATCATTTCAAAACTTGCCTTCCACTCTATGAACTTCAGTATGTCTCCTGAAAATACAATAGGTTCTGGAACGGGAAGTCTTGCTGGGACTGTTCTCTGTCGCCTTGCTGGGACAATAGTCGCAACATTCTCCTGATTATTGCAGTGACATCTAGGAACAGAATTATCCTGTTTTATTTTTTCACTTAGTCCTGAATTGGGTGAGTCTCTCTCTTCGTCTTTCTGAGCAGGGATGGAAGGGCAATGACTTTTTTCCCCATTACATACTGGAGATTTCCTTCCATTCTCCTGGGCGTATGAAAGGAAGTAGGAGTCTGCATCTTCACTTAGTACAGATTTGGACTTATGATTACTATTCATGTCCTCTTCGTGTACTCTTAGTCTGGCTTCTATAATCTTGACTTCCTTCAGCCTTTCCATTTCTGCTACTCGTAGACGCTGCACCTCGATTGCAGATTCCATCTCAATTTCTGCTCTCTTGACAGCAAGTTGTTCGACAAGTTCCTTTCTTTTGGCTATTAAAGTACTTGAGGACTCTGATATGTTACTGGCACTTCTGCTAGTGGAAGAAGTCCTACTTGTGATTGTGGTTCCTCCTAAGGACCTAGCATAGTCTCTCATAAAAAGCTCATTCATTCTCTTTCTTGCCTTAACTTCATCATAGTTGGCTTCAGATGATAGTTCTCTCATGAGCTTTACTAAACCTTTAGTGACTTCAGTACATGTGTCCATGTTCCTTACAATATCCTGGGGAGGTGTTGTAGAAGACCGCAGGTTGACATATGCTGCCATAAGCTCTGCTTCAGATTCTTCTACTGTCTCTATCATATCACTCAAGTTTCCTTTTATACTTTCTTGCTTTAGCTTTCTACGAACATCTTTAATGTAGGATTTCCACTTATCATACATTCTGGTGAACTTTTTTCCTTTCAATACTGCTTCTTGCTCCAAATTTTTCAGCATCTTTAGGGTCGGTTTTCTGATACGTTCTGAACGTCTTAGTTCATCTGTTTGGGGCAAGACTAATGCTGCATCAGACTCTTCTACCTCAGACAGGTTCACTTGCTCTTCACCTTCTATCTTATCTATCTTTGTATCCTCAAATAGTGGCATAGAAATACTAGGCTTAGACATTTTACTTTAAGTGCTCTAACAATCAATACGAATATTAAGAAGACTTTCACTTTAAATGCAATAGCAATAGGTGCAGGCAGTAAAAATGACTTTCTCTTTAAAATACTTTAGAGTCCGTGTACTACAACTGTCCCTTGTTCTTTACTTACAGTCCTTTTACTCCTGAACACGAAAATGTCTCTTTCTTGTCAAGCCTATGTGCAATGATAGTAATAGAGGAAAGTTCTGACCTTATTCTGAAGAGCAGGATACTGTGATCTGTAGGTTGCTGGAACAAATAGTCTTAAAGGAGACTTGTCTTTGTTGATCTGATGCTCTACTCTGACGTGCGATGCTTTGCGCTGACGTGCGATGCTTTGCGCTGACGTGCGATGCTCTGTGCTGTCTTGCGATGCTTTGCGCTGACGTGCGATGCTTTGCGATACTCTGTGCTGTCTTGCGATGCTTTGTGCTGACTTGCGATGCTTTTCGCTGACGTGCGATGCTTTGTGCTGACGTGCGATACTTTGTGCTGTCTTGCGATGCTCTGCGCTGACTTGCGATGCTTTTCGCTGATGTGCGATGCTTTGCGCTGACGTGCGATGCTCTGTGCTGACTTGCGATGCTTTGTGCTGCAGGCTTTGGGCCTAGTGGCGGGGAAATAGCTGGCTGCAGTACGTGGCCTCTTTGTGGGTAGCGGTGCAGGCACTCTAACTCTGGACTTTGGCCTCCCACCATGCGTCTTTTTTCTCTCTCTAGGGATCGCAGGAGGGTTGGCGCTCTCTCTGTGACTATCTTGCCTTTACCGTTCTGCCACTTTAAGAGTCGGCTGCAGTTTGACTAAAACACACGTCCTATGGCCTCTATGGTAGCTCCGCTGCTCAAATGCGCTCTTTACTGTGCAAGTTGAGGAGCACTATCGCTTCACCCTCAATGGGCTAATAGTTCCACTTTGGGCTAATAGTTCCACTTTGGGCTTAAAAGTTCCACTGTGGCAGGCGCAGCACTATGAAGTGTCTTTATGCGCTGTGGCATTAGAAGAATTTGATTTCTCTGATCTTTTAGTCCAAACAAGACTATCTGTTACTTTATAATTCCTCTAGCGCCGTTCTATGGAAGCAGTAGGTTTAAAGAGCACACCAAATTTTTAAGATAACTTCTTTATTCACTTCAGCTTTTCTTCATATATAACACTGACAATTTAGCAGCAGGAAGTCCATGTACAAACATGAGTTGAATAAATTATAACAAATGTTGGTTCAACTGTTCAATCTTGTAATTCTACATAAAATGGTAGATATATTTCTCTCTTCAGTATCTGTACTTTCACTTTAAAATACTTTAGACACTTTATGATCTATCTGGGACTTGCTCTATAATGCTGTTTGCTCTGATGTTTGCTCTGAAACTTGGTTTGAATCTGGTTTGATTCCTGATTTGATTGCTGGTTTGATTGTTTGCAAACCTGGTTTGGTGGAACTACAAGTGAACACATAACTAGTTTCAGTATACAGTTCTAATCACATTATTTACAATAGGAACTTTTATAACTGTATTAAATACCTATTTTGCCCACTTGCTTCCATAAAACTGGACTCTGGATGGATCTGAACTGTTCAGCTCCACACTCTGATGTAAAATGAAATTCTAGACATGTGCTATGAGATTTCCTAGACAGAAAATGAGTGAAATGCTGGCTATGATTGGCCAGAGACATTTGCTCAGTGAGATTGGTTGTGATTGGCTATAACTCCTGATGAGTCACAAAAGCTTAACTCTATGGTTTCTGGTTGCAATTCTGCTGTGTTATTAAGCTTACTTTTCTGCATAGTATATAATAATCTAAAAGGCATATTTTTTCTGTTGCTTCTGTGAACACAATATACAACTGTTATATGACATCCATATATAAAGTCACAGTAAATAACTCTGCTGTTATCTCTCACAAATGAGCATATGCACTGTTTTAACATTATTAGCAGGTCTAGCTATATATATGCATGTAAGCCACATTAGCAACCTAGGACAGGTCTTAGCTGGCCAGCTACAGTCTTAGAATGTGTCTGTCACTAGATTTAGAGTTACAGTAGTTAGCTTTTGTCTGAACTTCTACTTCAAATATAATAAAGAAGCTTCTGTGTTTTTAGAGTACGCAAAAGGTCCATACACACGATCTGACTTTTTGACAACAAACTTCCGACGGACCTGTTTGATCGGACAATCCGACCGTGTGTACGCTCTATTGGACAAACTTTTTCGCTTTTTCATCGGACAAATGTTCGCTGTGAGAACAGACAAACTTTCCGGTAACAAATGTCCGATGGAGCAAATCCGATCGTGTGTACACAAGTCCATTGGACTAAAGTCCAAAGTGCAAACACGCATGCTCAGAACCAATGCTAAATATCAGATGACAATAGCAGAAGTTGCCCAAAGGGTGGCGGTAAAGAGCAGAAAAACCACGTGATTTGGTGAAAGTTGGTTGAAAAAGTCCTGCCGTGTGTATGCATACCAAGTTCACAGACAACGCCCTTCGGAGCAAAATCCACGGAAAAGTCCAATGGAAGTCCGATCGTGTGTATGAGGCTTTAGCCTTAAAAGTCAATCAAAGTCAAACACCTGTGTCATCCTACAGCAATAATTCATGATATAACATACTAAATTATTTTTTTTAGTGTGAATAATATTTAAAAAAAACCTGAACTATACATATATTAATTCACCAGCATTATTTTTCAAATTAAATTGTTAATTTTTTAAATAATTATACATCAAGGCAACTTCTGGCCCCTGCACTAGCCTATAACTGTATAGTTAAGCTTTTAACATCCCGTCAAGTAAATATCCCTTGTAAAGTTAAAAGTAAATTAAAGGGGTTGTAAAGGTTCATGTTTTTTCACCTTAATGCATCCTATGCATTAAGGTGAAAAAACATCTGACACTTATGGTCCCCCCCGTTTTACTTACCTGAGCCCGTTCACCTGCTGCGCTCGCCCCCGACGTCCTCTTCGCTGCTCAGCCTGGCCATTGATTGGCTATAGTGGATGGATTGAAAAAAGCAGCACAGCCATTGGCTCGCCCTGCGGGCAAAAAAACATCCAACGACACGGCGCGCCAGGGGGGCGGGGCCAAGTGATACAGTGAGCGGCTATAGCTGTCGGCTGTATCACGGTAGCGCGCCCACAAGAAGTAACCCCCATGCGAGGGAGCTCACATGAAGGGGGTTAATTCTTGCGGGGAGGAGCAGAGACAGCCGCCGAGGGACCCCAGAAGACCAGGTTCGGTTGCCACTCTGTGCAAAATGAGCTGCACAGTGAAGGTAAGTATAACATGTTTGTTATTTAAAAAAAAATAAAAAATATCCTTTACAACCCCTTTCATTGTAGTCAATGGATTAGAACATTTTTGTCACAACACAAACATATTAAGTGAACAGCTTCAGCCCCAGTATTCAAGTAATAATGTCAGATACATTTACATGTTCATTAAGCAGGAACATTTAACTTTGGTTTTCATGCAAATGAAAAGTGATAGGTCACCTTTAAAGCTAACATACTCGTGTCAACAAAGAGGTGCAATCCTCCCTCCTAATCTAATCTTCTCTGCCTACAATATGTTACTAGGATATGATGATTGAAATAGTTTCTATTGTGCACAAATGTTATATACAACAGGTATCTACTTATCTTCTTCTTTTGTTCAGCTTGACAGTTTCTTTCATATAGCATTTTGACAACAGACACATTAATCAAAGACAAAATAACGTACGGTTTCCATTTCAGGGACGATGACATTTTTCTATCTCTGCTTGGGTCATACACATCAATAGATTTGGAATGTGTGCAGTCACAGACTGCAAAATCAGAGAGAATGCTTTATAGTTTATACACCTATCAAGACTGCTCTCTGGAGGAGCCCAAGAACTTCTAGACATTTTTCTTTTGGAGATTATTTCACTACAAGTATCACAGCCTTCCTGAAGTTTTAAGATTACCAACAGACTTATCCTTATGTTACTGATTTCATTTCAGTTTACTGTGAATATATTACACATTTTCCTATTCAATTTTTTTTTACTATACTGTATATGCCATCTTTCGTTTATTTGTATTTTGAAAATGGTAGCTTTGTCAGTTAATGGATAATATTTGCAATAGAAAGCTAATAGCATTTTGTAGTGTTTAATTTGGACAGCCATATTTGTTAAGAATTAGGCACTCTCTTGTTATTGGCCATTTCTTAATTTAGCCATATCACAGAAGTATAGTAGAAACCAACCATATTTCTAAAGTTTTTGTTTGTTTTTTTTCGCCATCTCTGAGTTCTTGGTGAGATTGTCATTAACTTTGGCCTGTACACAACAGAAAGGAAAGGGAAATATTACCAAAGTAAGGGAAATACTGTATCCTCTTAGACATTTATCTCCTAAACAAGCACCCCTGTTTGAAGGTTTCCTTTATATTAAGCCCTGTACACACGATCGGATTTCCTATGGATTCTAATCCGATGGATTTTTCGATCGGAAATCCGATGAAGCTGACTTCCATCAGTCTTGCCTACACACCATCAGTCAAAAAACCGATCGTCCCAAACGCCGTGACGTACGACGGCACAATAAAGGGGAAGTTCAAATCCAATGGTGCCACCCTTTGGGCTGCTTTTGCTGATTTTGTGTTATCGCGTGTTAGTAAAAGTTTGGTGAGAGCTGATTTGCGCTTTTCAGTCTCCGTGCTTTTCAGTCCGTTACAGCATGACGAATGTGCTATCTCCATTACGAACACTAGTTTTACCAGAACGAGCGCTCCCGTCTCCTAATTCAGTCTGAGCATGCGTGGGTTTTTTCTCCGATGGATTTCCACACAGACGATCGGATTTTGCTATCGTTTTTTTTCTCCCATCGGATAAATTTAAAACATGTTCTATTTTTTCACACCGATGGAAAAAGGACCGATGGGGCCCATACACGATCAGTTCATCCGATGAAAACAGTCCATCGGACTGTTTTCATCTGTAAAACCGATCGTGTATACACGGCTTTACTGTTTTGTAGGACAACTCAAAAGTTTGGATTTTCCATCACTTTCAGACCAGTTGACAATGATTACTAGGACAAGCAGAAAAGGCGAATCTTGGTAATAGAAAAACAGGAGTTCTAATACCTCACTACTGTATTTACAACAACAACAATTGTGGTGGTTTTAGATTAAGTATAAACTGGAATGCTAGCACAAAAAATGTCCTCTACTGATGGATACAATGGGGCGGAGTTAAAGTTTTTTCAAGTTGTTATTTTTGTCCTACTGGCTGCACAGGAAACAAAAACTCTCAGGGACATAGACAGTACATTGTGACAGAGGTACTAGTGTATTAAAAAAAAAATCTAAAAAAAGGAATGGCTGGAGTTCTGATACAAACTATTGCAGTCATGCAGAAATAGTTACTTAGTTACACTGTTTATAATGAGTTTGAAAAAGACACAGGTCCATCTATTTCAGCCTTTGTGTGTGTTTCACACTGACCCTATAATGGCAGTCAGATAATCTATTTATCATCTCTGTTCAGATTTAAGAATTTCCATAGTCCTGCATGCTATGCTGACTGAGGAAGATATCTAAAAGTTTTTTGAATTCATCAACACATTTTTATTGCTCTAAGACCCCTTTCACACTGGGGCGCTTTGCAGGCGCTATAACGCTAAAAATAGCGCCATGCTAGCAGCATCTTTGGAGCGGTGAAGGAGCGATGTGTATACCACTCCTCCTGAAATCAATGGGCACCACGGCTATACCGCTGGCAAAGTGCCTCTGCAGAGGCGCTTTGTGATGGTTTTAACCCTTTCTCGGCCGCTAGCGGGGGTAAAAGCGCCCCGGTATCGGCCGAATAGCGCAGCGAAATTGACAGTAAATCGCCGCTAAAAATAGAGGCGCTTTACTGCCGACGAACCCACCGCCCCAGTGTGAAAGGGGCCTAACTCCTTTTGCAGTTTAAGATTAACCTCTTTTTGTCTAATCTTAAATTCTGGAAAATGTGTCTTTTTGAAAGCCTTAAGGGTAAACAAGTTATACTGTAATCGCCATTGATGTATGTGTACATTGTGGCCATATCCCCATTAGGAGCCTCTTCTCCAGAGTGGTGCATAATTGTAATCACTGCAATAATTTCTTATAGCTAAGGTCCTCCAAGCCCCTTTGGTTATCAAAACTGAGCTATATATACACAAGATGAGACCTAACCAGTATAATTAAAAAGTCAGCCAGAGGGCTTGGCTTATGGTGCAGAAAATATTTCTGAAAATACAACCATGGAGGTCCTTTTTTTAAGCTTGCTACCTAAAGTCATTTTAGGATGCTCCATTTATCTCTAACTTTGTCATTTGTACCAGTGTGTACCATGACAGCTGTGTTTTCCTCTAGATCCACCCAATAATCTGTCAAACCGATCCACAGTATGATAAATTCCAGCACCCGGTAAACATCAGACTGTTAGCAATAACGGTCCTGGTAACAGTATCTGTTTCTCCTGTCTATACATCTGTTTTTATCCTTATTGGAGCAATCCTTCTCCTGGTTGATAGAGGATCTGTACCGCTCCATTAATGCTACCTCTAAACTGATATTTATTGAGGTATAACAAGTTAGAGCAAGCCTCTTTAATCCTTTTCTCATTACCCTATTTTCTAACTGTAACCAAGATACTTACTCATTGATCCTGCAACTCCATTTCTCCATCCTCCTCTATACTGGCCCCAGCCACCACCTGATAAGTGAGTTCCAAACTCCTCTCCAAGTTGTTACATTGCTTAGCATAACAAGATGATTCTTTAGATCTAGAATCTGGGCTTCCAAACATCATCTTGCTCGTATCTTGCACAACAATATTCCTCTTTGAACGGTTGTTCAAGGAGCACATACATAGAGCAGGATGTACACACAATCACATTACTACTCAAAGACATTACCACTCAAAGACATAGTTAACCATAACTATATGGGGTATAATGTTGGGGAACCCATGTTCACCTGCCAGCCAAGTTGGTAAAAGCAAAGCAGTCTTTTATCGTTCAGAAGGAAAAGAAAAACTGCTTGATTGCAGCATAAAGTAAGCAAAAAAGACCACATGCCTGGCACACCACCAGTCCCATAACAGGGTTTTGTCCCTACCCACAGTGACTTGAAAAAAAAGTATTTATACCCCTTGAAATTTTCCACATTTTGTCATGTTACCACCAAAAACTTAAATGTATTTTATTGGGATTTTATGTGAAAGACCAACACAAAGTGGCACATAATTGTAAAGTGGAATGAAAATGATAAATGGTTTTAATTTGTATTTACAAATAAATATGTGAAAAGTGTGGTGTGCATTTGTATTCAGTCCCCTTTAGGCCCCATGCACACGAGACGCTGTTAATTGCTGTTAAACGCGTGTTCAGAGGCAGTTGGACGCTTTTTTCAACTGCCCCTGAGCCCATTCAATGTTATCCTATGTGTCCATGCACACACTCTCGTTTTTTGGCGTTTACAAGCAGTTGCGTTTAACCTCGTTTTTCCAGAAGCAAAAAAATGGGTTCAGACGCAAACGTTTTCCATGTTTCAGAAGCTAAACACGGCTAAACTCGGTACCGGCATTTTGCCGCGTTTGCGTTTATAAGCGTTTTTAAAGGTGACCTATTTTTTTACATTAGAAATCTCAAAAATGATGGCAAATTATGAAAAACCATTAAAAAATATAAAAAAAAAACTGTAATTGCTTGCATTGCACTGTAGACAATCCACAACTTGTGGCAGGTGACGTGGCAAGTGGACAATCCACAACTTGTGACAGGTAACGTGGCAAGTGGACAATCCACAACTTGTGGCAGGTGATGTTGCCAGGTGACGTGGCAGGTGGAAATCCACAAATTGTGGCAGGTGACGTGGCCAGGTGACGTAGCCAGGTGATATGGCAAGGGGACAATCCACAAATTGTGGCAGGTTACGTGGCCAGGTGACATGGCAGGGGATGTGGCAGGTGGACAATCCACAAATTGTGGCAGGTGATGTGGCCAGGTGACATGGCAGGTGACGTGGCAAGTGACGTGGCAGGTTACGTGGCAGGTGGACAATCCACAACTTGTGGCAGGTGACGTAGCCAGGTGACGTGGCAGGTGACGTGGCAAGTGGACAATCCACAAATTGTGGCAGGTGACGTGGCCAGGTGACGTGGCAGGTGACGTGGCAGGTGACGTGGCAAGTGGACAATCCACAACTTGTGGCAGGTGACGTGGCAGGTGACGTGGCAAGTGGACAATCCACAACTTGTGCCAGGTGATGTGGCCAGGTGATGTGGCCAGGTGACGTGGCAGGTGACGTGGCAGGTGGACAAATTACAAATTGTGGCATGTGACGTGGCCAGGTGATGTGGCAAGTGGACAATCCACAACTTGTGGCAGGTGACGTGGCCAGGTGATGTGGCCAGGTGACGTGGCAGGTGACGTGGCAAGTGGACAATCCACAACTTGTGGCAGGTGATGTGGCAGGTGACGTGGCAAGTGGAAAATCCACAACTTGTGGCAGGTGGACAATCCACAAATTGTGGCATGTGACATGGCCAGGTGACGTGGCAAGTGGACAATCCACAACTTGTGGCAGGTGACGTGGCCAGGTGATGTGGCCAGGTGACGTTGCAGGTGACGTGGCAAGTGGAAAATCCACAACTTGTGGCAGGTGACGTGGCAAGTGGAAAATCCACAACTTGTGGCAGGTGACGTGGCCAGGTGACGTGGCAGGTGGACAATCCACAAATTGTGGCATGTGACGTGGCCAGGTGACGTGGCAAGTGGACAATCCACAACTTGTGGCAGGTGACGTGGCCAGGTGATGTGGCCAGGTGACGTGGCAGGTGACGTGGCAAGTGGACAATCCACAACTTGTGGCAGGTGACGTAGCCAGGTGATGTGGCCAGGTGACGTGGCAGGTGGACAATCCACAAATTGTGGCAGGTGTCGTGGCCAGGTGACGTGGCAGGTGACGTGGCAGGTGGACAATCCACAAATTGTGGCAGGTGACGTGGCCAGATGATGTGGCCAGGTGATGTGGCAGGTGGACAATCCACAAATTGTGGCAGGTAACGTGGCCAGGTGACGTGGCAGGTGACGTGGCAGGTGGACAATCCACAAATTGTGGCAGGTGACGTGGCCAGATGATGTGGCCAGGTGGACAATCCACAAATTGTGGCAGGTAACGTGGCCAGGTGACGTGGCAGGTGATGTGGCAGGTGGACAATCCACAACTTGTGGCAGGTGACGTGGACAGGTGATGTGGCAGGTGACGTGGCAAGTGGACAATCCACAACTTGTGGCAGGTGACGTGGCAGGTGACGTGGCAAGTGGAAAATCCACAACTTGTGGCAGGTGACGTGGCCAGGTGACGTGGCAGGTGGACAATCCACAAATTGTGGCATGTGACATGGCCAGGTGACGTGGCAAGTGGACAATCCACAACTTGTGGCAGGTGACGTGGCCAGGTGATGTGGCCAGGTGACGTGGCAGGTGACGTGGCAGGTGGACAATCCACAAATTATGGCAGGTGACGTGGCCAGGTGACATGGCAGGTGACGTGGCAGGTGACGTGGCAAGTGGACAATACACAACTTGTGGCAGGTGACGTGGCAGGTGACGTGGCAGGTGGACAATCCACAAATTGTGGCAGGTGACGTGGCCAGATGATGTGGCCAGGTGGACAATCCACAAATTGTGGCAGGTGACGTGGCCAGGTGACGTGGCAGATGATGTGGCAAGTGATACGCTAAATATAAGTACACTGCTGCTCTCTCAGCTGCTGGTCTCCCAAAATGGCTGAAATGGTAAATAATACAGTTTTTTGAGCTTAGGGATGGTCTTATGATGTTTCTTAACTAAACGCCTATAGACGCAAACGCGGTAAAACGCCGTTAAAATCGTGGCAAAACGGGCGTTTTTAAATGCCGGTTTTAGCCTTTAAAAACGTGTGTTCAGCAGAGTTTGCACCGGCGTCTCGTGTGCATGGGGCCTTACTCTGATGCCCCTAACTAAAGTCTAATGGAACCAACTGCCTTCAGATGTCACCTAATTAGTAAATCGTGCCCACCTGTGTGTAATTTAATCTCAGTATAAATACAGCTGTTCTGTGAAGCCCTCAGGGTTTTTTAATGAATCTTAGTGAACAAACAGCATCTTAAAGGCCAAGTAACACACCAGACAGATTAGGGATAAAGTTGTGGAGAAGTTGAAAGCAGGGTTAGGTTGTAAAAAACTATCCCAAGCTTTTAACATCTCACTGAGCACTGTTTAGTCCATCATCTGAAAATGGAAAGAGTATGGCACAACTGCAAACCTATTAAAACATGTATGTCCACCTAAACTGACAGGCCGGGCAAGGAAAGCATTAATCAAAGAAGCAGCCAAGAGGCCCATGGTAACTCATGATGAGCTGCAGAGATTCACAGAACAGAAGGGAGAATCTGTCCACAGAACAACTATTAGTCGTGCACTCCACAAATCTGGCTTTTATGGAAGAGTGGCAAGAAGAAAGCCATATGACGTCCCGTTTATAGTTTGCAAGAAGCCATGTGGGTGACACAGCAAACATGTGGAAGAATGAGATGAGACCAAAATGTAACTTTTTGGCCTAAAAGCAAAATGTTATGTTGTGGGATGGAAAACTAACACTGTGCATCACCCTGAGCACACCATCCCCACCTTAAAACATGGTGGTGGCAGCATCATGTTGTAGGGATGTTTTTCTTTGGCAGGGACAGGGAAGTTGGTCAGAGTTGATGGAAAGATGGATGGAGCCAAATACAGGGCAATCTTAGAAGAAAACCTGAGTCTTCAAAAAACTTGAGACTGGGGCAGAGGTTCACCATCCAGCAGGACAACGACCCTCAACATACAGCCAGAGCTACAATGGAATGGTTTAGATCAAAGCACATTCATGTGTTAGAATGGTCCAGTCAAAGTCCAGACTTAAATCCAATTAAAAATCTGTGGCAAGACTTGAAAATTGCTGTTCACAGACACTCTCCATCCAATCTGATAGAGCTTAAGCTGTTTTGCAAAGAAGAATGGGCAAAGATGTGCAAAGCTGGTAGAGACATACCCAAAAAGACGTGAAGCTGTAATTGCAGCGAAAGGTGGTTCTACAAAGTATTGACTCAGGGGGGCTGA
Source organism: Rana muscosa (assembly GCA_029206835.1). Lineage (NCBI taxonomy): Eukaryota > Metazoa > Chordata > Amphibia > Anura > Ranidae > Rana > Rana muscosa. The sequence continues at coordinate 161,121,173 of CM055120.1, forward strand.
ATACAAATGCACACCACACTTTTCACATATTTATTTGTAAAAAAATTGAAAAGCATTTATAATAGGGCTGTTACTGATTAAAATTTTCGTGTTCGATTAATCGTTTTTTTTTTTAATCGATTAATCGTCTAATTTTGATTAATTATAACGCACATACAGATGCAACTACTTTTAGCTGATCTCCTTGCAGGCTGATTCGCAGTGCAGCTACCAACCACTGGAAAAATGGATAGCAGGATACAAAAAACACACAAAGGCAGCGCTCGATGGGAATAGCATTAAAACTTTTATAGTCTTCAAGTAGGTAACAAAATAAATATTGCACTGGAGATAAAATCGATGTAGCTACATAAACTGTAAAAATGGTGCGAGGAATTTCAAACGGTAGCAAAAGCAGTCATAAAAACATGTAGCCAAGTATGATACTGGTATAAAAATGTGTACAACGATACCACTGCTGAATCCAGATGAGGAGGTGTTAACATCAGTCCGTCGGCATGTAGATGTCCTGTGAAGGGAACTATCACAACTCCCAGTGGATGGCTGTAGAATCCCAGGTTGATAGAGGGAAGTGATTGAGGGAAGTGTAACAGCCCTTGAATGTGGCAGATAGTAAGGTCCCGCCGGCATGCAGATATGAAGGCACAGCAAAGGAGCCCTTCAGATGGACACGGCAAGCCCCGCGGGTGTCCGTGATGTCACCGGATCTCCGACGGAACTCCCTGAAGACCCGGAAGCCGGCGGAGAAGTGAGTACCGATCAAAAGAATTTCGATCGATCAAAAGAATTTCGATCGATCAAAAAGATTAATCGATTAATCGAGGAATTAATAGTTAATTTCCACAGCCCTAATTTATCATTTTCCTTCCACTTCACAATTGTGTGCCACTTTGTGTTGGTCTATCACATAAAATCCCCAAAAATACATTTACGTTTTTGATTGTAACATGATAAAATGTGGAAAATTTCAAGGTATGAATATTTTTTTAAGGCACTGTATCTCCGAGTTTCGAAGGCCAGGCCACCAGCAGTGTCTCAGTGACACACAGTCCGCCACTCTGCCTCCTAAGTGTGTCACACCTCATAGTCTACCTCACAGACACCTGCTTATGGTTTACTGTTCCTTTTCAGTCCTCTCCTGCAGGCAAACCCCTTTAGAACCAAAGTCCCTGTAACCAGGGTTAAAGGCAGTTTCCCACCAAAAGTCTGTCTGAGCTTCTGACTTCTGGCTCCCATATAAGGACTTTACAATCTTGGAAAACTGTAAATAAGTTTTACCATTTCTAACCAGAATCCCTCACCCTGCATGGGTGAGAATCACTGAGTTCAAGGCATCCAAAGTGTATTAAAATCGCCCAAGCGGAAACATACCAGCCTTCCACAATGTGCAAAAAACAAAGACCTTGTCCTTTAACCCTTTTACTGGCAGAGCCATTTTTACTTTTTTTTGCACGTGCGTTGAACCACTTAAAGACCAGGCACTTTTACCCCCTTCCCGCCCAAGCCGATTTTCAGCTTTTACACTTCAAATGACAATCGCGCTGTCATGCAACACTGTACCCATAAGAAATTTGTATAATTTTCTTTTGGTGGTATTTATTCACATCTGGGTTTTTTAATTTTTTGCTTAATAAACAAAAAGAGACTGAAGATTAAAAAAAACAAAAAACAAAACAAAAAAAAAAAATACCTTTCTTCATTTCTGTATAGAATTTTGCAAATAAATAATCTTTCTTCATAAATTTAGGTCAGCATAGATTTATTTTGTGAAAATAACCCAAATCACTGTATTAGTCTGTAGGAAAGTTATAGAGTCCACAAACTATGGTATACAGTATACAGTATCTGAAAATTATTCAATACTGACACCCTTCTCATTTTTTGAGGCCCAAAAATGCCAGGACAGTACAAATACACCTAAACGACCCCTTTTTGGAAAGTAGACAGTCCAATGTATTTAGTAAGAGGCATGGTGAGTTATTTGAAGTTGTAATTTTTTATCCCAATTATTTGGAAAATTAAGAAATTAAAAAAATATATTTTTTTGTTTACATACAGTTGCTAGTGCATTTCTTTAAAAAAAATTAAAAAATTATATTATGATTACATACTGTCGCTAGTGCAGTACAGTGTGTTGTCAAATAACTGATGTGGTGGTGATCAGGTACACTGACTGGTGACAGTGTGTAAAAAAAAAAAGTAATAGTTTATTTTCAAATTAGTCTTTTTTTTTATTATTACATTTGTTTTTCATGATTTCTTTTTCTTTTAACACATTTTGACCAGAGCAATACAATGTTACCATAACACTGTACTACTCTAGGGAAGTGATCAGGATTTTTTTTTTTTACAAATTATGATTGTGATCTGCTCTGATTGGTGACATGAAACTGGTGTACACAGTCGGCAACAGATCGAGCCGCTGTGTGGCCCCATGTCTGCACGAAAGGCGCATTCTTGGAGGATGTCATATGACGTCCTCTCTGAACAACATTGCCCCCTCCTGATCGTCATTGTACTATGGGCAGGGGGGAAGGTGTTAACCACTTAAGGTCTGTCCTATAGCAGTTTTACTGCTACAGGATGGCACCTCTGATCCGACTCTTTCAGGTAAGGGTCGTGCATGCGTGCCACCAGTGGCTTGCTTAGTTGTTCGGTAAGTACCACAGACTCAATGTCCACTGGCACTCAGCAATCATCAGGCAAAGAGACAGAATGGTGATCTGCCTATTTAAACAAGGCAGATTCCTGTTCTGCCAGGAGGGAAGGGATGGAATTTGTTTCCCAGCAAAGCAGGGAATAAATTGCATTGCTTCCCCATAGTAAAAGCACCACACACTGTACACATAAACACTGTCTAGGCACACAGTTAACCCTTTCATCACCCCTGATGTTAACCCCTTCCCAGCCAGTGTGATTAGTACAGTGGCATATTTTTTAGCACTGATCACTGTATTAGTGTTACTGGTCCCCAAAAAGTGTCAGTTACAGTGCCTTTAATACCCCTTGAAATTTTGCACATTTTGCCATGTTACAATCAAAAACATAAATGTATTTTATTGGGATTTTATTTGATAGACCAACACAAAGTGGCACATAATTGTGAAGTGTAAGGAAAATGATAAATGCTTTTCCAAATTTTTTACATATAAAAAAACTGAAAAATGTGGCGTGCATTTGTATTCAGCCCTTCTGAGTAAATTTTTGGTAGAACCGCCTTTCACTGCAATCACATCTGCAAGTCTTTTTGGGTATGTCTCTACCAGTTTTGCACATCTAGGGAGTGAAATTGTTCCCCATTCTTCTTTGCTCTGTCAGATTGGGTGGAGAGTGTCTGGGAACAGCAATTTTTTATTCTTTCCACAGATTTTCAATAAAAGTTTTGATTGAGCATCAATGAAAAACAGATAAATCAATAAAGCAATTAACAAGACATGTCAACATTAGAGCAATTAGTTGTGAGTTAATCTCAATATCAACAGCGGAGTAAAATAAGAAATCTCGTACCATACATCTAGGCTTAACATATCTGATTAAAATAAAAAATGAGAGAAATCCATATCCAGAGGATATGGATGAAAAAAAAATTCAATAAGGAAAAACATATGAAAATATGAAGTAAGTTCAAAGCAAGAAGTTAAAGAAAATTAAGAAAAGAAAAAGAGAAGGGGCATTCCCAAAGGGGGGTACAGAAAAGGTCATAAGCAACCATTGACAGAAAGAGAACAGGTTCCTGGGTAGGGCTGAACAAGGTCATTAAGCAATTGGGAGCCTGCTCACCCTGTTGTCAAGCTATCATAAGCTTCAGAAAATTTAAACTGAAACCAGACATTTTATTAAACTTGTCAGTTGTTTCATTAGCTATGGCAATTGTTTCTTCCATCTCAGAAATATAATTAACAGTTCTTATCCATTCCTTAGTTGAGGGTACACTCAGCATTTTACAGTGTTTGGGGATCAAAGATTTTGCTGGGATGAGAAGGTGTTTAGTTAAGGATCTCTTATGTCTACCTATGGGGTAGTTGGAAATGTGGAGGAGACAGCATGTCTGTAATGTGAAGGACCAATTCCCGAATGTTATTGCAGAAGGGGGATAATTTGGGGCAGTCCCACCATATGTGCATCATGTCTCCTCTGGCTAAACCACATCTTCAGCGCAAATTAGAAGCCAGCTGATCCCACTTTTTTACCTTCACTGGTGTAGTGTACCACTGCAACAGTAGTTTGTATGATTTTTCTTGCAACCTCATGCTAATTGAGCATTTGTGTGCTAGAATACATACGTGCTCCCATTGGACATCTGAAAAGTGCGTGTGGAGATCAGTTTCCCATTGGCTCCTAAACCTGACTCAGTCTTCTGTGCCCGATTGTTGGAGCCAAGCATACATTAAGGAAGTCGTTCTTTCAATCTGTTTGCCAGTCAGACAGACAGACAGATTCAAACACTGTGGGTTTCTGAGTCATATCTCCCTTCCTTTCAGAAGAAAGGAGGTAGTGGAAAAATTTGCCTATAATTCCAGTGTGTAAGAGAGGAAGGTGAGAGGTAACTCAGCAATCTATTGTATTGCAATATTATACCTGCAGCCACACAGTGTGAGCCTAATAGAGGCGATGCATCCCCTGATTAAAAAAAAAAATTGAGCCTAATCCTGGGTTATTGAAAAATGGTGTTAATGGATGTGGAGATGTGGAAATTTGGTGAGACTGGGCAGTTCTGTGAAATACCCTTAAAGTGGCTCCAATTATGGGATGCCGCCTTAGGTCTAAACACTTAGACCTAGGGTTCCAGGGAGCAAATTTCAAGGGAACTTCAGTAAAACTCTCCTCTAAAGACACCCAGTTCTTATGAGCAAAATTACAGAAAATTCTAGCCAGATGCTGACAGGCTACGTACTTACCGAGGCCGAGATGCCGAGAGTGGTTCACCCTTGCACCCAAGCGCACTCCGCCCCCTGGAGGTGAGACAGGGAGGGGACAGCATGAGGGAGCACTGGCCACCAGCAGGTAGAGGTGTCTTGCTGAAGAATCTAGCAGGGATGAGTCTGAAGAACAGGCCAGGAGTCAAACACCAAGGGTAGACAGGGTCAAACAGCAACCAGTAGCAAGGCACAAGTCCGTTTAGGGGTTTAGCAGGAAGCACCAGTATAGTCAGGTTAAGCAAGAAGTCCAGGGTACAGGCAGAAGGTAGAGGGCTGGAGACAGGCAGCAGATCCGGGTCACAGGCCGAGGGTCAAGCACTAGGAGAGAGGTAGAAGTCCGTTTAGCAAGCCAAGGGGTCAGGTTCAGGAGAAGCAGAAGCGTAGTCAAATCCGGTCCGGGTCACAGCAGGAGAACTTTAACTTCTTTCAGGCACAAGAAACACAGTAAAGCTGACAAACCAGCAACCAGATAGTGTTACTGCGTCTGTTTAAATAGGCCCGCCTGTAGACCCATTGGCGAGCTATTGCGCACGCGCATTCGTCGTTGCGCCGGTGCGCGCACCCGAGCACGCCGAAGCGCCGTCCCGCCACGCACGCGCATGCGCCGATGCGCCGTTTTGCCGCGCATGCGCACTGAGCGCAGATTGGTGACAACAGACGGGGAATTTCCCTGACAGTGCCCCCCCTGAGGGGCGGACTCCGGACGCCCAGACTGGCCATTAATTCCGGATGTTCTTGGTGAAAGGCTCGTATTAGGCGAGGAGCATGCAAGTTCCTGGATGGTTCCCAGGAGTTGTCCTCCGGGGGGTACCCCTTCCATTTAACCAAGTATTGTAACTGTCTGCCTTTTTTCCTACAGCCCAGGATGGATTCCATCTCAAATTCTTTTTCCCCATCTACTTCAACTGGTGGTGGAGGAGGTTCATCTCTTCCAGGAAAGGCGTTGGGAATGACGGGTTTTAATAAAGATGAGTGGAACACTGGGTGAATCCTATAGGAATCAGGTAATGCTAGTTCAAAAGCCACAGGATTAATAGCTCGTTTGATCTTGAAGGGCCCGATAAATCTAGGGCCGAGCTTTCGAGAGGGAATAGGCAATCTGAGGTTGGCGGCGGAAAGCCAAACTTTTTCCCCGACTCTGAACGCCGGGTTTTCCTTCCTTCCCCGGTCATAAAATTTCTTGTAGGATCCTTGGGCATTCCGCATCATCTCCTGGAGTCTTTGGAAATTCGCCTGGACAGAAGCCACTCGGTCCTGGACCGCGGGAACAGGGCTCTCGGGGATGTTTTCAGGGAGAAAGGAGGGATGAAAACCGTAATTGGCCCAAAAGGGGGTTTGATTGGTAGCAGAATGCATTGAATTGTTATAGGCAAACTCTGCGTAAGGAAGTAGAGATGCCCAGTCATCCTGGGAAGCAGAGCAGAAACAACGGAGGTATTGCTCCAGGGTCTGATTGGTTCTTTCCGTCTGGCCATTGCTTTGGGGGTGGTACGCTGACGAGAGGCAGGTTTTGACTTCTAGTGACTTGCAGAGTTCCTTCCAGAATTTTGAAGTGAACTGGACCCCTCTGTCGGAGGTGATACTCTTTGGTATTCCATGAAGCCTGGTTATCTCCTTAAAAAAGATTTGAGCGGTATCCATGGCTGAAGGTGTCCCAATCATCGGTAAAAAGTGAGCCATTTTTGAGAGGCGGTCCACAACGACCAGAATCGTGGTAAACCCTCCGGAGGAAGGCAAGTCCACGATAAAGTCCATGGACACGTCCGCCCAAGGGCGCTCAGGAATGGGTAAGGGTTTGAGCAGGCCCCAACTCTTGGTGTTTGGCCCCTTGTTACGCTGACACTGAGTGCAGGAAGCGACATAAGACTTACAATCTTGCCTCCAGCCTGGCCACCAGAAGGAGCGGGAGACAAGTTCCGACGATTTACGTGCTCCGAAGTGACCTGCCAGTTTGAGATCGTGGAAGGTCCTCAAGACCAGCGGTCTTGTTTCCAGAGGGACGAAAATCTTGTCCTGAGACCAGAATAGGCCGTCCCGCTTCTCCAGGGAGGTAGTAACCGGATCAGAGCAGAGCCCGGAAGCGATTTTAATAGAGGTGAGTAGATCGGCCCGGGGAATCAACAGAAAGTTCTGAGCTGACAGAATGGTGCCCGGTTGGGCCGACTGAGGGGTTTCCGGAAACATCCTGGATAGCGCATCCGCCTTCCCATTCTTGGAGCCGGGTCTATAGGAAATGTGAAAGTTGAACCGGGTGAAGAAAAGGGCCCAACGGGCCTGCCTGGGGCGTAGACGTTGAGCTGTTCTTAAGTACTCTAGATTTTTATGATCTGTGAAGATCATGATGGGGTGTACTGCCCCCTCCAGAAGGTATCGCCATTCCTCCAGTGCGAATTTTATGGCCAGTAATTCCCGGTCCCCTACATCATAGTTTCGCTCCGGGGGAGTCAACTTTTTAGAGGCAAAGGCTACTGGATACAGGAGAGCCTTGGGGCCTCGTCTTTGAGAGAGGATGGCTCCGATGGCTGTCTCAGAGGCGTCCACTTCCAGGGTGAACGGCAGTAGAGGATCCGGGTGCTGAAGTACTGGTGCTGAAGTGAAGACATCCTTGAGGCGAGAGAAGGCCTCCTGGGCTTCTGGAGACCAGTGAAAACGGTTATTTTGCCGGGTAAGTTGGGTTATTGGGGCCACAATGGAGGAAAAGCCCACGATGAATCTCCTATAGAAGTTGGCGAAGCCTATAAACCGCTGTACCCCCTTCTTGTCGGTTGGGGCTGGCCAGTCCTGAATGGCCTTCACCTTCTGCGGGTCCATTGCGACCCCATCGATGGAAATGATAAAGCCGAGGAACTGTACGGTGGTCTTTTCGAACTCGCATTTCTCAGCTTTGAGGTAGAGTTTGTGCTTCCGAAGGATGGTGAGGACCTTCATGACATGAGCCCGGTGGAGTTCGATGTTGGTGGAAAAGATGAGGATATCGTCCAGGTACACTACTAAGAAGTCATCAAGGTGCTGTCTGAAAATGTCGTTGACTAGGTGTTGGAAGGTGGCTGGAGCATTACAAAGACCGAACGGCATGACCGAATACTCAAAGTGTCCGAAACGAGATCTGAAGGCGGTTTTCCACTCGTCTCTGGCCCTGATTCTGATAAGATTGTAGGCCCCCCGTAGATCCAGTTTGGAAAAGACCCGAGCAGATCGGAAGCGCTGAAATCGCTCCGGAATAAGGGGTAGTGGGTACCTGTTCTTAATGGTTATCTTGTTTAGGTCCCGGTAATCGATACAGGGTCTTAAGGACCCGTCTTTCTTTTCCACAAAGAAGATTCCTGCACCGGCTGGAGAGGAGGAAGGGCGAATAAATCTCTTCTGGAGGTTTTCATCAATATAAGCCTTGAGGGCTTTCAACTCGGTTTCGGACAATGGAAAGATACGTCCGAACGGAATTTTGGAGCCCGGCAAGAGATCGATAGGGCAATCATAGGGCCGATGCGGTGGTAGATGGTCGGCTTGCTGCTTATCGAACACGTCCCGGAATTCTAGATAGATGGAAGGAACATGCTGTAGGTTGTCCGGCTTGGCAATCATGGAAGCGCAGACCGTAGAGGCAGAGGCAAGACAGTTCTGGGAACAATAGGAGGAGGTGAAGCTAACCTCTTTCTTCACCCAATTTATGAGGGGCTCGTGTGCCTGTAGCCAGGGAAGACCCAGGATGATGGGGAACATCGGGGAAGGTATGAGGTCTAACCGGAGAAGTTCTTGATGACCCGAGTCAGAGATGGCAAGGATAGGTTTGGTTTCCTGCGTGATCAGCCCTGAACGGGGCAAGGACCCATCCGCCAGGTGGATCTGAAGGCAGTGGTCCTTAGGTTGAGTGGGGACATGGAATCTTGAGGCTAAGGCAGAGTCCAGGAAGCAGCTGCAGGCTCCAGAATCAATAATTGCCGGGAGGCGGATTGCCCCTTCCGGCAGCTGTAGAGACACAAAGAGAATGACATAAGACTGAGGGTTGTCAAAGAGTTGATAGTTTAAAGTGTCTTTAGAGATAGACTTACTAGGTCTTACGGGGCAGTTGAGGAGGAAGTGGCCGGCACCCCCGCAATATAGGCACAGATTGGCCTGGCGCCTTCGCTGTTTTTCCTCAGGAGTCAGGGGAGCCCGAACCAACCCGAGCTGCATGGGTTCTGGCTCAGGAAGAGGTGTGACTGCAGGCGCAGAGGTTGGTGGGTAGTGAGGTATAGTCCTGGATGGAGGCCAGTTGGGACGAGGAGATTGAAATCGCTCTGCCCGTCGTTCACGAAGACGCCTATCGAGTTGTATGGCGGATTGGATCAGGTTCTCCAAGGTAGTGGGGGTTTCGATCCTGGCCAGCTCGTCCTTGAGAGTCTCAGATAGTCCCTGGCGGTACTGGTATCTGAGGGCCGCCTCATTCCATTTGGTGTCGGCGGACCATTTCCTAAATTCCGACGTATAGTCTTCCACCGGCCTTCTCCCCTGAGTTAGGTTATGGAGGACGGACTCGGCCGTGGCTGATCGCTGGGGATCATTGTATAATTGAGCCATATGTTCAAAAAATGTCTCTACTGAGTCCAATATGGGGCTTTGTTGCTCCATCAGGCCATGGGCCCAGGCTTGAGGGTCATCCGTTAAGAGAGAGATGATAAACCCCACCTTTTCTGCTTCCGAAGAGAAGGTCCTTGGTTGGAGGGCAAGGTAGAGGGAGCAGGCGTTTTTAAAGGCCCGGTATTTTTTGCGGACACCCGAAAAACGTTCCGGAATAGGGACCCTGGGTTCAGGGGTGGCCATCACTACTGTAGAACTCGTAGGTACTTGGGAGTTGGTGGCGGTGTTGGCAGAGGTGGCAGCTGTGGGGCCTGGCCCTAGGAGACCGGTGAGCTGTTGAAGACGGCCATCAATCTGGGTATATCCCTCTTGGAGTCTTTGGACAGTGTCTGTTAGGGTGGAGACCTGCTGGCAGAGGGTGTCAAATGGGGAACGCACTCTGTCGGCCTCAGACATCTGGCTGGTTTGTACTGACAGGCTACGTACTTACCGAGGCCGAGATGCCGAGAGTGGTTCACCCTTGCACCCAAGCGCACTCCGCCCCCTGGAGGTGAGACAGGGAGGGGACAGCACGAGGGAGCACTGGCCACCAGCAGGTAGAGGTGTCTTGCTGAAGAATCTAGCAGGGATGAGTCTGAAGAACAGGCCAGGAGTCAAACACCAAGGGTAGACAGGGTCAAACAGCAACCAGTAGCAAGGCACAAGTCCGTTTAGGGGTTTAGCAGGAAGCACCAGTATAGTCAGGTTAAGCAAGAAGTCCAGGGTACAGGCAGAAGGTAGAGGGCTGGAGACAGGCAGCAGATCCGGGTCACAGGTCGAGGGTCAAGCACTAGGAGAGAGGTAGAAGTCCGTTTAGCAAGCCAAGGGGTCAGGTTCAGGAGAAGCAGAAGCGTAGTCAAATCCGGTCCGGGTCACAGCAGGAGAACTTTAACTTCTTTCAGGCACAAGAAACACAGTAAAGCTGACAAACCAGCAACCAGATAGTGTTACTGCGTCTGTTTAAATAGGCCCGCCTGTAGACCCATTGGCGAGCTATTGCGCACGCGCATTCGTCGTTGCGCCGGTGCGCGCACCCGAGCACGCCGAAGCGCCGTCCCGCCACGCACGCGCATGCGCCGATGCGCCGTTTTGCCGCGCATGCGCACTGAGCGCAGATTGGTGACAACAGACGGGGAATTTCCCTGACAGATGCGTAGCATAATAGTACAAATTTAAGTTTTGGAAACCCAGGCCACCTGCCATCTTAGGTTTCATAAGTAGGTGTATATTAATACGGTTTTTTTTATGAGCCCATAGGAATTTCCAAAGAACAGATTGTAATTGTTTAAAAAAACTGTCAGGAACGTCGACCGGCAAAGTATGGAAAAGATACAACATCTTTGGGAGTATGGTCATTTTAACAATTGCAGCTCTGCCAAACCAAACCATTTGGAGAAGTCCTGTTCTATCTGATGTAGCAAGGGTCTGAAGTTATGTTTAAAATGTTGTTGATTATAAGTGTAAGCCAAATGCTGAGATATTTGAGAGCATTGGGTACCCATTTAAAGGAGTTATTCTGTTGTGCCCTCATCATTACACTTGGGGGAAGGGTCAGATTCATGGCTTCCGATTTACTGTAATTGATTTTAAGATTGGAGATGTATCCAGAGTTAGTTAAAGCTTGTAGTAAGTTAGGGATAGATGTATGTGGTTGTGTCAGGGAGAATAAAAGGTCATCTGCGTATGCAGCAATTTTATAGGTTCTTCTACCTATCTCAAAACCTGTGATCGTGGGAGTCATAGTAACTCTACGAATAAATGGCTCTAGGGTTAATATGAATAGTAGGGGTGACAACGAACACCCCTGTTTGGTATCGTTTTTAATTGCTACTGGCTCCGAAAGGGTGTCATTGATCTTCAGCCTAGCAAGCAGATCCTGATATAGAGAAGAGATTGAGGTAAGCATATGAGGTTTCAAACCAATGTAAGAGCAAGTCACTAGCAAAAAGTCCCATGACACCCTGTCAAACGCTTTTTCCATGTCGGTTGACAGGAGGAAACCATCAAAGTTGTCTCTACGGCAGCGATAGATTTGATTAAGAACCTTTGTCACATTGTCCCTGGCTTCTCTTCCTGGCATTAAGCCAACTTGTCTTATTAGTTTGGGGAGAAACATATGCAAGTGTTTAGCTACAATTCTAGCAAGTAATTTCAAGTACCGTATATATTGAGCAGATAGGCCTATAGCTGAAACAATATGTTGGATCTTTGCCAATTTTGTGAAGTACTGTGACATGTGCCCAAAAAAATGCGCTCTGAATTTTTTGGGGGTCCATCAAAAAGTTCAAAATCTTGGCCCGGGCGAGATTTATTTTTAAAGATCTCCTGGATGCTATAGGTGCTGGAAGTCGCTGACGAGTGGCGTGATCATGTCCCCGAGGAATATCTCAGCAGGTTGCTCATTATAGGGGGAGAAGAGGGTCAGAGGAATGCTAAGAGGCTGCGGGTCTCCTGTAGCTCTGTCTTCAAGCAGCCATCTTCGTTGCGCGCCAAGCCACGCCTCCCTTGCCACAGATTCTCAATTGGATTTAGGTCTGACTGGGCCATTCTAACGCATGAATACAGTTTGATATAAATTATTCCATTGTAGATCTGGCTGTATGTTTAGGGTTGTTGTCCTGCTGGAAGGTGAACCTCCGCCCCAGTCTCAAGTTTTTTGCAGACTCTAACAAAGTTTTTTGTTCTTCTAAAATTACACTGTATTTGGCTCCATCCATCTGTCCATCAACTCTCACCAGCTTCCCTTTCGCTGCTGAAAAAAAGCATCCCTAAAAAAGCGACCTACCCTGGTTCGCATCCTTCTTAGAAAACCGCTCCCATACAGTGAAACTAGGAACCTTCACCTCTGAAACTCAAGGATCACCCCTTTCACCCGTGCTCTTTAACATCTACCTCTGCCCACTCCTCATAATCATCAGCAAACAGGACCTGTGCTACCACTCATACGCTGACAACACCCCACTCTACTTTCGTATCACCGGAAAAAAAGACCAATATCACAGACTGGAAAAGTGTCTCACATTGATCGATGATTGGATGACTGAGAGCTCCCTCAAACTCAATGGATCCAAAACAGAACTTCTTCTCCTCCACGCAAACCTAAAGACAAAAGCAATGACTTCTTGTACACCACCCACCATTTTTGGACAGACCATTACCCCGAGCACCAAAGTCAAAAGTCTCGGAGTCATCTTTGACTCGGAGATGTCGATGGATGCACAAATAGGATCAGTAGTCAGCGGATCGCACCATCTCCTCCGCCTGCTGCGTAGACTCATCCCCTTCATCCCGGAAGAGCACACAGGAGTAGTAGTTGGAACAATCATCAACTCCCGACTCGACTATGCAAACTCCCTCTACATAGGACTTCCTAAATATCAAATTTCCCGCCTACAAGTCATCCAGAACACAGCAGCCAGACTGGTAACAGGGAAAAAACCTTGGAAATCAATCACCCCTTCACTGAGGACCCTGCATTGGTTAACCGTAAAGGATCGGGTCACGTTCAAGACCCTCTGCCTGATCCACAAGTGCACACAAGGAAACACTCCTCAATATTTATGCGAGAAGATAAAACACTACACCCCCAAACGCATTCTCCGATCAACCAATCAAAACCTCCTCCACATCCCCAAGTCCCGCTACAAATGGAAGGGAGAACGAAGATTTGCAGTCGAAGGACCACGGCTATGGAATGCTCTACCCACAGACATCCGTATGGAAGAAAACCATCGAGCCTTCAGGAAAAAACTTAAGACCCACCTCTTCTGAAGGATCAGGACGACACCGGATGCAAAGCGCCTTGAGGCGATTTAGTTCGCCTTTGCAGCGCTATATAAGTTATCATTCACTTACTCACTCACTTACAACATGATGATGCCACCACCATGTTTCAAGGTGGGGATGGTGTGTTAAGAGTGATGTTCAGTGTTAGTTTTCCACCACACATAGCATTTTGCTTTTAGGCCAAAAATTTTCATTTTGGTCACATCTGACCAGAGCACTCTTCCACGTTTGCTGTGTCCCCCACATGGCTTCTCGCAAACTGCAAACTGGACTTTTTATGGTTTTCTTTCAACATTGGCTTTCTTCTTGCCACTCTTCCATAAAGGCCAGATTTGTGGAGTGCACGGCTAATAGTTGTCCTGTGAACAGATTCTCCAATCTCTCCAGCTCCTCCAGAGTTACCATTGGCCTCTTGGCTGCTTCTCTGATTAATGCTCTCCTTGCCTGTCAGTTTAGGTGGAAGCCATGTCTTGGTAGGTTTACAGTTGTGCCTTACTCTTTCCATTTTTAGATGATGGATTGAACAGTGCACTATGAGATGTTCAAAGCTTGGGATATTTTTTTATAACCTAACCCTGCTTTAAACCTCTCCACAACTTTATTTAATTGGTTCCACTATATTTTAGTTAGGGGTATCAGAGTAAAGAGGGCTGAATACAAATGCACGCCACACTTTTCAGATATTTATTTGTAAAAAATTTGGAAAACCATTTATCATTTCCTTTCACTTCACAATTATGTGCCACTTTGTGTTAATCTATCACACAAAATCCCAATAAAATACATTTACGTTTTTGGTTGTAACATGACAAAATGTGGAGTTATGAATACTTTTTCAAGGCACTGTAGTGCCAGAATGTCCAGCGAAATATAAGTTGCTTATCGCCACCATATCTAGTAAAAAATTAAAATAAATAAAAATATCCCGTAGTTTGTAGACGCTATAACTTTTGTGCAAACCAATTAATATACGCTTATTGGGATTTATTTTTTACCAAAAATATGTAGCAGAATACATATTGGACTTCTTTAGCAGAAAGTAAAAAGTAGTTTTTCCCAAAACTGTCAGTCTTTATTTGTTTATAGCACAAAAATAAGAAAACACAAAGATAATCAAATACGACCAAAAGAAAGCTCTATTTGTGGGGAAAAAGTACATACATTTTATTTGGGTACAGCATCGCACGGCCGCGCAATTTTCAGTTAAAGTAACGCAATGCCGTATCTTCCGGAAGTCAAGTGGTTAAAAAATAATTTTAGGCAGCAAGATTAGGTAAAACCCCTAAACATATATTTTCTGAAAGCAGACACCCTAGAGAATAAAATAATGGTAGTTCCAATTTTTTATGTTACACGATATTAGTGCAACGGTTTAGGAAATGCTAACTTTTTGTAAATAATTTTAGGGCACGCGAATGCAAATTTTTTGGTAAAGTATAAAAGATTAGGTTGCACAAAGTAAATATATATCCAACCTTTCAAGCCCTAAAATTGTCTGCACCCGTGAAATGGCAACAATCTTCAGTACCTTATATTTTTCACAGGCGACATTTTAAAAGCTCCTACAAGTTGTCAGTTTAGCGTTAACCCTGAATAGTGAATCTAAAATTATTGTTCTCACTCTGGCATGTTCAGCGGTATGTAACATGTGTGGTGGAATCAACATTTTAGGGTGTAGGCGCCCCCAAAGCATGCATTTACGTGTGTATGTGCATGTATGTGGGTGTGGGAGGAGTTATTTTTTTATTTTGGGGGGGGATTTTAAGTGCTTGGGTGGAACAAATTTTTGGAAAAAAATTTATTACCTTTTTTTTTTAATCACATGGTGACATGGCACTGCATTTGATTCTTACCCAGCCATACAAGCTGGGGAAAGTGACACGGGGACCTGGAAGTTACATTTTACACATCGCTTCCATGTCAGTAAGGGGATGGGACAGACAGCTAACGGATGTTCGCTGGGCTGTATCTGCCTCTACCTGGTCGAATCTGCCATGCCGCACCGATGGGCAGTTAGCTTGTAACTACACACTCTCAGCAGCTGTGTGTAAAATCGTCCACTGCTAGTGACATCGTTTTTAGTGGTAAGTTTTCTGTATGAAAAAATAAACTGTATAAAGTGTGCCATGGTGCCAAAGTTGCTGGTGGGTATGGTGAATAAACATGGCGTTCTAAAGGACATTGTTTATTGGGACACTTCTTTACACAGCTTCTAAGAAATCATCTTTCAATGTTGAATGTGGAAATCTGAGTGATATCAACTACTACACATATTTCCTCACTACATGTGTTATTTAGGTGAAAAAAGCAACTCAGGTTTTTCATTATTTGAACTAAAAGTGATTTTAAAGTCAATTTATTTTTCTCTATAAAAATAACAAACATGTTATACAGGCATACCCTACTTTTAAGTACACAATGGGACTAGAGCATGTATGTAAAATGAAAATGTACTTAAAGTGAAGCAATATTTTTTTTTCAATTCTAAATGCATATACTGCATTGCAATAGTCATTTACAGGCATAACTGATATGAATAATGCATTGATAACTAAAATAAACACAATATTAAAATAAAAATTGTAAGCTTACCCCATCTGATTGTTGTCGCAAGGCCAGAGCAGCTGAGAGAATTTATTGTAGTAGGAAGGGGGAAGCCATACAGGTATTTTCTGTTTCACTAGGCGGGGCGCTTTCTTGCTGGCAAATTGGGTGTACTACAAGTAGAAATCAGAGTAGGAGCAAGACTTGATGGTGATGTCAGAGCTGGAAATGGACTGTCAGGCATACAGGTATCTTTTGTTTCACAAGTCAGGTCTTCAAAGATGAGGCACTTTCTTGCTGGAGAATTAGCAATTACAAGTAGCAATAAGAGCAGGACGTGGTGGTGATGTCAGAGCTAGAAATGGACTGTCATTTGATGATGATCTGGGATCTAAATGACTGTTAGTTAATGTTGATGATCTGCGTGCTGATGGACTTTTAGAAAAGTAAGTTTCTATGGAGGTTTGAAGTGTAGCTCTCTTTTTCTCCCTGTAGATTTCCTTGTAACAGGCATAAGCCCCTGAAATGTAAGCATTGACTTTGGAACTTCTTTCAAAATCCTTATCATGCTTTTCAAAAAGAGTCATGACGCTATCAAGATGACGGAAAGCTTCAAAGACAATTCAGGCTGTTCAATGATCTCAACCTCATCCTGCACATCTTCTTCTGTCTCCTCTTCAAGTTCTAGAAGATCTTCATTGCTGAGGGGCTCAGTGTGGGACGCAAGCAGTTCAGCAACATCTTCTGGCTCCACTTCCTCTAACTGCCTTGCCATCTCTACAATATTTTTAGTAACAGTAGCTACATGATCTTCAAAGCCTTCAGAATCATCAGCTAACTGTGGGCATACATTTTTCCAGGCCCTTTTCATTGTGGTTTCCTTTATGTCATTCCAAGCATCTCTTACAGTTTTAATGCAATCCAATATGTAGTAGCTTTTCCAGAATTTGGGAAGGACTTCTTTACCTGCTCCTTCTTCTTTATCTATTGCTGCAATACACTTACTGAATGTTCTTTGTAAGTAGTTTAACTTGAAGGTGGCAATGACACATTAATCCATTGGCTGCAGTAGTGAGGCGTATTTGGTGGTAGGAATTGCACTTGAATGTTTGGGTTCAGCTCATCTAGTGTTCGAGGGTGCCTAGTGGCATTATCAACAAGCAGCAAAATGTGGAAAGGGATATTGTTGTCGTTGCAATAGGCTTTCACCTCTGGAACAAAGCAGGTGTCAAAGCAATCTTCAAAAAAGGCTGCAGTTACCCATGCTTTTTTGTTAGCTCTCCAATGCACTGGCAGTCTAGTTTTAACATAGTTCTTCAAAGCTCTTGGATTTTGCCATCTGTAAATTAGCAAAGGCTTTAGCTTTAAGGTACCAGAAGCATTGCCACTTAACAGAAGGGTTATTCTATCTTTAGCTGGTTTGTAGCCTGGCATTGATTTTTCCTGTCTTGCGATGAAGGTTCTTGCAGGCATCTTCTTCCAGAATAGCCCAGTCTCATCCACATTAAAAATCTGATCCATAACAGCCAGTATGACAAGTGTTGGTTGTCTTTCATAAAGTAAAACTGTGATATTTTCTCAGTGAGTATACATATTGGGTTAATTAAAGCGATTGTAAAGGTAAAAATGTTTAAAAAAAAATAACAAACATGTCTATACTTACCTGCTCTGTGCCAAACTTCCTCTTCTCAGGTCCCCCGCCAGCACTCATGGCCTCTCCTCTCTGCCGCTTCCTATGGGGACACTCGTGCGTGCATGCTCCCGAGCCCCCCTGCTGCATCCATTGACACAGACAGCAGGACTCAGCCCAGCCACATACGAGAATACCAGCTGGGTTGAATTTTGAATGGGATGTTTCCCACTATTACGACTAGCCTCTATCGTCTGCGCACTGTCCTGGATCTGCCCCCATACTCGATTTGTCTGCACGATCCAATATCCCTGTGGTTATCCATGCCCATCCATTTATTCATTTATTCCATGTATTCACTATTCCATCATTTTTCCATCATTTTTCATGCATGGAATTTTTCTCCATATGCTATTTCATATACACATCTATGCATGTATTGGTTATTATGACCGATATTCCATATATTATCTTTGGTTCCGTGATGTCTTTGCATGACACACAGGTTTCCGGCAAATACACACTTCTGTGTCTTCAGACTTTATTTAGGTTTAGGTCCTAGTTTAAATTCCACATTTGGATTTGCATTAATATTAGGCCCCCTATATTTTATGTCGCCCATAGCTTCCGCTTGGCTCCCATTATTTGTTTCCCATACCCTCCGCCTCCTTTTCCTCTCCTTTCTTCCCTCCCCCCCCTTCTTTTCCCTCCCTCAGTCCTTTTCTTCCCTTCCTCTTTTCTCTTCCTTTATCCCCCTTTTTTCCTTCCTTCCCCTTTTTCTTTCCCTTCCCCCTTTCTTCTTCACCCCCCCTTTCCCCTCCCCCTTATTTTTTGAGTTTCATCGTCCTAACATTCATAAGTATATGTCACTACTAGGATCGGGCCAGAGGTTTACATATACAAGGTTGCCCATAGTCCAGGCTACTTTTTGTTTTGCTTTACTATATTTACCTCTGGATGTTTGTGCATCTTCCATATGTATATTGGACGATTGGTTATCTTCTTATGTAAGAGTCCTCCAGATTTCATGGATCCTCTTTGTCCTTTTCTCTCCTTTTTTCCTTACTACAGTCCATGGATTACTTTGGATACATTCATTTAAGGTTTTGAGAAGCAGGACTAAGATGTTTATGTACGTGCACAGTCACCAACTAGTGCAAGATGTTAATGTCAATGTTTAACGTTCATATGTTTTAATGTCCAATGTTTCATGTCCGACTACAATCTATGTCTGATGCTATGTTAATAGTCTTTTATATAGGTTCTTGTACATATATATTTTAATAATGTGTTTTGTAGGAACCATTTATCTGCTAGCACATACACATGCTATTATATCCATGCAGCTCGCTGGATGCATCATGTACTGTTTAGCAATAGTGACTATAGATATATGTGTCGTTAGAGGAGCCTCTTTTGGCCATTTATAAGCATCTAACTACACATAAATCCACTATATATATTTTGGCAAAAATAATTTTTGGGAGGTCCATTGATAGAGTATGTGACTTCCCGTCTGACCTTTCAACTCCTTCAATCTTTAGAATTCCCCTTCACTTTGTGTTTATAATACAACATAATTTGTTTAACTGCTACATTATTCACTCATTTTTACCCATTCATTTACATAATTAGCAGTTTTTCTAGTTGTAATTTCTTCACTGTTCACAGATATTCAATACTTTAGATGTCCTGAAATATTTTCGATACCCGGTTTACACTTTACATTTTATTGATTAACTGCACTTTCAGTGTTTACATTTCAATATGTGTACACACACTATACAACACCGGAAATGTATTTTAATTAATGGATTTTATGTATCTTTACAAACACCATCACACAGATTTATTCCTTTTGTCGGTACATGTTAATATACACATTTTTTCATATACACCGGTTATTCACCACATTTTTCCTCCTTTCTAAACACATCTTGCACGGTTTTAGACTCATTGTGGCAGTGTAGTATACCATATGTATTGTGAGGGGGTTAACTCGGTAGCGGGTGTGTGTGACCCCCTGGTTGGGCTCCCCACACAAAAACAGGGCCAGCAGACGGAGGTTGTGGTTTTCAAAATCAAAAGGTGCGGTTTATTTCTCTATGTACAGTGACAAAAACACAGCAAAGCCAAAAAGAAACATAAACAAAATAAATCCTGGTCAGTTTGACCTCTGACTAAACATGCAGGTTTCCTAAACTAACAACTGGGATCAGCCTGGTGCTGTCCTAGTCCCTAAGTCCCTGGTTTAGTAAAAGTCCAAACAAATAGCCACACAGGCTTTGTCTCACCGCACAGGGGTTCACTCTCCCTAGACAGTCCACACAGGTCTGGGTCCAGGCATGAGCAAACATCTAATGAAGCTGGGAGTTCTTATAGAGGCCTAAATGAGCTGACAAGCTTCAGCTGGTCTCATCAACTCCCTGCCTGCACGACGCCCAGCCCTCTCCCTAGAGGTATGAGTCATCCATGAGCCCACTAGCCTCAGCTGGGCTTCATCAACTCCCTAGTTGTATAAGTCGGCATAAAGCCTGAATCTGGGAGAAATATATCTACCCCCCTGGATGCAACCAGGTGACTTTACCTTCCTGCTGTCACATACCCCCCCCTCTTGTTTTAACCTTGGGGTTGGAACACCAGCAATCAGGCATTCATTTACTCGAGACAAAGCATCCACATTCCCCATTTGAACGCCAGGGCGATGCTTTACTGTGAAGTTGAATTCCTGTAGGGCCAGGAACCACCTATTCACTCTTCTATTTGTCTCCTTGTTTTGAGCCATCCACTTTAACGGAGCGTGATCCGTAACCATGTCAAAGTGCCTACCTAGCAGATAGTACCGAAGGGAATCTAGAGCCCACTTCACCGCTAAACACTCCTTTTCAACCGTGGCGTAATTTACCTCATGGGACTTCAACTTCCTGCTGAGGTAAATGACTGGGTGCTCTTCCCCGTTCCAGACCTGGGACAATACTGCTCCTAACCCCACATCTGACGCATCACTTTGTACGACAAAGTCTTTAGAGAAGTCGGGTGAGTACAACACTGGCTGGCTACATAAGGCTTGTTTCAAGAATTGGAATGCTGCCTCAGCCTCGGGGGTCCATTTAATCATGACCGACCCTTTCCCTTTCGTCAGGTTGGTTAGGGGCACAGCCTTAGAAGCAAAGTGGGGAATGAAGCGCCGATAATAACCCGCGATTCCCAGAAAGGCCCGTACCTGCTTCTTGCTGTTGGGACGTGGCCAACTCTGGATGGCCTCGACTTTGTTGAGTTGGGGTTTTATCACTCCCCTGCCAATGGTGTACCCAAGATATTTGGCCTCCTCCTGCCCAATGGTACACTTCTTGGGGTTAGCCGTAAACCCCGCTTCCCGGATAGAGTCTAGGACTGCTTGCACTTTTGGCAGATGTGAGGCCCAATCTGTGCTATGGACAATTACGTCATCCAGGTAAGCCGCAGCATACTTCCGATGGGGCCTCAGTATCTGGTCCATTTTCCGCTGGAATGTGGCCGGCGCATTCTGTAACCCGAACGGCATTCTCTTATATTGGAACGCCCCGTCTGGGGTTACAAATGCGGTTTTCTCTTTGGCCGACTTGGCCAGGGGAATTTGCCAATACCCTTTTGTGAGGTCAAGAGTCGTCATGTATCGGGCTGTTCCCAGCCGGTCGATCAACTCATCTATACGTGGCATGGGGTAGGTGTCAAATTTTGTAACTTTGTTCAACTGACGAAAATCGTTACAAAATCGCCAGCTCCCATCCGGTTTAGGCACCAACACAATGGGACTAGACCAATCACTTTGGGACTCCTCTATCACCCCTAAGTTCAGCATTTTCTGTACTTCCTCCAGTATTGCCTCCCGTCGGGCCTCTGGGATCCGATAGGGTTTTAACTTCACCCTTTCACCGGGCGGGGTAATAATATCATGCTCTACCCCAGATGTTTGTCCCGGCAGCTCAGAGAACACCTCCTTGTTGCGAAGCACAAACTCCTTAACCTCCTGTTGTTGGGGTTGTGACAAGGTGGCTGCTATTCCAACCTCCGGAATCACGCAACCAGTTTGAGCTGGTGACCAAGTTTCTGCGACTAGGGACTCTCTATCCCTCCAGGCTTTCAACAGATTAACGTGATATATCTGTTCGGGCTTTCGCCTTCCTGGTTGTCTGACCTTGTAATTCACTTCGCTCACTTTTTCCATTATCTCGTAGGGGCCTTGCCATTTGGCAAGGAATTTACTTTCAACCGTAGGGACAAGTACCAATATCCTATCCCCCGGGGAAAAGGTACGGGTCTTTGCTCCACGGTTGTACACTCTCTGCTGTGCCAACTGCGCTTGGGCCAAATGTTCCTTCACGATGGGCATTACCTGTGCAATTCGATCTTGCATCAGGGCGACATGCTCAATCACACTCCTGTGGGGAGAACTCTCACTTTCCCAAGTTTCCTTGGCAATATCCAACAGCCCTCTTGGGTGTCTCCCATACAGTAACTCAAAGGGGGAGAATCCCGTAGAGGATTGGGGCACCTCCCTAATAGCAAACATCAAATAAGGAAGTAGACAGTCCCAATCCTTTCCATCTCTATCCACCACTTTCTTCAACATTTGTTTTAGGGTTTTGTTGAATCTTTCAACCAGCCCATCGGTTTGGGGGTGATACACAGATGTACGCAATTGCGTCACTTTGAGCAATTTACACAGCTCTTTCATAACCCGGGACATAAAGGGTGTACCTTGGTCCGTAAGCAGTTCTTTACAAATACCCACCCGGCTAAAAACAAGAGATAGCTCTTTGGCTATGGTTTTGGCCGAGGTATTTCTGAGAGGGATCGCTTCTGGATAACGGGTGGCATAGTCCATTATAACCAATATGTACTGGTGCCCCCTAGCGGACTTGATTATAGGACCTACCAAATCCATTGCGATTCTCTCAAACGGGACCTCAATGATGGGTAGAGGGACCAGCGGGCTACGGAAATGTGGCATCGGGGCCGACCTCTGACACACAGGGCAGGAGGAACAATAATTTTCTATGTCCTTCATCACCCCAGGCCAATAGAATCTCTGTAATACCCTCTCTCGGGTTTTCTCTGTCCCCAGATGACCTCCAAGAATGTGCCCATGGGCCAACTCCAACACCAACTTCCTGTAAGGTTTGGGCACCACAAGCTGCTCAACGGTTTCTTCTGCCCTTTTTGCCACCCGATACAGTAGGTCCTTCTCTACGCTGAAGTATGGGTAAGTGCAGGTATTATCTGGGTTCACTAACTCGCCATCTATTTCCACTACGTTTTCCCGTGCCTTTATTAGGGCGGGGTCTTTTAACTGTTCTGTGGCAAAATTTTCCCTGTGAACCTCCAGATCAGAAAACTCCACAGACGGTAGGTTTTCGTCTGAGGAGGTGGGCTCCTCTCCAGTTTCTTGAGTCTCCCCTGCCAATACTGACAAGGGAAATTCTGGAGAGTCCTCACCACTCTCAGAGGAGTTCTGGCTATCACATTCCTGGTGCATAGGGGCACCAGTGGGGGGCTCAGGATCATCCCACAGTTCCCAGAACTTCGGAAAATCCCTTCCCACAATGGCATCATGCGGTAATTGAGATACTAACCCCACTGGATGAGAGAGGGTACCTTTGGGGGTCTCGAAACACACTGTAGTCACTGGATACTCTCGGGTGTCCCCATGCACACAAATAACAGCTACCTTGCTATTCCCAGAGACCTCTGTTTTAACTAACTCAGCCTTTATCAGGGTCACAAGGCTACCTGAATCCAGCAATACCACAACATTTCTACCATTAACACACATTTTGCATAAATGTTTCTCAGTTCCTCGAATGGCAGTGCATGCGACTGTCGCACACAGCGACTGACGTCTGCCCATCAGAAAGTCACATTGCATGGGTTCCTCCACAACCGGGCAATTTGCTGCAATATGTCCCGCTTGCCGGCAGCGGTAGCAAACAATCCTTTTGGCTGCCTCTTGAGCCCCTGACTTCCCAGGCTGTTCTCGCCAAACTTTGGGTAGAGCTCCCACCCTCTCACTCTCTCCACCCTCACCCCTTGGAATCCTCTTATCCGCCCCTGGGGATGGTCTGGTCTTAGGGTGGAAAGTCCGAGAGTCTCTGGAAGAGGCCGTCAGGTTCTCTGTAGCCAAGTATCTCTCTACACGATCCACAAGTTTACCGGCCGTTTCTGGGTCTCCATGGCTTACCCACTTTTGAATGGCGGTAGGAAGAGCTCTCAAGAAACGATCCATCACAACACGTTCCACAATCTCCGGTGCGGACAAAGTCTCTGGCTGTAGCCACTTCCTGCTCAGGTGAATGAGATCATACATTTGAGACCTGGGGGTTTTCCAAGCTGGAAAGTCCAGTTATGCACACGCTGAGCCCGGACAGCCAGGGTGACACCCAGCCTTGCCAATATTTCAGCTTTTAGCATCACATAGTCTTTTGCTTGGTCAGGCTCTAGGTCATAGTAAGCCTTCTGCGATTCACCAGTTAACAGAGGAGCCACCAGTCCAGCCCACTGCTCCTCAGGCCACTTTTCTCTTTCAGCAGTCCTTTCAAATGTGGTCAAAAATACCTCTGGATCATCCTCTCCAGTCATTTTTGTCAATAAACGACTCACCCCAAAGGACGCGGTATTAGTAGGACGGCTTTCCTCACTGGTCTGCGGACGTTGCTGCATTACTGCTTCCATTTGTTGTAGTCTCTGCTCTTGCTTCTGTAACAGGTCTATGAAGCGGGCCTCAGATTGCTGCTGGGCTTGTTGATGAGCTTGCTGCTGGGCTGCAAGGCTCCTTTGCAAACCTGCATTTGTCTGCTGTTGATTGGCATTTGCTAGAGCCAGCTGTTTCAGTATCTCCTCCATGCTGGCTTAAAAAAAAACTGCCACTGGTTCTCCACCAACTGTGAGGGGGTTAACTCGGTAGCGGGTGTGTGTGACCCCCTGGTTGGGCTCCCCACACAAAAACAGGGCCAGCAGACGGAGGTTGTGGTTTTCAAAATCAAAAGGTGCAGTTTATTTCTCTATGTACAGTGACAAAAACACAGCAAAGCCAAAAAGAAACATAAACAAAATAAATCCTGGTCAGTTTGACCTCTGACTAAACATGCAGGTTTCCTAAACTAACAACTGGGATCAGCCTGGTGCTGTCCTAGTCCCTAAGTCCCTGGTTTAGTAAAAGTCCAAACAAATAGCCACACAGGCTTTGTCTCACCGCACAGGGGTTCACTCTCCCTAGACAGTCCACACAGGTCTGGGTCCAGGCATGAGCAAACATCTAATGAAGCTGGGAGTTCTTATAGAGGCCTAAATGAGCTGACAAGCTTCAGCTGGTCTCATCAACTCCCTGCCTGCACGACGCCCAGCCCTCTCCCTAGAGGTATGAGTCATCCATGAGCCCACTAGCCTCAGCTGGGCTTCATCAACTCCCTAGTTGTATAAGTCGGCATAAAGCCTGAATCTGGGAGAAATATATCTACCCCCCTGGATGCAACCAGGTGACTTTACCTTCCTGCTGTCACAGTATATATACATAATCTATCCATTTATATAATTTTTGATACATATTCAGGGTCTACACGTCATGCATAATGTATTTACATTTGCATGGACATGCCTTCATACTGGTTTCCCCTGATTTATACTTATATATATATATATATATATAATTACCTACACATGCATAAAATATGAGTTCATTCATTTCAATTAGTTTTTATTGACTTTTCACTTACACACCTTTTTATATTTTTATATTTTCACTGGCTATTCTGCCTTAATTTTCACTGGCTATTCTGCCTTTTTTCTTTCATACCATGTTCACAGGGGTTTCGAATCACACATCCTAATCACCTACGTGCTATCTAAACACAAATTGTCACTCCTTTCTCTGATCACATGGTATTCTAAGATTGATATTTATTTGAAATGAAATGATTAAACACTAGGAATAGTGTGAAATGTGTCAGCTGTCCGGTCTGCTGTGATTTGTAGTGCTGCTCTGATTTTACGATAAAGGCAAACTTTTCGTTTTGAGTATGGCTGTCCAGAAAGACATTTTCTTTTTATGGGGACACTCGTGCATGCATGCTCCCGAGCCCCGCTGCTGCATCCATTGACACAGACAGCAGGACTCAGCCCAGCCCCCCCCCCCGCTCCCTCGTCACTGGCTTTGATTGACAGCACTGGGAGCCAATGGCTTCCGGTGCCCCAGCAAAGCCAGCAAGACCCGGAAGTGAGGGGAGGGGAGAGAAGAGCTGCAGACGGGCACAGCACTGGATCAAATGAGAGCTCGGGTAAGTAAAAGGGGGGGGGCAGGTAAGAGGGAATGAGAGGGAATTCTGATACCTAAATATTTTTACCTAAATGCAAAAATGCATTATGGTAAAAAATGTTTAGGCTTTAGAACCACTTTAAAAACATCACATACAGGCACAAATCTATTTTTTTTATTTATCTTTCACATATGTATTGTTCAAATTATCATTTCACTTTATTCATAAAGCTAAATTAACATTAGTTTTGCTATGTGGACTTTGTTTAGTCCTTTTGTAAATCAACCCCTATGACTTACTGTAATAAAGTTATCTTCAAAGTACTTTTTGACTTTTTCTTTAGTATATGGTACATTCATGATTGCATTTCATATACAGATTTATGGGGACTTCCTCTAGCCCAAATGGCAGGTGGTGCTTTCAGAATCCTTACAGAAAGTCTGGTAAAATAAAGTCAATAACTTTAAGCCACAAAAAGTACAATATTTTCACCTGGTTTGAGTCAACCCATAGGAGCAGTAAAGGTCATTTACTGTGCACTACCACAGTGATCATAGCTGTTCAAAATAAATATTTATGCCTGATAATAGCTCATCAATCCACAGAGAAGCATTGTGAAAATGGATGGTGGAGGGCTATACAGTTGTGTAAAAAAGTAATTGCCCCCTAAACCTAATAAGTGGTTGTGCCACACTTGGCTGCAACAACTGCAATCAAGAATTTGTGATAACTGGCAATGAGTCTTTTACATTGCTGTGGAGCAATTTTGGCCCACTCATTTTTTCAGAATTGTTTTTATTCAGCCACATTGGAGGGTTTTCCAACATGACTGGCCTGTGTAAGGTCATGATATAGCATCTCAATTGGATTCAAGTCCGAACTTTGACTAGGCCACTCCAAAACCTAAATTTTGCTTTGTTTGAACCATTTGGAGGTGGACTTGCTGTTGTGTTTCGGATCATTGTCCTGCTGCATAACTTGAGGTCACAAACTGATGGCCGGATATTCTCCTTTAGGATTTTCTGGTAGAGCTCAGAATTCATGGTTCCATCAATTATGGTAAGTCGTCCAGGTCCTGAAGCTGCAAATCAGCCCCAGACCATCACGCTACCACTATCAGACATAGTGGCGCTTGTTATGAAATGCTGTATTAGTTTCATGCCAGATGTACCGGGACGCACACCTTCCAAAAAGTTAAATTTTTGTCTCATCAGTCCACAGAATATTTGCCTAAAAGTCTTCGGGATAATCAAGATGTTTTTGGTAAGTGTGAGATAAGTCATTGTGTTCTTTTTAGACAGAAGTGATTTGGCCTTGGAACTCTCCCATGCATACCATTTTTGCCCAGCCTCTTTCCTATTGTTGAATCATGAACACTGATCTTACCTGAGGCAAGAGAGGACTGCAGTTCTTTAGATGTTGTTTTGGGTTTGTTTTATGACCTCCTGGATGAGTCGTCGTCATGCTCTTGGAGTCATTTATGTAGGCCGGCCACTCCTGGGAAGGTTCACCACTGTTCCAAGTTATCTCCATTTGTGGATAATGGCTCTCCCCGTGGTTAACCGAAATTCCAAAGCCTTAAAAATGGCTTTAAAACCCTTCCTAGACCGATACATGTACATTACTTTGTTTCTAATCTGTTCTTGAATTTTTTTAGATTGTGGCATGATGTGTGGCTTTTTATGATCTGTTAGCGTGCTTCACTTTGTCAGACAGCTTCTATTTATGTGATTTCTTGATTCAACAGGTCGGGCAGTAATCAGGCCTGGGTGTGGTAAGTGAAATTTAACTCAGCTTTCCAAATAATTGTGGTTAAACACAGTTCATTCATGATTCAGCATGGCAGGGGGCAATTCCTTTTTCACATAGGGCCAGGCAGGTTTGAACAGCTTTTTTCCCTTAATAAATTAAATAATAATTTAAAACTGCATCTTGGATTTATTCGGATTATCTTTGTGTAATATTAACATTTGTTTGATGATCTGAATCATTTAAGTGTGAGAAATATGCAAAAGAATAAAAAATCAGAAAGGGTGCAAATACTTTTTCACACAACTGTATGTAGTTTCCCAATGTTTAGTTTTTTCAGCAGACTTTTGCTGCCAATTGGAGAGGCAGGTGGTATTGGGAAGGTATGAAGGTATAAAGGTATGAAGATAATTTTTCATTCATTTTGGATAGTGGGGAGGAAAAAAAATCTTTCAAGTTTTTATTTTGTCTGTGATGGCCTTGGGCAAATCTACCTTTACTTCCTCTCACTGCAACACCCGTACAAGAAATATGGAGTGTCGTTGTCACTCCAACAGGAAGGTCCAGACATTAGAAGCAACATTTTAAAGAGTTGTAACCCTTCCTCACTCTACCATGTGTGTTTGGTGTGTCTGTTTTCCCATTGGAAAGATAATCTATTACTCCCTGTCCCCACAGGAAGCTAAGAGGAATCACAACAATTGGGGTACAGGTATAACAGTAAAAGTCTGGCAGGGGCCCTAACTCTTCTCCAGTCAGGTTAAAGTGTTACTAAACCTAGGACCCAGCATTAACTATATCTGGTCTCCCACAGTACACAGAACATGGAAATGCAATTATTTTAGTAAATATAAACTGCTAAATACCTTTTCTCATCAGCAGTATATAGCAGTCTTGTGACATCTATTAGTGTCTGGACAAGCTCTGGTAAAAGCTTGTAGGAGGAGGAGTTTTCATTCTCCTCTGACTCTCCTATGGGGCTGCATGACCCCTGACCCTCTATCTGGACAGTGCTGGTTCGCCCTGTGCTGATCACATACACCCTCCCCCCCAAAAAAAACTCTCTTGCTATACACACCAAACTGAGCATGTGCAGAGTGCCTCCTAGGGCTTTATTCTATCAGCAGATGGTTTGGGGACAGTGGAAGAAGGGGAGGATCAGAGAAGATAGGATAAAACAGTATTTTTACAAAATACAGAAGATTAACCCCTCAGGTTTCACAGTGAGTATAACCAGCATGGTTTACTGCATATACAGACTGATTTTACTGTTGTGGGTTTAGTAACACATTAAGGAAAAAGTTTGGGCTGATTTTGGGACTTTGAAATGCAGTTCAAGGGAATCTAACCCTATTTTTTAGGTTAGTGTGTCCCAATTTATTCCTGCTTTCACACAATATGTGCCTGAACAGATGTCAGGAAAGCGAACTGTATAGAATATTCATAGCCATGAATACAAGTAGAATGAATTGTAGAACCTACAAGTTTTACTACATCTTTTTCCGTTTCCCATTCTTCTACTTCCATTTCTACTTCATTTTCTTCCAAAGAATATATTTTAGTATGTTCAAGTTATAAATAATTACTGACCCAGGCGTCCATGATGATTTACAGTCTGCCTGTGAATAGTCATTTAACCGCAAGCCAAGAAAAAATCATTTGCAAAGATTTTTTCCATCTGTAAGTAAAGTTGAGAAATATGGTGGTCTCAGATGGGTGTGAAATAGTCAGGGATCATTTAAATATGTTATGTAGAGTAAATTAGAAAATCAGTAGAATTTTTTTCCAAATGTAACATAATTTCATTCTCCTTATTAGGCACTTAATTTTTAGAATCCTTTCAAGAAAACCTTTTACTGAAAAAATATAAGGGCTGACATTGCTGACCTGCTTCTAAAATGCTATTAGCCTACCTGGCAATACTTTTTTAGTTACTGACACAGATTGATTATGTAGCAGGTAAACACAAGTGAAGTCCAAAACCATAATCTATTTTAGTAGTATTGCTAAGATCGCGAAAGACCTGACACACTATAGAGCATAAAAGGTTTGAAAAGGTTAGAGGGCGTGGGGTTGCTCTGTGTGGAGTACGTTCTTTTTAAATACTAGCGCTGTGTGCAAAACTCACACTGTGTTCTGTTTTGGAACTGTGTAACCTCTAAAAACCAGTTCCTTCCAATAAAGGGACAGGTGCAATATTAGTCACCACTCCTCAGAGCGAATAATCAAATATAAACCATATATCATAATAAAATGTGTGTATAAAACAATTCCTTCCAATAAAGTGATAGGTGCAATTGATCAACAATCCTCAGAATGAATGAACATATATAAACTGTGTATCATAAAAAAAAAGGAGGAAAATAAAAAATTCATCATAGATACAATAAAGTGACAGTTGGTGAAACAAATCCAGTTGTGGTAATCAAGTCCTAAAATTGATTAACAGTCCAGGTGTTAAAAACATAAAGACAATCTTCCAAAAACAAAGTGACTTGTGCCTTATTTTCCTCCATGCTTGTAACAAATCAAAGTGCAGGTGCCCCACTACACGCTTTGCTGTGTTTGACCCTGGCTTGATCCTGACTATGCTTCTGTCTCCGTTCCTGATTGACCTCCTGTGTTTGACCTTGGCTTTGGCTTCTGACTTCACTTTCTGCTCAGCCGTGCTGTCAAGAGCCATTCGCCTTGTCTGTCTTTCCTACTCTCAGGAGTCCTTTCATCTGGAGCCACCAGGTAGCTACATCATTTGCAACTTGTGCTTCTTTGGGCACAGCACCCTGTGTTATCACCCTCAGGGGTGCTCTGCACTCAGCTGCAAGGGGTGCACTCTCGTTACTTCAGCCTCCGGTCAGGTTCATGACAGTAAGCAGGAATTTTACTTTAAGAATAATTTAAATAAAAATGCTTTTTCCCTCATTCTCCAAACAAAAACACGACTTGAAAACATTTTTAAAAATTTAACAAAAAAAGGAAAAATTTCTTCACCCTGACTTCCGCCACACTTGCATCCCATTTGCCTAGAAAACGCTGACAGAATTAAGAGATAAGTGGACTAAAGCCTTGTACACACGACAAGAAAACTGTTGGGAGAGCTTTTTTGCCGAGAAAACCTGCTTTCTTTTTTCTCATCGGGAGTCTGTTTTCTCGTTGTGATTCTCGTCAGACTGTTTTTGGACAAGAAAACCGTTCGTGTGTATGCTTTTCCGAGTCTTCAAAAACCGCACATGGTCAGAATCAAGTGTAGCGGGGTCCCCAAATTTAACCCCGCTATACCTAAATTTAGGGGTGACCAGAGCAATAGTTGGCTCAGGTCTTTTGATTGTTTGGACTCTGCCTTACTGCTGTGTTGCCTGGCGTGCAGTTCCCCTTTTGGCGTATGGGTGGTGTTGTCGCCTATGCTCGGGGTTGAACCACAGGTGATGGAGTGGGTATTGGATGTCCTTTCTCGGCTACCGTTGGTGGGCGGTTCTGGCCTGCTGTGCATGCCGGGAGAGGATATATAAGGGGCAGACGCCATTACACGGGAGTCAATTCCCAGGGCCCATGCCCGGAGATTCCAATTCCCAGGGCCCATGCCCGGGAGGAGAGAGAGCAAAACCCATGCCCGGAGGGAGCTACCCTTCAGAGGGGGGTCCGCCCCATCTTGATCATGGAGTCTCAAGCACCTTCAGCCTGAGACTGCAGAGTTCCAGGTAGGCCCAGTACCTTTGACTTGGTCTACAACCAAAGAGGAGCTCCAGGGAACCCGCGTGAGGGTGACCGCTCTGACACAGAGGAAACCAGGGGAGGATCGATCCCATAACAAGAGGGCGAGTAATAGAGTATTGCTGACTCTGGAAAGGCCTGGTGACCTGTCGGAGGGAAGGATTCTGTCAGGGATTGATAATAGACCAGACTGTGTGACTGCATAAAAGGAAACCAAACAGGTGTAGGTGAAAATATACAATTTATTATGGTGAGTGACCAACAAGCAACCACCTCAAACAGAACACAGTGCAACGAATAATCAACAGTGACTATAAATAAATATGTACAAATAAGGGAGATACCGGAATCGTAGTAACAGCCAGGCCGAGGTCATACACAAGGGGATCAAGCAGATGGGTATGGATGGGAAGAGAAGGGGCAGCTGTAGGATGGGCACAAGGTAAGGATCAGGTTACACAGGGTGTGGGTTCAAGGTAGGGATCGGGTCGGATCAGATCAGGCAGGGTGCAGGTTGGGATCAGATACAGGCTAAAGTTCAGGTCACAGGTCCAGGGGGTCAGGAAGAGAGATACCAGGGCAAGGAGTGTTTGCACTTGCCGGGTATATAAAGAAGTCTTGTAATCAGGCTTCAGGTCACAGCTGACCACAGGAAGTGCTGCCTGTCCCACACTGCCAGAATACCCCCGCTGGTGGATGCCGGTACTGCAGTCCATGTATCGTGTGTTACCACCAGCAGGTGAGATCCTCCAACAGAGATATTGGCTGCAGGAGGACACCTGCTGGCGGACACTAGCACTGCAGTCCAAAGGACCAACAGCACCACCAGCGGGTGAAGCCTTTCCTGACAGTACCCCCCCTCAAAGGAGCGGCCTCCGGATGCTCCCACGACCTGCCGCTGGGGGAAGTTCATAGCAACAAGCTGGGCAACAGGCAAGGTCACATCCGGGCAGACAGCGGGCACATCCGGGCAAACAGTAGGCACATCCAGGCAGGAAATAGTCACATCAAGCTGGGCAGTGGACAGGGGCACACCAGGCTGGGCAGCAGGCAGGGACACCTCAGGCTGGGCAGCAGGCGGGAAAACCTCAGGCTGGGCAGCAGGCGGGAACACCTCAGGCTGGGCAGCAGGCGGGAACACCTCAGGCCGGGCAGCAGACGGGAACACCTCAGGCTGGGCAGCAGATGGGATCATCTCAGGCTGGGCAGCAGACGGGATCATCTCAGGCTGGGCAGCAGACGGGATCATCTCAGGCTGGGCAGCAAGCTCCGGGTCATCGAGCTGGGTGGCAGACAGGAACACATCGGGCTGGGCAGCAGACTCCGGGTCATCGAGCTGGGCAGCAGGCTCCGGGTCATCGAGCTGGGCAGCGGGCTCCGGGTCATCGAGCTGGGCAGCAGACAGGAACATGTCAGACTGGGTAGTAGGCTCCACAGACTGGGACACGGGCATCATACCCTCAAGCCGGGAAACGGGCACCACAACCTCGAGCCGGGAAACGGGCACCACAACCTCAAGCCGGGAAACGGGCACCACAACCTCAAGCCAGGAAACAGGCACCAGAACCTCAAGCCGGGAAATGGGCATCACAGCAGGCACCACAACCTCAGGCCAGGAAACGGGCACCACAATCTCAGGCTGGGAAATGAGCACCACAACCACAGGCCGGGAAACGGGCACCACAACCACAGGCCGGGAAACGGGCACCGGATCTTCAGACTGGGACACTGTCATCAGGACTTCAGTTTGGAAGGCAGGTACATGAACTTCAAGCTGGCAGGCTGGCACGGGAACTTCACGCAGGCAGGCTGGCACAGGGTCTTCAGGCTGGCAGGCTGGCACAGGGTCTTCAGGCTGGCAGGCTGGCATAGGGTCTTCAGGCTGGCAGGCTGGCACAGGAATTGCAGGCTGGCAGGCTGGCTCGAGAACTGCAGGCTGGAAGGCTGGCTTGAGAACTGCAGGCTGGAAGGCTGGCTCGAGAACTGCAGGCTGGAAGGCTGGCTTGAAGGCTGGCTCTAGGACTGCAGGCTGGAAGGCTGGCTTGAAGGCTGGCTCGGGAACCGCAGGCTGGAAGGCTGGCTCGGGAACCGCAGGCTGGAAGGCTGGCTCGAGAACCGCAGGCTGGAAGGCTGGCTCGAGAACCGCAGGCTGGAAGGCTGGCTCGAGAACCGCAGGCTGGAAGGCTGGTTTGGGAACCGCAGGCTGGAAGGCTGGCTCGGGAACCGCAGGCTGGAAGGCTGGCTCGGGAACCGCAGGCTGGAAGGCTGGCTCGGGAGCCGCAGGCTGGAAGGCTGGCTCGGGAAGCGCAGGCTGGAAGGCTGGCTCGGGAACCGCAGGCTGGAAGGCTGGCTCGGGAACCGCAGGCTGGAAGGCTGGTTTGGGACCGCAGGCTGGAGCAGGTTGGTGGGTGTGGAGGTAGGTTGGATTGTGTGGGTTGGGAAGTACTTCCGCTTTTTCTTGGATTTAGTCACTGCAGGTTTGCAAGTAGCGGGGGAAATATATGAAAAGGTTGGGATTGAACAAATGGAAGAAAATGGCAGAGGTGCAGGGACAGTGGCTGGAGGAGGTTCTTGTGGATTGGCTATGCATAGGAGGGAAGAAGCAGGTGGATTGAAGGCAGGGTAGGTGCAAAAGGTAGAGACGGGGTAGTAGTATTTGGGGGGCTGAACACACTGGACGGTAGCTGGGGTTGCCATAAGCGATGGGCGGATATATTCTTGGGAAGGCAGGTGATTAATGGCAGGGCTGAAATGTTGTGGCTTGGCTGAATTCAGGAGATCTGACCATGCCTGCAGCAAAGGCTGAACAAAAACTGATTCGCACACACCTTGTCTAATCAGACACTGCACAGAACTAACACATCCAGATAACACCTGCTGGGAACAGAGGGAATAATGCTCATCAAAAGAAGCTGGATCATCCTCTAATAGCCAAACCAGGGACTCAACCTGATCACCACTGAAAGGGGGAGAGAAGTCATCACTTCCTTCGGGAACAAATGACAGGGCTGGTTCTACACATAACCGGGTCAACGGCAGAACATCCTCAGGCTGCATGTAACCCTGATCCACCCAGAAATTAGCCGATCGGATAGTTTCCCTCAGCTGGTCACTCGTCCATCCCTTTAACATCTGGCGACAATATTCACCATCCTCTGTCGCCAGCAGAGAATAGTAAAGGATCTCATCGTGATCCATATCAGCAAAACACACCACAGGATGGTTCCTCAATGAAGTCACGTCTGGTTTAGGAATGGCCCTGGTATACTGTCAAGGATTGATAATAGACCAGACTGTGTGACTGCATAAAAGGAAACCAAACAGGTGTAGGTGAAAATATACAATTTATTATGGTGAGTGACCAGCAAACAACCACCTCAAACAGAACACAGTGCAACGAATAATCAACAGTGACTATAAACAAATATGTACAAATAAGGGAGATACCAGAATCGTAGTAACAGCCAGGCCGAGGTCATACACAAGGGGATCAAGCAGATGGGTATGGATGGGAAGAGAACAGGAACAGGGAGGGGACGGATGGATAGGCTGCAGAGCAGGGATCCAGGTAACAGAAGGGGCAGCTGTAGGATGGGCACAAGGTAAGGATCAGGTTAAACAGGGTGCGGGTTCAAGGTAGGGATCGGGTCGGATCAGATCAGGCAGGGTGCAGGTTGGGATCAGATACAGGCTAAAGTCCAGGTCACAGGACCAGGGGGTCAGGAAGAGAGATACCAGGGCAAGGAGTGTTTGCACTTGCCGGGTATACAAAGAAGTCTTGTAATCAGGCTTCAGGTCACAGCTGACCACAGGAAGTGCTGCCTGTCCCACACTGCCAGAATACCCCTGCTGGTGGATGCCGGTACTGCAGTTCATGTATCGTGTGTTACCACCAGCAGGTGAGATCCTCCAACAGAGATATTGGCTGCAGGAGGACACCTGCTGGCGGACACTAGCACTGCAGTCCAAAGGACCAACAGCACCACCAGCGGGTGAAGCCTTTCCTGACAGATTCCTCGCTTCGCAGACTTCCTCTGCTGAGTGTTGAGAGATCAGGAGGGATCTGTACCCACTGTACCCACTCGGGATCGAGTGGCGACGAAGCCAAGAGTGTGCCTGAATCCATTTCTTTTTTTTTTTCCATAAAGAATTTTATTGAGATAACAGAAAGCAGTACATACAATGAGAACATATCAACATATGTTCATGTGAAATTACAGGGCATATAAACATATCACAAGTACCATAGGGCTAATAGGCCTGCAAATATTCCAATCCCGCACTTCGGGACTGGTAGGATGTGGCAGTATGACTGTTAATGATAAGACAACAGGAGATACTCTTTCAAAGAAAGAAATAGTAGGAAAGTAGGAGAGAGAAGGAGAGAGCCAGCAAAAGGAAGGTAAAAAGAGAATAGAAATAAAGGAAATAGATGAAAGAGAAAGAAGGAGAGGAGGGGAAAGAAGAGAGAGAGAAGAGAAAAAAAAAAGAAAAAAAAGGGGGGGGGATTTCCCAGACTTACATTACCCTCTTTGTCTCCCTGCAGCTAGCAGAAAAGGAAACCCGCCTACCGGCTATAGTTGACTCAGGAGCATGTAGCTGCTTTATGGACTCCTCACTGGCTAACGACCTGCATATTCCCCTTTTGACCAAGAAACGAAGCCTCCAGGTACACCTGGCTGATGGGTCTCTTCCTCGCTCCGGACTTATCACCCAGGAAACCAGACCCATCCTCACCACCATGGACTCCGGGAGTTCCTATGCTTCGATGTAATTCCCTCTCCTATGTTCCCCATCTTCCTGGGCCTCCCCTGGTTGCAAGCACATGAACCCTGAATAAACTGGAATAATAAGGAGGTCACCTTCTCCTCCCAATATTGCTCCCAGCACTGTCTGTCTCCAGCTCCAGCCTCTTGCCTGGCTGTGACACCTGCATCTGACAATCTCCAGCATGTACCTCCAGTATATCTCGAGTTTAAGGATGTGTTCGATAAACAAGGGGCTGACCGTCTACCACCTCACAGGCCTTATGACTGCCCCATTGACCTCCTACCCGGCTCTGAAATCCCGTTTGGCAGAATCTTCCCGCTATCCGAAAATGAGCTAAAAGCTCTCAAAATTTATATAGATGAAAACCTGGAAAAGGGTTTCATCCGCCCTTCCTCCTCACTGGCCGGAGCCAGTATTTTCTTTGTGGAAAAAAATATGGTACCCTGAGGCCCTGCATTGACTACAGAGAACAAAATAAAGTGACTATAAAAAAACGATACCCGAATCCCAGAATTATTCCAACGATTCCGAGCCGCCCGAATCTTTTCCAAATTGGATCTCCGTGGGGCCTACAATCTCATCCGGATTCGGGTCGGCGATGAATGGAAGACCGCTTTCAGGTCCAGGTTTGGGCATTACGAGTACCTGGTAATGCCATTCGGACTCTGCAACCCCCCGGCTACCTTTCAACACCTGGTGAATGATATTTTCCGTGAATACCTGGATGACTTTCTAGTGGTCTACCTTGACGACATCCTCATCTTCTCTGCCACCGTTGAGCTTCACCAAACACACGTCAAAAAGGTTTTGGCAATCCTCAGGAGACACAAACTATACCTCAAAGCAGAGAAGTGTGAGTTTGAAAAGACAGTTGTACAGTTCTTAGGATTCATTATCTATACTGATGGGGTCGCAATGGACCCTCAGAAAATAAAAGCAATTCAGGAGTGGCCGGCTCCTGTGGACAAAAAGGTGGTACAGCGATTCATTGGATTCGCAAACTTCTATTGGAGGTTTATCGCAGGCTTCTCATCCATTGTGGCTCCCATCACTCAACTGACACGCCAGCATAATCACTTCCAGTGGTCCCCAGATGCCCAGGAGGCTTTCATCACACTAAAATCTCTATTCACTTCTGCACCAATATTACGGCATCCAGACCCAGCTCTGCCCTTTGTACTGGAAGTAGATGCATCTGAAACAGCCACTAAGGCCACCCTCTCTCAACGACAGGGCCCCAAGGCTCTTCTGCACCCTGTAGCCTTTGCATCTCGGAAGTTAAGTTCTCCAGAGAAGAACTATGATGTAGGTGACAGGAAGTTGTTGGCCATCAAATTCACCCTGGAGGAGTGGAGGTATCTACTGGAAGGTGCTGTCCATCCTGTTATGATCTTTACCGATCATAAGAATCTAGAGTACCTCAGAACAGCCAAACGCCTAAGACCCAGACAGGCCCGATGGGCTCTCTTTCTCTCTAGATTCAACTTTCACATATCTTACAGACCAGGCTCAAAAAATGGAAAGGCAGATGCACTCTCTCGAATGTTCCTTGAAACCCCTCAGTCAGCCGAACCGAGTACTATTCTATCTCCACAAAATTTTCTTTTAATTACTCAAACATACCTAATACCCGCTATCAAAGTGGCATCCAGTCACTGTTCCAGTTCGGAAGTACCTTCCTTTGAGAAACATGATGACCTACTCTGGGCCTAGGGGAAAATCTTCGTCCCGCCAGAGGTAAGACCCCTGACGTTGAGATCCTTTCATGACCACAAGTTGGCAGGTCACTTCGGGATTCAAAAGACTATGGAACTACTCTCCCATTCTGTTTGCTGGCCAGGTTAGAGAAAGGATTGTAAAGAATATGTTGCTTCCTGTGTTCCATGCCAGCGCAGTAAAGGATCTAATTCTAAGTCCTGGGGTCTACTAAAACCCTTATCAATTCCAGAACAGCCATGGGCAGAAATCTCCATGGACTTCATAGTGGACCTGCCTCCCTCGGGGGGGTTCACCACCATCTTAGTCATCATTGATCATCTCTCCAAGATGGCGCATTTCCTACCCATGGTGGGTATTCCTTCTGCTGCAGACACAGCTAACATTTTCTTCAAGGAAGTAATAAGGCTTCATGGTGTACCTGTGAGCATCACCTCCGATAGAGGCGTTCAGTTTACCTCAAAGTTTTGGAGAGAACTCTTTGGAAATAAAAATCTGTCTCTCCTCTGCCTACCATCTCCAGAGCAATGGGCAGACGGAAAGAACAAACCGAACCTTGGAGCAGTATCTCCGCTGTTTTTGTTCTGGCTCCCAAGATGACTGGTCCACGCTCCTGCCTTACGCTGAGTTTGCGTACAATAATTTGATCCATTCAGCCACCAATCAAACACCTTTTTGGGCGAATTTTGGCTTCCACCCTTCCTTTCTTCCAAACTCCTTTCCTGAGCTGTCTGTCCCTGCCGTACAGGACCGGGTAACCTCCATTCAGCAGAACTTTCAAAAGATCCAGGAAGCCATGCAAAAAGCACAGGAGGACTACAAAAGGTTCTACGACAAGGGTAGAAAGGAGAATCCAGCCTTCAAGGTGAACGAAGAAGTATGGTTATCAACCACTAACCTCAGGCTACCTCTTCCCTCACGGAAACTGGGCCCAAAATTCATAGGCCCCTTCAAAATCAAGAGAATGATCAATCCTGTGGCCATTGAACTAGTTTTACCCAAGTCCTATAGAATACACCCTGTGTTCCATGCATCGCTACTCAAATCTGTTATTCCTAGCTCCTTTCCTGACAGAGAAGAACCCCCGCATCCACCTGTCCTGATGGACGGAGAGAACGAGTTTGAGGTGGAGAAGATTTTGAGTTGCAGGAAGAGGGGTAGACTACTCCAGTATTTGGTCAGTTGGAAAGGGTATCCCCCTGAGGACAATTCCTGGGAACCCTCCCAAAACTTGCATGCTCCACGTTTGATCCAGGCATTCCACCGAGAGCACCCAGAGTTAATGTCCAGTTTGGGCGTCCAGAGGCCGCCCCTCGGGGGGGGGGCACTGTCAGAGAAACAAATTGTGAAGAGGCATGTTATACTTCCATTTGAACGCTAGATGGCAGCACAGTTGACAGTGAAACACTCACGCACCACATGACTTCCTGGCTGCCTATAAAAGCTCAGCAAGTGCTCAGAGGAATTGCTGGTTTGTCTTCAGCTTCCTGTTTCCTGTGACTTGTTCCTGTGTTTGATTACCTGCTGTGACCCGGATTGCCTCTGACTCTGCTGATCTTCTCCTGGACCTTACCTCGGCTTATATTACGGACTCCACTTGTTTCCTGTGTTTGACCATCAGCCTGTGACCCGGACATTGCCTCTTGTCTCCTTGCCTTGACCTTTTGCCTGTGACCTGGACTTGCCTTGTGTGTTTCCTACACAGTACCTCCGGCTCTGTTTGGACTATCTTACCTGCCTGTGCTTGACCCTCAGCCTGGTTTTGGACTCTCTGATCAAGTTCTTCCAGCATACCATGCACCTGCCAGTTTGACACAGCTGCTCGACCACTTGAAAGACACTGATACAAGTCTACTTGCACCTGCTGGGTAGCCTGTACCTCTTTGTGCCATTCCTCCCCTGTCTCACCTCCAGGGGTCGAAGTGCGCTTAGTCGCAAGGGTGAACCGCTCTTGGCATCTCAGCCTCGGTAAGTACTAGTCTGCCCGTGGTAACACCCATACTTCTTTACAAATTCTCGCCTTTAACATCCCCACTATGCTGGAGATGTGAAGCGGATCCTGGAATGATGCTACACATCTGATGGTTATGCTCAAAACTTCATGAATTCTGGAATGCAGTACATGAAAACATATTGAAAATAAAAATTTTCACACTATATTTTACACCTGCACAGTACTTACTACACCACACCACACTCCCGAAATTCACCTTTTACAAATCGCTGGCTTGCCATCTAGTTAACATGGCCAGATGCTGTATTCCTTCCAAATGGGGCATCTCCACACTCCCTACAATAAACGACTGGTACTACCGGATCAGACAAACCGCAGAAATGGAAGAGATGATTAGTGTCACCAATGATAACCCTTCTAAATTCACTCACACATGGGGATGCTGGATTCATTACCAAGACTCTCTGACAAATATAACAATCCAAACAATATCCAGTCACTGAATATAAGTAATCCATCTAAACAAAATTTATTGTACAATATGGAGACGGAAACAATGAGACGTTCTGACTTCCCTACCCCCCTCCTATTTACAAATGCGAAGGTATTCGCATACTCACCCCTCCTTACACCCTGTATGCTATTCCTTTGTCCCTTCTTCTTTACTTCGTAGTTGCTTCCACATGGTTTCTGAACCTCAACCAGCTACGCCAATTTAAATCCCAACTTGATCGAGATAAAGGTTATAAATCAACAATTCCATATTCTGACAAGGACCAACAGAGACAAATACCAAGTAGTTCAATATCCATTTCAATGTCCAAGCCCTTTAACACTCAGAATCATATTCCCTCTTCTTAAAACACCACATGTTCTCCAGTTAGTCCGCACTTTCCTTTATGTCACGCTCCTATTATGATGTATACTAGAAAGAAAACTTACGCTGTATTAAGATACCTGTTTCATGGAATGTTCTTATGTATTGTTTGGAAAATATGTGACTACTCAGCTCAGGCTGTTTTGTAATATTTTATTGTAAAACTCAATAAAATTAATGGAAAGGAAAATGTTTCAAATGTTTAATTTT
Organism: Rana muscosa; assembly: GCA_029206835.1. Lineage (NCBI taxonomy): Eukaryota > Metazoa > Chordata > Amphibia > Anura > Ranidae > Rana > Rana muscosa. The sequence goes on from CM055120.1 coordinate 161,161,923, forward strand.
TTTTTGTCAAGGGTGTGGGCTAGGCTTTAAGTAGACCTTGAATTTTTATGCAAAGTCAGTTTTAAATTTTGTTGTCCACTTTGGCCTTAAAATGCATTACCATTGTTTCTATTATTATTATTATTATTTTTTTTTTACAAACAATTTTATTAAAATGATCCATACAGTACAAGCATTGTAGACAGTGGTTGAAGGCCCATGACCTTTGTGAGCACTTTAAATAACAGATGGCATCCAAGCCACGGAGTATAACAATAGGAACGATACAGTAATTCAGAATTTTTGTACAGAATTACTTGTTAAACAAGGAAAAAATTGATGCAATTGTATCTCAGAGCAGATTTATTTCAACGCCACCATGTGTGGCTTTTGGGCCATTAATGTATCTATGACCCCATACACACTATTAGATATTCTGCAGATTTTTGTCTTAAGATTTACCAAAACCATGTAATGCAAGGGCCTGTCTGATTGCATACAAATTGAAACTCTTAAGGTTTGACCTCATATTATATGTTTTTTGTAAATCTGAAGACAAAAATCTGCCAAAAAATCTAATAGTGTGTATGGGGCTTAAGAGTCATGGGATTAAAAGCGCTCAGTATTTTTGAAGTGAGTTCAATATGACTATGTTTTTGCAAATATTTGTATTTGCTCTTGGGAAATGTGGATACGTCTTCCATCTCCTCTTTTTTAGAGAGCCTGGTAAACCATTCTCTTATCATCGGGATGCATGTGGATCGCCAATGTACCTGAATGCAGGGCCTTGCCACATTTACCATATGCATAGCCAGTGATTTGTGGGCAGAGTCATGTGATTTACAAGGAATTGTGCTGGTGTATAGTCAAGAGTGAACGTGGTAACGTGTAATGAGATCATGGACGACTTTCCAAAAAGGTTGAAGAGGTTCACAATCCCAAAAAATTATCAGAATGGTGTCTTTCACCTTCCCATACCTCCAACGGGTACATGGTATGAAGGGGGGGGGTGTATATAGGCAGTATGGGATTCTATCCCATCCAGTTTCGACTTTATAGCCATTTTCCCTGAATAGCTACATTAAAGGAGCCCTTGTGTGGTGTCCCATTCGTCATCGGTAGGGGATGTCTGTAAATCTTTCTCCCATGCCATATGCGCTGGATCTAGAGTTGGGAGGGGGGTTTCTTCTAAGACCCCTTTAACACTGGGTTGATTTTCAGGTGCTTTAGAAGTGGAAATAGCCTCTGCTAAGCGCCTGAAAACTGACTCTTTTTCATTCCAATGTGACTTTTAACACTGGGGCGGTGCGCTTGCGGGACGGGAAAAAAGTCCTGTAAGCAGCATCTTTGGCACAGGTTGGGAGCATACAAAACGCCCCTGCCTATTGGAATGAATGGGCAGCACTTTCAAAGCGCCCTAAAAGGGCTTTGAAAGCGACGCAAAATGGGAGTTTTTAACCCTTTTAGGGGTTAAAAGTGCCACTAAACAGCGGTATAATGCCGCTAAAACTAGTGGCGCTTTAGCGATAAAGCGGCCATAGCCCCAGTGTGAAGAGGTCCTAGAGCAGGGTATATATGTAAGCAATTAACTGTCTTTGTGGCGGTTTACACATTGTTTCTGTCCTTACATTGGGTTGTCATGATTATTTTTGTTATTGCTAATAGTAGTATGATTAGTAGAAAGTTATTCATATATCACTGAAACGTTGTGCTGGGCACTAAAGGATGTGGAGTTTGTGATTACTAATTAGGTATTTAGCTTGACAGAAATTCATAATGTACTGAGGCAATATGAATTAAAAATAAAGTTTTGACAATTACCACATCAAAAGTTAATTAGTGTTTATGACATTTTTTTTCACCCTAAAGGTAATAATTATACCTTTTCATATTATTACATTTCACTGAGTATGTATGTTCCCATCCATGGCTGTAATCAGACCATTCTTGATTTAACTGTATATGCAGCTATTGCCCAGCTTGTTGTTAGTGATATGTGAAAGCTGTTGACATGAGGCACAGGCCTTTGCCATACAAAGAGGTTGGAAGCAATACATGCTGGGATAACTATAGAACAGTTTAGTATTCTGGGTGAATTAAAATCTGACAGAACATTCCCATTGGATTATGATTGCTGACCCACATATGGTGCCATATTCCATAAATATGCAACCTTCAAGCGCTGATTACATCCACATCTGGTAATTGTTTTATTTTAGCAAGTTTGTCATTCTGGATCACTAAATTAATTGAAGCAGATTTACACATCCGTACATCACTGGCAAATTGCCTAATTAAAATGAAACTTTGACTTGTTCTTGACTTAAATGTGCATGAATCTTGAAATTACGCAAGATATCTAGTGAAAAGAAAAAGTAGTACTTATAAGGGGTCTAGGGGAGCTCATTTCTGGACCATAGGTTAAAGGGAAGGTCCATCCATTACAAAAAAAAAATACTTCAGAAGTATCCAGGCTGAAAGCAAATAATATGAAGAAAAAAGGGCACAAGAATACTACTTATAACATTTGTTTTTAATGCATGTTTAATATAGATGTAAACCCAATCATAAAAATCGTAAAAACCTCACATAAACTTTTAGACGTTAATGTAATTTTATTTTGTTTGGGCACTTTCTGAACAAACATATGATGACAACATTCATACACTAAGACACACTAAAAGCAAATAGACTATGTGCACGCTGCAAGTGCAGTTGCACTAATTTCCCGCAGTTTAGTAAATGTAGCAAAGCTTCACTTTGTAAAGAATACCCAATCAGGTGTAAGGGAAATAAAAAAACTGTATTTTTGCTTGCACATGATTGGATGATGTTAATCAGCAGAGCCCCAACACATTGACGAAGCTCTGGCGAAAATGAGTGCAAATGCATTTGCAAAGTGCACAGTCTATTTGCCTTCAGAAAATTAACCCCTCTGTTTCCCAGTTTTGTTTCTGTATTGTGACTCTATTACACAGTCTTCTGGTGGTGATTACAAATTTCCATTTTAACACACATTACTCAGGCATGGTTCACTGTTTTGCCCCTCAGGAAACACTCACCGGGAAATGCCATGCAGCAACTGCAAAGAGGCTGCAGACAATCAGAAGCACTGAAACGTAATGCCTCGTAGACGTGTTGAGAATATTGGACAAATGATTGTTCCATCTTTTTTTTTTGTTTTTTGCATGCTAGTCTTATATCAAAAACCAATAGGTTACTAAAGTTACGAAAATGCTCGTACAACAGAATACCACTTTGGAAGGGATGTAATGTATTTTATTGTATTGTAATATATTCTTTCATTTTTGAGCATGCGTGGTCTTGGTCTTTGGACAAATACTGTACTGATAAATCGAAAACAGTTCTTTCTTGTATCTTATGAGAAAATTTTTTGTGCTTGTCCCTTTGGATAATTTTGCACGAACTGCCAGCTCTCCAAAGCTGTGTGCTAACGATAAGGTTTATCGTACGATCACTTCGAAAACAGTTTTTTTTTGTCTGATTTTCTCATTGTGTGTACTAAGCAATACAGAGGATGAAAAAACATGAAAACAACTATTTTACTTGGAAAAAGGGCAGTTGTTTATGCGCTGCGCCGGTTCATACCTTAATTGGTGAGCCGGAAAAATCATTAATTGGGCGCGTGAACCGGCGGCGCACTGTGATAGTAAATAAAAATATCAGCGGCGCTTCTGTCTCTATTCAAAATGAATGGTTCCCTATGGGAGCCCATTAATTTGAATAGAGGTCGCACCAGAAGTCGGATCAAGATGATCCGACTTGCGGGGCAACTCGTGTGCCGGTTCACACAGGGGCAGCGTGGCTTTGCGAGGCAACTTGGACATGACTTGAGCATGAACCACACGCTCAAGTTGTGTCCTGGAGGCGACTTGAATTCGCCTCCAGTACAGGCTTCTTTGCCAGTACCTGCCCGCGAGAATGTTTCCAGCGCGATCCCATTGCGCTGATTCTCGGCGACAGGGTGCTGCACACCTCACGCTCACTGTCCCCTGTGTTTGGTATGAATCATGAAGGGGAACTCCACGCCAAATTAAAAAAAAAAAAAACGGCATGGGTTCCCCTTCCAAGAGCATACCAGGGCCTTAGGTCTGGTATGGATTTCAAGGGGAACCCCTATGCCGAAAAACCGGCGTGGGGGTTCCCCCAGGATCCATACCATACCCTTATCCGAGCACGCAGCTCGGCAGGTCAGGAAAGGCCATACCACCTGGTGACCCCCGCCCCGTATGACGTCACGTCACATTCAATGATGGGACTGTCACGTCATACAGGGGCGGGGTCACCGGGTGGCATCACCCGGTGACCACGCTCCATGCCTATATAAGAGAGCGATAAGGCAACATCGGGCGGAGAGAAGAGGGAAGACAACGAGGAAGACCGGACCCCCGCTAGAAAAAGAGCTGGAAGAAGAGAGCAGAGGTGCTCGGCAGAAAGCAAAAAAAACCGGAGAGCGTGGAGAAGGTACCGGAGAGCAGGAGAAGAACCAGAGAGCGCGGAGACGTCACCGGAGAGCAGAAGAAGAGACCCCCGAATTCGGAAGAAGACCCCTTGAGCTGCCTAATAAATTACTTTAAAAACCTGTGTAGTGTTTTTTTATTGACATTTTTTTTCCACCAGGTGAATGGTTAGGGGTACGATTTACCCCATACTCATTCACATAGGGTAAGGGGCCGGGATCTGAGCTCCCGGATTCTGATAAGCCCCCCACCCGCAGACCCCGACAACCACTGGCCAGGGTTGTCGGGAAGAGGCCCTTGTCCCCATCAACATGGGGGCAGGGTGCTTTGGGGTGGGGGGCGCAGAGCACCAACCCCCCCATGTTGAGGGCATGTGGCTTGGTATGGTCTAGGAGAGGGGGAGGGCGCTCCCTCGACCCCCTTTCCTGACCTGCCGGGCTGCATGCTCGGATAAGGGTCTGGTATGGATCCTGGGGGAACCCCCATGCCATTTTTTTTTTGGTGCGAGGGCTTCCCCTCAAGATCCATACCAGACCAAAGGGTCTGGTATCAGCCTGGGGGAACCTCACGCAAATTTTTTTTTAAATTTGAGCGGGGTTCCCCTTCAAGGTTCTCCGCACATGAATTTCCCCTGCAAGTCGGATCATCTTGATCCGACTTCTGGTGCGACCTCTATTCAAATCAATGGGCTCCCATTGATTTTGAATAGAGAGAAAAACGTGGCTGAAAGCTAGCGCGGGGAAACGTGCATTGAATCCAATGCAAAACGTGGAAAAAATCGCGGAAAAAACGCTGCTTTTTTCCTGGCGTCTGTACTAGCTTTACAGCCCATTTTTTAAAATGTCCCTGGGCATGAGGCCTAAGAAAAAAGGGGGGAAAAAGCACTGGACTGCATCAAAAACGCTTCAAAAACTCGCATGCAGAAAAGCACCTGGAACGCATCCGGACTGCGTTTCCAAGGTGTGAACTGGCCCAGTTGCGTTTAACCTCGTTTAACCTCGTTTTTCACAAAAAAAAATGCGTTCAGACGCCAAAGATTTCCATGTTTCAGACGCCAATAGACGGTAGAAGCGTTTTTAAAGGTGACCTATTTTTTTACATTGAAAAACTCAAAAATTATGGCAAATTATGAAAAACCATTAAAAATATATATAAAAAAACTGTAATTGCTTGCATTGCATTGTGGACAATACACAACTTGTGGCAGGTGACGTGGCCAGGTGATGTGGCAGGTGACGGGTCAAGTGGACAATCCACAACTTGTGGCAAGTGATGTGGCAAGTGACACGCTAAATACAAGTACACTGCTGCTCTCTCAGCTGCTGCTACTCACTCTGGTCTCACAAACTGACTGAAATGGTTAATAATACTGTTTTTTGAGACTAGGGAGGGTCCTTATGATGTTTCCTAAATAAACGCTTATAGACTAAAACGAGGCTAAACGCGGCATGCAAACGTGGCAAAATGCACATTTATAAGCGCCGGTGTCAACCGTAGTTCAGAAGACTTTGCACCAGCGTCCCATGTATATGGGGCCTAAAAATGGCTATGCCATTTACAGCTCAAAAATGCCATGGTGGGCATGAGGCCATAGGCTAACATGGAGAGCCGTGTTTAAGCTGCAAAAAACGCTCAAACAAGCGGCTGCAAAAATGTCCGTGTGCATGTAGCCTTATATTAACCACTTGCTTACTGACCACTTAACCCTTCTTCCTACCCAGACCAATTTTCAACTTTCAGCGCTGGTGCACTTTGAATGACAATTGCGTAGTCATACAACACTGTAACCAAAATGTAATTTTAAACATTTTTTTCACACAAATAGAGCTTTCTTTTGGTGTTATTTGATCACCTCTGCATTTGTTTTTTCTTTTTTTCTATAAATACAAAAGATTGGTTGAAAATGTTGAAAAGGGGTAATTTGTCTCCTTCATTGATGTACACTGATGAGACTGCACTGATGGGCACCGATGGGCTGCACTGATGGGCACTGATAAGGCGGCAAGGGTGGGCACTGAGAGGTGATATTGCTAGTTGGCACTGAGAAGTGGCACTGCTAGGTGGCAGATAGTTGGCAGTGATGGGCAATGATAGTTGGCAGTGATGGGCACTGATAGGTGGGACTGATTGGCACCAGTGGTGGGCATTGATAGGTGGCGCTGGCAGGGGCTACTGATTGTCACAGATGACGCAGAATTGCCTATTCCTCTTCAGGCCCGATGTCCCTTGCACATAAGCCGGTTATTGCCTTTTTTTATGCTCACGCTGTCAGCACAAGGAGAAAACAAAAACCATTACCGAGCTTTTGTTTACATCACGTGATCAGCTGTCATTGGTTGACAGCTGATCATGTGGTAAGGGGCAGGGATCGGCCCCTTACTCGGATCTGTCATCACCCGAGTCTCAGTGACTCAGTGACCACAGCACGTGCGCGAAGGGGAGGACATCTATTGATGGACGCCTGGCAATTGAGGACCGTGCTGTGGCTGTCAATCAGCTATAGCGCTGATCTCAAGTGGTTAAAGAGGGTCTAAATGGGCCATTGACATACATCACAATTGAACTTAGGAATGTGTATTTGCAAAGTTAAACTAAATGAAATCCTTTCTTATTTTTGCTTGGGGATAGAGTGCAGATGGATTAGAAGTCTGGACAGTATTTGGGGATGTCTGCACCCCTGATAGGGTAAAGACAACTCCCAAATTTGCCCACTTTATCCTTCCAAATAATTAATTTCCTGTCACATAGCCACACAGGAAGTGAGGATAAATCCCTACCAATGTCTTTCCTTGGGCACACACAGGTCAATCTAAATAGTTTCCCCATTATGACAATTGCACTCCAGCATTTTGCTGGGTACACCCCAAATTATTAGGTATTTTGGACTTTGGGGTTTATTTACTAAAGGCAAATCCACTTTGCACTACAAGTGCACTTGCTGGATATCCGAGGGGGACATGCAAGGAAACAAAAAAAACACCATCTTTGCTTCTACATGATTGGATGTTAAAATCACCAGTGCTTCCCCTCAGATTTTCTGCAACTACACTTTTACTGCAGAGTGGATTTGTCTTTACTAAACCTCAAACTACCTAATGATTTGGGGTGTACACAACAAAGTGCTAGAGTGCAATTTGCTTAATGGGGACACTAGTTAAATTGATCTGTGTGTCCCAAAGAAAATACATTGGTAGGGTTTTACCTTCACTTCCTGTTTAGCTGTGTGACAGGAAGTGAAGCCAATTTTACTAAAAGGGACACAAAGCCCAACCTAAAAAAAAAACAAGCAGGGGTTCTAACACTTACTTGGTTTCCCTCAAAATGCCCACAATTAGAATAGTATTGCCTTGAGCTATTTTTAAGTGCAGTGCTTCTTAAGTACCCCCAACAGGCCATGTTTGCAGGTTTTCCTTCATCTTGCACATGTGCTTTAAATCACAGTCAATGGTTTGGTACTTTGGACTGGGGGTACTTGAGGACTGAGGCTGAGAACCACTAAAAAGGAAAATTGAATACTTACTGCTCTGTATTTTTCATTTCCTGGTGACTATCCATGGCAGCACACAATCCATACATATGCTACCATGAAGGCTCCAGGTTGGAAAAATCACACCTGTTTTGTTTTGACATGCCAATCAGCATAGTTAAGCTGCAGCTGTCACATTTGTTGCATAGAAAACAAAAAACAAACATCAAACTTTGCATCAAATTTTATTGGTCAACAAAACAGGACTTGGAAAAAACAAAGGGAAGCAAAAAACGAAAAAAAAAAACATGAAGGTAAATTTGAAACATTAGTCACAACATCTTGAGAAAGATTTAGCAAAATAATGCAGCACAGACAATTAAATCAAAGTGAACAAACGACAAACATTAACAATATCAAAAATATTTCAGGGGAACATATCCCCCACACAGAAAAATACAATCAACAAAAGTAAAACAAACATCTGTTTTGCAAAGACATAACAAATACAATGCATGTGTTACAAACTCGATAAGGACACGAAAATTTACCTTTTTTCCGGCCACACACAATCTTGCCTCTTTTCAGGGCAAGGGAGAGAATGCTAGCTGCAAGCTTTATATAACATAGGTTTGTGTGCTAATGAGGCAATTGAAAACACATGCACAGTCCATGAAACACCCAAAAAGTTCATCCAATGTAGAGACTGAACTTCAGAGTGGATACACCTGTTAAGGATGTCCTTCAATTACTAACCCAAAAAACAGGCTCTCTGAGCATGCCCAGAAACATACAGGTGCTGTTCACACACAAAAAGCACACACACACACAAAAAGCACCAACAAAAACATTTTCCGGTGCAGAAAATGACCGGAAACTGACTGCATGGTGTAAACTAGAGCCAACTAGAGCCATTGGAATATATGGAAAATACTGCGCATGCATTTTGTGTAGAAAAAAAGTACATGGAACTGAACGGAACTGCGTCTGGTGTGAACTGGCCCTAATAAGGACAAGTGTGTTGCAGTGCATCTTTGGTGCATTTAGGTGCGTTCCGGTGCGTTCCAGTGCATTTTTGGTATGTTCCGGTGCGTTTTTGATGCGTTTTACTGCGGTCCAGTACAGTTCTGTACATATAAAATGTAGCATGACCAATTTTTTTTTCCTTTCTGAAATGCACTGGAACGGACTGCAGTGGTGTGAACTATGCCATTGGCATTAATGTGATCAACTTTCTTTGCGTTTTTCATGCATCAAAAAAATGCACTGCACTGCATCCGGTGTGAACTGGCCCTAAATATCATACCTGGGGGGTCTCTATAGTATGTCTGTAAAGTAGCGCATGTTTTCCATGTTTATAACAGTGCGAGAGCAAAATTACATTTCTAAAGTAAAATAATAGTCATTTAAAAGTAGCAGCTGTAATGAATTGCCGATTCCCGTCAATATAGATAAAAGTCATTGAAAGTCTTTGAAAAAAAAAATGCGGGGGGTCCCCCCAAATTCCATTACCAGGCCCTTCAGGTCTGGTATGGATATTAAGGGGAACTCCGCGCCAAAAAAAAAAATGGCGTGGGGGTTCCCCTCAAAATCCGTACCAGGTCCTTCAGGTCTGGTATGGATTTTAAGGAGACCCCCGCGCCAAACTTAAAAAAAAATGGCGTGGGCGTCCCCCTAAAAATCCACACCAGACCCTTATCCGAGCATGTAACCTTGCAGGCCACAGGAAAAGAGGGGGGGGGGACAAGAGAGCTCCCCTCCCCTCCTGAACCGTACCAGTACCAGGCCACATGCCCTCAACATGGGGAGGATGCTTTGGGGGACTGTGACCCCTCAAAACACCATGTCCCCATGTTGATGGGGACAAGGGCCTCATCCCCACAACCTTTGCCCGGTGGTTGTGGGGGTCTGTGGGTGGACGGCTTATCAGAATCTGAAAGCCCCCTTTAACAATAGGGACCCCCAGATCCCGGCCCCCCCTGTGTGAAATGGTAATGGGGTACAAATGTACCCCTACCATTTTTACAAAAAAAAGTGTCAAAAATGTTAAAAATTAAAGTTTTTTGACAATTCCTTTATTAATGTCTTCTCCTTTCTTCCATCTTCTTCCATCTTCTTCTTCCATTTTCTTCTTTTCTCCATTCGGGTTTCTTCTTCCATCTTGTTCTTCATCTTCATCTTCCTTCGGTGTTCTCGTCCGCATCTTGCTCCGGCTTCTTGTTCCCCTCTTCTTTCTCCGGGCGACCTGCTTGCATTCGAGGTTCCGTTTTTTTTTTTCTTATTTGGCGCGGAGTTCCCCTTAATATCCATACCACACCTGAAGGGCCTGGTAATGGAATTTGGGGGGACCCCCACGCATTTTTTTTTTCAAAGACTTTCAATGACTTTTCTCGGTATTGACGGGAGCCGACGATTCATTATAGCCACGAGTACTTTTAAATGACTTTTTTTTTCCTTTAGAAATGTAATTTTGTGCAGAGACTGTTATATAATGGCAAGTTTAGAGGAGCGCCTGTTCAACTTAAGCAAATGCATTTACGTGACTTTTCATTTACTACGATTTTGCCGGCGCAGTGAACCGGCGCATTTGAAGGAGCGCAAATGCCGCAGTGCACAAATACACCTCTCGCAGTTATAAATGCTTTTTAAATTCATCATAACGAATGTTCGTAAATGTTTCGGACACGAATTACGAAATACGAACTAACGGCAACGGGCTACAAACAAACCCAGGAACTCAGCACAGAACAGGGATGGTGGGAGCCCCTCATAATGAGCACGGCAGGGGCATAGCCCCAGGATGAAGTCAGCATAGCACAGGGATGGTGGGAGCCCCTCATAATGAGCACAGCAGGGGCACAGCCCCAGGATGAAGTTAGCACAGCACAGGGATGGTGGGAGCCCCTCATAATGAGCACAGCAGGGGCACAGCCCCAGGAGGAAGTCAGCACAGCACAGGGATGGTGGGAGCCCCTCATAATGAGCACAGCAAGGGCACAGCCCCAAGAGGAAGTCAGCACAGCACAGGGATGGTGGGAGCCCCTCATAATGAGCAAACAAACCCAGGAACTCAGCACAGAACAGGGATGGTGGGAGCCCCTCATAATGAGCACGGCAGGGGCATAGCCCCAGGATGAAGTCAGCATAGCACAGGGATGGTGGGAGCCCCTCATAATGAGCACAGCAGGGGCACAGCCCCAGGATGAAGTCAGCACAGCACAGGGATGGTGGGAGCCCCTCATAATGAGCACAGCAGGGGCACAGCCCCAGGAGGAAGTCAGCACAGCACAGGGATGGTGGGAGCCCCTCATAATGAGCACAGCAAGGGCACAGCCCCAAGAGGAAGTCAGCACAGCACAGGGATGGTGGGAGCCCCTCATAATGAGCAAACAAACCCAGGAACTCAGCACAGAACAGGGATGGTGGGAGCCCCTCATAATGAGCACGGCAGGGGCATAGCCCCAGGATGAAGTCAGCATAGCACAGGGATGGTGGGAGCCCCTCATAATGAGCACAGCAGGGGCACAGCCCCATGAGGAAGTCAGCATAGCACAGGGATGGTGGGAGCCCCTCATAACGAGCACAGCAGGGGTACAGCCCCAGGAGGAAGTCAGCACAGCACAGGGATGGTGGGGGCCCCTCATAATGAGCACAGCACAGGGATGGTGGGGGCCCTTCATAACAAGAACAGCACAGGGATGGTGGGAGCCCCTCATAATGAGCACAGCAGGGGTACAGCCCCAGGAGGAAGTCAGCACAGCACAGGGATGGTGGGAGCCCCTCATAATGAGCACAGCACAGGGATGGTGGGAGCCCCTCATAATGAGCACAGCAGGGGTACAGCCCCATGAGGAAGTCAGCACAGCACAGGGATGGTGGGAGCCCCTCATAATGAGCATAATGAGTCGACGACTGCCATATTTAAAAGGAATTGTAGCCCGGGCTGTTAGTTCGTATTTCAATTTGGATTGAATACGAATTTTCGTTAGGTTCATTAACTTTTCGTAACAATTACGAACATTCGTTATGATGAATTTAAAAAGCAAAAAATACCTTTCTCAAATTCGGATCCGAAATTCGTCAAAGTAATTTCGTATTTCGGAAAATTCGGAAGCATATAAATTTGTATTTCGGATGTTTCCGAATGTACACTGTTCTCGCCACGCCACATAATACAGAAAAGGAGAGGGAGGAGGAGAAGGATTCTGCCAGTTTTGGAGGCATTGAAGCACAGCAAGACATATATAAACCCTTAACCGATGGTTTTCCATCCCCATAACCCTTGGGAGTAGTACGTGGATGGGAGGAGGCAGATCCAGATACTGTAATCCTCAGTCACCCCAAGGAGTCTGCTTCTCATGCCTCCGCAAACTTGTGGTGCATGGGCTCCTTCATTCTTTAACCTCCCTGGCGGTATGATTCTTTCTGGAATTATGTACCAAAAGCGGTACAATTATTTTGCATGAAAATTTGGTGTTATGTATTATAGGCCTGCGATTCTTAGTAATTACTTACTTAAACCTAAGCAAACCAGAGTCTAGTAAACATCCCGGGTATGATAAATATGAAACACAAAATTATAAATTATAATATAATAAATAACTATAAATAATTATAAAAAATAGTAATCTAATTATAATAAAAATTATTCAATAATGTAATCAAATCAAAAACACTGAAATTTGCTCAGTTGCAGAATTGTCGCTGTCATTAGATTTAGTGTTTGATGACGAATTTCCCCACAAATCGCTATCGCTCAATTCTGCGAGTGATTCTAATTTATTATCGCTGCTTTCTAGTTGGTCTAAAACCACTTTTGACATAAAGGGACACTTTTTAGTTGCTATGGACAATCCCCAGTTTACAGGCAGAAAGAACGATTTTTATTATATAAAAGTGCATGCAGGACACTGGGCAGACCACTAGGGACCAAGGGGGTGTGTAATTATTACATACAGTACTGTAATCTGTAAGATTACAGTATACTGTATGTATACTATGTGTTTACCTTTTTGAATTTGCCGCCCAGTTCCGCTCCCATGCGCCGCTGCGGCTCGCAGGGAACGGAACTAGGAAGTCAGATGGGGTCGAAAGTGCCGACACTCGCCGGAGATCTCGCTGGCGATCACAGCAGAGGACATCATCGCTGGATCGCCAGGAGAAGGTAGGGAAACTCCGCTGCGAGCTCTGCAATGTCTACCCCGAGCGTGACTCGGGGGTTACCGATCCTAGCATAAAAAAACAACCCCGAGTCACGCTCGGGATTACCGCCAGGGAGGTTAAAGCCTGCGAAAGGTCCTGAGAACACGTGGCATGAAGGTGAAGGATCACTATTGGTTGGCAACCCTACTTGACCATTACAAGGGGAAAGTCTCAGAACTCATCCCATCCCCACAGATGGAGCAGAAGATGAAATCTCTTGAGGACACCTTAAAGAGGAGTTTATGTAACGCCTTTTCCAACTCTGGTAGCTTACATTCTGGTGGAAAATTTAGTTTTGAAGCTTCTGTTGGTCAAGAGAGGAGCGGTGGATAAGGGGGCTACCTCAGTGATGCATTTAAAAAAAAAAATAGTCCTCGACGCCCAGGGCTGTCCACATCCCATCAGCAGCATCTGCATCATATGGTGGGAGATTATCTAGGGGCATAAAAAGACATTTGGAGCTTTCCAGTTGAAGGACCACTGGGTCACTGGGTCATGAGAATAGACCACTGGCCAGAACTTGCCCAGTATGCAATTGAGCTGCTGGGCTGGCCTGCATCTAGGGTGATTTCCGAATAGGCACTCAGTGCTTCCGGAAGTTTTGTGACAGACTCCGTGGACCGGCTGACATTTATCAAAATAAATCAGTCCTGGGCTATCAAGCCCCTGATGCTGATGTCGCTGATAAAGTGCTTTCTGAATCTTGAATCTCTGAAAGACTGTCTAGGCTGCCTAGCTTTGTGGGGGTTGATTTAATCTCAAATACATTTTTTGGTGTAGGTTTTATGGACACAATTAACACCCAAGGACAATTTTTTCCACACCTGTTTGACAGGTGCGTATCATTGCAATCTTTGACACCAAGGCCAATTCTTGCTTTCATCAAGAGTACCTCTATAGGGTTATGGTGTGAAGGCACCACTGACACTCAAAGACCAATTTTTCAATTATTTCAATTTTTGACAGCAAGGCCAATTCTTGCTTTCATCAAAAGTACCTCTATAGGGTTAGGGTGTGAAGGCACCACCAACCCCTAAAAGCCCAATAATTCCACACCTGTTTCGTCTTTCCAAAGTCTGCGAAAGAGACACCAGAATTTATCAAAAAATCTTGAATCTTGTTCCGAGTGCACAAAATTGTGGCCTCATCATACAGAATGGCTCCCCAAGCCGTTGTTTATAAATAAAAAAAGCTTGAATGGAAAATCTCATTTTTTAGGCAGACTAAGAGGAACCCCCAGGCACTATATTTAAAGGAATTTTTCATTTTTATTGTTATTTCTCATTTTTATGATTTCAATTTAAGCATTAGTAAATCACGTCTCATTTAAAGTTTTTTACAAAGTTTTTTTTCACTGATACATGTCTCCCAGGGCAGTACCTGGACCCCCATAATCATTGTATGCTCAATTACTTGCATATAAAGCCCTGTACACACGATCAGTTTTACCGATGAAAACAGTCCGAAGGACTTTTTTCATCGGACAAACCGATCGTGTATGGGACCCATCAGTCTTTTTTCCATCGGTTTTAAAAAATAGAACATGTTTTAAATTTTTCCGATGGATCAAAAACCGATAGCAAATTACGATCATCTATGGGCAAGTCCATTGGATAAAAAACCCACGCATGCTCAGAATCAAGTCGACGCATGCTCAGAAGCATTAAACTTAATTTTTCTCGGCTCATCAGAGTGTTTTATGTCACCGCGTTTGGAACGGTCGGTTTTTTGACTGATGGTGTGTAGGCAAGACTGATGTAAGTCAGCTTCATCGGATTTCCGATGGAAAAAACCATCGGATTAGAATCCATAGGATATCCGATCATATGTACGAGGCTCAAGCCTTAAAAATGGGCACTTTTGTTTTTACAGTTCGGAAAAACTTCAATGGGATTTGTTATTCGGTTCTGAGTGTTTGAAATGTTTATACTCCATTGGTCAGACTTGTGCTGACATACTCAACTGCACAGGTCCTCACTGGGAACATCAGTATCCTGCTGTTCCTCTGCCTTCTGCTGAGAAATTGAATGGGTTGTTTTACAAGGTAAGGGTTCACATATACTTTAAAGTATATCTAAACTCAAAAACCCCAAAAATTATATATTGCAGCTTACCAGTCCTTTTATGTCATTGTCACATTTTGTCAGGTACCACGATAAATGAAAATCAGATGGAGACAGAAAATGCAGCAAAAATCACACCTTTTAGTAAAATGGTACCAAACAGTGAACGTATTCAAAACATAGCCAGGGTAAGGTAGCCGTAGTGGGTAGTCTGTCAGGGTCACCTGTGGCCAGGTGACAGATGCACACCGTAGGGGGACAGGAGTGCACCGCGAGGTAGTGAACCCTATGGCTGGCTTCTGCGGATAGGAGACTGGGTGGTTGTGGAAAGCGGGACCAGAGGAGCACAACCGGGATCCTAAACGGAAGCTAGAGCCAAGATTCCCCAAGGCGCGGAGTCTAAGACCCAGCTGGTCTTCTCCAGGGCCTCTAGTGGTGAGGATGTTAGCTGCAGGCTGGGACCAGGTCGCGGCCCCTGGAGTTTCCTAGCTCACGCCCCGTAGGATAAGGGGAAAAGAGGGGAAGCAGCAGCACAAGATGAGAGAGATCCGAATAACAAGCTGAAGGTTAGGGGCCACAAGCAGACAAGGATAACGAAAGAACGAGCCGAAGGTCAAGGGTCACGAGCAGACAGGGATAGTCGGGGACAAGCCAATAACGTAACAGAGAGACAGACGTAGCACACGGCAGGCAGGAACCCAAACACACAATGCCTAACAAACACGTTGATCAGCAAAGCAGGCTTGCAGTGCACAGGTTAATATAGTGTTCTGTGATAGGGCCTGGGGTGGAGTCAGGCTGGGAGGAGATTATAAAGGAAGCCAAGTGAAGGAGGTCTGGTCTCTAGATGAACACATGAGGAGGAAGGTAAGATAGCAGACAGACATTAATGCATATCCATGACAGTACCCTCCCTCTTACGAGGCCTCCCCCTTCCCCGCCTGGGCCCAGGTTTAGAGGGAAACTTCAGATGAAACTCCTTTAACAGACGAGGTGCAAAGACCTCAGATGCAGTGATCCAAGACCTCTCCTCAGGACCAAACCCTTTCCAATGAACGAGGTACTGAAGAACGCCTTTACAGAGTCGGGAGTCCAGAATTTGACTGATCTCGTACTCCTGATTATCCTCAGAGACAGGCGCCACGGTAGGGAGAGGACGAGAGAATTTATTGAGGACTAAAGGCTTTAGAAGAGCAACATGAAAGGAGTTAGTGATTTTAAGGCTCTTAGGAATCTGGAGTTTGAAACAAACCGGATTCAGTTTAGCAGTTACCGTGTATGGACCGATGAATCGTGGAGCAAACATCAGAGAAGGAACTCGGAGCTTGATGTTCCTGGTAGAGAGCCAGACTTTGTCCCCTGGCTGAAGAGAAGGCGGTTTACGCCTGCGGCGGTCGGCAAAGCCTTTGAATTTTTCAGCAGCTGCCCGGAGGGAATCATGAACGTGACCCCAAACGGAATTGAGAGACTCCTGAACTGAAGCCAAAGCTGGAATGTCTGGAGAACAGATCATGGGAAGAGGAAGTTGAGGGTGTTTTCCATAAACTGTGAAAAAGGGTGTCTTCTGCGAACTGGTATTCACATGATTGTTATGGGAGAATTCTGCCCACGGGAGTAGAGAGGACCAATCGTCATGGTGAGAAGACACAAAGGTGCGAAGAAAGACCTCTAACTCCTGATTAACCCTCTCAGTCTGTCCATTGGATTGGGGATGGTAAGAAGAAGAAAAATCCAAGACAATATTGAGGGATTTGCAAAAGGCTCTCCAAAAACGAGACGTGAATTGGACTCCCCTGTCGGAAACAATATGAGAAGGGACCCCATGTAGGCGGAGAATTTCCCGAATGAAAATGGGAACCAAGGCAGGGGCAGAAGGAAGACCAGGAAGAGGAACAAAATGAGCCATCTTGGAGAATCGATCGATTACCACCCAAATGACTGTATTATTCTCAGACAGTGGGAGATCGGTGATAAAATCCATGGCAATATGGGCCCAGGGTTCCTTAGGAATGGGCAAGGGCATGAGGAGACCAGCAGGAGCTTGTGTGGAGGATTTGGACTGAGCACAGACATGACAAGCTTTAACGTAGTCTTTGACGTCTGAGCGGAGATTAGGCCACCAGTAGTGACGACTGATGAGTAGGAAGGATCGGAGGAATCCAGAATGCCCTGCCACCTTGGAATCATGTCCCCAACGAAGGATCTTAGCTCTTAGCTCAGTGGGGACAAAGGTCTTACCAGGCGGAATTTTTGACTTCAGGGTGGTAGAGTGGGCAACAATGCATGAGGTGGGAATGATCGGCTCAGGTTCAGGGGCGGACTCCTCGTCCAAAGTGTCAAATGACCTAGAGAGCGCATCAGCCCGACCATTGCAGGAACCAGGTTTGTAGGTAATCGTGAAATTAAAACGGGCAAAGAAGAGACTCCACCTGGCCTGTCTAGGATTCAGACGTTTAGCATTCTGTAGATACTGTAAATTCTTGTGATCGGTAAAGATCGTTATGGAGTGAGGGGAACCCTCCAAGAGATGACGCCACTCCTCTAACGCCAATTTAATAGCGAGAAGTTCCCGATCACCGATGGCATAATTCCTCTCTGCCTGAGAATTTTTTTTGGAGAAGAACGCACATGGTTGGCGTCTCTCCTCAAAGATTTGAAGAAGCACAGCTCCCACCCCATTGAGGAAGCGTCCACTTCAATAAAAAATGCATTCCCAGGATTTGGTCTCCTCAAGAGGGGGCCAGAAACAAAGGCCTGTTTCAGGTTGTGAAATGCAGAGACAGCTTCGGGAGGCCAGTCTCTGGCATTCACACCCTTCTTGGTCAAAGCGATAATAGGCGCGGCAATGGAAGAGTAATTCCTTATGAACTGCCTATAATAATTATTGAAGCCAAGAAAGCGCTGTGTGGCCTTTAGGCTAGCAGGAAGAGGCCAGTTGGTGATAGGCAAGACCTTCCCAGGGTCCATACGAAGCCCCGAACATGAGATGAAGCACCCCAAAAACAGGACCTCAGAACATTCAAAGGAACATTTCTCCAGCTTGGCATAGAGATTGTTCTCTCTAAGACGTTGAAGTACAGTGCGGACATGGTTTCTGTGGACGAGCAGATTTTCAGAAAAGATCAGAATGTCATCCAGATAGATGACAACAAACTGGTACAGCAGATCTCTGAAGATTTCATTGACAAAGTTTTGAAACACGGCTGGAGCATTACACAGACCAAAAGGCATCACCAGATATTCGTAATGCCCGTCTCTAGTGTTGAATGCAGTCTTCCATTCGTCACCCTCCCGTATTCGAATGAGATTGTACGCGCCTCTGAGATCCAACTTGGTGAAAATGGAGGCACCCTTCAACCTATCGAATAGCTCAGATATTAAGGGTAAGGGGTATCGATTTTTAATAGTAACCGCATTTAAACCCCGATAATCGATGCAGGGTCTTAAGGTACCATCCTTTTTGGCAACAAAAAAGAACCCTGCCCCTGCCGGCGATGAGGATTTCCGGATGAAACCTCTCTCCAGATTCTCTGCGACATACTCCGACATGGCCTGGGTCTCTGGGATGGACAGAGGGTAGGTATGACCCCTGGGTAGAGTTGCTCCGGGGACAAGATCAATAGCACAGTCAAAAGACCTGTGGGGAGGAAGCACCTCAGCTGATTTTTTACAGAACACATCCCGGTAATCGCTGTATGCAGCAGGAAGATCAGAAGAAACAGAAGTGGCAGCAACCGGAAGACTCTCCTTGGGGGTCACCTTGAGAAGACACGACAAGAAACATGAGGAACCCCAGGCCAGGATCTGCCCAGAGACCCAGTCCACATGTGGAGAGTGGAGCTGTAGCCAAGGGAGGCCCAATACAACTGGGGTAGAGGCCTTGGGTAGAATAAGAAAGGATATCCACTCCTGGTGGAGAATCCCTACCGACATCCTAATGGGTAGCGTCTGGAAGCGAATAGGGCCCCCTGGGGGAACAGTGCCATCAATTGCCGAGACTACCAATGGGGTAGTGAGAGGTGAAAGGGTAAGCTTCATAGAAGAAGCAGTTCTCCAATCCATAAAATTGCCGGCAGCCCCGGAATCCAGGTATGCAAGGGTTGACTGAGGAGAAGTGCCTACATGAAGGAACACCGGCAAGAGCAGGCGAGAAGGTGATGTTTCTGGGTCCAATACTCCACCTTCCAAATGTATTAGATCCGAGCGTTTCCCGGACGAAGCGAGCAGGAGTCACGAAAATGACCCTTGCCCCCACAATAGAGGCACAAGCCCAGAGTTCTGCGCCTAGCACGTTCTTCGGGGGTTAGTCTGGTCCGGCCCAGCTGCATAGGTTCCTCAGCAGGTAGAGGATGCTCCACGGAATGAAGGGAGGGGAGCTCAGACTGGCTAGGACCCAGAGAGTGCTGGCGTCTTTTTTCTAAGGACCTCTCTTGAAAACGAATGTCGATCTGGTTGCATAATGAAATTACATCGTCCAGACCGACGGGAATGGCTCTTCCCGCTAATTCGTCTTTCACTCGGTCAGAGAGGCCATGTAAAAAGGTAGCGACCAGGGCCTCATTATTCCAGCTCAATTCAGCTGTGTGGATACGGAACTGAAGAGCATATTGCCCCACTGAACTAGATTCTTGGCGAAGACGTAAGACAGCACTAGCCGCTGAAGAAGCCCGAGCCGGCTCTTCGAAGATATTACGAAAGAGCCTCAAGAAATCGGACAGACTGGAAACCACCGGATCGTTCCTCTCCCACAGGGGGGCAGCCCAGGCCAAAGCTTCACCGGAGAGGAGGGAAATTATATAGGCTACCTTAGCCCGGTCAGACAGGAAGCTTTGAGGCTGAAGCTCAAAATGAATTGTGCACGGGCTGAGAAACCCCCTGCAGGCCTTGGAGTCCCCAGAGAAACGGAACGGAGCTGGCAACCTTAGTGAGTGTGAGGCTGCGACTGGTGCGATAGGTACAGCCGCTGGTTGTACTTGGGGTTGCGGATTCGGGGTTCCCAAGGAGACCTGAAGCTGCTCGAATCAAGAAGCCAGATCCTGGAGGAATCGCATCACCTGAGTCTGATTTGATTCCTGGGTCTCAAGTCTGCGAACTATGCCCTGCAATGGATCATCCGCGGGAAGCGGGATGTCAGCCGGGTTCATGGCTGATCAAACTGTCAGGGTCACCTGTGGCCAGGTGACAGATGCACACCGTAGGGGGACAGGAGTGCACCGCGAGGTAGTGAACCCTATGGCTGGCTTCTGCGGATAGGAGACTGGGTGGTTGTGGAAAGCGGGACCAGAGGAGCACAACCGGGATCCTAAACGGAAGCTAGAGCCAAGATTCCCCAAGGCGCGGAGTCTAAGACCCAGCTGGTCTTCTCCAGGGCCTCTAGTGGTGAGGATGTTAGCTGCAGGCTGGGACCAGGTCGCGGCCCCTGGAGTTTCCTAGCTCACGCCCCGTAGGATAAGGGGAAAAGAGGGGAAGCAGCAGCACAAGATGAGAGAGATCCGGATAACAAGCTGAAGGTCAGGGGCCACAAGCAGACAAGGATAACGAAAGAACGAGCCGAAGGTCAAGGGTCACGAGCAGACAGGGATAGTCGGGGACAAGCCAATAACGTAACAGAGAGACAGACGTAGCACACGGCAGGCAGGAACCCAAACACACAATACCTAACAAACACGTTGATCAGCAAAGCAGGCTTGTAGTGCACAGGTTAATATAGTGTTCTGTGATAGGGCCTGGGGTGGAGTCAGGCTGGGAGGAGATTATAAAGGAAGCCAAGTGAAGGAGGTCTGGTCTCTAGATGAACACATGAGGAGGAAGGTAAGATGGCAGACAGACATTAATGCATATCCATGACATAGTCAGAGCAAGCCAGTGAATCAGGAAGCCAGAGATCAGCATAGTCGGAGGCAGCAGACAGATACAGGAACCATAAGGGACATCAGCCGAGCAAGTATTCAGCAGGAACACAGCAGAGAGTCTCCAGATAGGTTTGACCAAGGCAAAGGCATAGAAGGAATAAACCAGGCAGTTTCAATAGCCAGAAAGGGCTGGCAGACAAGCAGGAAATGATCACCAGGTGAGCCACTGTGGAACAATGAGTGCTGGCAATTAACCGACAGCTGAGGACTAAGAAGGAAGGGCTGAGCCCAGCCCTGACAATACCCCCTCCTCAACACCCCCCCCTTCCAGAGGGCCACCAGGTTTGAGGGGAAAACATCTATGGAAATCTCAGAGGAGGACAGGAGCATGTACGTCCGAGGATGAGACCCAAGAGCATTCCTCCGGATATTACCCCTTCAAACGAACCATGTGCTGTATGCGCTCATGGAACCTACGGGAGTCAATGATCGATTGTATCTCATACTCTTCATGGTTCTCATTCTCAACCTGAACAGGGTGAGAACGTGGTACAGATGTGGTGAAGCGGTTGCACCCCAAAGGTTTTTATAAGGAGACAAGGAATAGATTTGAAATACGCATGTTAGAAGGAAAGTCTAATGCGTAAGCCACTGCGTTGATCTTACGGAGAATACGGTAATGCCCAATAAACCATGGTTCCAGTTTCAGTGAGGGAACACAAACTCAGAGTTTACGAGATGACAGCCAGACCCTTTCCCTAACCTAGTAGGAAGGCGCAGGTAGGCGTCTGCGGTCAGCGTGGAGTCTGTACCTATCACTGGCACGTCGCAAGGACTCTTGGACCTGTACCCAAGTGGAACAAAGCTCACGGAGATGCTCCTCTAATGCAGGAAGGAGTCAGGCAAAATGGAAATGTTGGAAACCATAATTCGCCATAAACCGAGACAATAGGGAAGCAGTATTGATGGCACTATTGTGAACAAACTCCGCCCAAGGTGAGAGGTCTGACCAGCTGTTATGATGGTCATAAATATAGCAACATAGAAACCTAACTGGACAACTGCAAGTGATACACAGAGGAGAAGGAAAGCTGAATTCACTACTGTGCACAAAAGGCTCGCCAAAACCTGGAGACGAACTTGCTACCCCTGTCTGAGGTGATAATCTTGGGTAGCCCATATAACCGAAAGATCCCCCGAGCAAAAATGGATGCCAGTTCTTTGGATGTGGGCAACTTCTTAAGTGGAATATAATGTGACATTTTCGGGAACCGGTCAACCACCATAAGAATAACTGTGTTGCCCTGGGAGTTGGGTAACTCCCCAATAAAATCCATTGACAGGTGGGTCCAAGGCCTCTCTCCAATGGGTACGGGTTGTAGGATCCCCACTGTAAGGTGTCTTAGTGTCTTACTCTGAGCACACACAGAACAAGGGACTACAAAGGCGGCTACATCAGCACAGAGACTAGGCCACCAGAATTGTTGTAAAATAGCCCAAATGAGTTGATTTCTCCCTGGGTGGCCAGCTGCCTTGGGAGAATGGTAAGTCTGGAGCAAGCAGTGTTGAGATTCTCAGGGACAAAGCAGCGGTCACAAGGTTTCCCCGGAAGGAGAATAGATCTGAGAGGCAAGAATTCTGTCACCCAAAGGTGAAGTGAAACTAGTACGAACAGTGGCCAGAATACAATCGGGAGGTATCACAGGAGCAGGAACAGACATCTTGGAAGTGGAGGAAAACTGCTGCGACAATGTGTCAGCCCTTACATTATTAGTAACGGGTAAGAATGAGACTATGTAATTGAAGCTTGACAGAAAAAGAGCCCATCGGGCCCTTCTGGGAGATAAGCGTTTTGCCTCAGACAAGAATATAAGATTCTTCTGGTTAGTCAAAATGAGGGCACAGTGGCACCTTTGAGAAGATGCCTCCATTCTTTAAGAGCTAGAAAGGAAAGATAACAATTTTCTGTCCCCAATCTTGTAATTGCATTCTGCAGGAGACAATTCCTTTGAAAAGTAGCCACAAGGATGCATAGCGCTCTCAGAGGTAGGACATTGAGACAGAAGGGTGCCTACTCCAGTCTCAGGTGGATCAACCTTAAGAATGAAGGGTAAAGTAGGATCAGGATGTGCCAGCACAGGAGCTGAAACAAAGGCAGCCTTGAGATACTCAAAGGTTTTAATGGAATCCGGAGACCATTTCTGTGGGTTACCATCCTTTCTGGTCATATCAGTCAGGGATTTGACCAGAGAAGAGAAGTTATGAATGAATATCCGATTATAATTGGCAAAGCGAAGAAAACTTTGTAGCAGATGTAGACCTATGGGTCAGGGCCACTGTAGAACTGCAGATAATTTCCCTGGGTCCATCGAAAAACTGGCAGTAGAAATTACATAACCTAGAAATGTAACCTGTTCACGATGGAACTCGCACTTTTCCAACTTACAATGCAGGTTATTATCTCTCAGCCTCTGTAGCACACGGGAGACAACTGTATGGTGGCTCTCTAGGGATTTAGAATATATGAGAATATCGTCTATATAAACCATCACACATTGCTGCAACATATCTCGGAAGACATCGTTGATGAATTCCTGAAAAACTGCAGGAGCTTTGCAAAGACCAAATGGCATTACGAGGTATTCATAATGACCTGTCCTGGTATTAAATGCAGTTTTCCATTAATCACCCTCCTTGATCCTCACATGATTGTATTCCCCTCTCAGATTTAGCTTGTGAAAACCATTGTTCCCTTGAGGCAGTCAAATAATTCTGTAAACAACGATATTGGATACACGTTTATAATCGTGATGCGATTGAGACCCCTATAAACGATACAAGGTCTCAGTTCACCACTCTTCTTTTTCACAAAGAAGAAGCCAGCACCAGCAGGAGAGGAGGTTTTGCGGATGAACCTTCGAGAAAGTGCATCAGCAACATAGTCTTTAATGGCTTTATCCTCTGAGACAGACAAAGGGTAAACCCGGCCATGAGGGGGCATGGCACCAGGTTGAAGGTCAATTGCGCAATCATACGACCTGTGTGGAGGCAAACTACCAGCTTGACCTTGTCTAAGACATCGCTAAATTCGCTGTACTTCTCTGGCAAGGGGGAGAGTAAAAAGGTGCACAAGACCTTAGCCACCTTCTGAAAACAGGTTTTACTGCATTGTGGCGACCAGGAAAGAACCTCAGCACAAAGCCAATCAAAAGAGGGGTTGTGCCTCTGTAACCAAGGATAACCAATAACCACCGGGTAATGAGGTGAGGAAAGTACTTGAAATCAGATTATCTCATGGTGAAAAGCTCCTATAGCGATGGTCAATGGAGCAGTCTCATGAGTCACATGGGCAGGCTGTAGAGGTCTCCCATCAATAGCCTCAATGGCAAGTGGAGGGACATGAAGCTGCAGTGAAATCAAGTGCTTAGACACAAAGGCACTATCTATGAACAGGCCTGCAGCCCCAGAGTTGATTAGAGTCTGTATTTCGATGGACAACTCAGACCAAGAAAGGGTAACCGGGGACATAACAACACCACCTAAAGTCTGTCCCCTACAGGATCCCAGGTGCTAGTGTTTCCCGGACAGGTAGGACAAGACTTCAAGAAGTGACCTGCCTGGCCACAATAAAGGCACAATCTCTCCCTTCTTCTAAAGGCCCTCTCCTCCGCAGAGAGACATGTGAAGCCCAACTGCATAGGTTCTACTTCACTGGCAGACTCGGTACCAGGAGGCGTGGGAGGTAAGGGAGGCAAGGGTGGGACTGCAAAGCTCTGAGCCAAAAGTACAGGAGGCTTCTGCAAGCTTTAAAGGAAGGTATCTCTTGGAGTCTGGAGCCAATGAGAATTGCAAACATGATCAACTTCTCCAGATCTGTAGGTATGTCTCATCTTTGATGTTATCCGAGAGACCATGAGAAAAAGTCGTTTTTTGCTAAACAGTAATGAAGTCATGCTACCCAATGGATGCACTTATAGGATTAAACATAGAATAACATGTCAGACTACAGGCATTGTGTACATGATGCAATGTACCTGTAGTTCCTTTTATATAGGGAAAACAAAACGTCCCCTTTTCAAACAAATAAATGATCATGTATCTTTGACAAAAAAACAAAGGATGGAAACTCCGATCAGTCGCCATGTTGGTCTATTTCATGACTTCAGATTGGACACCATCAAATTCATGGCCTTGGAACATATTCCTCCGGACGTTAGGGGAGGCAGCAACGATCAGAAACTTTTGCAATTGGAATCCCGATGGATTTTTTTGCTGAAAGCAACAACTTATCCTGGATTGAATGAAAAGTTGAGTTATAAACCTTTTTTATGAACATTGCATATTGTTTCCCTTGCTGCCTCCCCTATCCTCGTTATAGTTTTGCTTACTTTTCCTTTTTCTTCTACTTTCCCTATATGTATATAATTGTTTCCCCTATTTCCTTTTCCTTCTCCTTCTCCCTTTATTTTTCCTTTCCCTTTCCTTTTTCCCTCCTTTCCCCTCTTTCTATTTTCCCTTCCCTTTCTTTTCCTTCCCCTTTTTCCTCCATTCTTCCTTTCCATCCTTTCTTTTCTTTTTCCTTTCCTTGCTCCTATTCTAGTATTTTGGTCAGTACTGAATTGGGATAACATCTCTTCCTTACCTCTCCAGTATCCCCCATGAGCCTTAGGACTAATTCAACAACTTCTTTTGGCCCACAAGTCTATGTGAAATCTATGGTCCACTGTTTCATTGGTCGCATCAGTCGACCAATCATATGGACTATATTTCATTTAGTGATCTATATATGGAGACAATAAATTTGTTTAGATATATACATATAGATGCTCTCTCTTTCTCCTTTTTTTTAAAAAAAAATGATGTTTTTGTATATAGAAGAAATATATATATATATTTTTATATATGTAATCAAGGGTTTTTGAGTAATATATATGTGTCATGGATATGCATTAATGTCTGTCTGCCATCTTACCTTCCTCCTCATGTGTTCATCTAGAGACCAGACCTCCTTCACCTGGCTTCCTTTATAATCTCCTCCCAGCCTGACTCCACCCCAGGCCCTATCACTGAACACTATATTAACCTGTGCACTGCAAGCCTGCTTTGCTGATCAACGTGTTTGTTAGGCATTGTGTGTTTGGGTTCCTGCCTGCCGTGTGCTACGTCTGTCTCTCTGTTACGTTATTGGCTTGTCCCCGACCATCCCTGTCTGCTCGTGACCCTTGACCTTCGGCTCGTTCTTCGTTATCCTTGTCTGCTTGTGGCCCCTGACCTTCGGCTTGTTATTCGGTTCTCTCTATCGTGTGCTGCTGCTTCCCCTTATCCTACGGGGCGTGAGCTAGGAAACTCCAGGGGCCGCGACCTGGTCCCAGCCTGCAGCGTAACATCCTCACCACTAGAGGCCCTGGAGAAGACCAGCTGGGTCTTAGACTCCGCGCCCTGGGGAATCTTGGCTCTCGCTTCCGTTGGGATCCCGGTTGTGCTCCTCTGGTCCCGCTTTCCACAACCACCCAGTTTCCTATCCACAGAAGCCAGCCATAGGGTTCACTACCTCGCGGTGCACTCCTGTCCCCCTACGGTGTGCATCTGTCACCTGGCCACAGGTGACCCTGACAGTTTGATCAGCCATGAACCCGGCTGACATCCCGCTTCCCGCGGATGATCCATTGCAGGGCATAGTTCGCAGACTTGAGACCCAGGAATCAAATCAGACCCAGGTGATGCGATTCCTCCAGGATCTGGCTTCTCGATTCGAGCAGCTTCAGGTCTCCTTGGGAACCCCGAATCCGCAACCCCAAGTACAACCAGCGGCTGTACCTATCGCACCAGTCGCAGCCTCACACTCACTAAGATTGCCAGCTCCGTTCCTTTTCTCTGGGGACTCCAAGGCCTGCAGGGGGTTTCTCAGCCAATGCACTATTCATTTTGAGCTTCAGCCTCAAAGCTTCCTATCTGACCGGGCTAAGGTAGCCTATATCATTTCCCTCCTCTCCGGTGAAGCTTTGGCCTGGGCTGCCCCCCTGTGGGAGAGGAACGATCCGGTGGTTTCCAGTCTGTCCGAATTCTTGAAGCTCTTTCGTAATATCTTCGAAGAGCCGGCTCGGGCTTCTTCAGCGGCTAGTGCTGTCTTACGTCTTCGCCAAGAATCTAGTTCAGTGGGGCAATATGCTCTTCAGTTCCGTATCCACACAGCTGAATTGAGCTGGAATAATGAGGCCCTGGTCGCTACCTTTTTACATGGCCTCTCTGACCGAGTGAAAGACGAATTAGCGGGAAGAGCCATTCCCGTCGGTCTGGACGATGTAATTTCATTATGCAACCAGATCGACATTCGTTTTCAAGAGAGGTCCTTAGAAAAAAGACGCCAGCACTCTCTGGGTCCTAGCCAGTCTGAGCTCCCCTCCCTTCATCCCGTGGAGCATCCTCTACCTGCTGAAGAACCTATGCAGCTGGGCCGGACCAGACTAACCCCCGAAGAACGTGCTAGGCGCAGAACTCTGGGCTTGTGCCTCTATTGTGGGGGCAAGGGTCATTTTCGTGACTCCTGCTCGCTTCGTCCGGGAAACGCTCGGGTCTAATACATTTGGAAGGTGGAGTATTGGACCCAGAAACATCACCTTCTCGCCTACTCTTGCCGGTGTCCCTTCATGTAGGCACTTCTCCTCAGTCAACCCTTGCATACCTGGATTCCGGGGCTGCCGGCAATTTCATGGATTGGAGAACTGCTTCTTCTATGAAGCTTACCCTTTCACCTCTCACTACCCCATTGGTAGTCTCGGCAATTGATGGCACTGTTCTCCCAGGGGGCCCTATTCGCTTCCAGACGCTACCCATTAGGATGTCGGTAGGGATTCTCCACCAGGAGTGGATATCCTTTCTTATTCTACCCAAGGCCTCTACCCCAGTTGTATTGGGCCTCCCTTGGCTACAGCTCCACTCTCCACATGTGGACTGGGTCTCTGGGCAGATCCTGGCCTGGGGTTCCTCATGTTTCTCGTCGTGTCTTCTCAAGGTGACCCCCAAGGAGAGTCTTCCGGTTGCTGCCACTTCTGTTTCTTCTGATCTTCCCGCCGCATACAGCGATTACCGGGATGTGTTCTGTAAAAAATCAGCTGAGGTGCTTCCTCCCCACAGGTCTTTTGACTGTGCTATTGATCTTGTCCCCGGAGCAACTCTACCCAGGGGTCGTACCTACCCTCTGTCCATCCCAGAGACCCAGGCCATGTCGGAGTATGTAGCAGAGAATCTGGAGAGAGGGTTCATCCGGAAATCCTCATCGCCTGCAGGGGCAGGGTTCTTTTTTGTTGCCAAAAAGGATGGTACCTTAAGACCCTGCATCGATTATCAGGGTTTAAATGCGGTTACTATTAAAAATCGATACCCCTTACCCTTAATATCTGAGCTATTCGATAGGTTGAAGGGTGCCTCCATTTTCACCAAGTTGGATCTCAGAGGCGCGTACAATCTCATTCGAATACGGGAGGGTGACGAATGGAAGACTGCATTTAACACTAGAGACGGGCATTACGAATATCTGGTGATGCCTTTTGGTCTGTGTAATGCTCCAGCCGTGTTTCAAAACTTTGTCAATGAAATCTTCAGAGATCTGCTGTACCAGTTTGTTGTCATCTATCTGGATGACATTCTGATCTTTTCTGAAAATCTGCTCGTCCACAGAAACCATGTCCGCACTGTACTTCAACGTCTTAGAGAGAACAATCTCTATGCCAAGCTGGAGAAATGTTCCTTTGAATGTTCTGAGGTCCTGTTTTTGGGGTGCTTTGTCTCATGTTCGGGGCTTCGTATGGACCCTGGGAAGGTCTTGGCTATCACCAACTGGCCTCTTCCTGCTAGCCTCAAGGCCACACAGCGCTTTCTTGGCTTCACTAATTATTATAGGCAGTTCATAAGGAATTACTCTTCCATTGCCGCGCCTATTATCGCTTTGACCAAGAAGGGTGTGAATGCCAGAGACTGGCCTCCCGAAGCTGTCTCTGCATTTCACAACCTGAAACAGGCCTTTGTTTCTGGCCCCCTCTTGAGGAGACCAAATCCTGGGAATGCATTTTTTATTGAAGTGGACGCTTCCTCAATGGGGGTGGGAGCTGTGCTTCTTCAAATCTTTGAGAAGAGACGCCAACCATGTGCGTTCTTCTCCAAAAAATTTTCTCAGGCAGAGAGGAATTATGCCATCGGTGATCGGGAACTTCTCGCAATTAAATTGGCGTTAGAGGAGTGGCGTCATCTCTTGGAGGGTTCCCCTCACTCCATAACGATCTTTACCGATCACAAGAATTTACAGTATCTACAGAATGCTAAACGTCTGAATCCTAGACAGGCCAGGTGGAGTCTCTTCTTTGCCCGTTTTAATTTCACGATTACCTACAAACCTGGTTCCTGCAACGGTCGGGCTGATGCGCTCTCTAGGTCATTTGACACTTTGGACGAGGAGTCCGCCCCTGAACCTGAGCCGATCATTCCCACCTCATGCATTGTTGCCCACTCTACCACCCTGAAGTCTAAAATTCCGCCTGGTAAGACCTTTGTCCCCACTGAGCTAAGAGCTAAGATCCTTCGTTGGGGACATGATTCCAAGGTGGCAGGGCATTCTGGATTCCTCCGATCCTTCCTACTCATCAGTCGTCACTACTGGTGGCCTAATCTCCGCTCAGACGTCAAAGACTACGTTAAAGCTTGTCATGTCTGTGCTCAGTCCAAATCCTCCACACAAGCTCCTGCTGGTCTCCTCATGCCCTTGCCTATTCCTAAGGAACCCTGGGCCCATATTGCCATGGATTTTATCACCGATCTCCCACTGTCTGAGAATAATACAGTCATTTGGGTGGTAATCGATCGATTCTCCAAGATGGCTCATTTTGTTCCTCTTCCTGGTCTTCCTTCTGCCCCTGCCTTGGTTCCCATTTTCATTCGAGAAATTCTCCGCCTACATGGGGTCCCTTCTCATATTGTTTCCGACAGGGGAGTCCAATTCACGTCTCGTTTTTGGAGAGCCTTTTGCAAATCCCTCAATATTGTCTTGGATTTTTCTTCTTCTTACCATCCCCAATCCAATGGACAGACTGAGAGGGTTAATCAGGAGTTAGAGGTCTTTCTTCGCACCTTTGTGTCTTCTCACCATGACGATTGGTCCTCTCTACTCCCGTGGGCAGAATTCTCCCATAACAATCATGTGAATACCAGTTCGCAGAAGACACCCTTTTTCACAGTTTATGGAAAACACCCTCAACTTCCTCTTCCTATGATCTGTTCTCCAGACATTCCAGCTTTGGCTTCGGTTCAGGAGTCTCTCAATTCCGTTTGGGGTCACGTTCATGATTCCCTCCGGGCAGCTGCTGAAAAATTCAAAGGCTTTGCCGACCGCCGCAGGCGTAAACCGCCTTCTCTTCAGCCAGGGGACAAAGTCTGGCTCTCTACCAGGAACATCAAGCTCCGAGTTCCTTCTCTGAAGTTTGCTCCACGATTCATCGGTCCATACACGGTAACTGCTAAACTGAATCCGGTTTGTTTCAAACTCCAGATTCCTAAGAGCCTTAAAATCACTAACTCCTTTCATGTTGCTCTTCTAAAGCCTTTAGTCCTCAATAAATTCTCTCGTCCTCTTCCTACCGTGGCACCTGTCTCTGAGGATAATCAGGAGTACGAGATCAGTCAAATTCTGGACTCCCGACTCTGTAAAGGCGTTCTTCAGTACCTCGTTCATTGGAAAGGGTTTGGTCCTGAGGAGAGGTCTTGGATCACTGCATCTGAGGTCTTTGCACCTCGTCTGTTAAAGGAGTTTCATCTGAAGTTTCCCTCTAAACCTGGGCCCAGGCGGGGAAGGGGGAGGCCTCGTAAGAGGGAGGGTACTGTCATGGATATGCATTAATGTCTGTCTGCCATCTTACCTTCCTCCTCATGTGTTCATCTAGAGACCAGACCTCCTTCACCTGGCTTCCTTTATAATCTCCTCCCAGCCTGACTCCACCCCAGGCCCTATCACTGAACACTATATTAACCTGTGCACTGCAAGCCTGCTTTGCTGATCAACGTGTTTGTTAGGCATTGTGTGTTTGGGTTCCTGCCTGCCGTGTGCTACGTCTGTCTCTCTGTTACGTTATTGGCTTGTCCCCGACCATCCCTGTCTGCTCGTGACCCTTGACCTTCGGCTCGTTCTTCGTTATCCTTGTCTGCTTGTGGCCCCTGACCTTCGGCTTGTTATTCGGTTCTCTCTATCGTGTGCTGCTGCTTCCCCTTATCCTACGGGGCGTGAGCTAGGAAACTCCAGGGGCCGCGACCTGGTCCCAGCCTGCAGCGTAACATCCTCACCACTAGAGGCCCTGGAGAAGACCAGCTGGGTCTTAGACTCCGCGCCCTGGGGAATCTTGGCTCTCGCTTCCGTTGGGATCCCGGTTGTGCTCCTCTGGTCCCGCTTTCCACAACCACCCAGTTTCCTATCCACAGAAGCCAGCCATAGGGTTCACTACCTCGCGGTGCACTCCTGTCCCCCTACGGTGTGCATCTGTCACCTGGCCACAGGTGACCCTGACAATATGTTTGCAGATATGAAGATATCACAGATTTTATGTATATTGTATTATCATATATTCATTTATATACACATTTATAATAATTTTTCTTGTTTGGACATTGTTGTCAATTTTGGTTATTATTTTGTTTTATTATATGCATGCTTCTTCGCCACCTTTGGTGCAGCTATTGGTGCCAAGCCTCTCTCTTCGTCCATCGGTTTGCTCGGGGTGGCGCTGCCTCTGGTGGGTGCCCTGGACTCTGCTTAGCACTTTTTCGAGATCATATGGACACCCAAAGGCATTCCAGTTGCGATTGGATGCCCAGTTTGCTGACCGACCTGCAGGCTTTCCACTGCAACATTCATTCCTTGATAAGCCCCTTCGGGGTGTCTTCTCTAATTCCACCACAAGAGTGCTCCACTGCTTTCTGTCTCTTTGCTCTCCTCAACTCTGGTTCAGAGTGGCGATGCGGAATGACATCATGCAGTGGCGCCGGCGCATGCGCGGTACAGCCTGTGTCCGCTTCCGGTCCATGTGACCGGATGGGGGGTATATATAGACATGGGAATTCAGTGCAGAGATGCTGCTGAGCCCCTGGGACTACACGATCGCCATATGTTCACAAGGTAAATCGTTTCTCATTGATATAGAATGCAGGTTCTTTCCTCTTCTGTTTCTGCTCTGTTTCATCCAAGTATGTTTATCTCAGTACTCTCTTTTTGAGAAGTCTGATTTGGAGGCATGGTTTGCCCCTGTTTAAATCTTATCTAGTGACTAAATCGATTTCTTTCCGAGTCTGCTCTCACATTTTTGTTGGAGCTTCATTAACCCTTTTCTTACTGTATATTACAATTTACTTTTTCAGCGGTTGGGAACTACTGCCTATACATATGTGAATCGTCTTTCCTTGCTGTCCCAGGAATCATGTTAATTACCCTTGTAGCCTGTTTAAGTTACCATCACTAACAATTTTTATTCCATCTTTGGGTTATATTATTGCCGGGAGACGCATTGCCTAGGCAATGTGTTCTCTGGGGCTACATACATGTGGACTCATGGGGGCTTGCTTGTCCATGTGTATTTCTTCCTCACTGGACATATTTTTAATTTTCTACTTTAGATATTACCCAAGCTACGGGTCGTTTTCTCTTCCTTTGCAGGTTTTTTGCTGCCCTCTGTGATCTTTGGATGTGCCTTGGGCGGGGGTCCGGTGCTGCCACTGGGGGCGCGGCCATCTGGGCTGGCTGGAGTGTGGAGAGAGGTAAGGGGCTTGACCCTAGGGGGGTGAATTTTGCATGCATAGACTTTTTCATCACTAATATTATTATATATGTTTTACCGTTGGTTATCGTTATTAATGGATTGTATATGTATTTTTGTGTGTCCTTTCCTGTATTTTGTAGAAGGTGTACATCACCTATTGGACAGTGCTTCCCCTTTGAAGAAGCCCGAATTAGGGGCGAAACATGTCGGGAGTTAGGCCATCCAACTGTCCAACTCAACTGTACTGATTGTAACAATCACCTTCTATACCGTTTTTCTATCATTGTTTTTATTTTTGTTTTGGTGTAAAATAAAAGTATTTTATTATAATTTGCTTGATACTCTGTCATTTCTGCACCACTAAAAATTCCATTTTCCTTGCTCCTATCTATTTACCAATTTAGGGATTTGGTGCCATATTCCATTAGTTGGTTATCCACAACCACAAAAAACGAACCATTCTTAGGTGTTGTAGCACACCATTCTTCTGTTTGTGGATTCCCGACTTCTCTCTTAAGGACTGTGTATCAAGCATATTATGCGATAATGGGTTTTTGTATAACCCTTTCTGTTCTCTCCTTTATTTTAAGGGAGGAGAAATACTAAATATACTAAATGTATTTGTAATATGTTTTTTTCTATTTGTTTTCTTTATTAGTGATCACTTTATTATATTGTGGATCCCTGATTTTCCAAATAAGAAAAAATTAAGGAATTATAAATCAATTATAATTTAGTCTAGAGGCCAATTAGAGAAGGTAGCCTTATATATAGATTTATAGACTTTTTATAAATTGCTCTTTATATATTTCCTTGGAATTATATATATAGTTGTTTACGATTAAAATTGTTGCCTGATAAGAAAGGCTCCACATAGATTTTCATCATGGCCATGTTCTGTGGGGATAACTGGGAGGGACTTATGACCAATATTCACCTTTCTCAAAGCTCAGTAGGAGTACGGGAGGCCAATTTGGATAAATCCTTCATTAAATTGCAAAGATTTGTTGAAAAAAAGGTCAGAATCTTCTGGCATAAAAAATACTTTGAGAAATATGTTGAAAATAAGATTACCCCTTGGGGGCTGTGGATTCAAATATTTCCTAACTTGAAAAAAGTAGATGACAGGTTAAAATTGAATTGGGAGTCCAATCTCCAATCATGTTCTTTTGAGATGATGTCTCAATTACGTTTACAATATGATATTGAGCTTAATGAGGTTGATGAGCAGATTAACAAATGGCATGCGGAACACACTTCTATGATGGCATTGCCTACCTTTATAAATAAGGAACCCGAGCTTAAGGAACATATTGAACAATACACCATAGAAATAATTAACAACAAAGAAACTAAATTTTTGAGGGACCAATTCTCATATAAATGGAATCCACCTGCCCAACAGAGGCAATCAACGAAATCTGCAAATCAGACTGTGCAGAATCATGTTACTCATGTATCTGACATTTCTGTTTCTCCAGCATCATCTAGTCAGTCAACGGTATATCAGGACATTGCTCCTGAAAGGATGTCTAAGAAACGTAAGGGGGACTCTAATGTATCGTTTATGGAAAATGTAAGAATTGCACCTGCTTTAACTCATGATCGTGAATCACCCACCGCGAGACCTAGAAATTCACAACAACGCTCTAATACATCGCACAATTCGGCTAAGAGTTTGCGAGTCCCCCATGGGGCAAAAAATTCTGACTCCAGGGGTACACCATCTTTATCCCTTTCCTCTTCGGCCTTGGTTTCTACTCAGCCTTTGAATAAGGCAAGTGTTTCGGCCCAGTCTGTTATTGCTAAGAATGATCCCAAGATGGCTCCCATTTTTTTAGCTTTGGGAACACTGGAAAACCCAAATCCGGTAAATCAGTAAGATTCTGTGAAACAATACCAACAAAAGTTAAGGACAAACAATTTCAGATTCTAAACCTTTCTCTATGCCAATTTAGTCCCGAAGAACTTGAGGTATTACAGCTGGGATTAACTTTTTGCCCTGATGCCAAGGTGGATGCCTTTGATGTCATCAAGGACATTCACCTATTTGCACGTCGTCTAATGTTTAAGACAATTTATCACAAACCACACAGTATTGACCACGTCACTACTTCTAGTGGGACCAACGATCTTACCATTAGAGAGATTCAAGCAATACAGGACCTGATGGAATTATGGGAGGATGATGGTGGGTCCATTGACTCACCATTTAATCCTCCCCTCTCATCAGGAATTGATCCTGCGATCAGGTGCTTTCCTCCCCCACAACTTTTTGAGCCCAAATCTAGAAATTTCCAACTTTGGGCAATAACCCCAATATTTGGGCGTTTGTACAACAAATATCAAGAGAAATTGAAGGAATGATATGGTCGCGGACTTATTCTAGTAATTTACCATCTCGGTTTGCACGGGCCTTGTCGTCATTACAAAAAAACAAACAAATTGTAATCAAGCAGGCTGACAAAGGTGGAAACCTTGTAATTATGGATCGTGACAAATATGAATGTATGTGCCCACGCATTCTTTGCAACAAGGAATGGTATAGGCCCATCTCACGAACTGTTATTGACCATTATTGCATTGAATTCAGGAATATCATCTCTAGGGCATTATCCAAAAATTTGATTGACAAACCCACATGGACGTTTCTCAATGTCTTGGAACCTAGAGTTCCCACAATGTACGCGTTGCCTAAGGTCCATAAATCCTTGGACAGTCCTCCAGGCCGGCCTATCATCTCAGGCTGTGGCTGTTTGAGTGAGAATGCTAGTAGCCTTATCGACAGCTATTTGAACCCACATGTCAAAGCATTGTTCTCCTTTGTACAGGACACAATAGATTTGATTAAAATATTGAAGGGTATCATTATTCCCGACAATGCATGGTTGGTCACAGTCGACGTGAAAAGCCTCTACAACGCAATCCCCCACGATCAGGGATTGACGGTTGTGGCGGAACATCTGCGCGAACGTGGCCAATCAAGTGATCCATACAACAATTTCATTCTGGAACTATTGAACTTCGTATTGACTAGGAATGTGTTCATGTTCGGCCTCTCCCACTACCTCCAGATACAGGGCGTGGCAATGGGGACACGGTGTGCCCCATCCTATGCCAACCTGTATCTGGGGGGGTGGGAGAAGGACCTATTTTCCAGAGATGACATTCAGAAATATTTGGAATGTGTGCTTACATTCCATCGAAATTTCGATGATATCTTGATGGTCTGGACCGGCACGCATGACAAATTACTTGAGTTCATGGAGATACTTGGCAACAATCAGTTCAATCTTAAGTTTACAATGTCTTGTAATCAAAAATCTGTGAATTTTTTGGATATTGAGATTTTTGTGGAAAGTGATGGATCTTTGGGCACCTCCCTATTTCGAAAACCTTCTGCTACTAATGCTATATTACATGCCTCCAGTTCTCATCCGAAACCCCTGATCAGCAGTATCCCCTACAGCCAATATCTGCGTCTGCGGCGAAACTGCAGCAGGGATGAGGATTTTTTGAAAGAAGCAAATCTATTGTATTCTTGCCTTCGTGATAGGGGGTATAATCATAGTACCCTGAAAAAAGCCTTCAATAGAGCTAAAGCACATGTTAGGGACACTTTGATTCATCAGAAAAAAATCAAATGTACAAATCAACCTGTTAGAATTATAACATCTTATAATAGACAGCACAAACAGGTGAGACAGATTATCAACAAATATTGGCCACATTTATTGGCAGATCCCATAGCATGTAAATACATTGAGAAGGAACCCCAAATTACTTACAGACGAGCCAAATCCCTTGGGGATCGGTTGACCCAGAGTCATTATAAAACTCCATCGACAGCTGTCGTATGTTCTGGGTCTTTCCCTTGTAGGAGGTGTGACAACTGTCGTTTTTTGCTAAACAGTAATGAAGTCATGCTACCCAATGGATGCCCCCATAGGATTAAACATAGAATAACATGTCAGACTACAGGCATTGTTTACATGATGCAATGTACCCATAGGCGTGCCCACGGGGTGTGCCGGGTGTGCCCAGGCACACCCTAATCATCCCTGCTGTGCCTGCAATGTATGTCCTCCTTGCTGTGTGTTACAGTCACTGGCACTGCCTGGGGTAATGTCCGGCCGCCGGCTGGCAAATACAGCTTATTGCTGCTAAATGCTGCGAGTGGGAGAAGGGAGCAGGGGGGGGAACTAGCGCGGAGTAACACCGCCAGGAGCCGCATAAGCCGATGCAGCTTCTATAGTTCCGGCTCTGCAGGTTCCGCAGGCGCCGGCGGAGTGATCTAAATCTGCACTCCGCCCCCCCTCCGGCCCGTGGCATACTAAGTAGGGGGCGGGCGGCACCAGGTGCCACACACTGGGGGGTGTCAGACCGGTGCCCCCCCTCCACCACTGAAGAGGACCGCGCAGAGACAGCGGGCGGCATGGCGCGGTAACAGGCAGCCAGCGCTAGTTATGCTACTCCTGCTGCACTGTCCACACTGCACAGAGCTTGCAACTAGCACCAGGCAACTGACTGTCATGTGTCAAGCAGCGACACCCCCCCCTCCCCCCGCGCGCGGCTCTCATCTCTGACACCCGGCCCCCCCCCCCCAGCAGGAAGCTCTCCAGTCTCCACTCTGATGTGTGTAGTGTCCAGCAATCCCTCCTCCTCTCCGCTCTGAGATCGTAAACTGCACACTTCTCCAGAGTCCCGCCCCTCCTGTGTGCTCGTCTGTGAAGGGGAGGTGGGCGGGAACATTAAAAACAAGCAGCCACACTGACAAACTGCTGAATAAACCAGTGAGCCAGCCCCTGGGGACCATTCCAAGTGAGTGAGCATGTTCACTGACCAGACCCTACTTTCTCTCTCTCTCTCCCCCCTCTCTCTGACCCCCCCTTCTCTCTCTCTCTCTCTCTCCCCCCCTCCCTCTCTCTGACCCCTTCCTGACCTCTTTCTCTGACCCCCCTCTCTCTCTCTGACCCCTCCCTGACCTCTCTCTCTCTCTCTCTGACACCCCCCTCTCTCTGACACCCTCCCTCTCTCTGACACCCCCTCTCTCCCTGATTTCTCTCCCCCTGATCTATCTCTCTCTCCCTCTCCCTGACCTCTCTCTCTCTCTGACACCCCCTCTCTCTGACACCCCCTCTCTCCCTGATCTATCTCCCCCTGATCTATCTCTCTCTCTCCCTGACCTCTCTCTCTCTCTCTGACACCCCCTCTCTCTGACACCCCCTCTCTCTGACACCCCGCTCTCTCTGACACCCCGCTCTCTCTCTCTCTCCCTGACCTCTCTCTCTCTCTCCCTGACCTCTCTCTCTCCCTGACCTCTCTCTCTCTCTCCCTCCCTGACCTCTCTCTCTCTCTGACACCCCCGTCTCTCTGACACCCCCTCTCTCTCTGATCTCTCTCTCTCCCTGATCTCTCTCTCTCTCCCTGACCCCCTTGCACTCTCTCTCCCCCTGATATCTCTCTCTCTCCCTGATCTCTCTCTCTCTTTGACCCCCCTTGTGCGCTCTCTCCCCCTGATATCTCTCTCTCTCCCTGACCCCCTTGCGCTCTCTCTCTCTTCCCCCCTGATATCTCTCTCTCTCTTCCCCCCCCTGATCTCTCTCTCTTTCTCTCCCCCTGACCCCCTCACTCTCTCGCTCTCTCTCTGACCCCCTCTCTCTCTCTCTCTTTTTCTCTCTCTCTCTCCTCGCCAACAACAGTCTGTTTATCTCCTGTTTTAACTCCTTCCTTTCCGTCATCTGCCTATATATTGATGTATAACAGAATTACTTGATTAACTTTATTTATTAAAGTGGTATTAAAGAAAAGCAAAATATTTATGTAAAGAGGTCCTTAGGTTCAGGGAGCTGTGTAATGTAAAGGGGTCCAGAGGTGCAGTCTTATATAAAGGGGTGCAGTGTAATATAAAGGGGTCCAGAGGTGCAAGGGCTGTGTAATGTAAAGAGGTCCTTAGGTGTAAGATGC
Source organism: Rana muscosa (assembly GCA_029206835.1). Lineage (NCBI taxonomy): Eukaryota > Metazoa > Chordata > Amphibia > Anura > Ranidae > Rana > Rana muscosa. Next base: position 161,200,725 of record CM055120.1, read on the forward strand.
TGTGTAATGTAAAGGGGTCCAGAGGTGCAGTCTAATGTAAAGGGGTGCAGGGTGTAATGTAAAGGGGTCCAGAGGTGCAGTGTATATATATATATATATATATATATATATATATATTACATTTTTTTTCGCTGACAATATCTATGGCAGTGGCTGGTGCTCAAACATTTTTTGGGGGGGCGCAAACAAGCTGAAAAAAACCCCACATCAATTGCAGCCACTGTACCCATCAAACGCAGCTACTGTGCCCAATAATTGCCGCCACTGTGCCCATAAATTGCCGCCACTGTACCATCAAACGCAGCTACTGTACCATCAATTGCTGCCAGTGTGCCCATCATTTGCTGCCAGTGTTCCCATCAATTGCCGCTACTGTGCCCATCAATTGCTGCCAGTGTGCTTATCAATTGCTGCCAGTGTGCCCATCAATTGCTGACACTGTGCCCATCAATTGCCGACACTGTGCCCATCAAATGCTGCCAGTGTGCATCCCCCACCCGCCTGGTGTCCTGCACGCTCCTCAATGTCTTCTCCCATCCTCTCTTCCCTTCCTCTGCTATGATTGGACGCCTGATAGGCATCCAATCAGAGCGCCTGTCGTTTTAGCCAGTCAGGTGACAGGTGACAGGTAACAGACCCAAGCACCAGATTGGCTGAGAGGCGGTTCAGTGTTAGGAAAGGGAATAATCATTCCCTTTCCTAACATAACGCTGAGTAAACTGCGAGCGCCCAGCATGGCGCCCGCTGTTCACCTTTTTGGATGCCTATTAGAGCCTACGCCTCTAATCAGGTGCTTCCAAAAAATATCCCACCACTGTAATTCAGGCTCCCGAAAAAGGGCCAGGCACCTGAATAGTCAGAAAAGTGGTAAGCACACTACAGATTATTATGGCTTCCTTAACACCTTCTGTGCGACGTCTTCTTCTCTAAAACATGTTGAGGAAGCCATAATAATCTGTAGTGTGCTAACCACTTTTCTGATGCCAGTTTGATGTCTAATTACATATTTCGGGGGCTTTTTTTCAGCAGGAATGCGGGAAAACACAGTTTCGGCACCTCAGCACTGAATGTATATGCCAAGTGGTGGCGGGATTTGATGGAGTGTCTATTGATGTTGGCTAATGGGGTCTCTATTATCACTGGGTGATCTATTGATGCTGGGGAAGTCTGTTACTGCTGGTGGGATCTATTGTTTCTGGGGGGTCATTTGTTGATGGGAGTATACTACTGTTGAGGGAGGGGACTTATGTTGTTGGCTGCTGGAGAATATATTGATACTGTATGCTGGGAGATCTATTGTTGCTGGGGGGTATTTTCTTGTGGGGTGATCTATTGTTGCTGGGGGTGATCTATTGTTAATGGGAGGGATCTATTGTTGCTGGGGGTGTCTATTGTTGCTGGGAGGGATCTATTGTTGCTTGTGAAGCTATAGTTGCCGTGAGGGATCTATTCTTGTTGGGGAGATGTCTTGTTCTTGGGGGATCTATTGTTGCTGAGGGAATTATTAACATTTATTTAAAGCAGTAAATACAATTCAGGATATTAAAAAATCCTACTTACCGTTCAGTTTTTTAAATTGCTTATTTGATTTAGAGATTTATTTAAAAGCTTTGTTTATGTTAAAAGATTATTTAATTAATAAGTTAAAAAAATTATGTTTGTTTACATTGATAAATGTTTTTTTAATAAAAATGTTTTAATACATTTTAAAATGTTTGTTAACATTTACTTATAAGCGTGTATGTGTGTGTGTATATCTCTATATATATCTATCTATATCTATCTATCTATCTATATCTATATCTATCTATCTATCTATCTATCTATCTATCTATCTATCTATCTATCTATCTATCTATCTATCTATCTATCTATCTATCTATCTATCTATCTATCTATCTATACATACACACATATACACACACAGATGCACGTGTTTTTGAGCTTTGATTTGAGGTGCACACCCTAATGCAATAGGCTGCGCACGCCTATGAATGTACCTGTAGTTCCCTTTATATAGGGAAAACAAAACGTCCCTTTTTCAAACGAATAAATGATCATGTATCTTTGATAAAAAAACGAAGGATGGAAACTCCGATCAGTCGCCATGTTGGTCTATTTCATGACTTCAGATTGGACACCATCAAATTCATGGCCTTGGAACATATTCCTCCGGACGTTGGGGGAGGCAGCAACGATCAGAAACTTTTGCAATTGGAATCCCGATGGATTTTTTTGCTGAAAGCAACACCTATCCTGGATTGAATGAAATGTTGAGTTATAAACCTTTTTTATGAACATTGCATATTGTTTCCCTTGCTGCCTCCCTTATCCTCGTTATAGTTTTGCTTGCTTTTCCTTTTTCTTCTACTTTCCCTATATGTATATAATTTTTTCCCCTATTTCCTTTTCCTTCTCCCTTTCTTTTTCCTTTCCCTTTCCTTTTTCCCTCCCTTCCCCTCTTTCTCTTTTCCCTTCCTTTTCTTTTCCTTCCCCTTTTTCTTCCATTCTTCATTTCCATCCTTTCTTTTCTTTTTCCTTTCCTTGCTCCTATTCTAGTATTTTGGTCAGTACTGAATTGGGATAACATCTCTTCCTTACCTCTCCAGTATCCCCCATGAGCCTTAGGACTAATTCAACAACTTAGTCCTTCTTTTGGCCCACACGTCTATGTGAAATCTATGGTCCACTGTTTCATTGGTCGCATCAGTCGACCAATCATATGGACTATATTTCATTTAGTGATCTATATATGGAGACAATAAATTTGTTTAGATAGATACATATAGATGCTCTCTCTTTCTCCCTTTTTTAAAAAAAATGATGTTTTTGTATATACAAGAAATATATATATATATATATTTTTATATATGTAATGAAGGGTTTTTGAGTAATATATATGTTTGCAGATATGAAGATATCACAGATTTTATGTATATTGTATTATCATATATTCACTTATATACACATTTATAATAATTTTTCTTGTTTGGACATTGTTGTAAATTTTGGTTATTATTTTGTTTTATTATATGCATGCTTCTTCGCCACATTTGGTGCAGCTATTGGTGCCAAGCCTCTCTCTTCATCCATCGGTTTGCTTGGGGTGGTGCTGCCTCTGGTGGGTGCCCTGGACTCTGCTTAGCACTTTTTCGAGATCATATGGACACCCAAGGGCGTTCCAGTTGCGATTGGACGCCCAGTTTGCTGACCGACCTGCAGGCTTTCCACTGCAACATTCATTCCTTGATAATTCCTCTAATTCCACCACAAGAGTGCTCCACTGCTTTCTGTCTCTTTGCTCTCCTCAACTCTGGTTCAGAGTGGCGATGCGGAATGACATCATGCAGTAGCGCCGGCGCATGCGCGGTACAGCCTGTGGCCGCTTCCGGTCCATGTGACCGGATGGGGGGTATATATAGACCAGGGGATTCAGTGCAGAGATGCTGCTTAGCCCCTGGGACTACACGATCGCCATATGTTCACAAGGTAAATCGTTTCTCATTGATATAGTATGCAGGTTCATTCCTCTTCTGTTTCTGCTCTGTTTCATCCAAGTATGTTTATCTCAGTACTCTCTTTTTGAGAAGTCTGATTTGGAGGCATGGTTTGCCCCTGTTTAAATCTTATCTAGTGACTAAATCTATTTCTTTCCGAGTCTGCTCTTACATTTGTGTTGGAGCTTCATTAACCCTTTTCTTACTGTATATCACAATTTACTTTTTCAGCGGTTGGGAACTACTGCCTATACATATGTGAATCGCCTTTCCTTGCTGTCCCAGGAATTAAGTTAATTACCCTTGTAGCCTGTGTAAGTTACCATCACTAACAATTTTTATTCCATCTTTGGGTTATATTATTGCCGGGAGACGCATTGCCTAGGCAATGTGTTCTCTGGGGCTACATACATGTGGACTCATGGGGGCTTGCTTGTCCATGTGTATTCCTTCCTCACTGGACATATTTTTAATTTTCTACTTTAGATATTACCCAAGCTACGGGTCGTTTTCTCTTCCTTTGCAGGTTTTTTGCTGCCCTCTGTGATCTTTGGATGTGCCTTGGGCGGGGGTCCGGTGCTGCCACTGGGGGCGCGGCCATCTGGGCTGGCTGGAGTGTGGAGAGAGGTAAGGGACTTGACCCTAGGGGGGTGAATTTTGCATGCATTGACTTTTTCATCACTAATATTATTATATATGTTTTACCGTTGGTTATCGTTATTAATGGATTGTATATGTATTTTTGTGTGTCCTTTCCTGTATTTTGTACAAGGTGTACATCACCTATTGGATAGTGCTTCCCCTTTGAAGAAGCCCGAATTAGGGGCGAAACATGTCGGGAGTTAGGCCATCCAACTGTCCAACTCAACTGTACTGTTTGTAACGATCACCTTCTATACCATTTTTCTATCATTGTTTTTATTTTTGTTTTGGTGTCAAAATAAAAGTATTTTATTATAATTTGCTTGATACTCTGTCATTTCTGCACCACTAAAAATCCCATTTACCTTGCTCCTATCTATTTACCAATTTAGGGATTTGGTGCCATATTCCATTAGTTGGTTATCCACAACCACAAAAAACGAACCATGAGAAAAAGCAGCCACAAGGGCCTTATTGTTCCAAGTGACCTCTGCTGCCAGAGTATGTAATTCAATGGCGTAATCAGCAACAGTACTCATACTCTGATTGACATGAGACTCTTGCAGCAGAAGTGGAGCATGCAGGAACGTCAAATACACTTTTAAAAGAAGCCACAAACTCAGGGTAACTCAGGACAATGGGTTTTTGCATCTCCCATAGAGGGTTTGCCCAGGCCAAGGCTCTATCAGAAAGCAAAGAAATAATGAAGCCTACTTTGCTTCTGTCCATGGAAAGCGCCTGGGGCAGCATCTCAAAGTATATCCCAATCTGGTTGAGAAACCTCTGTATTGAACTGGATCATCCCCAAATCGCTGGGGAAGGGGAGCGGAACCAGACATACCTCTTGCAGAGGTAATATTTAAGGCGGATGCCTGCACAAAGACTGGAGCAGCAGCAGGGACGGCCTGCAACACAGGTTGTACCAGAACAGTCACGGTGGGAGGATCCAGGTGAGCAGTGTGAATCAAAAGTATCTGTAATGCTCTGGAAAACTGATCCATGCAGTGGTCGTGCTCTTTCAATCTGGAAAAAAAATATTACTACTATGTGGATTGCCTGCATCCTCCTGAATTCATGGTCTTTGCCTACTGTCAGGAACTATGAATCAGATGGAGACAGAAAATGCTGTAAAAATCACACCTTTTAATATAATGGTAAAAATTGTACAAAACAGTAAACGTAGTCAAAATATAGCCAGGGTACGGTAGCCAAAGTGGGTAGTCAGAACAAACCAGTGAATCAGGAAGCCAGATATAAGCATTGTCGGAGGCAGCAGACAGGAACAGGAACCAGAAGGGATGTCAGCCAGGCAAGGCTTCAACAGGAACACAGCAAAAAGTCTGCAGATACTGTATGTTTGACCAAGGCAAAGGCATGGAAGGAATGAACCAGGCAGTTTAAATAGCCAGAAGGGGCTGGCTAATGAGCAGGAAATTATCACCAGGTGAGCCACTGTGGAACGATGAGTGCTGGCAATTAACCGACAGCTGAGAAACCTGAGCACTGAGGAGGGATGGCTGAGCCCAGCCCTGGCTCATTTCCATTAATCCATTACTGTCTTAGAGTGGCTCTTCCATCTATTCTTTGTCTATGGAGGAGCACTTGATACACCCTTGAACAGCAGCACTGTCTGAAGATAACTGTGTTCAAAAGACTAGCAAATCATCAGTGTGCACTTCAGTTCTGTTCAGTTTACATCCACTTTTTGCATCCTTTTTGTTGAAGAAACTAATAACAGCTGACAAAAGTATAAACAAAAAATATGTTTTTTGCCTAAGAAAAGAAATAAATGGAACAAACATCAAACTTGTTATTTTTTTTTCCTTTAGCCCCTGGCATCTGACGTTCAACCACCCTCTCACCTAACCCTCTCCCTTCTTTTTTGCGGGCATATTGTAAGGAATCAACTGCGCACCCCAATTTTTGTGGAGAAGCAGGCTGCTTTTCAAGCAGGCACCACCCCGAAAATAGATGGCAGGTGGAGGGCCAGCTTCACAACTGTGCAGGTGCCAATTGATCAGTAGCACTGAGCAGGTTCCAAACCAAAATTGTACAACTAGACCCATTTGCACTCGTGTGACAATTGCAATTGCCATGTGCGTGCAAATGGGCCTAGCAGGGAGATCTTAGTTTGGCACATGTGCAGTGCTACTGATGGATTGGTGTCTGTTCAGTACAATTTGTACTGTACATGGTCGGGGACAATGATGGGGATGCTGATGGGGATTCCCCTTGAATCAGGGAATGCCCCTGTGGAATGAGGAAAAATTACATCCTTAACATAAAAGACAATTCTTGATTTTGGAGGGAGTGTGGCCAGATGCAATCCCTGTCAGATTTACCCTGGATCCTGACAGGAAAATCTCCCTGATGACACCACTGCAATGAAATATAGACCTGAATAGTTGTGTTCCTGGTTGTAATCTGCCTCATCTTTTCCCTGTGGTGGTTATAGAGGGAACTACCATCAACATACAAATACAAAGTCATTGTAGTCAAATGTTCATTTTTTTTTTGTATAACTAAATACAAAACTTGTATAAAGTGTTGAGAGGTTACAACCTCTGTCAGATGTTTTGTGCTCTCTGTGTCTCCGTTTGTGAGATTTTCCCTCTATAATTGTTCTGATCAACAATTTTTCAGTCCAAAGGTGCCAATAGACTAGATTAGGTGACAGCCTCCTGGTGAGGTATTGAAGACACCACCAGTTGAGGCTTCACAGGTAGAATATCAATTGGACAGATTAGAAAACCTAATAAACCATAGAAGCTGAAGTGACAGGTTAGAAATTCTAATAAGGCATACTGTAGATCAGTGGTTCTCAACCTCAGTCCTCAAGTACCCCCAACAGGCCATGTTTTGGGAATTTCTCTTAGATAAAATAGTTGTCGAAAATACCAAGCCATTGACTTTGATTTAAAGCACCCGTGCAAAATAAAGGAAAACCTGCAAACATGGCCTGTTGGGGGTACTTGAGGACTAAGGTTGAGAACCACTGCTGTAGATGCCAAAGTGCATGCAGAGTGTCTCTCCTTGCTCTGTTCTATTTGTTTAACATGACTGTTTACCCAAAACAACCAATTATGTTTTAGGACACTGCTACTAACACATATGCATGAGGATGGTTAATTGTGCTTGATTTCACCGTCATGTGTCTATGAGTAATGATTATGGCATTTCTGTTTTGCTTCCCTTAAGACCTGGTTCATACTAGTGTGATTTCAGTGACAGAATCGAATGACAATGAAAATCACATTATTTTCAGTGGTCCTCATTCACATCAATGAAACTCAGCATGGCACAATTTTGGAATCCTGGGATTTGGGTCATGTTCTACTTGGTGTGATGCAGCATAATTTTGTGCCCCATAGACTTCAGCAGATAGTTTTTTGCCTGTGATTTGTGTTGGTTGTTAGGCGTCGGCACCAGTTACATAGTTACATAGTTAGTCAGGTTGAAAAAAGACACAATTCCATCTAGTTCAACCAATAAATTAAAATAAATAAATACATAAATAAATAATACAATCCCATATACACAATCCTTCACCCACAGTTGATCCAGAGGAAGGCGAAAACCCCCAGCAAAGCATGTTCCAATTTACTACAGCAGGGAAAAAAATTCCATCCTGATCCCCCGAGAGGCAAACGGATATTCCCAGGATCAACTTTACCTGTTAATGTCAGTACCCAGTTATATTATGTACATTTAGGAAAGAAACCAGGTCTTTTTTAAAGCAATCAACTGAGCTGGAGGGAGTCTATTCCACATTTTCATAGCTCTTACTGTGAAGAAACCTTTCTGTATTTGGAGATTAAGGGTCCTTTCACACGGGGCGGATCCGTGCAGATCCGCCCCGTGAAGCTCCGCTTGCTCAGCGGGGATCGCTCCGTTGATCCCCGCTGAGCCGACGGATGACTGGGCGGTCCCCGCACACTGTGCAGGGACCGCCCTGTCAGAGCGCCGCTCTCCCCTATGGGGAATCGGATGACGACGGACCGTAGAGTCCGTTGTCATCCGATCCGCTCCGCCGACGGAAGGAAAAATAGGGTTTTCCTCCGTCACACTTTGGCGGAGCGGATGTCAGCGGACATGTCTCCGCTGACATCCGTGCCTCCATAGGGGTACATGGAGGATCCGTTTCAGGTCCGCCTAAAAAACTGACAGGCGGACCTGAATGGACCTCCGTGTGAAAGGGGCCTTTTTCACTGGATGTAAAGAGTGCCCCCTTTGTCCTCTGTGATGACCTTAAAAAGAATAACTCAACACTCAAGTTCACTATAGGGACACCTTATGTATTTAAGAATGGATGCAGCGCTAAATGACTCTTTAAAAATTATTATTGAATGAAAGTTTGAAGTTTTTGTACTGGACTTTTTTGAGGCTGGCAGCTTCTTTTTTGTCACTAATATTTATTTGTTTATTTTGTGATTATTATATTTCACAGCTGGTTCTAGCAGAGCGTTAGCCCTTGGGCTTCTCTTTCCTTATGTATTTATAAGAGAGAATTAATTCAGTTTCTCTAATCTTTCCTCATAGCTGAGTTCCTCCATGTCTCTTATTTGTTTGGTTGCTCTTCTCTTCACTTTCTCTAGTTCCCCGATATCCTTTTTGAGAACTGGTGCCCAAAACTAAACTGCATATTCCAGATGAGGTCTTACTAATAATTTGTACAGAGGCATGATGATATCTCTCTCCGTGGAGTCTATACCTCTCCTAATACAAGAAAGGATTTTGGAAACCGCAGCTTGGCATTGCATGCGATTAATAAGCTTATGATCTACCAAAACCCCCAGATCCTTCTCCACTATGGATTCCCCCAGTTGTACTCCCCCTAGTATGTATGATGCATGCAGTGACTCATCCCTGCTGTCAACTGGGAATCCTCTGAATGTAAACAAATGAGCTGTCTGTGAAAAATGAAAAAAAAAAAACATTTGTCAAGGGCATACAATGGAAGCAAACAACATGATTGATAATGGTTGTATATTGTTTTTTTTTTTTTAAATAAAGGACTTTATCAGTTTTATGATTTTATTTACTTTTGAAATTTTTTGGGTGAAGGGATGGGGGTGCTATGTACCCATACTCATGTGGAGGGCCATGTTCTGGGGCTCCTCATTGTTAAAGGGGAATTACAGATTCTGATAAGCTCCCACCCACAGATTCCCACAACCACCATGCCAGGGTTGGGGGAATTGGTTCTTGTTTTCATTAACATATTACCCCCCATCTTGAGGGTTTTCCAGGCTGCATGCTCAGAAATACATGGGCAGAATGGCATGGGCAGGCAAATGGGCGTACCTGTACGTCCCTTTAAATTTGCAGCCCAGCGGGCGCGCGCCCTCCGCCTGAGACGCGCGCCCGTCACGTGCCTCATGAGTGCGCCCGTGTGTCCCGGGAACTAGATGTCCCCGGGCGGCCCACGATTGCGGTCGGCAAAGGCAGAACAGGGGGATGCCTTTCTAAACAAGGCATTCCCCTGTTCTGCCTAGTGACATGTCAGGGATCTACTGTTCCCTGTGATCGGGAACAGTGATCGCTGACGTGTCACTGGTAGCTCCTCCCCCTAACAGTTAGAATCACTACCTAGGACACACTTCACCCCTTCAGCGCCCCCTAGTGGTTAACCCCTTCACTGCCAGTGTAATTTTTACAGTAATCAGTGCATTTTTTATTGCACTGATCGCTGTATAAATGACAATGGTCCCAAAAATGTGTCAAAAGTGTCCGATGTGTCCCCCATAAAGTCGCAGTAACGATAAAAATTTGCAGATCGCCACCATTACTAGTAAAAAAAAACAATAATAATAAAAATGCCATAAAACTATCCCCTATTTTGTAGACGCTATAACTTTTGCACAAACCAATCAATATACGCTTATTTATCAAAAATATGTAGAATGCATATCGGCCTAAACTGAGAAAAAAATAGCTTTTTTTAAAAAAAATTGGAGATATTTATTATAGAAAAAAGTACAAAATATTGAATTTTTTTCAAAATTGTCGCTCTATTTTTGTTTATAGCGCAAAAAATAAAAACCGCAGAGGTGATAAAATACCACCAAAAGAAAGCTCTATTTGTGGGAAAAAAAGGATGTAAATTTTGTTTGGGAGCCACGTCAAACAACGGCGCAATTGTCAGTTAAAGAGACGCAGTGCCGAATCGCAAAAAGTGGCCCGGTCATTTGGCAGCCAAATGGTCCGGGCTGAAGTGGTTAAAATCACTACTGGACCCAAAGGGTCTGATATGGATTGGGGACATCCCAACACCATTTTATTAAATTTTATTACATTTTTCAGTGACAGCCCATTTGTTTACAAAAGTATCCCATGGCTGACAGTAGGGATGAGGTTCCAGCTCATTACCAGCCAATGACTAATCCCTGCTGCTGACAGCAGGGGTGAGTCACTGGTTGTTCTTAGGATGCCAGCTGGTTGTTAGGTGCCAGCTTGTTAACATTGAATAACTTATCCCTGCTGACTGACAGCAGGGATGAGCCAAGAGCTGCCATGGGAATCGGAACAGAGACACTGAAACCACTAGAGCCTGTGGCAGTTGTGATGGAGAACCGGAACGGCTGTCACAACGGACCAATGTGCTGAGGGGGTCACGGAACACAAGTCCGTGTATTTCGAGTTACTATGGATACTGCAACATGTTTCCGAGGGCATGACCTCCTTCTTCAGTCATGCTCAGTAGAGCTCCTCCATCTCCTTAAAAGCAGACCCTGGCTCAGAGCCCTCAGGAGGAGGCATTAACCCCTTACTGTCAAATAGCTTGCTAAGGGTTATATGTGTGTGTATGTACACGTCCTGAGCTATCCATCAGCTGTATTATATAGCTACAAATGTAATAGAAATATTCCAATAAAAACATGTAGTCTGTGACCTGCTGATCGGCTGTGTCCAATCACAGCCCAGAGCCCTGTGTTGACAATTAACAGAGGGCTCTGTACAGAGGGAACAATCATTCTGTTTCTTATACCTGTTATAAAGAGATATTTAGTAAAAATTAGCACACATTACACATTGTGAGGCACACATTTAACCCCAAGATTACCCAAGATGTTAACCCCTTCCCAACCAGTATCATTAGTACAGTACAGTGTATCGTATTAGCACTGATCATTGTATTAGTGTCACTGGTGATGTCAGTGGCAGTTAGTCAGTTCCCACTCAGTTTCAGTTAGTGTCAGATTACAGTCCTATTGCAAGTCGCTGATCACCGCCATTAGTAGTATTTAAAAAAATTAAAAATCCAGTATATACTAGTGTATACCATAGTTTGTAGATGCTATAACTTTCACGCAAACCAATCAATATACACTTATTGGTATTTTTTTTTACCAAGGACATGTAGCAGAATACATGTTGGCCTAAATGTATGAAGATATTCAATTTTTGTTAAAAAAAAAAAACATTGGATATGTTGTGTAGCAAAAACCTTTTTTTTTTTTTTTCCTTTGTTTATATAATAAAAAAAAAGCCAGTGGAGATCAAACAGCACCAAAACTACACTCTGCTTGTGTGAACAAATTATATCAATTTAATTTGGGTACAGCATTGCATGACCACACAATTACCAGTTAAAGTAGCACGGTGCTAAATAGCAAAAAAATGGCCTGCTCATGAAGGGGGTAAAACCTACCAGAGCTACGTTGGTTAATAAAAAGATAGACTTCTGCTGTTCTCTCTCTTTAGAAAATCCACAATACTCTGTGACATCTACATCAAGGGTTCATCCTTTATTAGATGCTTATTTTTAAAGATTTTATCTAAATAGTAAAAGACAGAAATCGGTTATACATTGTACAAACAAAAAAATAAATAAATAACATACAATTGACCAGATCTATTACAGTTTCCCTTTGAATATACAGAAATGTTGTAGACCACATTATTTTAATTGGCATATAATTCTTAGAACGATATGTATTCCTAATGTACGTTTTTAGTTTATATTTATATATATGCCATATGTTTGTCACATTTTGCTTTAAAATATAGGCCTTTTTATTAAAAATGGTAAGCTGGTAGCTTGGAGCAACTTCATTGTACTAAGCACACAAAAATAACACCCAAATCTGACCTCAGTGTATTTGGCTGGATTCTTTCGGCAATGTCAGTAGTTTAGAGCAGCAACATTTTTAAATAGAAATGTAGAAGAGATTGTATTTTTAGTTACTACCAGTATATTTTTAGTTATGATCAGTTATTTTATATATCTACCCCCATTTTGTATACTCCTTGAATACCCTTCTATTCCACCAGCCTTACTTTCAAATATTTTCAATAAAAATTTATATTGTGAAAAAAAAAATGTGCTGGAACTTGGAATGTGTTATTGCCTGTAAATACTGTATACCATATATCTGTATATTATCTGTATATTATGCATACTAAATATTACCTTTGTGAATAGCTATTGTGAGGGGGTTAAAAAAAATACAGCAAAAACAAAAGAAACAGGAAAAGAAATCCTGGTCAACTTGACCGCTCACTACACACGTTGGTGTCCCTAACTAACAACTGGGTACAGCCTTGTGCTGTCCCAGTCCCTAGCTCCCTGCTTTAGAAGTTCTTAGCACTAACCACGCAGGCTTTGGCTCACCGCACAGAGATCACACTCCCCAGACTATCCACACAGATCTGGTTCCAGGTTGGAGCATCTCCCTTAGCATGCTGGGAGTTCTTGTAGAGGCCCTAATGAGCCCACTTACTTCAGCTGGGCTCATTAACTCTTCCCCTGCAAGACTCCCAGCACTCCCCCTAGTGGTATAAATTGGCATAAAGCCTGAATCTAGGACATATATACCTTCCATCCTGGATGCAACCTGGTGATTTTACCTGCCTGCTGTCACATACCCCCCCCTCTTGTTTTAACCTTGGGGTTGGAACACAAGCAATCAGGCATGCATGTACTCGAGACAAAGCATCCACATTCCCCATTTGAACGCCAGGGCGATGCTTTACCGTAAAGTTGAATTCTTGTAGGGCCAGGAACCACCTATTTACTCTCCTATTTGTCTCTTTGTTTTGAGCCATCCACTTTAAAGGAGCGTGATCAGTAATTAGGTCAAAGTGCATCCCTAGCAGATAGTACCGAAGGGAATCTAGAGCCCACTTCACCGCTAAATACTCCTTCTCAATCATGGCGTAATTTACCTCATGGGACTTCAATTTCCTGCTGAGGTAAATGACTGGGTGCTCTTCCCCGTTCCAGACCTGGGACAATACTGCTCCTAAGCCAACGTCTGATTGCATCACTTTGTACGACAAAGTCCCTAGAGAAGTCTGGTGAGTACAACACTGGCTGGCTACATAGGGCTTTTTTTAAGAATTGGAATGCTGCCTCAGCCTCTGGGGTTCATTTAACCATGACAGACTCTTTCCCTTTTGTCAGGTTGCTTAGGGGCACAGCCTGAGAGGCAAAGTGGGGAATGAATCGGCGATAATAACCAGCGATTCCCAGAAAGGCTCGTACCTGCTTCTTGCTGTTGGGACATGGCCAATTCTGTATGGCCTCAACTTTATTGACTTGGGGTTTTATTACTCCTCTCCCAATGGTGTACCCAAGATATTTGGCCTCCTCCTGTTCAATGGTACACTTCTTGGGGTTGGCCATAAACCCAGCTTCCCGGATAGAGTCTAGGACTGCTTGCACTTTTGGCAGATGTGAGGCCCAATCTGTGCTATAGATAATTACATCATCTAGGTAAGCCGCAGCATACTTCTGATGGGGCCTCAGTATCTGGTCCATTTTCCGCTGGAATGTTGCCGGCGCATTCTGTAAACCAAACGGCATTCTTTTACATTGAAAAGCCCTGTCTGGGGTTACAAATGCGGTTTTCTCCTTGGCCGACTTGGCCAGGGGAATTTGCCAATACCCTTTTGTGAGATCAAGAGTTGTCATGTATCGGACTGTTCCCAACCGGTCGACCAACTCATCTATACGTGGCATGGGGTAGGTGTCAAATTTTGTAACTTTGTTCAGTTGTCGGAAATCGTTACAAAATCGCCAGCTCCCATCCGGTTTAGGCACTAACACTATGGGACTTGACCAATCACTTTGGGATTCCTCTATCACCCCTAACTTAAGCATTTTCTGTACTTCCTCACGTATTGCCTCCCGTCGGGCCTCCGGGATCCGATAGGGTTTTAGCTTCACCCTTTCACTGGGCGGGGTAATAATATCATGCTCTACCCCAGACGTTTTTCCCGGCAGCTCAGAGAAAACCTCCTTGTTGCGAAGCACAAACTCCTTAACCTCCTGTTGTTGGGGGTTTGACAAGGTGACTGCTATTCCAACCCCAGGAATCACGCAATCAGACTGAGCTGGTGACAAAGTTTCTGCGACTAGGGATTCCCTATCCCTCTAGGTTTTCAACAGATTAATGTGATAGATCTGTTCGGGCTTTCGGCTTCCTGGTTGTCTGACCTTGTAATTCACTTCGGTCACTTTTTCCATTATCTCGTAGGGGCCTTGCCATTTCGCAAGGAATTTGCTTTTAACCGTAGGGACAAGTACCAATACCTTATCCCCCGGGGAAAAGGTACGGGTCTTGGCCCCACGGTTGTACACTCTCTGCTGTGCCAACTGCGCTTGGGCCAAATGTTCCTTTACGATTGGCATTACCTGTGCATCTCTATCTTGCATCAGGGCGACATGCTCAATCACACTCCTGTGGGGAGAACTCTCACTTTCCCAAGTTTCCTTGGCGATATCCAACAGCCCTCTTGGGTGTCTCCCATATAGTAATTCAAAGGGTGAGAAACCCGTATTAAATAGGGAATTAGACAGTCCCAATCCTTTCCATCTTTATCCACCACCTTCTTTAACATTTGTTTTAGAGTTTTGTTGAATCTTTCAACCAACCCATCTGTTTGGGGGTGATACACAGATGTACGCAATTGTGTCACTTTGAACAACTTGCACAGCTCTTTCATAACCCGGGACATAAAGGGTGTACCTTGGTTCGTAAGCAGTTCCTTACAAATACCCACACGGCTAAAAACAAGAGATAGCTTTTTGGCTATGGTTTTGGCCGAGGTATTTCGGAGAGGAATCGCTTCTGGATAACGGGTGGCATAGTCCAATATAACCAAAATGTACTTATGTCCCCTAGCAGACTTCATTATCGGACCTACCAAATCCATTGCGATCCTCTCAAAGGGAACCGGGAAGTGTGGCATCGGTGCCAACCTCTGACACACAGGGCAGGAGGAACAATAATTTTCTGTTTCCTTCATGACCCCAGGCCAATAGAATCTCTGCAATACTCTCTCTCTGGTTTTCTCTGTCCCCAGATTACCTCCAAGAATGTGCCCATGGGCCAAATCTAACACCAACTTCCTGTAAGGTTTGGGCACCACAAGCTGCTCAATGGTTTCTTCTGCCCTTTTAGCCACCCGATACAGTAGGTCCTTTTCCACAATGAAGTATGGGTAAGTGTAGGTCTCATCTGGGTTCACTAACTCGCCATCTATTTCCACTACGTTTTCCCGTGCCTTTATTAGGGTGGGGTCTTTTAACTGTTCTGTGGCAAAAATTTCCTTGTGAACCTCGAGATCAGAAAACTCCACAGACGGCATGTTTTCGTCGGAGGAGGTTGGCTCCTCCCCAGTTTCTCGAGTCTCCCCGGCCAATACCGACAAGAGGAATTCTGGAGAGTCCTCACCACTCTCAGAGGAATTCTGGCTATCACATTCCTGTTACATAGGGGCACCAGTGGGGGGCTCAGGATAATCCCATAGTTCCCAGAACTTTGGAAAATCCCTTCCCACAATGGCATCATGAGGCAAGTGAGACACTAACCCCACCTGATGAGAGAGGGTACCTTTGGGGGTCTCAAAACACACTGTAGTCACCGGATATTCTCGGGTGTCCCCATGCACACAAATAACAGCTACCTTGTTATTCCCAGAGACCTCTGTAGTAACTAATTCAGCCTTTATCAGTGTCACCAGGCTACCTGAATCCAGCAACACAACAACATTTATACCATTAATACACATTTTGCATTAATGTTTCTCAGTTCCCCGAATGGCAGTGCATGCGACTGTCGCAAACAGCGACTGACGTCTGTCCCTTAG
Organism: Rana muscosa; assembly: GCA_029206835.1. Classification (NCBI taxonomy): domain Eukaryota; kingdom Metazoa; phylum Chordata; class Amphibia; order Anura; family Ranidae; genus Rana; species Rana muscosa. The sequence goes on from CM055120.1 coordinate 161,216,960, forward strand.
AAAGTCACATTGCATGGGTTCATCCACAACCGGGCAATTTGCTGCAATATGTCCCTCTTGTTGGCAGCGGTAGCAAACAATCCTTTTTGCTGCCTCTTGAGCCCCTGACTTCCCAGGATGTTCTCGCCAGACCTTAGGTAGAACTCCCACCCTCTCACTCTCTCCACCCTCACCCCTTGGAATCATCTTACCCGCCACTGGGGATGGTCTGGTCTTAGGGTGGAAAGTCCGTGAGTCCCTGGAAGAGGCAGTCAGGTTCTCTGTAGCCAAGTACTTCTCTACACGATCCACAAGATTATCGGCCGTTTCTGGGTCTCCATGGCTTACCCATTTTTGGATGACAGTAGGAAGAGCTCTCAAGAAACGATCCATCACAACACGTTCCACAATCTTTGGTGCGGACAAAGTCTCTGGTTGTAGCCACTTCCTGCTCAGGTGAATGAGATCATACATTTGAGACCTGGGGGGTTTTCCAAGCCGGAAAGTCCAGTTATGCACACGCTGAGCCCGGACAGCCAGGGTGACACCCAGCCGTGCCAATATTTCAGCATCACATAGTCTTTTGCTTGGTCAGGCTCTAGGTCATAGTACGCTTTCTGCGATTCACCAGTTAACAGAGGAGCCACCAGTCCAGCCCACTGCTCCTTAGGCCACTTTTCCCTTTCAGCAGTCCTTTCAAATGTGGTCAAAAACACCTCTGGATCATCCTCTCTAGTCATTTTTGTCAATAAACGACTCACCCCAAAGGACGCAGTATTAGTGGAACTACTTGCCTCACTGGTCTGCGGACGTTACTGCATTACTGTTTCCAATTGTTTTTGTAGTCTCTGCTCTTGCTTCTGTAACAGGTCTATGAAGCGGGCCTCAGATTACTGCTGGGCTTGTTGCTGAGCTTCCAGATTCTGTTGCAAAGTTGCATTTGTCTGCTGCTGGGCTGCAAGGCTCTGTTGATGAGCTTGCTGCTGGGATGCGAAGCTCTGTTGTTGAGCTACAAGGCTCTTTTGCAAACCTGAATTTGTCTGCTGCTGATTGGCATTTGCTAGAGCCAGCTGTTTCAGTATCTCCTCCATGCTGGCCTTTAAAAAAAACTGCCCGCATTCTCCACCAACTGTGAGGGGGTTAACTCAGCAGCGGGTGTGTGTGACCCCCTGGATGGGTTCACCACACAAAAACAGGCACAGCAGACAGTGGTAGGAGAAAACAAAAGGGTGTGGTTTTATTTGAACTATATACAGACAAAAAAAAATACAGCAAAAACAAAAGAAACAGGAAAAGAAATCCTGGTCAACTTGACCGCTCACTACACACGTTGGTGTCCCTAACTAACAACTGGGTACAGCCTTGTGCTGTCCCAGTCCCTAGCTCCCTGCTTTTAGAAGTTCTTAGCACTAACCACACAGGCTTTGACTCACCGCACAGAGATCACACTCCCCAGACTATCCACACAGATCTGGTTCCAGGTTGGAGCATCTCCCTTAGCATGCTGGGAGTTCTTGTAGAGGCCCTAATGAGCCCACTTACTTCAGCTGGGCTCATTAACTCTTCCCCTGCAAGACTCCCAGCACTCCCCCTAGTGGTATAAATCTGCATAAATCCTGAATCTAGGACATATATACCTTCCATCCTGGATGCAACCTGGTGATTTTACCTGCCTGCTGTCACACTATATACTATAGATGTATGATAACTAAAAAATATATATATTTGCAGTATAATACTCATGCCCATGCTTAGTGCAGATACCCGTTTGATGAGAAAATTTGTTTAGACTAGTTAGGAATCTGCTCTTACCACACATTTTTTTTTGTAAAAATTGTTAATGAAAGATTTGCTTGTGCAGAAGTGATATAATATATCGCAATGAAACATTGTTTAAGTTTGCCACCCTTAATTGTTGTGGTTTTGTCAACATGTGGATGTCAAGCAGTTTGTTACTGTGAAGTCAGTCAATCAAAACAGAGCATTATTTTTTAGATAGTATTTTATTTGTCAGTTTTGGTCAGAAATGTTGCAGTTACAGAGATATGGAAAGATTGCAATAAGAGGGAATATAATATGTTAGGTACAAAATACTGAATCTCATCAGGTGTATATTGTACTGTATATGTTTTGTAGTGTTATGTAAGGCAGATGCAAGAGTCATAAAAAAAATCTTTGCACATGTGTTGAAGCTTACACATCATCTTTTATACAACATTACATTTTAGATAGGTATTGTGCTAAGGTGGTCTAGAGCAGTGTTTCTCAACTCCAGTCCTCAAGGCGCCCCAACAGGTCATGTTTTCAGGATTTCCCTCAGATGAAACAACTGTGGTAGTTACTAAGGCAGTGAAACTGATCAAATCGCCTGTGCAAAATAATGGAGAGCCTGAAAACATGACCTGTTAGGGCGCCTTGAGGACTGGAGTTGAGAAACACTGGTCTAGAGAGCCCGACCACTCTACTTAATTGACTGTTGACTGTCTGTCTAGTTTTATAAGGGTAGAACAGGAGACTAGCATATGACTGTACAGAAAGGTAAAAGAAAAAGGAAAACAAGAGGCTGGAAAGGAAATCAGTTGATATGGAAAATAATATTTAGAATCAATATTAGAATGGGAAGGAAGAGGTGCTGGCGGAGGACTTTGGGGGGGTGTAAGGAGAGATGGGGAGGAGGTTAGGGATGAAGAATGGAAGGGACACCCAGCCACTCAGCAAGTGTTATAATGCAGCGTAGTTTAAGTAAGAAGTAGTAAGAAGAGCCATGGTTCACAGATGTCATGTATAGTGTATGTGTTTACCATTGTTTTGTTTTACTTTCAAAATATTTTATTTTCATAAGAAGATAAATAATACAGAACATTACATCATGTTATATAAAAAAAAAGAAAAAAAAAAGAAAAAAGATTATGTTTAGGAATAAACAAAATCATTAGTCAATAAATGGATAAAATAATAAAAACATCCTAGAAAAAAGGATAGATTCATGTAAGCAATCAAAAGTTTGTCAGGGGGAGATCTCTTCATCCTTATAATATAATGGAAGGGAGAAGGGAAACCCTTTCTCCTTGGTAACCTGGAGCCCCTTATCGGGAACTAACTGCTCCAGGCATAGAGACCTCCTTCTAAATCTTAGGCCCCGAGAAGATTATCAGGGCCAACAGATCGGGATGGACTAAACAAGGCCGAACAAAACATTTGATAGTATCCCATTAAATCTAAATAAAAGAGACATAACTTGTAATGGGAAACTAGAATTCCCCAAAAAAAGAGTTTCCATAAATCCTTTTTAGAAGGAAGAAAAGAAGAGGAAAATAAAGACAGCGGGTAAAAAAGAGGACGGAGGGAAAAGGATGGGTATGTGTCCAACTTAATGTTAAATAGAAGGTAAAACAGCATCTTCACCAATCGAAACATTGTTTTATGTTATGTCACGTTTATACATGTTTTAAAAAGTATGCTAAGCTGAACAGTCAGACCCCATTCACACAGGGGCGACTCGTCAGGCGACTCAGCCGCCTGACAAGTCACGTCCCATTCTGTACAATAGAACCATTCTAATCGGAGCGACTGAAGTCGCTCCGACTTGGAAAAAGGTACCGGTACTACTTCAAGACGACTTCAGGGCGACTTCCATTGACTTCAATACAGAAGTCATTTTTGAAGTCACCTTTGAAGTCGTCTTCAGATCGCCCAGCACAGTCGCGGGACAAGTCGTGCCGCCCCTGTGTGAATGGGCTCTCAAGCATTAACAGCGCTTCTTTTGTAAATATCATAAAATATTCAACATAATAGTATTTCATATATTGCAGTCACTCTATGTTCCCATATTTTTCTACACCTTGCATGAAAAATGGGTTTCAGCATTCATTAATTGTCCATTAAGTGATTAAAATCACATGCATAGGAAAGGTGGAAAGAAAACGCTCCTCCTAATGGCAATCCAGTGAATGTAGATCATAAAGTCCAAATATTGTAATAAGCTTCTTGATGTCAATATATTTTCTAATCATACACTGTTACACCATCACCTTGTGCTCTCCCCTCTGTGAATATGCTTACCAAAGGTAAGATCAACAGAGCCTGTAAATCCTGGCTGCACCTCTGAGGAATCAGCTCTCCTTAGCTCGGTCGGTTGTCACGAGATGGATGGGGCATGTAAGAATACAAGGGGATTCTTTACATAGTGTTAAACTGTTTTATTTATGTAAACAATCCCCCCACATAAAATTATGCTTACAAGAGTTAAAATGAAATCCAGCCTGTCTCATACAGTCAAACCATCAGCTCACCGCCGTCAGAAGCTCCAACCGAACCTCCCACCTTGATGAGTCCCGAGATGACGCTATGCTGTGATAGACTGGTGAGTCGCATGGTCACGAACTGACGCGTTTTGAGAAAGACGGAATGACGAAACGCGCCAACACGTGACCACGCGACTCACCAGTCTATCACAGCATAGCATCATCCTGGGACTCATCAAGGTGGGAGGTTCATTTGGAGCTTCTGACGGCAGTGAGCTGATGGCAGGGCAGTACAAAACCCCCCCAAATGACCCCATTTTGGAAAGTAGACACTCCAAGAAAATTGCTGAGAGGCATGTTGAGCCCATATTTTTTTTTGTCCCAAATGACTGAATAATGACAAAAAAATATATACTGTATATATTTTTCCTCTCAGCAAATAGCTTGGGGTGTCTACTTTCCAAAATAGGGTCATTTGGGGGGGGGGTTGTGCCATCTGGGCATTCCATGGCCTCCGAAACTGTGAGCAGTGAGGAGTGAAATCAAAAATTTACACCCTTAGAAAGCCTGAAGGCGGTGCTTGGTTTTTGGGGTCCCGTACGCGGCTAGGCTCCCAAAAAGTCTCACACATGTTGTATCCCCATACTCAGGAGAAGTAACAGAATGTATTTTGGGGTGTAATTCCACATATGCCCATGGCATGTTTGAGCAATATATCATTTAGTGACAACTTTGTGCAAAAAAAATTAAATAAAAATTGTCTTTTTCCCGCAACTTGTGTCAAAATATAAAATATTCCATGGACTCAACATGCCTCTCAGCAAATAGCTTGGGGTGTCTACTTTCCAAAACGGGGTAATTTGGGGGGTTTTTAACTGTCCTGGCATTTTATGCACAACATTTAGAAGCTTATGTCACACATCATCCACTCTTCTAACCACTTGAAGACAAAGCCCTTTCTGACACTTTTTGTTTACATGAAATTTTTTTTATTTTATTTGCAAGAAAATTACGTTGAGCCCCCAAACATTATAATTTTTTTTTTAAAGCAAAGGCCCTACAGATTAAAATGGTGGGTGTTGCAATTTTTTTTCACACAGTATTTGCGCAGCGATTTTTCAAACGCATTTTTTGGGGAAAATACACTTTTTTCATTTTAATTCACCAAAACACACTATATTGCCCAAATGTTTAATGAAATAAAAAAGATGATCTTAGGCCGAGTACATGGATACCAAACATGACATGCTTAAAAATTGCGCACAAACGCGCAGTGGCGACAAACTTCATACATTTTTAAAAGCCTTTAAAAGCCTTTACAGGTTACCACTTTAGATTTACAGAGGAGGTCTACTGCTAAAATTACTGCCCTCGATCTGACCTTTGCGGTGATAACTCACATGCATGGTGAAATTGCTGTTTACTTATGACGCCAGACCGACGCTTGTGTTCGCCTTTGCGCGAGAGCAGGGGGGGGGGTGCTTTTTTTCTTTTATTATTTATTTTGCTTTTTTATTTTATTTTTAAACTGTTCCTTCCATTTTTTATTTTTTTTTATCATTTTTATTGCTATCTCAGGGAATGTAATGTATTATAGCAATAGGTAGTGACAGGTATTTAAAAAAAAAAAATTGGGGTCTATTAGACCCTAGATCTCTCCTCTGCCCTCAAAGCATCTGACCACACCAAGATCTGTGTGATAAAATGGTTTCCCAATTTCCCAATGGCGCTGTTTATATCCGGCGAAATCTAAGTTATGAAATGCTCGTAGCTTCCGGTTTCTTAGGCCATAGAGATGATTGGAGCCATTCTGGTCTCCTATCAGCTCTATGGTCAGCTGCATTCTCAGGTTCCCTGTTGGGACAGGAGAGCCAGAGAAAAACATGGAAGACGGTGTGGGGCATTCCCTCCCACTGCTTGTAAAAGCAGTCTAGAGGCTAATTAGCCACTAGGATTGCTTTTACATGAACGCCGATTGCTGGCTGAAAAGAATGATACCAAGATGATACCTAAACCCACAGGCATCATTCTGGTATAACCATTCAAAGTCCAGCAACATACCAGTACGGTGCTGGTCCTTGTTGGGCATATATTGTAATCTTTTTTTTCATGCAGCCTGTTGGCTTTATTGGGTAATAAATAGCGGGTGCCCTGATGCTATAAAAAGCAAACTAACTAACCAGCCTCACACTTATACGGTGATCACTGGTGAAAGGGTTAACTAGGGGGCAATCAGGGGGTTAAAACCTTTATTAGGTAGTATATGGGGGTACCTGACGCTATAAAAACCTGGCGGTGAACCTAAATAACTAACTGGCTACCTAGCGTCACCCGTGACACTAATACGGCGATCATAAAAAAGATTGCTTAGTGACACTGGCGACAGGGGGTGAAAGGGCTACCTGGGGGGCAAAAAAGAGGTTAAACCTTTATTAGGGGGCATTAGAGGGGTAACCTGGACCTAAAGGGGCCTAACACTAACTGCCCGACAACTTTTTACTGGCACAAATGACACTGCATGCAGTGATCAGTAAATAAATGACCACTGCAATCAGTGACACTGTGACTGGGGGTGCAGGGGGTAATCTGGGGGGTGATCAGGGGGTGACTGGGGGGGGGGGGTGAAACGCGTGCCTATGTGTGCTGGTGTCAGTGTACTGTTGGTGCACTTACTTGATGTCTTTTCTCCTCGAGCTCCGGACGAAAAGACCGCTGCAAGGAGAGATGACATCACTTTCTTCTGCTTCTGTTTATATTTACAGAAGCAGGGGAAGCTTCTCATTCGCCAGGAGCGATCGTGAGGGGGTGGCCACGAATCGATGGCCGCCCCCTCATCACGGATCGCTCCTGAAGCAATATCGACCACCGCGGGAACCGGGGGGGGCTCGATTGAGCCCCCCACCCACTGGGAGGCAGGGACGTACAGATACGCCCATATGCCTGCCCGTGCCATTCTGTCGACGTATATCGTTGTGCGGCGGTCGGCAAGTGGTTAAAGCTCAATCCAGCCATAACTTTTCATTTCATTTTGGACATGGGAAAGGGTTAAATCATCTATCATAATTATTTGTTTGTGGTTTCTTTTTTACTGTATGCATTCCTAAATTCCTAAAGAAAGGTATTCCCTAATTTCATGTGTGTATGCAGTATTATACTGTAACTACTGTGTGATTATAACTACTGTGCTTATTTACCGTGTTTGTTCTAATGCAGGGGTGTCCAAACTTTTTTCAAAGAGGGTCAGATTTGATGAAGCGAACATGTGTGAGGGCCGCCCATTTTGCCTGACATTCTTTGCACCATTAAAATTCGGTCTAAGTGTGTTCGTTTGAGCACTAATACACTGCCCAACAAGAATTTTCTTGCCTTTGTCGCGCTCTTTCCAGACACACAGACGAATGCTCTGCTCTTAAGGGGTACCTTTAATTCTTAATGGTACCCCACACATTGGAAAACGTGGGGTGCTTTTGGTGCAGTGCAATTTAAAAAATAAAAGGTCGGGGACTTCTTTCCCTGTATTTTTGTGGGTAGGGAAGCCCATTGAAATTAATGGGCTGCCCTACACGCAGCACACAGCCACACAGATGTGAACCAAGGGCTTGTTCACATGTCAGGTTGGAGGGGCAGTAAAACCACATGGTTGAGCTGTTTTTACCACCCCCAACTTCTCCCCCTTTTGCTGCAGAGGCAGCAGCTGGGGGTGTACACATGCTGTGGCTGCAGCTGGAGGTATACCCAGGCTGAATGGGGCTGCACTGCAACTACCCCGCAACTACCCCGCAACTGTGTGCATTGCACAGTTGCGGTATAGTGATGCTGCATTTACGGGCTTAAAACAGGTGGTGAGGAGGCAACATAATGGCTCTTCACTGCCTGTCAAATGCCTCTGAAAAGTGATCTGTGCATGGATTGCTTTTCAGAGGAGCAGCAGTCCTGGCTGCTATCACAAACAAGCCCTACAAAAGCAGTTCTGATGGTACAGGAATGGGGGGGGGGGGGTCCGGATTAAAAGTAACATACACACATACACATACATACACACAGACACATGCACACACATGCACACACATGTAGACACATGCACAAACACATACAGACAAATGCACGCACACACACACACACACATGCACACAGACACATGCACACACAGACACACACATACATACAGACAAATGCACACACACACACACATGCACACACACACACACATACAGACAAATGCACGCACACATACACAGACACATAAATACAAACACATGCACACGCACACACATACAGACAGACATATGTATAAAGCCCTTTAAAACAAATCTAGCCTCTAGCAGATTACCTTCCAGTTTCCTCATTCAGCTGGGTACTGCTCTGTAGGGGAAAGCAGAGAGCACAGCACTCTCCCCTGCACTTTACTTTCACTTTTGAAGCCGACAAAGCTTCTAACAGTGCTGATGTACAGTTCGGCAGGGGATCGGGAGATCAGGCTTATCTGACAGCCCTTCTCTCCCCTGATCCCACTGCACACTGTTTGAGAAAGGCTGGTTTAGGTAACCAGGCGAGCCGTTCAAAACCGGACCACGGTTTATATTGCAGTGGTATTGCAGTGGTATTTTGCTTTGGATTTACCCTTTTAAAGGGATTTTGCCTTTTATTAAAGGCTATTGTAAGCCACATAGTGTGCCGGTGAGTTCTTGGTCAATTCTGGGTAGGCTATCATGGAAGCAGGATAGAAGAACCCAATCAACACGGGTTAGAACTACATGGGTTAGAACTACAGCAGTATTTATTAGGGCTGTTACTGATTATAAAATTTTCGTGTTCGATTCATGGTTTTTTTTTTAATCGATAAATCGTCTAATTTCAATTAATTATAACGCACATACAGATCCAACTACTTTTAGCTGATCTCCTTGCAGGCTCATTCCCAGTGCAGCTACCAACCACTGGAAAAATGGATAGCAGGATACAAAAAACAAACAAAGGCAGCGCTCGATGGGAATAGCATTAAAACTTTTATAGTCTTCAAGTAGGTAACAAAATAAATATAGCACTGGAGATCAAATCGATGTAGCTACATAAACTGTAAAAATGGTGCGAGTAATACCAAACGGTAGTAAAAGCAGTCATAAAAACATGTAGCTAAGCATGATACTGGTATAAAAATGTGTACAACGATACCACTGCTGAATCCAGATGAGGAGGGGTTAACATCAGTCCGTCGGCATGTAGATGTCCCGTAAAGGGAACTATCACAACTCCCAGTGGATGGCTGTAGAATCCCAGGTTGATAGAGGGAAGTGTAACAGCCCTTGAATGTGGCAGATAGTAAGGTCCCGCCGGCATGCAGATATGAAGGCACAGCAAAGGAGCCCTTCAGATGGACACGGCAAGCCCCGCCGGTGTCCGTGACGTAACTCCCTGAAGACCCGGAAGCCGACGGAGAGGTGAGTACCGATCAAAAGAATTTTGATCGATCAAAAAAAGTATCGATTAGTCGAGGAATTAATAGTTAATTTCCACAGCCCTAGTATTTATAAATACTATGTCTATGATACATAGGGGCTGATTTACAAAACGTTTGCGCCATGAGTATCGGCGCATCTGCGTGCGCAACGGCTGTTTTGGTATTTACAAAACATTTGTGCCGGTAGCGCAGCGCTATTACCCATTTACTATAGTGTTCTCGGCGGACGGGAGGAGGCGCTCAGTGCGCTACTATGGACCTGGCGCACGGCATCTTAAAATCTAAATATAAAGAAGCTGGAAGTGCCGATATAATGGGGGTGACGTGGGGTGATGTGAGGAAGTGTAGTGACACCTGTCCAAATAACAAATATGCCCAAAATAGAGTGAGAAAGTAACTTTTTCTGAACCAGCCCGCTGCGCCGGCAAGTACGTTTAGAACTGCAAGGGTTTTTTTTTAGCTCAGCGCGGGAATTTCACTTGTTCAAATGCGCCAGGACACTTCGCCGGCAAAATCTTCGTAAATGTCAAGTCATGTAAATCAATTTGCATAAGTTAAACAGGCGCAGCTCTGAACTTACCGTTATTTAACAGTGCGCCAGCAAAATGACATTTCTAAAGGAAAAAAAAAGGCATTTAAAAGCACCCGCGGCTATAATGAATTGTCGTCTCCCGGCAATACATAGAAAAGTCATTGAAAGTCTTTGATAAAAAAAAAAAGCGTGGGGGTCCCCCCAAATTCCATTACCAGGCCCTTCAGGTCTGGAATGGATATTAAGGGGAACCCTGCCGCAAATTTAAAAAAAATGCGTGCGGTTCCCCCAAATATCCATACCAGGCCCTTCAAGTCTGGTATGGATTTTAAGGGGAACTCCACCCCAAATAAAAAAAAAATGGCGTGGAGTCCCCCTAAAAATCCACACCAGACCCTTTATTCGAGCACGCAACCTGGCAGGCCGCAGGAAAAGAGAGGGGGATGAGAGAGCGGCCCCCTCTCCATCCTGAACCGTACCAGGCCACATGCCCTCATCATGGGGAGGATGTCCCCATGTTGATGGGGACAAGGGCCTCTTACCAAAAACCCTGGCCGTTGGTTGTCGGGGCCTGCGGGCGGGGGGCTTATCGGAATCCGGGAGCCCCCTTTAATAAGGGGGGACCCCAGATACCGGCCCCCCACCCTATGTGAATGAGTATGGGGTACACAGGGTTTTAAAGTAATTTATTAGGCAGCTCCGGGGGTCTTCTTCTGACTTCGGGGGTCTTTCTGCCGGGCGCCCCATTATCTTCTTCCAGCTCCTTTGCTAGCGGGGTCCCGGTCTTCATCGTCGTCTTCGGGGGTCTTTCTGCCGGGCGCCCCGCTATCTTCTTCCAGCTCTTTTGCTAGCGGGGTCCCGGTCTTCATCGTCATCTTCTTCCAACTTCGAGGGGTCTCTTGTTCTGTTCTCCGGTGTCGTCTCCGCGCTCTCCGGTTCTTCTCCCGCTCTCCGGTGCCTTCTCCACGATCTCCGGTTCTTTCTGCCTTCTGCCGGGCACCCCGCTATCTTCTTCCAGCTCTTTTGCTAGCGGGGGCCCGGTCTTCATTGTCGTCTTCTTCCAACTTCGAGGGGTCTCTTGTTCTGTTCTCCGGTGTCGTCTCCGCGCTCTCCGGTTCTTCTCCCGCTCTCCGGTGCCTTCTCCACGATCTCCGGTTCTTTCTGCCTTCTGCCGGGCACCCCGCTATCTTCTTCCAGCTCTTTTGCTAGCGGGGGCCCGGTCTTCATTGTCGTCTTCTTCCCTCTTCTCTCCACCCGATGTTGCCTCGTCGCTGTCTGCCGCTACAATGCTGTGTGGGCGGAGCGCACCACTTATATTGGCATGGGGCGTGGTCACCGGGTGATGCCACTCGCTGACCCGGCACCCGTATCACGTCACAGTCCCATCATTCCCCAGGACTGTGACATGATACGGGGGCGGGGTCAGTGGGTGGCATCACCCGGTGACAACGCCCCATGCCAGTATAAGTGGGTGCGCTCCGCGGACAGAGCATTGTAGCGGCAGACAGCGACAAGGCAACATCGGGCGGAGAGAAGAGGGAAGAAGACAACGATGAAGACCGGTACCCTGCTAGAAAAAGAGCTGGAAGAAGATAGCGGGGCACCCGGCAGAAAGAACCGGAGATCGTGGAGATGTCATGTACCTGGGTGTATTTGAACCGGGATCTTCCTGGTCCCAAAGCTGCAGCCCTACCTGTTGCGCTACTGAGCAGATCTAGACTTTTGGAAATGTCCTCTCAGTATTAAACATTACCTTGGACTCACTAGCCCCACCTACTGCCAGCTGTGGACAATTTTCAATCAAAGCAGCCCTTAAAAAGGAAGTGATGCTATCTCTCAGCGCCCGTTTGTGTGGAATAGCTCCCTGGGTGTTGTGACTGCTTTTTGATCCTGATTTTCGTGTTGAACTTCTGCCTGAATTCCTGACTACTCTCCAGCCTGCTGATTTTGTACTTCACTGCCAGCTCGTGTATGACCTTTGCCTGCCTGACCACTCTCTGGATTTCGATCGTGTACCATTTTGCCTGATCTGTTGCCAACCTAATCTGCCTGACTACGTTTTCGCCTGAATCCTCAGCACACAAGTTCCACTTCGGACACTACCTATCACAGGTACATTACATTACAAACGGGCCACAATGACAGTGGACCCTGCTGAGATTGTTCTTAAAGCGATTTCACGTCAGGGACAATTGATTGGAGCTCATGAACAGCATCTTTCTTCCCTGGACGCCAAGTTAGATGAACTTTGTACTATGCTTAAATCTTGTTTGCCTGCTTCCTCTGCAACGGTCCAGACTCTGGATCCTACTCCTGCTACGATCCAACCCACCTCTTCTGTACCACCCAAACTTCCTATGCCTGACAAATTTGGTGGTGATACTGAGGACTGCAGAGGCTTTTTAAATGTTTGCCGTTTGCATTTCCGCAACAACCCTGGGACCTTTAGCACTTCTTCTGCCAAAGTGACTTTTGTAATTTCCTTGTTAAAGGGGAAGGCCCTGGCCTGGGTCTCTCCTTATCTGGAACGCAATGATCCTGTGCTGCAAGACGCTGACAAATTTCTGGCTTCTCTCCAGACTGTATTTGACAAGCCAGATAGAGCTTCTGCAGCTGAGTACTCACTCTTGGACATGCAACAAGGCACCAGGTCTGTGGCACAATATGCTATTGAGTTTCGTACCCTTGCTGCTGAGACTACTTGGGACTCAAGGGCATTACGTGCAGCCTTCCGAAAAGGTCTTGCAGATCGCATCAAAGACGAATTAGTCTATAAGGATTCCCCAGAAGACCTAGAGAAATTCATAGAGCTCTGTGTTCGTCTGGATGTCCGGTATCATGAAAGGTGCCAAGAGAGACTTAGAACTCGCAAGTTTCCTCGGCCAGTCTACCGTTTGGCCCCTAACTTCCAAGCACCACCTCAGCCAGAACCTGAAATCTCAGTTGAACCCCAGACACCTGTGGAACCCATGGATGTAAGCCGTCTCCACCTAACTGAGTCTGAGAAACAAAGGAGGCGTGCATTGGGCCTATGCCTATACTGTGGACTTAAAGGACATTTATTATCTGTCTGCCCTTCCTGTCCAGTAAAAGGCAGGGTCTAACCAGTGTTGGAGGAGCTGGCTTAGACCTTACAGGTATATCCTCCAAGACCAAGATTACCATTCCTGCAATTATTCATTTACCCTCTAAACTTGTCTCCTGTGAGGCTTTTGTGGATTCTGGAGCTGCTGGCATATTCTTGGACTACACTTTTGCTAAAAAAAATAATATCCCCTAGCCTCAGAAAACCTGTACTCCTCTGGGCACATGATGGTGTTTTATCTGGTCATCCTGGTGTCACCATCACTCTTAAGACCTTGCAGCGTCATGTCTGGTGGCCTCATATGAAAAGGGATGTTACTATGTGGCTGCCTGTCCAACTTGTGCTGCTAATAAAGTACCCCGTACATTGCCTACTGGACTGTTACAACCACTTTCAGCACCTTGTCAGCCTTAGACCCATTTGACTATGGACTTCATTTCAGACTTACCCAAGTCCGAGGGCATGACTGCTATATGGGTCATAGTGGATCGCTTTTCAAAAATGTCTCATTTTGTGCCGCTCCCGGGATTACCTACAGCGGAAGCACTGTCTACTCTCTTCCTTTCCCATATTGTGAGATATCATGGCATACCTACCAATGTCGTCTCAGACCGCGGATCCCAGTTTGTTTCCCGATTCTGGAGAGCGTTCTGCAAGAAACTGGGAGTAATGCTTTCACTCTCTACCTCACATCACCCTCAAACAGATGGTCAAACCGAACGCATGAACCAGACCCTAGAAACCTATCTTCGACATTATGTCAATGCCTTACACTCCAACTGGTCTGAGTATTTGCCTTTAGCTGAGTTCGCCATTAATTCCCGTTGGCACAGTGCTCTTCATACCACACCATTCTACGCAGCCCTAGGCTATCACCTTCAGTAGGTATGAGCTTCGTGTTCGAGTCGAACATACGTTCGACTCGAACATCGGCTGTTCGATCGTTCGACGAAGATCGAACGATTTGGGCCGTTCGCGCCAAATTCGAGTGACGCGAACGGCCCACAATGCACTACGCCATCGCAGTGTCATCCAGGCGCTGTGATTGGCCAAGCATGCACTGTGACCCCGCATGCTTGGCCAATCACAGCGCCGGCAGCGAGGAGAGCAATGATTGGCCACAGGCAGGATGCCTGTGGCCAATTATTGCTGAGGGTGTTTAGTACACGCCCCACACTATAAAAGGCCGCCAGCACGGCGGCCTAGTGTAGTGTGTTCCGGAGCAGGGAAAGAGCAGCATAGGCAGGGACAGTGACTTTTATTTCTTTCTTGCTTAACCTGGATTCCTTTAGTTTAGGGAAAGAGAAGGATAGGTAGGGAGAGTGTCAGTGTGTTTTGTGCTTGTGCTATAGTGTGCTTAAAAAAAACATTTTTTCTAGGGACAGAAAACTCTAGGTAGGGAGAGTGTCAGTTTCTTTCACTGTGCAAGTCCTTGTTTCCAGGGACAGGGAAGGACAGTGAGTGAATTCTCCTTGTGCTATAGTGTGCTTAAAAAAAACATTTTTTCTAGGGACAGAAAACTCTAGGTAGGGAGAGTGTCAGTTTCTTTCACTGTGCAAGTCCTTGTTTCCAGGGACAGGGAAGGACAGTGAGTGAATTCTCCTTGTGCTATAGTGTGCTTAAAAAAAACATTTTTTCTAGGGACAGAAAACTCTAGGTAGGGAGAGTGTCAGTTTCTTTCACTGTGCAAGTCCTTGTTTCCAGGGACAGGGAAGGACAGTGAGTGAATTCTCCTTGTGCTATAGTGTGCTTAAAAAAAACATTTTTTCTAGGGACAGAAAACTCTAGGTAGGGAGAGTGTCAGTTTCTTTCACTGTGCAAGTCCTTGTTTCCAGGGACAGGGAAGGACAGTGAGTGAATTCTCCTTGTGCTATAGTCATGGGCGTCACCAGGGTGGGACCTGAGGGGGCCACGTCCCCCCCAATTTTACTGTGTGCCCCCCCATGTGCCCCCCCAAGTTAAGTTGTTGGTTTTAACACAAAAAATGTCCGCCAGCGCCGCGGCTATCTGAGTTTCCATCCGCGGCGCTGAATGACTGAATCAGACTCACTACAGTAACAGACGTCAGTCTGTCACGTGACGTCGCGTCTGACGGCCGCCGCTATTGATTATGGGAATTGTAGTCCGCGGCGCTGGCTACGTCGTGCTCAAGCTCCCTGCTCCAGGGGGGTGGAGTCAGTGAGTCACTGAGAAGAGCAGCGCAGCCAGCCTACCGCATGCTAACTCCCATCGCCGCGGTAGGTTAGCATGAATAATTGATCATATTTTGCCCGCCAACTCCAGTCCAGTCACAGTGCCTCTGCCACCAGTGCTGCCACAGGAAAGGTAGGTCCAAAAAACAGTAAAAATTTGCTTGCATTACCATTTATAATCTGAAATAAATAGCTGGTGGTTCTGGTGCAACAGTAACTTCAAAGATACATAAGACAGAGCTCTCATGGAGGTAACAGAAAAAATACTTAACTAATATTAGAAAAGCATGATGAAAAGATGAAGTAATATTGACTAAATAGTATATAGGAGGCTTTGTTTTTTCTTTTTGCAAAACCCAAACCAATGTGTGTTTTAGAGGTTAAAATATATATCATTGACCCCAATATATAATATTAGTTAAGTATTTTTTCTGTTACCTCCATGAGAGCTCTGTCTTATGTATCTTTGAAGTTACTGTTGTCCGGCACCAGAACCACCAGCTATTTATTTCAGATTTAGGCTCAGTTCACACTGCTGCGATGCGGGAACGCTGCGAATCCACTGCGGGTTCCCGCATCGCAGGTTTTCCCGGCAGCAGTTCACACTGCCCTATGTGAACTGCTGGGAGTGTCAAGTAAAAGTTAATGACACCCCCAAATCAGTTAACATATCGCAGTACGATCTGCAAACTCGGACAGGAATCGGATCGCATGGGTGTGAACACCCATGCGATCCGATTCTGCTGCGGACAAAAAAAAGGGTCCTGTGATGTGCACTTGCAGTGCGGTGCGGATCACATGCGAACTCTGACATCGCAGCAGTGTGAACCTAGCCTTAAATGTGAACTTGCGTGCATGTCGGGTGCGATGCAGGAATCCGCAGTGGATTCGCAGTGTTCTCGCAACGCACCAGTGTAAACCGGGCCTAAGAAATATTTTTTTCAGTTTACAAAGTGCATGCAATGATAATTGATAAGGATTAAACAATAAATTGATATTTTACCATGAATGAGTTAAAATTTGCTGACAACGTAGGTGAACCGTGAATTAAGAATTCAAATTTCATATTTGTGCGTTTTGTGTGCATTGTCAGGAATATTTCATATTTGTGCGTTTCGTGTACATTGTCAGGAATATTTCATATTTGTGCGTTTCGTGTACATTGTCAGGAATATTTCATGTTAATGCGTTTCGTGTGCATTGAATTTGTCTGGAATATTTCATTTTTGTGCTTTTCATGTACATTGTCAGGAATATTTCATGTTCATGTGTTTCGTGTGCATTGAATTTGTCTGGAATATTTCATATTTGTGCGTTTCGTGTACATTGTCAGGAATATTTCATGTTCATGCGTTTCGTGTGCATACACACACACACACACACACACACACACACACACACACACGTTTTATGGTTGGCCCCCCTACTTTTGTCCTTGTCCCCCCATGTGCCCCCCCTAAATATGAAAGCTAGAGACGCCACTGGCTATAGTGTGCTTAAAAAAAACATTTTTTCTAGGGACAGAAAACTCTAGGTAGGGAGAGTGTCAGTTTCTTTCACTGTGCAAGTCCTTGTTTCCAGGGACAGGGAAGGACAGTGAGTGAATTCTCCTTGTGCTATAGTGTGCTTAAAAAAAACATTTTTTCTAGGGACAGAAAACTCTAGGTAGGGAGAGTGTCAGTTTCTTTCACTGTGCAAGTCCTTGTTTCCAGGGACAGGGAAGGACAGTGAGTGAATTCTCCTTGTGCTATAGTGTGCTTAAAAAAAACATTTTTTCTAGGGACAGAAAACTCTAGGTAGGGAGAGTGTCAGTTTCTTTCACTGTGCAAGTCCTTGTTTCCAGGGACAGGGAAGGACAGTGAGTGAATTCTCCTTGTGCTATAGTGTGCTTAAAAAAAACATTTTTTCTAGGGACAGAAAACTCTAGGTAGGGAGAGTGTCAGTTTCTTTCACTGTGCAAGTCCTTGTTTCCAGGGACAGGGAAGGACAGTGAGTGAATTCTCCTTGTGCTATAGTGTGCTTAAAAAAAACATTTTTTCTAGGGACAGAAAACTCTAGGTAGGGAGAGTGTCAGTTTCTTTCACTGTGCAAGTCCTTGTTTCCAGGGACAGGGAAGGACAGTGAGTGAATTCTCCTTGTGCTATAGTGTGCTTAAAAAAAACATTTTTTCTAGGGACAGAAAACTCTAGGTAGGGAGAGTGTCAGTTTCTTTCACTGTGCAAGTCCTTGTTTCCAGGGACAGAGAAGGACAGTGAGTGAATTCTCCTTGTGCTATAGTGTGCTTAAAAAAAACATTTTTTCTAGGGACAGAAAACTCTAGGTAGGGAGAGTGTCAGTTTCTTTCACTGTGCAAGTCCTTGTTTCCAGGGACAGGGAAGGACAGTGAGTGAATTCTCCTTGTGCTATAGTGTGCTTAAAAAAAACATTTTTTCTAGGGACAGAAAACTCTAGGTAGGGAGAGTGTCAGTTTCTTTCACTGTGCAAGTCCTTGTTTCCAGGGACAGGGAAGGAAAGTGAGGGGAATTCTCCTTGTGCTATAGTGTGCTAAAGCATTCCTCATCAACCATCTTTGAAATCCTTGATTTTTGGACAGTCAGGGAAATTGTCGTTGTGCTATTCTGTGCAAAAGCAATCATCCTCAACCATATTTAGAAATCCTTAAGTAAAGGGACAGAGAAGGACACCTGAAGGTAGCCCTTATTGCTTTTTTCCCATCTCCCTGCAGGCCATCTATTAGAATGTCTGGAAGGCAAACAAGGAGAGGCAGACAGTCAGGAGGCAATAAAAGAGGGCAAGCAGGCTCTGTGTCTGGGGGCAACAGTGCTGGTCGTGGACGTGGTGCATTGTCATCAGCACATGGCCATGGGACACGCTTGTCCTTCTTTTCGGCAGCTGGACATGTTGAGCCACATCATGCCGAAGACTTGGTAGAGTGGATGACCAAGCCCTCCTCCTCCTCCTCATCCTCTCTCACCCAGGCTCAGGGTACTGGCAAAGCAGCTGCCAAAGCGTCCTCTTCCCTGTTATCAATGTCAGACTCATCATCAGTCACTCCTTCCCTAGACCCACCATGTCCTCCTCCTGAGGAGTCCCCCGAACTGTTTGAGCACAGTGTTGGGTACATGCTCCAGGAGGATGCCCAGCGTTTCGAAGGGTCTGATGATGAAACCCAGCTAGAGGAAGGCAGTAGCGTGAGAGCAGACAGAGGGGATGCTCAAGAAGGACACCAATCTGGCAGTCATGTTCCAGCAGCTGCAGCATACTGCCAGATTGGCTCCAGTGATGAGGAGGGAGGGGATGATGAGGTCACTGACTCCACGTGGGTGCCTAATAGGAGAGAGGAGGAGGAGGATGAGGAGGAGGCACATCTCCAACGAGGCAGGATGCCCTTTGGTGGCCAGCGTAAGGGCAGTACACCGACGGAATCACACCGCAGAGCTCCGCCTGTGCAGGGCGCTGCCTCTGCCCGTCATTCAAAAAGTTCCTTGGTGTGGGCCTTTTTTGAGGCTAGTGCATCAGATCGCACAGCTGCTGTTTGCAACATATGTCTCAAGCGTATATCGCGTGGCCAAAACATCAGCCGCTTGGGTACCACATGCCTGACCAGACATATGTTGACCTGCCATGCAGCTCGTTGGCAAGCCTACCTCAAAGACCCACACCAAAGAACAAAGCGGACCTCTCCTTGCACCGCATCAGCTGGGATCTCCAACCCCACTATAACTTCAGTCCTCTCTGAAACATGCACTGAGAGGAATGAAGGTGTAGAATTAGGTGTGTCACAGCCAAGTACTTGCGGCCACTCTGCTAGCAGTACACCGACGTCCGATTCTAGCAGGCAAATTTCCCTGCCCCAGCTGCTGGACCGTCGAAAGAAGTTCACTCCCAGCCATCCACATGCCCAGCGGTTGAATGCTAGCTTGGCTAAATTGCTAGCGCTTCAACTGCTGCCTTTTCAGTTGGTAGACTCGGCCCCCTTCCGTGAGTTTGTGCAATGTGCGGTTCCTCAGTGGCAGGTTCCCAAACGCCACTTTTTCTCAACGAAGGCTATTCCGGCTCTCTACCGGCATGTGGAAGGCAATGTCTTGGCCTCGCTGGACAGGGCGGTCAGCGGTAAGGTGCATATTACCGCTGACTCATGGTCCAGCAGGCATGGACAGGGACGTTACCTTTCTTTCACGGCCCATTGGGTCACTCTTTTGGCAGCTGGGAAGGATGCAGGACAAGGTGCAGTAGTGTTGGAGGTTGTCCCACCGCCACGCCTCCAAAATGCTACTACTGGTTGTGACACACCTCTCTCCTCCACCCCCTCCTCTTCTTCTTCCTCCATGGCCTCTTCCTGTGGTTTGTCCTATGAACCAGCGGTGCTCCGTAGCCGTTCACGGGGCTACGCAAGTACGCAGGCAAAAAGATGCCATGCCGTGCTTGCGCTGGTGTGTTTGGGGGACAGAAGCCACACTGGGGCAGAGGTCCTGTCTGCTCTGCAGGGCCAGGCCAAGAGGTGGTTGACGCCACGCCAGCTTAAGCCAGGAATGGTGGTTTGCGACAATGGCACCAACCTCCTCTCCGCCCTTCGACAGGGACAACTGACCCATGTGCCCTGTGTGGCTAACGTCCTTAACCTGATGGTGCAGCGGTTCTTGGGCAGGTACCCGGGCTTACAGGATGTCCTGAGGCAGGCCAGGAAAGTCTGTGTGCATTTCCGCAGATCTTATAATGCCAGTGCTCGCCTGGCTGAGCTGCAAAAGGAGTTGAACCTGCCCAAGAACCGCCTTATATGTGACATGCCCACCAGGTGGAACTCAACGTTGGCCATGCTGCAGCGGCTGCACACGCAGCAGAGGGCCATCAATGAGTACCTGTGCGACTACGGCACCAGGACAGGGTCAGGGGAGCTTGGTTTTTTTTCTCCACGCCAGTGGGGCATGATCAGGGATGCATGCACTGTCCTGGCACCATTTGAGGAGGCCACGAGGATGGTGAGCAGTGACAGTGCATGCATCAGTGACACTGTACCTCTTGTCCACCTGTTGGAGCACACGCTGCGTGGAATAATGGACAGGGCACTTGAGGCAGAACAGAGGCAGGAAGAGGAGGACTTCCTTGCCTCTCAAGGCCCCCTTTACCCAGACAGTGTTCCTTCTGTCCCACCCATCGCACAGGAAGAGGAAGAGGAGGAGGAGGAGGAGGAGGAGGATTGTGTCAGCATGGAGGTGGAGGCTGGCACTCAGCATCATCAGCAGCAGTCTTTTAGGGATGATTTACAGTCCCAAGAAACCAGTGGACTTGTACGTGGCTGGGAGGAGGTGACTGCGGATCATGTCGTCCTTAGTGACCCAGAGGACTCCGGAGCGAATGCCTCAGCAAACCAACGCTGCATGGCCTCCCTGATCCTGCAAAGTCTGCGGAAGGATCCTCGTATTCTTCGGATCAAGGAGAGGGACCATTACTGGCTGGCCACTCTCCTTGATCCACGGTACAAGGGTAAGGTTGCGGACCTTATGTTACCGTCGCAGAGGGAGCAGAGGATGAGACAACTCCGGGAGGCCTTGCAGAAAGGTCTGTGCAATGCGTTCCCAGAGACTGGGAGGTTACAAACTCCTGGTCCTGGACAACGAGTTGCTGAGGCTTCGGCCAGTCAAAGAAGGAGCGGTGGGGAAGGTGGCCGTCTGACCGATGCGTTCAGACAATTCTTTAGTCCGCAGCCCCAAAGTATGATCGGTTCCAGCAACCATCGCCAGCGTCTGATAAACATGGTGCAGGAATATCTAGGGGCAAGGTCAGACTTGGACACCTTCCCCACCGAAAATCCTCTGGCTTACTGGGTCTTGAGGATGGATCACTGGCCAGAGCTTGCACAGTATGCAATTGAGCTACTGGCCTGTCCTGCATCCAGCGTTCTTTCGGAACGCACATTCAGTGCTGCTGGAGGATTTGTCACGGATCACAGGGTGCGCCTGTCCACCGACTCGGTTGATCGACTGACTTTCATCAAGATGAACCAGTCTTGGATCACCACCAGCTACCACACACCTGATGCTGATATAACAGACTAATTGATTTTAACATGTCACATCCCTTCAAGACTGATGCTGATGCTGAGTGCCTGTGCTGTTATGTTGACTGGCTATCCTCCTCCTCCGAGTCCTCAATGATACGATTGATGATGATAGCTTGGAAGATCATTTTTGTTTATGGGTGCCGCCACCAGTGGCTAAGGCCCAATTTTTCAGCCCCTGTTTTACAGGGGCGTGTACTTACAATTTTTTTAGCAATAATTTGCCATAGGGCTCATTGCTGTGCTCCAAGTACAGTATCTGTGAGGGGTTGGAGTGTTGTGGCACCAGTGCCTAAGGCCCAATTTTTCAGCCCCTGTTTAACAGGGGCGTGTCATTACAATTTTTGAAGCAATACTTTGCAACAGGGCTCATTGCTGTGCTCCAAGTACAGTATCTGTGAGGGGTTGTAGTGTTGTGGCACCAGTGCCTAAGGCCCAATTTTTCAGCCCCTGTTTAACAGGGGCGTGTCATTACAATTTTTGAAGCAATACTTTGCAACAGGGCTCATTGCTGTGCTCCAAGTACAGTATCTGTGAGGGGTTGTAGTGTTGTGCCACCAGTGCCTAAGGCCCAATTTTTCAGCCCCTGTTCAACAGAGGCATGCAATTACAATTCTTGATGTAATAATTCACAGCAGGGCCCATTCCTGCACCCACCAAGAGTAAGTCTGAGGGCTTACAGTGTTGTGGCAACGCCACCACCACCACCACCACGAAAGGCCCAATTTTTCAGCCCCTGTTCAAAAGGGGCATGTAATTACAATTCTTGATCTAATAATTCACAGCAGGGCCCATTCCTGCACCCACCAAGAGTAAGTCTGAGGGCTTACAGTGTTGTGGCAACGCCACCACCACCACCACCACCACGAAAGGCCCAATTTTTCAGCCCCTGTTCAAAAGGGGCATGTAATTACAATTCTTGATCTAATAATTCACAGCAGGGCCCATTGCTGCACCCACCAAGAGTAACTGTCAGGGCTTACAGTGTTGTGGCACCAGCACCACCATCAAAGCCCCAATTTTTACTACCACTGTTCAACAATTATATGTAATTAAAATTCCTGATATAATAGTTGACAGCAGGGCGTTCCAGCACCAACCAAGAGTAACTGTGAGTGCTTACAGTGTTGTGCCAACACCAACAACTAAGGGGCCTATTTCTGCAGAGTATATACGGCAGGTCCCTACTTTCAAACATCCAACTTACAAACGACTCCTACTTGCAAACGCAAGAAGACAACAGGAAGTGAGAGGAAATCTACCCCTAGGAAGGAAAATTCTCTCCTGTAAGAATAAATATGGGAGAAAGGTGTCTCCTCTGTACTGATGCTTTATCAGCAATCCTTGTTTCAAGAAAAACACCACATTTCAAAAACAGTTGTCATTGGGACGGAAAGTGAGGTGAAATGTTCTGAACAGGGGCACAGACAGCAAAACAAATGTTACAGGGGTGATAACCCTTACCTATGTTTTCCAAAAAGTTTAAAAATAGATTTTTGGGCTGGAGCTACACTTCAACAATGTACCTGTTCAAAATTACAAACACATTCTACATAAGAACAAACCTACAGTCCCTGTCTTGTATGCACCGCCTGTATACGGCTGTTCAGAGTATATAGGGCGTTTTTTATTTTATGTGCGGGGTTCCCCTTAATATCCATACAAGACCCAAAGGGGCTGGTAATGGGCTGGGGTGGGGGGGGGTCATGGGGTAGCTATGCCATTTTTCTTAAAGATTTTCATCCATATTACCGGGACCAGACATTACATTAAAGCCGCAAGCAGTTTTAAATGGCTTTTTTTTCCTTTAGAAGTGTCATTTTGTGCAGGGACAGTTCTAAACACGGGAAACACGTGGCACTTCACAGGCATACTTTAGACACCCCCCCATGTACGATATTTAAAGGAATATTTGACTTTTTTTTTTTCACTTTATGCATCATTAAAATGACTGCTCCCGAAAAACGACCGTTTTTAAAACTTCTTTTTGCATTGATACATGTCCCCTGGTGCAGAACCCGGGTTCCCAAACCCTTTTTAGGACAATAACATGCATAATAGTTGTTATAATTAGCACTTTAGAATTCGAACGTTCGCATCCATTGTATTTAATAGGGTTCTAATGTTCGTACGAACTTTCGGTCCGTTCGCGGGTTCTGGTGCGAACCGAACCCGGGGGTGTTCGGCTCATCACTAACCTTCAGACTTTTCCCCTACTTCAGCCTTCTTCTGGTGTACCAGCAGCAGATCAGCGGGTTAAAAATATTCTGCTACATTGGAAAAAGATTAGCTTATTACTACGGAAGTCAGCAGGCAAGTATGCACTTTTTTCCAACAAACGAAGACGCCATATACCTCCATATGTGGTGGGGGACAGAGTTTGGCTATCAACCAAATATGTGAGACTGAAACAACCTTCTACCAAATTGGGCCCTCGATTCATTGGTCCTTACAGAATTATTGCTCGAGTCGGGCCAGTCTCCTATTGGTTGAAATTACCCTCCTCTCTCCGGATTCATCCTGTGTTCCACGTTTCCCTCCTCAAAAAAGCAATTTTCAATCGCTACTCCAGAACGCAACAGCTACCTCCTCCTGTTCTTGTTGATGGACAAAATGAGTTTGAAGTCTCCAAGATTCTTGATTCTAGAAGACAGGGTCGTGGCCTTCGGTATCTGGTTCATTGGAAGGGATATCCTGTCACCGACCGTTCCTGGGTTCCAGCCAAAGATCTGCATGCCCCTTCTCTTATTCAAGACTTCCATGCCTCCTTTCCCACTAAGCCCCGCTAGGGGTCCACTGGGGAGGGGGCCCTGTCATGTACCTGGGTGTATTTGAACCGGGATCTTCCTGGTCCCAAAGCTGCAGCCTTACCTGTTGCGCTACTGAGCAGATCTAGACTTTTGGAAATGTCCTCTCAGTATTAAACATTACCTTGGACTCACTAGCCCCACCTACTGCCAGCTGTGGACAATTTTCAATCAAAGCAGCCCTTAAAAAGGAAGTGATGCTATCTCTCAGCGCCCGTTTGTGTGGAATAGCTCCCTGGGTGTTGTGACTGCTTTTTGATCCTGATTTTCGTGTTGAACTTCTGCCTGAATTCCTGACTACTCTCCAGCCTGCTGATTTTGTACTTCACTGCCAGCTCGTGTATGACCTTTGCCTGCCTGACCACTCTCTGGATTTCGATCGTGTACCATTTTGCCTGATCTGTTGCCAACCTAATCTGCCTGACTACGTTTTCGCCTGAATCCTCAGCACACAAGTTCCACTTCGGACACTACCTATCACAGGTACATTACAGGAGAAGGCACCGGAGAGCGGGAGAAGAACCGTAGAGTGCGGAGACGACGCCAGAGAACATAACAAGAGACCCCCCGAACTCTGAAGAAGACGGCGATGAAGACCAGGACCCCGCTAGCAAATGAGCTGGAAGAAGATAGCAGGGCGCTCGGCAGAAAGACCCCCGAAGTCAGAAGAAGACGACGATGAAGACCGGGACCCCGCTAGCAAAAGAGCTGGAAGAAGATAGCGGGGCGCCCGGCAGAAAGACCCCCGAAGTCGGAAGAAGATGGCGATAAAGACCGGGACCCCGGTAGAAAAAGAGCTGGAAGAAGATAGCGGGGCGCACGGCAGAAAGACCCTTGAAGTCGGAAGAAGACCCCCGGAGCTGCCTAATAAATTACTTTAAAAACCTGTGTTGTGTTTTTTCTTGACTTTTTTTTCCACCAGGTGAATGGGTAGGGGTACGATGTACCCCATACTCATTCACATAGGGTGGGGGGGCCAGCATCTGGGGGCCCCCTTATTAAAGGGGGCTCCCGGATTCCTAAAAGCCCGCAGACCCCGACAACCAACGGCCAGGATTGTCGGGAAGAGGCCCTTGACCCCATCAACATGGGGACAGGTGCTTTGGGGTGGGGGAGCGCAGGGCGCCCCTGCCCCAAAGCACCCACCCCCCTATGTTGAGGGCATGCGGCCTGGTACGGTTCAGAAGAGGGGGGGCGCTCCCCCCCTTTCCTGACCTGCTGGGCTGCGTGCTCGGATAAGGGTCTGGTTTGGATTTTGGGGAGGACCCCCACGCCGTTTTTCAGGGGAAGGGGGTTTCCCTTAAAATCCATACCAGACTTAAGGGCCTGGTATGCTCCTGGAGGGGAACCCATGCTGTTTTTTTTATTAAAATTTGGCGTGGAGTTCCCCTTCATGATTCATACCAAACACAGGGGACAGCGAGCACGAGGCTGCCGAGAACCAGCGCGATGGCATCACGCTGGAGACATTCTCGGCCAGGTAGTCGCCTCTAGGACACGACTTGAGCGGCTGCTTTACGCTCAAGTCGTGTCCAAGTTGCCTCGCAAAGTCGCGCTGTCCCTGTGTCAGCTGACACACGAGTCGCCTCGCGAGTCGGATCGTCTTCATCCGACTTCCCGGGCGACCTCTATTCAAATGAATGGGCTCCCATAGGGAACCATTCATTTTCAATAGAGCGCCGCTCAAATTTTTATATACTATAGCAGTGCGCCGCCGGTTCCTGTGCTCAATGAAGGATTTATCCGGCGCACCAATTAAGGTATGAACCAACGCAGCGCACTGTTTATAGTAAATCACCCCCATAGTGTTCAAGTAAAATAGAATTTACTTTGAGACTGAAATTTTAAACTCAAAATAGTTTTGCAATGTTTAAACTTGTGAACCATTACATATACTGTATAGCAGCCCTCACAATTTCCACTTGACTACTTGCATTTTGTGGAAAATGATTGTTGGCGAGTGTGGGGCTGCCTCGGGGGGGGGGAGCACCATCAGCAGGCGGAGTTGAATAGGATCCTTTCTCCCTGCGATCGCCCAGGAAAGAGAGAGCCGGCCGGATCATCACAGAGCGGGGAACATCGCTGTAACAGCTTTCATTTGAATTGCATTGTTGGGCACAGGTGAGGCTGCATTGTTGGGCACAGGTGGGCTGCACTGATGGACACTGATAAAGTTGTTGTTATATTTATCTTTGTAACTTAATTCTCCATCAAACATTTAAGTGTCATTTCATTAAATAATTTATGAGGGCATGTTTAGGGGTGGAATTAAGGGCGGGGCATAGTAGGGCTTGTGTGGGGCAACTAGTGGCGAGTAACCCTTAAGGCCTGGCTAGTAGCTCAGGACTTGAAATTTTGAGCCCTGCTGTACAGTGTATTTGGTGTTAACCAAAGGTCCTTGTAGTTATGCAAAAGGTGAAGTCAGGACAGTGAATTGAGAACTGCTGTTATTTTATGTCATAAGATAAAACACCAAATTTATTTAAATGGTATTATGTCAGAAAAATTGCAGTACAATTTTGTCGTCAGTTCCCTTTATATAATAAACTAAAATGATCACAAGTTTTGGAAACTACAGGTTCTGTGAAGTTAAACAAAACTGAAAAGATGAAAGGCAAAACGATCTTGTTGAAAGGTGAGAAGGTGAAATCTTTTGTGTTATGCCTGGATCAGAAGGAATAAAAATGTGCAGTGTGTTCAATGCATTACGTTTACTTTGATTAGGCAGCTAATTTTCATTGACATTCATATATAGTAACTCAGCAACACAGTCATTCACCCCTTATAGTGAAACTTTCAGTCACAATACCTGAAAAATGCAATAATGCAGATTATAAAAGCAAACATATTTAGCAAACATTTAATGTGGCAATCATTTTAATACTGTATGACCATGAGTAGAGAAGAACTTTAGTCCCAAAGTCCTGTAGAGTTGCAGTGTGTGTACAGGCTTTGGTGTGCACCATATGCATAGTTGCCAACACTCAGGGATTAGCCGGGACATTCACAGATTTTGGTAAAATGTCCCGGCATTTGCTTGTCCCAGCAAAAGTCCTGAAAATCAGACCCGATCACAGCTTCCTCAACTCTGCAGAAATTACTTTGCTGCTAAGGCCCCTTTCACACTGGGGCGGGCAGGTGCGGTGGCGTTATAGTGGCGTGATTTTTAGCGCTGCTATAATGTCGTATTTACCGCGATATTTGGCCGCTAGCGGTGCGGTTTTAACCCCCGCTAGCGGGCGAAAAAGGGTTAATACTGCCTGCAAACCGCGGCTACAGCCGCGGTTTGCGGACGGTATTACCGCGGTGTCCCATTTCAATGGGAAGGAGCGGTAAGTCCCCTTTCACACTGAGGCGTATTTCAGGCGTTTTAGCGCTAAAAATAGTGCATAAATAACGCCTGAAATAATCCTGCCCCAGTATGCTCAATGTGAAAGCTTGAGGGCTTTCACACTGAGGCGATGCGCTGGCAGGAGGAAAAAAAATCTCCTGCAAGCCGCATCTTTGGAGCGGTGAAGGAGCGGTGTGTATACCGCTCCTTTTCTGCTCCTTCCCATTGAAATCAATGGTACACCGCGGTAATACCACCCGCAAACCGCGGCTGTAGCCGTGGTTTGCGGCCGGTATTAACCCTTTTCCGTTCGCTAGCGGGGGTTAAAACCGCACCGCTAGCGGCCGAATATCGCGGTAAATACGGCGGTATAGCGGTGCTAAAAATCACGCCGCTATACCGCCACCGCACCTGCCCGCCCCAGTGTGAAAGGGGCCTTAAGGAGCGGTATACACACCGCTCCTTCACCGCTCCAAAGATGCGGCTTGCAGGAGATTTTTTTTCCTCCCGCCAGTGCATCGCCTCAGTGTGAAAGCCCTCGGGCTTTCACATTGAGCATACTGGGACAGGATTATTTCAGGCTTTATTTATGCGCTATTTTTAGCGCTAAAACGTCTGAAATACGCCTCAGTGTGAAAGGGGTCTTATAGTGACAGTTGGAGATCAAGATTAATCTCCTCCCCCTCCCCCAGCAGTAACGTTCATTAGCCGGGCTCTGGAGGTCTGATAGAACATCCCCTAGGCAGAACATGCCTCCTCCTTAATGGCTATGCTGTGTGAGTGGGAGCAGATGCCATGGGGATGCAGCCATCCTGTATTATGCAGGCTCCAATGATGATGTTAGTTTGAGGTCAGTCCAGTCAGAGTCAGTGTAGCATTTCTGCTGTATTTTCAACCTCCTTCCATGCTTGGCACATGACAGAAGTCTGGTGCCCAGAGTCCCAGCACAGACTATTTTGTTCCACTGTAATGCTCTCCTCATCATTCAGCATGTAAGTAGAACCATTGTTGTTTCAATGTTGTTTCCATCTGCCCAGCCCCCTCCTCACCTGCCCTGTGATGTCTGATCTAGAATGGGGATGGTCTCTGCTTTCCTCCTCTCCTTTCCCACCTTGCACAGTTCCAGCACTGGGAGGGCTCTTTCTGTAAGGCTCTGATGATAGAGGAGGACTCTGATGGTAAAGGAGGGCTCTGATGGTAAAGGGGAACTCTGATGCAAAGGAGGGCTCTGATGGTAAAGAAGGACTGTGATGGTAAATGGGAACTCTGATGGTAAAGGGGGGCTCTGCTGGTAAAAGAGGGCTCTGATGGTTAAGGAGGGCTCTAATGGTAAAGGGGGACTCTAATGGTAAAGAAGGGCTCTGATGGTAAAGGATGGCTCTTATGGTAAAAAAGGACTCTGATGGTAAAGGAGGGGCTCTGATGGTAAGGAGGGCTCTGGTGGTAAAGGAGAGCTCTAATGGTAAAGGGGGGCTCTGATGGTAAAGGAGGGATCTGATGGTAAAGGAGGGCTCTGATAGTAAAGGAGGACTTGGATGGTAAAGGGGGTTCTGATGGTAAAGGAGGGCTCTAATGGTAAAGGTGGCTCTGATGGTAAAGGGGGGCTTTGATTGTAAAAGAGGGCTCTGATGGTAAAGAGGGGCTCTGATGGTAAAGGAGGACTCTGATGGTAAAAAGGGGCTCTAATGATTAAAGATTTTTTATATCCAGCAGTCACTGGGCTGTGATAAATTGGGCAGTGCAGTTTTAAAAACAATTTATAACAGCCACTCCTTTCTGACACCATCACTAAGGTCCCTTTCACACAGGGGGTCCAATCAGGTCTGCCTGTCAGTTTTTCAGGTAGACCTGATAGGCAGATCCATGCATCCCTATGGACAGGCGGATGTAAACAGACTCTATTTAACCACACTCCCCTTAAGCTACGCTCAATATTTAGCATAATTTAAGCCACGCCTATTATCGCAAAGGGATGCTTCACACACCACAACTTTTCTTCCTCACAAACACTATTAAGATGAATGCCTAGCCCCAAGATAACATACTACTCCACCTACACTGGGTTTCTGGAAAAAAGTGTCCTTAAAATGTTTTGAGAAATGTTGCCGAATATGCATATGTTCAAAGGAACCTGTGTTCCTATATGTGGAATGGACCTAGAGTGGAACAGAGACAACCATCCTAATCGGCAGAGAAAATATACATAGTGTACAAGCCAGGTGTCAGGTGAAATGTCAGTAAGCAAGCAGGTTAAGTAGATACAAATGTTATAAACCAACCCCTGTGCGCTGAAGACTGTGGAAAAGGCTGGCCACCAGAGCTCTGAACAGAATGGGAGTCGTAATTTCCGACAACAAAACCGTGGATTTTTTTCCGACGGATGTTGGCTCAAACTTGTCTTGCATACACATGGTCACACAAATGTTGTCGGAAATTCCGAACGCCAAGAACGCGGAGACGTACAAGATGTACGACGGCACTATTAAAGGGAAGTTCAATACCAGTCGTGTTAGTAGAAGTTTAGTGAGAGCTGATTCGCGCTTTTCAGCCTCGTGCTTTTCAGTCTGTTACAGCGTGATGAATGTGCTATCTCCATTACGAACGCTAGTTTTACCAGACCGAGCACTTCCGTCTCGTACTTGATTCAGAGCATGCGTGGAATTTTGTGCGTCGGAATTGTCCACACATGATCGGAATTTACGAGAACGGAATTTGTTGTCGGAAAATTTGAGAACCAGCTCTCAAATTTTTGTTGTCAGAGATTCCGACAGCAAATGTCCGATGGAGCCTACACACGGTCGGAATTTCCGACAAAAAGCTCCCATCGAACATTTGTTGTCGGAAATTCCGACCGTGTGTATGCGGCATTGGACTGTTAGTGTTAACTGTGGGGGAGCACAACCTGCATTGTCAAGCCAGCATTGTCAAATGTTCATACATTTTTTGGGGGGATTGCATTGTCAAGCCAGCATTGTCAAATGTTCATACATTTTTTGGGGGGATTCCTATGTTGATAGGTATTTTTCTCTCTTATGAGAATGAAGTTCACCTGTTCAGTCCATTTGCAACAGGTTGTCTATTATTCCTGGTCAGGTATAATAGACAAGTAAGTGCTATGTAGACACAAGCTGTATATAATTCTTTATCCAAAGCCCCAAGGAGGCATATGAATGGATCCAGGGGGATTTGCACTGCATAAGTCTGGTCAGTGACATTAACCACAACCTTCCAATATCTCACCACTTTCATACCATGTACAATAAGTATGTCATACCACACTGTTTGCTCATTTTACAATCATCTAAACTTAGTACTCCCAAATATTTGTCCTCTGTGGTGCTGACCAATGCTGTACCCCCAATGTACTCTGTCAAGGGATTCCTTTTCCCTATTTTTCTTACACTTAGAAACATTAAACTGGTGTTTCCATTGGTTTGACCACTCTTGCTGCAATGCAAATTCATGTTCCATATTACAGACACCTCCAAGGATATCAACTCTATTTCATACCTTCAGTGGCACCAGCAAAAAAAAAATTTGTACCTTACCCACCATTGCCATTTAGTTATATCACTTACATTTAGATTAACCACCCCAAAATTGGGCACTTTCACCCTTTTCCTGTCCTGTTACAGATTAAAGAGGTTGTAAACCTCCCTGTGTAAGTTGTACCTATAGGTAAGGTGTAAGGGAATAAATTACTGCGCCGCCTATGAGTATAAGCTACCAACACAACAATAAGACTGATTGTGAAAAATATATGTAAATAAAAGTGTAGCGCTGATAATAAAAACCTGAAAGTGATTCCAGGAAGGTGAATGTAAATTCCTGGACAGTGTGTAAATCAAATGCAGAAGTGTAAACGTATATGCAAAGGATGAGATGAAAAAGGAAGCAAACTAGTTGGCACAAGAAAGTTCAACTAAAGCTAATTAGATGTATATAGGTGAAATACTATCTAAATTGCACATATAAGTGATAGTGTTTAAAATATGCAAACAGGTAGTAGTCAATCCTCATCAGGAATGACCACAATGTAATAAAAAAGGATCAGTCCACAAATATTAGACGTCAAACGAATAACACAAAAAAACAAGGTGATCAGTCCACAAGGTAAAATGTCAGCAAGTGATAGCTATATGATGGTAAGTTCATATGCATGGAATGTCCCAACGAAATCACGATGGTATTTTTAGATGAAATAACAATATGTTGGTGAGAATTAGTGACCAGGCATTCAAGAAACTCTGCAACACCCAGGATTGTGCTTCCACCGTCAGAGGAAAAGAGTTGGTACTCTTACCCTGTGTTTTGGATCCACACGCCAGCGGCGGTGAATAATACACGCATGGATACAAGCGTGGATGCGAGTCTGGATGGCAGGCTATAGGTAGGCCTAGAATAAGGCTTACCTATAGGTACTATAAATATCTCCTAAAAATGCACTATTTAGGATATATTTACTGTATACTGCGCCGATGATGTAATTGGCGCATGTGCTCTGAAGGAACGGCCACCCGTGCCATTTCTTCAGAAGCATGTGCAGTGACCAGTGGCTCCCGCGCGCATGCGCGGAAGTGGCATCATGCGGCTCTGGCCAGATACACAGCCGGAGTCTGTGGCCCCTAAAGGGAGACGGGCGAAGATGGATGCGGCCTGCAGCGGTGATGATGCAGGCTGGGTTTGCAGGTAAGTGTCACATAATGTGCTAATATGTGATGCATACTAGCACATTATGCCTTTACTTTGCAGGAAAGAAGAAAGGAAGAAAAACCTACCAGGGTTTACTCCCTCTTTAAATGACAATTGCTCAGTCATGCAACATGAGTTGCATGAGTATCATGAACCCAAATAATTTTTTTGTTATTTTTTAAGACAGATATAGCTTTCTTTTGGTGGTATTTAATCACCACTTTAAAAAAATAAATAAATACTTGCTATATAAACAACAAAATAATGTAAATGTTGAAAAGAAAAACAAATTTTCCTAGTTTAATAACATTTTGCAAAAAAAAATACATTCTTCATTAATGTAGGCCAAAGTGTATTCTGCTACATTTCTTTGGTAAAAATAACCCAAATCTGTGTAATTTTTTAGCCTGTGTGAATGTTATAGGGTCTACAAACTATGGCATATACTGTATATTTGATCAATCCTGATGTACTGATTGCCTATCTCAGTTATTGAGGTCCTAAAATGCCAGGACAGTACAAATATACCCCAAATTACCCCTTTTTAAAAAGTAGAAAGTCCAAGGTTTTTTTGTAGGAGGGATGTTGAGTTTTTTGAGGTTGTAATATTTTTTGGCACAATTTTGGGGAAAATTAAAGAATTTTTTTTTTTTTTTTTCACACAGCATAGGCATACTTAAAATTACACCCCTAAACACATTCTGATATGCCTTCTAAGTAAGGGCATACTACTCATGTGAGAATTTTTCACAGCCTAGATCAATAGGCCCAAAATCCAAGGAGCACCTGCGGGCAGTCAAGGAGCATAAATTACGCATCTAATTTCCTGACTACCTTTCCAATTTTTGGAGGTTTTGGAACACCAAAATAATGGAAACACCCACACAATGACCCCATTTTGGAAAGCAAACACTCTGAGATATTTTCTAAAAAGCATAATTGGCTTTTTAAAATAGATACATTTTTCACACAAGTTTTTGGAAAATGCAGGAAAGAAAATGAAAATGCGTTTTTTTACACAATGTTGTCAATGAATAAGATATTTCTAACACACATCAAATGCCTACTTAGAATTACACCCCAAAAAACATTCTGCTACTCCTCCTGAGTTTGGTGATACTATATGTGTGAGACTTTTTCACAGCCTAGCCATGCAGAGGGATCCAAAATCTAAGGAGCATCTTTAGGCTTTCTAGGGACATAAATTACACATCTAAATTCCTGACTACCTTTGATATTTTGTAGGCCCTGGAGCACCACAAATTTAACCAATTTTGGAAAGAAAACACTCCGAGGTATTTTCTAAGAGGCATAATGAGTCCTTTGAAATTGTCAATTTCTGCCACAAGAAAAAAAAAATGTTTACACAAAGTTGCCAATGAATAACACATTTCTAACACACATCATAGGCCTACTTAGAATTATACCCCAAAACACTACTCCTCCCAAGTATGAGGATGCCACCTGTGTGAAACTTTTTCACAGCCTAGACACACAGAGGAGTTTAAAATCCAAGGATCACCTTCAGGCTTTCTAGGAGCATAAATTACACATCAAATTTCTTGACTGTTTATCGCATTTTTGGAGGCCTTGGAGCACCAATACAGTGTAAACACCCACAAAATAACCCAATTTTGGAAAGCAAACACCCAACAGTATTTTCTAATAGGCATGGTGAGTCTTTGAAAGATTTAATTTTTTTGCCACAATTTTGGGGAAAATGTGGAATGAAAATGAAAATGAATCCTTTTACACAAGGTTATCAATTTAATAAGATAATTCATACATGGGCATACTTGGTATTACAACCCAAAACATGTTCTGTTACTCCTTCTCAGTATGGTGATACCACATGTATGAGTTTTTTTCAAAGCTTTGACTGATTATATACCAGACATTGCATCATTTTTATCACACAAATTAACCAATTGTATCAAAACCAATGTACAGTAATGGTCACCTGGATATGAGTGGTCAGGGTAGTGTCACCTATAGCAGTCCCTGTTCCTATAAGGCCAAGCAAGCCTAGACTATTGGTATGTGGCTGCCTTTAGGAAAAATATGTTCAGGGGCCAGAAAGTACAGAAAGAAACAAAGAACAAAATAGTTCCTGTGGTTCCAGGAGTGCAGTTGTCCACAGGGATGGCTGGGACTGGTGTGTCACAGGAACATAGTCAGTCGGACATGCAGATGGGCAAATTTTAGCTTCGCAGCTGTGGCAGGAATTTTAGTCCCTGTACGCCCCCTGATTATGACCCATTCAAGTAAAAGGGGGGCTTTTGTGGGGTCCAAGGGGTTAAAGCAGCTGGTGAGGAGGCAATACAATGCCTCCTCACAGCCTGTCCAATGTTCTGGTGTCAGGTGTTCAAAAATGGATGTCTCTTCAGAGAGCATCGCACATGTGAACAAATTCTTATGGTGACTGCTGTGGCGGTGATCAGGGGCACTGGGACTATATATAGAGATAGAGATAGAAAGATAGAAAGATAGATAGATAGATAGATAGATAGATAGATAGATAGATAGATAGATAGATAGATAGATAGATAGATAGAAAAACAAACAAGGCGCCTCTAAGTGCAGAAGTATAAAACTTTTAATATCCCCTAAAAGGGTTAAAAACACTTACAAGATAGTGGATGAAACAGGCATGTAGCAGGTAAGTGTGTCCAGGAGATGTTCCAGTGGCAGGGCAGTCCCAGTTTGTGATGGTAAAGCTTCCAGGAAGTCCATGAGATAACAGCTGATTGTGCTGTGAATGTTCAGAGGACACAGTAACGCTGGAGCCTGGGGATGATGTCAGAGGAAGCGAGACAGAAACCAGCATGGAACACAAACAGAAGGTGGACAGGAAGTGTGACATAGAGGCGGGATGCGTTTCGGAACAGCTCATTGATTCCTTCTTCAGCCAGTGACCACTTGTAAGTGTTTTTAACCCTTTTAGGGGATATTAAAAGTTTTATACTTCTGCACTTAAAGGCGCCTTGTTTGTTTTTCTGTTTCCATTAGAGATTGCTTGTCTCCCTGAGTGCTGCCTAAAGTGTGTGAAGATTTGCTACCCTCTCCAACACAGACCTTATCTGTCAGGATTCAAATGCTTGGAGCGCCCTGGATATACACATTTTTCTAGATAGATAGATAGATAGATTATTTTTTAGAATCTTATATTATACCATAGTGACTCTGTACTACTCTAGGGGGGCATTTAGATTTGTTTACACTATGATAGCTTATTACAGTGATGATCACTGTAAAAGCAATACATTTAACTGTCATGCATGGCTTTCATTCATGACTCATTGTTTGCTGTAATTGGCCACTGCTATCACATGGTACAGGGCTGCTGTTACTGGCTCTGTACCATCTGATCACTGTGATTAATCACAGAGATCACAATCGTAAGCAATGCTATCATGCATGGATGTCATTTTTTTTTTTTTTTTTCCAAAAACAGTTTATTGAAATGTAAAAAGCATTTACAGATATCTTGAATAGTGATGAGCCGAACACCCCCGGGTTCGGTTCGCACCAGAACCCGCGAACGGACCGAAAGTTCGAACGAACATTAGAACCCTATTAAATACAATGGATGCGAACGTTCGAATTCTAAAGTGCTAATTATAACAACTATTATGCATGTTATTGTCATAAATAGGGTTTGGGAACCCGGGTTGTGCACCAGGGGACATGTATCAATGCAAAAAGAAGTTTTAAAAACGGTCGTTTTTCGGGAGCAGTCATTTTAATGATGCATAAAGTGAAAAAAAAAAAGTCAAATATTCCTTTAAATATCGTACCTGGGGGGTGTCTAAAGTATGCCTGTGAAGTGCCACGTGTTTCCCGTGTTTAGAACTGTCCCTGCACAAAATGACACTTCTAAAGGAAAAAAAAGCCATTTAAAACTGCTTGCGGCTTTAATGTAATGTCTGGTCCCGGTAATATGGATGAAATTCTTTAAGAAAAATGGCATAGCTACCCCATGACCCCCCCCCTACCCCAGCCCATTACCAGCCCCTTTGGGTCTTGTATGGATATTAAGGGGAACCCCGCACATAAAATAAAAAAGGCCCTATATACTCTGAACAGCCGTATACAGGCGGTGCATACAAGACAGGGACTGTAGGTTTGTTCTTATGTAGAATCTGTTTGTAATTTTGAACAGGTACATTGTTGAAGTGTAGCTCCAGCCCAAAAATCTATTTTTAAACTTTTTGGGAAACATAGGTAAGGGTTATCACCCCTGTAACATTTGTTTTGCTGTCTGTGCCCCTGTTACGAACATTTCACCTCACTTTCCGTCCCAATGACAACTGTTTTTGAAATGTGGTGTTTTTCTTGAAACAAGGATTGCTGATAAAGCATCAGTACAGATGAGACCCCTTTCTCCCATATTTATTCTTACAGGAGAGAATTTTCCTTTCTAGGGGTAGATTTCCTCTCACTTCCTGTTGTCTTCTTTCGTTTGCAAGTAGGAGTCGTTTGTAAGTTGGATGTTTGAAAGTAGGGACCTGCCGTATATACTCTGCAGAAATAGGCCCCTTAGTTGTTGGTGTTGGCACAACACTGTAAGCACTCAGTTACTCTTGGTTGGTGCTGGAACGCCCTGCTGTCAACTATTATATCAGGAATTTTAATTACATATAATTGTTGAACAGTGGTAGTAAAAATTGGGGCTTTGATGGTGGTGCTGGTGCCACAACACTGTAAGCCCTCACAGTTACTCTTGGTGGGTGCAGCAATGGGCCCTGCTGTGAATTATTAGATCAAGAATTGTAATTACATGCCCCTTTTGAACAGGGGCTGAAAAATTGGGCCTTTCGTGGTGGTGGTGGTGGTGGCGTTGCCACAAGACTGTAAGCCCTCAGAGTTACTCTTGGTGGGTGCAGCAATGGACCCTGCTGTGAATTATTAGATCAAGAATTGTAATTGCATGCCCCTGTTGAACAGGGGCTGAAAAATTGGGCCTTAGGCACTGGTGGCACAACACTACAACCCCTCACAGATACTGTACTTGGAGCACAGCAATGAGCCCTGTTGCAAAGTATTGCTTCAAAAATTGTAATGACACGCCCCTGTTAAACAGGGGCTGAAAAATTGGGCCTTAGGCACTGGTGCCACAACACTCCAACCCCTCACAGATACTGTACTTGGAGCACAGCAATGAGCCCTATGGCAAATTATTGCTAAAAAAATTGTAATTACACGCCCCTGTAAAACAGGGGCTGAAAAATTGGGCCTTAGCCACTGGTGGCGGCACCCATAAACAAAAATGATCTTCCAAGCTATCATCATCAATCGTATCATTGAGGACTCGGAGGAGGAGGATAGCCAGTCAACATAACAGCACAGGCACTCAGCATCAGCATCAGTCTTGAAGGGATGTGACATGTTAAAATCAATTAGTCTGTTATATCAGCATCAGGTGTGTGGTAGCTGGTGGTGATCCAAGACTGGTTCATCTTGATGAAAGTCAGTCGATCAACCGAGTCGGTGGACAGGCGCACCCTGTGATCCGTGACAAATCCTCCAGCAGCACTGAATGTGCGTTCCGAAAGAACGCTGGATGCAGGACAGGCCAGTAGCTCAATTGCATACTGTGCAAGCTCTGGCCAGTGATCCATCCTCAAGACCCAGTAAGCCAGAGGATTTTCGGTGGGGAAGGTGTCCAAGTCTGACCTTGCCCCTAGATATTCCTGCACCATGTTTATCAGACGCTGGCGATGGTTGCTGGAACCGATCATACTTTGGGGCTGCGGACTAAAGAATTGTCTGAACGCATCGGTCAGACGGCCACCTTCCCCACCGCTCCTTCTTTGACTGGCCGAAGCCTCAGCAACTCGTTGTCCAGGACCAGGAGTTTGTAACCTCCCAGTCTCTGGGAACGCGTTGCACAGACCTTTCTGCAAGGCCTCCCGGAGTTGTCTCATCCTCTGCTCCCTCTGCGACGGTAACATAAGGTCCGCAACCTTACCCTTGTACCGTGGATCAAGGAGAGTGGCCAGCCAGTAATGGTCCCTCTCCTTGATCCGAAGAATACGAGGATCCTTCCGCAGACTTTGCAGGATCAGGGAGGCCATGCAGCGTAGGTTTGCTGAGGCATTCGCTCCGGAGTCCTCTGGGTCACTAAGGACGACATGATCCGCAGCCACCTCCTCCCAGCCACGTACAAGTCCACTGGTTTCTTGGGACTGTAAATCATCCCTAAAAGACTGCTGCTGATGATGCTGAGTGCCAGCCTCCACCTCCATGCTGACACAATCCTCCTCCTCCTCCTCCTCCTCCTCCTCCTCCTCTTCCTGTGCGATGGGTGGGACAGAAGGAACACTGTCTGGGTAAAGGGGGCCTTGAGAGGCAAGGAAGTCCTCCTCTTCCTGCCTCTGTTCTGCCTCAAGTGCCCTGTCCATTATTCCACGCAGCGTGTGCTCCAACAGGTGGACAAGAGGTACAGTGTCACTGATGCATGCACTGTCACTGCTCACCATCCTCGTGGCCTCCTCAAATGGTGCCAGGACAGTGCATGCATCCCTGATCATGCCCCACTGGCGTGGAGAAAAAAAACCAAGCTCCCCTGACCCTGTCCTGGTGCCGTAGTCGCACAGGTACTCATTGATGGCCCTCTGCTGCGTGTGCAGCCGCTGCAGCATGGCCAACGTTGAGTTCCACCTGGTGGGCATGTCACATATAAGGCGGTTCTTGGGCAGGTTCAACTCCTTTTGCAGCTCAGCCAGGCGAGCACTGGCATTATAAGATCTGCGGAAATGCACACAGACTTTCCTGGCCTGCCTCAGGACATCCTGTAAGCCCGGGTACCTGCCCAAGAACCGCTGCACCACCAGGTTAAGGACGTGAGCCACACAGGGCACATGGGTCAGTTGTCCCTGTCGGAGGGCGGAGAGGAGGTTGGTGCCATTGTCGCAAACCACCATTCCTGGCTTAAGCTGGCGTGGCGTCAACCACCTCTCGGCCTGGCCCTGCAGAGCAGACAGGACCTCTGCCCCAGTGTGGCTTCTGTCCCCCAAACACACCAGCGCAAGCACGGCATGGCATCTTTTTGCCTGCGTACTTGCGTAGCCCCGTGAACGGCTACGGAGCACCGCTGGTTCATAGGACAAACCACAGGAAGAGGCCATGGAGGAAGAAGAAGAGGAGGGGGTGGAGGAGAGAGGTGTGTCACAACCAGTAGTAGCATTTTGGAGGCGTGGCGGTGGAACAACCTCCAACACTACTGCACCTTGTCCTGCATCCTTCCCAGCTGCCAAAAGAGTGACCCAATGGGCCGTGAAAGAAAGGTAACGTCCCTGTCCATGCCTGCTGGACCATGAGTCAGCGGTAATATGCACCTTACCGCTGACCGCCCTGTCCAGCGAGGCCAAGACATTGCCTTCCACATGCCGGTAGAGAGCCGGAATAGCCTTCCGTGAGAAAAAGTGGCGTTTGGGAACCTGCCACTGAGGAACCGCACATTGCACAAACTCACGGAAGGGGGCCGAGTCTACCAACTGAAAAGGCAGCAGTTGAAGCGCTAGCAATTTAGCCAAGCTAGCATTCAACCGCTGGGCATGTGGATGGCTGGGAGTGAACTTCTTTCGACGGTCCAGCAGCTGGGGCAGGGAAATTTGCCTGCTAGAATCGGACGTTGGTGTACTGCTAGCAGAGTGGCCGCAAGTACTTGGCTGTGACACACCTAATTCTACACCTTCATTCCTCTCAGTGCATGTTTCAGAGAGGACTGAAGTTATAGTGGGGTTGGAGATCCCAGCTGATGCGGTGCAAGGAGAGGTCCGCTTTGTTCTTTGGTGTGGGTCTTTGAGGTAGGCTTGCCAACGAGCTGCATGGCAGGTCAACATATGTCTGGTCAGGCATGTGGTACCCAAGCGGCTGATGTTTTGGCCACGCGATATACGCTTGAGACACATGTTGCAAACAGCAGCTGTGCGATCTGATGCACTAGCCTCAAAAAAGGCCCACACCAAAGAACTTTTTGAATGACGGGCAGAGGCAGCGCCCTGCACAGGCGGAGCTCTGCGGTGTGATTCCGTCGGTGTACTGCCCTTACGCTGGCCACCAAAGGGCATCCTGCCTCGTTGGAGATGTGCCTCCTCCTCATCCTCCTCCTCCTCCTCTCTCCTATTAGGCACCCACGTGGAGTCAGTGACCTCATCATCACCTCCCTCCTCATCACTGGAGGCAATCTGGCAGTATGCTGCAGCTGCTGGAACATGACTGCCAGATTGGTGTCCTTCTTGAGCATCCCCTCTGTCTGCTCTCACGCTACTGCCTTCCTCTAGCTGGGTTTCATCATCAGACCCTTCGAAACGCTGGGCATCCTCCTGGAGCATGTACCCAACACTGTGCTGAAACAGTTCGGGGGACTCCTCAGGAGGAGGACATGGTGGGTCTAAGGAAGGAGTGACTGATGATGAGTCTGACATTGATACCAGGGAAGAGGACGCTTTGGCAGCTGCTTTTCCAGTACCCTGAGCCTGGGTGAGAGAGGATGAGGAGGAGGAGGAGGGCTTGGTCATCCACTCTACCAAGTCTTCGGCATGATGTGGCTCAACATGTCCAGCTGCCGAAAAGAAGGACAAGCGTGTCCCATGGCCATGTGCTGATGACAATGCACCGCGTCCACGACCAGCACTGTTGCCCCCAGACACAGAGCCTGCTTGCCCTCTTTTATTGCCTCCTGACTGTCTGCCTCTCCTTGTTTGCCTTCCAGACATTCTAATAGATGGCCTGCAGGGAGATGGGAAAAAAGCAATAAGGGCTACCTTCAGGTGTCCTTCTCTGTCCCTTGAAACAAGGACTTTGACAGTGAAAGAAACTGACACACTCTCCCTACCTACAGTTTTCTGTCCCTAGAAAAAATGTTTTTTTTAAGCACAATTTAGCACAAGGAGAATTACCTCACTGTCCTTCCAGGTCCCTGGAAACAAGGACTTTGGCAGTGAAAGAAACTGACACACTCTCCCTACCTACAGTTTTCTGTCCCTAGAAAAAATGTTTTTTTTTAAGCACAATTTAGCACAAGGAGAATTACCTCACTGTCCTTCCAGGTCCCTGGAAACAAGGACTTTGACAGTGAAAGAAACTGACACACTCTCCCTACCTACAGTTTTCTGTCCCTAGAAAAAATGTTTTTTTTAAGCACAATTTAGCACAAGGAGAATTACCTCACTGTCCTTCCAGGTCCCTGGAAACAAGGACTTTGACAGTGAAAGAAACTGACACACTCTCCCTACCTACAGTTTTCTGTCCCTAGAAAAAATGTTTTTTTTAAGCACAATTTAGCACAAGGAGAATTACCTCACTGTCCTTCCAGGTCCCTGGAAACAAGGACTTTGACAGTGAAAGAAACTGACACACTCTCCCTACCTACAGTTTTCTGTCCCTAGAAAAAATGTTTTTTTTAAGCACGATTTAGCACAAGGAGAATTACCTCACTGTCCTTCCAGGTCCCTGGAAACAAGGACTTTGACAGTGAAAGAAACTGACACACTCTCCCTACCTACAGTTTTCTGTCCCTAGAAAAAATGTTTTTTTTAAGCACAATTTAGCACAAGGAGAATTACCTCACTGTCCTTCCAGGTCCCTGGAAACAAGGACTTTGGCAGTGAAAGAAACTGACACACTCTCCCTACCTACAGTTTTCTGTCCCTAGAAAAAATGTTTTTTTTTAAGCACAATTTAGCACAAGGAGAATTACCTCACTGTCCTTCCAGGTCCCTGGAAACAAGGACTTTGACAGTGAAAGAAACTGACACACTCTCCCTACCTACAGTTTTCTGTCCCTAGAAAAAATGTTTTTTTTAAGCACAATTTAGCACAAGGAGAATTACCTCACTGTCCTTCCAGGTCCCTGGAAACAAGGACTTTGACAGTGAAAGAAACTGACACACTCTCCCTACCTACAGTTTTCTGTCCCTAGAAAAAATGTTTTTTTTAAGCACAATTTAGCACAAGGAGAATTACCTCACTGTCCTTCCAGGTCCCTGGAAACAAGGACTTTGACAGTGAAAGAAACTGACACACTCTCCCTACCTACAGTTTTCTGTCCCTAGAAAAAATGTTTTTTTTAAGCACGATTTAGCACAAGGAGAATTACCTCACTGTCCTTCCAGGTCCCTGGAAACAAGGACTTTGACAGTGAAAGAAACTGACACACTCTCCCTACCTACAGTTTTCTGTCCCTAGAAAAAATGTTTTTTTTAAGCACAATTTAGCACAAGGAGAATTACCTCACTGTCCTTCCAGGTCCCTGGAAACAAGGACTTTGACAGTGAAAGAAACTGACACACTCTCCCTACCTACAGTTTTCTGTCCCTAGAAAAAATGTTTTTTTTTAAGCACAATTTAGCACAAGGAGAATTACCTCACTGTCCTTCCAGGTCCCTGGAAACAAGGACTTTGACAGTGAAAGAAACTGACACACTCTCCCTACCTACAGTTTTCTGTCCCTAGAAAAAATGTTTTTTTTAAGCACAATTTAGCACAAGGAGAATTACCTCACTGTCCTTCCAGGTCCCTGGAAACAAGGACTTTGACAGTGAAAGAAACTGACACACTCTCCCTACCTACAGTTTTCTGTCCCTAGAAAAAATGTTTTTTTTAAGCACAATTTAGCACAAGGAGAATTACCTCACTGTCCTTCCAGGTCCCTGGAAACAAGGACTTTGACAGTGAAAGAAACTGACACACTCTCCCTACCTACAGTTTTCTGTCCCTAGAAAAAATGTTTTTTTTAAGCACAATTTAGCACAAGGAGAATTACCTCACTGTCCTTCCAGGTCCCTGGAAACAAGGACTTTGACAGTGAAAGAAACTGACACACTCTCCCTACCTACAGTTTTCTGTCCCTAGAAAAAATGTTTTTTTTTAAGCACAATTTAGCACAAGGAGAATTACCTCACTGTCCTTCCAGGTCCCTGGAAACAAGGACTTTGACAGTGAAAGAAACTGACACACTCTCCCTACCTACAGTTTTCTGTCCCTAGAAAAAATGTTTTTTTTAAGCACAATTTAGCACAAGGAGAATTACCTCACTGTCCTTCCAGGTCCCTGGAAACAAGGACTTTGACAGTGAAAGAAACTGACACACTCTCCCTACCTACAGTTTTCTGTCCCTAGAAAAAATGTTTTTTTTTAAGCACAATTTAGCACAAGGAGAATTACCTCACTGTCCTTCCAGGTCCC
The DNA here is from genome assembly GCA_029206835.1 of Rana muscosa. Classification (NCBI taxonomy): domain Eukaryota; kingdom Metazoa; phylum Chordata; class Amphibia; order Anura; family Ranidae; genus Rana; species Rana muscosa. The sequence goes on from CM055120.1 coordinate 161,260,531, forward strand.
TGGAAACAAGGACTTTGACAGTGAAAGAAACTGACACACTCTCCCTACCTACAGTTTTCTGTCCCTAGAAAAAATGTTTTTTTTAAGCACAATATAGCACAAGGAGAATTCACTCACTGTCCTTCCAGGTCCCTGGAAACAAGGACTTTGACAGTGAAAGAAACTGACACACTCTCCCTACCTACAGTTTTCTGTCCCTAGAAAAAATGTTTTTTTTAAGCACAATTTAGCACAAGGAGAATTACCTCACTGTCCTTCCAGGTCCCTGGAAACAAGGACTTTGGCAGTGAAAGAAACTGACACACTCTCCCTACCTACAGTTTTCTGTCCCTAGAAAAAATGTTTTTTTTAAGCACAATTTAGCACAAGGAGAATTACCTCACTGTCCTTCCAGGTCCCTGGAAACAAGGACTTTGACAGTGAAAGAAACTGACACACTCTCCCTACCTACAGTTTTCTGTCCCTAGAAAAAATGTTTTTTTTAAGCACAATTTAGCACAAGGAGAATTACCTCACTGTCCTTCCAGGTCCCTGGAAACAAGGACTTTGACAGTGAAAGAAACTGACACACTCTCCCTACCTACAGTTTTCTGTCCCTAGAAAAAATGTTTTTTTTAAGCACAATTTAGCACAAGGAGAATTACCTCACTGTCCTTCCAGGTCCCTGGAAACAAGGACTTTGACAGTGAAAGAAACTGACACACTCTCCCTACCTACAGTTTTCTGTCCCTAGAAAAAATGTTTTTTTTAAGCACAATTTAGCACAAGGAGAATTACCTCACTGTCCTTCCAGGTCCCTGGAAACAAGGACTTTGACAGTGAAAGAAACTGACACACTCTCCCTACCTACAGTTTTCTGTCCCTAGAAAAAATGTTTTTTTTAAGCACAATTTAGCACAAGGAGAATTACCTCACTGTCCTTCCAGGTCCCTGGAAACAAGGACTTTGACAGTGAAAGAAACTGACACACTCTCCCTACCTACAGTTTTCTGTCCCTAGAAAAAATGTTTTTTTTTAAGCACAATTTAGCACAAGGAGAATTACCTCACTGTCCTTCCAGGTCCCTGGAAACAAGGACTTTGACAGTGAAAGAAACTGACACACTCTCCCTACCTACAGTTTTCTGTCCCTAGAAAAAATGTTTTTTTTAAGCACAATTTAGCACAAGGAGAATTACCTCACTGTCCTTCCAGGTCCCTGGAAACAAGGACTTTGACAGTGAAAGAAACTGACACACTCTCCCTACCTACAGTTTTCTGTCCCTAGAAAAAATGTTTTTTTTTAAGCACAATTTAGCACAAGGAGAATTACCTCACTGTCCTTCCAGGTCCCTGGAAACAAGGACTTTGACAGTGAAAGAAACTGACACACTCTCCCTACCTACAGTTTTCTGTCCCTAGAAAAAATGTTTTTTTTAAGCACAATTTAGCACAAGGAGAATTACCTCACTGTCCTTCCAGGTCCCTGGAAACAAGGACTTTGACAGTGAAAGAAACTGACACACTCTCCCTACCTACAGTTTTCTGTCCCTAGAAAAAATGTTTTTTTTTAAGCACAATTTAGCACAAGGAGAATTACCTCACTGTCCTTCCAGGTCCCTGGAAACAAGGACTTTGACAGTGAAAGAAACTGACACACTCTCCCTACCTACAGTTTTCTGTCCCTAGAAAAAATGTTTTTTTTAAGCACAATATAGCACAAGGAGAATTCACTCACTGTCCTTCCAGGTCCCTGGAAACAAGGACTTTGACAGTGAAAGAAACTGACACACTCTCCCTACCTACAGTTTTCTGTCCCTAGAAAAAATGTTTTTTTTAAGCACAATTTAGCACAAGGAGAATTACCTCACTGTCCTTCCAGGTCCCTGGAAACAAGGACTTTGGCAGTGAAAGAAACTGACACACTCTCCCTACCTACAGTTTTCTGTCCCTAGAAAAAATGTTTTTTTTAAGCACAATTTAGCACAAGGAGAATTACCTCACTGTCCTTCCAGGTCCCTGGAAACAAGGACTTTGACAGTGAAAGAAACTGACACACTCTCCCTACCTACAGTTTTCTGTCCCTAGAAAAAATGTTTTTTTTAAGCACAATTTAGCACAAGGAGAATTACCTCACTGTCCTTCCAGGTCCCTGGAAACAAGGACTTTGACAGTGAAAGAAACTGACACACTCTCCCTACCTACAGTTTTCTGTCCCTAGAAAAAATGTTTTTTTTAAGCACAATTTAGCACAAGGAGAATTACCTCACTGTCCTTCCAGGTCCCTGGAAACAAGGACTTTGACAGTGAAAGAAACTGACACACTCTCCCTACCTACAGTTTTCTGTCCCTAGAAAAAATGTTTTTTTTAAGCACAATTTAGCACAAGGAGAATTACCTCACTGTCCTTCCAGGTCCCTGGAAACAAGGACTTTGACAGTGAAAGAAACTGACACACTCTCCCTACCTACAGTTTTCTGTCCCTAGAAAAAATGTTTTTTTTTAAGCACAATTTAGCACAAGGAGAATTACCTCACTGTCCTTCCAGGTCCCTGGAAACAAGGACTTTGACAGTGAAAGAAACTGACACACTCTCCCTACCTACAGTTTTCTGTCCCTAGAAAAAATGTTTTTTTTAAGCACAATATAGCACAAGGAGAATTCACTCACTGTCCTTCCAGGTCCCTGGAAACAAGGACTTTGACAGTGAAAGAAACTGACACACTCTCCCTACCTACAGTTTTCTGTCCCTAGAAAAAATGTTTTTTTTAAGCACAATTTAGCACAAGGAGAATTACCTCACTGTCCTTCCAGGTCCCTGGAAACAAGGACTTTGGCAGTGAAAGAAACTGACACACTCTCCCTACCTACAGTTTTCTGTCCCTAGAAAAAATGTTTTTTTTAAGCACAATTTAGCACAAGGAGAATTACCTCACTGTCCTTCCAGGTCCCTGGAAACAAGGACTTTGACAGTGAAAGAAACTGACACACTCTCCCTACCTACAGTTTTCTGTCCCTAGAAAAAATGTTTTTTTTAAGCACAATTTAGCACAAGGAGAATTACCTCACTGTCCTTCCAGGTCCCTGGAAACAAGGACTTTGACAGTGAAAGAAACTGACACACTCTCCCTACCTACAGTTTTCTGTCCCTAGAAAAAATGTTTTTTTTAAGCACAATTTAGCACAAGGAGAATTACCTCACTGTCCTTCCAGGTCCCTGGAAACAAGGACTTTGACAGTGAAAGAAACTGACACACTCTCCCTACCTACAGTTTTCTGTCCCTAGAAAAAATGTTTTTTTTTAAGCACAATTTAGCACAAGGAGAATTACCTCACTGTCCTTCCAGGTCCCTGGAAACAAGGACTTTGACAGTGAAAGAAACTGACACACTCTCCCTACCTACAGTTTTCTGTCCCTAGAAAAAATGTTTTTTTTAAGCACAATTTAGCACAAGGAGAATTACCTCACTGTCCTTCCAGGTCCCTGGAAACAAGGACTTTGACAGTGAAAGAAACTGACACACTCTCCCTACCTACAGTTTTCTGTCCCTAGAAAAAATGTTTTTTTTAAGCACAATTTAGCACAAGGAGAATTACCTCACTGTCCTTCCAGGACCCTGGAAACAAGGACTTTGACAGTGAAAGAAACTGACACACTCTCCCTACCTACAGTTTTCTGTCCCTAGAAAAAATGTTTTTTTTAAGCACAATTTAGCACAAGGAGAATTACCTCACTGTCCTTCCAGGTCCCTGGAAACAAGGACTTTGACAGTGAAAGAAACTGACACACTCTCCCTACCTACAGTTTTCTGTCCCTAGAAAAAATGTTTTTTTTAAGCACAATATAGCACAAGGAGAATTCACTCACTGTCCTTCCAGGTCCCTGGAAACAAGGACTTTGACAGTGAAAGAAACTGACACACTCTCCCTACCTACAGTTTTCTGTCCCTAGAAAAAATGTTTTTTTTAAGCACAATATAGCACAAGCACAAAACACACTGACACTCTCCCTACCTATCCTTCTCTTTCCCTAAACTAAAGGAATCCAGGTTAAGCAAGAAAGAAATAAAAGTCACTGTCCCTGCCTATGCTGCTCTATCCCTGCTCCGGAACACACTACACTAGGCCGCCGTGCTGGCGGCCTTTTATAGTGTGGGGCGTGTACTAAACCCCCTCAGCAATAATTGGCCACAGGCATCCTGCCTGTGGCCAATCATTGCTCTCCTCGCTGCCGGCGCTGTGATTGGCCAAGCATGCGGGGTCACAGTGCATGCTTGGCCAATCACAGCGCCTGGATGACACTGCGATGGCGTAGTGCATTGTGGGCCGTTCGCGTCACTCGAATTTGGCGCGAACGGCCCAAATCGTTCGATCTTCGTCGAACGATCGAACAGCCGATGTTCGAGTCGAACGTATGTTCGACTCGAACACGAAGCTCATCCCTAATCTTGAACAATAGTAGTACAATAAGGTATTAATACAACCACAAAACATGGATGAATAACATGTGTCACATACAATTCAACTTGCGGGTAGTGAAAATGAAATGGCTATGTGCATCCTTCATGAACTAGGCCGTGTTGGGGTGGGCTACCTTAATTCAAGGTAGTTGTGGGGTCTAGTCAAAGTCCACTACCATTGACGGGGATAGATCTTGTTGGTAGGTTAGAGCTAGGTAGGTTCACGGATGCCGTTATGGACTTTTGGTCTGTGTGGGAGGGAAAGGCCAACAGGTGCAATATGGCAGAAAGGGAGGGAAGGAGCTATAAACAGGTTTATTTCGTTGAGAGTGTATGAATGCGGGAGTGTAGGCTGGAGCTATGTTAGTGGTTGTATTGTACAGAAGCTTGTGGATGAGAAAGTAGGAGGGGGTAAGTGGTGGAAGGAGAAGGGGTGGGGTGGGGATCGAGGGGAGGGGAGTGAGGCAGGAAGGGATGGCGTTGGCAGGGGGTCCGTCTCTGACTTCCCCGACCCCTTGGGGTGTTCAAGGGGCGTGTTATGAGAAACTAGGGGCGGATCTGTATAGGGGGAGATATAGGAGGAGAGAGGTGTCTTTGTAAGGTTTAGGGTTAAGGGGAGATCCTGGCACGTCGTAGATTTTTAATGACAATTCTCAGAGGAGTAATTTATCCTTTGTCAGGGTTCAGGGAGTTTGCAAATTCTGGGGTCGTTTTATAGTGTAACCAGCAGGCCCATTTTTTACTAAATGATGACGGAGTCTCTCTTGCAATATGTATAAGATTTTCCATTTCCTCAATTTTGCATATTCTGTTAAACCATTCTTTTATGGTTGGTTGGTGAGTCGATTTCCAGTGTATAGGGATACACTGCTTTGCCGCATTGATCATGTGCATTGCTAGGGATTTGTGATAGGAATTGTGCGACAGGGGTGAATGGTGTAGAAGGAATTGAGAAGGGGAAAGGTCCAAATGATATGAGGTGACTCGAGAGGTTATATGGCATACCTTTTCCCAGAAGTCTTTTAGAGATGGACAGGACCACCAGATATGGAGAAGGGTTCCCCTTTCCCGGAGACATCTCCAGCAAACCTCTGGGATTGTGGGATTATATTTATGCAGAAGGGTGGGCGTGCGGTACCATCTAGATTGGATCTTAAAGCCGTTTTCCTGGGTCGACACATTCGTCGACCCTTTATGTATGTTGAGGAAAATTAGTTCCCATTGTTCCGCTGAAAGAGATACCGAGAGGTCTGACTCCCAGTTCTTACAGGCTAAGGTCTCGTTAGCTTTCATCTCGGCGAAGAGGAGTTCATGTGTGGTAGAAACTAGATGAGATTGGGGTGTCGTTTGGATACATAGCTTTTCGAAAGGGGTGAGTTCTCTGGAGCATTGTATATTCTTGTTAAGGGATTTTAGAAAATGAGCAATTAAAATATATGTCCAAGGGGGAATGGGTGGCTTGTTTAGTTGGGAGGAGTGTTGGGATGTAGACAATAGTTTGCCCCGGAGGAAGAACTGATGTGATCTAATTGGGCTCTGTGTCCAGTTATCGGTAAGAAACTTTGCGTGCATACCTGGTGGGAACCCAGGGTTCATTTTTACAGGTGTCAGTGGGCCGGGAATCGAAGATATGGGTGATCGGTAGCAAAGCTTTTTGAAGCATTGCAAGGTTGGGCCTATAAGTGGGTGTACGTGTAATTCAGAGGGGACGTGGGGTGAGAGTAACCATGGGAGAGACTCCAAAGGGAGAGCAGAAAAAGATGCTTCTAGGGAAACCCAATCTTTGTGGAGAGATTGAGTATTCCAGTCCACTATCCTGGTAAGGTGTGTAGCAGTGTAATAATTGAGAAGGTTGGGGAGGCCTATGCCCCCAAGTCTTTTAGGTCGGGTGAGCTGCGTAAAGCTGATTCTGGGTCTACGGTTCCCCCATAAGAATTTAGTGCATATGTTTCTATAAGATTTAAAAAAGGCCGGAGGTATATGTATAGGGATCGCCTGCAATATATAGAGTATTCTCGGGAGGGCATTCATTTTGAGGATCGCCGCTCTGCCAAACCAAGAGAAAAGCGGTTTGTTCCATGTTTCAAGATCAGAGGATATTCTGTGTAGGATAGGAACATGGTTTTTAGCGTAGAGGTTTGAGAGTTTGGAAGGGAGTTGTATCCCTAGGTATGTGATGGAATCATGTTTCCATTGGAACGGGAAGTTAGCCTTACATTGATCAACTATGTGTTGAGGTAATGTTATATTAAGGGCAAAGGATTTCGAGAAATTAATTTTAAGGTGGGAGAGGAACTGAAATTGTTTAAATTCAGAAAGAAGGTTTGGTAGGGAGATCAGTGGGTTCGACAGGAACAACAAAATATCGTCTGCGAAAGCAGCGTATTTATATTCTCTTTTGGAGGAACTTATACCTTGGATATCTGGGTTGTATGTCAGTTTACGGAGGAATGGTTCAAGTGTGAGTACAAAGAGGATGGGGGACAGGGGGCAGCCCTGTCTTGTGCCATTTCCGATGGGAAAGGCGTCCGACAGAGTATTGTTGACCCGTACCTTAGCAGATGGTCCCGTGTATAGTGACAGGATTAGGCCTAACATATATGGGCCCAATCCTATGGCCCTCAGAACCGCTGTCATATAGTCCCAAGATGGATGTCATTTATGACATTGTTTACAAGTGTAAATTGTAATTGGTCACAGTGATCACATGGTACCTGGGCCAATCACAACAGTCCGGTACCAACAACTGTAATCCGCTGTGTCCAGTGGACACACCAGGCACAAATTGTGCCGCTGAACACCCCAGGAGGTATTCACGAGGTGCGTGAGCAGGAGGACGTACTGATGTGTTATACAAGAACTAGAGAGCACTTGCTCAGCTTTTTATATAGATTGGTTTGGCAGGAAGTGATTAAATAGAACAGGACCTAGTGCAGAGTCTTGTGGTAAGCCACTAGTGATTGGTCTCTGTTCCGAATAAACCCCATTTACAACCACACTCTGGTTTAGCCAACTGCATATCCCGTGAACCACCCAAGGGTTAAGTCCTATCTGTACAACTTTTTAATCAGATTATGTGGAACTGTATCAAATTTACTTTGGAGGCTCTCAGTTAGACTGCAGTACACTAGGGTTCCCTGAAATGGCCCTGCAGCTTACGCATATACAGTATTTGCAAATGTGTACAAACGAAACCCCTGGTTTTAACACAAACAGTTAGACAGGACAATCTGGTTTGTTGCAAACTGGTTGGTAAGTAAAAAATATTAAAATAAAGGATGAGGCGCTATAAATGTTCAAAAAAAACTTTTAACACAGAAACTGTGGAAAAAATATGTAAAATTACATCAGACATAAATGTGTACTCTGATGAAATAAATTGCAATAATAGCAAGCAAAAAGTCCATAAGTGATAAAACCCAACACCAAATCAAAGTGCTCTGAGATAACTTCTAGTTCTTCCACCACGAGTGCTCAATAGAAAGGTGGCCACTCACCAGAGATGTTTGACCCCTTTTTACAGGACGGTCAAAAAGCATTTTTGGAATACCAGATTGATTCCACTAATATCACAATTCCACTCCACTGGCCACTCATGATGGAACTAGGATGTAAAAAATTACTCCACAGGAGACACGGGTAAAAGTCTCATAGTGTAGTAATTTTTAATAAAGTAAATTAAAACAGCAGCAGCAATAGCAGTTACACTGGTTGGTAAGTGATCTGGGAAATTTTCTTTCTTGTTTTTTGACACGCATCACCCTTCCATATTCTCCTTGCTGCAAAGGCCAGTTAAACGTTGGGGTGGTTGACATTTGTTTGTACTTTTGGTGAATTGATGAGGGGACGCACTGGATACCTTTGCTGCCATTGTGCTATTGCTGGTTGTCCAGTGTATTCCTAAATCTTTAATTACTCGTCTACTGGGAACTTTTACCACCTTCCTGTCCAGGCCAATTTTCAGCTTTCAGCGCTGGGGCACTTTGCATGACAATTGTGCAGTCATGCAACGGTGTACCCAAACAAAATTTTTATCATTTTTTTGAGACCAATAAGGCTTTCTTTTGGTGGTATTTAATCACCACTGGGTTTTTATTTGTTGCAAAAAAACAAAACAAAAAAAGATTGAAAATGTTGAAAAAAATAGTTTTTCTTGGTTTCTGTTATAACATTTTGTAAATAAGTAATTTTTCTCTTTTACTGATGTGCACTGATGAGGCTGCACTAATGAGCACCGATAAGCTGCACTGATGGGCACTGATAGGCTTCACTGATGAGGCGCCACTGATGGGCACTGATGACAATGGCACTGATGGGCACTTATATGCAGCACTGATATGCAGCACTGATGAGCACTGAAAGGTGGCACTAATGGGCACTGATAGGTGGCACTTATGGGCACTGATAGGCAGCACTGATAGGTGGCACTGATGAGCATTGATTAGTGGCACTGATGGACACTTATTGGTGGCACTGATTAGCGGCACTGATGGGCACTGGAAGGCATAAAACCAGCATTTCCTTATTTACATGTGATCAGCTGCGATTGGACATAGCTGATCACATGGTTAAAGAGCCTGGTGACCGGCTTTGAAAAAATGGTGTTTCCCGGCCGTAGGTCCCCCAAACAACAAACTTTGCACACTTGTAGAGGAGAAATTAGGCTACATGTGTGCCAGGTTTGGGATCCAGAAAACATACGACCGGCCGGTACCGGGTCCCCAAAATCACCAGAGAAATGACCGTTTAACACGGGAGTCTATGGAAGGGGTGCCCGGCTTTGAAAAATGGGTGCTCCCCGGCTGTAGGTTCTCTGGACAAAAAACTTTGCACACTTGTAGAGAAAGAGTGGGGCTACAGGCATGGGCCTCCGCTGAACTTTTTTCAGGGGGGGGGGCATCATTTTAAGGTCATCCATGCTTCTTTGGGGCAGTGGAGCAGCGCTGTGTACACCACTCCTCCACCACCCATTGAAATAAATGGACACCGCTGCCGAAGCTCCTGCAAAGCGATTCGGCAGCGGCGATACACAATTGCATTTATCCCTGTCTTTGACCGCTAGCTGGGGTTATTGCAACACAAGGTGTCAAGTGTCTTCACTCTGACTTCAACACTCTTAGGATTCCAGGGGGGGCAATTGACTCCCCTTGCCCTATGGAGCGGATGCCCATGGCTACAGGTGTGCCAAGTTTGGGGTCCAGGGGACCTACGGCTGGCCAGTACCGGGTCCCCAAAGTCCGGGAGATCAGGCGCAAAAAGGTGACTCGAGTATAAGCCGAGGGGGCACTTTCAGCACAAAAAAATGTGCTGAAAAACTCGGCTTATACTCGAGTATATACGGTAGTCTAACATGATCTGCCCTTAGTAAGCCATGCTACTTTGGGTCCAACAAGATGTGTGTTTTTAAATGATCATTTATCTTTCTTTTCACAAATGATTACATTTACTTGACTACAGCTTATGTTAAACTCACTGCCCTTTAATTGCCAGCTTCTACCTTGCTGCCCTTCTTGCGGATATGTACAATATTAGCAGTTTGTTCCTCTATTTACTCTTACTAATTTGCCTGACATACAATCTAAGGATGGTAGACTTTACAAGTGCCCACTGATTACTAATTCCTGTTGTTTTACTCCAACCCTTTAATTCATTTTTTGGAAATTCCCCCATTTCAGCAACTCTTTTTGAAATCTAAAACTTTTGTTTTGTATATGATTTTTCAGTTCTTGTTTTGAATTCAAAATCAAGACATTGGTGATCACTAGAACCCTAATCAGTGTTGCCAACCTACCGGATTGAAATTTACTGTCACAGCCAAGTTTTTACTGGCATTTCCAAAAAGTTATAAAATTACAGTTTTAAGTGCAGATTTCAGTATTTAGGCTACAAACAAGCACAATATGCAATTAGCAATGTGATTTAAGGTAGATATTAAGGCAAAAAACATATTTCCTTTTTTATTTTCAATATAGTAAGTAAATAGCTCAGGGACAGGACTTAGGAGGGTAAGAAATTAGAAAGGGTGTGCAGAAATTGACTCTCACAGTGACACTGACAGCAGTGTGCAGCACCACAGATGATGATGACACCTCACCGACACAACACATCCCCTCCTGAGTCACAGTGACAGTCCCTCTCCATGCCAGATTGTCCCTTCCATCCACTCCAGTCTAAACAGCACTGACAGTCCCACTTCCGGCTTTCCTTGCTCCCATCCCACAGTCCCGACATGAGGCTCCAGCTACTCCGCTTGGCTCCCTTGCACCATGACATCACACGACACACTCAGGCACCGCATCTGTCAGACCCAAACCCTGCCGACACCACCCGAACACACTGTAGCGGGCACTCGGATGGTCTCGGCTGGCTCTGAGCGTCACAGACATATTTTTTTACTGGCAACCTTTTCCTGTCACTGGCATTTACTGGAGAAAAGTGCTGCTTTTCACTGGCTGGAAAAACGTTTTTCAGAGAAACCCCATTCATTGTCTCCATTATATCCCAGCTCCTGCAAGTAATAGAAGGTTGACAACACCAGTTTATGTCAGGCATGTTGAAGTCACCCATTATTAAAACCTCCCGCTTTATTTGAGTTATCTCACCAATCAACAAGTTATCATAAAATTCAGCCTGTCTTGGGGGTCTGTATACAATTCTAAGGAAAGATCCCTCTCTGGTTGCAAGGCAGACCTAGAGGGTTTCATGTACTTAATTTTTTTTTTTTTAATTAATGTTAGCCTTATGCTATTTTTTATATACAGAATAAGGCAACTCCACCTCCCCTCTTTCCTACTCTGTCGTTCCTGTATAGTGTGTTCCCTGCTATAGTTTTTTCCCAGTCAATTGAATCCTTGAACCATGTCTCTGTAATTGCAACAAGGTCTGAGTCGTCAATAGACATAAGAGCTGTCACCTCACAAAGCTTGTTGCCTAAACTACGAGCATTAGAGCACTTGATGTGACAAATACTGCTATCTACTGCTTTATTTTTTAGTACTAGAAACTTTAGCTGAAATAACTACCCCTTCAGCCCAGTCCTTAGCAACACAAACACTTGCATTTGATTTAACTTGCTGGGGATAGAAATGCTCCTCATCAATTAAATCTCTGCCCCTATTTCTCAGTTTAAATACATGTCTAAAAACTGTGAGGGATGCAGACCATCTCTTTTGTACAGATCAATATCAGACTGTCTGCTAGCATCATGACTATCATAACCAAAACCTTAGTTTTGCACCAATCCTTTAACCACACATTGTACTCTGACCTATGAAAATGTACCTAACTGGTGAAGATCCGGGCCAAATTCTCTAAATCTTCTATATAAAATGCACAAAACTTGGGGACAAATCATTTGTGGCAAGGTGCACAACAACATCAACATAGCTTTCTTAGCTTTCCTTAGTATTTCTTAGTATATTTAAAATGCACCTTTTATCTCTCATAACAGTAGCACCAGATAAACGCCTAACTTCCTTTGACACTTCCTTTGATTTCCCAAAGAAACACCTCTTATAACTGAAACACCAACAAGAAGATGGCTTTTCTTTTTAGGGGCTTTTACCCCAAAACTTGTCTGGTTTGCAACATCAAATACAAAAGTTACTGCGCAATTGTCAGTTAAAAACAGCGCAGTGCCATATCGCAAAAAATGGCCTGGTCAAGAAGGGGTAAATCCTTCCGGGGCTGAAGTGGTTAAATGCTTGCTCTATCATATGTTTGTTCTATTGAATTAAATATTTAGATTTGTAGATTTATCATTATAATTTAATTTAAACTAATTTAAACTTCCTATTTATTATTTACTGAGATAGCAGTTCCCTTTCGAGGGCACTGTTTTCAGTAAGTCCTCCAAAACATAAACCTGCATTGAGATACAAATGATAATAGGAAGATAATATAAAGGGAGATTTTTTGCAGTTAAACTACCAGAATTTTTAAATACTTTTAATTACTGCTTTAACAATTGCATAAATAAACTGAAGTCTTTTATTGCATTATTTTCTTGAAATTCAACTTTAAAGCCTAACGGATAAAGAGGTTTTGGAAGTTTAAAAGAGCAGGGTTAAAAAAATTGTGTATCTACTGTATTCATTTGCAGCCGTTTCGTTTGTCTGTAGTTCAAGACTGAAAAAAAAAAACCAATTGCTTAGGACAGAAGTGAAGCAAACTTTTTATTAGAACCCTCTTGGACTGGCTGAGATAGAAAAAGTCAAAGGAGTGGAATGAATGAGGAACAGCTTTTTGTCTCGAATCTCTGCTGAGAGCTAAATCTATGAAAAGTGTTAGCTCAAAAAACAGTAAATTGTAGTATGTGCAGAGTAAAGAAGATGAGCTTTTGGTTTGGGTTCAGCATGGGTTTGAGGTGAACCCAACTTGTTCATGGTTCAGTAAAATGGAGCTAATGCAGCTGGTATCTGTCATAGAAACCTACCACCGAAAATGCACTTCCTGGCCTTTGAGTTTAGGTCAGGTGACTTCGGATGCAATAATGGAAGCTTTTTGTTATTTTCCAGACCCATTACTATATAAAAGGGAAGGTTCACAGCAACCATCTGCCAGTGTGTGTTAGAGTAAAGCTAATGCTGCGTACACACAATCGTTTTTAATGACGAGAAAAATAAAAAAATTTAAAATGGTCATTAAAAATGATCGTGTGTGGGCTTTCCAATATTTTTCCCAACGAGAAAAACGCAGAGAATCACGACGAGAAAAATTGGAACATGCTCTAATTTTTCACGTCGTTTTTTACATCGTCGTTTTTCTCGTCATGAAAAACGTCCGTGTGTGGGCTTTAACGACGTGAAAAAAAATGCGCATGCTCAGAATCAAGTATGAGACGGGAGCGCTCGTTCTGGTAAAACTAGCGTTCGTAATGGAGATAGCACATTCGTCACGCTGTAACAGACTGAAAAGCAGGAGGCTGAAAAGCGTGAATCGTCTCTCAACAAACTTTACTAACATGAAGGGTGGCACCATCCGAATGTAACTTCCCCTTTATAGTGCCGTCGTACGTGTTGTACGTCACTGCGCATTACTCGAACATTTTTTTCCACGATAGTGTGTAGGCAAGGCAGGCTTGAGAGAAAACACGAAAAATCACGTCGAGAAAAATGCAGTTTTTTTCAATGACAATAAAAACTATTGTGTGTACGCGGCATAACAGTGTGTGATTAGAGAGAGATAGTTGCACTATACAGTGCTATATACAGTTCTATGCCGTACTATGCACATTGTTGTATTATATTGTGCTACTTTAGGAGTGAACTGTTAACAGCAAAATAATGAACCATTAGGTCTCAATGACAGTTCCAGACATCCCTGCCCATCCTCAGGTGAGGGTGAGGGTATTATTTTCATATTTTTTTCAGTTAATTTAAATAATACACCACTGTGCAAAAGTTTTAGACAGGTGTGAAAAAATGCTGTAAAATAAGAGTGCTTTCAGACGTAGAAATGTTAATAGTTTATTTGTTTCAGTTAACAAAATGAAAGTAAGGTCGGGTTCACACTGGTATGACACGACAGTCGTACTACTTTGAATCCGACTTTGCCCTGCGACTTGAAGTCCGACATGCATCCGACTTCAATGAACAGGGATCTGACTTCGATCCCCAACAATACCAGGCACTGTGTCTGGTATGAATCTTTAGGAAGAATTCCATGCCAAATGAAAAAAAACAAAAAACAAAATGGGTTCCCCATCTAAGAGCATACCAGGCCCTTCAGTCTGGTATGGATTTTAAGGGGAACCCCCTACGCCAAAAAAATGGCGTAGGGGTCCCCCCAAAGTCCATACCAGACCCTTATCCGAGCATGCAGCCCGGCCGGTCAGGAAAGGGGGTGGGGGCGAGCGAGCGCCCCTCTCCTGAACCGTACCAGGCCGCATGCCCTCAACATGGGGGGGTGGGCCCTGCACCCCCCCACCCCAAAGCACCTTGTCCCCATGTTGATGGGGACAAGGGCCTATGTAATGCCTATATAAGTATTGGCACACCGCGCATCGGGCATTAGAGCGGGAGAGAGCGTTGTGTCAACATTGGAAGAAGAGCAGAGGGAAGAAGACAACGGAGAAGACCGAGCAGGAGCGAGCAAAAGAGAGGACAAAAGAGCAGAAGATAGTGGAGGAGACCCGGCAGAAGACAGAGTAGGAAGAACTGGAGAGAAGGCCGAGAAGAGCCGCAGAGGGCAGAAGAAGTCGGTAGAGACCCCCGGAGCTGCCTAATAAATTACTTTAAAAACCTGTGTAGTGTGTTTTATATTTGACACTTTTTTTCCAGGTGACTGGGTAGGGGTACAATGTACCCCATACTCATTCATATAGGATGGGGGTCTTATTAAAGGGGCTCCCAGATTCTGATAAGCCCCCCCGCCCTCAGACCCCGACAACTGAAGGGCCTTGTATGCTCTTAGAGGGGGAACCCATGCCGTTTTTTTATTTTTATTTGGTGTGGAGTTCCCCCTCAAGATCATCAGAGCACAAGTCGCATGCCAAAGTCGGATCAGGCAAGACGACGATCTGACTTTGATCCGACTTCAATGATATTCAATGGGCTGAAGTAGGATCAAAGTCAGACCAAAGTAGTGCAGGGAGCATTTTCAAAGTCGGACTGACTTGTGTTGGACCAGTTAAGAAGGCTCCCATAGGGAAACATTGATTTTCACAAGTCATGCGACATGAGCTCCCAATGTCGGAGCATTTTTCGTACAATATTTGGCGTGACCACCCTTTGATTTCAAAACAGCATCAATCATTCTAGGTACACTAGTTTTTGAAGAAACTCAGAAGGTAGGTTGTTCCAAACATCTTGGAGATCTAACCACTTATCTTCTGTGAATGTAGGCTGTCTCAAATCCTTCTGTCTCTTCATGTAATCTTGGGCAGACTCAATGATGTTGAAATCAGGGCTCTGTGGGGTCCAAACCATCACTTTCAGGACTCCTTGTTCTTCTTAATGCTGAAGATAGTTCCTTATGACATTGGCTGTGTGTTTGAGGCTGTTGTCCTGCTGCAGAATAAATGTGGGGCTAATTACACACCTCCGTGATGGTATGGCATGATGAATAAGTATCTGACTGTAATTCTCTGCCTTAAGGGCACTATTGATCCTGACCAAATCTCCAATTCCATTTGCAGAAATACAGCCTCAAACTTGTAAGGATCCTTCACCATGTTTTTCTGTTGCCTGCAGA
The DNA here is from genome assembly GCA_029206835.1 of Rana muscosa. Classification (NCBI taxonomy): domain Eukaryota; kingdom Metazoa; phylum Chordata; class Amphibia; order Anura; family Ranidae; genus Rana; species Rana muscosa. The sequence goes on from CM055120.1 coordinate 161,276,162, forward strand.
TATTCATTATTGTACTGCTCTCCAGCCCTCAGGTGAAAACTGCCTCCTGCTACAGACAGATATTTCAGATTTTAACTCATCAGTCCTAAAACCTGCTGCTATTTTTCTGCATGGCAGTTACTATGTTTTCATGCATAACTGAGGCGCTTAGCCTTGTTTCCACATCAGAGGTATGGCTATTTGGCCGCAATTCTTCCATGAAGAACACTTCTTGCTAGACTTCTCAGTAGATGGTTGTACCTGGGTCCCACTGGTCTGCACCAGTTCTGTGCTGATAGCACTGCTGGACATCTTCTAATGTTGAAGGAAAGTAAGCATGATTTATTTTATCCGCTGCATTAAATTTCCTTGGTTGGCCACTGCATCTACGGTCCTGAACATTGCCCATTTCTTTGTGCTTCTTCAAAAGCGCTTGAACAGCACATCTTGAAACCCTAGTCTGCATTGAAATCTTTGCCTAGGATAAATATTGCTGGTGTAGTACAAGATACCTTGTATCTTATTGCTGTGCTCAGTTTTGTTATCATGTAAGACCTGTGACATGAAACTGTCTTCCACAACCTCACCTTAGTAGCAGAGTTTGGCCGTTCATCACCCAGTTTTAAGCTTCCTACACAGCTGTCTCTTTTTCAGTTTATGACTGTGCTTCCACCTACATATGAAATTGATGATCATTAGCAATTGCTTGGTATAATTGGTTAATCATACACCTGACTCTAATCCTACAAAATATCTGACTTTGTGCAAGTGTACAAAGTGTGAAAGTGTAAGAATTGATGCTGGTTTGAAGTCAAACAGTAGTCACACCAAATATTGATTTGATTTAGATTTTTCTTCTGTTTTCTCACTTTGCATTTTGTAAATTGATAAAAAGAAACAATTACAATTACATTTTTTGAAAGCATTCCTACAACATTTCTCCTATTTTTTTATCTATCTGCATTAGCAAAATAACAGAGGAAATGTGTGATGTGAGAGCTTCGGGGGATTGGTTTTCCATAGGTGTGTCTCCTGAGCACAAAAAATATCAAATTTTTATGAGAGTTTCTCTCCATATCATAGAGATTTTATACAGCTATTAAGGCCCTTTATGTTCAAAGAGGAGATTTTTAGTGCCATGCCATGATAAAAACATTAAAGATACCTGGAGCAGCCCTGCACGTGTCCACATATAAGGGCTATAAGTTTGGTCTGGTCAAAATGCTTTACACGGGTATATGGTATCAAAAGGAGCAAATACTGTAAAGAGGTATATCATCATAGGATAGATTAGAGAAGAACCAGACCAAGTAGAAGAGAAATATGACCAGTACATACAGAGTAAATTCATTCATTTATAAACTTTATCAGCAAACAGAACATCAAACAGCAAATTTCGACTTGCTAGGTAATACAGCAAAGAAAGCTAATGCCTTCAAACTATGTGGGGGTGTGGAGAGGTAGGCACCCGGTAATGAGAGATCTAATGTTGAGTTCCAAAATAGGCCTCAGGGTATGAGCAAGGCATAACAGGTGGTGGACTGTTTTTTGTTGTAGGACAGGATTAAGTGTTATCAACCACTGACCAATCTCCTGAGACACATTTGGGTGGCTGTAATGAGGAGCGTTTCTGTTTTGTGGCAGTGGCGAGACCCCATTGGGGTGAAAGTTTGGTAGCATCCGCAGGAGAATGGAAAATGAATGGAGAATTAGGGCTTGGATTTTTTAGGCACAGTATCACAAAGAGGTTTTTTGTACAAAAATATATTTATTAATTTGACATAAAATTCACAAACTTGCTAAAAACCCACATTTGATACATATAACCAACAATACCGCTAGTGTACAAAACCAAATGGATCTATAAGGTGACTTGGGAATTGAAATTTGACATTCCATGTATTAGCAAATGTCCAGAAGTATGGTTCGGTAACAACAGCGCGGTAAAGAATAGTTGGACAAGAGGAAAATTAAGCTTGACATGTTGCGCGTGCAATCACGCTTCTTCAGGAGCATTAAATGTAGGCTATCAAAGAAGTGGAGAAGAATATAAATTAATATGAACATATAATATAAATATACATATAACATAACAATATATATGACTAGTAAGCTGCCTTAGCTGTAACCATAGTGGCCGGGCCCAAACACACTAATGCGGCGGAAGGAGACAATAGGTCACTATGGGGACGTGCATAACATAATAAAAAGAGATGGAGATTATCATAGTGCAGATAATTACTAGCTAGTTGCAAACCAAACGCAATACATATATATATAGTGGTATATGGCTTAAAGCTGGTGTAGTATAAGCTTTTGAATAAGCACTATAATATATTCTTTTTTTATATTTTGTTATAGGCAATCAGCAATTGGTTGAGCCCAGCTCTGATGCTGGACTACCATCTACTTATATCCCCACTATCCAGCGCCTCAATATCTCCCCCCTGTAGTATAATCTGGCTGTTTGTTTTTACTTTACAATGTTTGTCTCACATTATGCAGTAAGTAGCTCTTCTGGTTGACCAATTAACTTATGTTAACTACTATATTTATGGTCACTAGTTTAATTGGTATTATAGTCACTTTTGGCTCCTTTGTTTCCCATTCTCCACTTTCTCCCGGCCGCTATAGTTACAGCTAAGGCAGCTTACTAGTCATATATATTGTTATGTTATATGTATCTTTCTATTATATGTTCATATTAATTTATAATGCTCCTGAAGAAGCGTGATTGCATGCGCAACATGTCAAGCTTAATTTTCCTCTTGTCCAACTATTCTTCACCGTGCTGTTGTTACCGAACCATACTTCTGGACTTTTGCTAATGCATGGAATGACAAATTGCAATTCCCAAGTCACCTTATAGATTTATATGGTTTTGTACACTAGCGGTATTGTTTGTTATATGTATCAAATGTGGGTTTTTAGCAAGTATGTGAATTTTATGTCAAATTAATAAATGTATTTTTGTACAAAAAACTCTTTGTGATACTGTGCTTAAAAAGTCCAAGCCCCAATTCTCCATCCATTTTCCATATTCATAGGACGTGACACGTTTCTATTTATGTTGTATCCATAGTACCACTCTGTGGCATGATACAACAAAAAAAAAAATCATCTTCAAGCCACAGGAGAATGTAGTGTACATATTTGACCTTGATGTTTGGTTGGGAAGCCTCATGAGTAGGGATGAGCCGAACACCCCCCCCCCCCCCCCAGTTCGGTTTGCACCAGAACTTGCTAACAGGCAATAAATTTGTTCGAACATCCGTACACCGTTAAAGTCTATGGGACTCGAACATGAAAAATCTAAAGTGCTAATTTTAAAGGCTTATATGCAAGTTACTGTCATAAAAAGTGTTTGGGGACCCGGGTCCTGCCCCAGGGGACATGTATCAATGCAAAAAAACGTTTTAAAAACTGCAGTTTTTTCGGGAGCAGTGATTTTAATAATGCTTAAAGTGAAACAATAAAAGTGAAATATTTCTTTCAGTTTCGTACCTAGGGGATGTGTATAGTATGCCTGTGAAGTAGCGCTTGTTTACCGTGCTTAGAACTGTCCCTGCACGAAGTGTCATTTCTGAAGGAAAAAAGTCATTTAAAAGCACTTGTGGCTATAATGAATTGTCGGCTCCTGGCATTACAGAAAAAAGTCATTGATAGAAAAAAAAATACGTGGGGGTCCCCCCAAATTCAATTACCAGGCCCTTCAGGTCTGGTATGGATATTAAGGGGAACCCTGCGTCAATTTTTAAAAAAAAATGACATGGTGTTCCCCCCAAATATAACTTGCATATAAGCCTTTAAAATTAGCACTTTAGATTTCTCCCATAGACTTTTACAGAGTGTTCCGCGGCTTTTCGAATTTGCCGCGAACACCCTAAATTGTTCGCTTTACGGCGAACAGGCAATGTTCAAGTCGAACATGAGTTTGACTCGAACTCGAAGCTCATCCCTACCCATGAGTATGATATTCCACGTTCATGCAGTTGGCCGGTCACGGGAGCAAAACTTTTGCACTGTTGCAAGTTAACTCCCAGCAGATCTGTGAAAATTTTAAATTTTGAAAAGGGGTCTGGAAGCTTCCCATTTTCTGATGCCAAGTATGCCCTTTGTTTAATGTGGAAAATTTGGATTCTTGCAATTATGTCTCTAGGGGCGGAATCAGGTAAGAATGAAGGTTTAGCCAATCTGTGCACCTTATCAATAACAAAATGCTTAGGATTTTCAAGAGGAAGTAGAACCCGCAGAAATTGTTGTAGATATAGGATGAGCTCGGAAGGCGCTACAGACTCTGGAATACCTCTTAAGTGGGTAAAAAATTTCATTATTAACAAACTCAACCAGGAAGTTATTGGATCGGACCCTGGGATTGGTATTATCAAGCGTTTATTGTTTTTAACCTTTGTTAGTTATATACTTTTAATAAAATTACATATACAGTTTTATACTATGTGGATTCCCTGATTTTCTCTTTACAGGTATATCAGAGTTGAAAATCTTTTGTCATTGAATTGGAGGTCTTGATGACTACAGTTGGTGATACAAGTTCCCCTACAGATGACACATTGATTTACCGTATTTTTCGCACTATAAGACACACTTTTTTCCCCCAGAAACATGGGGGAAAATGTCCCTGCGTCTTATGGTGCGAATAGATGACAGGCACCGCCTCCCCGCCACCGCCGACACCGCCCCCACATCGCCGCTGGCTAAGCCGCCCGCACCGCACCATGTCATACACACTCCACATGGAGTACAGTAAGGAGGACCTGTCATACAGACAACATACTGTGTACATACTGTGTACGAACTCTGTACAGTGTACACGGGCCAATCTTCTCACATCCCTTCCGGCCTTCCAGACGTCACGCCGCTCTCACGTTCCCACCCACCATTGGCGGCTCCTCCCCCTGTCCGCTCTCTCAGCTTCGGGGTGACGTCAGTGGAGGACTGGATGGACGGTGACGCGGGCTGAGGTGAGCGAAGCTCAGTGTGGGCTACCCAGCGTGCAGCGCGGTGTCCGTGGCGGGAAGTTCGTTTAGCAGAATGCGGAGGGCGGCTGTGAGGGGACACATGGACGAGCTGCTCATACCGACCAGTGCCAGCAATCATCGTGATTGGCCAGCTGCAGAGCCCACACAGGTCTAATGAACAGAGCCCACACAGGTCTATGTGCAGAACAGAGCCCACACAGCACAGTGGTGGGTGGTGGGATGGGGCCTGTGTGGGCTCTGCTCAGCTGCAGCATCAAAACTCAAGGATAAAAGTTCGCTTTTGGACAGAAAGAGGGGGGAAAAAGTGCGTCTTATAGGCCTCAGGGTCAAGGCATATGGCTGGCCATGGGCAATCTAAATCAGATACCATACGACAACTATGGACTGTTAAAGCAGAACTCTGGGCAATTTATTTATAGCATGCAGTATGGCTGTGCCCACTGGCACCGCCTCCCGCCACAGCTCGCATCGCCTCCCGCCGCCACCACCGGAAGAGAGGCAAGAGAGCGGGGAACAGACTTCCAAACCCTCCTGGGCGCCAGGCGATCTTCCGGCTGGTTCCTGAGACAGAAGAAGGCGGAAGTGATAACATCAGGTAAGGCTGCGTTTGTAGCAATGGTCCCTCTGCATTTTCTATGGGCAATGGTCACTCTGCATTTTCTATGGGCAATGGTCACTCTGCATATTCTATGGGCAATGGTCACTCTGCATATTCTATGGGCAATGGTCACTCTGCATTTTCTATGGGCACTGGAAAATATTTGAGTACACCATTTGGTTCAGAATGTTTTTTTCTTGTTTTTCCTCCTCTAAAACCTAGGTGCGTCTTATGGTCAGGTGCGTCTTATGGTGCGAAAAATACGGTATAAATCTCTTATGACTCTTTTCACAAAAAAGGGTCCATATGTTCTGGTAAAAGTCCTCTGTATCTAAGGTGGTGGTACATTTAGGTGTTGAGAACATCTGAACAGAAGGATTTCCTCTCATCACATCTATCACTGATTTGGACTTATTTGGGGATTTTTATTTTTACGTTACTTTCTATTAATTAAGACATATTTGCTTGGGTTTTTGATTTTCACTTGTCACTTTTAGCGTGGCAATAAAGACTTATATGTTTATGTACAATTTGTCTAATTGTTTTTCCCAGTTGCTGTTTATTGATCTGCCAGCGCAAATTTCTGTTTATAGCTTCTGTCCTGCGTAGTACAGGAGGAGGGGCAATGCTGTCCTTTTCCTGGTCTGCCATCTTGCCTGCTCCGGGGAAAAAATCTGTCAGCCATTGAGGCTGTGCTGGACCCAGCTGCCGGTGGGTAGATGCGACTAGTACAGTACAGTGTGAAACGCGTCAGCTTGACTGGGTGTGCTGTGACTTGTAGTGCTGTGGTGATTTTACAAATAAAAGGCATTTTATTTGGTGTGCGGCTGTCCAGAAGATACTTCCTTTCTTTTGCCTTGCATATCCAGAGCCTGCACCCAGGGTGTTTGTGAGTATCATTACACGTAAAGATTGCCATACCTGAGCGGCCTCTCCCTTTTTATGCGCGATCTTTGACATTGCTGGAAGCTGCGGAGGGAGTGCTTGGGTGGATTAAATGCAGAAGCACTGCTGTTAGAAGCTGATCCCCATCTGAGCTCTTGTATGGCCATACACACTCGCAGTTGGCTCCGTCCCCTACTATTTTTACATAAATTCTTCACACTTGCCTTAAACTTTTTCACAGTGCCTTATGTAGTGGTGTTGGTGCCACAACACTGCAACCCCTCACAGATACCCTAGTTGAGCACAGGAATGAGCCCTGCTGCAAAATATTACAGCAAAGATTGTAATTACAAGCCCCTGTTAAACAGGGGCAGAAAAATTGGGCCTTAGGCAGTGGTGGTGTTGCCACAACACTGCAACCCCTCACAGATACTCTAGTTGAGCGCAGGAACGAGCCCTGCTGCGAATTATTACAGCAAAAATTGTAATTAAACGCCCCTGTTAAACAGAGGCAGAAAAATTGGGCCTTAGGCAGTGGTGGTGGTGCCACAACACTGCAACCCCTCACAGATACTCTAGTTTAACGCAGGAATGAGCCCTGTTGCAAAATATTACAGTAAAAATTTTAATTACACGCCCCTGTTAAACAGGGGCAGACAAATTGGGCCTTAGGCACTGGTGGTGGTGCCACAACACTGAAACCCCTCACAGATACTCTATTTGAGCGCAGGAAAGAGCCCTGCTGCGAAATATTACAGCAAAAATTGTAATTACACGCCCCTGTTAAACAGGGGCAGAAAAATTGGGCCTTACTGGTGGTGGTGCCCAGAAACAAAAATGTTCTTAGAAGCTATCAACATGAACATTGAGGAGGAATAGGATAGTCACTCAGCATCAGCATACGATAGGAATAGGATAGTCACTATAACTGGATAGTCACTCAGCATCAGCATAGGCAGTCTTAAAGGGATCTCACATTCGTAGTAAAATTAATCGGTTAAATCAGCATCAGGATGTCTGCCCCTAATTAGGAGAGAGAAAGGGAGTTAAGCCACTTTGAAATAGTGAGGGGAGGGACGGGAAGGGGGGTGAGGATAAAGAGTAGGGCACACACAGGAGAGGAGGAACTTAAAGTAGAATTAGGACAGAGATTGTACACGGTCACTGTGAGGATATCCAAATATTTATTTTTTATTTTTTGTTTTTTTGTTTTCTTTTTGGGGAATTATGGACCTGTCACTTAAAGGTGGGGGAAGAATAGGTTAGGAGGATCGCTTGAATGGTGCATCACAAGGTGCATTATCTAATTTCAACACCATGGCCATTGGTGGCCTCTTATGAGGTATTGGTTGAGGGGGAATTAATAAATAAACACGTGGAAGTAGGAGAAGGGACCCCCCCCCTCCTTTATTCCCTTTTTTTTTAAGTTTGTTTGCTTTTACTTAAGTTGGGGATTCAGGCCATGGGGGCCGCTACACATAATTATGGGTAATAAAAATTAATCATGAGGCACAATATACATACACTTTTTTTTTTCCACACTTAAAGAGAATAGTCACTATGGCCACCAGTGGCCTCTTTGGAAGTAGGAAGAGGTTTTGTTTAAATGACACAGAAGGGCACAGTAGGAGAACACATGACTCAAGGAGAAGGAATGGAGTGGGTAGGGTCAGAGCAGACTTACCCCACCACAGACAGGGATGGCATGAAGGGGGGGGGGGGGGGTAAGGGAATTACTTTATTTTTCATGTCCCAGCCACATACAAGTCCATGGGTTTATGGGGACTGAAAATGATCCCTTGAAGACTGCTGCTGATGCTGAGTGCTAGGCTCCACCTCCATGCTGGCACAATCCTCCTCCTCCTCCTCCCTTTTCCTGTGTAATCGTCAGGCCCACAGAAATACTGTTTGGATAAAGGGGGCCTTGAGAGGCAAGGAAGTCCTCCTCTTCCTTCTTCTGTTCTGCCTCAAGTGCCCTGTTCATTATTCCATGCAGCCTGTGCTCCAACAGGAAGACAAAAGGGACAGTATCACTGATGCATGCACTGTCACTGCTCACCATCCCCGTGGCCTCCTCAAATGGTGACAGGACAGTGCATGCATCCTTTATCATTAGCCACTGGCGTGACGAAAAAAAGCCAAGCTCCCCTGACCCTGTCCTGGTGCCATACTCGCACAGGTACTCATTGATGGCCCTTTGCTGTGTGTGCAGTCGCTGGAGCATTGCCAACGTTGAGTTCCACATGGTGGGCATGTCACAGATGAGGTGGTTCTTGGGCAGGTTGCATTCCTTTTGAAGGTCAGCCAGCCGAGCACTGGCATTATATGACCGGCAGAAATGCCCACAGACTTTCCTGGCCTGCCTCAGGAGATTCTGTAAGGCCGAGTACCTGCACAAGAACCGCTGCACCACCAAATTAAGGATGTGAGCCAAACAGGGAACATGGGTCAAGTGTCCCTGTCGGAGGGCGGAGAGGAGGTTGGTGCCATTGTCGCAATCCACTATTCCTGGCTGAAGCTGGCGTGGCGTCAACCATCTCTGAGCCTGCCCCTGCAGAGCTGACAGAATCACTGCCCCAATGTGACTCCTGTCCCCTAAGCAGACCAACTTAAGCACTGCATGGCATCTTTTTGCCAGAGTGCTTGCAGAGCCCCTAGAACGCCTACGGAGCACCGCTGGTTCCAAGGAAAAATCTGCACAGGAAGAGGCCATAGAGGAAGAAAAAGAGGAGGGGGTGGAGGAGAGAGGTGTGGCAGAATCACCACTACCAGCATTTTGGAGGCAGAGTGGCGGAACAAGCTCCAACATTACTGCACCCTGTCCTGCATCCTTCCCAGCTGCGAGCAGAGTTACCCAGTGTGTAGTGAAAGAAAGGTAACGTTCCTGTCCATGCCTGCTGGACCATGAGTCAGCGGTAATTTGCACCTTACCGCTGACTGCCCTTCTCCAACTAGGCCAAGACATTGCCTTCCATATGCCAGCAGAGAGCCGGAATGGCCTTCCGAGAAAAAAAATGGCATTTGGGAACCTGACACTGAGGTACCGCACATTCCACAAATTCTCGAAAAGGGGGTAGAGTCTACCAGCTGAAAAAGCAGCAGTTGGAGTGCTAGCAATTTAGCCAAACTAGCATTCAGCCGCTAAACATGTGGATGGCTGGGACCGAATTTCTTTAGACGGTTTAGCAACTGGGGTAGGGAAATTTGCCTGCTACAATTGGATTTAGGTGTAGCAGATTGCCCGCAAGTGCTTGGGACACCTAATTCGTCTGCTGTTTTGGCCACGCTTGATACGCTTCAGACATCTGTTGCAAACAGCAACGGTGCGATCTGCTGCACACGTCTCAAAAAAGGCCCACACCAAAGAACTTTTAAAAAAACTTGCAGAGTCAGCAGCGCCCTACACATGCGGAGCTTTGCGGTGTGATGCAGTGTAGTGGCTACCCTTAAGCTGGCCCCTGGAGGGCATCCTGCCTCGTTGGAGATGTGCCTCCTCCTCCTCCTCTCTTCTATCAGGCACCCACGTAGAGTCAGTGACCTCATCATCCCCTCCCTCCTCACCACTGGAGCAAACCTGGCAGTATGCTGCAGCTGGGGGAACATGACTACCAGTTTCTTGTCCTTCTTTGGCATCCCCTCTCTCTGGGCTCATGTTACTGCCTTCCTCAACTTGGGTACCATCATCGGAGCCTTCAAAACGCTGCGCATCCTCCTACAGCATGTACCCGACACTGTGGTCGAACAGTTCGGGGGACTCCTCCGTGCATGATGGTGGGGCTAGGGAAGGAGTGACTGATGACATTGAGCCGATGGAAGAGGCCACTTTGGCAGCTGCATTGGGAGCCAAAGTACTCTGAGCCTGGGTGACAGAGAATGAGGAGGATGAGGATGGCTTTGTGATCCACTCTACCAAATCTTCTGCATGTTGTGGCTCAACACGGCCAGCTGTCGAAAAAAAAGGACAAGCGCGCTCCGTGCTGAGGATGTACCGTGTCCATGACCAGCACTATTGGCTGTAGACACAGAGCCTGCTTTCCCTATTTTAGTGGCCTGTGAGCATCTCCCTCTCCTTGGTGGCCTTCCAGACATACTTTAAAATTAGATTAGCAAAACACTGCCTGAAGTTTACTAGAAAAAGTACACCAGGAATGGCCTGCAGTCAGGTATAGTCTTGGCTAGACTAGAATGCAGTGGATATATATGTAGGAGACAGTATATATATATTTATGCACTGCATATCACTGAATCACCTGCATGGCCTGCCTGCCTGCCTGACAGTGTATTTGAATATGTACACCAGGAATGGCCTGCAGTCAGGTATAGGCTTGGCTAGACTAGAATGCAGTGGATATATAGGTAGGAGACAGTATATATATTGTATGCACTGCAGATCACTAAATCGCCTGCCTGGCCTGCCTGCCTGAAAGTGTATTTGAATACGTACACCAGGAATTGCGTGCAGTCAGGTATAGGCTTGGCTAGACTAGAATGCAGTGGATATATATTTAGGGTACAGTATATATATTTTATGCACTGAAGATCACTGAATCACCTGTCTGGCCTGCCTGCCTGAAAGTGTATTTGAACACGTACGCCAGGAATGGCCTGCAGTTGGGTATAGGCTTGGCTACACTAGAATGCAGTGGATATATATGTACTGTATACTGTCTCCTACAGTATATATTTTATGCACTGCATATCACTGAATTACCTGCCTGGCCTGCCTGCCTGAAAGTGTATTTGAATACGTACCCCAGGAATGGCCTGCAGTCAGGTATAGGCTTGGCTACACTAGAATGAAGTGGGTATATATGTAGGAGACAGTATATATATTTTATGCACTGCAGATCACTGAATCACCTGCCTGGCCTGCCTGCCTGCCTGACAGTGTATTTGAATACATACACCAGGAATGGCCTGCAGTCATATATATATATATATATATATATATATATATATATATATATATATACAAGCCGGGATGTATATATATATATACTAAATGCACTACAGCTAGCTGAATCACCTGCCTGCCTGAAGTATATTAGAAACAGTACACCAGGAACGGTCTGCAGTGAGATCAAGCTAAACTGGATACAGTGTGTGTGTGTATATATATATATATATATATATATATATATACAAAGCCTGGATGTATATATATACTAAATACACTGCAGCTAACTGAAACGCCTGCCTGCTCAAACTAAATGAAATGACACTCTCTCTCCTTTGACGCCAGCAACACACTACACAGGGCCGACGTGCAGGTGGCCTTATATAGTGTGGGGCGTGGACTTAACCCTCTGAACAATTATGGCTCTTTTTGCTGACGGCACTGTGATTGGCCAAAGCATGCGGGTCATAGTGCATGCTTGGCCAATCATAAGACAGCAATGCACTGCAATGTTGCAGTGCATTATGGGGCGTTCCGCACAGCTCGAATTTGGCACAAACGCCCCATAATGTTCGTTTTTCGACGAACGGGCGAACAGTCAATGTTCGAGTCAAACTCTTTTTGACCCGAACATAAATCTCATCCCTATTAGGCAATTACTGAAGGAAGAGGCAACGACTCTGCACACAGAGGTAGTAGTGTTAACAGGTTGCGTGATTAGACAGAAGGTAACTGTAATTTGAAGTTCTCCAAGTTGGTGCCGAACAGGATTATCAATGCTACACTGGGTTAGAATGGAAAAGAACATTCATACAGTATAGTACAGAACAATGCAAACGTAGAGTCTCTGCAGCTGAATCAGGACAGTATGTGGTAGTACAGCACAGTCTCTACAAGACACTAAGTGCAGTATGGCACGGTACACAAACTAGTTTTTATTTATAGATTGACTTACAATATTGAATGGGGGTTAACCCTCTTTTTGGATACACTGGATTTAAACCCCCGGGATTGTGACATTAACTTGTATCCCACTCTGTGTATGTTAATTAGATAAACTTGGCATTTAGGGGCTTGTACCTTTAAACAGCACTGTAGGTATGTTTTTCAGCCACTTATTTTATTAAATAGTGATATGCAGTGGCAAAGCTAGACATTCTTTCACCTTGGGGCAAAGACTCCATTCGGTGCCCCTCATCCCGAAGAGGACGGTGTCAGTAGGACAGTGTATAGCGTCAGTTTTGTTTATTATTTATTGGTTCCCCTTACATCAATGCCCCCATTGCTTCAGACTCCTACATTAATTTAAAATACCCCCTAACATTAGTGCCCCCCTTACATTAGTGCTCCATTACTTTAGAATCCCCCCTAACATCAGAGTACCTCCTATAATCAGAATCTCCTTTTACATCAAAGTCCCATCTTACATCAGTTTCCCACTTGTATCAATGCCCCATCTTACATCTGAGTCCCCCCTTACAAGAGTGCCCGTCCTTTACACAAGCATTCTTCCTTACATTAGTGTACCCCTTATATAAGAGTCCCCCCTTACTTCATAGCCCCTCCTTACATCAATTCCCCCTTTATATCAATGCCCCCTCTTGCATCAATTCCCCCTTACATTAGAGTCATCCCTTACACTAGTGCCTTCATTGCCCCCCCCTTACATCAGTGTCGCCCCTTATAATAGTGTCTTCCTTGCATCAGTGTCCCCTCTTACATCAGTGTCCCCCTTTACATTAGTGTACCTCCTTACATCAAAGTCCCCCCTACTTTAGTTCCCCCCTTTACATCAATGCCCCCCTTACAATAGTGTATTCCTTGCATCAGAGTCCCCCTTACATCTATTCCCCCCCTTTACATTAGAGTCCTTCCTTACATCAGAGTACCCTTTTACTTCAGACCCACCCTTTACATCAGTCCCCCCTTTACATCAGAGTTCTTCCTTGAATCAGTGTGCCCCCATACATCTGTGCCCCCCGTCTACTTTAGAGCCCCCCTTACATTAGTCCCCCTCCCTATTATATCAATGTCCTCTCCTTCATCAATTCCCCTTACATAAGTATCCCCTCTCACAAAAGTGTCTTCCTTGCATCAGTGTCCCTCCTTCCATCAGTGTCCCCTCTTACTTCAAAGCCCCCCTTATATCAGCTCCTCCTTTATATTCTTCTTACCTCTATCAATTTACCATCTTACATTAGTTTCCCCTTTACTTTAGGGTATCCTCTCTTACAGTACATCAATTTCCCTCCCCCTTGCCTCAGTGTGCCCCCTCACCATGCCCTCTCTCCCTCTTACCTCAGTGTGCCCCCTTTCTCCCCTTACATTAATGTGCCCACCTCCCCCTCTTACCTCAGTGTGTCCCCCTCCCCCTTACTTCAGTGTGCCCCCCTTACCTCAGTGTGCTCCCTTCCCCCTAGTGTGCCCCCTTTACAGCAATGTGCCCTCCTACCTTAACCAGCATGGTTGTAGCAGCACAGCAGGAGCTGGAAGGCAGAACTGGTGTGAATAGGGAATTCTGTCCTCCTCAGGGAGCTAGGGGTGGAGCAAGCAATTGATGTCATTGCTTGTTAGGAAACCAGCGGTCCTAGCAACCAGGAACTGGGGGGGGGCAGAGTTTTAGAGCCCTCTCTTATGCAGTTCAGTAGTAAGAAGACTGAAGAGATCTTTCAGCTGCTCTTGTCACTGTTAGCTGCAGCTGAAGATCGGTTCTGTGTAGTGAGAGCTCAGTGAAGGATCAGCTGGCCTCTGCTCTACTCCTGGTCCTAGAAGAAGAGAAGCTATGCCCACCCAGAGAAGGGTTACCTGTAGGGTTGAGTGGACACCTGGATGTTCGGGTTCGACAGGTTCGGCCGAACTTCAGAAAAAAGTTCGAATTCGGGACCCGTACTTGACCCGAACTTGACCCCGAACCCAGACCATATTAAAGTCAATGGGGACCCGAACTTTTGAGGACTAAAATGGCTCTAAAAAAGTAATAAAAAGGGCTAGAGGGCTGCAAATGGCAACAAAATGTTGTTAAGAGCATGGCAAGTGTTCTGCAAACAAATGTGGATAGGGAAATAATAACTTAAAATAACAGAAAATACATAAAAATAAAAAATAATAATCTTGACCTAGGAGGACGAGGTCCATATGGAGTAGGAGGTTCAGGTGGTGGTGTATGTGGCAGTGTAGGTGGAAGCGGCGGTGGAGGAGGACGAGGTAGCCAACACTGGTTTTTGTTTTTAATTTTATTTATTTTTAAATTAGGGTACACCCCAAAAAAGTGAGAGAGATCAAAAATACAACAATGGCTGGGTAAGGCCGGTATACATATCTATTCTGCACAAGGTACGGACAAGTCCTGTGGGATCCATGCCTGGTTCATTTTAATGAACGTGAGCTTGTCCACATTGGCTCTGGACAGGCGGTTGCGCTTGTCTTTAATAACGCCCCCTGCCGTGCTAAATACACGTTCAGATAATACACTGGCTGCAGGGCAGGCCAGCACCTCCAAGGCATAAGGGCAAGCTCAGGCCATGTGCCCAATTAGGAGACCCAGAAGTTGAAGGGGGCAGACCCGTCATTCAGTACGTGTAGGCATGTGCACACATACTGCTCCACCATGTTGGTGAAATGCTGCCTCCTGCTAAGACGTTCCATATCAGCTGGTGGTGCTGGTTGTTGTGGCGTGCTGACAAAGCATTTCCACATTTCGGCCATGCTAACCCTGCCTTCTGAGGTGCTGGCGGTGCCCCAGCTGTGTTGGTGACCTCTTCCTCCTCCTCTGCCTTCGCCTTGTGCTTCCACTGTGCCCCCGTTGTCAGGTGGGAATGCCACCAGCATTGCGTCTACCAGCGTGCGCTTGTACTCGCGCATCTTACAATCACGCTCCAGTGAGGGAATTAAGGATGGTACGTTGTCCTTGTAACGGGGATCCAGCAGGGTGGCCACCCAGTAATCAGCACCAGTTAGAATGTGGGCAACTCGTGGTCATTGCGGAGACACTGCAGCATGTAATCGCTCATGTGTGCCAGGCTGCCCAGAGGCAACGAAAAGCTGTCCTCTGTGGGAGGTGTATCATCTGTGTCCTCTGTATCCCCCCAGCCATGCACCAGTGATGGCAATGAGCTGGTCTGGGTGCCACCCTGCTGTGAACATGGTTCCTCCTCCTCCATCTCCTCCTCCTCATCCTCCACCTCGTCATCCAGAACTGTGCCCTTGCTGGACAATTGTGTACCTGGTGTTTGTTGGTGCAGGAACCCACCCTCAGAGCCACTTGTGAATGACTGCCCTGAAAGCCTTGGAAATTATCCCTCTTCCTCCTCCTCCTCCTCCTCCTGTGCCACATCCTCTTCCATTATCACCCGAAGCATTTTTTCAAGGAGGCATAGAACTGGGATAGTAACGATGAGAACGGCATCATCGGCACTGGCCATATTGGTGGAGTACTCGAAACAGCCCAACAAGGCACACAGGTCTCGCATGGAGGCCCAGTTATTGGTGGTGAAGTGGTGCTGTTCCGCAGAGCGACTCACGCATGCGTGCTGCAGCTGAAACTCCACTATCACCTGCTGCTGCTCGCACAGTCTGGCCAGCATGTGCAAGGTGGAATTCCACCTTGTGGGCACGTCACATATGAGGCGGTGAGCGGGAAGGCCGAAGTTACACTGCAGCGCTGACAGGCGAGCAGCAGCAGGGTGAGAACGCCGAAAGTGCGCATAGATGGCCCACACTTTCTGCAGCAGCTCTGGCATATCAGGGTAATTTTTAAGGAACCACCAAATTCAGCACATGCGCCACGCAAGGGATGTGCGTCAAACCGGCTAGGCCCAGAGCTGCTACGAGATTTCGCCCATTATCGCACACCACTATGCCGGGCTTGAGGCTCACTGCCACCAACCACTCATTGGTCTGTTGTTCCATGTCCCTCCACAACTCCTGCGCGGTGTGGGGTTTTTCCCCCAAACAGGAAAGTTTTAAAACTGCCTGCTGTCGTTTACCGCTGGCTGTGCTGAAGTTGGTGGTGAAGGTGTTACGCTGACCGGATGAGGAGGCGGTAGAGGATAAGGAAGCGGAGTAGGAGTAGTTAGCAACAGGAGGCAAACTGAAGCACCCTGCAATCCTTGGTGGTGGAAGGACATGCGCCAAACTGCTATCCACCTCAGGCACAGCCACCACTGCATTTACCCAGTGTGCTGTTAGGGAGATATAACGTCACTGTTAGGGAGATATAATGTCCCTGACCAAGCTTACTGGTCCACGTATCCGTAGTTAGGTGGACCTTGCCACAAATGGCGTTGCGCAGTGCACACCTGATTTTGTCCCCCACTTGGTTGTGCAGGGAAGGGATGGCTCGCTTGGAAAAGTAGTGGCGGCTGGGCACGATGTACTGTGGGACAGCCAATGCCATCAGGCTTTTAAAACTCTGCGTCTCCACCAGACGGAATGACAGCATTTCAAAGACCAGGAATTTTGCAATGCTGGCATTCAGGGCCAGGGATCGCGGGTGGGTGGGGGGTGCTTCCTCTTCTGCTCCAGTGTTTGGGAGATAGAGAGCTGAACGCTTCCATGGGACATTGTGGAGATGGTTGGTGACCCAGGTGGTAGTGTTGCTGGCAGATCCTCTGTTTGTGGGGTGGCAGGTGCCACTGTCACTACAGAGGTGGATGAAGAGGCCGAGACTGCAGCAGAAGAGGAAGCAGGAGGAGCCAGAGACCTTTCTTGGTTTTTGAAGTGTCTACTCCACTGCAGCTCGTGCTTTGCACTTAGATGCCTGGTCATGTGGGTTGTGCTCAGGTTGAGAACGTTTATGCCTCGCTTCAGGCTTTGATTGCACAGCGTGCAAACCACTCGTGTCTTGTCATCAGCACATTGTCTGAAGAACTGCCACGCTAGGGAACTCCTTGGACCTGGCTTTGGTGTGCTTGGTCCCTTGCTGCATTGGACAGTAGCAGGCGTACTGTCTAGGGGACGGACGCTCCGCTTTTGCACCCTGCTCCCTCTTCTGCTGTGCTGGTGGCTCTGTGCGACCACCGCCTCTTCCTCCGAATTATACAGGTTACCTGCATCACGTTGATTCCATGTGGGGTCGAGGACCTCATCGTCCTCCACATCATCTTCCACCCAGCCTTCACCCCTGCCCTCCTTGTCGGTCTGCACAATTGCGAAAGCAGCAGCAGTTGGTACCTGTGTTTCTTCATCAACCGAGATGTGCTGCGATGGTCCTCCTATGTACTCATCTTGCAACATAAGTGGTTGGGGATTCGGTGCACTCAATCTCTTCCACTTCTGGGGCAGGGCTAGGTGGATGGCCCTGGGAAACCCTGCTACCAGAGTCATAAAAAATCAGAAGAGACTGCTGCATGACTTGGGGCTCAGACTGCTTGGCTGATTTGCAAAGGGGTGAGGTGAAAGACTGATGGACATCGGCTGCAGGTGCCAACTCTGATCTTTCAGCAGTAGACTGGGTGGGAGACAATGTGAAGGAACTGGAGGCACTGTCAGCAACCTAATCTAGTATCGCCTGTACTTGTCCTGGGCCGCATTAGGCCCGACCAAATACCGCTGCAGGCTCTGTCGCCTACTCGCACCTGAGGAAGGTGTTTCACTTGTGCGTGTAGTTGGCACAGATCGACCACGTCCTCTCCCTGCAACAGGAGCTCCACCAGCAGCACCACAACCGGGGCCACGTCCCTTATTTGACGGTCTCCTCATATTTCTCAAATTTAGGATCTTGCCCTAAATGGGTGTTTTTTGAATAGCAGAATACAGCAACAGTATCTAAAGGGTGTATCTCACAGGTACAGATATGCAGAAAATGCACCCCAAATTGTTTTTTTGCCCTAAATTACTGTATATACACGAGTATAAGCCGAGAAAGTCCCCCCCTCGGCTTATACTCAAGTCAGCGAAATTGAACATTGTAAATTGTACCTGAAAAAAAATTGAGAGGCTGCGGCGTCCATCGTTTAAATCTCGCGGTCTCTTCCTGGTCCCTTCCGTGATAGGCGGAACTGTGTCTGCTGAGAATCGCCTATCACGAACGTTCTCTCATCCTCACCCATCCCAGCAGACACTGTGTTCAGTGTTCCGCCAATCACGAACGTCTGCTGGGAAACTGAGGATGAGAGAACGTTCGTGATAAGCGGAACTTAGAAAACGCCTATCACGGAAGGGAAGAGGAAGAGACCGCAAGTTTTAAACGATGGACGTCGCAGCCTCTCAATTTTTTTTCAGGTACAATTTACAATGTTCAATTTAAATTTTAGGGGAACAGTGAGGATGGGAACAGTGAGGAACAGTGAGGATGGGAACAGTGAGGAACAGTGAGGATGGGAACAGTGAGGATGGGAACAGTGAGGATGGGAACAGTGAGGAACAGTGAGGATGGGAACAATGAGGATGGGCACAGTGAGGATGGGAACAGTGAGGATGGGCACAGTAAGGTGGCAATGGGCAGTGACAATTGGCTTAGTGAAGTTGCAATGGGCACAGTGAGGTGTGCAAATGGGCATTGTTGACCCTCGGCTTATACTCGAGTCAGTAAGTTTTCCCAGTTGTTTGTGGTAACATTATGTACCTCGGCTTATACTCGGGTTGGCTTATACTCGAGTATATACGGCATTATTTTTTTGAAGAGCAGAATAGGAGAACAGTATCTAAAGTGTGTATCTCACATGTACAGATATGCAGAAAATGCACCCAAAAAAAATTTTGGGCAGAAAACGCACCAAAAAAACTTTTCTTGCCCTAAATTATTACTTTTTTTGAAGACCAGAATAGGAGAACAGTATCTAAAGTGTGTATCTCACACGTACAGATATGCAGAAAATGCAGCAAAAAAATTTTTGGGGCAGAAAACGCACCAAAAACAATTTTGTTGCCCTAAATTATTACTTTTTTTGAAGAGCAGAATAGGAGAACAGTATCTAAAGTGTGTATCTCACACGTACAGATATGCAGAAAATGCACCAAAAACATTTTTTGGGCAGAAAACGCTCCAAAAACTATTTTTTTACCCTAAATTATTATTTTTTTGGGCAGAAAACACACCCAAATTGTTTTTTTTTGCCCTAAATTTTTTTTTTTGAAGAGCAGAATGGGAGAACAGTATCTAAAGTGTGTATCTCACACGTACAGATATGCAGAAAATGCACCAAAAAAATTTTTTTTTGACAGAAAACACACCAAAATTTTTTTTTCCCTCTAAATTATTATTTTTTTGAAGAGCAGAATAGGAGAAAAGTATCTAAAGTGTCTATCTCACACGTACAGATATGCAGAAAATGCAGCAACATTTTTTTGCCCTAAATTTTTTTTTTTGAATAGCAGAATAGGAGAACCGTATCTAAAGGGTGTATCTCACTGTAACATATGCAGTGCTGGTGCACTGAGCTTGCATAAAATGTCCACCAAAGCCAACCTAACTAACAGACTTATAAAAACGGAAAATTTATATCAAATACTTACCGTAATTTTCCTTTCCTGATGGACTCCATGGCAGCCTACGTGTGGGTTAATCCCGCCCCTCATACCTCATAGGACCCTTCTCCCATAAATCTTTGCTCTGGGCCAGAGGCCGTGTTCCATAATTTAGCCTACTCCAGCCACTGGGAGGGAACTCCTGCTGCCATGGAGTCCATCAGGAAAGGAAAATTACGGTAAGTATTTGATATAAATTTTCCGTTTTCCTGACAGACTCCATGGCAGCCTACGTGTGGGAAATAACTAGCCATACACACCCGGGTGGGCAGAGTGCTGGACAAAAGAAAAAAGGTTTAATTGGCACCATCAATAGACAAGATACGTAAACCAAATTAAACAGAAGATAATGAGGCTGGCTCTACGCAGTAGTGTGCCATGAACGTGTTAATTGAAGACCACAAGGCCACCTTGCAAATAACTTCTGGAGGCACGTGACGTGATGCCGCCCATGATGAAGACACTTCTAGTTGAGTGAGCAGTCACCGCTTCTGGAGGCGCCAAGCCCTTGGCTTTATAGGCCCACTGAATGGCCTGAACAATCCATGCTCCGATAGATCTGGAAGAGGCACACATTCCCTTATACTTCCTGTGAAAAGAACGAGCAGGTGGTCGGTCTGACGGAAAGAAGCTGTAGCTTCAAGATACTGACTCAGAGCTTTTCCAACATCTAAGGGATAAACACTGGAATCCTTGGTAGATCTGAACGTTGGAAGAGCAATCTCCTGATTGTCATGAAACACAGATGCCACTTTGGTGTTTGAACCCAACATAGGAATTAAAAAGTTTAGAAATGGCTCCTTGCATCCCAGAGAGCTGATTTCAGAGACCCTCTTGGCCGATGTTATAGCCACCAAGAAGACAACTATTAGAGAGAGTCATTTGACAGAAGATTGATCTTCATGTTCCAACTCTCTACCTAAGAAAAAATCCAGGACAAGGAGAAGATCCCAATTAGAAAAACTTGGCTCTGAGGTCTGAGCCTTATTGCTCCTCTGAAAAACTACTGAGTAAGAGGGTGTCTAGCCCAGGAAACACCCGTAAAGGCAGAGATTACAGCAATTTGGACTCGCAGCGAGCTGACTGACAATGAGAGATCCAATCCTGATTGTAAGAAGCCCAGGATATCATGTATCTTTGGGTTATTGCAAGAACCTGCAGTGGAAGAGGTGTAGTCTGAAAACTTTTTCCAAATCCTCTGGTAGACCCTGTTGGTGCCTGTTCTTCTGGCATTTAATATTGTGGAGATGGCCCTACTTGGACAGCCTAGGGCCTCCAACCTTCCCCTCTCAAGAACCAGATCATCAGATGTAGATGGGCCGGGCATAGATGTAGAAATGCCCCTTGTGATAGGAGATCTGGTCTGGAGGGTAGAGGAACTGGGTCCCGGAAGCGGAGTTGCATCAGCAGTGGAAACCATGGCTTGTTTGGCCAGTACGGGACTATTGCCACTATCTCTGCTTCTTCCATCCTGAGCCTCGATAAAAAATGGAGAATGACAGGAACCGGGGGAAAGGCATAGGCCCTGTGGAACCGCCAACGGTCTGTCAGAGCATCTACCCAAAAGCCTGGGAATACCAAGACCTCGTGTAGTATCTCTCTAGTCTGAAGTTACATGGGGAGGCGAACAAGTCTACTTCCGGAATGACTCCCAGGGACAGGACCCACCTGAAGACTTCGGGGGGGGGGGAAGTCCACTCGTTGTCCAGAGAAACTCTCAACAGAAAATCTGCCTGAACGTTCGGGACTCCAGGGAGATAGACAGCTGTCAGGTTGGCCAGGTTTTTCTGGGCCCAGATCATGATAGGCTCTATTTCCTTTGACAAGGAGAGACTGCGAGTACCCCCCTGTCTCTTGATGTATGCGACTGCCGTTGTGTTGTCCAGTCTTAGGAGGACTGAGTCTCCTGCTGTTAAGTGGTGAAAGACCTGCAGAGCGCAGAACGCTGCCCGGAGTTCCAGAACATTGGAGACTATCCTGTGAGAGGGAAAATTCCATATGCCTTGGGCTACTTCAGTCAGCCCCTGTTGCTGGCATCTGTAGTGATGGTGACCCAAGACACAGGTGCGATGGAGTGACAATTGAGGAGGTTCCTCTGTTGTAGCCACCAAGGAAAGCTCTCCCACATGGATGAGGTTATTTGGATAAAGTGATCCCGAAGCCCTGGATTATACTGCTGGAGGAAACCCTTCTGGAAGGGCCGCATTTTCCACTGAGCCCACTTTACCATGGTGCCAATGCTCTTTAGGCATTGAGAGGCTTGGAGATGAGGACGACATTGCAAGCCAAACTCCCGGATCACTGGGATTTTTCCAGGGGTAACAAGATGGTGCTCTTGATAGCGTTGAAGTGTGCCCTGAGGAATACCAGGGACTGCGTAGGATCCAGATGGCTCTTTTCCAGATTCAGAAGCCAACCAAACTCGAGTAGAGTGGAGATGACCTGGGATCTGTGGATTAGCAACTGCTCCTTGTCCCGAGACAACAGCAGGTCGTCTAGATAGTGATACAGACGGATACCTCTGGTCCTGATCAGAGCCACGACAGCCAACAAGTTTTGAAAACACACGAGTCGATGTTGTAAGCCCGAAGGGGAGACAGGTGAACTGCAGACGGATTTGATCGACAGCAAAGCGAAGGTATTTCTGGATTTCTGACGCGATCGGAACATGGAAGTAGGCGTCCTTCAGGTCTATAGAGACAAGCCAATCGCCTGGTTGGATTGCTTGACTGATCATGACTAGTGTCTCCATCTTGAACTTCTCCTTCTAGATAAAAGAATTCAAGTGGGTTAGGTCTATAACTGGCCTCCAGGAGACGTTTTTCTTCAACACCATGAAGAGGGGCGAGTAGACCCCTTAAAACCTTTTGTCGTCTGGAACTGGAATTGCAGCGCCCTGAGCCACAAGAGAGACAGGAGAATTCGCTTTTTCTCTTCCGAGAGAGGCAAGGATGCCGACTCGCTCGGTGCAATATCATAAAGACTTAGGGGATTCTTGTCCACCGGAAGATGCCCCTTTTGAAAACTTCTGGCCTGAAGGCTGTTTTTTCTTCCAGGTCTTCTTGAACTCACGGCCAGGCCTATAGTAGCGAGCATTCCTTGCTCGATCTGAACTTTGCCTGGGCTGTGTTCTCTTCTGGTTTAGCAGACGGCGATCCTGGGGAAGAAACCCCGACTTGCCCCCTGTGGCACGGGTGATGGCACTGTCCGATATGTTCCCAAAGAGGGACGAACCCCCAAATGGAATCCTGCACCATGCCTGCTTGGAGGCAGGGTCAGCTACCCATGGGCGCAGCCACAAGGCACGCTTAGCAGTGACAGATGTCAGCATGATCCGAGCCACCAGGCGAATTATGTCTAGGGAAACCCCACGAGAAAAGCCAACGTCAACCTTAGCCCATGAATAGGTGAGCTCCTGGCCAGTTCTTCCGAGATGCTCCTCAGAGAAGCATCTACGTCGTCTGCCCAGACTTCCATCGCTTTAGAAAGGGCTGCGAGAGCTAGAGCTGGTTTGCAGGTCATACCCGCTGTAATGTAGATCTGCTTGAGGTCGGTATAAATTTTCCACTCCAGGCAATCCCTAAAAGGAAACAGTATCCTACAATGGGAGTGTGACGTGCCTCACCATCCTCATTAGGGCTGAGTCAATGAGAGGAGCCGACTCCAGGTGTTTTACATCCTTGCTTTTAAATGGGTACATTTTTGATACCTTCATTAACAGGCAATTCTTCCTTTCAACACCACCCCATTCGTCGGTAATTATTGCGCTGAGTTCACCCAAAAAGGAGAAATTAGGGCGTTCTTTTTTGAGGTGTTTAAAATATTTCCTCTGTTTGGAAGGTGCCTCCACTGGCTCTTCCATCTCAAAGCTTCTTTGACAGCTTTTGACCAGCTGTGGTACTAGGGCAAATTCAAAACCTGCACCAGGGTCATCTACCTCCACCTCACTGTCTGAGGCTTCAATTGAGGAATGGCTCGGCTGTGAAGGGCCTGGAGCCTTGAGATCATCCCTAATAGGGACTGACATAGTGTCGCCAGCAGGGTTGTGGGTATGACCAGAATCCCCTTTACTCAGGGACTCACGGACCACCTTTCTGACCAGTGCTTCCACTTGTTGGTCTCCACCCTCTCTTTCTTATGCGACTTTAGAAAAGCATCGCTCGCAGAGCGATTTTGCCTTCAGGAACCTGGGCCCCGCATACCCAGCAGGCTTTCCTCACAGAGCGGCTGGAGTGGCGGTGAGAGTGACTCCCAGAGTTGGTTTTAGACTCCTATCTGTGGTACCTAGATCTAAAGGAAGATCTGAAGTCTGGACCTTGAAGAGGAGTGACAACGTTGAGACCTAGAACGGTCTTTGCCGTGCTTTGGTGTTCAGACCTAGAAGAGCTGAGTGAAAAAGAAAGGGTTAAGAGCTCCTGAATGAGTGAACCCAAGCATCACAGGTAGAAAATAAATAAATCCTACCTGCAGCGCAAGGGTTGGCCACAAGAGGGCGGTGACAGATCCATGGCAAGGCAGTTTGAAAGTGAAATGAATCATTAAAGCCTTATGAGAAACAGGCATGAGAGAGCACATAACAAAACATAGCCAGCACCCAGGGAGCCTGCAGCAAACAATTTACCTTGTAAACCAGAGCCCAGTGCCTGGGTAAATACCGCATAAGCCTGCAAGTCATCCCAAGTAATAGCTGCTTTGACAGCTATTTAAATCTGCCACCGTTAACGATGTCACCGCCCCATAGCGGTTGCCATCCGGTGGCGGCCAATCGCATGCGCGACCGCCGCTGCCATTTTGGCAAAACTGCGCCTGCACGAACCAAGCACGGAATCTTCATTCGCGGCTTGCGGATGCGCAGCGACTTCCTGAAACGGCGAGCTGGAACGCAGCTGCGCTCCAGCCGCCGTGGCCACTCACTGGAGCTTGATAGAAAATAAGGAGACACACAAAACACAGAGATATGGCTGCCATATAAAAGGAATATCTTTGTACATTACCACCACCACGGCACGATCCGGACCAGAACCTGGGACTGGGGAGCTGTTCGCTCGACCCACCGCACGATCGGGCATTTACAAAGCCTCCCGCTAGTAGCTGGGACGTTTGGCCATATTACCGCTTGCCTGCCAATGGCCAGGTTAGTAAGCTCTTCATGGTATCACATCATATTGCCCATGTCCACCTGCTAATAGCTAGGATTGCTGGACTGCAGAGAGGATCACCGCAAACCACCAACGTATCGCCGTGCACACCGCCAGGCCTGGATTACAGGAAACTTCATGAAAAGGTAAGACTATATCTTGGTCCTAGGAGGAGGACAAAAAAAGGAACACGGCCTCTGGCCCAGAGCAAAGATTTATGGGAGAAGGGTCCTATGAGGTATGAGGGGCGGGATTAACCCACACGTAGGCTGCCATAGAGTCTGTCAGGAAAGTTATCTTTTCTCTGGCGTAATTTGATTTCTGAACCAGGACTCCTATCTAATTCTCTCCCTCAAAGCAGCAGCAGCAGCAACCTTTCCCTACACTAACTGAAGCAGAGTGACATGCTGTGCTATGTGCCTCTAGCTTATATAGAGGCTGGGTCACATGCTGCACTGGCCAATCACAGCCATGCCATTAGTAGGCATGGCTGTGATGGCTTCTAAGGGCACACAAGTTAAACAAATGAAGTTCTGGACTTCCAAGGCTGCTCAATGGGAGAACAACACATGTAGCAGGAGCTTGGCACTGGCAGGAAGGAGAAGGGGAAGTTCCCTCCTCCTTGTTCTCAATGCTGGGCTGACAGGAGTAGTGATGTCAATGTCACTACTCCTGTCAGTGGCCGTGCCCCTCTCTATGTGGCCCTGCCCCCCCCTAGTTTCTGCCCTGATGACATGTACATTTCTCATTGTATAATACTATACAGTATGTGTATACTCTTTTATAGACATATTTATTATTTGGTTGCAGTTTTATTATACACTTTGTCTATATATGTTTCAAGGTAGGGGCAGTGCTACACTTTATTCTTTTTACACAAACTAGTGCATTATTCTCAGACAGCATCCCTTACACTAAAGTCCGGGCTAGGTCTGGTAACACAGGGACACAGCTGGAGGATTTCAGGGCTGCTATAACATTCCAGAGTTAGAACCGGTCCTCCTGATGATGGACTTTACTGACACCCACAGGAAACAAGATACAATTTATAAAAATATGACATTTTATTAACGCCATCACATCAATACATAATTTTAAAATACATTAGCACAACTTATCATATGATACCAAAAGTCCCACTAGGGACCAAACATACAAACATACCAAACATACAGACGCCTCTTTCTATTAATTGTATACTCAAACACTTGGAAGGACCAGTATGTCTATTCTCATCCACTGGTCAAAGATTGCGTAGGTTCCTCTGGACCAACTTATAGAGTATCATATTCTGCTAAATGCAAAAGATCTATATAATTTATTATGCATGCAAAAAGGTTTCTTAGTAGAGACTAGTGATGAGCCGAACACCCCCGGGTTCGGTTCGCACCAGAACCCGCGAACGGACCGAAAGTTCGTACGAACATTAGAACCCTATTAAATACAATGGATGCGAACGTTCGAATTCTAAAGTGCTAATTATAACAACTATTATGCATGTTATTGTCCTAAAAAGGGTTTGGGAACCCGGGTTGTGCACCAGGGGACATGTATCAATGCAAAAAGAAGTTTTAAAAACGGTCGTTTTTCGGGAGCAGTCATTTTAATGATGCATAAAGTGAAAAAAAAAAGTCAAATATTCCTTTAAATATCGTACCTGGGGGGTGTCTAAAGTATGCCTGTGAAGTGCCACGTGTTTCCCGTGTTTAGAACTGTCCCTGCACAAAATGACACTTCTAAAGGAAAAAAAAGCCATTTAAAACTGCTTGCGGCTTTAATGTAATGTCTGGTCCCGGTAATATGGATGAAAATCTTTAAGAAAAATGGCATAGCTACCCCATGACCCCCCCCCCCCTACCCCAGCCCATTACCAGCCCCTTTGGGTCTTGTATGGATATTAAGGGGAACCCCGCACATAAAATAAAAAAGGCCCTATATACTCTGAACAGCCGTATACAGGTGGTGCATACAAGACAGGGACTGTAGGTTTGTTCTTATGTAGAATCTGTTTGTAATTTTGAACAGGTACATTGTTTAAGTGTAGCTCCAGCCCAAAAATCTATTTTTAAACTTTTTGGAAAACATAGGTAAGGGTTATCACCCCTGTAACATTTGTTTTGCTGTCTGTGCCCCTGTTCAGAACATTTCACCTCACTTTCCGTCCCAATGACAACTGTTTTTGAAATGTGGTGTTTTTCTTGAAACAAGGATTGGTGATAAAGCATCAGTACAGAGGAGACACCTTTCTCCCATATTAATTCTTACAGGAGAGAATTTTCCTTCCAAGGGGTAGATTTCCTCTCACTTCCTGTTGTCTTCTTGCGTTTTCAAGTAGGAGTCGTTTGTAAGTTGGATGTTTGAAAGTAGGGACCTGCCGTATATACTCTGCAGAAATAGGCCCCTTAGTTGTTGGTGTTGGCACATCACTGTAAGCACTCACAGTTACTCTTGGTTGGTGCTGGAACGCCCTGCTGTCAACTATTATATCAGGAATTTGAATTACATATAATTGTTGAACAGTGGTAGTAAAAATTGGGCCTTTGATGGTGGTGCTGGTGCCACAACACTGTAAGCCCTGACAGTTACTCTTGGTGGGTGCAGCAATGGGCCCTGCTGTGAATTATTAGATCAAGAATTGTAATTGCATGCCCCTGTTGAACAGTGGCTGAAAAATTGGGCCTTTCGTGGTGGTGGTGGTGGTGGTGGTGTTGCCACAACACTGTAAGCCCTCAGAGTTACTCTTGGTGGGTGCAGGAATGGGCCCTGCTGTGAATTATTAGATCAAGAATTGTAATTACATGCCCCTTTTGAACAGGGGCTGAAAAATTGGGCCTTTCGTGGTGGTGGTGGTGGTGGCGTTGCCACAACACTGTAAGCCCTCAGAGTTACTCTTGGTGGGTGCAGGAATGGGCCCTGCTGTGAATTATTAGATCAAGAATTGTAATTACATGCCCCTTTTGAACAGGGGCTGAAAAATGGGCCTTTCGTGGTGGTGGTGGTGGTGGTGGTGTTGCCACAACACTGTAAGCCCTCAGAGTTACTCTTGGTGGGTGCAGGAATGGGCCCTGCTGTGAATTATTAGATCAAGAATTGTAATTACATGCCCCTTTTGAACAGGGGCTGAAAAATTGGGCCTTTCGTGGTGGTGGTGGTGGTGGTGGTGGTGGCGTTGCCACAACACTGTAAGCCCTCAGAGTTACTCTTGGTGGGTGCAGGAATGGGCCCTGCTGTGAATTATTAGATCAAGAATTGTAATTACATGCCCCTTTTGAACAGGGGCTGAAAAATTGGGCCTTTCGTGGTGGTGGTGGTGGTGGCGTTGCCACAACACTGTAAGCCCTCAGAGTTACTCTTGGTGGGTGCAGGAATGGGCCCTGCTGTGAATTATTAGATCAAGAATTGTAATTACATGCCCCTTTTGAACAGGGGCTGAAAAATTGGGCCTTTCGTGGTGGTGGTGGTGGTGGCGTTGCCACAACACTGTAAGCCCTCAGAGTTACTCTTGGTGGGTGCAGCAATGGGCCCTGCTGTGAATTATTAGATCAAGAATTGTAATTGCATGCCCCTGTTGAACAGGGGCTGAAAAATTGGGCCTTAGGCACTGGTGGCACAACACTACAACCCCTCACAGATACTGTACTTGGAGCACAGCAATGAGCCCTGTTGCAAAGTATTGCTTCAAAAATTGTAATGACACGCCCCTGTTAAACAGGGGCTGAAAAATTGGGCCTTAGGCACTGGTGCCACAACACTCCAACCCCTCACAGATACTGTACTTGGAGCACAGCAATGAGCCCTATGGCAAATTATTGCTAAAAAAATTGTAATTACACGCCCCTGTAAAACAGGGGCTGAAAAATTGGGCCTTAGCCACTGGTGGCGGCACCCATAAACAAAAATGATCTTCCAAGCTATCATCATCAATCGTATCATTGAGGACTCGGAGGAGGAGGATAGCCAGTCAACATAACAGCACAGGCACTCAGCATCAGCATCAGTCTTGAAGGGATGTGACATGTTAAAATCAATTAGTCTGTTATATCAGCATCAGGTGTGTGGTAGCTGGTGGTGATCCAAGACTGGTTCATCTTGATGAAAGTCAGTCGATCAACCGAGTCGGTGGACAGGCGCACCCTGTGATCCATGACAAATCCTCCAGCAGCACTGAATGTGCGTTCTGAAAGAACGCTGGATGCAGGACAGGCCAGTAGCTCAATTGCATACTGTGCAAGCTCTGGCCAGTGATCCATCCTCAAGACCCAGTAAGCCAGAGGATTTTCGGTGGGGAAGGTGTCCAAGTCTGACCTTGCCCCTAGATATTCCTGCACCATGTTTATCAGACGCTGGCGATGGTTGCTGGAACCGATCATACTTTGGGGCTGCGGACTAAAGAATTGTCTGAACGCATCGGTCAGACGGCCACCTTCCCCACCGCTCCTTCTTTGACTGGCCGAAGCCTCAGCAACTCGTTGTCCAGGACCAGGAGTTTGTAACCTCCCAGTCTCTGGGAACGCGTTGCACAGACCTTTCTGCAAGGCCTCCCGGAGTTGTCTCATCCTCTGCTCCCTCTGCGACGGTAACATAAGGTCCGCAACCTTACCCTTGTACCGTGGATCAAGGAGAGTGGCCAGCCAGTAATGGTCCCTCTCCTTGATCCGAAGAATACGAGGATCCTTCCGCAGACTTTGCAGGATCAGGGAGGCCATGCAGCGTAGGTTTGCTGAGGCATTCGCTCCGGAGTCCTCTGGGTCACTAAGGACGACATGATCCGCAGCCACCTCCTCCCAGCCACGTACAAGTCCACTGGTTTCTTGGGACTGTAAATCATCCCTAAGAGACTGCTGCTGATGATGCTGAGTGCCAGCCTCCACCTCCATGCTGACACAATCCTCCTCCTCCTCCTCCTCCTCCTCCTCCTCTTCCTGTGCGATGGGTGGGACAGAAGGAACACTGTCTGGGTAAAGGGGGCCTTGAGAGGCAAGGAAGTCCTCCTCTTCCTGCCTCTGTTCTGCCACAAGTGCCCTGTCCATTATTCCGCGCAGCGTGTGCTCCAACAGGTGGACAAGAGGTACAGTGTCACTGATGCATGCACTGTCACTGCTCACCATCCTCGTGGCCTCCTCAAATGGTGCCAGGACAGTGCATGCATCCCTGATCATGCCCCACTGGCGTGGAGAAAAAAAACCAAGCTCCCCTGACCCTGTCCTGGTGCCGTAGTCGCACAGGTACTCATTGATGGCCCTCTGCTGCGTGTGCAGCCGCTGCAGCATGGCCAACGTTGAGTTCCACCTGGTGGGCATGTCACATATAAGGCGGTTCTTGGGCAGGTTCAACTCCTTTTGCAGCTCAGCCAGGCGAGCACTGGCATTATAAGATCTGCGGAAATGCACACAGACTTTCCTGGCCTGCCTCAGGACATCCTGTAAGCCCGGGTACCTGCCCAAGAACCGCTGCACCACCAGGTTAAGGACGTGAGCCACACAGGGCACATGGGTCAGTTGTCCCTGTCGGAGGGCGGAGAGGAGGTTGGTGCCATTGTCGCAAACCACCATTCCTGGCTTAAGCTGGCGTGGCGTCAACCACCTCTCGGCCTGGCCCTGCAGAGCAGACAGGACCTCTGCCCCAGTGTGGCTTCTGTCCCCCAAACACACCAGCGCAAGCACGGCATGGCTATGGAGCACCGCTGGTTCAGAGGACAAACCACAGGAAGAGGCCATGGAGGAAGAAGAAGAGGAGGGGGTGGAGGAGAGAGGTGTGTCACAACCAGTAGTAGCATTTTGGAGGCGTGGCGGTGGAACAACCTCCAACACTACTGCACCTTGTCCTGCATCCTTCCCAGCTGCCAAAAGAGTGACCCAATGGGCCGTGAAAGAAAGGTAACGTCCCTGTCCATGCCTGCTGGACCATGAGTCAGCGGTAATATGCACCTTACCGCTGACCGCCCTGTCCAGCGAGGCCAAGACATTGCCTTCCACATGCCGGTAGAGAGCCGGAATAGCCTTCCGTGAGAAAAAGTGGCGTTTGGGAACCTGCCACTGAGGAACCGCACATTGCACAAACTCACGGAAGGGGGCCGAGTCTACCAACTGAAAAGGCAGCAGTTGAAGCGCTAGCAATTTAGCCAAGCTAGCATTCAACCGCTGGGCATGTGGATGGCTGGGAGTGAACTTCTTTCGACGGTCCAGCAGCTGGGGCAGGGAAATTTGCCTGCTAGAATCGGACGTCGGTGTACTGCTAGCAGAGTGGCCGCAAGTACTTGGCTGTGACACACCTAATTTTACACCTTCATTCCTCTCAGTGCATGTTTCAGAGAGGACTGAAGTTATAGTGGGGTTGGAGATCCCAGCTGATGCGGTGCAAGGAGAGGTCCGCTTTGTTCTTTGGTGTGGGTCTTTGAGGTAGGCTTGCCAACGAGCTGCATGGCAGGTCAACATATGTCTGGTCAGGCATGTGGTACCCAAGCGGCTGATGTTTTGGCCACGCGATATACGCTTGAGACATATGTTGCAAACAGCAGCTGTGCGATCTGATGCACTAGCCTCAAAAAAGGCCCACACCAAAGAACTTTTTGAATGACGGGCAGAGGCAGCGCCCTGCACAGGCGGAGCTCTGCGGTGTGATTCCGTCGGTGTACTGCCCCTACGCTGGCCACCAAAGGGCATCCTGCCTCGTTGGAGATGTGCCTCCTCCTCATCCTCCTCCTCCTCCTCTCTCCTATTAGGCACCCACGTGGAGTCAGTGACCTCATCATCCCCTCCCTCCTCATCACTGGAGCCAATCTGGCAGTATGCTGCAGCTGCTGGAACATGACTGCTAGATTGGTGTCCTTCTTGAGCATCCCCTCTGTCTGCTCTCACGCTACTGCCTTCCTGTAGCTGGGTTTCATCATCAGACCCTTCGAAACGCTGGGCATCCTCCTGGAGCATGTACCCAACACTGTGCTCAAACAGTTCGGGGGACTCCTCAGGAGGAGGACATGGTGGGTCTAGGGAAGGAGTGACTGATGATGAGTCTGACATTGATACCAGGGAAGAGGACGCTTTGGCAGCTGCTTTGCCAGTACCCTGAGCCTGGGTGAGAGAGGATGAGGAGGAGGAGGAGGGCTTGGTCATCCACTCTACCAAGTCTTCGGCATGATGTGGCTCAACATGTCCAGCTGCCGAAAAGAAGGACAAGCGTGTCCCATGGCCATGTGCTGATGACAATGCACCGCGTCCACGACCAGCACTGTTGCCCCCAGACACAGAGCCTGCTTGCCCTCTTTTATTGCCTCCTGACTGTCTACCTCTCCTTGTTTGCCTTCCAGACATTCTAATAGATGGCCTGCAGGGAGATGGGAAAAAAGCAATAAGGGCTACCTTCAGGTGTCCTTCTCTGTCCCTTTACTTAAGGATTTCTAAATATGGTTGAGGATGATTGCTTTTGCACAGAATAGCACAACGACAATTTCCCTGACTGTCCAAAAAACAAGGATTTCAAAGATGGTTGATGAGGAATGCTTTAGCACACTATAGCACAAGGAGAATTTCCCTCACTGTCCTTCCCTGTCCCTAGAAACAAGGATTATCACAGTTAAAGAAACTGACACTCTTCCTACCTATAGTTTTCTGTCCCTAGAAAAAATGTTTTTTTAAAGCACACTATAGCACAAGGAGAATTTCCCTCACTGTCCTTCCCTGTCCCTAGAAACAAGGATTATCACAGTGAAAGAAACTGACACTCTTCCTACCTATAGTTTTCTGTCCCTAGAAAAAATGTTTTTTTAAAGCACACTATAGCACAAGGAGAATTTCCCTCACTGTCCTTCCCTGTCCCTAGAAACAAGGATTATCACAGTGAAAGAAACTGACACTCTTCCTACCTATAGTTTTCTGTCCCTAGAAAAAATGTTTTTTTAAAGCACACTATAGCACAAGGAGAATTTCCCTCACTGTCCTTCCCTGTCCCTAGAAACAAGGATTATCACAGTGAAAGAAACTGACACTCTTCCTACCTATAGTTTTCTGTCCCTAGAAAAAATGTTTTTTTAAAGCACACTATAGCACAAGGAGAATTTCCCTCACTGTCCTTCCCTGTCCCTAGAAACAAGGATTATCATAGTGAAAGAAACTGACACTCTTCCTACCTATAGTTTTCTGTCCCTAGAAAAAATGTTTTTTTAAAGCACACTATAGCACAAGGAGAATTTCCCTCACTGTCCTTCCCTGTCCCTAGAAACAAGGATTATCACAGTGAAAGAAACTGACACTCTTCCTACCTATAGTTTTCTGTCCCTAGAAAAAATGTTTTTTTAAAGCACACTATAGCACAAGGAGAATTCCCCTCACTGTCCTTCCCTGTCCCTAGAAACAAGGATTATCACAGTGAAAGAAACTGACACTCTTCCTACCTATAGTTTTTTGTCCCTGGAAAAAATGTTTTTTTAAAGCACACTATAGCACAAGGAGAATTTCCCTCACTGTCCTTCCCTGTCCCTAGAAACAAGGATTATCACAGTGAAAGAAACTGACACTCTTCCTACCTATAGTTTTCTGTCCCTAGAAAAAATGTTTTTTTAAAGCACACTATAGCACAAGGAGAATTTCCCTCACTGTCCTTCCCTGTCCCTAGAAACAAGGATTATCACAGTGAAAGAAACTGACACTCTTCCTACCTATAGTTTTCTGTCCCTAGAAAAAATGTTTTTTTAAAGCACACTATAGCACAAGGAGAATTTCCCTCACTGTCCTTCCCTGTCCCTAGAAACAAGGATTATCACAGTGAAAGAAACTGACACTCTTCCTACCTATAGTTTTCTGTCCCTAGAAAAAATGTTTTTTTAAAGCACACTATAGCACAAGGAGAATTTCCCTCACTGTCCTTCCCTGTCCCTAGAAACAAGGATTATCACAGTGAAAGAAACTGACACTCTTCCTACCTATAGTTTTCTGTCCCTAGAAAAAATGTTTTTTTAAAGCACACTATAGCACAAGGAGAATTTCCCTCACTGTCCTTCCCTGCCCCTAGAAACAAGGATTATCACAGTGAAAGAAACTGACACTCTTCCTACCTATAGTTTTCTGTCCCTAGAAAAAATGTTTTTTTAAAGCACACTATAGCACAAGGAGAATTTCCCTCACTGTCCTTCCCTGCCCCTAGAAACAAGGATTATCACAGTGAAAGAAACTGACACTCTTCCTACCTATAGTTTTCTGTCCCTAGAAAAAATGTTTTTTTAAAGCACACTGTAGCACAAGGAGAATTTCCCTCACTGTCCTTCCCTGCCCCTAGAAACAAGGATTATCACAGTGAAAGAAACTGACACTCTTCCTACCTATAGTTTTCTGTCCCTAGAAAAAATGTTTTTTTAAAGCACACTATAGCACAAGGAGAATTATTTCCCTCACTGTCCTTCCCTGTCCCTAGAAACAAGGATTATCACAGTGAAAGAAACTGACACTCTTCCTACCTATAGTTTTCTGTCCCTAGAAAAAATGTTTTTTTAAAGCACACTATAGCACAAGGAGAATTTCCCTCACTGTCCTTCCCTGTCCCTAGAAACAAGGATTATCACAGTGAAAGAAACTGACACTCTTCCTACCTATAGTTTTCTGTCCCTAGAAAAAATGTTTTTTTAAAGCACACTATAGCACAAGGAGAATTTCCCTCACTGTCCTTCCCTGTCCCTAGAAACAAGGATTATCACAGTGAAAGAAACTGACACTCTTCCTACCTATAGTTTTCTGTCCCTAGAAAAAATGTTTTTTTAAAGCACACTATAGCACAAGGAGAATTCCCCTCACTGTCCTTCCCTGTCCCTAGAAACAAGGATTATCACAGTGAAAGAAACTGACACTCTTCCTACCTATAGTTTTTTGTCCCTGGAAAAAATGTTTTTTTAAAGCACACTATAGCACAAGGAGAATTTCCCTCACTGTCCTTCCCTGTCCCTAGAAACAAGGATTATCACAGTGAAAGAAACTGACACTCTTCCTACCTATAGTTTTCTGTCCCTAGAAAAAATGTTTTTTTAAAGCACACTATAGCACAAGGAGAATTTCCCTCACTGTCCTTCCCTGTCCCTAGAAACAAGGATTATCACAGTGAAAGAAACTGACACTCTTCCTACCTATAGTTTTCTGTCCCTAGAAAAAATGTTTTTTTAAAGCACACTATAGCACAAGGAGAATTTCCCTCACTGTCCTTCCCTGTCCCTAGAAACAAGGATTATCACAGTGAAAGAAACTGACACTCTTCCTACTTATAGTTTTCTGTCCCTAGAAAAAATGTTTTTTTAAAGCACACTATAGCACAAGGAGAATTTCCCTCACTGTCCTTCCCTGTCCCTAGAAACAAGGATTATCACAGTGAAAGAAACTGACACTCTTCCTACCTATAGTTTTCTGTCCCTAGAAAAAATGTTTTTTTAAAGCACACTATAGCACAAGGAGAATTTCTCTCACTGTCCTTCCCTGTCCCTAGAAACAAGGATTATCACAGTGAAAGAAACTGACACTCTTCCTACCTATAGTTTTCTGTCCCTAGAAAAAATGTTTTTTTAAAGCACACTATAGCACAAGGAGAATTTCCCTCACTGTCCTTCCCTGCCCCTAGAAACAAGGATTATCACAGTGAAAGAAACTGACACTCTTCCTACCTATAGTTTTCTGTCCCTAGAAAAAATGTTTTTTTAAAGCACACTATAGCACAAGGAGAATTTCCCTCACTGTCCTTCCCTGCCCCTAGAAACAAGGATTATCACAGTGAAAGAAACTGACACTCTTCCTACCTATAGTTTTCTGTCCCTAGAAAAAATGTTTTTTTAAAGCACACTATAGCACAAGGAGAATTTCCCTCACTGTCCTTCCCTGCCCCTAGAAACAAGGATTATCACAGTGAAAGAAACTGACACTCTTCCTACCTATAGTTTTCTGTCCCTAGAAAAAATGTTTTTTTAAAGCACACTATAGCACAAGGAGAATTTCCCTCACTGTCCTTCCCTGTCCCTAGAAACAAGGATTATCACAGTGAAAGAAACTGACACTCTTCCTACCTATAGTTTTCTGTCCCTAGAAAAAATGTTTTTTTAAAGCACACTATAGCACAAGGAGAATTTCCCTCACTGTCCTTCCCTGTCCCTAGAAACAAGGATTATCACAGTGAAAGAAACTGACACTCTTCCTACCTATAGTTTTCTGTCCCTAGAAAAAATGTTTTTTTAAAGCACACTATAGCACAAGGAGAATTTCCCTCACTGTCCTTTCCTGTCCCTAGAAACAAGGATTATCACAGTGAAAGAAACTGACACTCTTCCTACCTATAGTTTTCTGTCCCTAGAAAAAATGTTTTTTTAAAGCACACTATAGCACAAGGAGAATTTCCCTCGCTGTCCTTCCCTGTCCCTAGAAACAAGGATTATCACAGTGAAAGAAACTGACACTCTTCCTACCTATAGTTTTCTGTCCCTAGAAAAAATGTTTTTTTAAAGCACACTATAGCACAAGGAGAATTATTTCCCTCACTGTCCTTCCCTGTCCCTAGAAACAAGGATTATCACAGTGAAAGAAACTGACACTCTTCCTACCTATAGTTTTCTGTCCCTAGAAAAAATGTTTTTTTAAAGCACACTATAGCACAAGGAGAATTTCCCTCACTGTCCTTCCCTGTCCCTAGAAACAAGGATTATCACAGTGAAAGAAACTGACACTCTTCCTACCTATAGTTTTCTGTCCCTAGAAAAAATGTTTTTTTAAAGCACACTATAGCACAAGGAGAATTTCCCTCACTGTCCTTCCCTGTCCCTAGAAACAAGGATTATCACAGTGAAAGAAACTGACACTCTTCCTACCTATAGTTTTCTGTCCCTAGAAAAAATGTTTTTTTAAAGCACACTATAGCACAAGGAGAATTTCCCTCACTGTCCTTCCCTGTCCCTAGAAACAAGGATTATCACAGTGAAAGAAACTGACACTCTTCCTACCTATAGTTTTCTGTCCCTAGAAAAAATGTTTTTTTAAAGGACACTATAGCACAAGGAGAATTATTTCCCTCACTGTCCTTCCCTGTCCCTAGAAACAAGGATTATCACAGTGAAAGAAACTGACACTCTTCCTACCTATAGTTTTCTGTCCCTAGAAAAAATGATTTTTTAAAGCACACTATAGCACAAGGAGAATTTCCCTCACTGTCCTTCCCTGTCCCTAGAAACAAGGATTATCACAGTGAAAGAAACTGACACTCTTCCTACCTATAGTTTTCTGTCCCTAGAGAAAATGTTTTTTTAAAGCACACTATAGCACAAGGAGAATTTCCCTCACTGTCCTTCCCTGTCCCTAGAAACAAGGATTATCACAGTGAAAGAAACTGACACTCTTCCTACCTATAGTTTTCTGTCCCTAGAGAAAATGTTTTTTTAAAGCACACTATAGCACAAGGAGAATTTCCCTCACTGTCCTTCCCTGTCCCTAGAAACAAGGATTATCACAGTGAAAGAAACTGACACTCTTCCTACCTATAGTTTTCTGTCCCTAGAAAAAATGTTTTTTTAAAGCACACTATAGCACAAGGAGAATTTCCCTCACTGTCCTTCCCTGTCCCTAGAAACAAGGATTATCACAGTGAAAGAAACTGACACTCTTCCTACCTATAGTTTTCTGTCCCTAGAAAAAATGTTTTTTTAAAGCACACTATAGCACAAGGAGAATTTCCCTCACTGTCCTTCCCTGTCCCTAGAAACAAGGATTATCACAGTGAAAGAAACTGACACTCTTCCTACCTATAGTTTTCTGTCCCTAGAAAAAATGTTTTTTTAAAGCACACTATAGCACAAGGAGAATTTCCCTCACTGTCCTTCCCTGTCCCTAGAAACAAGGATTATCACAGTGAAAGAAACTGACACTCTTCCTACCTATAGTTTTCTGTCCCTAGAAAAAATGTTTTTTTAAAGCACACTATAGCACAAGGAGAATTTCCCTCACTGTCCTTCCCTGTCCCTAGAAACAAGGATTATCACAGTGAAAGAAACTGACACTCTTCCTACCTATAGTTTTCTGTCCCTAGAAAAAATGTTTTTTTAAAGCACACTATAGCACAAGGAGAATTTCCCTCACTGTCCTTCCCTGTCCCTAGAAACAAGGATTATCACAGTGAAAGAAACTGACACTCTTCCTACCTATAGTTTTCTGTCCCTAGAAAAAATGTTTTTTTAAAGCACACTATAGCACAAGGAGAATTTCCCTCACTGTCCTTCCCTGTCCCTAGAAACAAGGATTATCACAGTGAAAGAAACTGACACTCTTCCTACCTATAGTTTTCTGTCCCTAGAAAAAATGTTTTTTTAAAGCACACTATAGCACAAGGAGAATTTCCCTCACTGTCCTTCCCTGTCCCTAGAAACAAGGATTATCACAGTGAAAGAAACTGACACTCTTCCTACCTATAGTTTTCTGTCCCTAGAAAAAATGTTTTTTTAAAGCACACTATAGCACAAGGAGAATTTCCCTCACTGTCCTTCCCTGTCCCTAGAAACAAGGATTATCACAGTGAAAGAAACTGACACTCTTCCTACCTATAGTTTTCTGTCCCTAGAAAAAATGTTTTTTTAAAGCACACTATAGCACAAGGAGAATTTCCCTCACTGTCCTTCCCTGTCCCTAGAAACAAGGATTATCACAGTGAAAGAAACTGACACTCTTCCTACCTATAGTTTTCTGTCCCTAGAAAAAATGTTTTTTTAAAGCACACTATAGCACAAGGAGAATTTCCCTCACTGTCCTTCCCTGCCCCTAGAAACAAGGATTATCACAGTGAAAGAAACTGACACTCTTCCTACCTATAGTTTTCTGTCCCTAGAAAAAATGTTTTTTTAAAGCACACTATAGCACAAGGAGAATTTCCCTCACTGTCCTTCCCTGCCCCTAGAAACAAGGATTATCACAGTGAAAGAAACTGACACTCTTCCTACCTATAGTTTTCTGTCCCTAGAAAAAATGTTTTTTTAAAGCACACTATAGCACAAGGAGAATTTCCCTCACTGTCCTTCCCTGCCCCTAGAAACAAGGATTATCACAGTGAAAGAAACTGACACTCTTCCTACCTATAGTTTTCTGTCCCTAGAAAAAATGTTTTTTTAAAGCACACTATAGCACAAGGAGAATTTCCCTCACTGTCCTTCCCTGCCCCTAGAAACAAGGATTATCACAGTGAAAGAAACTGACACTCTTCCTACCTATAGTTTTCTGTCCCTAGAAAAAATGTTTTTTTAAAGCACACTATAGCACAAGGAGAATTTCCCTCACTGTCCTTCCCTCTCCCTAGAAACAAGGATTATCACAGTGAAAGAAACTGACACTCTTCCTACCTATAGTTTTCTGTCCCTAGAAAAAATGTTTTTTAAAGCACACTATAGCACAAGGAGAATTTCCCTCACTGTCCTTCCCTGTCCCTAGAAACAAGGATTATCACAGTGAAAGAAACTGACACTCTTCCTACCTATAGTTTTCTGTCCCTAGAAAAAATGTTTTTTTAAAGCACACTATAGCACAAGGAGAATTTCCCTCACTGTCCTTCCCTGTCCCTAGAAACAAGGATTATCACAGTGAAAGAAACTGACACTCTTCCTACCTATAGTTTTCTGTCCCTAGAAAAAATGTTTTTTTAAAGCACACTATAGCACAAGGAGAATTTCCCTCACTGTCCTTCCCTGTCCCTAGAAACAAGGATTATCACAGTGAAAGAAACTGACACTCTTCCTACCTATAGTTTTCTGTCCCTAGAAAAAATGTTTTTTTAAAGCACACTATAGCACAAGGAGAATTTCCCTCACTGTCCTTCCCTGTCCCTAGAAACAAGGATTATCACAGTGAAAGAAACTGACACTCTTCCTACCTATAGTTTTCTGTCCCTAGAAAAAATGTTTTTTTAAAGCACACTATAGCACAAGGAGAATTTCCCTCACTGTCCTTCCCTGTCCCTAGAAACAAGGATTATCACAGTGAAAGAAACTGACACTCTTCCTACCTATAGTTTTCTGTCCCTAGAAAAAATGTTTTTTTAAAGCACACTATAGCACAAGGAGAATTATTTCCCTCACTGTCCTTCCCTGTCCCTAGAAACAAGGATTATCACAGTGAAAGAAACTGACACTCTTCCTACCTATAGTTTTCTGTCCCTAGAAAAAATGTTTTTTTAAAGCACACTATAGCACAAGGAGAATTTCCCTCACTGTCCTTCCCTGTCCCTAGAAACAAGGATTATCACAGTGAAAGAAACTGACACTCTTCCTACCTATAGTTTTCTGTCCCTAGAAAAAATGTTTTTTTAAAGCACACTATAGCACAAGGAGAATTTCCCTCACTGTCCTTCCCTGTCCCTAGAAACAAGGATTATCACAGTGAAAGAAACTGACATTCTTCCTACCTATAGTTTTCTGTCCCTAGAAAAAATGTTTTTTTAA
Organism: Rana muscosa; assembly: GCA_029206835.1. Lineage (NCBI taxonomy): Eukaryota > Metazoa > Chordata > Amphibia > Anura > Ranidae > Rana > Rana muscosa. The sequence continues at coordinate 161,316,558 of CM055120.1, forward strand.
AGCACACTATAGCACAAGGAGAATTTCCCTCACTGTCCTTCCCTGTCCCTAGAAACAAGGATTATCACAGTGAAAGAAACTGACACTCTTCCTACTGTGACAGCAGGAAGGTAAAGTCACCTGGTTGCATCCAGGGGGGTAGATATATTTCGCCCAGATTCAGGCTTTACGCCGACTTATACAACTAGGTGGAGAGTTGTATAGGCCCAGCTAAGGCTAGTGGGCTCATGGATGACTCATACCTCTAGGGAGAGTGTGGGGCGTCGTACAGACAGGGAGTTGATGAGACCAGCTGAAGCTTGTCAGCTCATTTAGGCCTCTATAAGAACTCCCAGCTTCATTAGATGTTAGCTCATGCCTGGAACCAGACCTGTGTGGACTGTCTAGGGAGAGTGAACCCCTGTGCGGTGAGGCAAAGCCTGTGTGGCTATTTGTTTGGACTTTTACTAAACCAGGGACTTAGGGACTAGGACAGCACCAGGCTGATCCCAGTTGTTAGTTTAGGAAACCTGCATGTTTAGTCAGAGGTCAAACTGACCAGGATTTATTTTATTTATGTTTCTTTTGCTTTGCTGTGTTTTGTCACTGTAAATAGAAAATAAACCGCACCTTTTTGATTTTGAAAACCACAACCTCCGTTTGCTGGGCCTGTTTTTGTGTGGGGAGCCCATCCCGGGGGTCACACACACCCGCTGCCGAGCTAACCCCCTCACAGTTGGTGGAGAACCAGTGGCAGTTTTTTTTTAAGCCAGCATGGAGGAGATACTGAAACAGCTGGCTCTAGCAAATGCCAATCAACAGCAGACAAATGCAGGTTTGCAAAGGAGCCTTGCAGCCCAGCAGCAAGCTCACCAACAGAGTCTGGAAGCTCAGCAACAAGCCCAGCAGCAATCTGAGGCCCGCTTCATAGACCTGTTACAGAAGCTAGAGCAGAGACTACAACAAATGGAAGCAGTAATGCAGCAACGTCCGCAGACCAGTGAGGAAAGCCGTCCCACTAATACCGCGTCCTTTGGGGTGAGTCGTTTATTGACAAAAATGACTGGAGAGGATGATCCAGAGGTATTTTTGACCACATTTGAAAGGACCGCTGAAAGAGAAAAGTGGCCTGAGGAGCAGTGGGCTGGACTGGTGGCTCCTCTGTTAACTGGTGAATCGCAGAAAGCTTACTATGACCTAGAGCCTAACCAAGCAAAAGACTATGTGATGCTAAAAGCTGAAATATTGGCAAGGCTGGGTGTCACCCAGGCTGTCCGGGCTCAGCGTGTGCATAACTGGACTTTCCAGCTTGGAAAACCCCCCAGGTCTCAAATGTATGATCTCATTCACCTGAGCAGAAAGTGGCTACAGCCAGAGACTTTGTCCGCACCAAAGATTGTGGAACGTGTTGTAATGGATCGGTTTTTGAGAGCTCTTCCTACTGCCATCCAAAAGTGGGTAAGCCATGGAGACCCAGAGACGGCCGATGGTCTTGTGGATCGTGTGGAGAAATACTTGGCTACAGAGAACCTGACGGCCTCTTCCAGAGACACTCGGACTTTCCACCCTAAGACCAGACCATCCCCAGGGGCGGATAAGAGGATTCCAAGGGGTGAGGGTGGAGAGAGTGAGAGGGTGGGAGCTCTACCCCAAGTTTGGCGAGAACAGCCTGGGAAATCAGCGGCTCAAGAGGCGGCAAGAAGGATCGTTTGCTACCGCTGCCGGCAAGCGGGACATATTGCAGCCAATTGCCCGGTTGTGGAGGAACCCATGCAGTGTGACTTTCTGACGGGCAGACGTCAGTCGCTGTGTGCGACAGTCGCATGCACTGCCATTCGAGGAACTGAGAAACATTTATGCAAAATGTGTGTTAATGGTAGAAATGTTGTGGTATTGCTGGATTCAGGTAGCCTTGTGACCCTGATAAAGGCTGAATTAGTTAAAACAGAGGTCTCTGGGAATAGCAAGGTAGCTGTTATTTGTGTGCATGGGGACACCCGAGAGTATCCAGTGACTACAGTGTGTTTCGAGACCCCCAAAGGTACCCTCTCTCATCCAGTGGGGTTAGTATCTCAATTACCGCATGATGCCATTGTGGGAAGGGATTTTCCGAAGTTCTGGGAACTGTGGGATGATCCTGAGCCCCCCACTGGTGCCCCTATGTACCAGGAATGTGATAGCCAGAACTCCTCTGAGAGTGGTGAGGACTCTCCAGAATTTCCCTTGTCAGTATTGGCAGGGGAGACTCAAGAAACTGGAGAGGAGCCCACCTCCTCAGACGAAAACCTACCGTCTGTGGAGTTTTCTGATCTGGAGGTTCACAGGGAAAATTTTGCCACAGAACAGTTAAAAGACCCCGCCCTAATAAAGGCACGGGAAAACGTAGTGGAAATAGATGGCGAGTTAGTGAACCCAGATAATACCTGCACTTACCCATACTTCAGCGTAGAGAAGGACCTACTGTATCGGGTGGCAAAAAGGGCAGAAGAAACCGTTGAGCAGCTTGTGGTGCCCAAACCTTACAGGAAGTTGGTGTTGGAGTTGGCCCATGGGCACATTCTTGGAGGTCATCTGGGGACAGAGAAAACCCGAGAGAGGGTATTACAGAGATTCTATTGGCCTGGGGTGATGAAGGACATAGAAAATTATTGTTCCTCCTGCCCTGTGTGTCAGAGGTCGGCCCCGATGCCACATTTCCGTAGCCCGCTGGTCCCTCTACCCATCATTGAGGTCCCGTTTGAGAGAATCGCAATGGATTTGGTAGGTCCTATAATCAAGTCCGCTAGGGGGCACCAGTACATATTGGTTATAATGGACTATGCCACCCGTTATCCAGAAGCGATCCCTCTCAGAAATACCTCGGCCAAAACCATAGCCAAAGAGCTATCTCTTGTTTTTAGCCGGGTGGGTATTTGTAAAGAACTGCTTACGGACCAAGGTACACCCTTTATGTCCCGGGTTATGAAAGAGCTGTGTAAATTGTTCAAAGTGACGCAATTGCGTACATCTGTGTATCACCCCCAAACCGATGGGCTGGTTGAAAGATTCAACAAAACCCTAAAACAAATGTTGAAGAAAGTGGTGGATAGAGATGGAAAGGATTGGGACTGTCTACTTCCTTATTTGATGTTTGCTATTAGGGAGGTGCCCCAATCCTCTACGGGATTCTCCCCCTTTGAGTTACTGTATGGGAGACACCCAAGAGGGCTGTTGGATATTGCCAAGGAAACTTGGGAAAGTGAGAGTTCTCCCCACAGGAGTGTGATTGAGCATGTCGCCCTGATGCAAGACCGAATTGCACAGGTAATGCCCATCGTGAAGGAACATTTGGCCCAAGCGCAGTTAGCACAGCAGAGAGTGTACAACCGTGGAGCCAAGACCCGTACCTTTTCCCCGGGGGATAGGATACTGGTACTTGTCCCTACGGTTGAAAGTAAATTCCTTGCCAAATGGCAAGGCCCCTATGAGATAATGGAAAAAGTGAGCGAAGTGAATTACAAGGTCAGACAACCAGGAAGGCGAAAGCCCGAACAGATCTATCACGTTAATCTGTTGAAAGCCTGGAGGGATAGAGAGTCCCTAGTCGCAGACACTTGGTCACCAGCTCAAACTGGTTGCGTGATTCCTGAGGTTGGAATAGCAGCCACCTTGTCACAACCCCAACAACAGGAGGTTAAGGAGTTTGTGCTTCGCAACAAGGAGGTATTCTCTGAGCTGCCGGGACAAACATCTGGGGTAGAGCATGACATCATTACCCCGCCCGGTGAAAGGGTGAAGTTAAAACCCTATCGGATCCCAGAGGCCCGACGGGAGGCAATACGGGAGGAAGTACAGAAAATGCTGAACTTAGGGGTGATAGAGGAGTCCCAAAGTGATTGGTCTAGTCCCATTGTGTTGGTGCCTAAACCGGATGGGAGCTGGCGATTTTGTAATGATTTTCGTCAGTTGAACAAAGTTACAAAATTTGACACCTACCCCATGCCACGTATAGATGAGTTGATCGACCGGCTGGGAACAGCCCGATACATGACGACTCTTGACCTCACAAAAGGGTATTGGCAAATCCCCCTGGCCAAGTCGGCCAAAGAGAAAACCGCATTTGTAACCCCAGACGGGGCGTTCCAATATAAAAGAATGCCGTTCGGGTTACAGAATGCGCCGGCCACATTCCAGCGGAAAATGGACCAGATGCTGAGGCCCCATCGGAAGTATGCTGCGGCTTACCTGGATGACGTAATTGTCCATAGCACAGATTGGGCCTCACATCTGCCAAAAGTGCAAGCAGTCCTGGACTCTGTTCGGGAAGCGGGGTTTACGGCTAACCCCAAGAAGTGTACCATTGGGCAGGAGGAGGCCAAATATCTTGGGTACACCATTGGGAGGGGAGTAATAAAACCCCAACTCAACAAAGTCGAGGCCATCCAGAGTTGGCCACGTCCCAACAGCAAGAAGCAGGTACGAGCCTTTCTGGGAATCGCTGGGTATTATCGGCGATTCATTCCCCACTTTGCTTCTAAGGCTGTGCCCCTAACCAACCTGACGAAGGGGAAAGGGTCGGTCATGATTAAATGGACCCCCGAGGCTGAGGCAGCATTCCAATTCTTGAAACAAGCCTTATGTAGCCAGCCAGTGTTGTACTCACCCGACTTCTCTAAAGACTTTGTCGTACAAAGTGATGCGTCAGATGTGGGGTTAGGAGCAGTATTGTCCCAGGTCTGGAACGGGGAAGAGCACCCAGTCATTTACCTCAGCAGGAAGTTGAAGTCCCATGAGGTAAATTACGCCACCGTTGAAAAGGAGTGTTTAGCGGTGAAGTGGGCTCTAGATTCCCTTCGGTACTACCTGCTAGGTAGGCGCTTTGACATGGTTACGGATCACGCTCCGTTAAAGTGGATGGCTCAAAACAAGGAAACAAATAGAAGAGTGAATAGGTGGTTCCTGGCCCTCCAGGAATTCAACTTCACAGTAAAGCATCGCCCTGGCGTTCAAATGGGGAATGTGGATGCTTTGTCTCGAGTACATGAATGCCTGATTGCTGGTGTTCCAACCCCGAGGTTAAAACAAGAGGGGGGGGTATGTGACAGCAGGAAGGTAAAGTCACCTGGTTGCATCCAGGGGGGTAGATATATTTCGCCCAGATTCAGGCTTTACGCCGACTTATACAACTAGGTGGAGAGTTGTATAGGCCCAGCTAAGGCTAGTGGGCTCATGGATGACTCATACCTCTAGGGAGAGTGTGGGGCGTCGTACAGACAGGGAGTTGATGAGACCAGCTGAAGCTTGTCAGCTCATTTAGGCCTCTATAAGAACTCCCAGCTTCATTAGATGTTAGCTCATGCCTGGAACCAGACCTGTGTGGACTGTCTAGGGAGAGTGAACCCCTGTGCGGTGAGGCAAAGCCTGTGTGGCTATTTGTTTGGACTTTTACTAAACCAGGGACTTAGGGACTAGGACAGCACCAGGCTGATCCCAGTTGTTAGTTTAGGAAACCTGCATGTTTAGTCAGAGGTCAAACTGACCAGGATTTATTTTATTTATGTTTCTTTTGCTTTGCTGTGTTTTGTCACTGTAAATAGAAAATAAACCGCACCTTTTTGATTTTGAAAACCACAACCTCCGTTTGCTGGGCCTGTTTTTGTGTGGGGAGCCCATCCCGGGGGTCACACACACCCGCTGCCGAGCTAACCCCCTCACACTACCTATAGTTTTCTGTCCCTAGAAAAAATGTTTTTTTAAAGCACACTATAGCACAAGGAGAATTTCCCTCACTGTCCTTCCCTGTCCCTAGAAAAAAGGATTATCACAGTGAAAGAAACTGACACTCTTCCTACCTATAGTTTTCTGTCCCTAGAAAAAATGTTTTTTTAAAGCACACTATAGCACAAGGAGAATTTCCCTCACTGTCCTTCCCTGCCCCTAGAAACAAGGATTATCACAGTGAAAGAAACTGACACTCTTCCTACCTATAGTTTTCTGTCCCTAGAAAAAATGTTTTTTTAAAGCACACTATAGCACAAGGAGAATTTCCCTCACTGTCCTTCCCTGCCCCTAGAAACAAGGATTATCACAGTGAAAGAAACTGACACTCTTCCTACCTATAGTTTTCTGTCCCTAGAAAAAATGTTTTTTTAAAGCACACTATAGCACAAGGAGAATTTCCCTCACTGTCCTTCCCTGTCCCTAGAAACAAGGATTATCACAGTGAAAGAAACTGACACTCTTCCTACCTATAGTTTTCTGTCCCTAGAAAAAATGTTTTTTTAAAGCACACTATAGCACAAGGAGAATTTCCCTCACTGTCCTTCCCTGTCCCTAGAAACAAGGATTATCACAGTGAAAGAAACTGACACTCTTCCTACCTATAGTTTTCTGTCCCTAGAAAAAATGTTTTTTTAAAGCACACTATAGCACAAGGAGAATTTCCCTCACTGTCCTTCCCTGTCCCTAGAAACAAGGATTATCACAGTGAAAGAAACTGACACTCTTCCTACCTATAGTTTTCTGTCCCTAGAAAAAATGTTTTTTTAAAGCACACTATAGCACAAGGAGAATTTCCCTCACTGTCCTTCCCTGTCCCTAGAAACAAGGATTATCACAGTGAAAGAAACTGACACTCTTCCTACCTATAGTTTTCTGTCCCTAGAAAAAATGTTTTTTTAAAGCACACTATAGCACAAGGAGAATTTCCCTCACTGTCCTTCCCTGTCCCTAGAAACAAGGATTATCACAGTGAAAGAAACTGACACTCTTCCTACCTATAGTTTTCTGTCCCTAGAAAAAATGTTTTTTTAAAGCACACTATAGCACAAGGAGAATTTCCCTCACTGTCCTTCCCTGTCCCTAGAAACAAGGATTATCACAGTGAAAGAAACTGACACTCTTCCTACCTATAGTTTTCTGTCCCTAGAAAAAATGTTTTTTTAAAGCACACTATAGCACAAGGAGAATTTCCCTCACTGTCCTTCCCTGTCCCTAGAAACAAGGATTATCACAGTGAAAGAAACTGACACTCTTCCTACCTATAGTTTTCTGTCCCTAGAAAAAATGTTTTTTTAAAGCACACTATAGCACAAGGAGAATTTCCCTCACTGTCCTTCCCTGCCCCTAGAAACAAGGATTATCACAGTGAAAGAAACTGACACTCTTCCTACCTATAGTTTTCTGTCCCTAGAAAAAATGTTTTTTTAAAGCACACTATAGCACAAGGAGAATTTCCCTCACTGTCCTTCCCTGTCCTTAGAAACAAGGATTATCACAGTGAAAGAAACTGACACTCTTCCTACCTATAGTTTTCTGTCCCTAGAAAAAATGTTTTTTTAAAGCACACTATAGCACAAGGAGAATTTCCCTCACTGTCCTTCCCTGTCCCTAGAAACAAGGATTATCACAGTGAAAGAAACTGACACTCTTCCTACCTATAGTTTTCTGTCCCTAGAAAAAATGTTTTTTTAAAGCACACTATAGCACAAGGAGAATTTCCCTCACTGTCCTTCCCTGTCCCTAGAAACAAGGATTATCACAGTGAAAGAAACTGACACTCTTCCTACCTATAGTTTTCTGTCCCTAGAAAAAATGTTTTTTTAAAGCACACTATAGCACAAGGAGAATTTCCCTCACTGTCCTTCCCTGTCCCTAGAAACAAGGATTATCACAGTGAAAGAAACTGACACTCTTCCTACCTATAGTTTTCTGTCCCTAGAAAAAATGTTTTTTTAAAGCACACTATAGCACAAGGAGAATTATTTCCCTCACTGTCCTTCCCTGTCCCTAGAAACAAGGATTATCACAGTGAAAGAAACTGACACTCTTCCTACCTATAGTTTTCTGTCCCTAGAAAAAATGTTTTTTTAAAGCACACTATAGCACAAGGAGAATTTCCCTCACTGTCCTTCCCTGTCCCTAGAAACAAGGATTATCACAGTGAAAGAAACTGACACTCTTCCTACCTATAGTTTTCTGTCCCTAGAAAAAATGTTTTTTTAAAGCACACTATAGCACAAGGAGAATTTCCCTCACTGTCCTTCCCTGTCCCTAGAAACAAGGATTATCACAGTGAAAGAAACTGACACTCTTCCTACCTATAGTTTTCTGTCCCTAGAAAAAATGTTTTTTTAAAGCACACTATAGCACAAGGAGAATTTCCCTCACTGTCCTTCCCTGTCCCTAGAAACAAGGATTATCACAGTGAAAGAAACTGACACTCTTCCTACCTATAGTTTTCTGTCCCTAGAAAAAATGTTTTTTTAAAGCACACTATAGCACAAGGAGAATTTCCCTCACTGTCCTTCCCTGTCCCTAGAAACAAGGATTATCACAGTGAAAGAAACTGACACTCTTCCTACCTATAGTTTTCTGTCCCTAGAAAAAATGTTTTTTTAAAGCACACTATAGCACAAGGAGAATTTCCCTCACTGTCCTTCCCTGTCCCTAGAAACAAGGATTATCACAGTGAAAGAAACTGACACTCTTCCTACCTATAGTTTTCTGTCCCTAGAAAAAATGTTTTTTTAAAGCACACTATAGCACAAGGAGAATTTCCCTCACTGTCCTTCCCTGTCCCTAGAAACAAGGATTATCACAGTGAAAGAAACTGACACTCTTCCTACCTATAGTTTTCTGTCCCTAGAAAAAATGTTTTTTTAAAGCACACTATAGCACAAGGAGAATTTCCCTCACTGTCCTTCCCTGTCCCTAGAAACAAGGATTATCACAGTGAAAGAAACTGACACTCTTCCTACCTATAGTTTTCTGTCCCTAGAAAAAATGTTTTTTTAAAGCACACTATAGCACAAGGAGAATTTCCCTCACTGTCCTTCCCTGTCCCTAGAAACAAGGATTCGCACAGTAAAACACACTGACACTCTCCCTACCTATAGTTTTCTGTCCCTAGAAAAAATGTTTTTTTAAAGCACACTATAGCACAAGGAGAATTTCCCTCACTGTCCTTCCCTGTCCCTAGAAACAAGGATTCGCACAGTAAAACACACTGACACTCTCCCTACCTATAGTTTTCTGTCCCTAGAAAAAATGTTTTTTTAAAGCACACTATAGCACAAGGAGAATTTCCCTCACTGTCCTTCACTGTCACTAGAAACAAGGATTCGCACAGTAAAACACACTGACACTCTCCCTACCTATAGTTTTCTGTCCCTAGAAAAAATGTTTTTTTAAAGCACACTATAGCACAAGGAGAATTCCCTCACTGTCCTTCCCTGTCCCTAGAAACAAGGATTCGCAGTAAAACACACTGACACTCTCCCTACCTATCCTTCTCTTTCCCTAAACTAAAGGAATCCAGGTTAAGCAAGAAAAAATAAATGTCACTGTCCCTGCCTATGCTTCTCTTTCCCTGCTCCGGAACACACTACACTAGGCCGCCGTGCTGGCGGCCTTTTATAGTGTGGGGCGTGTACTAAACACCCTCAGCAATAATTGGCCACAGGCATCCTGCCTGTGGCCAATCATTGCTCTCCTCGCTGCCGGCGCTGTGATTGGCCAAGCATGCGGGGTCACAGTGCATGCTTGGCCAATCACAGCGCCTGGATGACACTGCGATGGCGTAGTGCATTGTGGGCCGTTCGCGTCACTCGAATTAGGCGCGAACGGCCCAAATCGTTCGATCTTCGTCGAACGATCGAACAGCCAATGTTCGAGTCGAACGTATGTTCGACTCGAACACCGAGCTCATCCCTAGTAGAGACACAGGGGAATCGTTTCTTAATACTATTCAGAGAGGTAATAACATTTATGAGCCCCAATCCTTTATGAAGATAAGAAGGGTATCGTTAAGGCTGGGTTCACACTATTGCAAATAGGAGGTGGGTTCCCCGCATCCAATTCGCAATAGCAGTCATTTTTGACTTACTCTCTAGGGCTCCGCTGTCTTTTGGTCCATTTCAGGTCCGAATTTAGCCAAAAATTTGGGCTGAAATTGGACCTGAAACAGTGAATGAGGATGCAACGGACCCATGCTGTGAGACGCATGCAAATATAGTCTGAACCCTGACCTTAGACCTAAATACATGCCAATGTATAATGCAGGCATGCAGAAATAACGCAATAATGTAAAAGTGTGTCTAAAAAAGTATTACCAAGTCTATATCCAGGGGTTCCTAAAGTTCAAAACGGAGTATCAGCAGCACCCAACAGGTCTTGATAGAAGAGGGTAACTGTATTGATACAAATGGACATACATCCCAACATGTGGTTCCAATATATACAAAAGTGGTGGTTTTTACTGATTGATAAATTGCATAGGAACCTCCAAGTAGTTATACCTTAAAGAGGATGTAAACCCTGGTGGATTTTACTTCCTCTTTGTTTCCCTGCAAAGGTAAAGCATAATGGACTCCTATGCATCGCCTAGGAGCCCATTATGTTTCACTTACCTGAAACCAAAGCCTGCAATGTCCCTGATTTCCTCGCCTTCTCAAAGCGTCCATCTTTCACCCTCTTCCTTCCGGCTATCGCGGCTCCGGAGCTGTGATCGGCCAGAGCCGCGATGATGTCACTCCCGTGCATGCGCGCGGGAGCCACCAGTCACGGGACGATCACCTTTAGAAACGGCACGATCGCCGTTTCTAAAGGTTTCTAAAGTGCGCCTGTGCCGTTGTCTACGGCGCATGCGCCGTAGACATCGGCACCCGTCTCTTTTGCAAATATCTCCTAAACCGTGGAGGTTTAGGAGATATTTCGAGCACCTACAGGTAAGCCTTAATCTAGGCTTACCTGTTGGTAAAAGTGGTTGTAAAGGGTTTACAACCACTTTAAGTATGTATACCTTTTAAATTCTATTGATACTGGGAGCTGTATATATCTCTCCACAGCTAGCCTCAGCGATGTAGCTCCAGCCCTGAAATCAGGCTCCAGACATATTAACATAACAATAGGATGTCCTAAAATAAAACAGAAATAGGGGGATAGAAGGGAAAAAAATATCAGTATCAACCCTTCCATTATTGCGAAGACCCATAATATTGCTGACTCAGGGATACTGTCTTACCCCAAGATAGTCTGCCTGTAGGATAGTGTGTCCATGTACTGCCAAGGGACAGAGAACATGTGGAGCTTAAGTTTCTAGCTAATTTGTTGACATTCAGCATCTGAGAAGTGAGCTGTCATTTGTGACTAGGGTGCCTTGCCAGAGGATTGAATCCTACTCATTCACATAGGGTGGAGGATAGATATCTGTGGGAACCTTATTTTAAAGGTTCCTTATAGTTTATGATAATCTGGAAAGAATCCCACATTCACTAGGTATCAACATGGGAACAATGTGCCTTGCCAGCAGGTACCCTCTCAATGTTGAATGTTTGTGGCCTTGTATGGTTGTCCCTCCCTTTCCTGGCTAGCTGGACTCCATGCCTGGATAAGGGTGGAAAGGTGGATGAAGCAAGTGTGCCCCCCTAAACTACACCAGACTAAAGGACCTTAACATTGGGTGGGTACCTTACCTCCCCAGCAAAGCACCTTGTTCCCATGTTGATGGGGACAAGGGCCTCATCCCCACATCCCTGGCTTGGTGGTTGTCAATGTCTGTGGGGGGAAGGAACCTGGAATCCCCTTTAGGAAAAGGTGGCCTCCAGATATCTGTCTCTTAACCTACGTTAATGAGTAAGAGTTGAATAGTATATCTTGTTACTCATTAATAAAAATGTAATTTATTAAAAAAGGGCAGAGAAAGAACTGTTATTTTATTGGCATTTTTTTAAATGTAACTTTTGCTGGAGTACATCCTACACAACTTCACATGCAAGTTTAAGGCATCGTAAAAGCATGTTAGTTTAAGAAATTATGTATTTTTTTAAGTTGTTCTTTAACCACTTAACGACCGCCCACTGTAAATATACGTCGGCAGAATGGCACCGACAGGCAGAATCACGTATATCTACGTGACTGCCTTTGTATAGTTGGGGGGTCCGATCGGACCCCCCTTCTTTACAGTGAGTGGTGGTTAACTGATCTGGAGCGATCAGGCATGAGGGGATGGCCGTTCGATTCCGGCCACCCCCTCTCGATCGCTCCCGGCAAATGAGAGAGCTTCCCTGCCTGTGTAATGTTTACACAGGCAGAGGAAGTGATGTCATCTCTCCTGGGGCGCTCACATATACCGAGCGCCGTACAGGAGAAGATGCAGGTTAGTGCACAAAACACTACACTGACACCAGGACACATAGGCACATAAATCGCCCCCCCAGGCCCCCCCAGACACCCCCAGATCACCCCCCAGATCACCCCCCAGCCCCCAGCCACAGTGTCACTGATTGCAGTGACCATTTATTTACTGATCACTGCAATCAGTGACATTTGTGACTGTAAAAGTGTCACCAAAGTTTAGTTTTAGGTCCAGTGTAGCCCCCTAACCCCCCCTAATAAAGGTTTAACCCCTTGATCGCCCCCCAGATAACCCTTTCACCCCCTATCACCACTTTCGCTAAGCGATCATTTTTCTGATCGCCGTCTTAGCGTCGGTGATGCCGATCGGTAGCCAGTAATTTTTTTTAGGTTCGCCGCAGGTTTTTATAGCGTCGAGTACCCCCAAATATTACCTAATAAAGGTTTAACCCCCTTGATCGCCCCCCCAGGTAACCCTTTCACCCCCTAGCACCGCTGTCACTAAGCGATCGTTTTTCTGATCGCTGTTTTATTGTCGGTGATGCCGATCGGTAGCCAGTTTTTTTTAGGTTCGCCGCAGGTTTTTATAGCGTCGGGTACCCCCATATATTACCTAATAAAGGTTTAACCCCCTTGATCGCCCCCCAGGTAACCCTTTCACCCCCTATCACCACTGTCGCTAAGCGATCGTTTTTCTGATCGCTGTCTTATTGTCGGTGATGCAGATCGGTAGCCAGTTATTTTTTTTAGGTTTGCCGCAGGTTTTTATAGTGTCAGGTACCCCAATATATTACCTAATAAAGGTTTAACCCCTTGATCGCCCCCCAGGTAACCCTTTCACCCCCTATCACCACTGTCGCTAAGCGATCGTTTTTCTGATCGCTGTCTTATTGTCGGTGATGCAGATCGGTAGCCAGTAATTTTTTTTAGGTTCGCCGCAGGTTTTTATAGCGTCAGGTACCCCCATAAATGATCTAATAAAGGTTTAACCCCCTTGATCGCCCCCCAGGTAACTCTTTCACCCCCTATCACCACTGTCGCTAAGCAATAATTTTTCTGATCGCTGTCTTATTGTCGGTGATGCAGATCGGTAGCCAGTAATTTTTTTTAGGTTCGCCGCAGGTTTTTATAGCGTCAGGTACCCCCATAAATTATCTAATAAAGGTTTAACCCCCTTGATCGCCCCCCAGGTAACCCTTTTACCCCCTATCACACCTGTCGCTAAGCGATCATTTTTCTGATCGCTGTCTTAGCGTCGGTGATGCAGATCGGTAGCCAGTAATTTTTTTTAGGTTCGCCGCAGGTTTTTATAGCGTCAGGTACCCCCATATATTATCTAATAAAGGTTTTAACCCCCTAATTGCCCCTAGTTAACCCTTTCACCAGTGATCACCATATAAGTGTTACGGGTGACGCTGGTTAGTTAGTTTGCTTTTTATAGTGTCAGGGCACCCGCCGTATATATAACCCAATAAAGGTTTAACCCCCTGATCGCCCGGCGGGTGATATCAATTAGGTTTTAGCATCAGAGAGGGTCTGCGTCACACCCCAGGCAGCGTCAGGTTAGTGCCAGTAATGCCAACACCCACGCGTGAAGCATACACCCCCTTAGTGGTATAGTATCTGATCAGATCAATATCTGATCTGATCAGATCTATACTAGCGTCCCCAGCAGTTTAGGGTTCCCAAAAACGCAGTGTTAGCGGGATCAGCCCAGATACCTGCTAGCACCTGCGTTTTGCCCCTCCGTCCAGCCCAGGCCACCCAAGTGCAGTATCGATTGATCACTGTCACTTACAAAACACAACACACATAACTGCAGCGTTCGCAGAGACAGGCCTGATCCCTGCGACTCCAGTGCTGTAGGAGGTGATTTCACCACCACAGTTAAAAAAAAAAAGCATATATGCCGAAGCATTGGGGCAGCAGGGGCGGAGGAGCGATTTTGCTCCTAATGCCGCGTACATACGGTCGAAATTCCAACGGAGGCTTGCCCGTGGAAAAGTCCGACCATGTGTGTGCGGCATAACTCTTTTGCGGGAGGATGCCCCCATGCTTCGGCATATATAAATGGTGCATGTATGCCCATCATTAGAAGTGGGTGGATGAAGGGCGGTATTCTAATGGTGGGCATACCCACCGATCAATCTCTTTTTTCGTTCAGCCAACTGGCTGCATGAAAAAAAAAGATTACAATACATGTCCAACAAGGACCAGCAACGTACTGGTATGTTCCTGGACTATGAATGTTTCTACCAGAATGATGCCTGCGGGTTTAGGTATCATCTTGTTATCATTCTTTTCAGCCAGCGGCCGGCTTTCATGTAAAAGCAATCCTAGTGGCTAATTAGCCTCTGGACTGCTTTTACAAGCAGTGGGAGGGAATGTCCCCCCCCGGATATAAAAAGCGCCATTGGGAAATTGGGAAAGCATTTTATCACACCGATCTTGGTGTGGTCAGATGCTTTGAGGGCAGAGGAAAGATCTAGGGTCTAGAAGACCCCAGTTTTTTCAAAAAAGAGTACCTGTCACTACCTATTGCTATCATAGGGGATATTTACATTCCCTGAGATAACAATAAAAATGATAAAAAAAAAAAAATATGGAAGGAACAATTTAAAAATAAAATAAAAAAGCAAAATTAATAATAAAAAAAAAAAAGCACCCCTGTCCTGCCCTGCTCTTGCCCAATGGCGAACGCAAGCGTCGGTCTGGTGTCATATGTAAACAGCAATTGCACCATGCATGTGAGGTATCACCGCGAAGGTCAGATCGAGGGCAGTAATTTTAGCAGTAGACCTCCTCTGTAAATTTAACGGGGTAACCTGTAAAGGCTTTTAAAGGCTTTTAAAAATGTATGTAGTTTGTCGCCAATGCGCATTTGTGCGAAATTTTAAAGCATGTCGTGTTTGGTATCTATGTACTCGGCCTAAGATCATCTTTTTTATTTCATCAAACATTTGGGCCATATAGTGTGTTTTAGTGCATTAAAATTTAAAAAAGTGTATTTTTTCCCCAAAAAATGCGTTTAAAAAATCACTGCGCAAATACTGTGTAGAAAAAAAAAATGCAACACCCACCATTTTAATCTGTAGGGCCTTTGCTTTAAAAATATATATAATGTTTGGGGGTTCAACATAATTTTCTTGCAAAAAAAAAATGTTTTCATGTAAACAAAAAGTGTCAAAAAGGGCTTAGTCTTCAAGTGGTTAGAAGAGTGGATGTAAGCTTCCTAATGTTGTGTATAAAATGCCAGAACCGTTCAAAACCCCCCCAAATGACCCCATTTTGGAAAGTAGACACCCCAAGCTATATACTGAGAGGCATGTCGAGTCCATGGAATATTTTATATGTTGACACAAGTTGCGGAAAAAAGACAATTTTTTATTTTTTTTTGCACAAAGTTGTCACTAAATGATATATTGCTCAAACATGCCATGGGTATATGTGGAATTACACCCCAAAATACATTCTGCTGCTTCTCCTGAGTACGGGGATACCACATGTGTGAGACTTTTTGGGAGCCTAGCCGCGTAAGGGTGTAAATTTTTGATTTCACTTCTCACTGCCTATCACAGTTTCGGAGGCCATGGAATGCCCAGATGGCACAAACCCCCCCAAATGACCCCATTTTGGAAAGTAGACACCCCAAGCTATTTGCTGAGAGGTATTGTGAGTATTCTGCAGATCTCGCTTTTTGTCACAAAGTTTTGAAAATTGAAAAAAAAAAATATTTTCTTTCTTCATTTTCAAAAACAAATGAGAGCTGTAAAATACTCACCATGCCTCTCAGCAAATAGCTTGGGGTATCTACTTTCCAAAATGGGGCCATTTGGGGGGGTTTTGTGCTATTTTGGCATTTTATGGCCTTCGAAACTGTGATAGGTAGTGAGGAGTGAAATCAAAAATTTGTGCCTAGAAATCCTGAAGGCGGTGCTTGGTTTTCGGGGTCCCGTACACGGCTAGGCTCCTAAAAAGTCCCACACATGTGGTATCCCCGTACTCAGGAGAAGCAGCAAAATGTATTTTGGGGTGTAATTCCACATATAACCATGGCATGTGTGAGCAATATATCATTTAGTGACAACTTTTTGTATTTTTTTTTTTTTTTTAGTCATTATTCAATCACTTGAGACAAAAAAAAAAATATTCAATGGGCTCAACATGCCTCTCAGCAATTTCCTTGGGATGTCTACTTTCCAAAATGGGGTCATTTGGGGGGGGGGGGTTTGTACTGCCCTGCCATTTTAGCACCTCAAGAAATGAGATAGGCAGTCATAAACTAAAAGCTGTGTAAATTCCAGAAAATGTACCCTAGTTTGTAGACGCTATAACTTTTGCACAAACCAATAAATATACGCTTATTGACATTTTTTTTACTAAAGACATGTGGCTGAATACATTTTGGCCTAAATGTATGACTAAAATTGAGTTTATTCGATTTTTCTTATAACAAAAAGTAGAAAATTTCAAAATTTTCTGTCTATTTCCGTTTATATTGCAAAAAATAAAAATTGCAGAGGCAATCAAATACCATTAAAAGAAAGCTCTATTTGTGGGAAGAAAAGGACGCAAATTTCGTTTGGGTACAACATTGCATGTCCGCACAATTTACAGTTAAAGCAGCGCAGTGCAAAATTCTGAAATCACCTAAGGTCCTCTAGCTACCAAATGGTCCGGGGCTTAAGTGGTTAAGCCACATTAAAAGACCCCCTGCTCATCACTCAGACCAGGTAAAGCCACCAGTTCAAGTATATTTGTTATTTTTTTTGTATCAACTAAATATCATCTCACCTGGCTTATACCCAAAAAGAAAGATGCAAAACACAAAACATCAATACCATCACATACATATACAGTAACCAGCCAATTGCTTTTACTTTAATTGTAAATTAGTTACTACATTTCAAAATAAAACATAAATGTAATCTGGCATTGTGACAAACAGTTGCTGACCTAAACTGTCAGTTCTGCATGTTGCAAGGTTCTTTTTACTTTTTTTAAAGCAAATTGATCACATAAGGGACAGATTGTACGGTTCTGGTTTCTCCGTGAAGCCTGTGGGCTACCACAGGTTCCATATGTGAAGTAATTATGTTCAATAGAGGAAAGAGTAAATGCCATAAAATTGTAACAGAAAGCAAACCTATATTTATACAGTCAGTATTGAGCTGTACAGGAAAATGCAATTGAAGAATAATATGAGCTCCAAAAGCTGAAACGTGTGGACAGTTTGTGAAGGAAAGCACGACCTGTTATCATGAATGAGTATTAAAATTGAGGGCATGCTTTTTGGGATCAGTAAGTGAACTATAAAAAGTCATATAATTTCTTTGACATATTAAGGTGGTTGTAAACCCCAAATTTTGTATTTATTTTTAAAAACACCTGCAAGACAAAGCCATAATGAGCTAGTATGACTAGCATACTAGCTCATTATGCATTACTTACCTTAGATCGAAGTCCCCGAAGCCGTCCTCGTCTCCCCCTCCGGCCGCAGACATCTCTCCACAGATACCCGGAAGGTTACTTCCGGATATCGCCGCTCCGGCGCTGTGATTGGCCGGAGCGGCGAAGACGTCACTCCGTACATGTGCACGGGAGCCGTCAAATCTGGCAACGCCGGATTTGTGAATGGGGATTCTCACTATGAATGCGCCGTTATCTACCGGCAAATATCTCCTAAACCGTGTAGGTTTAGGAGATATTGCAAACACCTACAGGTAAGCCTTAATCTAGGGTGTTAACACCTGAAGTATTCAAGTTCTCATGAAACTGATTAAGCTAAGCTAAAGATTTTTTCCAATAAAGGTCCCCCATATTGTGTTAATAAGACTGAAAGCAGTTTAGGCTGCAATACTAACCTTATAACTAAAGCTGTCCTGCAGTAGCTCTTTTCAGTCACAAGATGTCCTCAGTCTTCTGGGTTGAGTCACACCAACCTAGAAGACTGATGAAAGATTGTGAGCACAGAGCATCATGGTCCTACCCACTGAGCATGGTGCACTGCACTTACAATGTATTGGTCCAGAGACCGGTACTGATGTCATCACATCATGGCCATTCTCTTCATCATTCAGGACAGCTGGGAGAAGACCATTGAACAAAAGAACACAAGGCATCACGTGGCTGACAAAAGAAAACTAAAAAAAGATAAGTAAGCAGTCATCCTGGACATACAACCAAGGGGCTTAGGCTAACTACAAACAGTTCTGCCTTTCACCTTGTTTGCATACTACCACACCCCATCCTGAAGTACTACCGCCCGATATGCATACATACTTAAATTTTAAGGATACAACCTACAATAATCTCATTACCTTTTGGCTAAAACGTTCCTTTCCCTAGGCCACACCAGCACAGTCGATCCCTGGAGACATCTATCAGTCTGCCTCCTAGATCTACTGTAAAGCAGGCCATACAAAGTGCAAATTTCTTTCCTGCAGCCATGGGTTATGCCCTGTACACACGATGGACTTTTTTCATCGGACAAACCGATCGTGTATGGGCCCCATCGGTCTTTTTTCCATCTGTGAGAAAAAATAGAACATGTTTTAAATTTATCCGATGGGAAAAAAAAAAACGATAGCAAATTCCCATCGACTGTGTGGAACTCAATCAGAGAAAAAACCCACGCATGCTCAGAATCAAGTCAACGCATGCTCAGAAGCATTGAACTTTATTTTTCTCGGCTCGTCTGAGTGTTTTACGTCACAGCGTTTGGGACGGTCGGATTTTTGACTGATGGTGTGTAGGCAAGACTGATGGAAAAATCCATCGGATTTGAATCCATAGGAAATCTGATCGTGTGTACAGGGTTTTAGTCCACTAAAAACTGCAAATGGGGAATTTCCAATACTGGGTATAGTTCAGTTCTGGAATATTATCGAATATAATATCTTTTGAGAGGAGAGTATACAAAAGAGTTTTAAAATAGGAAGGGTTAATATTTGAGTTACAAGAAGGATTAGGGTTAGTGGAAGCAATAGGGTTGGGGGGGGGGTCTTGGGTAGAGACTTAGGTAGAGACAAAACTAACTGTTCCAGTCTTTGGGCACCAAATGCTAACATATGGAAACTGATATGTGATAGATGTGGAAAGTATTTTTTTTTACATTTTGTGAAGACTTTATTACTGAGATTTCTGCTCTTGATTGCCTAGGTAACACACACCCGCTGCTTTTTTATTGGATGTTCATTAATAAGTATGCAACAGAAGGTGTTGGAATGCAGATGGAAAGCATACGGGATACCGAGGAAGGGTCCTGGATGGGTACTCTGTTTCACCGACATTTAGGTTGTGGTCCCTTTAGGGGGTGGTTTTGGGTGTACTCAGAAGTTCTCACATGTGCAGGGTGAGATGTTCTGGGACAGTGTAATCATAAAGGAGAGGACTGGTTTACAGTTACCTCCGCATTATTATTTTCCTATTTGGGACCCAGAATTTTGGAGGTTCAGAGAGATATTCGGGTGGGAAAGAACCTCCAGCCCTAATTATGTCTTGTCACGAAAGAGTTAAGCTTACCTGCAGGAAACAGATCTTAAAAAATAGGAAGCTCCTAGTGCAAGTAGGGAGTAGTAGGAGTTTAGAGAGGAGACACCTGTCTGAGCGCTAAAAGTTGATTGGAAGCTGGTAAAAAAAAGTTCAGTCAGAACTGTCCTGCCAGTGGGTAAATCCCCTATGTGATAGATACCTGGTTATGTTTCATTTGTGCAGAAGATAAGTGGAGTTTTTTTGTTTTTTGTTGCTGGTGTTAAGCTATTTACGTTTCCAGCACTATTCACTATTTTGTGTCTGCCTTGAATAAAATTAAGACTTTTTATGTTTATGAGACATGGCTTTGCATGTGATCCCAAAGCACTATCACCGTAGCTATCACCCCTGAGCTTTACAAGTTTAACAAGTACAGAAGGATTCAAGAACTATGGTAGGTATAGCTCACTGTTTGCATAACCAAGATGTGTAATAAGCTAGTGGCTGACACAGCCTATAAAGCCCCGTACACACGGTCGGACTTTTGGCCAACAAACTTCATTTTGAGCAAGTTGGACCAACAATCCGACCGTGTGTACGCTCCATCGGACAAACTTTTTTTGCTTTTTTCTTGTTTTCATCGGACAAAAGTTGGGTCTGCAAACGGACAAACTTTTGCCCAACAAAAGTCCGATGGAGCAAATTTCCGCTCGTGTGTACAGAAAACCATCAGTCTTCTGTCCGATGGACAAAACAACTAATGTTAAAATCAACCAACAATAGCAGAAGTTGACCAAAGGGTGGCGGTAAAGAGCAGAAAAGAGCAGAAAAACCACATGATGTTGCAAAAAGTTTTGGGAAAGTTTGCAGAAAAGTCCGAGCGTGTGTATGCTATGGGTGTTCCCGACCAACTCTGTTCGGACAAAAAAACACGGAAAAGTCCGATGGAAGTCCGACCGTGTGTATGGGGCTTTAGGATCCAACTTTGACTAATGTATTACATTTAGGCGGCCTGACCCTTGAGCTGTACCCAAACCAACTCTTAGCTAACCTTGAAAATGAACCCTTAAAGTGACACTAAACAATATCCTTGTTATCCAAAAAATAATCCAAACACATCCACTACTTAAAGTAGAACTATAGGCAAAACTTTATTCTTTTCATTTTGGATTGAGCAATGGATGGTTATAACCCCTGTCTAATTCGTTTTTTCTCCATCTTTGTCCCATTGTGGAGATTTTCCTTCACTTCCTGTCCCATAGAAAAACAGGAAGTGAGAGGAAATCCCTGCAAATTCAGGGAATTCCTTTGGGACCCCCAGATCACCAGAACTAGTGTCCCCATTAAATTTCCCTCTATTACTTTTCTGGGGACAACTCAAAATTAGCAATTTTCTTTTACTTTTACTTTCAATGATAATGGTAAACAGGAAAAATAGAGAGAATGAATCTCCCTAAGGGTGGCACAGATAGCAATAAAAACTGACATGCATTCTCGTCCCTCTGCACTAAAAAAAAAACGGAAAATTGTATCATACTTACCAGTAATTTTCCTTTCCTGGTGCCTATCCATGGCAGCATACCTGTGACAAGCTCCGCCTTGGCTCCTCCCTCAGGACAAGTGAATATTATAAAAGAGTTGAGTAGCACAGCCCCAGAATTCTCTGTAATATAGAATACCGAGGGTGGGATTGTATGCTGCCATGGATAGGCACCAGGAAAGGAAAATTACTGGTAAGTATGATACAATTTTCCGTTTTCCTGGTGCCTCCATGGCAGCATACCTGTGACAAATAACTAGCTGATATGGGTGGGATGATGCTCAGAGGTTTATTTTAAAGAGATTATTATCATCATTTAGAGGAAGAAGCAAAGGCCGATTTGACCGCCTGTCTGCCAAACTCCACCGATGAGAGTGCTCCTGGGTCTACTCGGTAATGTTTCAGAAACGTATGTTGGAACGACCAAAGTCGCTGCCCTGCAAATTGTTTCAATTGACACATTCACTCTTGCCACCCAAGAGGCAGAAACCGTTCTGGTGGAGTGCGCCCTGACTATCGAAGGGGATCACAGTCCTTTTGCCCTGTACACCTTGTGGATGAGTTTAACGAACCATGAGGCAATCGTTCTTGCTGACGCCTCCTTGCCTTTGTTTATGAACAACCTGATAGTGTCCCTGAAGGATGCTGTAGCCTGCAGATAGCATCTCAAAGTGGAGGCAATGTCCAGCTCGTGAAGAGAACCCGAGTCTTGTTCTGAAAATGTTGGAAGTGCCCAGCGCTCGGACATGTTCGAGGATGATGTGACCTTGGGGCTAAATCCTTGCACCGTTCCGAGTTCTACTTTGTCAGGAAAGAATATGATATGATTATGATCCGCTCCTAAAGCTTGGAGCTCTGAAATCCGTTTGTCAGAAGTTATGGCTATCAAGAAGGATAGCTTCATGGTTAGATTTCAAAGCGATGCTGACTCCGAAGAGGCAAGATGTGGATTGATTAAAGACTCTAGGATGATAGCAAGGTCTCAAGTGGGAAAAGATTGTTTAGTTGGTGGTCGGATCTTTTTTGACAGCTTTGAAAAATTGGATTATTAATGAATTCTCAGCCCATATTTTACTGGTTGCCTCTGAAATTGCCGCTACCTGCACCCTTAGTGTACTTAAGCAAGACCTAGGTCTAAGCCCGCCTGCAAGAGTTTTTAGAATTTGAGAGGATGATGGGAAATCTGGATCGCAGTTTCTGCCAATCATGAAGGCCCTGAATTTGTTCCACACCTTATTGCATATACTGTTTGTGGATGGCTTTCTTGCGCTGAGCAGGGTTTCGATAACTTTGTTGGGACACCCTAGGGATTGGAATCTTTCCCTTTCAGCTGCCAGATGTGAAGATTTAACCTGCGGGAATCTGGATGGGTGTGACATCCCTGTGACAGGAGAAAAGGTATTATTGTAACCTTGACTGAAGGCTTTGTATTTAGGTTCATTGCTGTGGGGAACCAGGGACGTCTTGGCCAGTACGGTAGGACCGCTATCATCGTTGTGGTTTCTACCATAAGCCTCAACAGGAGTTTTTGTTTTGTTTTTTGGAATGAGAGGCCATGGAGAGAAGGCATAGGCCAGATTGCATGCCCAGGGGCTGAGAGAGCATCTACTGCCTCCGCCTGGGGATGAGGAAGTCTCGAGATGAACCTTGAAAACTTGGTATTTAATGCCGTTGCAAATAGGCCCAGCCCGAGGGAACCCCACTGGTCCACTAACCAGTCGAAAACTTTCGGGTGCAGAGACTATTCGTTGAAATCTACGAACCTGCAAGATATGCGGTTGGCCCTTGAGTTGAGAAGACCGGGCAGATAGACTGCCCTTAGGTCTTTTAGATTCCTTTTTGCCCAAAAGAATATGGTTTCACTTCCTTTAGCAGGGACCTGCTGCGCGTCCCTCCCTGTGGGTTTATATAAGACACCGCAGCCCTGTTGTTCATTCGGAGAAGAACTGGTTTGCCTGTAATCTTGAATTCTAGGGCTAGCAATGCAAAAGGTAGGCTGCCCGGACCTCCAGGATATTTGATACCAGGCCTGTTGTATGAAAGGACCATCTTCCTTGCCCTGAGATCTGGTTGCAGTGTGATCCCCACCTGCTTTACTGGCATCTGTAATAATTGTGATCCAGTTGACATGTCCTAATGGATGTGATTTCATAGGCGTGTGTTTCTTCATCCACCAATGTAGACTCCTGAGCATCAGGGTCGTCAGGTGTATGGGTTGGGATAGATACCGTCTGTTCCACAGCCTCAAGAACTTATGCTGGAAATGTCTCAAATGCCAATGAGCCCAAGGGACCCTAGGGATACATGACGACATCCAGCCTATCAGACTCTGACAGTTCGAGTATGCCAGGTAGGATCTCACACTGACTTTCTTCATCTGTTGAACAGTCGATGTCACCTTTTGAGGTGGGAGGGATACTGTACCGTTCTGTTCCACTAACTGGGCTGGAACCTTCACCCAGGGATGAAGGTCATCCAAGTAATGGTATACTCGAGGCTCTAATTCTATTAGAGGGGCTATAATGGCAATTGGGGTCTTCGTAAAGACTCTTGGTGACGTGCAGAGGCCGAATGGGAGACTCCAAAACCTCGGATATTTCTGGAAAGGAGGGAGTGTTGGTATATGCAGGTAAACATCCTGCAAGTCTATTGATAACATCCGATCCCCTGATTGGATTACACGTATAATCGCTCATAGCGACTCCTTTTTAAATTTTTTAGGAAGATATAGCGATTTAGCCTCTTCAGGTCTAACACGGGTCTCCTACCTCTGTTTCTCTTGGGGACTAGAAACAGGGTGGAGTAAAAACAGAAAATCTTTCTGATGGAGACACTGGAACCACTGCTTGCTGTTCCTGCAAGGAGAGAGGAAATCGCTGTAGTGCTTCCATTTTTTTGGGGGAACCTTGACACCCTTGTCGGAGAGAAAAAGTCTTTGGAGGGTTTGTCTAGAAACGACCAGAAGTGACCGTATTTAACTGTGGAGACTACCCACGAATCCCTGCACTTTGTTCCCAGATCTTCAAGAAGTGTTTGAGTCTGGCCCCCACAGGGATTGCTTGGGATGGCCTGGCGTCAAAAGGATTTAGCAGAATCCTGAGGGATAGGCACGAGTCTCTGTCTATGGGTCTTGAGGAAGGTAGACTGCGTGCTTCTCCAATTTTGCCTGCGAATGTCCTGGAGCGCCTGTCTTGGGGTAACAGGCCCGATTTTCCGCCCATGACGCGAGAGATGGCCTTGTCCAATTTCTCCCCAAACAAGGCTTTTCAGTCAAAGGGTATCTTGCACCAATTCTGCTTTGAGGCAATATCTGCTGACCAAGGTTCCAGCCACAAGGCCCGTTTGGCCATAACTGTGTGGAGCATTGACCTTGCGGAGCATCGAATTGAATCGATCGTGGCTTCACCAATAAGATCTACTGAGAGCTTTAGCTCCACTAAGGCCCTGATGATGTCCTCCCCTGGGATATCCTGTTAGATTTCAAACTCTATATCATCTGTCCAGACGCGTAGGGCGTTGGACACTGACGTCAGGGCTATCGCAGGTTTACAAGCGTGGCCCGCCATCTTTTGGGAGATCAAGATCCATCCTTCTGTCTGGTGGAACCTTAAACAAAGTCGAGTCTTCCATGGACAATGTGACGTTCTTTGCCAACCTTACCACAGCTGCATCAACCACTGGAGGGCCCTCCAGCATTGCAGAATCAGCCTCTGAGAGAGGGTATAACTTTCCCAGTCGATTAATGGAGAAACTATCTCTGTCTTTTTCCACTCTTCCTCAATCACATCCCTGATCTCCCCCATGAGAGGGAAAGAGGGTATTCTGGCGTTTGAAAAAGGGGAAGTACGACTTTGACTTCTGTGTCGGTCTCTTCCCAGTCGATCGCTTGTTTTACTGCCTGCACAAAAGGCTGGACCATGGCGAAAGCAAAACCAAAAGGTATCTAGGTCATCAGAGAGACCCCCTGAGATGGCATTCTCTTCCTGATGTTTAGAGGAAGAAGCAGGCGTCCGGCGTGAGATTTCACTTGAGGACGGCCCGGGAATGGATGCCTCAGGCATTTGCTCCTGAGTAGGAGATGCCAGATGTTGCGGCGGCATTGTGGCTACCAATTCCACAAGGGAATTATTTACTGCTTTCTTAAGTAGGTCCGCCACTTGCAGGCTTTCGGACTTTCTGTCCGCTGGGCAAGTTCGAAAGATCACTTTGTCTGGAAGTGGGGTGTCTCCACAGGACTGAAATCCTGGAGATCTCGGCTTCAGGAGCGTTGGGCCACTTTCATACTGAGGCGCTTGAAAAACTGCCAGTAAAACACTGAGCGCCTTTTGAAGCGCTTTTCAGGCGCTTTTGAAGCGCTTTCAATTCATTTCAATGGAGATGGGCGGTTTTTTTCAGTGTACTGCTCCAGTGTGAAAGCATTCATTGATTTTAGTGGAAATAAGTTTTCAGGCGCTTTTTTTTTTTTGCGTGAAAGCGCCTGAAAAGCGCCTCAGCGATGACTTCCTGCCACTTCTATGATCCCGATTCCTGGACAACCTGTCTCTACTGGGACTAGAATCATCATAGTCCTCATTTCGCCTTGAGGTCTTTTTAGACGTCTTCTGGCGTATAGGGCTGAAATACATAAAAGTACCAGCTTCGGTGCACTCTTTTTTTTTTTTAAGATGTGTAAGCTTACCTGGATGTAGGTCCTTACCTCAGAATTAGAGTAGGATCTTTGTATGGGCGGCGAATGGCTCATGCTGAGTGGCTTAGCAAAGGTAGCAGCTAAGAAAGGAACAGGGAACGGTTAACGACCATGTCCTAATCTGGCTAAGAGAAACAAAATCTCTGTGTTTTTTTTTTTTTATATATAAATTATATAAAAGAACATTTTTTTTTTTTTTTTGGGGGGGGGGGGTTTCTCGCACACATGCATATAAATTTTTTTTTCTTTTTTTTAAACAATTTTTCCCCCTTTTTTTTTTTTTTTGAGTTTTACTTGCACACCTGCATATACTATAATTAATTTTAAAAACAATTTCCCCCCCTTTTTTAAAAAAATTATTATACATATATATGTAGCGGGGTATTCCCCTATATTGGGAAGAAACTACATTACCCATAACCCCATTCTTCACATGTTCCACCGCAGAGACTCATGGGAGGGGTTATAAAAGGAGGAGGCGAGGCCGGGCTCGGCCTCTTTGGGACACGAGACTTCACAGACGGATCCTCCTGTGCGGATGTGTCAGAGTGCAAGGCCTGAAGCCTGAGGCCTTGCTCTGCACCAAAGAGCCTTCCCCCCACCTCTGCGAGCCTGGGTGGCATCTGACTTTGTGCGCTACAGCCTTGTCGGATCGGGGGCCCGATCGTTGGAGAGATCGAGTGTGTGTGACACGGCCGGTGGAGGTTTCCCGGACTGGATCCGTAGTCCGGCGGGTGAGAGGGCGTAAGCCCAGCTAAGATACTGTTACTGTATATAGGCCTATAGACTGCCGTGGCCTACAAGTTATTTTCATACCCCTATTGAAGAGCCTTGTCAGAACTGAGCCTGCGGCTTTATTTAACCAAGTTCTATACCCCTTGGATTACAAAGTTATACTCTGTTTAAAGTGCACCACCATTACAGACCTGCCGGTGAAGAAAGAAGGACTAAGTTAAATATTAGAACCAGGCCTGGTGGGGATTCTAGCGTGTTTGATTACTGCGCCATAGGGCACTTAGTTAACGGTTGCCCGTATGGCGCACCTGTAGCGTGTGTTACTATATAGTGTGTTAGAGTGGCAGGACGCTGCCCTTAGGAGTGATTCTCTCGAGCTGTGATTACTGTTACCCCTTTATCCATATTGAAAAAATGAGTAAAACACTTTACCTATTACAATTCATTACTGTGTCCTTGCTTAGTTATTCTATTGCATAGGACATATCATTGATTGTTAGTACTAGCTGTGCCAGAAGGGGGTAGAGCCTATTGCCGGGGGTTGGCGGAGCTGCACTCAGGGCCCAAATCTAATTCTGCGGCCTCCTTAGTTGGAGGTATCGCTACACGTGGGGGCTCGTGAGTCCGGGATGAAATGTGTGTTGACCCTGAGGTTTGGAACGGCTGTGTTTGAACTTTGCTGCCCGGAGGAGGTCCGAGCAGGTCGGCCATGTGATTGGCCAAAGTGCGTCCCTGTGCTCGAAGTCGTGGAAATTTCCCTGAAAAACCGGGAGAGGCCCATGCAGAAAGAGCGGGAAGAGGGAGGAGTCCAGCCGTGTGACGTACTACATGTGGGGACTTTTGCTGCACTGCGCCACGAGGCACCCCATGACTGCGCAATTCGTGGGAGGAGACTGAAGGAAGCCCGCGAAAACGTGCAAGTTGTGGGAGGAGTCTGGCCACGTGTGGAGATACACGTGGAGACTCCGGCGCGAGGTCAGCGCGTGATGGAGCAGCAAGTGGTCGGAGTGAACTCAGGCTCCCCGTGGATGCCGGTACCTTATCCTTTCAAGATGACTGCATTTGCTGCACCCATTACAGACACGGGGATAAGGCTCAGGCCCCGAGGACAGTTGGCTCTGTATTCATGCAGAGACACGGAGGCCCTCGGTGTGATCTGTCCCGGATGCTCGGGACTGGTGGTCCAACTAAAGCCATTCGGGCGATGTGAGGCATGCAAGGAGTTCCTTTTTGAGGTTGAACCACACACGGAAAGGCCCCGGGCCCTACGCCTCAACTGCATCACAGGAACCGCCACTCCGGAGGGAGAGATCAATGCCTTTGCGGAGTTTCCCGTGCGCGCTGATCAGGGCGAAGTGACTGCCCAACCAGAGACTGAGAGAGAAAAATCCGAGGACACTGCTTCGGTCACTACAGACTCCCTGCTCCCTCCTCCGAAGAGGAAAGTCGGCCTGGTACAGGCATCCTATGGTCGTGGTCGAGTTTCACCCCGCCGCTTGCCTGGCCTAGATGGCGCCGGTAGAGAAGAGAGTCCCGGACATCCCAGTTCTTCAGAAGGTCCAGGTGAGCCAGGGGCTGGGACTGTGGTGTTGGTTGGAGGTGTCGGGGGTCCACAGTCGGTGGAGCCCGCAAGGGAGGGTAGCCTTCCGTCTACTAGAGACTACCTTCCCGCCGAGATGTATGACACCTCCGACTTAGAGTCATTGTCAGACTGTGGGGATGACGGAGAGATAGACGAACTGTTTCACCGGAAGGGCTGGGACAGACGCCCACTACCTGTGCTGAGTAAACCGCAGGATTCCCCCATGTCCATAGAAGACAGTACGCTCCGGGTGAAGGCCCCGGAGTTCCCGAGGAAATCTAGTCCTCCGATCAACTTTCCGCATTCAACTACATCACCCGCTCTGATGGTGGGGATGCAGCGTGCTTCGTTGCGGGCACCAAAGACAAAGAAACCCGAGATGGTGAAGGTACCTCGGCACCCGGAGGCCATCGTGCAGCCAGGAGAAGGTGAGCGAGATGTGATGCCGCCTAGCCAGGTTGCAGAGACTTTTCTCCCAGAGAGTCGCCCGTGAATATGGGTGGGAGTACCCCTACTTACCTCGGGACTTATTGTATGAAGTCGAGGTCCTGCGACCAAGGTGGTATGACGAGTTTGTATGGGAAAAGCTTAAAGTACCCCATGCCAGGCGATACCTGTCATGTTCGCTGCCTGTGTCTAAAAAGTTCAAGGACTGCAGAGCTGATTGGAGACTTGGGCGCCATATTCATGCCGATAAGGTGCTCATCTGCAGGAAAGAAGGAGAGGATGTCGAGTATTCGGTGGAAGTGTTTGACGGGCACCTGAAGCCCCTGTTTCTGCCGGATCCAAGGTTCTATTTATAGGAGAAGTGAGCTCCTATCTTGTTGCTGTTGAAACTTTCTGGAAGAGACATTCCCAGACGCCTAGAACTGTGCCCTACTTTTGTTTTGATTTGGGCTTTTCTTTTACTCACTGGAGACTTGGGAGCTGTTGTTTTTTTTCTCCCTTTTCTTCATGTGCCAAAGGCAGAGACTTTTGGGGTAGAGTTAGAGTAGGAAAGCTGGAAGAATGAAGATCTCACCAAGTGTCATTACCGCAGCGCTGTCACCAGGTGGCAGTGTTGTGCAACGGTTGTTTGAAATGTTACACATGCATTACTTACTTATTGGAGTGAGTTGGTCTCTCGGCTGACGGACCCACTCATGCCAAGTTAACACAGAGTGTTAGGATGTGTTTTTTTTTTTGTTTCCCTTCTGCAGGAGATTCGTCGGTCAAGACTACTGAGTATGGGGTGGTTCTTAGACAGTGACGGGAGGGATTGTATATGTGTACATGACAGATGTTTTATACAAAAGTTTTAATGTTTTATAGTTCCCTTCCCCTGGAGCAGGTCTTGGCACACACAGTATCCAAAATTTGAGGGATAGCCTCTGGGGCCCACTTCATGTCACCACTCCTTGGGAGACATGGGTGTGCACCTGACGCTGGGGACCAGCGTCAAATCACAAGGGGGAGTGTGTAGCGGGGTCTTCAAAGTTAGTGGGATACACCTGGGGGTAGAGAGACCCAGGTGTGTAATTATGTCAGGGATTAGACCCCTTTTTGTTATTCGTGGAGGATTGGGTGGTGCAACATTCTCCTTGGCCTGTGGGTGGCGACATACATACAGGCTCGAGGTAGAATCACTACCACAGTGCTACCCTTTTTGTCCCTTCCTGGAGATGGTACGGCTGGGGCGGGGAACCCGCCGTGGTGTCGATGGGAGGAGATAAAAGGGGGAGACGCCCTCGCCACGAGGTCTTTTGGGGGGGGATCATCTCTTCACGCACCCGGGCACCTTAGGCCTGGGTGCGGGCGGTTCAAGGTTCCGGCCTAGGCGCCCTAGGCCTGGCCGGAATGAAGATGGAGTCCATCCCAGGCACCTTCAGCCTGGGGTGAGGTACTATTAAGGAGGCCTGGGACCCGGTGACTCCGACTGGGTCCCGCGAGGGTGAAGTTGCTCCAGGGCGCCCCTTGCGAGGGAACCCGCATCTGAGGTGAGGAGGCTGGGGAGGTCACCCGTCCGAAGACCCGGTGCAGTGTCAACCCGGTGACGGATGGGCCTTCGGTAACTCCCTTGGAGGACATCTTCCCCTGATAGGGGCTACAGCGCAGCGGAGGAGCTTTCATCAAGACTCCTGCAACCCCTGGTCATAGCACAGGGAGTGTAGGGACTAGGAACCTGTACAGTGCCTCGACCTGCTTCCCCATCGTATCATGCCGTTGCATTTGACTGTATGTGGAGATACGCAATAAACCTGAGTTTGGACTAGGAAATGTTCTGGTGATAACCGACCATTTCACCCGGTATGCCCAGGCTTTCCCCACCAAAGATCAGAAGGCCTCCACCGTGGCCAAGGTACTTATGGAGAAGTACTTTGTCCATTATGGGCTGCCACAGAGACTCCATTCAGACCAAGGGAGGGACTTCGAGAGTAAGCTGATCCGGAAGCTCTTGGATTCTTTGGGAATTAAGAAGACTCGAACTACACCTTACCATCCTCAGGGAGATGCTCAGCCGGAAAGGTTCAACCGAACCTTGCTCAACATGTTGGGGACTCTGAAAAGCGAGAAAAAGCAACATTGGAGCAAACACATAGCAGCCATAGTACATGCTTACAACTGCACCATCAGTGATGCTACAGGCTACTCCCCATATTGACTCATGTTTGGGAGAGAAGCGAGACTACCGGTGGACCTGGCTTTTGGCACCTCACTGGACCATTCCTCAGCCACATCCCACAAAGGATATGTGGACAGGCTCAGACACAGCCTGAAAGTAGCCTATGAACAAGCTCAAGCGGCCTCAGATCAAAGGGGAGCTCGGAATAAAATAAATTTCGACTTGAAGGTCCGGGTACAAGACCTACAGCCCGGGGATCGAGTACTGTTGCGCAATCTGGGAGTCCCCGGAAAGCACAAACTTGCAGACAGATGGAGATCTGAACCCTATGTCATCTGCAGGAAGTTGCTGGGCCTACCTGTCTACAAGGTGAAGCCAGAGGGAAAGGTAGGCCCACTGAAGACATGGCATCGAAACCACCTGCTCCAACTTGTGGAGGCAGTTAGAATACCTTCCGTGGGAGACTCCCCTGCACCGGCCTCTATCTTGGATACTCCTAGGCCGAACACTCGGTCACAGACCTCCCGAGCTGAAAATGGAGAAGCCTCCCAACTTAGTGGAGATGAAGAGGGAGAGCTTGATTGGCTGTGGTCTTCCCCAACTCCAGGAACTTCTATCATAGATCTTCCAGTCACCCAAGATACCACAGATGAAACACTGAACCCAGAGGCTACAGAGTTCATCCCCTTTAGTCCTTCAGCAGATTACTGGGAAGATGCCCATGACAGTGGCTCCGAGGAAGAGGAGCCTGTGGCGCCAGAGCCAGAGATTCCAGGAGAGCAAAGAGCTCGAAGAGTCATTCGACCTCCTAAGAAGCTGACCTACCCTCAGATGGGGAACAGTTTGGAAGACTCTGTAGTCACTGCTAGGAGAAATGCTGAGATTCCGGATCCCTCCACTGTCCATTTGGTGGAGGGCAACCCCAGCTCACTCTCTGGCACAGTTAGGCAGGCCACCTATGATAATGTGACCTGTGGGCAAGGGAATTCAACCCCTCAGTTATGGTGGGAATCCCCTATCCCAACATCGTTTTCAGAATTGTCCAGTGTTATATATAGTTGTTGTTAAAATTTATCTTTGGGGACCAAAGAGTTTAAGTGGGGGGAGTGTGTAGCGGGGTATTCCCCTATATTGGGAAGAAACTACATTACCCATAACCCCATTCTTCACATGTTCCACCGCAGAGACTCATGGGAGGGGTTATAAAAGGAGGAGGCGAGGCCGGGCTCGGCCTCTTTGGGACACGAGACTTCACAGACGGATCCTCCTGTGCGGATGTGTCGGAGTGCAAGGCCTGAAGCCTGCGGCCTTGCTCTGCACCAAAGAGCTTTCCACCCCCCTCTGCGAGCCTGGGTGGCATCTGACTTTGTGCGCTACAGCCTTGTCGGATCGGGGGCCTGATCGTTGGAGTGATCGAGTGTGTGTGACACGGCCGGTGGAGGTTTCCCGGACTGGATCCGTAGTCCGGCGGGTGAGAGGGCGTAAGCCCAGCTAAGATACTGTTACTGTATATAGGCCTATAGACTGCCGTGGCCTACAAGTTATTTTCATACCCCTATTGAAGAGCCTTGTCAGAACTGAGCCTGCGGCTTTATTTAACCAAGTTCTATACCCCTTGGATTACAAAGTTATACTCTGTTTAAAGTGCACCACCATTACAGACCTGCCGGTGAAGAAAGAAGGACTAAGTTAAATATTAGAACCAGGCCTGGTGGGGATTCTAGCGTGTTTAATTACTGCGCCATAGGGCACTTAGTTAACGGTCGCCCGTATGGCGCACCTGTAGCGTGTGTTACTATATAGTGTGTTAGAGTGGCAGGACGCTGCCCTTAGGAGTGATTCTCTCGAGCTGTGATTACTGTTACCCCTTTATCCATATTGAAAAAATGAGTAAAACACTTTACCTATTACAATTCATTACTGTGTCCTTGCTTAGTTATTCTATTGCATAGGACATATCATTGATTGTTAGTACTAGCTGTGCCAGAAGGGGGTAGAGCCTATTGCCGGGGGTTGGCGGAGCTGCACTCAGGGCCCAAATCTAATTCTGCGGCCTCCTTAGTTGGAGGTATCGCTACATATATATATATACATATATATTTTTACTTACCTGAAACGACAGGTATTCTTCCCTGGAGCTTTCTGTTAAGTAGATCTCAAGCAGCCAGGGAGATAAATGGGACCAGGTGGATAGAGGAAAACGCCTCTGCCCTGTAATTTAGGGTTAAGGGCAAGAAAACAAAATTTTTCCCTAACCTAAGATGGCCGCAGAGGCTTCCGCGCTTACCGCGCATGCGCGAACCGGCGGCTCTAGGACCCGGGCGTCGGCGTATGCGCAGAACGCGGCAAAAGACGCCGTAAATAAAAAGGCTGGGGGTGAGCGCGCGCGATCCCTAAGGGGGGCGAGGAGGTGATAGAGGGCAAGGGGGAGACAGGGGGCATAAAGGAAATGGGAAACTCTAAGAAAACAGCCAGAAAGAAAAAGCTAAAAGGAAGGAAAAAAGGGAAGAAAAAAAAGAAATGCAGAAATAGCTGCTGTCTCTGTTGCCATGTGTGAGCTAATGCCTGGAAGATGTGCTGCAGGTATAGCTCTTAGTTAAGAGACAAACTGCTTGTCCCAAAAGATCCTACAGAAGGGACTCCCAACCTTATAAGCGCGTTTAGCTGCCCAAGAGAAGGGACCGCGTCCGGGAGAGGCTTGAACCCGGACGGAAGCTGCCGAATGCAGAAGGTAAGGACGTTCGACCAGAATTCACTGCCATGAGGTATGAGGAAAAAAAGGAGAATGCTGGGGCTGTGCTAATCAACTCTTTTATAATATTCACTTGTCCTGAGGGAGGAGCCAAGGCGGAGCTTGTCACAGGTATGCTGCCATGGAGGCACCAGGAAAAAAAGTTTTCAGTTTCATTATACTTTAACTACTTATGGACCGCCACACGACGATGTACGTTGACAGAATGGCACAGACAGGCACAAGGGCGTACAGGTACGTCCCCTTTAAGAACCTGTCCGTGGGTCGCACGCGCACCGCCGGAGGCGCTCTCGCAACCCGGTCTGAAGCTCCATGACCATGCCCGTGTGACCCGCGGACCCGATCGCCGCCGGTGTCCTGCGATCGGGTCACAGAGCTGAAGAACGGGGAGAGGTAAGTGTAAACAAACCTTTATTGTTCTTCCTAGTTGCAGTGTCACTGATCGTCTGTTCCCTGTCATAGGGAACGACGATCAGTGATGTCACGCACCAAGCCACGCCCCCCTTCAGTTAGAATCACTCATTAGGTCACACTTAACCCCTACAGCGCCACCTAGAGGTTAAACCCTTCACTGCAAGTGTCATTTTCACAGTAATCAGTGCATTTTTATAGCACTGATCGCTGTAAAAATGACAATGGTCCCAAAAATGTAACAAAAGTGTCCGATGTGTTCGCCATAATGTGGCAGTCATGATAAAAATCGCTGATCGTCGCCATTACTAGTAAAAAAAAAAAAAATTATAAAAATGCCATAAGACTACCCCCTATTTTGTAGATACTATAACTTTTGCGCAAACCAATCAATAAACGCTTATTGCGATTTTTTTTACCAAAAATATGTAGAAGAACACGTATCGTCCTAAACTGTTTAAAGCGCAAAAAATAAAAACCACAGAGGTGATCAAATACCACCAAAAGAAAGCTCTATTTGTGGGAAAAAAAGGACGTCAATTTTGTTTGGGAGCCACATCGCACGACCGTGCAATTGTCAGTTAAAGCTACGCAGTGCCAAATCGCAAAAAGGGGCCTGGTCTTTAACCAGCCAAAATGGGCCGGGGCTTAAGTGGTTAATGCTACCGTAACCACTTTTTCATGATACAGTTTTTTACTGCTACCTTGTAACATCCCCTATGAGTTCCGGAACTTCTCCTTTTCCTTATCACTTCTGTTTGTAGGGAATAGGGATGAGCCGAACGCCCCCCTGTTCGGTTCGCACCAGAACCTGCGAACAGACAGAATGTTCGCGTGAACTTTAGAACCCTATTAAATACAATGGACTCGAACGTTCGAAATCTAAAGTGCTAATTATAAAGGATAATATGCAAGTTATTGTCCTAAAAAGTGTTTGGGGACCCCGGTCCTGCCCCAGGGGACATGTATCAATGCAAAAAAAAGTTTTAAAAACGCAGTTTTTTTCGGGAGCAGTTCCCCATCAGGTCTGCCCCCTCATATGTCAGACCCCGTCTACGTCATTGGCCTGAGCGGACCTGATGGGAAACTTCCTTCACTGTGTAATACATGAATAGACCCGCCCCTTCTCACGTTCCGCATCTGGTCCGCTTAGCCTTACACCTAGTCATTGGCTGAGCAGGCCTGATGGGGAACTTTAGAAAGGGCGGGTCTATACATTTAATAGACTGCGGAGGAAGTTCCCCATCAGGTCCGCTCAGGCTCAGCCAATGACGGACAGCGCTAAACATCGGATCGCCGCGGGACACTGAATTTCATCGCTGGAATGTTTTTCTTTTTTTTTTTTAATAAAGGACTTTTCCAAGGTGTTTGTGTGGTTTTTTTTTGTTTGTTTTTTACACTTTCTTCATGAAATGGTAGGGGTAGAATGTACCCCTTACCAATTCACATAGGGGGGCCGGGATCTGGTGGTCCCCTTTGTTATAGGGGTCTTCCAGATTCCGATAAGCCCCCCGCCCGCAGACCCCCACAACCACCGGGCAAGGGTTGTGGGGATGAGGCCCTTGTCCCCATCAACATGAGGACATCCTCCACATGTTGAGGGCATGTGGCCTGGTACGGTTCAGGAGGGGGGGGCGCTCTCTCGTCCCCCCCTCTTTTCCTGTGGCCTGCCAGGTTGCGTGCTCGGATAAGGGTCTGGTATGGATTTTTGGGGGGACTCCACGCCATTTTTTTTTAAATTTGGGGTGGAGTTCCCCTTAAAATCCATGCCAGACCTGAAGGGCCTGGTATGGATATTTGGGGGGAACCGCACGCATTTTTTTTAAAATTTGCGGCGGGGTTTCCCTAAATATCTATACCAGACCTGAAGGGTCTGGTAATTGAATTTGGGGGGACCCCCACGCTTTTTTTTTTATCAATGACTTTTCTATGGATTGCCGGGAGCCGACAATTGATTAATAGCCGCGAGTGAGTTTTAAATTACTTTTTTTCCTTCAGAAATGACATTTTGTGCAGGGACAGTTCTAAGCACGGGAAACAAGCGCGACTTTACATGCATACTATACACCCACACTAGGTACGAAATTTAAAGGAATATTTCACTTTTATTGTTTCACTTTAAGCATTATTAAAATCACTGCTCCCAAAAAAACGGCCGTTTTTAAAACTTCTTTTTGCATTGATACATGTCCCCTGGGGCAGGACCCAGGTCCCCAAACACTTTTTATGACAATAACTTGCATATAAGCCTTTATAGCTAGCACTTTAGATTTCTCCCATTGACTTTTCGAATTTGCCGCGAACACCCCAAATTGTTCGCTGTTCGGTGAACGGGCGAACAGGCAATGTTCGAGTCGAACATGAGTTTGACTCGAACTTGAAGCTCATCCCTAGTAGGGAACAAGCAGTGCGCATTAGTTGTGGTCATGTGCACGGATCTATGCACACTACAAATCGCATAGCCTATAGTTCCTAGTTTATCTCAGGAGCAAGCAAGAGATTAGCTATGTTCATACATACAGTAGGACTATAGGACTATAGAGAACAAATGCAGTTACCCCCTAACAGGAAGTCAGGTCACAGCAGTTAAACAATTAGTTGAAGTTTTGGAGGAGGCTGAGAGCAAAAGAAAGTACTTTTCTAAGTTAGGAATGCATACTAGAGTCTAGCTTCACTTTAACACTGAACTTTAACCCTAAATTTTAATCTATCTCTTAACCTTTTAAACCTAACCATAGCCTTGTCTTTATCCCTAGTCTACCTCCCAAACCTTAGCCCCAAAAATATTAGAGTTAAGCCTATCAGCACCACAAGATCAAAATACTTCACAGAAAAAGAATTATTAAACCAAATGTTGTTTATTTTCATGCAAACACCCTAAATTTAAAAAAGTGCAAATTTTAACATAATACCATATTTAAATAAATAATGAATTTATCTGCTTTAATTTGTTATTAAATTATATGCCTAAATTAGACAGTTATCAAACACCTTTGCCTATTCTACATTTATTATATCAGTCTGCAGTACTTTGTAATGATCTCCCTCTTGTGGACAGTGTAAGTACTTCAAAATGATGGTTTGAGAAAAATACAGTTGTAAATCCAAATAAACAAAATGTGTATTTACTAAATGCATTTTAATTTAGAGGCAAACAGACACACTAGATTGTTTTGTTTTTGTATTTCCCCCTAATATGGCTGGATCAGTATCACAATATCTAGTATTGTGAATATATGAAATTATTCTCATCAATATTTTGGCTGAATAAGCAATCCATCATCAGGATAAAATCTACAGTGATCATCATTTAGTCTGTATTCCATACACAGTAACATATATAATGCAGCAGTTTTTTCTTTTTATTTATATCGTGTTCTTTTTATTAATATTTTTTCCTAACATAAAAAAAGTAAAATTGCTGTCAGACGATTCCTTAACATTGTAAGTAGCAAAGGAAGTAAAGGGAAAAATATGTTCAGCACAACATATGAAAGAATATGTCAGCATTAATTACTAAGTGTAGTAACCACAATTGTAACTACAAAGAAGTGAATCATTAAATTGCATAGCCTATAATAACAGAATGACAGTTCCACTCTACATTGTAATATCATATTCATTAATATATAAAACATTATGACAAACATTGATTATGATTTATTGTATACACTGTACTAAGCTGAGTATTTATTAACATTAGATATACAGTATTAGAGGAGTAGGTGTTAAAGGGAGCCCCCCTTTACTCCTCCATAGTAGCATGACCTCTATTAGAAAAAATGAGTTTTAAGTTTGAAAAGGATTAACAAATTCATCCAATTCTGGGAGAATTGCAGGATAACATCTAAAAGAAAAAAGAAATGCTATTTCTATCAAGTAAAATACAGATTTTTTTAATAGTGCCTAAATATTATGCCAGAAGCTTTTCAGCATAGTACATTCCTATAATTGATGAAGTGCCCATTGTTAGAGGCATTAAACTTGTTGACGATGTTTTTGTGACCAGCAAAAAATACTTGCAAAGGAGGGAGAAGCTTCTATGGGGGGGGGGGGGGGGGTAGAGGGGAGTTGGTGAAGTTGGAATTGAGCTTTAAATATTCAACATCCTCTGCACAAAAGCCTTAAAGTGAACCTGCTGGGATAAGAATATAGAGAATAATGCTACTGACTTATTTTTGAACGTGCATGTTCTGGGACTTCCAATCTTATCCTTTACTTACTGCTTGATGAGTCATTGGCTTGGAGCAAGTATGTCTATGTGAGGTGTCAGGATACTAGATTTGGTTGCACATTCTTCTTCCAGGGCAATGGTTCAGTGTCCATAGACATTAGTGTATTGCAGCATGACTGGTAATGCACATGCATGAACTGGCCTATGTAGTTCCCGACCCTGCCTGTGAAGTGGCACATCTGTGCACTGTATACCACCTACTACAGCAATAGTGACATTTACAATTAAAAAAATGGTGTTTAAAGTTGATGTCCAGGTTTACTTTCACTTTAAATAGTTAATTTGGGCCAAGCTGGCCCACACAAACTTTTTTCTTCACTAACATGTGTACCCACTGAGCGTGCTGTATAAACTGTAACAAAACAGCATCGGCCTGAGCAGAGCTCAGCCATTCATAGGCAGCTTTGAACACTATCAATGAATACAAAGCTTCCTCTGGCCGAGTTATTCCTACAAAGTTGCCTATGAATGGCTCAGAGGCGATGTTTGTTTCCGGGTATGGGACAGGAGGGTCTTGTCTCACACCTGGAACACAGTGCTGTATACTATATGTAGCTAAGGCTACATACAGTTTATTCAACACCCAGTGGGCACATATGTTAGTGAAGGAAATAGTTTGGTTGGGCAAACTTGGCCCAAACAAACTATTCAAAGTGAAAGTAAATCTGGACATCAGCTTTAAAATTGCAAACAAACTAACAGTTCTAGGCTACTTTTCTTCATCTATAATGGGGGACCCCATGCAAAAAAGAAAAACAACATGAGGTTCCCCCTGATTTCTACCAGGCCCCATGCAAAAATCAACAAAAACAAGTATGAGTATCCCCTCCAAAACTCATGCCAGACCCTTTTCTGAGCATGCAGCTTGGCAAGTCAGGAAAGGGAGGGGGATGAGTGTGTGCTCTTCCTCCTGAACCATACCAGGTCACATGCCCTCAACATGGGGGGGCACCTTACCCCTATTCATTTACAAAAAAAGGTAAAATCTAAAAACACAGAGACAGTTTTTGACAAGTCCTTTATTAGAAAGATAAAGTCATGATGTACATCCATCCACCATGAAAGAGATATTAATATATACTACTTTGGTTACTTAAAGGGGCGTCATCATCCCTCTCCATTTGAAATCAGGACTTTCTAGGTGTATTTCGTAGTTGTCCCCGACCCCCTTTCCTTTTATACACGTATTCACACTTTTCTTGTATAAATGTGATTTTTAATAATGTTCAAGAAGATTTTTATTAGGGGGCGTTCCACGATTTATAACTCAGTGCTTTTTGTGGGTACCAAGATACCACTTTCTCAGGTGCTGTAAAACTATATATCGCAAATTAATATTTATTTTAACACAGAATTTATTATATCCTTAACCATTCATTAATTTAAATACATTTATTTTCAATTTTTGAACATAGGATTTAAGGCCTAGGGAACATCAAGTGCACCAAACCTCCCCCTTGGGAGGAGAACCTTATAGAAATAAAAAAAAAGGGGTGGGGGCGGGAGATGGATAGGGAAAATAATTACTATAGGAATGCCTATATCAAACACACAAACACATGCACAGGAGGAATTGTACTTTCTATAAATATCTATAAATTATTACATACCCTAAAGGGTTCACACAAAACCCCTGCAAACGGTAGAAGAAAAGAAAAAAGGGAAATCCGTACTCCTCACTTTTAAGTATGGTGGTGATCAAACTTGGGATACTGACAGTGTTGCCAACCATCAATATTTTTAAGGGCAGCGAGTAAAATATGGTCACTTTTCTCCTGCCAGTAAATGCCAGTGACAGGAAAAGGTTGCCAATTAAAAATACTGTATGGCTGTGACACTCGGCTCCGTCCGGAGCCAGCCAAGACCATCCAAGTGCCTGCTACAGTGTGTTCATGCAGCACTGTAGCATATGATCTTACAGTGATTATCTGTGCATATATTCAACATAAAATGTCAAGTATTCTCAAACATAGAATAAAGTTCATAAAATAAGTCTACTTCATGGAATAAATGAACATAAAATCTTCACTCGATTTCATGCAGTGCTCAGTGTGCTGTGTGATTTTTTCCCACACAAATACTGTAGCTACTGACTTTTAATATTAGGACACTTACCTGTCCAGGGTTCCCGCAATGTCGGCACCCCAGCCAATTTTTCAGATCACTGTCGGGTGCTGCCGCTGCCATTCCTAGTAAGGGAAACAGGCAGTGAAGCCTTTCAGCTTCACAGCCGATCCCCTACTGTGCATGCACGAAGAGCGCTGCACTTTTTAATTGGCCTGGCAGCGGAGGAAAGGAACTGAACTTCCGAGGGACGGCATCGTCTCCAGAAGTGGGGAAAGGGTACTTGTAAAAAACAGGTACCTGTTCCCTCCTCCCCCCTCAAAGGTGCCAAATGTGTCACTGGAGAGGGGGGAAGGAGACAGATAAGTGGAAGTTCCACTTTTGGGTGGAACTCTGCTTTAAATATGTGCTTAAAAAGGTGCTCTATGTTCCACTTCCTTCAGCGGGCAAACTCACCAATACACATAGCTTCTCTATATTTAGATCAGCATATAGAGCTCAAGATTTCTATTAAGGTGGTCCTCAATTACTTTTTTCCAGCTCCCTCCAATCTGATGATCAGCTCCATTCACATCTCCAAATTTTAGTATGCAAAAAAAAAAAGAAAAAAAAAACACACCCAATAGTGTAATACCATACACACAATTATATTTATTAAAACACAAAGCCCCTCACAAACTCAGAAGGATAAATATTATATCTCAAAGGGTCAAGGAGTGGCCTAAACAGTGTGTGCGCAAGCTGTCAGAGAAGTCAAGTTTGAATGAAAACCCTGTCTGCTAGCACCGCCTTGATCTATGTATTAGCTGGCAATTCCATATGTTGAGGGCAGTGGAGATCCAGCAACTTTTTAAATATGCTATTTACCTTTCTGAGTTTGTGAGTGGCTTTATGTTTTAATAAATATAACTGTGTGCATGGCATTACACTATTGGGTGTTTTTTTTAGCATACTAAAATTTGGAGCTTTGAATTGAGCTAGTCATCGGATTGGAGGGGGATGGAAGAAATTAACTTATAACCACCTTAACCTCTTCCCGACCCACTCACAGACATACCGCGAGCAGGTGGTACAGCCGTACGTCACCGTGTAGTTCCTGGTTTGGCGGCACATTTGCACGCACCCCCTTCTAACCCATGCTGTGATTGCACATAGTACAAGTTTGTCAGTAGGTTTTAACCAATAATTTAGGACTGAAACCTGCTGATCGGCTGTGGCCAAATACAAAACAAAATTCTGTTCTGACCAACACACAAAACTTTGTGCCAAGACAGTTATGTGTCTGTTTCTTCTCCCTGAAATCAACTCTGAGTTCAAGGAGAAAAAGCAGACAGATCTGTTAGTAAGAACAGCACACATTACACTTGTTAGGCACACAGTTAACCCCTTGATTTCCCCTTGATGTTAACCTCTTAACAGCCAATACCATCAATACAGTGTATAGTATTATCACTGATCATTGTACTAGTGTCATTAGAGATGTCAGTGTCAGTTAGTAAGTTAGCATCCCTCCCAGCCAGTGTAAGTTAGCACTAGATTTCCCACCACACTATCACAGTCACACTATGAGGTTGATTTACTAAATCAACCTCATAGGTTGATTTAGTAACTGCAAGTGCAGTTGCTCTAGATCTGATAGGGAAGCTCTGAAATGAGGAGAAGCTCTGCTGATTTCTATAATCTAATCACATGCAAGCAAAAATGCTGTTTTTTATTTTCCTTGCATGTGAGGTGTTTTATAAGAGAAAGTAGAAATATTGTTCCCCCATAGTATCAATACATTCTATATTTTTTGAGATAGGAAAAACAGCCCACAAAATACTAGAGTACTTACTAAATACCAGACAAATAGCTCATATCTTGCATCACTACATACATTGCTCCATCTGTGGCTGAGTAAGATGTCTCCATTTTTATATCCCCAAAAAGAATCTTACAGGGCTACATCCCACAGTGCACCAACCTTCTATTAATATAAATGGCAGACTAAGAGCCAACATTCCACTCCATTAATTCAGAGAACAGACATAATTAATATATGGGCCTATTATATGTACCATAAACCCCCTTCATGTGATGTCACTTCCTCCCTCTTCAGGGCGGAAGCAGTCATCACCAAGCCAGGGAGCACATGCCCTACGTCATTATTTTCACCCTCTCCTCCCAAAATCACTTACACCCCACCAAAGGTGGAAGCCACCACACATGGTAGCCAAGAGGGCTGTACCAACAGTCAAGCCTCAGGATCTACGGCTTGGACTGCCACCATCACCAGGCACAATAATTCAGTTACCACTGGTGAGCAGCCATCCCCACCAAACAGCCATCACTCTAGGCAAAAGTGCCATCTTGGAAGCTGGTTAATACAGTCTAGTGCCCAAAACCTGATTACAGCCACAGCTACACCAGATGAAACACTAAATCATACACTAACTCAAATAAAACAGCCAACCAATACAATTGCAAAGGACTCTCAAAAATAACTATTAAAAAAATATATCCATACATAGATAAACCCAATGGCAAAAAGTCCAAACGATTCTCCTTCCTAGGTCCCAATAAAACTGGACCAATTAAACAAACCCCACTGGGCCAATTATTCCATGTTACATAACATAACATACAATAAACACCATTTAATAATATTAGTAATGATCTTGGACATATATCAGAGGCAGATATTAATGAAATCTAGGACTAACTTCAGAAGAAAGGGTT
This sequence comes from Rana muscosa, assembly GCA_029206835.1. Classification (NCBI taxonomy): domain Eukaryota; kingdom Metazoa; phylum Chordata; class Amphibia; order Anura; family Ranidae; genus Rana; species Rana muscosa. Next base: position 161,359,449 of record CM055120.1, read on the forward strand.
TGAAGGTAAGGACCCCATTCTGTCCTGAGGGTGTGATAGCCTTAAAGTGGTAGTTTACCTTTTCAGAAAATCTGTAAAGGTGACCTAACACTGCTCCCCCCACAGCCCCCCCAATACTCACCTGAGCCCCCTCCAGATCCACGATGTGCATGAGAGCCTCGGCTATCTCTCTCCCTCTCTTCATTAGCTGAGACAGCAGAGGGAGCCAGATTTTCTATAAAGATGAACTTAAACTTTAAGCTTGTAAATCCATTTAGTTGGTCCCAATTTCCTCCTCTCTTACTCTTTTTTACTACCTTGAAAACAAACTAAATTGATCACTGACATGCCATAATTATGATAAAGACCCACAAGTTGGGCTATAGAAGTAGTGATTTTTCTATTCTCAGTATAATATATATGGTCGTGGATACTTTGAAAGAACACTTTTTTAGTTTTTTAGACTTAAAAAGCCTTACACATGTAGGTCATCAAATACACTTCACTTCCCATTAAGTAGAAAAATTCTCTCTGTTTTAAGGATCCACTGACAATATCTACACTTTCCAAAGTGTGATGTGCCCTGTTTGGGTAGCATCCACATTGTCTTTCTCAGTTGATAATGGCTACTAACTAATTTGTCCTTAATATAACTTGATCTTGTATAGGTGATTTGGGGTGTCTTTCCTTTGTATTTACCTATTATTTCATCATTGGCTAACAGATATCAAGTATGTGCCATAGAAGAAAACGGTTAGGGCGCATGCGCGGCGCGATGCAGGACGGACGCTGCTGAGCAGAGCTCCGTCTGACCAGGTCTGCTAGGCAGGATTTCCGGGGCTATTCCAGCACACAATTCAGCCCAGAGTCACTCAGCACCCCTGTGAGACACCCAGGTACATGCCATCAGGCAAAAAAGGACGGGTAACCCGCTCACAACACTCGCTCACCAACTTTCTGTTGGAGACTGAGCGCTCCTGCACAGCAAGAAAGATGACCCAAAATGGCGCCGGCTCACACGCGGCCCCGAGCAGCTCCATGCAGGCTCAGACAGCAAATCCTCCAAACAGTGAGTACAATCCTCCCCTGACAAAAGCTGACCTAGATGCCAGCCTCACAGCCATTTATGAAAAGCTGGTGGGGAAGCTGGAGTCTGAAATACATAAATCCACCAGTGCTCTATCACAGGAGATAGCCAGCATAGGAGGAAGAACTGACATTTTGGAGGCTAAGCATGACGAGCTTTCCTTGGCTCACAATGACCTGAGAAAGGATTTTGAATCACTTGCAGACAGCTTTTCCTTTATGCAAGCTCACGTAGAAGATTTAGACAACAGGAACAGGAGACACAATGTAAGGCTGCGTGGTGTCCCTGAAATGATCACTGATCTTAACCAGACCATCACTAAACTGTTTCATAACCTTGTCCCAGACAAGCCCCTGACTGCCTTTGCATGCGACAGAGTACATAGAGCTCTGAGGCCCAAACCAACTCCTGATAAACCCCCTCGTGACATAATCATCTGTATGAAAGACTTTGTCACTAAGGAAGACATCATGAGAGCGGCTAGAAACACTCAGAATATAGACCTAGATGGAATCAGGATCCAGATCTACCCGGACATCTCTCCTGCGACTCTGGATAGACGCCGCAGGATGAAGGAGGTTACCAGTATCTTACAATCTGCCGGTATTAAGTACAGATGGGGATTCCCCTTCAAGTTGTCTATTATGTACAATGGCACCACGTATTCTGTCTATAATGTTATAGAAGGGAAGGATCTGCTGGTCAAGCTGGGCCTCTTGGATCAGGCCCCTCAACGCCGATTCCCTACCACACCTAGATCATCACCCATTTGGTCCACCCCTAGGCGCTCACAAAGGGATCAGAGAAACCAAAGGGACCAAAGAAGATGGAACCCTCCCTCCCCAGATCATCATGCATGATCCTGCAAGTTCTATTCTCATAAACTGACCACACTATTCTTTTGAGATTTTGAGTCATTGCTCGCTGAATCTTATTTCCACTCCGTTTTTTTTTTTTTTTTTTATCACTACAAATGCATGCTCTCATGACATGAGGTGCAGTCCTAGGTCACTATCTTTTTGTTCCCCCACCTTTCGAACCTCTACCTCTGGATCCACATTAACGAGCACTACTATATATATATTCAGCTGTATCTCCCCCATAGAGAATAGGGGGTCACCCAAATCTCACTATGCCCCTGGTAGAGACGTGCCTAAGTATTGGTACCCCTTACTCTCAACAAATTGTTATTGAACAGGTCAACTACAAATCTCTCCCACGGCTGAAACAACACCCACTGGATTTATCCTGAAGATTTCATAATTGCTTCGGAAATTTCTGAGTAGCAAGTTCCAACCCTTCTCAGACTACTAAATTGATCAATATTCTATAAACTGACCACACTAAACCTTCACAATTTTACCCCCCTTTTTTTTTTTTTTTTTGCAATGTTCACACTGCAATTCTCCTTCCCCAACATACCACCTGCCCTAACTGGAGCTCATCCAAATATAACCAAAGACTTCCTGGGTTGTTGTACTGTTAAAAAAAAAAAAAATTTGTCATGTTTGTATCCTTGGCAGGACGAACACTCCCAGTTGAACCTGATCTTGCTATATGATCTCCACTCAATAACAAATCCTCTGGTCTCACGTGAGACCTTTCTCCTACTCCTTTTTTTTTTTTTTTTTTTTTTTTTTTTTTGTTATTCGGTTAATTTTTTACTGCTGCCCCTCAATTTTTCATGTTTTGTACCTTTTGTGATAACTACCATTTCTCACCATGTACCCTACACTGTGTTTTTTCAATGTTTTAAATTGCCTGGCGAGTCCGCCGTCGCTGGATTGTTCCCCGCTCTGCCTCCGTGGTTTGCTCCCTCATCTCATTGAGGTGGGGGGGCGCACCTCGTTGGTAGAATTAGGACAGATTTGTCCTCTACATATGGTTTTTGGGCCAGGTGGCTCCTTGTCTCCTGGCCCCCAGTTTCTTCTCGTTTATTTTTCATTTACTTTTGCCCTTTTGGCCTCTAGAATGTTCAGAAATGTTAATGGAAGACCACAATTGACCTTTCTCTATAATTGCAATAAGTTGATCATATTTTTAGTTGCTATAAGATATATGACGAAACTTCTATATTCACACTCTATCAAAATACATGTCTGGCATTATACAACTTTTCTACATAATTTCCCCCTCCCTGTTATACTTGAACTTCTTGGGAGTGCTCATTATTTGACGGAGCTTGTGATATCTTATAGCTTTAACTATAACTTTCCTAACAAAACTCTCTCTCTTTTACAACTATGGGTATTAGAATAATCTCCCACAACGTCCAGGGGTTTAATTCTCCCAATAAACGCAAAAAAGCATTCAAACATTACAAAAGATTGGGAGCTGACATCATTTTAATACAAGAGACCCATTTTGCCCAAGCCAACCACCCACAATATTTCGATAAAACATTTAGTCAACATTATTATACTACCTTTTCAAACAAAACCAGGGGGGTCGCCATCTTTATCAAAAACTCAATTATTTTTGAAGTCCAAAATATCTACAAAGATAAAGATAGCCGCTTCATTATTCTGAAGGGCACAATTAACAGGCGCTCAATTACATTAGTGTCAGTTTACGCCCCTAACGAGTCACACTCATCCTTTTTCAAAAATTTCTTCTCCATATTAGACCAACACACTTCGCCCCACATGATTGTAGGAGGCGATTTCAACTTAGCCGCCCACCCCTCTTTAGACAGAAGTAACACAACCCCATCCTCTAAAGCCTTCTCCAAAACTATAAATCACTCTCTGAATAATCTTCAATTAATTGACACATGGAGATCACACCATATAGGGATTAAGGCATTCACACATTACTCTCATCCTCACGATTGTTATGCGCGCCTTGACTACATTTTTAGCACCCCTATTCTCTTAGCAAACTCCTCTTCAGCCCAGATCCACCCTTGCCCTTGGTCAGACCATAATATGACCGCATTTGAGACCTCCCACATAGGAATGGCCCCAACTACCTTTAAATGGCGCATTAACGACTCTCTACTCACAGACCCCGCTACCTTTCAATTAATAAATTCCCATATTGAAAATTACTTCAAAGAAAATATAACAAATGAGACACCCCCCACATCCATATGGGCTGCCCACAAAGCTGTTCTCAGGGGCCATCTTATAAACATTGCTGTGGCTAGAAATAAAGCTAAAATTGCAGACATTAAATGTCTCACTAAAGAATTAAATGACTTATATAACAAGATGAGTCACTCAGTCTCCCCAGAGCTAACTAATCTAATCCAAATCAAGCGTCAAGCATTGAATACATTATTATCCGATGACACTGAAAAATCTCTACGCTTTTCAAAAGCCAGATTCTTGCTATTCAGCAATTCTTCCTCAGCAATGTTTGCTAAAAAACTCAAGCAAGACTCTAATCCTACACATGTCTACAAGTTGCGTAATTCGAATGGTAATTTCGTAACTCACCCCCAGGATGTGCTCCAAATATTCACAAACTTTTATAAAGACCTACTTTCAGGCCCGCAAACAATTCCCAACCCCTCCTCTCTAAGGTGGCTAGACAACCTCCCACTCCCTAAACTTAGCGATCATCAGACCTCCTCCCTTAATATACCCTGCACAGATGAGGAAATTTTGAACATAATCAAATCACTTAAGACATCCACAGCCCCAGGTCCAGACGGTTTTTCATCTTCATACTATAAAAAATGTGCCCCTCTTCTGGTACCTAATCTCACTAGACTATTCAATCATATTCTAAATGGAGGCCAATTCCCTGACGAGATGTTGATGGCTAACCTCTCCCTAATCCCAAAACCACATAAAGATCACTCCCTTCCTCAAAACTTTCGCCCCATATCTGTCCTCAATAATGATATTAAGCTTTTTGGTAAATTACTAGCCAACAGACTAGCTTCTGTTGTCACTTCCTTAGTACACACTGACCAGTCGGGCTTTATCCCAGGACGTCAAATTACGGATAACATCAGACTAGTATCCAACGTTATACAAGACGCTAATCTTCACTCCCGCCCAATCTGTCTTTTAAGCCTTGATATACACAAGGCTTTCGACAGCGTCAGCTGGTCATACATCAATCACCTCCTTCCTAAACTTGGCCTCTCAGAAAAATTCATACACGGCTTTAATGCCCTTTATCACTCCCCAAAGACTAGAATTAGAATTCCAGGTAGCAACTCCGAATTTTTCCCCATAAATAGAGGTACTAGACAGGGCTGTCCACTTTCCCCCCTCCTGTTCGCCCTGGCAATGGAGCCCCTTGCCATAGCTATCAGACAAAATATTAACATTAAAGGATATCAGAAAAACGTTACTCAATTTAAAATTAGCCTATATGCTGACGACGCTCTATTATTTCTGACCGATCCAATTACCTCCATTCCCAACTTATTAGATGAACTCAACTCCTTCCATGCAATCTCTGGCCTATCTATAAACACCAACAAAAGCTCTGCTCTACCTATTAACTACCCCCCAAACATGCTAAGCACACTCCAAAATAATTTTAACTTCATCTGGCCATCCAACTCAATCAAATACTTGGGAGTCTATATTACCCCCACCCACACATCTCTTTATAAAGCCAATTACATTCCTCTCTTCTCCCACATAAATTCACTACTTAAATCATGGTCCAATCATCATATCTCCTTCTTAGGCAGAATCTGTGCGTTCAAAATGTCGATCCTCCCCAAGCTTCTTTACTATTTCAGAGCGCTCCCCATTAATGTCCCCAAATCCAGAATAACATCCCTTCAAAGGGAAATTAATAAATTTATCTGGAACAATAAAAAACCCAGGTGTAGTTATGCGCTTATGCATAACCCACAAAACAAAGGCGGCATGGGCCTCCCAAATCTCTGGCACTATTATTTAGCAGCCAGACTCTCACATATGGCCCAATGGCATTCCCCCACTACACACATTCCATGGTTAATCTTCGAATCTTCTTCCATCTCCCCTTTATCATTAAAAGGCATTTTATGGTCCCCTATAACTCAATACCGCTCTCTTCTTAAGGAAAACATGATTATCGCCCACTCTTTGCAACTATGGAATAAAGTCAAAGACTATTACGCCTTGTCCTCAACTACCCCCCCTTTGGCCAACTTCCTGGGAGATCCCAGATTTACCCCCGCGTTCCCAAACTACAATCTCTTTCACCACTGGATTCAACTTAAATTAACCACTCTTAGATCACTAGTGTCCAACCTAAAATTCCCAACCTTCGCATCCCTACAATCTAGTCACAAATTCCCTGACTCTGAACTCCCCCAATATCTCCAAATCCAAAACTTTTTTGCCACTCACTACTCCCTTTCCATCGACACCCCATGCACCACTTTTGAGCGCATCTGCACTTCCTCTTACAGAGATAAGGGTGTCATCTCACAAATGTACAATTCCTTAAACGATCTACACCAGCCCGAGAAAACAGGCCCTATGTTACGTTGGGAAGCTGACTTGAGCTGCTCCCTCCCCATACAAACCTGGTTAAAGATGATAGACAACCTCCGCAAAAGCAATCGCGCTGCAGCCTTTAGGGAATCCCCCCTTAAACTCTTTATTAGATGGTATATGACCCCTGCCAAGATCCATTCATTTTATCCCTCAGTCTCCAATACCTGCTTTAGAGGCTGCCCTGATGAAGGGAACTATCTCCACATCTTCTGGAGCTGTAAACTCCTTGAACCTATATGGCAAGCAGTAGTAAACACTTTAGAACCCACACTCAAAAAAAAAATCCACCTCTCACCGCAAATCTGCATTCTTTACGCTGAGGTTTCGGATATCCCCTTACCTTGTACTAGACTACTTCATTCACTGATAAGCTCCGTTCAATGGATGATCGCCCTAAACTGGAAAACACACAACCTTCCTTGGTCCCAGGTCTTAGCCAGAATGGAGGCTCTTAGATTATCTGAAAGGATCCACCATACTCTCTTAGATAGCATACACACATACAATGGAAAATGGATGTATTGGTCTCCAACTTAACAGAACATACAGCTATAACATACTATTGAGCGTACTACTATGGGTCCTTTTTTTTTTTTTTTTTTTTTTTTTCTTTCTCCCACACCACCCCACCTTCACACCCAAATGTTATCTTATCCCTATGGTTGATACTGATTGCATATGGATATAACCTTTGTTGCCATTCTCATGTACAATCTTTTGTAAACCCAAACACTACCGTACTTTGTATATCACTTTATACTGAAGTTTGTCATTTTACTGTCTTCCAAATAAAACTTTTGTAAACGAGAAGAAAACGGTTAAAAGAGTACCTGCGTTCTAAATATTTCAGAAAAGGGGCATATAATTGAGGCTAATATGGTACCGTACAAAGGCTTCATACACACAATGTAAGTATTAAATACATAGTATTTATTACAACAATTAATTTCTTATGAAATCATGCATATATAAAAGACGACAGTTTGTGTCACCAAGGACACTTAGTTGCCCTAAATAGTCTGAACACACAGATGTAGTGACAATAAAGGGCTGACACTCTCAATTGGTCACAAAACATATGTATATACTTCACTCGACATGTTTTGTGTGAATATTTCTGCTTCTTCAGGATATATTTGTATACTGAAGAGCAATCATAGACATTTCAATTTCTATAGAGAAAGAAAAATAAACAATTCTAACCATAACAAAGTAAGAGTCAATATACAAGCTTGGCTACAGGGTCCACACAAAGTCTTAACCAGGTCTTGTGTTACGTACTGTCTGGGAGAGCCTGACGAGTAGAGGGAGCACTCTCGTACAACCCCGGTTCAGGAAATCAGGCAGACAGGCAGGAATAATCAGGGTCAAGGCAAGCCAAAGGTCAAGACTGGAGATAGCAGCGTGGTCAGAAAGCCGAGTCAAATACTGGATCAGATACAGGTACAGGATCAGAGCACAGGGTAAAGCTGCAGATCAGACAGCACTGCACTAGTGCAGCTGCTGTCCTTATAAAGGCCATTTGGCGCCTGTTAGCGCTAAGGTTTCCGCACATTTGCATAGGCATTAGCCTATGCCCAGCAAGACGGGCACCTGGAAATGCATGTCTGCGCATGTCATGTCCCTGACAACGTGATCAAATGTGTGCAACCACCAGGTACATGTCTACCCCGGCGAACGTGGGGACACTGCTCTTTAGTATACAAATATCTCCTGAAGAAGCAGACATATTCCCACGAAACATGTCAAGTGAAGGATATACATATGTTTTGTGACCAATTGAGAGTGTCCACCCTTTATTGTCACTACAGTACATCTGTGTGTTCAGACTATTTAGAGCAACTAAGTGTCCTTGGTGACACAAACTGTCGTCTTTTATATCTGCATGTTTTTATAAGAAATGAATTGTTGTAATAAATACTATATATTTTATACTTACATTGTGTGTATGAAGCCTTTGTATGGTACCATGAACATCCATACTAGCCTCAATTATATGCCCCTTTTCTGATTGGCTAACAGATACCAATATTCACCCAGAATCTTATGAATTATCTCCTGATGTCTTGAATATTTTGTGATAAGCCTTGACTTGTCATTGTCCTTACTCCTTGAAGAGATCATAATTGGATCCCTGGAGTGTGAATCTTGGTATACTTTTTTCCAAAGATTTCTTACCATAACTTCTTGGGGTTAATTTGTCTTGTAACTCTTTTGTCTTACATTTGAAATCATTTTTATTGAAACAATTGCTAAGTATTGACTGGTATTGGCCCCTTTTGCAGGGGTTTGTAATAATTAATAATTTTTTAGGGTATGTAATAATTAATACATTTTTATAGAACATACAATTTTCCCCTGCTCATGTGTTTAATATGGGTACATGTCTTTGCAAAAATCTGTATATTTTTTTCCAGTTTTATGGCTTCAATAAACATTTGTATTTTAGTGATCATGTGTAAATTGTGTATGAGTGGGCACCTAGAAATTACTGATTTCTGGCAAATTGTACTTATACATCTAAAATCAATCACATAATCAAATAATTATTCATGATTAATGATTAATCATGATGCCCAATGACCTGCTGAAGGGAACCTTCCCCCCCCCCTCACCAATGCATATCATGCTCTGTAGCGTCACTCCCAGGACATGATGTAAACAGGAGGGGTCTCCCAGATGACCAAAGCTTAAGCACATCCTTACTAGTTTCTCTCTTATAAATATGTAGGCAGTTTACATATTTTTTCTGCTTGAGTTTATCTAGTAGATGTGGAGTGGTTTAATTAGCACTGAAACCCTAAACTATTTGAGATTATTTTGAGTGGACACATATTTAGAATGAACCTGTGTGCAAATAAATATTTGAAAAGGGATGTGAATACTGTTACTCTATAGTATGTAATTAACATTTTGTAATTTATCTTTCGTACACCTACAGTATGTGGTATGTTAAACAGATTAGTGCTTTTCATATCATTCATTTGTTTTTTCAAAAATAATTTCTGGAAAAATTGTTATATCATGGGCAGCTGCAAGATTTTGAGTTCCTATTTATTGAATGTGCCTAAATGTATCCTTAATTATCCATTTTAGCTACAAAAAGTATTACTAGGCTGGGGTCATTATAAAGCTCTTAAAGTATTTTTTTTTTCATTTTTTACTTTTGCTAGTTTACCAAACCCAAATTCAATTATGCTTTCTGGAATTTTTGTATTTTTAATGATAATTTTAAGAGAAACTCACACCGGTACTTCTTTGTTTCTGTGAAAAGTAACATAAACAGTCAATTACTTTATGTGCAAAAAATAGTAGTCCATCTCATTTATTTACATAATGTAATTACATATTTTGACAGAACAGATGAGAAAAAGAAGCACTGAATCTACTTCCCGGGGAATAGTCACACTAACCTATCAATAATCAGAGCTAATTATTTTTTGAACTGTAATTTTTCTTTTCTCTGTACTGTCTCCAAATACATGATAAATGTGCTGGTTCTGTAACCAAAGTTCCTTTTTTGTGGGCTAAAACACAATTGTTTATCCTAATATATTGACATTCATGAAGCCAACTTGTCTTTTGCTTGCGACAGATGTGAAAATAAATAGATATTAAGCTGTCACTCAATGAAATTACAAACTCCAGAGAACATTTCCTAGACTTTCTGTTCACTTTGATGGACACAGGTGTTTAAGTGTGATGAAATACTGCTTGGATTCGGAGAGAAAAAAATGCCAGATCCCAGAACCCCCTGTTTTTTTAAAAGCAGCATAACATTTGACTTCCTCCATGTCGTATGCCATAAGTGCAACATTTTCATCAATCCCCAGAGGTTATTGCTGCATTTTGCCTAGCTCCCAGAGCAGGGCAAAGGTTACTCCCTGTGGTTTTCTACACAAATCTGTAGCGGATAATAGAACGCCTTCCAGTTTTTAAATTATTCACAAGACACTTCAAGCGAGTCATCTGTCACTAACAAACAACATTAACACAATTAAAAATTAATGGTCATCTGATAGCCTAGAAAGTCTGGCACTTGCCTTTATTTGATGGGATTCTCATGAAAGCTATCTCACCGGCTTAACGCTGTCGACCATGTCTTGCCTTCCTGGGAGAATTCTTCTCTGTTTCACATTATGGTTTGTCTGTCAAAACACTATAAAATTAGGATCTTTTACATCATTGTGATTTAAACAGCTATTATAACTGATAGAGAGATTGACAGTTGAAAGACATTTCCCGAAAGATTCCGGAAGGCATATCAATGCAAAAGTTCATAAAGCCAATATCTTCAGACCATAGCATCTTCCTTCAACTTTGTTCTCTAATATACTGACAGTGATTTGACTCAAAACATTATTTTCACACAAAATCAAATCTATTTTCATTTAAACTGCAAGAACTTGTTGGGTTATTCAAATAATTGTGCTAATTTGTTTAACAATGAAACAAAGGAACAGCAGAGTGTATTTAAATCCAAACTCTTTAACCAACTGTGTAGTCGCACACGCACCTGTAATGTCAAAGACTTGAATACTTTTTTATATGTCCTGCTTTCAACTATAACACGCAACCAAATAGCTATTGCTTCCTGTCCTAAGGTGGCAACGCTTACTCAGTTCAGCTGCAGAGTTGTCATTCATCTCGTTGTGCTCCCAATTTCAATAAAAAACAGCCATGTCAAAGTACAGTGCAATGACACAATCTGCTATAGTCAACACAATAAAATTGTGGTGTTCAACTGCTACTGAAGCATGCACACATTTATATGAGATTTATAGAAAGAGTTTATATTATGTGAACAATACAGGGAGAGAAAACATGTATAAAGTTAAAGGAAAACTGTATTTTTGTAACAAAAAGAAAAATAATGCAATTCAGATTTGCTTTAGTTTTATTTAAAAAAAATGATTCTTTTGTAAGGACTAAGGCTTCATGCGAGTCAGAGTATTGTAAACGCTGTTTCTCCTGACCCGGGGAAAATCAGTGTTAAAAACTGACCTAAGCTGCATTTTTTCAAACCAGTTTTGCTGAGTTTGGCAAAGTTTAGCAGAATTTGGTGTTTGGGATTTATTTATTTAATTGGTCAGAAATTTAATTTATTCTGGCCATTGAAATGAATAAACTCTGAAGTGCTAATCGTGCCTTTAAGAGCATTTGGCATTTTTTATGCCCAAAAGCTTCCCTCCTGAACGTGATTCTTCTGCACTCAGGAGAGGAGCTTTGACTGCCTTTAAAATCTGCTGCTCCTAAACTCTGGTAAAAGCCTATTTGTGCATGGACACACAGGCTTTTATTAAATTGAGTTTGGCAAAGTTGAGTAGTTTTATTGAGTATTGAGTTGGCGTTTGGCAAAAAAAGCCAAAGATTTCCTAAAAGTGAGTATAGGAGCAGCAGTGTACATGAGGCTTTAGTTCAAATTTAACTCAAAACTAATTGTTGAAATATGGTTGCTAGGGTCAGCTTTTATATTTCCCATTCAGAAGTAAACTGCTGTTGGTTTTGATTGAAAACATGAGTCTTAAGCTAGGTTTTCACAGAGAGAAACATCATGCAAAGCCAAAATATCTGATATTTTGCTGTTCTTCAGATAACTTGAAATCACCATATAGACTGATATTTCCAGTCGACAAAAGTGATTTTTTACTGAGCATGTTTGAGTTTGGAACTTGTCAACTTTATTGCAAAATAACATTTCAAGAATTTAGCCAATATTTTTACAAAAAGGATGTCTGAAGCCTTATGCCCCATACACACGATCATTTTTCATGCCATTTTTTAAACCAACGTTTTTCTTGACGTTTTTTTTCATGTTTCCTCTCAAGCCTGTCTTGCGTACACGCGATCATTAAAAAAAAACGCTCAAGCAAAGCGCAGTGACGTACAGCACATGCGACGGCACTATAAAGGGGAAGTTCCGTTCGAATGGCGCCACCCTTCATGTTAGTAAAGTTTGTTGAGCGACGATTCGCGCTTTTCAGCCTCGTGCTTTTCAGTCCGTTACTGTGTGATGAATGTGCTATCTCCATTACGAACGCTAGTTTTACCAGAACGAGCGCTCCCGTCTCATACTTGATTCTGAGCATGAGCGTTTTTTTTCATGTCGTCAAAGCATACACACTATCGTTTTTCACGTCGTTAAAAAAAACGACATGAAAAACGACGTGAAAAAATAGAGCATGTTCGAAATTTTTAATGGCCGTTTTTCACGTCGTTAAAAATGCTCTGGAGCATACACACGATCGGTTTTAATGCCCATTTTTTAAAATGGCATTTTTAACGGCATGAAAAACGATCGTGTGTATGGGGCATTAGGCTCCAAGTATTGAAAACCTGCATTGCCACCCACTCAACATAGTGGAACGTGTCTTCTTCTGGGTCATCAACGGTTTCCAGATTTAGCTGTTCCTGATGTAGGAAACTTGTTTCCAAGATACATTATACCAATATTTCTACAGGGAATGACTAATTAAATATTTGCATCCTTAAGAATGGGTATTTAAAGAAGTTTATAATCACATTTTTAATATAAAATGTTTTATTGTTTCTATTTAAAGAGACTCTATTACACTCAAGGGAAAGTATCAGGTTCTGTTGTAAAAAAAACTGAAGCCACTAATAGTCACCTTTCCATTTGCTCAATCTCAACTTTGGGGGAGATTTACTAAATTTGGGGCTCACAGAATCTGGTGCAGCTGTGCATAGTAACCAATTAGCTTCTAGGCTTTATTGTCAAAGTTTAAGTCAACAAGCTGAAGTCTGAAGCTGACTGGCTACTATGCATAGCTGCACCAGGTTCAGTGTGCACCAGTCTGCCGTATGCAAGATGACGGCAGCAGTGTGGCTCTATTAGCCTGACTGGGCATCATATGATGTCCAGCAGGATAAGCCACTCACGCACGCCCACAAGGGTGCGCAGTATGGCGTTCGGTAGTGCGCTCTGACACACTGCATCTCCAATCTAGGTAAAGAGCCTATGACGTAGGCTCTTTACTATGTGATAAGCTGTGTCCCATCACAGCTGGTCAAATTGTAACCAGGAAGTGCTGTTTATCGGCTTTTCCTCAAATTAGCACATTGATTCTCAGTGCAGACCTATTAACCACTTCAACCCCAGAAGAATTTACCCCCTTCCTTACCAGAGCACTTTTTGCATTTCGGCACTACATTGCTTTAACTGACAATTGCGCGGTCGTGCGACGTTGCACCCAAACAAAAATGATGTCCTTTTTTTCCCACAATTAGAGCTTTCTTTTGGTAGTATTTGATCACCTCACCTCTGTGTTTTGTAAAAAACACAATGGGGGTTATTTACGAAAGGAACATCCACTTTGCACTACAAGTGCAAACTACAAGTGCAAAGTGCACTTGAAATTGCACTGAAAGTGCACTTGGAAGTGCGGTCATTGTAGATCCGAGGGGGACATGCAAGGAAAATAAAAACAGCATTTTAGCTTGCACATGATTGGATGATAAAATCAGCAGAGCTTCCCCTCATTTCAGATCTACCCATCAGATTTACAGCGACTGCATTTCCAAGTGCACTTTCAGTGCAATTTCAAGTGCACTTTGCACTTGTAGTGCAAAGTAGACATGTGCATTCGTTTTCGTCCGAATGCATTTTCGTCCGAATTTCAGCTATTTTCGTTATCGTTTTAACAAACGAAAACGAAAGCACAGAATCCGAAAACCGAAAGATCCGACATAAACAAATGCTTTATTTTTGTTTTCGTTGCTACAACAGTTCGATATAGATAGGAGATTCGACGTGACGCTGACAATAACAATCTGTGTCTATCGAACCTGTGGTCGAATGTGCCTAACCTTAACTCTATTAGTTCAAGATTATTCTACATAGGAGAGAAAAGATTTGACATTATAGAGAGAAAAGATTTGACATAGGAGAGAAAGATTCGACATAGGAGAGAAAAGATTCGACATAGGAGAGAAAAGATTCGACATAGGAGAGAAAAGATTTGTTATTATAGAGAGAAAAGATTCGACATAGAGAGAAAAGATCACTGCTGGAATTGGGTGGGGGAAGTAAAATAAAAATAAAGTTGATGATGAATGTTATTGGCTGATTGTAACCAAAGAGGAGGAGCAGTAAAATAGCTAGAATGACGAAGATTCGACAAAGCATCGAAAGTTAGAAGATTCGACGGTGCAGCAAAACTGTACGACGCTGCAATCGTACATTTCCGGTCAAATGCATCCGCCCATAAGCTATAGAAGAATTCTAATGTTGGTTGACTAGTAATAGTAATGAATAAATATAATTATTACTAGTCATACAACATTAGAATTCTTCTATAGCTTGTGGGCGGAACATTTGACCGGAAATGTATGATTGCAGCGTCGTACAGTTTCACTGCTCCGTCGAATCTTCTTTGAACATTCGACAGACACCATAAGCCTTCAATGACAGATTTGACCTTAATTAATTCAGATTTTCGGACGAATGCAATTTCTAACGAAAAATGAAATAAATAAAAAACGAATTTCGGGAGTAACTAAATAAATTTATTTTTCGGACGAAAACGAAATTCCGAAACAAAATATTTCAGTGTGCACATGTCTAGTGCAAAGTGGATTTGCCTTTCGTAAATAACCCCCAATATCTTTAACTTTTTGCTATAATAAATATCCCACATTTTTATTTTTAGTTTTTTTCCTCAGTTTAGGCCGATATGTATTAGTATACATATTTTTGGTAAACAAAAATCGCAATAAGGTTTGCGCAAAAGTTATAGCGTCTACAAAATAGGGGATACTTTTATGGCATTTTTATTATTATTATTTTTTTTACTAGTAATCGGCGATCTGCGATTTCTATTGGGACTGCGACATTGTGGCGGACACGTCGGACACTTTTGACACTATTTTGCGACCATTGTCATTTTTTACAGCGATCAGTGCTATAAAAAATGCACTGATTACTGTGTAAATGACACTGGCAGGGAAGGGGTTAAACACTAGGGGACGATGAAGGGGTTAAGTGTGTCCTAGGGAGTGATTCTAACTGTAGGGGGGCTGGGCTACAAGTGACACGACAGCGATCACTGCTCCCAATGTCACTAGGCAGAACAGGGAAATGCCTTGTTTACATACGCATCTCCCTGTTCTGCCTTTCCGTGAGACGATCGCAGGCACCCGGTGGACACCGAGTCTGCGGGACCCCTGAGCACGCTCACGGAGCGCGCGGCGGGGTGCACGTGTGCCCCTGGCGGTGCTCGCGCGGCCGCAGGGCAGCAAATTAAAAGCAACATACAGGTACGCTGCTTTGCGCAGCCGTGTCATTCTGCCAACGTATATGTACAGGCGGCAGTTGGTAAGTGGTTAAGGATGCCCAATAGAGCCCGCCAGGGATGCAAACTCATGCCTACCAGGGATGCCAACCCATGCCCACCAGGGATGCCAACCCATGCCCACCAGGGATGCCAATCAGTGCCCATAAAGGATGCTAATTAGTGGCCATTAGGGATGCCAATCAGTTCCCATCAGTAATGCCTGTCAGTGCAGCCTCATCAGTGCTCATCAGTGAAGGAGAAAACATACTTATTTACAACATTTTATAACAGAAATGAAGAAAAACATATTTTTTTCAAAATTGTCAGTCTTTTTTATTTATTTGGAAAAACATAAAAAACACTGTTGTGATAAAATACCACCAAAATAAAGCTCTATTTGTGGGGGGGGGTTATAAGATTTTTGTTTGGGTACAGTGTTGCATGACAGCGCAATTGTCATTCAAAGTGCGACAGCGCTGAAAGCTGAAAATTGGCCTGGGCAGTAAGGGGGTGAAAGTTCCCAGTATTAAAGTGGTTAAATTGCCACCACCAGTTTTCACTGTGTAGCTGCCCATCTCTTCCCAGCAGTTTTTCAGGAGAAAGGCATTTAAACCTTGCATAACTCTCCTATAACCTAACCTCCTAACACTGCCATAGTAGAATACTTGCAGTGCTATGAGTAAGCATCTATCTTTGATGTGAAACGCGTCAGCTATCCACCCCTGCATGTCAGTTTTCTGTTTTTGTCTGTTTTTGGACTTTTGAATCTACGGATTAACTTTGGATTTTAATTTTGGAATTTTGAAAATAAATCGTTTATACAGAGTGCGGCAGTCCAGGGCTCTTTTCTTTCCCATAGAATACTTGCAATAAAGGATTTTTTTTAAAAATCAAGTAATATTTAAATATGATGATGGAAATAGGTTTAAAATGATATTTTAAATCTGGTTTAAGAATTATTTTCCTTTACACGTTGCCTTTAATTTTAGACTTTTTTTCCCCAAACCATTACTAAAAAACATGATCTCAGTGAAGCAAATGCAATCAAAAGCAAAGCCAAAGCTTTGGTCATTAATGCCAAAAATTAAATGGATAATTAGTAGTGTTGTACAGCAAGATCCTATCTTCCCTGTGTGATGAACAGCAAGGCACCTGGCTGTCTGCCCATTTGAGGTAGCCTGCAGCACCCCCTCATCTTTTTAAACAATGTCTCTCCTTTCTAATTTATGCGTACTTGCCATATGAAAGCAAGTCATATAAGCTGCTTTTCTGTCTCTTAGCAGGCTGTTCAAATTCAGAAGAATCTGCTGGAGTCTGCCTTTATGATTCATTGACTCAGAATTCCTGTTGAGTTTACATCATGTCTGCTGTGCCCCGCACAGTTTTGTATCCATTATAAGTTGGGTCCAGCAAACAAGACACCAAAAGCTCTGAATCTATATGTGAATCGCTTTCTTTTGCTTTGCAACAAAAGATTTGCACTTTGCATTCGTGAATTTCTTACCGATGACAAATGATAGAAACCACTCTAAGTTAAATAATAAAAAGTATTGTGAAATGACTTTAATGAACAGTTCAATAACTCATTTGCTGAGCCTATAAAGAAAAATCTGACTTGTCAAGCGACTAAGAAAGATGTTGCAGTGTTTTTGTGTTAAATAATTTAATTCATTATCTTTAAGACAATGGTAAAGGTTGTCCTGAACCAGAAAATCGTTACACATGCTAGCAAATAAACTATTATGGCTGAGTTAGATTTAATTTACTTTTAGCAAAATTGAATGACACAGAACCTGGAGAATGGAGAGACCTCCACGACAAAGGGGGGGGGGATGCTGTGTACCATAAAAACAGGCTTCAGCAGTGTCCTTGATAATAGTGAAAAAAATGTGACAACTATAAATATGAACAAGCAGGAAACACAGCCTTAACCACTTCCCTACTGTGCACGAAAACCCCCTTCCTGCCCAAGCCATTTTTCAGCTTTCAGCGCTGTTACACTTTGAATGACAATTGCGCGGTCGTGCGACGTGGCTCCCAAACAAAATTTGCGTCCTTTTATTCCCACAAATAGAGCTTTCTTTTGGTGGTATTTGATCACCTCTGCGGTTTTTATTTTTTGCACTATAAACAAAAGAAGAGCGTCCAGTTTGGAAAAAAAACAAATTTTTTTACTTTTTGCTATAATAAATACCCATTTTTTTTTCAAATAACATTTTCCTCAGTTTAGGCCGATACGTATTCTTCTACATATTTATGGTAAAAAAATAATTGCAATAAGCGCGTATTGATTGGTTTGCGCAAAAGTTATAGCGCCTACAAAATAGGGAATAGATTTATAGTATTTTTTTTTTTATTAGTAATGGCGGCGATCTGCGATTTTTATTGTGACTGCGATATTGCGGCGGACACATCGGATACTTTTGACACATTTTTGGGACCATTCACATTTATACAGCGATCCCTGCTCTAAAATTGCATTGATTACTGTATAAATGTGACTGGCAGGGAAGGGGTTAACCACTAGGGGGCGGGAAGGGGTTAAATATGTTCCCTCAATGTGTTCTAACTGTGGGGGGAGGTGACTGACTGGGGGAGGTGACCGATGGTTGTCCCAATGTACAAGGGACACACCATCGGTCCCCTCTCCCTCACAGGACGTGGATCTCTGTGTTTACACACAGAGATCCACTTTCCTGCTCGTTTCCCGGGCAATCGCGTGTGCCCGCGGCAATCGCGGCCGCCGGGCACGCGCATCGGGGCCTTGGGAACGCGGCGGCGCTCGCGCGCCCAGTAGCTCGTTTTAAAGGCAGGACGTCATATGACGTCCTGTCAGAACGAGAGTGTCCTCCGCCCGCCGTCAATTGACAGTGGGCGGGGGACAAGTGGTTAAGGAATCTGTAACTCTGTTGCATAAAATGTGTTTTTTTACCAATTTACATTTTTTATAGACAGTGAAAGTTTTTTTAAGTGGGAACGTGTCTTTACTTTAACAGGTCCTCTTACAACAAAAAGGTAGGTGCTAACTTATGATAAACAGTGAAATGTGACCATAATTCATGATATCAATGGAAATACATAATTCATGATATCAATGGAAATACATAAAAAATGATACAAGTGAAATAATTGAAAAAAAATCTATATATAAAATGATTAAAAGTCCATATGTGACAAATTCCCAACACTGTGATTTCTTCAACATCAAAATCTTGTTTCTTCACCTCTTGTGCCCAAAAGTGTGAATGTAAACTGACCAGAAATGTCTGACCCCTTTTTACAGGAGGTCAAAATGCGCTGTTTGCCCCCTTAGGCTGAGATTCTCCTAATCTTTATCTCCAGTGCATTCCTTCAAATGATTGCCCATCAGAGGTGAAGTGACCCAGTAGGAGCAATCATATTAAAGGGTATCATAGCATAGCATTTTATTAAAAATTTACATTAAAAACAAAGATTATTGCAATTACATGGTAGGGTGCATGGACACCGGCACCAGCGTGTACAGCATGTGTGGGAATAGGTAATGGCTTCTCTAGGCCTCACGGCGGTCACATGATCATAAACCCCCACCCTGAAACTGGGCATCTGAAACCCCTTAAAGGGCCGGGAGGCACTGGCACCAAGGGGTTAAATAGCATTTTTTTCTTTGGAAATTTCAGTTTTGCTGCATTAGGGGTGCATAGATCATACAGCTGCACCACAACACAAGGCGGGTTAAGGGCACCTCCCTGGCTGTTCTTTAAATACATTTTGCATTTTTGATGTTTAATTTTAAGCAATAATAAAATTAATGCTCCCCATCAAAACCATTTAAATACTTTTTTTGGTTGTTTTTGTATGTGTTTTCCAGGGCAGTTCCCAACCCCCATGCCATTTGTTTGGTAATCCTCCTCACCTATTAGCCTAGGAAATGGTTAAAAATTATTAATAACATTTGAATCCTATTAACTTTAATAGGGTAGGAATATAACACCTGGACTTCTGTAATGCTTGCTGGATCTGCCCAAGTAAGGAAAGGCAAGTAAATTGGAAAGAGCGTACTCACTGTTGAGGCTGCACATGCAAGTACTTAAAGCATTTATTACCCCAAAACTTCATATTCATGATAGTGTATGTGCCTGCTGTACCATGTACTTGTATGAGAATGTATCCTGTTCTCTATGTATTGCTTCTTTTTTGTGAAATCACTGGTATTGGTGCCTGCTTTCCTAATGAAAACTGACCACATTAAGCAGGAAAACACACCGTTGTCAGTTCTCTAGCTATGCTGGGAACTCTTCTCCCATGTGTGCTCCTCTCCCATGATTGGACTTGTCCTGGCACGCCCCCGCTGCACAGCCATTCAATGGGAAGCTCAGTGTGTTGCTGCTTCTCCTCCCCGAGCTAAGAACAGAGGGAATGTGATCACTTGTAAAAAAGGAAAAAAAAAATAAGAAAATTTCCTATCAAATACTTACGGTAAATTTCCTTTCCTGATGGACTCCATGGCAGCCTACATGTGGGTTTACCCCGCCTCCTCTCCAATGCTATAGGACTCCCATAAATTTGAGCTCACTGCCAGAGACTGCGTTCCATAACTAGGCAACTCTTGATCCATGGGTGGGAACTCCGTATCGCCATGGAGTCCATCAGGAAAGGAAAATTACGGTAAGTATTTGATAGGTGAAAGGTTCTGTTGGACCTTCTTGGCTCGAGCTGGACTCAGGATCTGTGGAAGTCTCTCTGACCGGTCGGATATTCAAGACACCAATAAACAGTGAATGGTATACTAGAATATGTGTTTTAATGGTTACATGTCCTTTTTTATACACAGCGAGAAAAGTTGCCTCCCTCCTATGGACCTATCAGCAATAAGCAAAAACCTCATGAGTTAGACAAAAATAAATTCTAACAGGTTTTTTGACTTCTGCAAAAGCGGTCAGTTAACATACGTCAATTGTGGTCAAACTAGACATGTTCTGACATTTGAAACAGGAAGATAAGAAACGCCAGATGTCAGTGTGGTCAATCTGTCAGTTAAAAAGCAGAAGTGAGATAAACTTTTTCCCGGAAAAGGCCTAACCACAAAGTCACATTTCAACCTAAATATACATGCCTGTTACACAGAAGAAAGATTAGCTTGACCACAAAAGTCACATCCTGTTCACACTCATGTCAGAGAAACATTATTGTAAAATATATATATATTTGAGGAGAACTCTAACCATGAATATTGGTTCATGGTCTTCTTATACCTTACAACCCCTCCTTATGATCATGGCTTCAAGAATTGAAGCCCATCGATCATTGGATTATTAAGGACGACAGGTGGTGTGCCGTTTAGGAGAGGGGTGAAGTTTAGAGGTACTGCCATTAGGGGGATCCTAGCAGTGCTAGGATGGAGTTTACTACATATCCAACATTTTTCATATCCTGATTTTTGAGCATAAGCATACTTAAATTTAAGCAGCAGCATTTTACCACCAAAATTGTCTTCTATACTTCTTTTTGGTCTGTTTGAATTATCTGATCAACAGTGTCCTACGATTATGAGCATTAAAATAAACAATGTAATCCCTCCTTTTGGACCATTAGTGTCTATGGGTATGGAACTCTGAGTTTCTTGTTTTTTATGGTCCACTAGGGAGTATTTTCCGGATCCTTTTCTGGAATACTCTCCAGAACAGAGGTCTTTGTCTTCTCCTTCACCTTCTTCCAGTTTCCCTTCGGAAATGTCTTTAGTCTGGATGCATGGATCCATTGTGGTCCTTGATCTGTAAGAACGGCTGTTCTGGCAACCTTCAGAATTTCAAATGGTCCTTGGAAGATAGGGCCTGGTTGTTTCCGGACAGCAAGTTGTTTTATCAATACTTTGTCTCCTGGGATATACGGATGTGTAGGCTCTGTGTAGAGAGGAGGAAAAGTGACAGCAACCTTGTCCTCTGTTTCACTAAGGCTACTTACCAGATGTTTCACGTACTCTTCCTGTAAAGAATAAAGATTAACCTCCTTTCCCTCATCAGGTTTCCTCTGTGCTGGCCTACCCATAAGTATCTCAAAAGGAGATATTCCTGTTCTGTGGGGGGGGGGGTAGTCCTGATTTGATATAAGACTGCTGGCAAGTAATCTAACCAGTTTTTCATTGTGACACCTGTTGCTTTTTTCAATTTGTCTTTTATGGTTCTGTTCATGCTTTCCTCTACTCCTGAGCTCCTTCACTAAGGCCGAGGTAAATGCTGGACCTTGATCTGACCATATAGTGGCCGGAAGGCCAAACCTACAGATCCACTGATTTATTAGTGCTCTAGCTGTCTCTCCTGTGGTAGGGATTGCTTCTACCCATCCTGTAAATCTGTCAACTATAACCAAAAGATATTCTAAATTGCCCATCTGTGTGGGGACTTGTGTGTAATCTAGGGATTCTATCATGTGGTGCACCCCTTTTATTCCCTATTATTCCCTCCTTGGTTGACCAAAGTCCAGTAGGATCTTTTGTCAACCCGTGTACCCATATCTGCTGTCAGTGTAAATGTTTACATCTTTTCCTTCAAAAATCTGACAAACCATAGTTATAGCAATGAGTTCTGCAATCTGGACTGAACTAGCATTCAGAGATTTGGCTTCAATCATGAGATCTGGCAATTGAACAATGGCATAACCAGTTTGATAAGTTTTGTCATCAGGTCGGGAGCAGCTGCCATCTACATAAACATTTTCCGCATTTGGATATGGAACATCTGTGAGGTCTGGTCTAGGGAGGGTAGTTTCTGCAAGTACCTCAGTGCAATCGTGTTCCTGAGTGTAATAACCTAATGGGCTTTGAGGTTTCTGAACATGATTTTATGGTTAGATTATGTGTTTTTAGCAAGATAATCTCATAGCCGCTGCACCTTTGCATTGTCATGTGTTGTGTGTTCATGTTTGTCATGAGGTGTGTAGTATACAGTGTGAGGTCATGTCCCAGAACCACCTTTGAAGCCTCTTGTACTGCCATTGCACAGGCTGCTACGGCCTGTAAACAATGTGGCATACCTTGAACTTGATCTGGAAGTTTCTTTGAGATGTATGATACGGGTCTCAGAGAATTCCCATGTGATTGTGCTAGGACCGCTGCAACCGTAGGTCCAGATACCACACAGTACAATGAAAAAGGCCCTGCGCACTCTATAAGTCCCAATGCAGGGGCTTGCCTTAGAGAGCTGATTAATGCTGTGAAAGCCTTAACCCTCTCTGTTGTCCAATCAATAAACTTTGGGGCATCCTGCAGGGTAGCAGACCTTAGGATAGAATCATAATAAGAGCAATCAGGTATCCACTGCCTGCAGTATATTATGGACCCTAGGAAAGAGAGAAGCGCTGACTTGTCTCTTGGTGGACTCCAGGAGGACAGTGCCTTGACTCGAGCTGGTGACACCAAACGTTCGGTTCGGATTATACACCCCAAGTACTCAACCTGCGA
Source organism: Rana muscosa (assembly GCA_029206835.1). NCBI lineage: Eukaryota > Metazoa > Chordata > Amphibia > Anura > Ranidae > Rana > Rana muscosa. Next base: position 161,382,702 of record CM055120.1, read on the forward strand.
CCTGCACCACTGGATCTCTTTGCGAGACACCAAGTGACCTTTTGAGGCGAGGTGAGTTAGTAGGTGCTCTGAGTCCTCCGCACAGCTGACCTCATTTTCATTACACAGCAATAGGACATCCACATACTGAAGCAACACTGAGCCTTTTTTTGGTACCCAATCGCTCAAAGATCGATTCAAGACCATGGAGCACGCTGCAGGACTGTTCGCAAAGCCTTGCGGGAGCCTAGCCCAGGTCTAAAGTAATTTTGGGCTTCCTCTGCAACAGGTATGGAAGAGAACGCGATACTTAAATCAATGACCATGTAGATCTTGGACGTTGCCGGTATCTCACAAAATATTGTAGCAATATCCACAACAAAAGGTGGAAGGGGGACAATAGCTTTGTTCAGGGCCCTTTGGTCCTGTGCAAAGCGCCATTCACCACTGGCTTTGACTGGGTGAATGGGGGTGTTCCAGGGACTGATTGTATGTTTCAGTATTCCTTCTGCTAAATATTGCTTTATTTGTGGTGCTATGCCTGCAATTTTTCCTTCTGACAGGGGATATTGTTTTTGGTAATGTACTACTGCTCCTTCCCCAATGATGGGCTTGTATGGTGTACAATGTATGCAGTGCCCATATAGGGTGTGCTTCAAGGTGTGCCGGTAGTAACATAAAGTACCCTCTAAAATCCTGTCTTTTTTGGGTTAGACAAATCACAGATTTCTGATGTAGCTAGCAGGCCCCCATCTTTTGTAAATTTGATGTGAATGTTTAAACTTGACATTAAGTCTCTTCCCAGAGGAAGTGGTCAGTCAGAATGGCAAAACTCATTTAAAAAGATGTTGGTCATGAACTGTACCAACGGGCAATCTGCCTCTTCCCATATTACCCCTGCGGTTAGCTGCCCTACTTGTTCCTCTCCTAAGGGGGCATTCTGACTTCCAATGTCCCATGTCCCTGAATGTGAAACAACCCTGCTGGTTATCCTGGGGATATGCTTGGTATTGTACTTGTTGGGATTGTTGGGGAACTGGTTTTGTAAGGGACAACCATTTGTGCAGCAGCTAACTGCGGGCTTTCTATCTGTTCGGGGTTAATTGAGGGAAATACCCTTCCTTTTGTAGTGAATAAGCCCGAGGATGCACACTTTTTTAATGTCTTTAAAAAAGGCATCAGGTTTTAATGTTGACCAATTGGGGGTAATTAATTTAAGTAACTGTGTTGTTTTGGGATCTCCCCCGGACATGACTGTGCTCACATACAGTTCAGGGTTCTCCATTCCTGTATCTTTGTATAACTGGTGTACCCGTTTACAAAATGAATAAAAGTTTTCTCCCGGTCCCTGCTTTGCAGTGCACATTATCTGCAAAGCGCTCTCTCCTTTGTAACTTTACTGCCAAACAGCTGTCACAAAATGATTCCCATCCCTTTGCCTTTTTAAAGGGGTCATTATGAGCAAATAATGTCTTAACTTCTACATCGCAGATGGGATCTGGATCCACTGTCTGTATTATTATTTCACAGTCATCGGCATTCATGCCAGTGCCCGCGCAATGTCTCTGTAAGAACAGAGCTGCCTCTCTGGGGTGTTTGCGTGGCTTTGGGCAAAGATCTTTAATATCCCTTAACGTCCCGAGGGGGAGTGGGATATGGACCGGGGTTTCTCCCATGTGAATAACTGGGAATTTGAGGGCTTCTATCCCCGAGGTCAAGCCACCCACTGCCTCATCATCCTTATCCTAGTCAGCTTTTCTTCTATCACTTTTTCTTCATCTTCCTCTTTTTTAATACACTGTTCTTCCTCCTTTACTAATTGACTTAAACGTTCCTTTATCTGTCTTCTATCTTCCCCCTCCCGTAACCAATTAGTTCCCTTTTGTTTAGCTATGGTTAATACTCCTGCTATAACATTTGGATCTAACGAGGGGTATATTTTCTTTGGGACAAGGGATTCATCTTTTACCATAGCATATGGAGGGGGTTTTTCTTAATAAAAATTAGGGGGAGCTGATGGACTTCCTATTGCGTCTTCTAATTGCTCTTTCTTTTCCATTTTTACACTTGTATATTTCTTTCTATATTCCTTCATACCCTTTGCCCAAATCTTACAACATTTAGTCATGTAATCTTTGTCAAGGTCTTTTATGGGATAATTATACTGTTTATGTTGGCCACATATTCTGGTCACTTCCTCCCACTCTTCCTTGGAACATGATCCGTATTCCCCCAAACATGGCACTTCTAACTGATGTGCTCTTTTTAAAACTAGTGACCAAAAAGGATCAGTATAATTTTTCCCATAATTGACTTTAATGTAATCAATCGGAGAGGGTTGGTGCTGCTTACCTTCAGTTTCCTTTCCTGCTTGATTACCCATTATAGCAAACAATAATACTTATACTTTAAAATTAAAACATTTCTGTCTTGCTTTCTCTATTTCGTTCCAGGGGCGGAAAATGTCCTTAAACTTATGACAATTTATAGATTTATGACAAGGAACCCAGTGTTCTCCTTTTTTTGGTATATAATTAGACACTGGATTTCAGCCACACTTAGGCCCTCGAGTGTCAAACTATATGATAAAGAATTATGTATATTAAATCTTAACATATGTTGTTTTGATCCCTGGAACATAGGACCCTTGCCAATTTTGACATGATACCCCCCTGGAACAATTGCCACTAATGACGTGGTCTTCCCTTTATAAGCAAACAATAAACCAGTTTTAAATTCAGGACAACAATATACAGTCGCCTTTTTAAAAGGTAACCCTTTTTGTGTACACCTTTAGATATAGAGTTTCCACAGATCCGTCCTATGTAGAGAAGAATTTAAGATTCTTCCTCAATCTAATAACCTGGTCTGGCCAACCTAGCGAGACCCTCTGTATCTATTCTAAATCTACCTTTCAATCTTAACAGAGTCCCAGAAAACTTGTCGTTTTCTCGAGAGTCTACTTTATGGTGAACCAATTGACAAGGCAAGACTGTTGTTCCCAATAATAATTAAAGGGGGTCTTTCCTGTTCAATTGGATCATCCCACTTCTGACACCACTGAAAGGTTCTGTTGGACCTTCTTGGCTCGAGCTGGACTCAGGATCTGTGGAAGTCTCTCTGACCGGTCGGATATTCAAGACACCAATAAACAGTGAATGGTATACTAGAATATGTGTTTTAATGGTTACATGTCCTTTTTTATACACAGCGAGAAAAGTTGCCTCCCTCCTATGGACCTATCAGCAATAAGCAAAAACCTCATGAGTTAGACAAAAATAAATTCTAACAGGTTTTTTGACTTCTGCAAAAGCGGTCAGTTAACATACGTCAATTGTGGTCAAACTAGACATGTTCTGACATTTGAAACAGGAAGATAAGAAACGCCAGATGTCAGTGTGGTCAATCTGTCAGTTAAAAAGCAGAAGTGAGATAAACTTTTTCCCGGAAAAGGCCTAACCACAAAGTCACATTTCAACCTAAATATACATGCCTGTTACACAGAAAAAAGATTAGCTTGACCACAAAAGTCACATCCTGTTCACACTCATGTCAGAGAAACATTATTGTAAAATATACGCTGTATATATATTTGAGGAGAACTCTAACCATGAATATTGGTTCATGATCTTCTTATACCTTACAATAGGAAACTTTCAGACTCCATGGCAACCTACGTGTGGGAAATAACTAGCCAAACCACACCTGCGGGTATGCTGATCAACAAAAAAAAACATTAATTTGCCCCGTCAACCGATAGGATATTTAAACCAAATTTTACAGAAGATAAAGATGCAGGTTCCACACAATAATGCCATATGAAGGTGTTTATGGAGACCCAAGAGTCCGCCCTGCAGGTGACATCTGGAGCCACGTGTCGGGCTACCGCCCAGAAAGTTACGATGCCCCTGGTCAAATGCGCCATCTCTGCCTCTGGAAGAGCCAAGCCCTTAGCCCTGTAGGTCTGCTGGATAGCATGGATGATCCAGGATGCGATCGTACTGAAAGAAGCACGTTTCCCCCTATTTCTAGCATTGAGCATCTAAAGGAGGACGTAGCTTGAAGGTAATCTTTTAATGTTTCCCCTACATCCAGTGGATGAGCCTCCGAGGCCCCTGGAGTTTGGGGCAGGACAATCTCCTGATTCTTTTGGAAGACCAACATGACTTTAGGCTTCAAACTGAGCATGGGTATGAGCACCACCCGGTTTGGAAAAAAGGTGATAAACAGGATGCGATCGTACTGAAAGAAGCACGTTTCCCCCTATTTCTAGCATTGAGCATCGAAAGGAGGACGTAGCTTGAAGGTAATCTTTTAATGTTTCCCCTACATCCAGTGGATGAGCCTCCGAGGCCCCTGGAGTTTGGGGCAGGACAATCACCTGATTCTTTTGGAAGACCAACATGACTTTAGGCTTCAAACTGAGCATGGGTATGAGCACCACCCGGTTTGGAAAAAAGGTGATAAACGGTTCTTTGTGGCCAAGGGCCCCGATTTCTGAAACTCTTTTAGCCGATGTGATGGCTACAAGGAAGGCGGCCTTCGCTGAGAGATCCTTAATGGAAGACGGGTCGCAACCCATGGCATTAGATTCTGTGAGTGAGTCCAGGACAAGGGGAAGATCCCACTTGGGGAATCTCAGCTTCCTTTGGGGCCTAAGTCTTGCTGCCCCTCTGAAGAACTGCCAGACCAGCGGGTGAACAGCCCACAAAATTCCCGAAAAGGCCGATAGGGCTGAGACTTGGACCCTAAGGGAGCCGACCAACAGAGCCAGATCGACATGATTGGCTCGACTTCTTGGAGTAAGGTAGAGCTCCACGTCCCATCTTGTCTCTTCACATAGGAGACCACTGTGGTGTTGTCCATTCTTAGCAATGCTGATTCCCCTTTTAGGAGATGACTGAAGGGTGCAAAAGACTGCTCGTAGTTCCACAACATTCAAGCCTGGGTTGTGTAGGCAGAGATCCCATCTGCCCTGCACCAGCTCTGATTTGCAGTGGGCCCCCCATCCGGCACTGCTGGCATCGGTCGTGACCATGTACCATGAGACGGGGGCGATGGAGTGCCACGTGAGCAGATTCTTGCACTGTAGCCACCAAAAGAGGCTGTTCCTTATGCCCGAGGTTATGTGGATGAGCTGGTTGCCGCCGCCTGAATTCCATTGCCAGAGAAACCCTGTTTGGAAGGGACATAACCTCCAGAGAGTCCATAGTGCCAATAATTTTGAGACATTGTGAGGCCCTCAGCCGTGAGGAAGTTAGGGCCACGTTCACCCTGATCTGAATGACCGGGATCTTCTCTACTGGCAGAGAGATGGTATTTTCAATGTGCTGAACTGAGCTCCTAGGTACACCAGGCACTGTACAGGTTCCAAATGGCTTTTCTCTAGATTTAATAACCATTCAAACTTGAGCAGTGTCGTGATGACTTGAGCTCTGTGGATCAGTAGCTGCTCCCTGTCTTGGGATAGTAACAGCAGGTCATCAAGATAATGGTACAACCGTATTCCTTTTGTTCTGATGAAGGCGACCACGGCCAGAAGAACTTTTGAGAAGAACCAAAGTGAGGTTGTCAGCCTGAAAGGGAGGCAGGTGAACTGCAGGTGTTCTTGCCCAACCACAAACCTGAGGTATTTTCAAAACTCTTCCGCTACAGGCAAGTGGAAATAGGCATCTTTTAAGTCAATCGAGACTAGCCAGTCGCCTGGCTGCATGGCTTGCTGAATGGTAGACTGGGTCTCCATTTTAAATTGTTCATACTTTATGAACCTGTTCAGGTATGTCAAATCCATTACTGTGCAACATTAGCCATTTTTCTTTAATACCAGACAAAGTGGGGAGTATACCCCACTAGCGAGTCCACATAGGACAGTAGCACCTGCTTCTGTTATTCTGCCCGAGGTAGCAGTGTAGGGATAAACTTGAGGGGAGGAGAGTTGGTGAAGGACCACGTGTGACCTGAAGAAACTGTCCTGATGGTTCAGTAGTCCGAGATCGAGGCCACCCAGATGTGCCGGAAGAGAAGCAAGCGTGCCCACACCCGACCCATCTGGGCGGGCCCAATCTCAAAATGACTTGGAAGGCTCACACCCACTGGATGCCTGACTCTTGGCGGGCTTATGGAAGGCCGTCTGCCCCCTCCTCCAGTTTCTTCTGAAGTCTCGGCCCGGCCTATAGAAGCGTGCTTCCCTGGAGCTTCTTCTTAGCTGGGGCCTCTTCTGGCCAAATAGGCAATTGTCCTGCAGCAAGAAACCAGACTTCACACCTGTGGCCCAGGCTATGGCACTATCCAGCTTAAGGGCCCCTCAAAGGGGATCCTGCACGAGGCCTGTTTTGACACCAGGTCGGCGAGCCAACGGCGCAACCACAGGGCCCGCTTAGCCGTGACCGAGGAAAGCATAGCCAACAGGTGGATAATGTCAATGGAGGCTTTCCCCCCCAGGAAAGCCGATGCCAGCTTCAGCTCTTGCACAGCCAAGCCCTTGGCCACTTCTTCCGAGATGCCCCTGAGTCACATTTTCCGTCCATTCTTCCATAGCCTTGGATGCGAGGGCCAAAGGAGGCTTACAGGCTATACCGGCCAATCCAAAGATTCTCTTGAGGTCTTGATCAATTCTTCTCTCAAGCCCATCCTTAAAGAACACGTTGTCCTCAAGAGGAAGCGTAACATGTTTCGCTAGACGCATTAATGCTGCGTCCACTGAGGGGGCATTTTCCAGGTGCTTAACCTCCTCGGCTCTAAAGGGATAGTGTATTGAAGTCTTGCTTGACAGAGAGGTTTTCCTGTCTACTTTGCCTCATTCCTCCACGATGACGTCTTTCAACTCTGTCAAAAGTGGAACATTGAAACGTTTCTTTCGCAGATGTCTGAATAGTTCAGCTGGGGGTGTGGTAGGTTCCTCCAATTTCAGGGTTTCCTTGACCGCTTTAATTAGTGGTGAGACCAGGGAGAAGTAAAAGCCACAGAGGAAATCATCACCTCCCACCTCGCTATCTGAAGACCTGGGAAATGCATACGGATCCTCCTGGGCCTTATCAGCCAGAGACCTTGTGGTTGATTATTGTTAGTGCTACAATTGATAATACCCACATCCAATGTGAATATAAATAATACAACCTTATTTTTATTCACATTGGATGTGGGTATTATCAATTGTAGCACTAACAATAATCAACCACAAGGTGTTAGGGTTTCTTGTAAGACAGTGCCTTTATTACGCAGCGCAACTGTTACTATTTTACATTATGTTTATTTGTGCATATCCACATTTTCAGCTGCAGCAGCGGCCACTTTTATCATAAGTGGTGTCATTCTATATTTTTTCACATTCTGACTTGCGCAGTATTTTCTTTTACACATTATCAGCCAGAGAGCCTAAAACAGTGGTGGTCTGGCTCTGTACGTGGGTTGTACTCCATTCCTTAAGGGACTGCTGCACCACATGTTTCACTTGAGACTCCATCTGCTGGTTTCCAGTCTCTCTTTTTCCGACCGCCCAGACATAGCATGGTTCACATAATGACTTGCCCTCCGAGACTTGTGTCCCACATCCCCAGCAGGCTCTGCGATCAGAGCGGCTGTCTTGGCGGTGGGTGCTGTATCTGGAGGAGGAATGAGAACATCTCCCCTGTATATGAATCCTAGATGGGTAGTCATGGCGTCTGGACCTAGATGAAGATTGCCGATGTATCTCTTTCATCCCAAGGGCGATCTGACCTGGAAGGGCTGACAGACAAAGGAGAGAGAAAAAAGAGAGAAAGACATGCTGTTAGCATGCCAGCTCATACCAAGCCCACAAACATTTTCTGCCCCTTCCCCTTCACCCACACATACCTTATGCGTGAGGGCTGGCCGCAAGGAGGCAATGACCTGTCCATGGCACCCGGAGAGTCACTTCCCCTTTAAGAACCGCCGCCCCCCCCGTGATTCATGGGTATGAGGAAATGCTCACCTAGCATAGAACGCCCAGGACCTGGGAAGCTGCCGCACACTGCCCACAGGTTTTCCCACAGAGGCAGGGGCTGAGCACCTTTTAACTCACCCGCCCTGGTGACGTCACTGCCGCGGCCCTAGTGCACCTGCTCCGAGAAACCTGGCCGTCGGGCGCCTGCACGCCTGCCAGGTCCTTCACTGAGATGAGCATGCGCAAAACCAAACCTCGGCTTCACTCGCGCAAGCACAGAGGCCCCTCGCGGCCACGATCAGGAAGAGCTACAGCGTCCTGGAAGCAGGAGCCTTCCAGCTGCCATGAGAGGCCCAGAAACACTAGAGCCAGGGAAAAACAACAAAGAATACATAAGCCGCTTTGCAGGAACCGTCTTAAGACCCTGCTAGTCAGCTGCACCATACTGGACGTCCTATCCTGGGCATACACAGGCCACCCCCCACCACCTGGACATTCTGCCTGGAGCCATTTGCCCACCAATGCCTGGGACCTGGGTTCTTTAACCGCTTCATAGTATGCCCGACTCTGGCCAGCTGGGGGCTCATTCATCTGGACTGGACATCAAGCCAAAACGTAAGTGCAAACACAGTGTTGGTCCAAAGAGGAGGACAAAAAAGGAACACAGTCTCTGGCAATGAGCTCAAACTTATGGGCATTTGGTCCTATAGCATTGGAGAGGAGGCGGGGTAAAACCACACGTAGGCTGCTATGAAGTCCTTCAGGAAAAGGTATTTATAATGTATTTTTATATCTATACAAAAATGTTTTGCCTTTCATTTCTATTTTAAACTAAATGGGTTGTTTTACAAAGTGATCGTTTACAATCACTATAATGGCAAACCAAGCATGTGGGCAGTGTTGGCATTAAGCACAGCATGTGTTTTGCTAGTTCCGGGGTAGTGCAGAGTCAATAAAGGAGCTGTAAATGTACGTTTACATTATTGCTCTTCTGGAATGCACACAGTCCTGTGCTCCTTACCACTATGGCTGGCACCATACACCACTTGAGAGTATATGTGAATGGCACACCAACACACCTTGCCAACAGAGGGGTACCACGGTACAGTGCGAAATGTGGCAACACACTAACATACACTGCAGTGGGGTGCACTGTCAAAAAAAAAGTGCAGGTCCAATTTCTTGGCTGCTGACATGCGTACCAGCTAATTAATTCTGTTAATGTATGAACAAATGTGAGGATTAATGTACTGAACTTCAGCAGTTAAAGCAGAGGTGCCTCATCTCTGTATTTGGCTCGGCCCCTCCTTCCCATCCACTGTCTTCTGGGAACAGGGCCAATCAGAACGCACAGCGCAACTCGCGCCTGCACAGTAGGTAACATGAAGCCTGAAGGCTTCACTGTCGGTTTCCCTTAGTTGCAATGCTGGTGCCTGCACCCAAGCAGTTGGACAAATCGGCTTTGGGGGGCTGGAACTCCGCTTTAAGTGTGAACCAACCTAAGTGCAATGAGCAGGTTTCCACTTTCTCATTCAACTCACTATGGGGCAGATACTATGTTTTGTCATACAGATACATTTTTTAAATACATTTTTTTCCTTTTTTTTTTTTTACCTATGCTTCCACCATAGAGTCTGTTTCACACCACATTTCGGAAGAAGGAGTGGATAGCCATAAAACCCATTATCTGGTGTATAATAAACCTATCTTTTAATGAAGCTGATGACCTCTTGGGGCACATCTATTACTGCAAAGGAGATGTTCTTTTGTCATTACAATTTTGATCTGCATATGACATTAGTTTAAGCAACCCTACAAGTACAAGTACAAGTTAATAAAAAGTGAATGTTGTATTTTTTAAAATTCAACATATTAAGAATTGATTTTGGAAAACAACATGTTATTTAGAATAGTTATTGACAATCTTTGATCTGAGACCAGAAAACAGCCTAATTACCTAAACAAGCTTTTCTCTTGTTAACACCATCTCTGTGACCACTTGTTATTCTATAGCTGTCACATCACAGAAGGGTTTCATTACAGGGAGAAAGTGAACAAGATCAAATGCCCTGGCATTGATTCCAATCAGATAGACAATGGAAGGCCAAAGCTGTCATTATAGTAGCGAGATCCAGTTTTAGTTAGATGTGTTCACTGCAGAAGAAAGTGTTTTAAGGTTTTACAGTGCAGGAGAGGGAATAAAGCCTAGACATCAATCAGAGATCTTATCACAAAGATTCAAAAACACAGAATAGTGTCAAAATTCTAGCTAAGCAGGTTAGATGTGTATGACTAATTAAAGGGATAGTAAAATGGATTGTTGTCAGTATATTTTTTTTTTTTTCTATTTTCAAGTTTTTACACTTGTGTTTATACAATTTTTTATGTAAAAAGGTGTATTAACATTTAATAAAAAAGTGTACTTCTGACACTGGATTTGCAGTAATTAAAACATAATTGCAGCCTTACCTTAATACCCTGTTCACACTTGTGCGAGTTCATAACGAATGTGATGTTATAAAAAACCTAGATTCGCATGTCATCCAAAAAGTCATTGTTTTCTATGACGGTCATTCACATCTATACATTGCGATTCCCCTACGAATGTGATGCGATAATAAAAAGGATCTTGTCCGAGTTTACAGAGTTGCGTTGCAAATTTGGTCTCCGTAGACATCAATGTAAATCGTTCTGGAATCGCATTGTTGGTTCAGATATGTGCGAATTCCACCACACTACTCTCCACAAAAACCAGGAAGTACACAGGAAGTTAACACCTTTTTTTATTCCATTGGCTAAAACATCAATTGCAGCTATGTCCAACTCCTGAAATTTGCGGTAAAATCGCGGTAAATTTGTGGTAAATTCACACAAAAAACGGTACAAATTTGCAACATATCACAGCGCAGCAATGTGAACCGAGCCTCAGTCTTGCACAATTACAGTACGGACTCTTCTCCCTGCCTTCTGATCTGCCTTATTTCCTGGCTGGAGGTTGTCCAAATTCATCTAGTATTCTCCTCTCCAGCTTGCCTGTAACTGGCCCATCCCTTTTTTATTCATTGAATTTCCCTATTTCAGCCATAGAGGTTCATCATAATATGTGGGTGCTATGTAGGATGAACTGCATGTAAATGCATCCTACCCAAAGCCTCGTACACATGGTTCGATTGTTGTACGACCGGGCGTCTGATTTTTGTCAAAATCGCGTGTGCAGTATTCTGTCTAGCATACTAACTATCCGCAATTTGTCGTTTGACAAACAGAAATGTAGTGACGTACTACGAGAGTATAAAGAGGAATTTAATTTCTCAAACGCCACCCTTTAGGCTCCTTCTGCTAATTTCATGTTAGTAGAAGTTTGATGAGCTTTGATGAGCGATTTTCAAATCGTTCCTGATCGATCGTTTGTCAACCAGCCAAGTTACAAAATAAGAGGAGAGAACATGCTACTATTGGGCTAGGAGTCATTGCTTTGAACCAAGTCCTTTCCAGGAACAGAAGGAAGAGGAGTTCTTGGATCAAAATTGGTTTCTCAATCGTAAGCAGTTATGCCATATGCCTTTGCTGCAGGAGCTCCAGGAGAATAATCCAGGTGATTTTCGGAATTATCTCCAGATGACGGATCCCTGCTTTTACCACCTCTTGGCATTGGTGACCCCCTATATCCAGAAGCAGGACACATGTATGCGGCTTTCCATCACTCCTGAACAAAGGCTCATAGCCACCTAGTGGTACTTGGCGACAGGGAGAAGCTTTCAGGATCTGAAGTCTACTGGGATCTCCTCCCAGGCTCAGGGAGTCATTATTCCAGAGACCTGCTCAGCCATCATTCAAGTGCTGCTGAAGGACTATATTAGGGTAGATTTGTTTATTTAAGATCACATTCTATGTATTTCTGTTTGCTAATGTTTTTATTAAATTTTTTGGAAAACATATTTTTTCGGTTTTAATTTTTTTATTTTTATTACATAAGTAGGGATGAGCTTTATGTTCGAGTCGAACATGAGTTCGACTCGAACATTGGCTGTTCGCTCGTTCGGCGAACAGCAAACAATTTGGGGTGTTCGCGGCAAATTTGAAAAGCCTCGGAACACCCTTTAAAAGTCTATGGGAGAAATCAAAAGTGCTTATTTTAAAGGTTAATATGCAAGTTATTATCATAAAAAGTGTTTGGGGACCTGGGTCCTGTCCCAGGGGACATGTATCAATGCAAAAAAACTTCAGTTTTTTCAGGAGCAGTGATTTTAATAATGCTTAAAGTGAGACAATAAAAGTGAAATATTCCTTTAAATTTCGTACCTGGGGGGTGTCTATAGTATGCCTGTAAAGTAGTGCATGTTTCCTGTGTTTAGAACTGTCCCTGCACATAATGTCATTTCTAAAGGAAAAAAGTCATTTAAAACTACTCGCGGCTATTAATGAATTGTCGGTCCCAGCAATACAGATCGAGTCATTGAAAAAAATGGCAGGGGTTCCCCCCCAGTCCATTACCAGTCCCTTTGGGTCTGGTATGAATATTAAGGGGAACCCCAAACCAAAAAAAAAAAGCGTGGGGGTCCCCTCCAAATTCCATATCAGGCCCCTCAGGTCTGGTATGGATATTAAGGGGAACCCCGCACCAAAATAAAAAAAAATGGCGTGGGGGTTCCCCCAAAAATCCATACCAGAGCCTTATCCGAGCACACAACCTGGCAGTCTGCAGGAAAAGAGGGGGGACGAGAGAGCGCCCCCCCTCCTGAACCGTACCAGGCCACATGCCCTCAACATGGGGAGGATGTCTCAAGGGCCTCATCCCCACAACCCTTGCCCCAGATCCCAGCCCCCCTATGTGAATTGGTAAGGGGTACATTGTAACGCTACCATTTCACAAAAATACGTTTCAAAATGTTAAAAACCACAGGAGACGGCTTGGGACAAGTCCTTTATTAAAAATAAATAAATAGAAAATAAAAAAGATTACAGCGATGTAATTCAATAAATCCATCTTCGATCTCCAGCGATGTAATCCAATTCTCGTTCTCCAGCGATAAATGAACTCCGCGACTCCAGTGAGGAACACGCACAGGATCCTGCCTCCACCGAAGGCACCCGGCCAATGACGTGGTGCCAGCCTGACAGCTCTTATGTAGCTGAGGGCGGAGCCGCCCATCACGTGATCCTGTCCCCCTCTGACACAAGGAGAAAGTCGGGGGTTACCCAATGACGTGGACGGTGGCACTCTCTCGTCCCCCCCCTTTTCCTGCAGCCTGCCAGGTTGCGTGCTCGGATAAGGGTCTGCTATGGATTTTTGGGGGGTTCGTGTCCCATAGACTTTAACGGTGACTTTAACGGTGTTCGCGTGTTCGAACAAATATTTTGCTTGTTCACATGTTCTGGTGAAAACCGAACCGAGGGGTGTTCGGCTCATCCCTATACATAAGTATAAATATTGTAGTATGCTGTGAATGTCCTCTTTATCCTTATGCATGCTGTAAGGTTGTCCAGCTCCTTGTTTGGGCTACATGCATATTTTCCTACAATAACCTTCACAGCATGTTATCCTGGGCCCATACACACCTACTGTAGCCTGGTAACCTAACAATGTTTTTTGTCGGCTACATTTTGGAGCTTACTCTGAACAACCCCTAAAATGTGTTCAAATGTTATTTGTGTGCTCCAAATCAGGCAGAGTGCAAGAGGCCTTATGATTATGGCCAAACTAATTTTGAACCCTCCCTCCCCACCAAAAAAGTCAACAGATCCAAATAGTAAAAAAAATAGAACGTTGGGACTTTATATGAGGCCATGACTATTACAGTACATTGGTCTCCATCCCTAGTTATTTGTAAAGGAAGTGGAATTATATATATTACTTATCATGTTTTTACATATCTGGGTATACTGCTAGTCCATAGGCGTGCGCACGGGGTGTGCTGGGTGTGCCGGGGCACACCCTAATGTGTGTCCGGAGATCTGCTGTAAAATGCTGCAAGAGACTGCATAGCACGCTGCCTGTGAGACAGTTTCCCATTGAGCAGTTAGCGAGGCATGTAAGAGCATGAAACTGTAATGTAATGTCACTGCTTGCAGAAACAAGCTGTCAAAACTCGGCGCTGATGTCCCGGGGTGGGCGGGACCGAACAGCTAGTCTATCAAACACAAGCCAATGGGATGGGGGGCTGGGCGGGCCGCTCCGTGTATGTGGCTCCGCCCCCTTTCTATCAGCTATCAAACACCAGCCAACAATTGGGCTGCTTTAGAAAGGGGGCGGGCCACATACACAGAGCAGCCTGCCCAGCACGCCTATGTGCTAGTCTATTATTAATCATGTGAAACAATGTTATATTATGCAATTAACTTTAATATTATGTGATTTACCAATCATGTATATTATAGCTTTGTATTGTACTTATTGAATTAATATTAATATTAATGTTATATTACTTTGCACTATGCTCATTTGTACTAATAAATACTACATCTACTAATATTGATTGATTTATTCTACCCCAGTGATGCGTTTCATATAAAGTTCCACTTTCCCCTATTTCCCCTTCCTTTACAAATAACTAGGGATGGAGACCTATGTCAATAATCATGGCCTCATATAAAGTCCCAACATTCTCTTTTTTCACTAATATTAAGGGATGGAAACACACACTTATGTATTCTGTTTATCCCATGATTTTCTGTTGACATTCATCAATTGCCACCATAGGTTATATTTAATACTGGATTAGTCTGCCTTGTCAGTTTTTTTGTGAGGTTAGCGCTGGGGGGTTGTTTTCATTCATTTGTGGGAGTTGTGACGCGTACCATGGCTATCCCTCACTCCCCGGATCTTCTTGATTGTGGGGGTGCAGGCTTGCACTCGCTGCGTGTCGACGCCACGCCCACACGCCGTACGAGTGATGTCATTCTTGATGCCACGTGCTGACATGTTACCTTTTCCATCTGCGTGCACCACAAGGCTATTTATGAGCGATAGCCACTCGGACATGCACGCAGCGTGAAGTTGGGGGGGCTCTGCTGGCGGGCGGGCTGCCATTCCTAATCACTCCTTGATGGATTATACACCTTGCTCACCTATGTTTACCTTGGTATACCAATACACTACTGTATGCTTCACTTCAAGTCCCAGGTATTCTACTGTAGTGGTTTTCTTCAGTGGCTCTATGGTGTTTATTCACCTCTCTCCTTAAAATGTTACTCTCTTTTGGTGACACACTTATCTTTTTCATTGCACTCTCTGGTGTTCCCCTATGGCCCACTTCACCTTCCATAATTTTGTTCACCCATCCCCCCCTTTTCTTCATTAGCTCAGTCAACTACCTAAAAGTTTACAATATACCGTATATAGATATAGTTTTTTAACAGAAGCCCTATGGCCTCATACCATCTACCATAGCTTTTGGAAGGGGGATTCCCTCTCACGAGATGTTTTTTTTTTCACCAATGGTTTTTGCCCTCCTGTACTTATTGAATTAATATTAATGTTATATTACTTTGCACTATGCTCATTTGTACTAATAAATACTACATCTACTAATGTGTTTCATATAAAGTCCCACTACCCCCCCCCACCCTTTTCTTTCCCCTATTTCCCCTTCCTTTACAAACAGATCCAAATACTCTACCTGCTGACCTTTAAAAACCCATTCACACTATCCCTCTTTTGTGGTCAAATTTCATTATAAATTACCCAAACCATGTAGCGTAAGGGCCTGCCTGGTTACCTACATATTGAAACTTCTTAGTTTTCTCTCCTATTATATTGATTGGTTAAATCATAATGTAAAAATGTGCTGCAATTTGGACAGTGTGTATCCAGCTTTATATTATGGCACTGGGCTGGCAATAGTGTAAGTAAGGAGGGACTGGCAAAAGTATCAAAGATTATTTCTGCAACCAGCTCTCATGGAAGTGGAGAGGGTTACCTGTCCAAAACATCCACCCATTACCCCCCCCCTAAAAGTTGTCTAATGGGCCACCAGAGAGGGGGAGGAATCAGATAAGTTGACCTTCCACTTTCGTCTTGAAATACTCTTTTAAGTGTATCCTTATGTTGGCTAAGCATGTTTGTGTCAAATCTGATGCAATGTTATGTGCAGAAGTAGTAATGTATTTTTCTTTTTTTTATCCACAGTTTCCTTCCAAGCCAGAGCAATAGCAGGACGTTGCAGCCCAGTTTCTGAGATTTTAACAACTGTGGTGGTGCTATTAATGGGAAACACGTCCGGATTGTACCACCAGCCAACTCTGGCTAATATTATTTTATTACAGGGGGTGTTGCAGCATAGTGATGCTAGCTGTCGTGTCAACCAATTGTGAATTTCTTTATTTGGACATTGGGAAGAACGGCCACGACTCTGATGGAGGAAACATGTAGACAGAGTTCTACAGGCGGCTCCAGAATGGCACCTTAAACTTGCCACCTGCTGATTAGAATGTGGAGGGCTTAAATTTTGTGTTTGTGGCAAATGCGGCGTTTGCTCTGGGGGAACATCTGATGAAACCGTTTCCAACCCCGAGCAGAGAATATTTAATTACTCTCTCGGTGAATAACTGCAGTCTATGTAATCGGTTCTCATAGCTGAGGTCCTCCTTCTCTCTTTAGTTTTGTTGCCATTCTCTGAACTCAACAACATCTTTCCTGAGGATTGGTGACCAAAACTGAACTGCATATTTAATGTGAAGCCCAACCAGTATTTTGCAAAGGGGGAGAATTAGTGATTTATCAATAGAATGTATGTTCCTTTTTAATGCATGACAGCATTTTGCTAGCTTTACTAGCTACAGCGTGAAACTGCAAGTTATTGTTTTGTCTGTGATCTACAAGCACCCCCATATCCTTTTCCATCACTTATTCTCACAGGAGAGCTCCTCATAGTGTGTATTAAGCATGTGCATTTTTGGAACTAAAATGCATAATTTACATTTCTCAGTATTGAACGTGCAATTATACTATATCCTGTATTGAAGTTATTTCCTGGCAACATTTGGTATCATCAGCAAACAATGAAATAGAGCTTTTGACTCAAAACTCTATATCATTTATTCATTTATAATCAAATTGAATATCTTGCATCAGGGCAGAGAGAAGTATTATGACAGGGTGCTGTGATGTTTTCAGGAAACTATGTACACAACAACCCCCCCCCCCCCACCCATAAGCCCGGAACTTTCTGCATTACATGGAAAAGAGCAAAGACCAGTGATGACGTCATTGGGTCTAAAAAAAAAAGCATGCAATAAAAAATGGTAAGGTTTTATTATAAATTGTCATTTTCATGTTAATGAAGAGGAGAAGGACCAATAAAGGCAAATAATAAGCTAATTAAACTTCAGCTTCATAATCTTCTGTCTTAACAGAGCAGACAGGGAAGGGATAGGAAATTAGAAATTTCTTTGAGTCATTCTGTTGGTTAAAAAATTAAAAAAGATGTTTAAAAATAGTATTTTTTTCCTGAGATTAATAGATCAATAAAGAAAATAGCTTTTTAGACTAAGCATATTCAACAAGTAAAGAAAATACATATTGAAATCTCCAGAAATGTTGTTTCCTTTTCACTTAGTGTGAAATGAACTGCTTGTTTTAACAGACTTTGGCATGTTTCATGTTTACATTTTTCCATTGTTTCTCCAGATTTTAATACTGTTGAAGAAAAACAAGATGAAAGGGTGGTAAAATAATGGCTTTGCCATTTGTAAGTGTCCAGCTGAGCCAAGTTTGTAATCTGAAGCCTACTTCACCTTCCTTTGCTAGGGTTAGCTTCATACAAATATAAAATCAAACCCTGTTACCCAAGCATAAGTTATCTAGACTGGGCCTTTCATCCTTTCATACACCGACAATAGGTACTTTATAATGATCAAAGTATCCTTTGCACTAATGTTTGTCCCCAAAAGTGTCTCTTGGTGATTTTTGGTTTTATCTTATTTATTTATGCCAGCACAATTTTGACACTCTAAGATGAGCATGTTACACCGAACAACACAAAAACAAGTTGTATACCAACAATATGCTTGAGAGAGAAATGGCTGCCTTTTTTACAGTAGTTAGCACCCATTCACATTGGGGACCTTAGTTCATTTTCCACCAAGACACTACCTGCCTTGAGATGGTATCTCAAAAAACATTTTCTTAGATTTCATCTATGTTGCTCCAATTTACCTACTCAACCTCAAAACAGTCTACAAAACCTTGATCTAAGCTGACCCTACATTGTGAATGTACTGTATGCATCTTTATGAAAGATTCAGGAGAATAGCTTACATTATCTAACAGATTTTTTGTGCTATATAAATGACCTAAATAAATAAAATTTCCAAACATTATTGTAGTCAATAGACTTTAACCACTTGCCCTCCGGAAGTTTTACCCCCTTCATGACCAGGCCATTCTTTGAGATACGACACTGTGTTACCTACAATTACGCGGTAATGCGAAGCTGTGCCCAAATAAAATGTATGTCCATTTTCCAAAAAATAGAGCTTTCCTTTGGTGGTATTTGATCTATAGACAAGCTATAAAAAAAGACAGACGATTTAAAAAAATAAATATATATATTTTTTACGTTCTGCTATAAAACACATCTATCAAAAAAAATGTAAATAAGATTTCTTCATTAATTTAGGCCAATATATTCTGCTACATATTTTTGGTAAAAAAAAATCCAAATAAGCGTATATTGATTGGTTTGTGCAAAAGTTATAGCGTCTACAAACTATGGGATATTTATTTATTTTTTTACTAATAATGGCGGCAATCAGCAGCAGATAAATCAGAGGGGGAAGATAATGCACTTCGCCTCTTATTTTTCTAAAGCATTTTCTGATGTTCAACTTTGCTTATCCTTTTGATTCTGTCATCTGTAAACAAATGACTATGTACCTCTACTATGTATTGAAGTACATCGGATACTGTTTTCCTCTGTTTTGTATTCTATGATAAAACCCAATAAAAATTTTGAACAAAAAATAAATAAAAAAATCAGACACCAACTGACACTTTTGACACTTTTTGGGGACCAATGACACTAATGCAGTGATCAATGCTAAAACTATGCGCTGTCACTGTACCAATGACAGCTGGGAGGGGGTTAACATAATTTGCCATGTAGTTGCCCACCCCTTTATTTTATTGAGGTTCTCCTATAAGGTTTCAATATCCTGCTGTGAAATGATTGCCCTGCTTACCTTTGTATAATCAGCAATAACTGATATTGAGCTATTTATGCCATCCTCTATTTAATATATGAATAAATTGAAAATAATTGGTCCCAGGGCAGAGCCTTGGGGTACCCCACTCATAAACCCAGACCATTCTGAGTACAAGCTATTTTATTTGGACGCACCCCTGTAACCAGTTTCCCACCCAGGTTCATACACTATGGTCTAAGGCAAGGGACCTCTATTATGTGAATTAAGGGTTTATGGGGAACTGTATGAAATGCTTTTGCAAAATACAGATACACCACATCCACAGACCTACCTTCATTTAGATGGCAACTAATTTCCTGATAGAATGTTAGCAGTCTAGCAAGAATGAATGATACTGTATTCTTCAGCAAATTTTTGCCTATAGTCCCTTATCATCCCCTCCAATAATTTACAAACTATTGATGCTAGACTAACTTGTCTGTAGTTTCCAGGTATACCTGTATATCTTTGCTCTTTTTTGAATATTGACACCATGTTTGCCTTTCAACAATCAGCTGGTTTCATTCCAGTCCTTAAGCTGCCCGTAAAAATGTGAAATAACGGTCTGGTTCTTTGAGGACTCTCAGTGTAAGCTATCTACCCTCCCTAACCCTCTGATGCAATGAGAACCCCTGGACAGTTGCTAGTCAGTAATGTGAGCTGTGAAACAAAGTTTCCAATATTCCCACTAAGTTGAAATCCTCCTCGTAAATCAGAAGCTCCTTTTCTTCCATTTTATTAGCTGGACTTCTAGCATTTTTGTACATTCTTTTCATTTATACGATCGCAAATTATATTCTCCTTAGATGTTTTGAGGCTGCAATTGTGTTCAGCCAACCTACTCCCCTTTTGATTCGGTATTCAGGTTATACTACCACTAATGCCCCCAGTAGAACCTTCGGACTTTTGTTCACTATTGCTTCCTCTTATACCCCACCACCTAGTTCAAAAGTTCCTCTATCTTTTTGGCCATCCTCTCTCCCAACAGAGCTGCATCCTCCCCATTTATGTGCAGTCCGTCCCTACTATAAAGCCAGTAACCGACTGTAAAGTCAGCCTAGTTCTTCAGGAACCCAAACCCCTTCTTTCTGCACCAGTTCCTCAGCCACTTGGTCAGCTCCCTAATCTCCTGTTGCCTCTCTGGTGTGGCTTGAGGTTCAGACAGTATTTTTGAGAATATCACCTTGGTGGTCCTTTTCTTTATTATAGCACCTATGTCCCTGAAATAATTTTTTTAGGATGCTCCACCTTCCTTTAACTTTGTCATTGGTACCAATGTGTACCATAACAGCTGGGTCCTCCCCAGCCCCACCCAACAATCTGTCTATCTGATCCATTATGTGCCAAAGGCAAGCACTCATTAAACAACACACCTTTTAACAATCACAACATTTGTTACAGATTGCCTTAACTGTCCTTTTAATAATTGAATCTCCCCTACCACCAGAATATATCTATCAATACCCTTAGCCTTTTCCCTGTCTTCACTGAAATAGTTGTTCCCCTGGCAGCTAGAGTAGTCACTTTGCTGCAGCAATGCCACTCCTTGAGTGACCTCCACAACATCACTCAACAGAGTGTATTTATTGGGACGTGCTGGCTCAGGACTGCCCTCTTAATGCTTTTCCCTCTACACCACCAAACTGTCACCCAACTGTTCTAGTGTGTGCACCTCTTTATATCCACCAAACTCTGTGCTGGCCCTTGCCAGCACCCAATGGGTACAATTCAAACTCACTTTTAGGATAGTGATGCTTTGCAGTGTTGCCAGCTCCTTCCTTAGATTTAGGACCTGGGTTTCCAAGGAAGCAACCTGCTCACATTTTGCTCAAGGAACGTATTCATGTCACATGATGTGCACAAGTCGCATTACCATACTGTCAGGTCACCTGAAGCCAGGTGACAGACGCACACCATTGGGGTCAGGAGTGCACCGCTAAGGTAGTTAACCCTATGGCTGACTGCTGCGGATGGAACTCTGGGTGGTAAAGGAAGGCAGGTCCACTGGAGCACTAACAGGGATCCCACAGGGAGCTAGAGCCTAAGATTCCCAGGGCGCGGAGTCTAAGATCCAGCAGGTGTTCACCAGAGCCTCTAGTGGTGAGGATGGACTGGCCCCCAGAGTCCCCCCTCTCACGCTCACAGTAGGCTATAGAGGATAGAGGGGAAGCAGCAGCTCAGGATACAAGATATAGTGAGGGGATAAGCCAAAGGTCGGGGCGACTAGCAGACAAGGATAAACAAAGGTCACGCCAAAGGTCAAGGTCACAAGCAGACAGGGATATTCGAGAACAAGCCAAGATCGGTAAAACAGATACAGATGTAGCACACGGCAAGCAGGAACCCAAACACACAATAGCTTTACAAACAACGTTGATCAGCACGGCTGGCTTGCAGTGCACATGTTAATATAGTGTTCCCTGATAGGGCCTGGCTGGGGTGGAGCTATGCTTAAAGGAGAGATTACTTAAGCAGCCAGGTGAGGGTGGCTGGCCTCTAAAGCAGGACACATGGAGGAGAGGTAGGCTGAGAGATAAACATTACTGCATAACCATGACACATACCCGTTTAATGGGTATAATCCCAGAGGATTAGGAATAATTTTTTGCTCACAAAATAGTGTTATTTTACCTTCCTGATTTTATTCTAATCTGAGCCCTGGTTATTTTCTGTTTCCTGTTTGGGGTGTTCTGATCACTGGTTGCATAGCCCCCGGTGTCCTTTGCTCCTGCTTCCTGATCACACAAGCCCCCGCTGCCTTTTTTTCTGCTCCCTGATTATATGGCCCCTGGGATCCTCTCCTCCTGCTCCTTGATCACATGGCTCTCTGCATCCTTTCCTTCTGCTCCCTGATCACATGACCCATGTCCTCTCCTCCTGATCCCTAATTGCACAACCCCCATCATCCTCTCTTCCTGCTCCCTGATTGCACAGGCCCCAGCAACCTCTCTTCCTTCTCCCTGACCACACAGTCCCTGTCCTCTCCTTCTGCTTCTTGATCCCATGGTCCTCGGTGTCCTCCCTTCTGCTTCCTGATCACTCAGTCCCCGGCATCCTCTCTCCTGCTCCCTAATCACATGACCTTCATCGTCCTCTCCTCCTGCTTCCTGTGTGCATGGCCCCCAGCATCCTCCCCTCCTGCTTCCTAATCGCACGACCCCAGCCTAGCACATTACCTTTGTGATACACTTTATTGTATTAAAAAATATAGATGTATACTCAAACAACTTGAGCAATAAGGCACAGCACATAGTACTCAAAGTGACCTGGTCACCTAGACAAGTCCCAGACATTAGAAAACCCTTAAACAGGCTGACGCGTAATTTGCCTACCTCATTTATGTGCTCTCTCTTCTTCCCCCTGCCCCTCCCATTATCCTTTATTTTCTGTTATGATGTCTACAGTATGTTCACTCGACTGAAGTATTGTTATTACTTGATCTACTTCATTAATAAGAAGCATAATGTACTTGCTTTTGTTTCTTGAACAACTATATATTCGAAAGTCTTAATATTTTGCATTGTATTTTTGAAAAACTCAATAACAACTTAATTTGAAAAAAATAATAAAAAAATCCCCTACAACAAACAAAATGCATAATAAAATATATGGTATATAAAGTATAAAACATGATAAAAAAAAGTTAAATCCAGTGTCCATTGGATACTCTCTACCAAGAAATTGACAGCTAGGGTCCAGGGGGATATGTCTACATTCCATCGGGTCAGGAAACCATGGGTCTCCAAATACCTTCTGCAAGATTTTGATTGCCACCTCTTGGAGATGGAATGCCACTCATCTGCACTCTATCCCCCTTTCCTTCTTCACCCTTTTCTCCCTTTCTCTCAATTATTTTCTCTCTTTCCCCTTCTTGCTACAGTGTTTTCATAATACTGTTTTCAAAAATAAGGTTTCTTATTTACTCTGTTGACAACCCTAAAGTGATCCATTCCAGCTATACCTTCACATTGGTGTAAGTGATATCTATTGTGCCAACAACTGCCCTTTTGCCTGTCTCAATACCTATATATGCAGCTGTCTTGTGATCATTCATTTTTTTGTAGTTTTGGATTTATGTCAACTGTCATCTGATCTCTCGATAAAAAAAAAATATTGAACAGGAAAAAAACAAACCTGTTTGAAGTCTGGTTGAAGGGGAGAGTATTGCTTATCCATTCTGGCTATTTCCAAGGCTAATAGGTAAGGAGTTGTCAAAAAGGGGCATGGGAAAAATGTACAAATACAAAAAAAAAACAAAAAAAAACAGCAGGGAGGTATTCCTCTTTTTAATGCACCCTTAAGGGCAATATAGGAAAAACACCACTCTGTACACATCCTGGTGCTGCCGCAAATGTAATAATTACGTTAGCATTATTGCGTCAAGCTGTATGTTTTGTTACAGAACAGTAGGAATCTCAAGGACAGGGTCAATGGCATTGTATTCTGGCATCATATATTTTGCAAGTGTAATTTATTTTTTAACTTACATTATTAGCTGGCTAAAATACAGTAGTGGTAACTCAATGTGATTCACTATAATTTAAAAAAAGAACAATTTAGGTAATTTTGGCTGTGATACCAGATTTTTTTTATCTAGCAGTAATAGGCCTGAATTAAATGGTGGGAGTTGGAGCCACAACAGATTTAAAAGCTATAAGAAACTTTACACTTTAAAAATATAAAGCCCTCGACTTTGTACACATTAGTTAGTGGAACAACAGTTTTAATAAAGTTTAATAACATGTCAAAAATGAATACAGAAAAGCACTTTTCAACCAGGGCAGTACATGAGCAATTGAATAGGCAGCAAATAAAAAATGTAGGCCTTTTACCATATCTGCTCTGCTGCCGACAGCACCTTTGTGGTCTTCGGACTCTGCTGGAGTGTGTCAGTCTTCGTAAAAGTACCAAGCATACGAGTACAACATGCGTAAGAAAATGCCTGTCTCTGGATCACAAAGCTCTGTTGGAGCAGCTCCTCAATGAGACAAGTTGACAGCAAAAGACATGCACTCCTCCTTCCACCTCCTCAAGGGTGCATAGCAACCACTTTTTTCTATAGAGATTTTATACATGTGCCATTTTCTCCTCCTTATGAATGGCATATATCAGCTACTTTCTGCTAGAGTACCCTTCTCCTCCTCCCTAAAGGTTAGTGGCAACCATTTTTTTTTGGAAGAATGCCAATTCATTGTTTTCCTTCTCCTCCTTTTCTGCTAATTCTGCTATAGGGGGAGAAGAGTTGGGATACTGGCAGTGAGGAGGAGTGTTGTGTTGATGGTGAAGAGGAGGGTTGGGATTTAATGCTGATTCAAATTAAAATAAGCATAGAATCCTATGGCTGCCTGCCCCTCCACAATCTTCTTTCAGCTAGGAAACAAATTAGACAGGCAGTCTGGCGTCAGATATTATTGACCATAGCTTGTAAATGTTGTGTTTGAGGCTGCTACATACAATTGTTTTACATGTTATTTCCATTTTTTTTTCATTTAAATGTTTTACTTATAATTTAGTCCCTGCCCTGGTAAAGCAAAGGCTGGCAGGTATGTAAACTTGGTACCACTTTAAAGAAAAAAGATAGTCCTAGGAATAAACCCACCTTGTCAGTCTATCAGCAACAAAGGGCTAAGGGCAGGCAGAAGCCAGAAGTTAAAGTCCAAATGTACCCCCCAATCCTCTCTGTCTTATCACTGGGTTAAGTAAAAGACTGACTAAGATACTAATTTTTATTTACCTTAAACTGCGGTCACATGATCATTTAGCGCTAGGTCCTTCTCTGTCACTGTTTACTTCCTTAATAAATCTTTCTTCTGGGTGTCCACATCACTGCCTGAATGGCTGTCCAGTAGAGTTTTCTTAGGATCCAGAATAGATCTTATGTTGGACCAAGAGGAGTGAACCAGCCAGCAAAGATTAACATTGGCAAGGGAACTGAGTGTGACTGACTTCACTAGGCACAGATAAGTTATCAGCTGGCAGGATGAGTTGGAGGGGGGAGGGGGGTTGAAGTAGGGATGTGAAATGTATTGATCATGTCTGGAAGTGGGCTTTGAGTATTAAATTCCATGGCCATAGGTTGATAAAAGACACAAGTTCATGGAGTTCAACTAATAGAAAACAAGAATCTGAGAGAATCCAGGGAGCTGGTTTTTTTTTTCATCCCACCAGTGGTGAATCGCGCAGGTGCTGCTGACAAGAGTTTAACAAAGGGGATTGGGGAAAAAATGGACCTAGTTGAAGCATTACACCAGCTGAGAATATCAATGATCTAATAATCTCTGTTATTGAAAGAGTCTGATCATCAAGACCAAGGTTTATTTGTGCTAGGCCACTCCCCAAGGTAAATTTTAATTATTTAATTCCTAATGTTCTTTATAACTTTATTATTCGCTAACAGCTGAATTTCTTTTTCTTTTTCTCTTCTTTTTATTCTCCCCGCCCCCAACCCCGTGTTCTTCTTTTCTTTTTCTTTTTCCTTATCCTCCTGTCTTCTCCTTTTTAGCCTGTTCCCTCCCCTTTTTTCTTTTTTTACTTTTCTTCCCCCCCCCTATTCTTTTACCCCAAACCAACCTAGTTCTGTTTGAGTTACTAACAAGGATTTATTATAGCTTAATTACCCTTTATATACATTAGTAGCAAGTCCAACACTAACATCATCAAATAATTTTCCTTGTAGTTGCCTTTCCAGTGTATTCTCCAAGCTCCATACATCTCGTCCAGTTCTGGCTTAAATTACCTGCTTTTTCAGGTTACCCCTCTCAAAAGTAGGTTGCCTCATTATTATTAGTACTTTTATGTATAATTATTGGTTTTGGCAATTATACTTGGGTGTGGTTTATCCACACACATGTATACTAACAAGGAATGACTCTTAGGTCATGTATAATGTCTACAATTGTTACTTTTCAGTTTCTGTGAGCACCTCCATACTGCTCCATGCCTTGAGTTGCGGTGGGTCGGTTGGCTGCAGTGTTCACTTTTCTTTGGGAGTTGGCCATTCCATCCAAAGCCACCCCCATTCCCATGTGTATATTCCGCAGAACTTAGATGGCGGTAACAATCTAACCACACTCACCACCTACATCACGTTCAGGGGTGAGTGTTTTGTGAATTTGTATGTTGATTATGAACATTTTATGCAACAACATGATAAATGCTTTATGTACCAAAACCATTAATTTTTCTTTGTATATTTAGAAGCTCCTGAGGAAGCGATTAGATCGAGAAACATGTAGAGCTCCAAGTTTTTAACTCATCAACACATTGTGAACCCCAATGCAAGGAACCACTGCAACATTGTAGGGTAATACCTTGGAAGTGTCCACATCAACAGTGTTGTTGTAGTATATGTATATGTAAAAATTCTTTACATATTACCAGCTATGTATGTGTATTTACTTTTATGATATTGTTGTTATGTATCTATGTTGTATTAAAAAATTATTATTTTTCTAAAATTGACGTGTGCCTATAAAGTCCATTTTTTCCCCAATCCCCTTTTCAGTACTGATAGGATGTGGCACATTCTTTATTAATTGGTGTAGATTGCCACCTGAGGGCCATTGCAATCTCTATATTTCAAGAGTCTAACAAAGCATTTCTCCTTTTACTTGCAAGTGCAGAAAATGCTCCATGTTCCTCCTCCTCAGGGATGCTGCTAATGCACCATATTCCTTCTCCTCTTCAAGGGTGCACAGCAGCCACTTGATTTTTTATTTATTTTCAAGTGCTGATAATGGAATCTTGTCTTTCTCCTCCTCAAGAGCCTTAAGCAGCCATTTTTGTTTTGTAGAGATGCTTATGCACCCTTTTTCTCCTGCTCCTCTTCTTTAAAGTGGTACTTCACCATTGAAAAATTATTTAAAGTATTCATATAACATGGACACTTGAATCAATGTATTGTGATTCTAGCTGCATTCCTGTTCGCCTGCAATCTGCATGTGTATCTTATGTCTACTTTTAGTGACAACATGCAATATATGATGTCACTCAGCATTCCTCTAGCAAATAATATCTATTGATTGACAGACAAAGTCCACAGAGGAAGCGCATGCACAATCAGGCGTATTCCCCTAGATATATGCAAGTGAGGCACACAACTATGAGCCAAGCTGACAAGCTGTTGCTGGTGTTCTGGTTTCTCTTCATTGTTGAATTTGCATGGGATCACCATAAAACCATGCACCCACCATTCACAAGGGTTACCTATAATTATATGTAAAGTATGGGATGATGTTTTGTCTAAGGAGGTGGGCATTGATCTCAAGGGAAATGTTAAATGTCAAGCCCACACGTCCTACTTTTCCCAAAAAATAAAAAAAAGACTGTCATGCACTGTAATTCTGAAGGATAATAGACAAATATGCAGTAAGTGCAGAAATCGAGATGTAAATTATATAGGTAAGTTAGTTTTATTAGTATAAATAATTTGGCACTTGCCATTCCAGTTGATATGTGTGGTAGTTTGTTTTACACCCTAAAGGTGCAAAGCAGCTACAATATTTTATAGCGCTGTTAATGCACCCTTTTCCTCCTTCTCCTTCTAAATGGTATAAAGCAGACTTTTTTAAGGGCATTTTAAGTGGAGCACATTTCCTCCAATGTGCTTTGGAATAGAACAAAAGTGCAGTCTTTGAGTGGAGTCAAGTGAAAGATAGTCCACCAGGCTTTGAACCTACCTCTCAAGCCTGTGTTGGATGGAGGTCCTCTCTCTCTGAGTCCCAGCATAACTTGGTCCTTTCACAGGATAGGGGAAAATCAGGAAAACCCAAACACTGGAAAACACTGGTGGGCACAGCAACAGATATTATACAGCAGCCACAAGGCTCTTAGCAGCAAAGTACTCTGTAGCTCGGTCTTACCACAACACTTGGTACAGCAACTCTCACTACAGCAGCAGCAGTAGCAGCCCTTACCAGAACGTTCACTGTAACAAAATCCTCAGCCCTGCTTGCCCTGTAGTCATCACAGCAAACAGCCCTCCAATGTAGCATGCAACGCTAGTCCTACAGCCTTCTCACTCTCTCTGCTGAAGCAGCCTGCACACTACAGTCTATCTGGCTCACAGCAGCAGACAGTCTCACCTTCAGCAGCACACATTTTCCTAGGTTCTTAACACAGCCACAAACAATAACAGCACCTCTTAGCCCTGGGCTTCTGTATAAAAAGCCCAGCACAGCTTGCAGCACTTTTTCAGCCCAGTACCCTCCTGGCTCATGGCAGCCGTAGCCACAGTAACAACCGTGAGCTCTGTACACATGCTCCCAGGCTCAGACACACACACTATCAGCTGCACATTTTGTTATATTTAATAGCATTGACCTCATCCTAAAGGTATACCTGATATTGTCATTCACATATTTGTATGATTATTTTTTATGATTTCAAATAAAGGTTAAGTTTTAGTTAAGTGGCCTTTTGGTGCATAGGGAAGGGCACCCTCGTATTTTTCTAGTCTAATTTTGGCACAGTTAGGTGTTATCAATATCACAGGCTTTTGTATATAGCCTGTGACGGATCTCGGATACCCCAGGTGGGCACATCCGCCAGACCTGTGTCTCCTGTCCTCCAAATGCACCCGCAGTCTGCAGATACGCCATAACCAGCCCTTAACCCCTCAATCACGAGACAATCCACACAGGTTTTGAGGGTTAAACATGCAGAGCATCAACTGTTTATTAAATCCAAAACATACACTTTTACACACAGTTAGGGACACTCCCCTTAGCCTTGTCATAGAGGGGGGGTAGGGGACAAGGAAGAACCAATGGGAACTGAACATTGAAACAGAGACTACAGTTAAACATAAAGGGATTATGGTAAGCAGGCAGCCCTTCAATACACATCCCCTGCGGAGAGATGTCTGCAGTCCAGACCATTGTCTATGTGCCATGAACCAACACAATTAAACACAGCAACAAGAGGGGGGGGATGGGGGAGTAGGGATGTAACATTACATTACATTATCTTAATGCCAGCTTTCCCCCAGTCTCTCAGTCTGGGCCATAATCTGTGGGTAAGCGGCCAGCCCACAGTCCCTTCCAAAACACACAGTGACAGTGGGTTCTGTCACATAGCCAATTAAAGTACTTCTTCCTCCCCTTCTTCCCTGTGCTGTAACTCACAGGGAGAACTGTCTGTGTAGCTGAGGGGGAAATTGTTTGCCATGTAGCCGAATGAAGCGTGGTTGGAGCCACAAATGTAAATCATAAGAGTGCTACATAGGCAAAGGCAGGATCAACGTTTTTTAGTTTTTTTCACCTATCAAACAGACGTAACAAAACTCTTTCAACTATATATTTAATATGCTAAAATGGAAAAAAGAGGAGAAGATCATTCTTTTTTTGTTTTTTTTGTTTCACAACTGTGTGACTTACACTTAAAGGGGTTGTAAACCCTCATGGGTTTTCACCTTAATGCATTCTATGCATTAAGGTGAAAAACCTCCTGTCATGTACCAGCCCCCCAGTGCCCACCTTATACTTACCTGAACCCTGTCTTTCTCCGGCCAGGAACGAGCACACCAGCTCTATCTGGTGTCTCCTGTCCTGATTGGATAGATTAATAGCAGCCCAGCCGAGTCCGGCATTCTGTGTCTATGGATGCAAAAGTTGGACTCAGGAGTGCGCCCGCATGGATACCCCCAAGGAGAGCGCTTCTCCTAGGTGCTTTCCTGATGTGGGGAGGAGTTACTAGCGCCATTAAGGGACCCAAGAAGAGGAGGATTGGAGCCACTCTGTGCAAAACGAACTGAACAGTGGAGGTAAGTATGATATATTTTTATTTTATTTATTTTTTAAACACGAGGGGTTTAGTAACCCTTTAAGCCATTACCTTGAAAAACATGCAAGTAAATTCAATAACATACAGTGCTATATATTATTGTTTAATAGGAACCTTCTTTTTTAATATGAACTAGCCACATTTGAAAAGCACAATATATTGCCAATGCATCAATGACATAAATGTAATAGGAGGTTCTAAGGTTTTATTATGTATTCTGTAAGATTTATTCAGCGCTAATACTCTGTAAATCTCCAGAAAGTTACTAATCAAAGTGTCTTCACTTTAGATCCAGGCACAGTGGCATACTACTGACCAGCATGTATATTTTATAATGCTTCACTTCAATCGCTAAACATTCTTTGTAGAACAATTCAAAGGAAAATCGCCATCCCCACAAGCCTAACAGTACTGCAGGTCAAAAATGTCTAATCCCAAAGGAAGTGGCTCACCGTTACTGCTTTCAAGCTTTACCAGATCATAATTATTTAAACTCGTATTTATTCTGTTCCCATTTCATTCGAATATTAATGAATTACTCTATCAAGTAAGGTACATAGTTAAATATTTGGCATACAGTGTAACTGCCTGTGATCATAGATTGATACAAAAATTTTACAGAAGTTGACACATGAAAAGGGATAAAACAACAATGAACAAAATATTTCTCAAATATGGGATTAGCGGCATTATCATACAACGCTTTGATAATTCTATGTGCCTGCAAACAGATAGGTCTTAAACTAAACTTTTCTGTTTAAATCAGCCAATTACATTCCAAGTGTATCAAAACAAAATACACTGAATTTCGAAAGGTATTGGGACGTCTGCCTTTACACGCACATGAACTTTAATGGCATTCCAGTCTGAGTTTGTAGGGTTCAATATTGAGTTTGCCCACCCTTTGCAGCTATAACAACTTTAACTCTTTTGGGAAGGCTGTTCACAAGGTTTAGGAGTGTGTCTATGGAAATGTTTGACCATTCTTCCAGAAGCGTATTTGTGAGGTCAGGCACTGATGTTGGATGGGAAGGCCTGGCTCGCAGTCTCTGCTCTAATTCATCCCAAAGGTGTTCTATCGGATTGAGGTCAGGATTCTAGTTATGGACCTGGCTTTGTTCACTGGTCTTGGCCTCAAGCTTTGAGCTTTGGGCTTGGCCCCTTAGTTCTAGTGAAGGGAACTCTTAAGGTGTCAGCATACCAAGACATTTTGGACAATTTCATGCTCCCAACTTTGTGGGAACAGTTTGTGGATGGCCCCTTTCTGTTCTAACATGACTGCGTACCAGTGCACAAAGCAAGGTCCGTAAAGACATGGATGAGCGCCTGACCTCTACCCGATAGAACACCTCTTGGATGAGTTAGAGCGGAAACTGTGAGCCAGGCCTTCTTGTCCACATCAGTGTCTGATCCCGCAAATGCGCTTCTAGAAATATGGTCAAACATTCCCTTAGACACACTCCTAAACCTTTTGGACAGCCTTCCCAGAAGATTTGAAGCTGTTATAGCTGTAAAGGGTGGGTCAACTCAATATTGAACCCTACAGACTAAGACTGGGATGCCATTAAAGTTCATGTGCGTGTAAAGGCAGGCGTCCCAATATTTTTGGTAATATAGTGTATGTGTTTTACAGTGTGTGCTCTTTAGAAAGAAGTCACAGGCATAGAAAAGTCTATCCCTTGGCTATAGCTCAGAGTTAACAGACATTGGAAATGTCAGACCTTTGCAGAGAGACCACTGCTTCCACACAGACAGCCTGTGTCCCGTTCTGCAGCTGCTGGCAGGGGACATGCTTTCTACTTAGGTTATGACCACTTTAGAAATAAAATAAAAAAGGCATCAAACACACCTTGTTTTTATGCACATATAATATGTTTAGCTGATTTAAACTGAAAGTTCAACTGGGCATTTAAGTGGTTGTTAACCCTCACATATAATCAGTAAAGTGACTGGCCTCATGTGATACACAGAGATGAAACACCTCCTCCTTCATAAGTTATACCTGTTTATTTGCAGTCTTCTCTCTTCTACAACCATTCAAAGTCCATAATTTAAAAAAGCTTGTCTGAGCTGTCAGAAAACAGAGGGTGAACAGAAATTACATACTGCAAAGCTCAGTGAGGAGAACTCTGAGAGGTGATTGGAGTGAAGGGACACACCCCCCCCTCCTTCACACAGCATACAGGAACAGAGCTGAGACTGTCAATCACAGTCTCTAATGCCGCGTACACACGATCGTTTTTAATGTCATTTTCAAAAACAACGTTTTTCTCAACGTGATTTTTCTTGTTTCCTCTCAAGCCTGTCTTGCATACACGCGTTCATTAAAAAAAACGCTCGAGCAAAGCGCAGTGGCGTAGAACACGTACGACGGCACTATAAAGGGGAAGTTCCGTTCGAATGGCACCACCCTTCATGTTAGTAAACGTTGTTGAGCGACGATTCGCGCTTTTCTGCCTCGTGCTTTTCAGTCCGTTACAGCGTGACGAATGTGCTATCTCCATTACGAACGCTAGTTTTACCAGAACGAGCGCTCCTGTCTCATACTTGATTCTGAGCATGCGCGTTTTTTTTCCCCTCGTAAAAGCATACACACTACCGTTTTTCACGTCGTTTAAAAAATGACGTGAAAAACGACGTGAAAAAATGGAGCAGGTTCTCATTTTTTTTTAGGCCATTTTTCACATCGTTAAAAAAGCTCTGGAGCCTACACACGATCGTTTTTAATGCCCAATTTAAAAAATTGCATTTTTAACATCGTGAAAAATGGTCGTGTGTATGCGGCATTAGTGTCTGGAAAACTTGGCAAAAATGACTCATGTGATAGCAGAGGAATGAGGCAGCAGACAGAAATGACACTTGGTGCTCTGGACAAAGAGAAGTACACACTACAGAGGCATATGCTTAGTTCTTATTACATTTATGACATCTCTTCAACTGGATTGCAAAAAAAATAGAATTTACAAAAGTTCTGTTCATTTCCTACTCTACCCAAAAATAAACTAAAGTTTTGACTACAGGTATGCCTTTTATTAATGATTTGCAGCTATGTGGGGCTCACAGTAAACTGGTAAGACCTCAAGATTACTTTGCTAATTCAGTATGGAGAAGGGGCAGTCAATACAATTATTTTTAATAACAATAGTAAAAAAATAAATAACAAGAAACAGCATTAAAAGGCTAATGGTTCAAAAATCCATTCTGAATTAAAAATCTAATTTTTATAAATTCTAAATGGATTCTACAATTAACTGTGAAATGATAAACATCTAGGATATAAACCTGAAAAAAAAAATTCAATATAAGTCCTATTTAATAATTATAAGCACTTTTAAAAAATCCACAAAAAAATTAATTTTGGTGAAAAATGCACAAAAGATTTATTTTGTTTATTTAAAAATAACGACTTTGGTTTTGTTGAGTTTTTATCATTGGTAAGATACCTGCAAACTCTCTGTAGTGAATAATTTAGGTACCCAGCACTGGGAAGATTAGGTTCTTCTGTTTTATTCTGGCATGCACAACATTTTGTTACATAGCTATGCTAGCTAAACCTGAAGTGGATCAATAATCCAATGTCCATCAAGAGTTTATCACAATCCATATCACCAATGCTTACTGACAGTATAGGATGTTTAATTAGGTTGAAAGCATACAGTATCTTTCCTTGTTATGGTGTATGACACAAAGATTGTATTATTGGCTAATTTAAATGTGGAGAACAGAAAATAAACAGTAGAAGCAAGTTTCTATATGAATGCCAAAAACAATGGAATTGTTTTAAAGAAAAATCATAATGGTTTTAGTTCAGTTTAAGTTTTAAAACCTTTTTTGGGTTTATACATTATAAACTGTTGGTTTATAGTTTTTTTTAGCAATGTACATAAGAAAAGAAAGAAAATAAAGTAAAAATAGGTACAATTTTTTTTTTTTATTAAATGCTGGTAATTCCCTCCTCTATGCTGTCAATCATCATCTGCAGTGCTGGAAGGATGTCATACATACATGAGGACAAAAACTGTTCCAAAAGTGAAGCCTTCATACAGAAGTCTAAAGCCCCATACACACGGTCGGACTTCTATCGGACTTTTCCGTGTTTTTTTGTCCGAACGGAGTTGGTCGGGAACACCCATAGCATACACACGCTCTGACTTTTCTGCAAACTTTCCCAAAACTTTTTGCAACATCACGTGGTTTTTCTGCTCTTTTCTGCTCTTTACCGCCACCCTTTGGTCAACTTCTGCTATTGTTGGTTGATTTGGTTGGTTGACATTAGTTGTTTTGTCCATCGGACAAAAGTCCTATGGTTTTCTGTACACACGGTCGGACTTTGCTCCATCGGACTTTTGTTGGCCAAAAGTTTGTCCGTTTGCAGACCCAACTTTTGTCCGATGAAAACACAAAAAAAAAAAAAAAAGTTTGTCCGATGGAGCGTACACACGGTCGGATTGTTGGTCCAACTTGCTCAATAGAAGTTTGTTGGCCAAAAGTCCGACCGTGTGTACGGGCCTTAAGAGTCTTACAAGGTTTAAGAGTAGAGGATACTCTTGTAGGAGAGTTAAACAAGGCTTCAGGAGTGCATAGGCTATGCATGGTAGTAAACTATTCGAAAAGGATAACAGTGAAGAAGCTAAAGATAAGTGTAGGATTGTAACTACCTTTAGTTTTCAATGTAAGGGGATCTAGGGGATCCTAAAGCTGTCCAAAGACAGGCAGTTTTCTTTAGGTTAGCAAGTGGGCCGAACGAAAAGAAAAAATAAGATTTCTCCATTCACACAAGCAATGTGATTTGCCTCTGTCAGAACACACTGATCAACAAATGTTTTCCAGTATGTCCCTTTGACAAATTTCAATCAAATGAATGACTTCTGTTGAGCAGGAATGACCAAACACTGATCGAAATGTATCTGGTCCCTGCTAAACCAGCTGAATTTTGACCTGGCTATGGACAGCTTAAGAGATCATTGGCATGTACTCCTGTTAGACCCTGCTATAATGAGTGAGGGGGAATTAGCGGACCCCAACAGTAAGAACAGAGTGAAAGTTTAAGCTGACCAGCAGGGACTGGCAGACTTTTGATCCATGTGTGACCACCATGGTTGAACAAAAGTTGATCCACCGATAGACCTCTGTTACACCGCCCTGTCTGTATATACCTGTATAACCTGGATCAGCTCCACAGGCAATAGGCTGCAGTGCTGATCTGTGTATTCTAATGCATGGTCGGAATTTCCGACAACAAATGTTCGATAGGAGCTTGTTGTCAAAAATTCCGACTGTGTGTAGGCTCCATCGGACATTTGCTGTCAAAATTTCCGATAACAAAAATTTGAGAGCTGGTTCTCAAATTTTCCGACAACAAAACTTGTTGTCGGAAATTCCCACCGTGTATACACAATTCTGACACACAAAATTCCACGCATGCTCGGAATCAAGCAGAAGAGCCGCACTGGCTATTGAGCGTTGTTTTTCTCGGCTTGTCGTACATGTTGTACATAACTGCGTTCTTGACGTTCGGAATTTCCGACAAGATTTGTGTGACCGTGTGTATGCAAGACAACTTTGAGCCAACATCCGTCGGAAATAAATCCACGGTTTTGTTGTGGGAATGTCCGATCGTCTGTATAATGGTGGGGATGTTTTTTTTTTTTTTTTTTAAGCTTCCCATCAATTAAGGAAGTATAAAAACAAAGGCATGTTGAAGTGATTTTTCTAATTATTCTCTAATCATGATTTCATTAGCTACTTAAGGACCGCCCACCGCAGTTGTACGTTGGCTGTTTGAAGAGTAATACCATTGTTATGGCAGCAGCTAGCTGCCATAACCCTGGTATCCTCTTCAAGTGGGAATGGTCCTCTTTCAGATAAAAGTGCTCTCCAAGGTGGATTCGCCGTGAGATCACTTTTATTGGAGGCGGGTGGGGACCCCCCCTCCCACCGTGCTCCGGTCGTCACCACCGCTTTCTGGAGCCATCGGTAGCGGCGGAGATGATCGGGTACACTTTCCTCACAGGCTGGATGCCGTTTGAGGGAAAGATGGCACCAGCTCGGCTCCATAACTTTGGAAAACAGTGTTCAAATCATCCATGCAAGGTATCGCCGCAATCGTTAGAGAGAGAGCAATAATTCTAGCACTGGACCTCCTCTGTAACTCAAAACTGGTAACCTGTAGAAATTTTTAAACGTCGCCTATGGAGATTTTTAAGGGTAAAAGTTTGTCACCCTTTAACGAGCCGGCGCATCTTTGAAGTATGACATGTTGGGTATCAATTTACTTGGCGTAACATTATCATTCACAATATAAGAAAATTGGGCTAACTTTACTGTTGTCTTATTTTTAAAGTCAAAAAAGTGTATTTGAATATTGCTGATGGATTGGAATCTGCAATATTGAGGGTGAATTTATTGTGTATTCCAAATATGAATGACAACCCTAATAATAAGACACAACCAAGAAAACTAGTAAATACCTTCTAGCTCAAGTAGACAGGACTTCCCTGCAATGTCCACTAGCAATAGCTTGTACGCACTTCTCCAGGACACTTCTCCAGCAAGGCAGAACAAACTCCTCCGGGTCCCAGACCCAGGCCTCTCTTATAGCAAAGCCCCCCCCCCCCCCCCCCCCTCAGACAGACAGACAGACAGACAGACAGTAGGCCTACAAGTAACCAACCTTCAACTCTGTCTCCTCTCTTTGAAGCAGCACAGAGGGCAAGGCCTTTCTTGAAGTTCGCCACTGGCAATAAAGCTCCTAATGGTTGGCCAGGAAGACAAATATTTATACCTCAGAAAAAGTGTTTCTTATTACACTATCTGTTGAGGACATAAACAAATAATACCCTTAGCTTGGGGAAGACCCAATGAAAACAAAACAAACAATTCAAGCTCAGGGTGACTACAGCCTAGCTGCAACGCTAAATTTAGACAAGGAACACCCCAGCTTAGGGCAAGGTCCTTAGTCTATACTGGCCTATACAAGTGAATTATATCAATAAGGATAGGTTTTATTCACAACTAAAGTTATATCAGTTAAAACCTGAACAGACAGAGATGCTTAACCACTTAAGCCCCGGACCATTTGTCTGGCCAAAGACCAGAGCACTTTTTGCGATTCGGCACTGCGCCGCTTTAACTGACAATTGCGTGGTCGTGCGACGTGGCTCTCAAACAAAATTGACGTCCTTTTTTTCCCACAAATAGAGCTTTTTTCTGGTGGTATTTGATCACCTCTGTGGTTTTTATTTTTTGCACTATAAACAAAAATAGAGCGACAATTTTGAAAAAAATGCAATTTGTTTTACTTTTTGCTATAATGAATATCCCTAAAAAATATATATAAAAATGTATTTTTCCTCAGTTTAGGCTGATACGTATTCTTCTACATATTTTTGGTAAAAAAAAAAAGCAATAAGCGTTTATTGATTGGTTTGCGCAAAAGTTATAGCGTCTACAAAATAGGGGATAGTTTTATGCCATTTTTATTAATATTTTTTTTTACTAGTAATGGCGGCGATCAGCGATTTTTATCATGACTGCGACATTATGGCAGACACATCGGACACTTTTGATGCCATTTTGGGACCATTGTCATTTTTACAGCGATCAGTGCTATAAAAATGCACTGATTACTGTAAAAATGTGACTTGCAGTGAAGGGGTTAACCAGTAGAGGGTGATGAAGGGGTTAAGTGTGTTCTAGGGATGTGTTCTAACTGTGGGGGGGATGGGCTACGTGTGACACGACACTGATCACCGCTCCCGATCACAGGGAGCTGTGATCAGTGTCCTGTCACTAGGAAGAATGGGGAAATGCTTGTTTACATCAGCATTTCCCCGTTCTTCCTCTCCGTGAGATGATCGCGGGTATCCCCGCAGACATCGAGTCAGACTCACGGAGCTCGCGGCGGGCGCCCACAATGCCGCATCTTAAAGGGGACCTACCTGTACGCCCATATGCCCAGCCGAGGCATTGTGTCAACGTATATCATCGTGCGCTGGTCGGCATGTGGTTAATATCCCTTTCTCATATATGAAAGTGCAGATGGCTATGGCTCTGAATTTTATATTATGATTGGTGAAGAAATTACATCTAGTTGACATGTAATTTGCTAACTTGGTAGAAGGGAGACAGCTCCCAGGAGAGTTCATGACAACTATCACGATAAAAAGTCTGAAGAAACAAATTGGAAGCCTGATAAATAGTAAGCAAACAGGGTTTATATGGGGTCATTCATCACTTAGAAATATGACAATTTTACCACCAAAATCCCCTCAAAGAAGAAATCAGCCACACTGCTCATGTAATATACTGTATTTATTGGCATATAACACTCACTTTTTTACCCTGAAAATAGAGGGTAAACTGTGCCTGCGTGTTATACGCAGGGGGCTGTGGAAAGTTTTCTTCCTGAAACTTCCCTCTTAAAGTTAGGGTGCGTGTTACACGCCTGTGCGTGTTATACGCTGATAAATGCGGTATATAATTTATTGTATTAGATACAACAATGTGAAAAATGATATAACACTATAACCCCTAAAACAATTTAAAATCACATGTAACTCCTAAAGGATCCCTTTCAGTAATTACTAATAAAAATGAGTGTGTAATCTAACAAGCGCATCCAAATACGAATATTTTTATCACACTATAATATAAATGGAAGTCCATATCCATATAATGCTGCAATGAGATATTAAGGGGAACCACAAGATTACCGTGGATTGTAACCATTTCATCAGAATGCCCTCAATATCTATTTGCAGGAGCACACTGAAATAAACCATGTTAATAAAGGAAAAGATAAAATTGCAATAAAATGACTTAATCAGCACATATCACAAAGACAAGTCACCCAGAACAATATCAAGTCATGCCAACAGATATATAAGGAATGGGTAAGTGGGACTTTGAATGAAACATATGTAACCACATGCCTTCATCCCTAAATGAGGCAAAAATAGGGGGGGGGGCAGAATTGGGACTTTTGAATGAGGCAATTGACAGTATCAAAAGTATAATAACATGTTTATTATCATACAAATTGTACAAACTTAGCACATTGCAATAAATGCATGTGACATATCAATTCCATATGTATATATGGCATAAACATATTACATTTTATATAAAGACGGTATAGCAGCACATTTCCAGTTAGGGTAGTCATTTCATATATAGACAAGGCATAATGTATACAAATCATAAATAAATTGCAATTCATGTATTATGCAGAGATGATCTAGCAGTCCAATCTGATTAACCATATGTAAGGAGATTTATGTACTCCATATTCTAAAGGTGTTGAGAACACCCAGGGATATGAGGTGAAAGTTACGTAAACAAGTAGTATGTCAAAACATGGCTACATCCTGTATTTCTCAACGCGTTTCGTGACAAAAGCCACATGTGTCAGCATGTCTGAGAAGAAATGTTATATATATAGATATATATATATACCAATGTGGTCTGACATTAAACTCAAGGATCAGAGAAAGATTGCATAAAAGAGAAAAGGAATATCCCATCCTCATTACTTACATAGGGCTTAGGTCAAAGCCATGCGAACTGCAAGACAAGGGCCGCGGTGATTTGTCTAGTACGGGAAGGGGCATTGATAAAAAGCTGGGAACCTGACACTCCCTGCCAGAAAGCTATGTTGCACATTTTAGCACAATTGCCTTGGAACTAGACATTTGCATTAGCCTAGTGTCTGGCAGCACCGGCCTGGCATTTTAAAGAGAAAGTCAATTTCTTTTTAGGCACCTTTCAAATTTTGAAGGAAACATGAGCAGGCAAACATAAAGGACCCATATTCTTGTAGCCCACTGAATATGGAGATTCCAGCCCAAATGTCAGACTGGTATATAAAAAAGAATTGAACCATTCATTAAAGTGGTTTTAACCACTTAAGCCCCGGACCATTTGGTAGCTAAAGGACCAGAGGTGAATTCAGAATTTTGCACTGCGCTGCTTTAACTGTAAATTGTGCGGACATGCAATGTTGTACCCAAACGAAATTTGCGTCCTTTTCTTCCCACAAATAGAGCTTTCTTTTAATGGTATTTGATTGCCTCTGCGATTTTTATTTTTTGCGATATAAACAGAAAAAGACCGAAAATTTTGAAAAAAAATGATATTTTCTACTTTTTGTTATAAGACAAATCGAATAAACTCAATTTTAGTCATACATTTAGGCCAAAATGTATTCAGCCACATGTCTTTAGTAAAAAAAATGTCAATAAGCGTATATTTATTGGTTTACGCAAAAGTTATAGCGTTTACAAACTAGGGTACATTTTCTGGAATTTACACAGCTTTTAATTTATGACTGCCTATCTCATTTCTTGAGGTGCTAAAATGGCAGGGCAGTACAAAACCCCCCCAAATGACCCCATTTTAGAAAGTAGACACCCCAAGGAAATTGCTGAGAGGCATGTTGAGCCCATT
The DNA here is from genome assembly GCA_029206835.1 of Rana muscosa. Classification (NCBI taxonomy): domain Eukaryota; kingdom Metazoa; phylum Chordata; class Amphibia; order Anura; family Ranidae; genus Rana; species Rana muscosa. The sequence continues at coordinate 161,422,996 of CM055120.1, forward strand.
GAATATTTTTTTTTTGTCCCAAGTGATTGAATAATGACAAAAAAAAATAAAAAATTACAAAAAGTTGTCACTAAATGATATATTGCTCACACATGCCATGGTTATATGTGGAATTGCACCCCAAAATACATTCTGCTGCTTCTCCTGAGTACGGGGATACCACATGTGTGGGACTTTTTAGGAGCCTAGCCACGTACGGGACCCCGGAAACCAAGCACCGCCTTCAGGATTTCTAAGGGCGCAAATTTTTGATTTCACTCCTCACTACCTATCACAGTTTTGAAGGCCATAAAATGACAAAATAGCACAAACCCCCCCCAAATGACCCCATTTTAGAAAGTAGACACCCCAAGGAAATTGCTGAGAGGCCTGTTGAGCCCATTGAATATTTTTTTTTTTTGTCCCAAGTGATTGAATAATGACAAAAAAAATAAAAAATTACAAAAAGTTGTCACTAAATGATATATTGCTCACACATGCCATGGTTATATGTGGAATTGCACCCCAAAATACATTCTGCTGCTTCTCCTGAGTACGGGGATACCACATGTGTGGGACTTTTTAGGAGCCTAGCCACGTACGGGACCCCGGAAACCAAGCACCGCCTTCAGGATTTCTAAGGGCGCAAATTTTTGATTTCACTCCTCACTACCTATCACAGTTTTGAAGGCCATAAAATGCCAAAATAGCACAAAACCCCCCCAAATAACCCCATTTTGGAAAGTAGACACCCCAAGCTGTTTGCTGAGAGTCATGGTGAGTATTTTACAGCTCTCATTTGTTTTTGAAAATGAAGAAAGAACATTTTTTTTTTTCTTTTTTTTTTTCAATTTTCAAAACTTTGTGACAAAAAGCGAGATCTGCAAAATACTCACCATACCTCTCAGCAAATAGCTGGGGTGTCTACTTTCCAAAATGGGGTCATTTGGGGGGGTTTTGTGCCATCTGGACATTCCATGGCCTCCGAAACTGTGATAGGCAGTGAGAAGTGAAATCAAAAATTGACACCCTTAGAAAGCCTGAAGGCGGTGATTGGTTTTTGGGGTCCCGTACGCGGCTAGGCTCCCAAAAAGTCTCACACATGTGGTATCCCCGTACTCAGGAGAAGCAACAGAATGTATTTTGGGGTGTAATTCCACATATGCCCATGGCATGTTTGAGCAATATATCATTTAGTGACAACTTTGTGCAAAAAAAAAAAAAAATTATTTTTTCCGCAACTTGTGTCAACATATAAAATATTCCATGGACTCGACATGCCTCTCAGTATATAGCTTGGGGTGTCTACTTTCCAAAATGGGGTCATTTGGGGGGGGTTTTGAACTGTTCTGGCATTTTATACACAACATTAGGAAGCTTACATCCACTCTTCTAACCACTTGAAGACAAAGCCCTTTTTGACACTTTTTGTTTACATGAAAACATTTTTTTTTTGCAAGAAAATTATGTTGAACCCCCAAACATTATATATATTTTTAAAGCAAAGGCCCTACAGAATAAAATGGTGGGTGTTGCATTTTTTTTTTCTACACAGTATTTGTGCAGCGATTTTTCAAACGCATTTTTTGGGGAAAAAATACACTTTTTTTAATTTTAATGCACTAAAACACACTATATTGCCCAAATGTTTGATGAAATAAAAAAGATGATCTTAGGCCGAGTACATAGATACCAAACACGACATGCTTTAAAATTTCGCACAAACGCGCATTGGCGACAAACTACATACATTTTTAAAAGCCTTTAAAAGCATTTACAGGTTACCCCGTTAGATTAACAGAGGTGGTCTACTGCTAAAATTACTGCCCTCGATCTGACCTTTGCGGTGATACCTCACATGCATGGTGCAATTGCTGTTTACATATGACGCCAGACCGACGCTTGCGTTCGCCATTGGGCAAGAGCAGGGCAGGACAGGGGTGCTTTTTTTATTTTTTTTTATTATTAATTTTGCTTTTTTATTTTATTTTTAAACTGTTGCTTCCATATTTTTTTTTTATCACTTTTATTGTTATCTCAGGGAATGTAAATATCCCCTATGATAGCAATAGGTAATGACAGGTACTCTTTTTTGAAAAAACTGGGGTCTATTGGACCCTAGATCTTTCCTCTGCCCTCAAAGCATCTGACCACACCAAGATCGGTGTGATAAAATGCTTTCCCAATTTCCCAATGGCGCTTTTTTATATCCGGGGGGGGGCATTCCCTCCCACTGCTTGTAAAAGCAGTCCAGAGGCTAATTAGCCACTAGGATTGCTTTTACATGAAAGCCGGCCGCTGGCTGAAAAGAATGATACCAAGATGATACCTAAACCGGCAGGCATCATTCTGGTATAAACATTCAAAGTCCAGCAACATACCAGTACGTTGCTGGTCCTTGTTGGACATGTATTGTAATTTTTTTTTTCATGCAGCCTGTTGGCTGAACGAAAAAAAAAGATTGATCGGTGGGTATGCCCACCATTAGAATACCGCCCTTCATCCACCCACTTCTAATGATGGGCATACATGCACCATTTATATATGCCGAAGCATGGGGGCATCTTCTCGCAAAAGTTATGCCGCGTACACATGGTCAGACTTTTCCACGGGCAAGCCTCCGTCGGAATTTCGACCGTATGTACGCGGCATTAGGAGCAAAATCGCTCCTCCGCTCCTGCTGCCCCAATGCTTTGGCATATATGCTTTTTTTTTTAACTGTGGTGGTGAAATCACCTCCTACAGCACTGGAGTCGCAGGGATCAGGCCTGTCTCTGCGAACGCTGCAGTTATGTGTGTTGTGTTTTGCAAGTGACAGTGATCGATCGATACTGCACTTGGGTGGCCTGGGCTGGACGGAGGGGCAAAACGCAGGTGCTAGCAGGTATCTGGGCTGATCCCGCTAACACTGCGTTTTTGGGAACCCTAAACTGCTGGGGACGCTAGTATAGATCTGATCAGATCAGATATTGAGCTGATCAGATACTATACCACTAAGGGGGGTGTATGCTTCACGCGTGGGTGTTAGCACTACTGGCACTAACCTGACGCTGCCTGGGGTGTGACGCAGACCCTCTCTGACGCTAAAACCTAATTGATATCACCCGCCGGGCGATCAGGGGGTTAAACCTTTATTGGGTTATATACGGCGTGTGCCCTGACACTATAAAAAGCAAACTAACTAACCAGCGTCACCCGTAACACTTATATGATGATCACTGGTGAAAGGGTTAACTAGGGGCAATTAGGGGGTTAAAACCTTTATTAGGTAATATATGGGGGTACCTGACGCTATATAAAAACCTGACGGCGAACCTAAAAAAAAATTACTGGCTACCTATCGGCATCACCGACACTAAGACAACGATCATAAAAACGATCGCTTAGCGACAGTGGTGATAGGGGGTGAAAGGGTTACCTGGGGGGCGATCAGGGGGTTAAACCTTTATTAGATAATATATGGGGGTACCTGACGCTATAAAAACCTGCGGCGAACCTAAAAAAAATTACTGGCTACCGATCAGCATCACCGACGCTAAGACATCGATCAGAAAAATGATTGCATAGCGACGGCGGTGCTAGGGGGTGAAAGGGTTACCTGGGGGGTGATCAAAGGGGTTAAACCTTTATTAGGTAATATATGGGGGTACCCGACGCTATAAAAACCTGCTGCGAACCTAAAAAAAAATCCTGGCTACCGATCAGCATCGCCGACGCTAAGACATCGATCAGAAAAATTATCGCTTAGTGACAGTGGTGAAAGGGGGTGAAAGGGTTACCTGGGGGGCGATCAAGGGGGTAAACCTTTATTAGGTAATATATGGGGGTACCCGACGCTATAAAAACCTGCGGCAAACCTAAAAAAAATTACTGGCTACCGATCAGCATCACCGACGCTAAGACATCGATCAGAAAAATGATTGCTTAGCGACGGCGGTGCTAGGGGGTGAAAGGGTTATCTGGGGGGTGATCAGGGGGTTAAACCTTTATATGGGGGGGTTAGGGGGCTACACTGGACCTAAAACTAAATGTAGTGACACTTTTACTGTCACAAATGTCACTGATTGCAGTGATCACTAAATAAATGGTCACTGCAATCAGTGACACTGTGACTGGGGGCTGGGGGGTGATCTGGGGGGTGATCTGGGGGTGTCTGGGGGGGCCTGGGGGGGCGATTTATGTGCCTATATGTGTCCTTGTGTCAGTGTAGTGTTGTGTGCACTAACCTGGCATCTTCTCCTGTACGGCGCTCGGTATATGTGAGCGCCGCAGGAGAGATGACATCACTTCCTCCTGCCTGGCAGGCAGGGGAAGCTCTCTCATTCGCCGGGAGCGATCGAGAGGGGGTTGCCGGAATCGAACGGCCGTCCCCTCATGCCGGATCGCTCCCGAAGGTAAAACGACCACCCACTGTAAAGAAGGGGGGTCCGATCGGACCCCCCAACTATACAAAGGCAATCACGTATATGTACGTGATTCTGCCTGTCGGTGCCATTCTGCCGACGTATATTTACAGTGGGCGGTCGTTAAGTGGTTAAAAGCTAGACATTTTTTCCGTAATGCATTCGGTGAATTAAGGTAAGAAATGTCCCTGCATTTATATCACCCCCCTATATACAATACTTACCTGAGTCTCAATCCAGCGCTGTGCCTATTAGGGATGGGCCAAATGGACCCCTGTTCGGTTCGCAACTGAACTTTCGAACACCGCAAAAGTTCGGACCGGAATAACGAACCCCTTTAAATTTATAATTGTATTTTTATTGAATTTTTTTGCAAAATGACAATAATCACAAAGTAATTACAAAACAATTCAAGCAAATCAGAATGTACATTACAGGCAGAACACTTCAGCCGAAGTGTCTAAAAATACAGAACACAAGAGTGAACCGTATAGCAAAGGAAGTTGGAGAACAGGCTCATATGCATAACAAAGAAACTAGAGGAAATAGAGGTCACAGTTTAGAGATAAAAAAAATAAAAAGGTGGGGGAAAGAAAAAAAAAAACACACGAAAGTCAAGATAATACCAGAATATGGACCATAATCTAAGTGAGGCATTACCGGATTTATTAGACTAGAAGGGGGAGAGGGGGGAAGGGATTGGGCAAATCATGACTTATTAGCCAAAGGATGCATTCCATATTCCGAGGCATCCCATAGATCCCAGATCTTATCAAATTGGGGCAATGCGTCATTTACAGAAGCCGTCAGATATTCCATCCTACGTATCCCAGCAACTAGTTGGAGGAATCTGGACCAAGGGGGGGTGGAGTTAGATAACCAGCAAAGGGGGATCAGTCTCTTGGCAGCTAACAGAATATAGGAAATCAGTCTGTTCCCGTGTTTAGTTATGCCCTTAAAGGGGAGACCCAACAAATAGTGTAGAGGATCAAGCGGCTAGGAGACATCCACCACCCTCTGGATCAGCCTCATGACATCCAACCAGAGGGGCTGAATCAAAGGGCATTGCCAAAAAATATGATACATTGACCCTATTTCCTTATTACATCGCCAACAATTCCTCGAGATTGAGGGGTCGTATTTATGTATAAGTTCAGGGGTCCTATACCAGAACATGAGGATCTTCACTGAGGTCTCCCTATGAATAACACATCTAGAAGATTTCGAGACGGAGGACCATATCCTGTCCCACATTTGAGAACTTATGGGTCTTTGCAGCAGTTGGGCCCACTTTTTCATATACAGATGGGTGTCCTCAGTGAGGATAAATGACTCATGGAGGATACGATGAATCGAGGAAACCAAATGGAGTTGATGGGGACCTTGGGCACACAGATATTCAAAGGGGGTAGGAGAGGTCAAAGACAAAGATGGAGATCTAGAGTGAAGGAAATGCCTGATCTGTAAATAGAAATAAAAAAGTCGAGAAGGAATATGGAACTTTTCTTTGAAAAAATCAAATGGGTGTAGCCTACGAGTTACCGGATGCACTAAATTGCGGAGCTGGAACAAAGAAGCATCGACCCAGGGGAATATCCGACCTAGTGATAGACTATCAGGGATGGACGGATTGAATAAAACATTAAGAAGGGGGGGCAAGATGACATGAGGGGGTATGATTTGAGGCATTTACTCCATATTGATAGAGTGAAGTTCATAGGGGCTGTACATTGACGTCTATAAACAGGATCTATATGAGGGGAAAGAGACCAAATCAAGGAACAGGGATGAACCGGAAAAAGCACTCCCTTCTCTATATCAGACCAATGGCTAGGGGCATGAAGGGTAGACCAGGAAGCTATCGTCCTAAGGTGAGTGGCATAGTAATATTTAAGAATATCTGGGGCCCCCAGGCCTCCCCTGGATTTCAACGCGAAAACCACGGAACTGGGAATGCGGTGCGCCCTGTCGTTCCAGATGAAATTTGAAAAGGATCTGTGGAGGGATTTAAGTTGAGACATAGGTATAGCGACTGGTAATGTCTCAAAATAATATAATAGCCGTGGCAAAATGGACATTTTCAATACGTTAATCTTCCCTAAAAGGGAGATAGGATATTTGGCCCAACTTTGTAATGATTTTTTGATGTCCGAAAATAAGGGAGGGATATTTACTGAATACAGAGTGGAGTACGCAGGGGTGAGATGAACCCCTAAATATTTGAGGGAGATGGAACACCACTTGTAGCGGTAAGAAGTCATAAGTTGGGACAGTAATGTGGGAGGGATATGGATAGGAAGGGCCTAAGTTTTTGTAGTGTTTATTTTATAACCAGAAATAGCACCAAAGGAATTAAGGAGGTTGTGTAGAGATGGGAGGGAAAGCAAAGGGTGAGTAATAGTAAGCAGAATGTCATCAGCAAATAGCGAAAGTTTGTATTCCCTCTGTCGCATCACAACCCCACGAATGTCCTGATGGGAACGGATGGCCTCAGCCAGGGGCTCCAAGCATAGTATAAAAAGCAATGGGGAAAGAGGGCAACCCTGGCGAGTACCATTGGACATGGGGAAGCGGGGCGACAGAAAAGAAGACATCTGGACTTGTGCTGTAACATGGGAGTATAATGCGTGTAATGCATTTAGAAAAGGCCCCCTGAAACCATAAAACCGGAGTGTCGAGAACATATAGGGCCAGCTCAGCCTGTCAAACGCTTTTTGCGCATCCAGGCTGAGAACCAATGCTTGGTGTGAGGATCTGTTCAAAAGATCAATCAAGTCAACCGTGCGGCGGGTATTGTCGCCAGCATGTCTCGCCGAGACAAAGCCCACCTGGTCTCTATTAATCAATTTGGGGTTATATTTGGATAATCTGGACGCAAGGATTTTGGTGAAAATCTTGTAATCTGAATTTAAAAGTGCTATAGGCCTATAGTTGTCAGGGGAAGAGGGGTCCTTACCCGGCTTAGGTATTACAGAGATATAGGAGTGGGAAAACTGAGAATGCGGAGGATGTCCTTTAAGGAGGGTACCATAGAGGGACAGTAAATGAGGAGACAAGATATCTTCAAAAGCTTTATAATATGAATAGGGGAGTCCATCAGGGCCTGGGGATTTATGAAGTGGGAGTTGCTTAAGTACATTATGAAGTTCCTCGGTAGTTATGGGAGTATTCAGTTCCGCCAGATTCGATGTGGAAATTTTCGGGAGTTTTAGGCCTGTAAAGAAGTCATTGAATTTATCTTGCGTGAAATTGAAGTGATTTTCGGGTGTAAGACAACTGTATAGCTTCCGATAGAAGCTACCAAATATCTTAGACATCTCAAGAGGGCAGTGGGTCCTAGTTCCATCCGCACGGAGGAGAAAATCTGGAAAGGAATGAAATGGGCGTGGCCTGAGCTTATTGACCAACATCCTGTGAGGTTTGTTGGAGAATTCATAAAACTTTCGTTTAGCCCATAGGAGAGATCTAGCGGCCTTACCTTGATGTAATGATTTAATTTGTTCTCTGATAGACATAACAGTGCGGAGTTTCGACACCGTGGGTTTGCACAGAAGTTTGCGCTCGGCCAACCCAAGGGCAGCCGTCAAGGATTTCAGGAGGCTGTTCCTATCCCTTTTCAGGCGAGTACCCTCCGCGATGCACACACCACGGAAAACCGCTTTGTGTGCCTCCCACAGTGTGGAAAAATCCGCAACTGACCCTAAATTAAGTAGGAAAAACTCCTTCAGTGCAGATGCTAACGTCGTGCGGGAAGGTTCAGATTGAAGAAGTTGGTCATTTAACCGCCAGTGACAAGATCTAGAAGGGGTTTGAGACATTTGGACATCCAAAGTGATAGGGGCATGGTCCGACCACGTAATGGGGGATATGTCTGAGTCTGTAATGTGGGGGATGAGTGGGGCTGAAACAAAAAAATGATCCAAACGAGAGAACATTTTATGGGCCATGGAATAGAAAGTATACTGCTTAGCGGAGGGGTGTTTAATCCTCCATGAGTCAAATAATTGATGGGATCTAATACATCTACGAAAGGATCTAGCTGTGGAGACTACCTTTCTAGACCGCGTATCAAGAGGAATAGTTAGCCTGTCTCTAGTAGGGGACATGACGAGATTGAAGTCCCCCCCCACTATCATGATGGGTTGAGGGAGACACTGAGGCATATCTAAAACCTTAGTCAGAAAATCAACCTGACCGGTATTAGGAGCATAGATGTTAGCTAAGGTAAAAGAGGAGGACATATAATCACAATCCAAGAGAAGGAACCTACCATGAGGGTCAGAATATGAATCTTTGTCCCTGATGGGACATGTTTTCTTAATCAGAATAGCAACTCCTGCCTTGCCAGTGGAGTCAGAGGCAAGAAAGGAGTTGGGATATAACCTAGAAGCAAATTTTAAAGAGCCGTTAGCCTTAAAATGGGTTTCCTGGAGCATGACTATATCAGCTCCTGAGGATCTGAATTCCTTCAAAGCAATCCAGCGCTTTTGAACAGAGTTCAGGCCCTTCACATTAAAGGACATAATTCTCAGAGACATAAGCACAGTTGTAACAAAGTAGCCTGTGTTTGCAAATAAAAATTACAAGGACATATTCTTGCACTACTTGGAAAAATTAGTGGTGTACATACAGAAACAAAACAAAGTCTCATGTTAGTATTATACCTTGAAAAGTACCAGTATACCTTAGGTAAACTAAAAAATACAGACAAAAGAAAAAAAAAGAAAAACATTAATTGAGAACCTGAGGTGTTATGACAACTCAGGGGACCCTGAACAACGTCAAGGGACCAGTATGGGCACAAGGGGGCCTCCAACATGGAAGTCTTGGAACAGGGCTGTGTCCGCCGCATCTTCTTAGGCAAAAGAAAATCCTTCAAAAGAGCATCAATTTTGAAAAAGGCGTAACCTTGAACCAAAAAGGAGAAGAAAAAACGACAAAACTTTAAAACTTTGTTGCCCCATGGGACAGATACCAAGAACTCCCCCCCACACAGGTGGGGGGGTAGTTAACCAAACCTAGAGTCCAGATTGCAGCGGAAAGACTTCCAAGGACTCAACGAGGAGAAACAAGAGCGATAAATGGGGATCCGGTCACCCCCTTCAAGTAAATCAAGGAGGTTGTCTGGAGGATCTTGGGCGCTGAGGGGTGGAGAGATGTTTCCTCGATTGGCTCCTCACAGGGGTCCAGAGGCGACTGGGAGTGGGTGGAAAAGGACGAGCTTGAGCAGGAGCAAGATGAGGGTCCTCTTCAGGCAGAGGTGGGAGACCAAGGCTTTTTATAAACGCTTCACCCTCTTGTAGGTCACGCAAACTATGCTGAACACCATCTTTAGACACAATGAGGCGAAAGGGGAAGCCCCAGTAGTAGAGGACTTTGTGTAGCTGTAGGTGAGTTGTAATCGGACGCAGATTTCTCCTTTTCGCCAAAGTAATGGGAGAGAGATCACTGAAGATCTGTAGCTTCGTCTCCTTATATGAAAGCTGGGATTTATTACGTGTGGCCAGGACCAGGGCTTCCATGCTGTCATAATAATGAAACCTCACGATTACATCTCTGGGTCTGGCCCCCGACGGGGGTTTTGGGCCCAGGGAGCGATGAGCCCTGTCCAAATGCCAATCCACATCCACTACTGAGGGAGCTAGAACATTAAAAAGCCCCAAGAGATATGAGCGTAGGGAGGAGTCCCCCACCGACTCAGGGATACCACGGAAGCACAGATTTTGGTGCCTCTCCCTGTTCTCTAAATCCTCCTGTTGAAGCTGCAATTGGGAGACAGAGTGTTTAAGATTGTAGTTTTCTTCCTCAATTGCCTGCACATAGTTCACCATCTCATCAAACTTGTGTTCCAATGCATCAGCACGTTCCCCAATTTGAGTAATTTGCCCCCTCAGTTCAGCTGAGATCTTGCTCACCTCTGCCGCAATGTTCCGGGTGATTTGTAGGAGCAGGTGCTGCAGCTTGGAATCCAATTTTTTATCTAAAATATCAGGAGTGAGAATCTCCTGAGGTGCGTGTGTGGCGGGGCTCACAATCGGCGCGTTCGTAAGCCCAGGGAGTCCCGGTTCCTCCGCATCAATGAACGGATCCATCGCGGCAAAGGGGTCTGCTTGCGAAATCGAGGCCGCGGATTGCGGCCTAGTAATGAAGCGTTCCATCTCCGTTCCTGTTCGCGGCCCAAACAGCGGGTTATAGTTGCGCTGCTGCTGGCCAATCTTTCCCATGGGGCGCCCAGGGAGTAGAGCGGAGTATCAGGCTTACCCCCGGATCAATTGGAGGCTAATGAAGCTATACGGAGGTCACGAAGAGCGGCGGAGACCCGGAGCTCACTCAGAGCACGTCCGCCATGTCGGAAAGCCGCGCATGCGCCGTTGAACCCCTTTAAATTAAATGGGACCCGAACGTCAAAAATCAAATGCCCATTTTAAAGGCTTATATGCAAGTAATTGGGCATACCATAGTTATAGGGATCCGGGTCCTGCCCTGGGGATTTTTCCATCGGAAATCCGATGAAGCTGACTTCCATCAGTCTTGCCTACACACCATCAGTCAAAAATCCGACCGTCCCAAAAGCTGTGACGTAAAACACTCGACTTGATTCTGAGCATGCGTGGGTTTTTTCTCCGATGGAGTTCCCCACAGACGATTGGAATTTGCTATCGGATTTTTTTCCATCGGTAAAATTTAAAACATGTTCTATTTTTTTATACCGATAGAAAAAAGTCCATCGGTTTTTTTTCATCAGAAAAACCGATCGTGTGTACGCGGCATTAGTCTACCTGTAAAATGGCAGATCTATACCATGTCTAGAATCTGCTGCAACAATAATTGCATTTATAAAGCCCAAAAAATTACTTTGGATAGAAGTAACAGGTGCGTAAAAATTGGTCTTTGTGTGTCGGTGGCGCCTTCCCAACGTAAGCCTATAAAGGTACTCTTGATGAAAGCAAGAATTGGCCTTGCTGTAAAAAAATTGCAATAATATGCACCTGTCAAACAGGTGCTGAAAAATTGGTCTTTTGGGGTCAATTGTGCCCATGAAACCTATACCAAAAACATTCTTCCAGATGAAATGATTGAACAACCTCAAAGCTAGGCAGCCTTGAAGTCCTGCAGAGTTTCCACACCGCAAAAAGACTTAATCAGTGACATCGGCATCAGGGGCTTCATTTTTTATAAAAAGTCAAATGGTCCATGAATTCTGTGGACATACGCGTTCTATGAACAGTAACACAGTAACAAAACCTCTTGCAGCACTGAATGCCGTTCTGAAATCACGCTGGATGCAGGGCAGCTCAACAACTCAATAGCATACTGGGCAAGTTCTGGCCATTGGTCATTTCTCATGACCCAGTAAGTCAGTCGATCGTCAGCTGGAAATCTCTCCATCTCTGTTTTGGCCCCGAGATAATCATCCACCATGTGATGCAGATGCTGCCGATAGAATGTGGAAGCTGACAGCCCTGGGCGGCGAAGACTAAGAAAAATTCCGAAATGCCTCACTTAGGCGGAGGCTTCTCCAACGCTCCTCTCTTGACCAACAGAAGACTCAGAACAACGTTTTCTACAACACTGTAACATATTGGAGTCAGGAAAAAGTTCAATAAAATTCTCTTTAACGTGTCCTCAAGACATTTTATCTTCTGCACTCTCTGTGGGGACGGGATGACTTCTGAGACCTTCCCCTAATAACGGTGTTTAAGGAGGGTTGCCAACCAGTAATCATCCTTCTCCTTTATGCCACATATTCTTGAGTACTTTCGCAAGCTTTGAAGCATGAGGTTGCCCATGCGCCTCAAATTTGCAGAGGCTTGAGAAGCAGACTCCTCGGGGGTCAACTCAGGATGACAGCATCTGGAACTTCCTCCTCCCAGCCACATACTACTCCCAAGGGTCCTGGGGCTGGAAAGCCATCTCTTACATATTGACGCATGTCTTCCTCTTCTTTGAAGCTTATGAAAGTACAAGAATCCTCCTCCTCAACCTCCTCCCCTATCTCCTTCTGTGACATAGAAATGATGGTGTCTGGATAAAGTGGGCCTTGAGAGAAAAGGAAGTCCTCCTCTTCCTCCTGCTGCTCTGCCTCCAGTGCCCTGTCCGTAATGCCATGCAGAGTCTGCTCCAGCAGGAACACAACAGGGATTGTGTCACTGATGCATGCACTGTCATGGCTCACCATCCTTGTGGTCTTCTCAAATGGTAACGATACAGTGCATGCATCCTTAATGATCAGCCATTGGCGTGGGGAAAAAAAGCAGAGGCGGCCTGAGCCTGTCGTCGTTCTGTATTTGCACAGGTACTCGTTGACGGCCCTCTGCTGCATGTATAGCCAGTGCAGCATTGACAAAGCAGGCGGTTTATGGGCAGGTGGATTTCCCGCTGAATTTCAGCCAGCTGAGCACTGGCTGTGTATGACCGCTTTAAATGGCTAGACTCTTCTGGCCAGCTTTAGCACATCTTGCAACCCTGGATACATATTTAGGAAACACTGCACCACCAAACTAAGGACATGTGCCAGGCATGGCACATGTGAAGTAGTAGCGACTGGGAACCTCCAATCGTGGTACAGAACATTGTACAAATTCACGGAAGGAGGAGGAGGGGGAGGGGGTATAGCTCACAGGTCTGGCATCATAACCACCAGCTGTATGGAGATGTGGGGGCAACAAGCTGCAGCACTGAACCCTGTCCTGCATCCTTTCGAGTTGCAAGCAGCGTTACCCAGTGTGCTGTGAATGAAATATATCATCCCTGTCCATGCTTGCTGGACCACATGTCAGTAGTAAGGTGGATTTTACGGCTGACTGCCTTGCCCAACAATGCCAGACCATTCCCTTCCACGTGATGGTAGAGAGATTGAATGGCCTTACATGAAAAGTAGTAGCGACTGGGAACCTGCCACTGTGGTACAGCACATTGTGAAAATTCACAGAAGGGGGCAGAATCCATCAGGCTGAAAGGCAGAAGTTGGAGAGCCAACAGCTTTGACAAGCTTGCATTTAGATGCTGGGCATGTAGGTGGCAGCGACTGTATTTTTTTTCCACTGCAGCAGATGGGGCAGAGAAATTTTCCGGCTACAGTCTACAGCTGGTGGTGTGCTGCTGGTAGATGTGCTGCTTGGACCTGGGACACCCTGTGCTATACCATCATCCCTGTCAGTGGAGGCTACTGAGAGGTAATGACTCGGTATAGCAGGGGAAGAGTTGGTTAGTAGGACATCGGATACTGTTAATGGCAGGGGATCATAAGGTCAAGGAGATCTGTGAAAGGCACCAACTTGTAGCTCACCAATCTGTTGCAGTTGAGCAGCGGACACACGCCTCTTTCTGTCAGCATATGCCAGTGCCATTCTTATCCGCTGCTCAACTGCAATGAATCAGTGAGCTACGAGGTGGACAGGGTGCCTTTCCCAGATCTCCTTGACCTTATGATCCCCTGCCATTAACACTATCCGATGTCCTACTGACCAACTCTGGTGGATCTGACTTCCACCAAGAAGTTGCCGCGGGTGGTATATGTAACGCCGAGTGCTCCGGGTGTCCCATCCAGCCCGGAGCACTCACGGCGTCGTCCCGTCTGTGGCGCTCCGGCCAGCCCCCCTGGCCGTGGGCGCTGCTCCGCTCTCCTCTCCACTTACCTTCCTCTTCCTGCTTCCTCCCGGCGCGCGCGGCCCCGCTGTGTTCTAGGGCGCGCGCGCGCCGGTCTTCTAAAATTTAAAGGGCCAGTGCACCATTGATTGGTGCCCGGTCCAATTACGGTTCCACTACCCAAAACCTATTTAAACCCACTTCCCCTTCCTGTCCTTGCCGGATCTTGTTGTCCCAGTACCTTGCGGAAGTATTTTGAGTTTACCTTGCCTGTGTACCTGACCTACTGCCTTTGTCTCTGACCTCGAACCATTGCCGCCTGCCCTGACCTTTGCTACGTCTGACCTTGCCTCTGCCTAGTCCCTTTGTACCGCACCAGCCTCAGCCGCCAGAGAGGTGGAGTCGCTACTGGGGGACACGGCCTGGTTGCTACCGCCGCAGCAAGTCCATCCTGCCTTGCGGCGGGCTCTGGTGAAAACCGGTAGCTGCTTAGAACCGGTCCCTCGGTGTGATTCGTGCCATCCCCTCTCTGGTACAGTGGATCCACCTCCTGCCTCCTCTATAGTCGCCTGCCCGGCCCGTGACAGTAGATCCGGCCATGGATGCCGCTGAGGTGCCGCTGCCCAATCTCGCTGATCTCACTACCGTGGTTGCCCAGCAGTCGCAATTGATTGCCCAACAAGGACAGCAGCTGGCGCAGTTGACCGCCATGGTCCAGCAGCGTCTGCCGCGACAAGCTCCAGCATCTCCTCCTCTCCGAGCAGCCGCGTCTAGTTCAAAGATCCGCTTGTCTCTTCCGGAGAAATTTGACGGGGATTCTAAGATGTGCCAGGGATTCTTGTCTCAATGTGCCCTGCATCTTGAAATGATGTCGGACCAGTTTTCCACAGAACGCTCTAAGGTGGCATTTGTGGTCTGTCTGTTGTCTGGGAAGGCCTTGGCCTGGGCCACGCCACTCTGGGACCGCAATGACCCTGCTACGGCCACCGTTCAGTCCTTCTTTGCTGAGGTTCGTAGCGTTTTTGAGGAACCAGCCCGAGCACCATCCGCTGAAACCGCCCTGCTTAACCTGGTCCAAGGAAACTCCTCTGTGGGCGAATATGCCATACAGTTCCGCACACTGGCCTCAGAGCTAGCCTGGAATAATGAGGCTCTCTGCGCAACCTTCAAGAAAGGCTTATCCAGCCACATCAAGGACTCTCTGGCCGCACGAGACATACCCTCCACCCTGACAGAGCTTATCCACTTAGCTACCCGCATTGACATCCGCTACGTTGAAAGACGCCAAGAGCTTCGCCTGGAGAAAGATCTTGTTCGTACCAGGCGTTATCCGCGCCTGGCTCCTCTCTTCCTGAATCCTACGCATCCTGATACCATGCCTCCTGTCGAGGAGGCCATGCAAGTCGACCGATCTCGTCTGACCCTGCAAGAAAGGTCTCGCCGTAGGAATGAGAACTTATGCCTCTATTGTGCGAGCTCTGAACATTTCCTAAAGGACTGCCCCATTCGTCCTCCACGTCTGGAAAACGCTCGCACCTAGTGAGCGTGGGAGAGGCGTTACTAGGTGTGAATTCTTCCTCTCCACGTCTGACTATTCCTGTGCGGATCTCTCCTTCTGCCGGCTCCCCCTTCTCTGCGGTGGCCTTCCTGGACTCCGGTTCTGCAGGAAACTTTATTGAAGCCTCCTTCATCAACAGGTTCAACATTCCTGTTATCCGTCTCAT
The DNA here is from genome assembly GCA_029206835.1 of Rana muscosa. Classification (NCBI taxonomy): domain Eukaryota; kingdom Metazoa; phylum Chordata; class Amphibia; order Anura; family Ranidae; genus Rana; species Rana muscosa. The sequence continues at coordinate 161,438,690 of CM055120.1, forward strand.
CAGACCCTTCTTCATTTCCTCCGTAAATGGAGAGAATCTGGATTGTACCGTGCGTTACCGCACCGAACCCCTGCTCATGTCCGTTGGGGTCCTTCACCAAGAAAAGATTGAATTCTTTGTTTTGCCGAACTGTACTTCTGACATCCTTCTTGGCCTACCCTGGTTCCAGCGTCATTCTCCTACCCTCGACTGGACCACGGGACACATCAAATCCTGGGGCTATTCCTGCCACAAGCATTGTCTTAAGTCTATACCTACCAGTCGAATTCCCGTTTCTACTCCTTTGCCTGGCCTTCCCAAGGCCTATCAGGACTTTTCCGATGTTTTTTGCAAAAAACAGGCGGAGGTCTTACCTCCACATAGACCCTACGACTGCCCCATTGACTTGCTCCCAGGTACTACACCACCCCGTGGCAGAATTTACCCTCTCTCCTCTCCCGAAACCAAGGCCATGTCCGATTACATACAGGAGAACCTCAAGAGAGGGTTTATTAGGAAATCATCCTCCCCAGCCGGAGCGGGGTTCTTCTTCGTTACCAAGAAGGATGGTTCACTACGCCCTTGCATAGCCTATTGTGGTCTTAATAAGATCACTGTTAAAAATCGCTACCCTCTGCCTCTCATCTCGGAGCACTTTGACCGTCTGCGCGGAGCAAAGGTTTTTTCAAAATTAGACCTCAGGGGCGCTTATAACCTCATCAGAATCCGTAAAGGAGATGAATGGAAAACCGCATTTAACACCAGAGACGGCCACTTCGAATATCTCGTCATGCCTTTTGGACTTTGCAACGCCCCTGCAGTCTTTCAGGATTTTGTCAATGAAATCTTTCGGGACATACTATATACCTGTGTGGTTGTCTATCTTGACGACATCCTAATTTTTTCTACCAACCTTGAGGAACATCGGCTCCATGTCCGTCAAGTACTCCAGCGCCTCCGTGTAAATCATCTTTACGCTAAATTTGAAAAATGCCTTTTTGAATGTAGCAGCCTTCCTTTCCTAGGTTATCTGGTTTCAGGACAAGGTCTTCAAATGGATCCTGACAAGCTTTCCGCAGTCTTAGATTGGCCACGTCCCTCTGGACTCCGTGCTATCCAGCGCTTCCTTGGATTCGCCAACTACTATCGCCAGTTCATACCCCACTTCTCCACCATCGTTGCACCGATAGTGGCGCTGACTAAGAAAAACGCGAATCCAAGGTCCTGGCCACCTCAGGCGGAAGAAGCCTTTACTCACCTAAAGACCGCCTTCTCTTCGGCACCTGTTCTATCTCGACCAGACCCCACTAAGCCGTTCTTCCTTGAAGTTGACGCCTCCTCGGTAGGAGCCGGAGCCGTTCTTCTTCAAAGAAATGCTAAAGGAGGAAACGTCACGTGTGTTTTTTTCTCTAAAACCTTCTCCCCTCCTGAAAAGAACTATTCCATAGGTGACCGTGAACTGTTGGCCATCAAGTTGGCATTAGAAGAGTGGAGACATCTCCTGGAAGGTTCTCTTCACCCCATCTCCATCTACACTGACCATAAGAATTTGTCCTACCTTCAGTCCGCTCAGCGCTTGAATCCTCGCCAGGCCAGGTGGTCATTGTTCTTTGCCCGGTTCAATTTTCAGATCCATTTTCGTCCCGCAGACAAGAATGTCAGGGCGGATGCCTTGTCCCGTTCCTCTGATGCCTCCGAAACCGGGAACCCCCCACAACACATCGTACCCCCTGAGTGCCTGATTTCCTCTGCTCCCGCTGCTCTGGTGCCAGTCCCTCCAGGAAAAACTTTCGTTCCTCCAGGCCTTCGTCTCCAGATACTTAGGTGGGGCCATTCTTCCCATCTAGCCGGCCATGCTGGGATCAAAAAATCCTTACAATTGTTGGCCAGACACTATTGGTGGCCTACCCAGGAAAGAGATATGACTGACTTTGTACGAGCCTGCACTATCTGTGCACGTGACAAAACTCCACGCCTGAAGCCTGCAGGTCTTCTCCTTCCTCTACCGGTGCCTGAACTACCATGGTCCCACATTGCCATGGATTTCATCACGGACCTTCCGTTGTCTCATGGTAACACTGTCATCTGGGTGGTCGTTGACCGCTTTTCGAAAATGGCTCATTTTGTCCCTCTTCCTGGTCTGCCTACTGCACCTCAGTTGGCGAAGCACTTTTTTCTTCAAATTTTCCGTCTCCATGGCCTTCCCTCACATATCGTCTCGGATAGAGGCGTTCAATTTATCTCAAAATTTTGGAGAGCTCTCTGTACTCAACTTAAGATTAAATTGAATTTTTCTTCTGCTTATCACCCGCAATCCAATGGACAGGTGGAGAGAGTTAACCAGGTCCTTGGTGACTACTTACGACATTTTGTCTCCGCCCGTCAAGACGATTGGGTCGACCTATTGCCCTGGGCGGAATTCTCATACAATTTCAAGAACTCTGAATCGTCCTCCAAATCACCTTTCTTTGTGGTCTACGGCCGCCACCCTTTGCCCCCCCTCCCCATTCCCACTTCTTCTGGAGTTCCTGCCGTGGATGAATTAACCCGGGACTTTTCCTCTATCTGGAAAGAGACTCAAAACTCGCTATCACTGGCCTCTGCCCGCATGAAGAGACATGCAGATAAAAAGAGAAGAATTCCCCCTGTCTATCTCCCTGGTGACAAAGTGTGGCTCTCCTCCAAATATGTTCGGTTTCGGGTACCTAGCTACAAGCTGGGCCCTCGTTACCTCGGACCTTATAAAGTCAAAAACCAAATCAATTCTGTCTCTTACAAACTCCATCTTCCTCCTTCTCTTCGCATCCCCAACTCTTTTCACGTGTCTCTCCTTAAACCCCTCATTCTTAACCGATTTTCCCCCAAGGTCACCGCTCCTGCTCCGGTCTCTGGTTCCTCCGATGTCTTTTCGGTGAAAGATATCCTCGCCTCCAAGGTCGTCCGAGGTAAAAAATTCTTTTTAGTTGATTGAGAGAACTGTGGTCCTGAAGAGAGATCCTGGGAGCCTGAGACCAACATTTTAGACAAAGAGCTCATCCGTAGTTTCTTGGGCTCCAAGAAAAGGGGGAGACCTAAGGGGGGGGTACTGTAACGCCGAGTGCTCCGGGTGTCCCATCCAGCCCGGAGCACTCACGGCGTTGTCCCCTCTGCGGCGCTCCGTCCAGCCCCCCTGGCCGTGGGCGCTGCTCCGCTCTCCTCTCCACTTACCTTCCTCTTCCTGCTTCCTCCCGGCGCGCGCAGCCCCGCTGTGTTCTAGGGCGCGCGCGCGCCGGTCTTCTAAAATTTAAAGGGCCAGTGCACCATTGATTGGTGCCCGGTCCAATTACGGTTCCACTACCCAAAACCTATTTAAACCCACTTCCCCTTCCTGTCCTTGCCGGATCTTGTTGTCCCAGTACCTTGCGGAAGTATTTTGAGTTTACCTTGCCTGTGTACCTGACCTTCTGCCTTTGTCTCTGACCTCGAACCATTGCCGCCTGCCCTGACCTTTGCTACGTCTGACCTTGCCTCTGCCTAGTCCCTTTGTACCGCACCAGCCTCAGCCGCCAGAGAGGTGGAGTCGCTACTGGGGGACACGACCTGGTTGCTACCGCCGCAGCAAGTCCATCCTGCCTTGCGGCGGGCTCTGGTGAAAACCGGTAGCTGCTTAGAACCGGTCCCTCGGTGTGATTCGTGCCATCCCCTCTCTGGTACAGTGGATCCACCTCCTGCCTCCTCTATAGTCGCCTGCCCGGCCCGTGACAGTATATAATGGTTTTAGTTCCCTGTATAATGCCGTGGTCGCTCAAACTATCAATTCCACAAGTTTGATGAAGCTATATATGCATGCAGAACTGCCCTGAAGAAGAAGGAATCTGCGAAACATGTTGGCGTTCTCTGCATATCCAAAGCATCTTTTCAACTTTATGTATTAAGTATCAATTCATGGTCGAATTACAATATGACTATGTATGTGATTTGTATCTGATATTATGTAATATAATTCTTATATTTTCTTAACATTATCATTGTATGTGTGCTTACCTTGACAACAGACGTAAATACATCCAATTAAAATTCCAGCAGCTCAGAGGGAGTGGTGTCCCCCCCCAATCTTCTTTTAATTCTTTCAATAGGGATTTGGTTGTTTTGGTCTATCTCTAGAAAGTACCAACAAAATATACATATATATTCTACAGTTTGCAGATAGCAACAGTGCGATCTGCTGCAGATGGGCTGAAAAAGGCCCAGACAGCTGAGCTTTGGGGAGTGGGCCGGGAGATAACAGCTGCATAATGTGATGGAATAGGGTGGCTGCTCTCTACTCTCTTGATGTCGGCCTCCTTGGGGTTGTGCCACCTCACCTTAAGTTTCTTCCTCTGCACTATCTGGCACCCAAATCACATCACTGACCTCATCATCATCATTTCCATGTCCTCCATCTTCATCATTACCACTGGAGACAGCTGCGGCTTGGGGAACATGAATTCCAATTTATCTACCAGTGTTCCTCCCTCTCTCTAGGCTCATGTTCTGTCATCCTCAACCTCAGAACCAACATCTGAATCCAGTAATGGCTTGGCATCATCAAGGAGCAAGTGGCTGACTGTGTGGTCAAATAAATCAGCTGACTCATCAATGGCTGATGTTGGGGCTATGGCAGGAATAGATGTGGACAAGGAGGCAGGTTTATCCACTCTGGCAACTGCAGGGGACTGCACACTTGTCTCTGCTTGCTTGACAGAGGATGAGGAGGATGAGGAAGATTTAGTAAGCCAGTCCACCACCTCCTCTGCATGCTGTGGCTGGATAGCATGGGCAAAACTCACTAAACAGAGGAAATTATGCCCTGCCTGAGTACTGACCACCACACCCACCTTTGTCTGTGGACACATGTGTTGCTGGCCCCCTTACAGTGCCAAGGGAAAATCTGCCTCTCCTTTTTGTCCTTCCAGACATTATTGGGAGGGAGGGGCGGTGCTTATAAGCAAATGTAAAGAAGAAGTTGAAATCTGTACATAGATGCACTTTAATCAATGTAAAGAGGTGTTTGGTGCATTTTAATTTGAGTACTCACACTACACAGACACACTCCACGGATACACTATAATATACTGCAATATAATGCGCCAAACGGGCAGTAACGCACAAAACTATATGGCGTTAAACTGGCAGTAATGCACACAGAACTATATGGCGTTAAACTGGCAGTAACGCACACAGAACTATATGGCGTTAAACTGGCAGTAACGCACAAAAAACTGTGTAGCGGTGTGTTGCCACTAGTTACTAACATCCACGCATATTCACCCTGCTGCCAGACATCCATACGTCACACTTGTAAGCAATGAAATGTCTTTTGCTTTGTTTTGTTGTTTTATTTGGGGGATTAAACTTGGTTGGGGGAAAGGGATATGGGATGCCCATAGAACAAATTGGTATTTGCAATGTTAGAGCTGATCCGGCTTTACATTGACAAATGGTTTACTCATTACCTTTGCAAATGTTATAGTGTTTTTTTGGACTTTTTTGGACTTTGAATTTTTTCTTCTATCACCTTGGACTCATTACGCAATTTTTTCCCTTTATAGCGTTGCGCTTGTTATCTTTGCATTATCTTGAAGAGAACAAAAATAGTGGACTCTAATCTTGACTGACTTTTCACCTCAGAACTTCTCCTGCCTCTGCACTCTCCCTGCAGACTGTTACCTCCAGGACACTTCTCCTCCTGCACATCACTTTCCTGTCACAGCATTAGACATCCTGTCCCACCATCTTGAGCTGACTAGGCCCCCCTTTTTAAAAAGTCCTAAGGATGGTTTCACTTGATGATTAATGGGCCAGGGGCCTGCAGTACTCTTTCTTGATGGCTCTGAACATAGTTAGAAAGTGTGTTTAGCGGTAGACCACTGATCCGAGCAAGCCCAACTTGCAAATCCTGAGCCCTCCGGCTGCAACAATTTGACACAAAACCCAACAGTTTCTCCTCTGGCTCTGCACCCAGCTCCCCTGGCATTCTTCCTACAGATCTTTCAGATAAAGGAACACCTGGGTAACAGTGACCATAACATGATTTCATTTGATGTTAGCTGTAAGCAAAAATCACATACGGGAAAGATAAAAACACTTAATTTCAAGAGAGCAAATTTTCCAAGGGTGAGGGCTGCTCTCCAGGACTTAGACTGGGAGGGAATATTGGCATCAATGGGCACAGAACAGAAATAGGAATTCTTCAAAAAGACTGTTTGTGAACTCACTGAAAAGTATATTCCCATGGGCAATATGTTTAAAAGGCTAAAAATAAAACCTCTGTGGCTCACGGCCAAAGGTAAAAAAGCTATAAACTACAAGAAAATAGTTTTTTTAAAATATAAAAATGAGGGAACACTAGTGTCATTTAAATGTTACAAAGAATATAACAGGATATGTAAACAGGAAATCAAGGATGCTAAAATTCAAAACGAACGACAGATTACAAAAGATAGTAGGACAAACCCCAAAAAATTATTCAAATATATTAAAAGTAAAAAGGTCAAGTCTGAGCATGTAGGCCCTTTACAAAATAATCTAGAGTGGGTGACTGGGGACAAAGAGAAGGCTAATTTATTAAATACTTTATTCAGCTCTGTGTATACAAAGGAGCATGGGGGAGCTCATATCCATAATGGGGGTGGTAGTGACAAAGCCCCAAATCCACAATGGCTCAAAAGTGATATGGTCCAGAAATGTTTAGACAGAATAAAGGTGGATAAAGCACCTGGACCAGATGGCATACACCCACGGATCCTAAAATAATTGAGCTCTGTAATTTCAAAGCCATTGTATCTAATTTTTAGGGACTCATTAATGACAGGAATAGTACCATTGGATTGGCACAGGGCCAATGCGGTGCCTATATTTAAAAAGGGAACAAAGTCTTTACCAAGTAACTATAGACCTGTTAGTTTAACTTCTATCGTTGGGAAGATACTGGAGAGATTAATAAAAGACCACATAGATGAGTTCTTGCTGGAAAAAAATATTTTAAGAAACAGACAGCATGGATTCATGAAAGACAGAAGTTGTCAAACAAACCTGATTTATTTTTATGAAGAGGTAAGTAAAACCTTGGACAGAGGGGTGGCGGTGGACATGGTATACTTGGATTTTGCAAAATCGTTCGATACAGTTCCCCACACGTGGCTCATGTGCAAGGTAAAGTCTACAGACTTGGAAATATCAGTTTGTAAATGGATAGAAAACTGTCTAAAAGACAGAATTCAGAGAGTAGTGGTTAATGATTCTTACTCTGAATGGTCTAAGGTCTAAGGTCAGTGGTGTACCCCAAGGTTCAGTGTTGGAACCCTTCATTTTTTATATCTTTATAAATAATATTGGGTCTGAGATCAAAAGTAACATTTCTGTCTTTGCAGATGACACTAAGCTATGCAGTGGAATAACGTCCTTACAGAATGTCGCCAATTTACAAGCCGACCTCAATGCCCTGTCTAATTGGGCGACTATGTGGCAGATGAGGTTTAATGTTGATAAATGTAAAGTTATGCACTTGGGGGCTAAGAATATGAATGCATTATACATACTAGGGGGAGTACAACTGGGGGGATCCGTAGTGGAGAAGGATCTGGGGGTTTTGGTAGATCATAAGCTCAATAATGCAATGCCAAGCTGCGGTTTCCAAAGCGAGCAAAGTCCTTTCTTGTATTAAGAGAGGTATGGACTCCAGAGAGAGAGATATCATTTTGCCCCTGTACAAATCATTAGTAAGACCTCATCTGGAATATGCAGTTCAGTTTTGGGCCCCAGTTCTCAAAAAGGATATTGGGGAACTGGAGAAAGTGCAGAGAAGGGCAACCAAACTGATAAGAGGCATGGAGGAGCTCAGCTATGAGGAAAGATTAGAGGAACTGAATTTATTCACTCTTGAGAAGAGGAGATTAAGGGGGGATATGATCAACATGTACAAATATATAAGGGGTCCATATAGTGAACTTGGTGTTGAGTTATTCACTTTACGGTCAACACAAATGACAAGGGGGCACTCTTTACGTCTAGAGGAAAAGAGATTTCACCTCCAAATACGGAAAGGTTTCTTCACAGTAAGAGCTGTGAAAATGTGGAATAGACTCCCCGCAGAGGTGGTTCTGGCCAGCTCAGTAGATTACTTTAAGAAAGGCCTGGATTCTTTCCTAAATGTACATAATATAACTGGGTACTAACATTTATAGGTAAAGTTAATCCAGGGAATTTCCGATTGCCTCTCAGGGGATCAGGAAGGAATTTTTTCCCCTGCTGTAGCAAATTGGATCGTGCTCTGCTGGGGTTTTTCATCTTCCTCTGGATCAACTGTGGGTATAGAATTAGGTATATCGGATTGTATGATATTATTATTATTTTTTTTTTATGGTTGAACTGGATGGACATGTGTCTTTTTTCAACCTGACTAACTATGTAACTATGTAAGATCTCCACTGTGCTTCACTCACCGACTCCTGTCCTGAGTCCTTCTTGAAGGATTTACCCGGACCGTACAGACCAACTGCTTCTCCAGCTCCTGTTCCAGGACACCTCTCCATAACCGTGTAAGGAGAGGCTCCCTCCCAGCTCCCGAGCTCCCCCGCCGAAACCACACCCCCATATGGGGATGTCTCTCCTGAATGCAGTCTAGCACTTCAACCTTCAGTTCATCCAGCCGACAACTCCTCCCAGCAGGCTGTAGGAGACCTGCCCCCTGACAATCCTAGTTGGAGATTGGTAAAGGCTCCTCACATGTACTCCATGCCACTCCAGCTCTCAGCCGTGCCCCTCTTCCAGAACATTCTCACTGGAAGCAGGGGAGGCGCCCAAAAGCTTAAGAACATTTCAGTCACACCCACTGCTACACTAACCACTCCCTGCCCCCAGATGAAAAACCAAACAGGCCTAGCTCACAGCATAAGCCTGCTTTAATTTACTTGTGCTGACAGAACCTCAAACACTACACCTCTAACACCTATCTATGGTAGAGGTTGCTACAACTATATGGCGTTAAACTGGCAGTAATGCACACAAAGCTATATGGCGTTAAACTGGCAGTAATGCACACAAAGCTATATGGCGTTAAACTGGCAGTAACACACACAAAAGTAAATGACGTTAAACTGGCAGTAACGCACAAAAAACTATATGGCGTTAAACTGTCAGTAACGCACAAAAAAACTATATGGCATTAAACTGGAAGTAACGCACAAAAAACTAAATGGCGTTAAACTGTCAGTAACGCACATAAAACTATATGGCATTAAACTGGAATTAACGCACAAAAAACTAAATAGCGTTAAACTGGCAGAAATGCACATAAAACTATATGGCGTTAAACTGGCAGTAACACACATAAAACTATATGGCGTTAAACTGGCAGTAACGCACACAGAAATAAATGGCGTTAAACTGGCAGTAACGCAATCAAATAGTGTTCAACCGTTACTACAGTGACGCTATCTGAACTGTCCCTACTCTAGCTATACACTAATGTAAAGATTACTGACACGGTCTTACTACACTACAATGAAACTATCTGAGCTGTTCCTACTCTACACTAATGTATGTATGAATGACACGATCTCACTACACTACAGTGAAACTATCTGAGCTGTCCCTACTCTAGCTGCACACTATGCAAATCTGAATGATGGTCTTCCTGACTACACTCACACTATCCCTAGACTGACACTAAACAAATATTCTACACTGACAATTGAAGCAAAATAGCACAGTATAGCACACTAACTAAATAATAGCACTGAGCAGAGCCCAGTTCTATCTCTCTCCATGCTGAAATCACACTGAAAATGGCTGCCATTGAAAAAATACTTATATACTGTGGGGCGGGAATGAGCCATGATTGGATAAAGTCATGATGACAGTGTTCAATCATGACTCCGACTGTGCTCTGTGCCCTGATTGGCTGAAGCTTACACCGCTTCAGCCAATCAGGGCATGCAATGCACTGTTTAGCGTCACAATGCATTGTGGTCGGTTTGGGGGGGACGAACAAATGGTCGAACTACCTGTTTGTTCAGATGTTAGCCAAACTGCCCGAACAGTGAACGGTTCAGCCCAAACTTATACTCGGGCCGAACCGTTCACCCATCGCTAGTGCCTTTCTGCAGGCGCTGGTCTGTGTTTCTCTCCTCACAAGCACAGAGGCAACAGTGGGAGCCATTTGCTCCTGCTGCTGTCAATCAAGCCCTGTAAGGAGGAAGCAGAGGGTGGGGCAGAGTTGCGCATATCTATGGACACATATGGTTCAGCTCGGGAGCAAGCCCGCACATCTGCTCCCACAGCAAGCAGTTTGCTATGGTGGCAGACACAGAAGAGAAGGAGCCAAGATTGCCAGTGGTGGACCCCAGAAAGGAGGTTCGGGGCCACTTTGTTCAATGTCATTGCACAGAGCAGGTAAGTGTAACATGTTTGTTATTTTAGAAAAAAAACTTTCAAAACGTTACAACCACTTTAAAGTATATGCACCGGCAAAACTATTTAATATTTTTGGATAGAATAAGGAATGGTTAAACCTTGGTTTATTTTTTGTTATTTGTGTCATATTGGGAGGATCTTCCTTCACTTTCTGTCCCAGAGATACAACAGGAAAGGAGCATTTTCCATTTCAGAAAGTTGCCATTACAATAGGTGTCCCCACTGAAAGATTTACTTTCATCTCTAGTTCTGGCTACAACTTTAACATTTTTCTATTATGTTCTGTTTCAGTGAGAATGGTCAATAGGACAAATAGTAAAGATGGATCTCCAGGTGACATAGACAGCAATAAATACCTTTAGGGATGAGCGGAACACCCCGGTTCGGTTCACACCAGAACCTGCCAACGGACCAAAAGTCCGCGCGAACTTTAGAACCCTATTAAAGTCTATGGGACTCGAACGTTTGAAATCAAAAGTGCTAATTATGAAGGCTAATATGTAAGTTATTGTCCTAAAAAGGGTTTGGGGACCTGGGTCCTGCCCCAGGGGACATGTATCAATGCAAAAAAAAAGTTTTAAAAACGGCCGTTATTTCGCAGAGCAGTGATTTTAATGATGCTTAAGTGAAAAAAAAATGTAAAATATTCCTTTAACCACTTCCCTACCGCCCATAGTCATACGACGTCCACAGATGAGATCTCCCATCCTGGGTGGATGTCATATGATATCCTCAGCTTTGAGGGGGGATATCTGAATGATGCCTGCAGCTAGAGGCATTATTCAGATATCCTTTTCTTGTGCCGGCGATTCTGCGCACCATAAGAATGATCATAGCGGCGGTTCCACCACTTGATCATTCTAATAGGCGGCGGGAGGGGACATCCCCCTCCTCCTGCCGCCATCCGGTGCTTCTCCGGGCTCTCCCGTGCCATCGGGGACCCGGAGAGAATCGTCCGGCGCCGGTGGTGGGTCACGTGATGAGCATAGAGATTAGGGATGAGCTTCGTGTTCGAGTCGAACATACGTTCGACTCGAACATCGGCTGTTCGATCGTTCGACGAAGATCGAACGATTTGGGCCGTTCGCGCCAAATTCGAGTGACGCGAACGGCCCACAATGCACTACGCCATCGCAGTGTCATCCAGGCGCTGTGATTGGCCAAGCATGCACTGTGACCCCGCATGCTTGGCCAATCACAGCGCCGGCAGCGAGGAGAGCAATGATTGGCCACAGGCAGGATGCCTGTGGCCAATTATTGCTGAGGGTGTTTAGTACACGCCCCACACTATAAAAGGCCGCCAGCACGGCGGCCTAGTGTAGTGTGTTCCGGAGCAGGGATAGAGCAGCATAGGCAGGGACAGTGACTGTTATTTCTTTCTTGCTTAACCTGGATTCCTTTAGTTTAGGGAAAGAGAAGGATAGGTAGGGAGAGTGTCAGTGTGTTTTGTGCTTGTGCTATAGTGTGCTTAAAAAAAACATTTATTCTAGGGACAGAAAACTGTAGGTAGGGACAGTGTCAGTTTCTTTCACTCTGCAAGTCCTTGTTTCCAGGGACCTGGAAGGACAGTGAGTGAATTGTCCTTGTGCTATATTGTGCTTAAAAAAACATTTATTCTAGGGACAGAAAACTGTAGGTAGGGAGAGTGTTTTTTTTCTTTCACTCTGCAAGTCCTTGTTTCCAGGGACCTGTAAGGACAGTGAGTGAATTGTCCTTGTGCTATATTGTGATTAAAAAAAACATTTTTTCTAGGGACAGAAAACTGTAGGTAGGGAGAGTGTTTTTTTTCTTTCACTCTGCAAGTCCTTGTTTCCAGGGACCTGTAAGGACAGTGAGTGAATTGTCCTTGTGCTATATTGTGATTAAAAAAAACATTTTTTCTAGGGACAGAAAACTGTAGGTAGGGAGAGTGTTTTTTTTCTTTCACTCTGCAAGTCCTTGTTTCCAGGGACCTGTAAGGACAGTGAGTGAATTGTCCTTGTGCTATATTGTGATTAAAAAAAACATTTTTTCTAGGGACAGAAAACTGTAGGTAGGGAGAGTGTTTTTTTTCTTTCACTCTGCAAGTCCTTGTTTCCAGGGACCTGTAAGGACAGTGAGTGAATTGTCCTTGTGCTATATTGTGCTTAAAAAAAACATTTATTCTAGGGACAGAAAACTGTAGGTAGGGAGAGTGTCAGTTTATTTCACTCTGCAAGTCCTTGTTTCCAGGGACCTGTAAGGACAGTGAGTGAATTGTTCTTGTGCTATATTGTGATTAAAAAAAACATTTTTTCTAGGGACAGAAAACTGTAGGTAGGGAGAGTGTTTTTTTTCTTTCACTCTGCAAGTCCTTGTTTCCAGGGACCTGTAAGGACAGTGAGTGAATTGTCCTTGTGCTATATTGTGATTAAAAAAAACATTTTTTCTAGGGACAGAAAACTGTAGGTAGGGAGAGTGTTTTTTTTCTTTCACTCTGCAAGTCCTTGTTTCCAGGGACCTGTAAGGACAGTGAGTGAATTGTCCTTGTGCTATATTGTGATTAAAAAAAACATTTTTTCTAGGGACAGAAAACTGTAGGTAGGGAGAGTGTTTTTTTTCTTTCACTCTGCAAGTCCTTGTTTCCAGGGACCTGTAAGGACAGTGAGTGAATTGTCCTTGTGCTATATTGTGCTTAAAAAAAACATTTATTCTAGGGACAGAAAACTGTAGGTAGGGAGAGTGTCAGTTTATTTCACTCTGCAAGTCCTTGTTTCCAGGGACCTGTAAGGACAGTGAGTGAATTGTTCTTGTGCTATATTGTGATTAAAAAAAACATTTTTTCTAGGGACAGAAAACTGTAGGTAGGGAGAGTGTTTTTTTTCTTTCACTCTGCAAGTCCTTGTTTCCAGGGACCTGTAAGGACAGTGAGTGAATTGTCCTTGTGCTATATTGTGCTTAAAAAAAACATTTATTCTAGGGACAGAAAACTGTAGGTAGGGAGAGTGTTTTTTTTCTTTCACTCTGCAAGTCCTTGTTTCCAGGGACCTGTAAGGACAGTGAGTGAATTGTTCTTGTGCTATATTGTGATTAAAAAAAACATTTTTTCTAGGGACAGAAAACTGTAGGTAGGGAGAGTGTTTTTTTTCTTTCACTCTGCAAGTCCTTGTTTCCAGGGACCTGTAAGGACAGTGAGTGAATTGTCCTTGTGCTATATTGTGCTTAAAAAAAACATTTATTCTAGGGACAGAAAACTGTAGGTAGGGAGAGTGTTTTTTTTCTTTCACTCTGCAAGTCCTTGTTTCCAGGGACCTGTAAGGACAGTGAGTGAATTGTTCTTGTGCTATATTGTGATTAAAAAAAAACATTTTTTCTAGGGACAGAAAACTGTAGGTAGGGAGAGTGTTTTTTTTCTTTCACTCTGCAAGTCCTTGTTTCCAGGGACCTGTAAGGACAGTGAGTGAATTGTCCTTGTGCTATATTGTGCTTAAAAAAAACATTTATTCTAGGGACAGAAAACTGTAGGTAGGGAGAGTGTTTTTTTTCTTTCACTCTGCAAGTCCTTGTTTCCAGGGACCTGTAAGGACAGTGAGTGAATTGTTCTTGTGCTATATTGTGATTAAAAAAAACATTTTTTCTAGGGACAGAAAACTGTAGGTAGGGAGAGTGTTTTTTTTCTTTCACTCTGCAAGTCCTTGTTTCCAGGGACCTGTAAGGACAGTGAGTGAATTGTCCTTGTGCTATATTGTGCTTAAAAAAAACATTTATTCTAGGGACAGAAAACTGTAGGTAGGGAGAGTGTCAGTTTATTTCACTCTGCAAGTCCTTGTTTCCAGGGACCTGTAAGGACAGTGAGTGAATTGTCCTTGTGCTATATTGTGATTAAAAAAAACATTTTTTCTAGGGACAGAAAACTGTAGGTAGGGAGAGTGTTTTTTTTCTTTCACTCTGCAAGTCCTTGTTTCCAGGGACCTGTAAGGACAGTGAGTGAATTGTCCTTGTGCTATATTGTGATTAAAAAAAACATTTTTTCTAGGGACAGAAAACTGTAGGTAGGGAGAGTGTTTTTTTTCTTTCACTCTGCAAGTCCTTGTTTCCAGGGACCTGTAAGGACAGTGAGTGAATTGTCCTTGTGCTATATTGTGCTTAAAAAAAACATTTATTCTAGGGACAGAAAACTGTAGGTAGGGAGAGTGTTTTTTTTCTTTCACTCTGCAAGTCCTTGTTTCCAGGGACCTGTAAGGACAGTGAGTGAATTGTTCTTGTGCTATATTGTGATTAAAAAAAACATTTTTTCTAGGGACAGAAAACTGTAGGTAGGGAGAGTGTTTTTTTTCTTTCACTCTGCAAGTCCTTGTTTCCAGGGACCTGTAAGGACAGTGAGTGAATTGTCCTTGTGCTATATTGTGCTTAAAAAAAACATTTATTCTAGGGACAGAAAACTGTAGGTAGGGAGAGTGTTTTTTTTCTTTCACTCTGCAAGTCCTTGTTTCCAGGGACCTGTAAGGACAGTGAGTGAATTGTCCTTGTGCTATATTGTGATTAAAAAAAACATTTTTTCTAGGGACAGAAAACTGTAGGTAGGGAGAGTGTTTTTTTTCTTTCACTCTGCAAGTCCTTGTTTCCAGGGACCTGTAAGGACAGTGAGTGAATTGTTCTTGTGCTATATTGTGATTAAAAAAAACATTTTTTCTAGGGACAGAAAACTGTAGGTAGGGACAGTGTCAGTTTATTTCACTCTGCAAGTCCTTGTTTCCAGGGACCTGGAAGGACAGTGAGTGAATTGTCCTTGTGCTATATTGTGCTTAAAAAAACATTTATTCTAGGGACAGAAAACTGTAGGTAGGGAGAGTGTCAGTTTCTTTCACTCTGCAAGTCCTTGTTTCCAGGGACCTGTAAGGACAGTGAGTGAATTGTCCTTGTGCTATATTGTGCTTAAAAAAAACATTTTTTCTAGGGACAGAAAACTGTAGGTAGGGAGAGTGTTTTTTTTCTTTCATTCTGCAAGTCCTTGTTTCCAGGGACCTGTAAGGACAGTGAGTGAATTGTTCTTGTGCTATATTGTGATTAAAAAAAACATTTTTTCTAGGGACAGAAAACTGTAGGTAGAGAGAGTGTTTTTTTTCTTTCACTCTGCAAGTCCTTGTTTCCAGGGACCTGTAAGGACAGTGAGTGAATTGTCCTTGTGCTATATTGTGCTTAAAAAAAACATTTATTCTAGGGACAGAAAACTGTAGGTAGGGAGAGTGTCAGTTTATTTCACTCTGCAAGTCCTTGTTTCCAGGGACCTGTAAGGACAGTGAGTGAATTGTCCTTGTGCTATATTGTGATTAAAAAAAACATTTTTTCTAGGGACAGAAAACTGTAGGTAGGGAGAGTGTTTTTTTTCTTTCACTCTGCAAGTCCTTGTTTCCAGGGACCTGTAAGGACAGTGAGTGAATTGTCCTTGTGCTATATTGTGATTAAAAAAAACATTTTTTCTAGGGACAGAAAACTGTAGGTAGGGAGAGTGTTTTTTTTCTTTCACTCTGCAAGTCCTTGTTTCCAGGGACCTGTAAGGACAGTGAGTGAATTGTCCTTGTGCTATATTGTGCTTAAAAAAAACATTTATTCTAGGGACAGAAAACTGTAGGTAGGGAGAGTGTCAGTTTATTTCACTCTGCAAGTCCTTGTTTCCAGGGACCTGTAAGGACAGTGAGTGAATTGTTCTTGTGCTATATTGTGATTAAAAAAAACATTTTTTCTAGGGACAGAAAACTGTAGGTAGGGAGAGTGTTTTTTTTCTTTCACTCTGCAAGTCCTTGTTTCCAGGGACCTGTAAGGACAGTGAGTGAATTGTCCTTGTGCTATATTGTGATTAAAAAAAACATTTTTTCTAGGGACAGAAAACTGTAGGTAGGGAGAGTGTTTTTTTTCTTTCACTCTGCAAGTCCTTGTTTCCAGGGACCTGTAAGGACAGTGAGTGAATTGTCCTTGTGCTATATTGTGATTAAAAAAAACATTTTTTCTAGGGACAGAAAACTGTAGGTAGGGAGAGTGTTTTTTTTCTTTCACTCTGCAAGTCCTTGTTTCCAGGGACCTGTAAGGACAGTGAGTGAATTGTCCTTGTGCTATATTGTGAATAAAAAAAACATTTTTTCTAGGGACAGAAAACTGTAGGTAGGGAGAGTGTTTTTTTTCTTTCACTCTGCAAGTCCTTGTTTCCAGGGACCTGTAAGGACAGTGAGTGAATTGTCCTTGTGCTATATTGTGATTAAAAAAAACATTTTTTCTAGGGACAGAAAACTGTAGGTAGGGAGAGTGTTTTTTTTCTTTCACTCTGCAAGTCCTTGTTTCCAGGGACCTGTAAGGACAGTGAGTGAATTGTCCTTGTGCTATATTGTGCTTAAAAAAAACATTTATTCTAGGGACAGAAAACTGTAGGTAGGGAGAGTGTCAGTTTATTTCACTCTGCAAGTCCTTGTTTCCAGGGACCTGTAAGGACAGTGAGTGAATTGTCCTTGTGCTATATTGTGATTAAAAAAAACATTTTTTCTAGGGACAGAAAACTGTAGGTAGGGAGAGTGTTTTTTTTCTTTCACTCTGCAAGTCCTTGTTTCCAGGGACCTGTAAGGACAGTGAGTGAATTGTCCTTGTGCTATATTGTGATTAAAAAAAACATTTTTTCTAGGGACAGAAAACTGTAGGTAGGGAGAGTGTTTTTTTTCTTTCACTCTGCAAGTCCTTGTTTCCAGGGACCTGTAAGGACAGTGAGTGAATTGTCCTTGTGCTATATTGTGATTAAAAAAAACATTTTTTCTAGGGACAGAAAACTGTAGGTAGGGAGAGTGTTTTTTTTTCTTTCACTCTGCAAGTCCTTGTTTCCAGGGACCTGTAAGGACAGTGAGTGAATTGTCCTTGTGCTATATTGTGCTTAAAAAAAACATTTATTCTAGGGACAGAAAACTGTAGGTAGGGAGAGTGTCAGTTTATTTCACTCTGCAAGTCCTTGTTTCCAGGGACCTGTAAGGACAGTGAGTGAATTGTTCTTGTGCTATATTGTGATTAAAAAAAAACATTTTTTCTAGGGACAGAAAACTGTAGGTAGGGAGAGTGTTTTTTTTCTTTCACTCTGCAAGTCCTTGTTTCCAGGGACCTGTAAGGACAGTGAGTGAATTGTCCTTGTGCTATATTGTGATTAAAAAAAACATTTTTTCTAGGGACAGAAAACTGTAGGTAGGGAGAGTGTTTTTTTTCTTTCACTCTGCAAGTCCTTGTTTCCAGGGACCTGTAAGGACAGTGAGTGAATTGTCCTTGTGCTATATTGTGATTAAAAAAAACATTTTTTCTAGGGACAGAAAACTGTAGGTAGGGAGAGTGTTTTTTTTCTTTCACTCTGCAAGTCCTTGTTTCCAGGGACCTGTAAGGACAGTGAGTGAATTGTCCTTGTGCTATATTGTGATTAAAAAAAACATTTTTTCTAGGGACAGAAAACTGTAGGTAGGGAGAGTGTTTTTTTTCTTTCACTCTGCAAGTCCTTGTTTCCAGGGACCTGTAAGGACAGTGAGTGAATTGTCCTTGTGCTATATTGTGATTAAAAAAACATTTTTTCTAGGGACAGAAAACTGTAGGTAGGGAGAGTGTTTTTTTTCTTTCACTCTGCAAGTCCTTGTTTCCAGGGACCTGTAAGGACAGTGAGTGAATTGTCCTTGTGCTATATTGTGATTAAAAAAAACATTTTTTCTAGGGACAGAAAACTGTAGGTAGGGAGAGTGTCAGTTTATTTCACTCTGCAAGTCCTTGTTTCCAGGGACCTGTAAGGACAGTGAGTGAATTGTCCTTGTGCTATATTGTGATTAAAAAAAACATTTATTCTAGGGACAGAAAACTGTAGGTAGGGAGAGTGTCAGTTTATTTCACTCTGCAAGTCCTTGTTTCCAGGGACCTGTAAGGACAGTGAGTGAATTGTTCTTGTGCTATATTGTGATTAAAAAAAACATTTTTTCTAGGGACAGAAAACTGTAGGTAGGGAGAGTGTTTTTTTTCTTTCACTCTGCAAGTCCTTGTTTCCAGGGACCTGTAAGGACAGTGAGTGAATTGTCCTTGTGCTATATTGTGCTTAAAAAAAACATTTATTCTAGGGACAGAAAACTGTAGGTAGGGAGAGTGTTTTTTTTCTTTCACTCTGCAAGTCCTTGTTTCCAGGGACCTGTAAGGACAGTGAGTGAATTGTTCTTGTGCTATATTGTGATTAAAAAACATTTTTTCTAGGGACAGAAAACTGTAGGTAGGGAGAGTGTTTTTTTTCTTTCACTCTGCAAGTCCTTGTTTCCAGGGACCTGTAAGGACAGTGAGTGAATTGTCCTTGTGCTATATTGTGCTTAAAAAAAACATTTATTCTAGGGACAGAAAACTGTAGGTAGGGAGAGTGTCAGTTTATTTCACTCTGCAAGTCCTTGTTTCCAGGGACCTGTAAGGACAGTGAGTGAATTGTCCTTGTGCTATATTGTGATTAAAAAAACATTTTTTCTAGGGACAGAAAACTGTAGGTAGGGAGAGTGTTTTTTTTCTTTCACTCTGCAAGTCCTTGTTTCCAGGGACCTGTAAGGACAGTGAGTGAATTGTCCTTGTGCTATATTGTGCTTAAAAAAAACATTTATTCTAGGGACAGAAAACTGTAGGTAGGGAGAGTGTCAGTTTATTTCACTCTGCAAGTCCTTGTTTCCAGGGACCTGTAAGGACAGTGAGTGAATTGTCCTTGTGCTATATTGTGATTAAAAAAAACATTTTTTCTAGGGACAGAAAACTGTAGGTAGGGAGAGTGTTTTTTTTCTTTCACTCTGCAAGTCCTTGTTTCCAGGGACCTGTAAGGACAGTGAGTGAATTGTCCTTGTGCTATATTGTGCTTAAAAAAAACATTTATTCTAGGGACAGAAAACTGTAGGTAGGGAGAGTGTTTTTTTTCTTTCACTCTGCAAGTCCTTGTTTCCAGGGACCTGTAAGGACAGTGAGTGAATTGTTCTTGTGCTATATTGTGCTTAAAAAAAACATTTATTCTAGGGACAGAAAACTGTAGGTAGGGAGAGTGTCAGTTTCTTTCACTGTGAAAGTCCTTGTTTCAAGGGACAGAGAAGGACACCTGAAGGTAGCCCTTATTGCTTTTTTCCCATCTCCCTGCAGGCCATCTATTAGAATGTCTGGAAGGCAAACAAGGAGAGGCAGACAGTCAGGAGGCAATAAAAGAGGGCAAGCAGGCTCTGTGTCTGGGGGCAACAGTGCTGGTCGTGGACGCGGTGCATTGTCATCAGCACATGGCCATGGGACACGCTTGTCCTTCTTTTCGGCAGCTGGACATGTTGAGCCACATCATGCCGAAGACTTGGTAGAGTGGATGACCAAGCCCTCCTCCTCCTCCTCATCCTCTCTCACCCAGGCTCAGGGTACTGGAAAAGCAGCTGCCAAAGCGTCGTCTTCCCTGGTATCAATGTCAGACAAATCATCAGTCACTCCTTCCCTAGACCCACCATGTCCTCCTCCTGAGGAGTCCCCCGAACTGTTTCAGCACAGTGTTGGGTACATGCTCCAGGAGGATGCCCAGCGTTTCGAAGGGTCTGATGATGAAACCCAGCTAGAGGAAGGCAGTAGCGTGAGAGCAGACAGAGGGGATGCTCAAGAAGGACACCAATCTGGCAGTCATGTTCCAGCAGCTGCAGCATACTGCCAGATTGGCTCCAGTGATGAGGAGGGAGGGGATGATGAGGTCACTGACTCCACGTGGGTGCCTAATAGGAGAGAGGAGGAGGAGGAGGATGAGGAGGAGGCACATCTCCAACGAGGCAGGATGCCCTTTGGTGGCCAGCGTAAGGGCAGTACACCGACGGAATCACACCGCAGAGCTCCGCCTGTGCAGGGCGCTGCCTCTGCCCGTCATTCAAAAAGTTCTTTGGTGTGGGCCTTTTTTGAGGCTAGTGCATCAGATCGCACAGCTGCTGTTTGCAACATATGTCTCAAGCGTATATCGCGTGGCCAAAACATCAGCCGCTTGGGTACCACATGCCTGACCAGACATATGTTGACCTGCCATGCAGCTCGTTGGCAAGCCTACCTCAAAGACCCACACCAAAGAACAAAGCGGACCTCTCCTTGCACCGCATCAGCTGGGATCTCCAACCCCACTATAACTTCAGTCCTCTCTGAAACATGCACTGAGAGGAATGAAGGTGTAGAATTAGGTGTGTCACAGCCAAGTACTTGCGCCCAATCTGCTAGCAGTACACCAACGTCCGATTCTAGCAGGCAAATTTCCCTGCCCCAGCTGCTGGACCGTCGAAAGAAGTTCACTCCCAGCCATCCACATGCCCAGCGGTTGAATGCTAGCTTGGCTAAATTGCTAGCGCTTCAACTGCTGCCTTTTCAGTTGGTAGACTCGGCCCCCTTCCGTGAGTTTGTGCAATGTGCGGTTCCTCAGTGGCAGGTTCCCAAACGCCACTTTTTCTCACGGAAGGCTATTCCGGCTCTCTACCGGCATGTGGAAGGCAATGTCTTGGCCTCGCTGGACAGGGCGGTCAGCGGTAAGGTGCATATTACCGCTGACTCATGGTCCAGCAGGCATGGACAGGGACGTTACCTTTCTTTCACGGCCCATTGGGTCACTCTTTTGGCAGCTGGGAAGGATTCAGGACAAGGTGCAGTAGTGTTGGAGGTTGTCCCACCGCCACGCCTCCAAAATGCTACTACTGGTTGTGACACACCTCTCTCCTCCACCCCCTCCTCTTCTTCTTCCTCCATGGCCTCTTCCTGTGGTTTGTCCTATGAACCAGCGGTGCTCCGTAGCCGTTCACGGGGCTACGCAAGTACGCAGGCAAAAAGATGCCATGCCGTGCTTGCGCTGGTGTGTTTGGGGGACAGAAGCCACACTGGGGCAGAGGTCCTGTCTGCTCTGCAGGGCCAGGCCGAGAGGTGGTTGACGCCACGCCAGCTTAAGCCAGGAATGGTGGTTTGCGACAATGGCACCAACCTCCTCTCCGCCCTCCGACAGGGACAACTGACCCATGTGCCCTGTGTGGCTCACGTCCTTAACCTGGTGGTGCAGCGCTTCTTGGGCAGGTACCCGGGCTTACAGGATGTCCTGAGGCAGGCCAGGAAAGTCTGTGTGCATTTCCGCAGATCTTATAATGCCAGTGCTCGCCTGGCTGAGCTGCAAAAGGAGTTGAACCTGCCCAAGAACCGCCTTATATGTGACATGCCCACCAGGTGGAACTCAACGTTGGCCATGCTGCAGCGGCTGCACACGCAGCAGAGGGCCATCAATGAGTACCTGTGCGACTACGGCACCAGGACAGGGTCAGGGGAGCTTGGTTTTTTTTCTCCACGCCAGTGGGGCATGATCAGGGATGCATGCACTGTCCTGGCACCATTTGAGGAGGCCACGAGGATGGTGAGCAGTGACAGTGCATGCATCAGTGACACTGTACCTCTTGTCCACCTGTTGGAGCACACGCTGCGTGGAATAATGGACAGGGCACTTGAGGCAGAACAGAGGCAGGAAGAGGAGGACTTCCTTGCCTCTCAAGGCCCCCTTTACCCAGACAGTGTTCCTTCTGTCCCACCCATCGCACAGGAAGAGGAGGAGGAGGAGGAGGAGGAGGAGGAGGAGGAGGATTGTGTCAGCATGGAGGTGGAGGCTGGCACTCAGCATCATCAGCAGCAGTCTTTTAGGGATGATTTACAGTCCCAAGAAACCAGTGGACTTGTACGTGGCTGGGAGGAGGTGGCTGCGGATCATGTCGTCCTTAGTGACCCAGAGGACTCCGGAGCGAATGCCTCAGCAAACCTACGCTGCATGGCCTCCCTGATCCTGCAAAGTCTGCGGAAGGATCCTCGTATTCTTCGGATCAAGGAGAGGGACCATTACTGGCTGGCCACTCTCCTTGATCCACGGTACAAGGGTAAGGTTGCGGACCTTATGTTACCGTCGCAGAGGGAGCAGAGGATGAGACAACTCCGGGAGGCCTTGCAGAAAGGTCTGTGCAACGCGTTCCCAGAGACTGGGAGGTTGCAAACTCCTGGTCCTGGACAACGAGTTGCTGAGGCTTCGGCCAGTCAAAGAAGGAGCGGTGGGGAAGGTGGCCGTCTGACCGATGCGTTCAGACAATTCTTTAGTCCGCAGCCCCAAAGTATGATCGGTTCCAGCAACCATCGCCAGCGTCTGATAAACATGGTGCAGGAATATCTAGGGGCAAGGTCAGACTTGGACACCTTCCCCACCGAAAATCCTCTGGCTTACTGGGTCTTGAGGATGGATCACTGGCCAGAGCTTGCACAGTATGCAATTGAGCTACTGGCCTGTCCTGCATCCAGCGTTCTTTCGGAACGCACATTCAGTGCTGCTGGAGGATTTGTCACGGATCACAGGGTGCGCCTGTCCACCGACTCGGTTGATCGACTGACTTTCATCAAGATGAACCAGTCTTGGATCACCACCAGCTACCACACACCTGATGCTGATATAACAGACTAATTGATTTTACCATGTCACATCCCTTCAAGACTGATGCTGATGCTGAGTGCCTGTGCTGTTATGTTGACTGGCTATCCTCCTCCTCCGAGTCCTCAATGATACGATTGATGATGATAGCTTGGAAGATCATTTTTGTTTATGGGTGCCGCCACCAGTGCCTAACGCCCAATTTTTCAGCCCCTGTTTAACAGGGGCGTGTAATTACAATTTTTGAAGCAATACTTTGCAACAGGGCTCATTGCTGTGCTCCAAGTACAGTATCTGTGAGGAGTTGCAGTGTTGTGCCACCAGTGCCTAAGGCCCAATTTTTCAGCCCCTGTTTAAAAGGGGCGTGTCATTACAATTTTTGAAGCAATACTTTGCAACAGGGCTCATTGCTGTGCTCCAAGTACAGTATCTGTGAGGGGTTGCAGTGTTGTGCCACCAGTGCCTAAGGCCCAATTTTTCAGCCCCTGTTCAACAGGGGCATGTAATTACAATTCTTGATCTAATAATTCACAGCAGGGCCCATTGCTGCACCCACCAAGAGTAACTGTCAGGGCTTACAGTGTTGTGGCACCAGCACCACCATCAAAGGCCCAATTTTTACTACCACTGTTCAACAATTATATGTAATTAAAATTCCTGATATAATAGTTGACAGCAGGGCGTTCCAGCACCAACCAAGAGTAACTGTGAGTGCTTACAGTGTTGTGCCAACACCAACAACTAAGGGGCCTATTTCTGCAGAGTATATACGGCAGGTCCCTACTTTCAAACATCCAACTTACAAACGACTCCTACTTGCAAACGCAAGAAGACAACAGGAAGTGAGAGGAAATCTACCACTAGGAAGGAAAATTCTCTCCTGTAAGAATAAATATGGGAGAAAGGTGTCTCCTCTGTACTGATGCTTTATCAGCAATCCTTGTTTCAAGAAAAACACCACATTTCAAAAACAGTTGTCATTGGGACGGAAAGTGAGGTGAAATGTTCTGAACAGGGGCACAGACAGCAAAACAAATGTTACAGGGGTGATAACCCTTACCTATGTTTTCCAAAAAGTTTAAAAATAGATTTTTGGTCTGGAGCTACACTTCAACAATGTACCTGTTCAAAATTACAAACAGATTCTACATAAGAACAAACCTACAGTCCCTGTCTTGTATGCACCGCCTGTATAGGGCTGTTCAGAGTATATAGGGCCTTTTTTATTTTATGTGCGGGGTTCCCCTTAATATCCATACAAGACCCAAAGGGGCTGGTAATGGGCTGGGGTAG
Source organism: Rana muscosa (assembly GCA_029206835.1). NCBI lineage: Eukaryota > Metazoa > Chordata > Amphibia > Anura > Ranidae > Rana > Rana muscosa. The sequence continues at coordinate 161,462,820 of CM055120.1, forward strand.
GGGGGGGGGGTCATGGGGTAGCTATGCCATTTTTCTTAAAGAATTTCATCCATATTACCGGGACCAGACATTACATTAAAGCCGCAAGCAGTTTTAAATGGCTTTTTTTTCCTTCAGAAGTGTCATTTTGTGCAGGGACAGTTCTAAACACGGGAAACACGTGGCACTTCACAGGCATACTTTAGACACCCCCCAGGTACGATATTTAAAGGAATATTTGACTTTTTTTTTTCACTTTATGCATCATTAAAATGACTGCTCCCGAAAAACGACCGTTTTTAAAACTTCTTTTTGCATTGATACATGTCCCCTGGTGCAGAACCCGGGTTCCCAAACCCTTTTTAGGACAATAACATGCATAATAGTTGTTATAATTAGCACTTTAGAATTCGAACGTTCGCATCCATTGTATTTAATAGGGTTCTAATGTTCGTTCGAACTTTCGGTCCGTTCGCGGGTTCTGGTGCGAACCGAACCCGGGGGTGTTCGGCTCATCACTAATAGAGATGACTGGTGACCAGAGGGTCACCAGTCATCTCTATGATCGTCGGAGGCCCGAGCGCGATGTGATGACGTCACGCCCGGGTCCTCAGATGTAAACAAAGCCGCCATTGCGGCTAGTAAGTATGATATCAGTGAAAAAAAAATCACTGATCTCATGCTTTCCAGCCTGGAGGAGAGATGTGGGGTCTTATTGACCCCGCATCTCTCAATAAAGAGGACCTGTCACACACATTGCTATTACAAGGGATGTTTACATTCCTTCTAATAGGAATAAAAGTGATCAAAAGAATAAAAAAAAGTAAAGAAAGTGTTAAAAATAAATAAATAAGTAAAATAAAAAAATAAAAAAAAATAAAAAAATTAAAACGCCCCTGTCCTCGGTAGCTCGCGATCAGAAGCGAACGCACACATATGTAAACGCCGTTCAAACCACATATGTGAGGTATCGCCGCATGCGTTAGAGCGCGTGAAACAATTCTAGCACTAGACCTCCTCTGTAACTCTAACCTGGTAACCAGTAAAAAAAATTAAAGTGTCGCCTATGGAGATTTTTAAGTACCGAAGTTTGGCGCCATTCCATGAGTGTGCGCAATTTTAAAGCGTGACATGTTAGGTATCTATTTACTCGGCGTAACATAATCTTTCATATTTTCCCCACAAATTGGGCTAACTTTACTGTTTTGTTATTTCTTAATTCATGAAACCTTTTTTTTCCAAAAAAAAGGCGTTTGAAAAATTATTGCGCAAATACCGTGCAAGAAAAAAGTTGCAATGACCGTCATTTTATTCCCTAGGGTGTCTGCTAAAAAACATATATAATGTTTGGGGGTTCTGAGTAATTTTCTAGCAAAAGAATGATGATTTGTACATGTAGGAGAGAAGTGCCAGAATAGGCCCGGTATTGATGTGGTAAAAAAAGCCCGGTGTTGAAGTGGTTAAATATCACACCTGGGGGGTGTCTATAGTATGCCTGTGAAGTGGCATGTGTTTCCCGTGTTTAGAACTGTCCTTGCACAAAATGACATTTCTAAAGGAAGAAAAGTCATTTAAAACTGCTTGCAGCTTTAATGTAATGTCTGGTCCCGGCAATATGGATGAAAATCATTGAGAAAAATAGCATTGGTACCCCCCCCCCGTGCCATTGCCAGCCCCTTTGGGTCTTGTATGGATATTAAGGGGAACCCCACACCCAAATTAAAATAAGAAAAGGTGTGGGGCCCCCAGGCCCTATATACTCTGAACAGCAGTATACAGGTGGTGCAAACAAGACAGGGACTGTAGGTTTGTTCTTATGTAGAATCTGTTTGTAATTTGGAACAGGTACAGTACATTTTTAAAGTGTAGCTCCAGCCAAAAAATCCATTTTTAAGCTTTTTGGAAAAGATAGGGAAGGGTTATCACCCCTGTAACATTTATTTTGCTGTCTGTGCACCTGTTCAGAAAATTTCACCTCACTTTCCGTCTCAATGACAAATGTTTTTTGAAAATTTGGGTTTTTTATTGAAACAAGGATTGGTGATAAATCATCAGTGGAGAGGAGACAACTTTTCCCCATATTAACTCTTATGCCGCGTACACACGACCATTTTTCTCGTCGGGAAAAATTACATTTTTCTCTTTGACGAGAAAAACAATCGTGTGTGGGCTTTTCATCATTTTTCCCGATGAGAAATACGGCATGAATCACGACCAGAAAAATTAGAACATGCTCTAATTTTTCTCGTCGTGATTCACTGCATTTTTTTCCACGGCAGTTTTCCCATAGGGAAACACTGCCAGGGAGCCTACACACGGTCGTTTTTCTCGACCAAGAGAAAAAATGTCAGGAAAACCGGCCGTGTGTAGGGGAACAAGCCGTTCCTCGTTTTTCCTGTCGATTTTCTCGACGGTGTTTTCACCGTCGAGAAAATCAATCGTGTGTACACGGCATTACAGGAGAGAATTTTCCTTCCTAGGGGTAGATTTCCTCTCACTTCCTGTTGTCTTCTTCCGTTTGCAAGTAGGAGTTGTTTGTAAGTTGGATGTTTGAAAGTAGTGGTCTGCCGTATATACTCTGCAGAAATTTGGCCCTTAGGTGTTGGTGTTGCCACAACACTGTAAGCCCTCACAGTTACTCTTGGTGGGCGCTAGAACGCCCTGCTGTGAACTATTATATCAAGAATTGTAATTACATGCCATTGTTGAACAGTGGTAGGAAAAAATGGGCCTTTGGTGGTGGTGCTGGTGCCACAACACTGTACATCATCACAGTTACTCTTGGTGGGCGCAGGAATGGGCCCAGCTGTGAAATATTAGATCAATAATTGTAATTACATGCCCCTGTTGAACAGGGGCAGAAAAATTGGGCCTTTAGTGGTGGTGGTGTTGCCACAACACTGTACGCCCTCACAGTTACTCTTGGTGGGCGCAGGAATGGGCCCTGATGTGAATTATTAGATCAAGAATTGTAATTAAATGCCCCTGTTGAACAGGGGCATAAAAATTGTGCCTTAGGCACTGGTGCCACAACACTGAAACCCCTCACAAATACTCCAGTTGGAGCGCAGGAATGAGCCCTGCTGCAAAGTATTGCATCAAAAATTGTAATTACACACCCCTGTTAAACAGGGGCTGAAAAATTGGGCCTTAGGCACTGGTGCTGGTGCCACAACACTGCAACCCCTCACAGATACTGTAGTTGGAGCGCAGCAATGAGCCCTGCTGCAAAGTATTGCATCAAAAATTGTAATTACACGCCCGTTAAACAGGGGCAGAAAAATTGGGCCTTAGGCACTGGTGCTGGTGCCACAACACTGCAACCCCTCACAGATACTCTCGTTGGAGCGCAGGAATGAGCCCTGCTGCCAAGTATTGCATTAAAAATTGTAATTACACGCCCCTGTTAAACAGGGGCTGAAAAATTGGGCCTTAGCCACTGGTGGCGGTGCCCAGAAACAAAAATGTTCTTACATGCTATCAGCATGATCATTGAGGAGGAAGAGGATAGTCACTCAGCATAACAGAATAGTCACTCTGCATCAGCATAGGCAGTCTTGAAGAGATCTGACATTTCAAAGAAAATTATTCTGTTACATCAGCATCAGGTGCTTGGTAGCTGGTGGTGATCCAAGACTGATTCATTTTTATGAAGGTCAGTCGAACGACTGAGTCGGTGGACAGGCACACCCTGTGATCGGTTACAAAGCCTCCAGCAGCACTGAATGTGCGTTCCGAAAGAACGCTGGATGCGGATAGGCCAGTAGGTCAATTGCATACTGTACAAGCTCTGGCCAGGGATCCATCCTCAAGTCCCAGTAACCCGGAGGATTTTCGGTGGGAAAGGTGTCCAAGTCTGATCTTGCCCCTAGGTATTCCTGCACCATGTAAACCAGACGCTGGCGATGGTTGCTGTTACCGATCATACCTTGGGACTACGGACTAAAAAATTGTCTGAACGCATCGGTCAGACGACCACCATCTCCACCGCTCCTTCTTTGACTGACCGAAGCCTCAGCAAGACATTGTCCAGGACCAGGCATTTGTAACCTCCCAGTCTCTGGGAACGCATTGCACAGACCTTTCTGCAAGGCCTCCCGAAGATGCTTCATACTCTGCTCCCTCTGCGACAGCAAGATAAGGACCACAACCTTACCCTTGTAACGTGGATCAAGGAGCGTTGCCAGCCAGTAATGATCCCTCTCCTTGATCGCACAAATACGAGGATCCTTCCACAGGCTTTGCAGGATCAGGGAGGCAATGCAGCGTAGGTTTGCTGAGGCATTCGGTCCAGAGTCCTCTGGGTCACTCAGGACAACATGATCCGCAGCCACCTCCTCCCAGCCACGTACAAGTCCATGGGTGTCTTGGGACTGTAATTGATCCCTTGAAGACTGCTGCTGATGCTGAGTGCTAGGCTCCACCTCCATGCTGACACAATCCTCCTCCTCCTCCTCATCCTCTTCCGGTGTGATAGGTGGGCCAGCAGGAACACTGTCTGGATAAAGGGGGCCTTGAGAGTTAAGGAAGTCCTCCTCTTCCTCCCTCTGTTCTGCCTCAAGTGCCCTGTCCATTATTCCATGCAGCATGTGCTCCAACAGGTGGACAAGAGGGACAGTGTCACTGATGCATGCACTGTCACTGCTCATTATCCTTGTGGCTTTCTCAAATGGTGCCAGGACAGTGCATGCATCCCTGATCATGGCCCACTGGCGTGGGGAAAAAATCCAAGCTCCCCTGACCCTGTCCTGGTGCCATATTGCAACAGATATTCATTGATGGCCCTCTGCTGCATGTGCAGCGGCTGCAGCATGGCCAACGTAGAGTTCCACCTGGTGGGCATGTCACAGATTAGGCAGTTCTTGGGCAGGTTGTATTCCTTTTGCAGGTCAGCCAGCCGAGCACTGGCATTATATGACTGGTGGAAATGCCCACAGAGTTTCCTGGCCTGCTTCAGGACCTCCTGTAAGCCCAGGTACCTGCCCAAAACCGCTGCACCACCAAGTTATGGACATGAGCCAAACAGGGCACATGGGTCAGTTGTCCCTGTCGGAGGGCGGAGAGGGGGTTGGTGCCATTGACACAAACCACCTTTCCTGGCTTAAGCTGGCATGGCGTCAATCACCTCTGAGCCTGCCCCTGCAGAGCTGACAAAATCTCTGCCCCAGTGTGGCTCCTGTCCCCCAAGCACACCAGCTCAAGCACCGCATAGCATCTTTTTGTCTGCATACTTGCATAGCCCCTTGAACGCCTACGGAGCACCGCTGGTTCCGAGGACAAAGCACAGGAAGAGGCCATGGAGGAAGATGAAGAGGAGGGGGTGGAGGAGAGAGTTGTGTCAGAATCACCAGTAGTAGCATTTTGGAGGCGTGGTGATGAAACAGCCTCCAACACTACTGCACCTTGTCCTGCACCCTTCCCAGCTGCCAGCAGAGTCACCCAATGCACTGTGAAAGATAGGTAACATCCCTGTCCATGCCTGCTGGATCATGAGTCAGCGGTAATATGCACCTTACTGCTGACCGCCCTGTCCAGCGAGGCCAAGACATTGCCTTCCACATGCCGGTAGAGAGCCGGAATCGCCTTCCGTGAGAAAAAGTGGCATTTGGGAACCTGCTACTGAGGAACCGCACATTCCACAAACTCACGTAAGGGGGCAGAGTCTACCAACTGAAAAGGCAGCAGTTGAAGTGCTAGCAATTTAGCCAAGCTAGCATTCAACCGCTGGGCATGTGGATGGCTGGGAGCGAACTTCTTTCGACGGTGCAGCAGCTGGGGCAGGGAAATTTGCCTGGTACAATCTGACGTTGGTGTACCAATAGCAGATTTCCCACAAGTACTTGGCTGTGACACACCTAATTCTACACCTTCATTCTTCTCAGTGCAGGTTTCAGAGAGGACTGAAGGTATAGTGGGGTTAGAGATCCCAGCTGATGAGGAGCAAGGAGAGGTCCGCTTCGTTCTTTGGTGTGAGTCTTTTTTGCATGCTTGCCAACAGACTGCATGGCAGGTCGACATATGTCTGGTGAAGCACGTGGTGCGGCTCATGTTTTGGCCACGCAAGATACGCTTCAAACATATGTTGCAAATAGCATCGGTGTGATCTGCTGCCCACGTCTGAAAAAAGGCCCACACCAAAGAACTTTTGGAATAACGCGCAGAGACAGCAGCGCCCTGAACATGCGGAGCTCTGCGGTGTGATGCAGTCGGTTGGCTGCCCTTAAGCTGGCCCCTGGAGGGCATCCTGCCTCGTTGGAGATGTGCTTCCTTCTCCTCTCTCCTATCAGGCACCCACGTGGAGTCAGTGACCTCATCATCCCCTCCCTCCTCATCACTGGAGCAAATCTGGCAGTATGCTGCAGCTGGGGGAATATGACTGCCAGATTGCTGTCCTTCTTGGGCACCCCCTCTCTCGGGGCTCATGTTACTGCCTTCCTCTAGCTGGGTACCATCATCAGAGCCTTCAAAACGCTGGACATCCTCATGGAGCATATACCCAACACTGTGGTCAAACAGTTCGGGGGACTCCTCAGGAGGACATGGTGGGGCTAGGGAAGGAGTGACTGATGCCACTGAGCCGAGGGAAGAGGCCGCGTTGGCAGCTGCTTTGCCAGACAAAGTACCCTGAGCCTGGGTGAGAGAGGATGAGGAGGATGAAGACATCTTGGTCATCCACTCTACCAAGTCTTCGGCATGTTGCGGCTTAACATGGCCAGCTGCCGAAAAGAAGGACAAGCGTGTCCCACAGCCACGTGCTGATGAGGATGCACCGTGTCCACAACCAGCACTGCTGCCTCTAGACACAGAGCCTGCTTGCCCTCTTTTATTGGCTTGTGACTGTCTGCCTCTCCTTGTTTGCCTTCCAGACATACTAATGGCCTGCAGGGAGATGTAGCTGCACAAAGGTGGGATGTATATATATATATCTATACTGATTATACTGCAGCTAGAAGAATCAACTGTCTGCTGTGGTATTAGTATGAGAACACCAGCAATTGTCTTCAGTTAGTTTTAGGTGCACACTGTGCAGAGGACACAGTACACTAACTGAAAATACAGCAGATCCCTGCTCCCTGCCTATGGTATTGGTATGAGAACACCACCAATTGTATTCAGGTACCTTTAGGTGCACGCTGTGCAAAGGACACAGTACACTAAGTGAAAATAAAGCAGCTCCCTGCCTATGGTATTGGTATGAGAACACCACCAATTGTATTCAGGTACCTTTAGGTGCACGCTGTGCAAAGGACACAGTACACTAGGTGAAAATAAAGCAGCTCCCTGCCTGTGGTATTGGTATGAGAACACCACCAATTGTATTCAGGTACCTTTAGGTGCACGCTGTGCAAATTACACAGTACACTAAATGAAAATAAAGCAGATTCCTGCCTGTGGTATTGGTATGAGAACACCACCAATTGTATTCAGGTACCTTTGGGTGAACGCTGTGCAAAGGACACAGTACACTAAGTGAAAATAAAGCAGATCCCTGCCTGTGGTATTGGTATGAGAACACCACCAATTGTATTCAGGTACCTTTAGGTGAATGCTGTGCAAAGGACACAGTATACTAAGTGAAAATAAAGCAGATCCCTGCCTGTGGTATTGGTATGAGAACACCACCAATTGAATTCAGGTACCTTTAGCTGAACGCTGTGCAAAGGACACAGCAGTGGCGGCTGGTGCTCAAAATTTTTGGGGGGGGCGCAAACAAACTGAAAAAAAAAAAATCAATTGCCGCCACTGTGCCCATTAAACGCAGCCACTGTGCCCAAACGCCACCAGTTTGCCCCCTCAAATACAGCCAGTTTGTTTCCATATACAGCCAGTTTGTCCCCATATACAGCCAGTGTGCCCCCATATATATATATAACCAGTGTGCCCCCATATATACAGCCAGTGTGCCCCCATATACAGCCTGTGTGCTCCCATATACAACCAGTTTGTCCCCATATATAGCCAGTTTGTCCCCATATACAGCCAGTGTGCCCCCATATACAGCCAGTGTGCCCCCATATACAGCCAGTGTGCCCCCATATATATAGCCAGTGTGCCCCCATATACAGCCAGTGTGCCCCCATATACAGCCAGTTTGTCCCCATATATATAGCCAGTGTGCCCCCATATACAGCCAGTGTGCCCCCATATACAGCCAGTTCCCCCAAATGCAGCCAGTTTGTCCCCCATATACAGCCAGTTCCCCCAAATGCAGCCAGTTTGTCCCCCATATACAGCCAGTTCCCCCAAAATGCAGCCTGTTTGTCCCCATATACAGCCAGTTCCCCCAAATGCAGCCAGTTTGTCCCCCATATACAGCCAGTTCCCCCAAATGCAGCCAGTTTGTCCCCCATATACAGCCAGTTCCCCCCAAATGCAGCCAGTTTGTCCCCCATATACAGCCAGTTCCCCCCAAATGCAGCCAGTTTGTCCCCCATACACAGCCAGTTTCCCCCAAATGCAGCCTGTCCCCCCCCCCCCAGCCCTGCACTTACCTTCCTCGGTCCGCGCCGTCCTCGATGTGTTCTCCCACCCTCGATGTCGCTTCAGCCAATCAGGTTACCGGTAACCAGATCCGGTGAACCTGATTGGCTGAAACCTCCACAGTCTTCTCCAAGGAACGCACCCCCGTGCGTACCTGGGAGCAGTTTTTGGAAGCCGATTACAGCCTGAGAGCTGTATTCGGAAAGCCTATCAGAGCCGATGGCTCTGATAGACACTTCCAGAACACACCCACCGCCGGCCACCGCTCTAATTCATATGGCTGGCGCTCACCAGGAGGCCAGCCATATCAATAGTGGGCAGAGCGGCAGCGGTGACAATACACAGATTCATGCAATGCATGAATCTGTGTATAGTCTTTCAGTGGCGGTGCGGGAGCGAGAGGGGGCGGTGCTCCACGCCCTCTATGGACGCACCGCCACTGGGACACAGTACACCAAATGAAATCAATGCAGCTCCCTGCCTGTGGTTTTAGTATGAGAACACCACTAATTGTATTGAGGTACCTTTAGGTTAGGTGAACGCTGTGCAAAGGACAGAAGTACACTAAATGAAATGAATGCAGCTCTCTGCCTGTGGTATTGGTATGAGAACACCACCAATTGTATTCAGGTACACGCTGTGCAAAGGACACAGTACACTAAGTGAAACACTGCAGCTAGCACAATCACCTGTCTGCCTGTCAGTATAGAGAATAACAGGAACGATCTAGCTAAACTGAATACAGTGTGTAAATATATATACAACACCTAGGATGCATATATATCCTCTACACACTGTAACTGCAGCTAACTGACTCGCCTGCCTGCTCTTTCTAACTCAAAATAAATGACACTGTCTCTCTCTGTCTTTCACCTCTCTCTTTAACCACCGCAACACACTACACAAGGCCGTCACGGAGGTGGCCTTATATATTGTGGGGCGTGTACTAAACCCCCTGAGACATAATTGGCCAAAGCCACCCTGGCTTTAGCCAATTATGGTTCTCCGTTTTTTGTGCATGCGGGTCATAGTGCATGCTTGGCCAATCATCAGCCAGCAATGCACTGCGATGCCGCAGTGAATTATGGGCCGTGACGCGCCACTCGAATTTGGCGCAAACGGCCCATAATGTTCAAAATTCAGCGAACAGCCGAACAGGCGATGTTCGAGTCGAACATGGGACTCAAACTCGAAGCTCATCCCTAAACACCTTACAGAGATTCTAACCCTACAACATCCCAAACAAAAATGTTTTGGCTATACATACACAAATACACTTTAACTGTACAAGTCTGTGTGAATAAATTGTCACAGTATAAAGTAATAATAAATATTTTTTAAAAAGCTGTGCACTTTATCATTAAAATCAATTGATTTTGCCTAGGCTGTAATGATGTCAGAAGTCTGATGCAGGTAGGAAGAAGCAGTTACTACAGACTACAACATTGTAACTTTTTAAGTCAAAAGGTGAGAGGTATGAGAGGTAAACCAAAGTCCTGAACAGGCACCAGGATTTACAAGATTATGTCATCTTGAAGCCACCCTCTTATGCCTAGTACATCCGATCGGTTTTCCCGGTGGTAAAAAGTCTGCCGGGAAAACCGAGGGGAAAACCGAGAACCTGCTCGGTAGCTTTTTCCCCCAACACACGGCCGGGTTTCCCGGCAGAAAAACTGCCATGAGAGCTTTGGTCGGGAAACCCGGCCGTGTGTATGCTCCACCACAGCGTTTCCCATAGGAAAACTGCCGGCTTAAAAACCGCAGAGAATCCCGTCGGGAAAACTTCGATGGAGCGTACATACGGCCGGGATTCCCGGCAAAAAGCTCTCATGGCAGTTTTCCTGGCGGGAAAACCAGTCGTGTGTACGAGGCCTTAGTCCAGGAAGTAGATGCTGACTATGGATAATGCCTAAATAAAGATGGCTCCAACTTTTTCATAAAAAAAGCAGATAAAGGCATTGTCAGAGTTCTTTGATTTCTGTAAGAGATAATAAATGCATACCGTATTTGCCAGGGTATATATAAAAAAAATCCCTCAAAAATCGGGGGTTGTCTTATACGCCGGTATAAAAGTCCGCCCAATGGATGTCCACCCGCTGGATGTGCGGTGATACTGTATGTAGCTTCGGCTACATACAGTATACCACGCTGAGCTAATCACGGCGAGCGATGTATTCTATTAATGAATACAAAGCCTGCTCAGATTGGAACGACCTCTGCCAATCCGAGTAGGCTACATACAGTATACCGCCTGCTCGGATTGGCTTTGAGAGTCAGAGAGGTGTGGGCTGATGATGTTACAGCCTCTACCAATCCGAGCAGGCTTTGTATTCATTAATAGAATACATCGCTCACTGTGATTGGCTCAGTGCTGTATACTGCAATGAGTGTTACAGTTTTCTGCACTGTACTTGCCAATGGAGGCTAGTAGACTGTGGACTTCAATTCCCAAAAGTGGCTGCACCTAGAGGAGGGAGTGTCACCGTTTTCTGGGCAAACTGAGCCAGGAGAGAGGAGAGTGCAGACCTATAGATGGGGTCTGAGCTCTCAGCCTGCCGGGACCACAGCCATCAGGAGAGAAGCTAAGAGGATCTGCTGTGGTGCCTGCTCACCTCTACCATGAAGAGAGGATGGACCTGCATCTAAGTCTTCCAGAGCTTCCTTCAGAGATTGGGCTTGGATCGGAGCTACGAGGCTGCACCCCTGTTTGAGGAAGGGGGCAGTCTTATATGGCGAGTATAGCCCAAAACAATGTTTTCATTGGAAAATTAGGGGGGTAGTCTTATACGCCCAGTCGTCTTATACACCAGAAAATACAGTATACTCTAAGTATTACAATTACACATTGCTTTAAATGCATACATTTAATATTTAAAATACATTAGAAGTTAAATTCACTTTAGCTTAAAAAAGAAGACCTTGATATGGCTACTATTTGTTTGTTTATTTTTTATATACCCTTGTATCATCCCTATCCCTATCCATTCCCTTTCCTCCTCCTCTTATGAAGTTTTTAGTAAACCATCTTTAGCTATGTGTAAGAGCCTATGCCTCTGATGCTTTCTCTACCTTAAAAATGCATTACAATTATGGTTGCATTACCAATGGCAATTTTATTATTATTACCAATGGCAATATTTGTTTGTTTATGATGTCTAACTGCGAACTGCTCATTTTTTATTTGTGATTATTAACCCATCTGCTCTCTAATGTACTCGGATAGATATAGGTTGGTCCCAAAAAAATAATAAAATTTTTTGACGGTTTGCTTAAAATAAAGTATTTAAAATTGTATTGATAAATGCACATTAGATTATAAGCTCTCTTGAGTTCTTGGCTAAATCAGGAAAAACACCTATAGTGTTTCCATCTATACATTTTCGCTAACAGGCACTAAATTACTAATTATTGCAGGTACTATTTATGTGATATGTACAGGCAGCACCTCCCAGCTTTCCAATTATAGTCTTATTTGATCTTCGTCATATTCTTAATGTAACAAAATGCCTTATTAGTTCCTGGGTGAATCAATATAATGGATTTATCATTTATTCTACCTTAGGCAGAGCCACAAATGGTATAAAATGAAAGGTTGAAATAGTTGGCAGGGCAGTTTTGTATTTACATATTGGAACAAACACTGTCTTGTAATATTGATTTTCTCCTATGAGCAGATTCTACAGAGTACAGATGAAAGCTACTCAGACAGCATCAGACATCAAGACAATGCTTTCTCCCTCTACACAATCAAACAAGGTTAGCAAAACCATATATTTGTTTTTTTTGTAGTCATCAGCCTTATTTGTTAAGTAACCTAGATTCTCTATGTTGATTTGCTGTTCCATAGATACATTTGAAAAAACCCTGTAGTCTCAGAAATGCAATACAAATATATTCACCCAATGCCTAGAAATGCATTGCATTTTGATTTCTTTTTCTTTGATTGCAAAATGTGGGCATGTTCATAAGGAATTTATAATACACAATATAAATTAAGCTTCCATTCTCACCATTCCATGATCGAGAGAAAGGGTCTCTGTTGAATAGTTATACTGTATAAATTTGTGTCAGTCACTCTATAGTGCTCTTTTAATTATCTGTCAAAGGGAAACTAAATGTTCTTTATTTTTTTATTTGGCAAGTATACATTTGGAGTTAACTTTGTAACATTTATCTAAAAGTTATGTTAGACAAGGATCTATATTTTAAAGCGGAGCTCCACCGTTAAAAAATATTAAAAGCCAGCAGCTACACATACTGCAGCTGCTGACTTTTAATATATGGACATTTACCTGTCCTGGAGTCCAGCGATGTCTGCAGCAGAAGATGAGCAATCGCTCGTCTATCTGCTGCCCCCACGCCATCCTCACTGAGGGAATCAGGAAGTGAAGCGTTCCGGCTTCACTGCCCGGTTCCCTACAGCGCATGCGCGAGTTGCGCATTGCCGTCCTCACTGATCACCGTTGTGTTCTGGGAGCCATGTGTTTCCCAGAACACAACGGGCGTTCTGCGGAACGCACTACCCGCAGAATACCCGCAGAGAGGACTCCCGGAAGTGGGTGCAAATACCTGTCTTAGACAGGTATCTGCACCCTCCTCCCCCCTGAAAGGTGCCAAATGTGACACCGGAGGGGGGGGAGGGTTCTGATGAGTGGAAGTTCCACTTTAGGGTGGAGCTCCGCTTTAAGGGCTTTTTATTCTGGATTCTTATGACTGGATTTAATCTATTGATTTGTAAATATCAATTTTATTGGGCATCAAGGAACTTTAATAGTGATAATCCATTTAAAAAAAATACATGATCTTCCATGAAAGGTATACGATAGATTGCCTAGTACAGATGAGCTTGGCATCCTCCAAACTAATCTCTAGCCAAACACTAAATTTGCCCTCCTTATATTTTACTACAGTAAGTTGCAGGGTGGGTTATTCCCAAAAAGAAGTGGGCTGCAGGGTGGGATTATTGAAGAAGAGGAAAAACCATGGAATGAATTGGCAATTGTAAGTATGCACTTAATATATGGCAAAGGAGCTTCTATCCTGGTAGTTCTGGCCAATGACTATGGATGAGTTGAACGTACTTGCGTTCAATTTGAGCCAGATTCAGTGAACATTACATAAGTTTGGGTGCCAAATCTGAACTCCATGGAAATAAAATCATGCCTGGAGAATACCCTTAACCTGCCTGTGAAGTGGTGCATCTGTACAATGTATGCAATTTGCTGCAGTAAAACTGATAATTACAAAGAAAAAATGTTCAAATTGCGAGCAAATTACTATTCTCTGCCACTTACTTCTGTTTGTAAAAAAAGCCACCAGGGATTCCCTTTATCTATACCAGACTCTTCTCCTAGATAAAGGTCTGATATACACTATATTACCAAATGTATTGGGCCGCCTGCCTTTACATGCACATAAACTTTAATGGCATCCCAGTCTTACTCTGTAAGGTTCAATATTGAGTTGGCCACGCTTTGCAGCTATAACAGCTTCAACTCTTCTGGGAAGGCTGTCCACAAGGTTTAGGAGTGTGTCTATTAGGCTTGTGCAATTCGTTTCGTAACGAATCGAAATTCGTCCGAATTTAGCAACTTTCGGACATTCGGAAGCATTCGAATTTCCGAACAAAGCAATTACGAATAAAACCGAATCCGAAATAAATTATACCGCAAAATAGCGAATGCCCGAATGTCTTCGGCATAATTCGTTATGAAAAAACTTACGAATGTACAAATCCATTGGAAACACAATAACACTCACTCTGCTCTGCTCTCTGCTTCTCCTTCACCGTGCTGAACTCCCTCTCAAAATGGTGTACAGGGGCGGAGGCTATAGCCGCATGTAAAAAACGAAAGTAAAATACGAGATTTCTAATCCATTCGAAGCACAATAACACTCTGCTCTGCTCTCTGCTTCTCCCTCACCGTGCTGAACCCTCTCAAAATGGTGTACAGGGGCGGAGGCTATAGCCGCATGTAAAAAACGAAAGTAAAATACGAGATTTCGAATCGTTACAAATAACCGCTATGTATTTCGAAAAGTACAAATCCATTCGAAGCACATTAGGCATAATAGTCAGCGTCGTCGTGAGAGAGACACAGAAAATTACGAATCAACGAACCCAAAAAAAGTTACGAAAGTAGGAGTTGTGTCCAGAATCAACGAAAAACAACGTACTCTACCGAAAGTACGAATTATAAAGCAACAAAAAATTCAACGAAAAATGTCGCTTGCAAAAATACGAATGAGTCCGAACACGAAAAATCCCGTCTAGCAAAATTACGAATGATTACGAATCAACAGGACCGGAAAGAAACAAACCGAAACGGAACGAATTTTTCCGTTGTGCACAAGCCTAGTGTCTATGAGGATGTTTGACCATTCTTTCAGAAGCGATTTTTGAGGTCAGGCACTGATGATCAAACATTCCCATATACACACTCCTAAACCTTGTGGACAGCCTTCCAAGAAGAGTTTAAGCTGTTATAGCTGCAAAGGGTGGGCCAACTCAATATTGAACCCGATGGACTAAGACTGGGATGTCATTAAAGTTCATGTGCATGTAAAGGCAGGCGGCCCAATACTTTTGGTAATATAAGGTATATGTTAGTGGGGGAACCCACACAAAAATGAATGGCATTAGTTTCCCCCCAAAAATACAAACCAGACCCTTAGACTTGATATCAAAATATGGTCAAGTTGGGGGGGCGTGGCTACTGTACTGCTGCATGGATGCTTGAGCTTGCAGCTGCATGATGGCTCTCTCTCTCCCCCAGACGAGGATTCATGTGATCTGCATGAGGACTAATCATTATATGTCTCTTACTCTCTTGTAAGTGTAACAATATTTTAACCACTGCACTACACTACACAGAAGCAACTTTCTCTTTCCTTTATGACCCTCTAGAGCTGCTTCTTCTCTACAAAGTGCTGCCTTCAGTGCCATCTCTCCACTGCTACTAAGGCCCGGATACCCAGCCTCACCAGCGCGCCCTCATCTCTCCCTCTTTTTTGCACAATGTAAAAGTGCGAATCCTTTATGCCAGTGACAAAAGCACTGCACAATCACAATATTATGTACCACTGGGGATACCCAACTAAGCTAACCATCACCCGTAATGGTAATTCCTTAGTGATCACTAGTCTTGATGAAGGCCTCATGCTGCTTCACTCCTGTGACATCCTGCCTATACAGCCTCCTGAGGGAGCCCCCTTCCCCCTCTAGGTTGGATACTCAGGGCGACTGAAAAGTAGTGTTACACAAGAGGAAAAATTAAAAGCAGAATACCTGACCACCTTGGTCACAAACCTATGATAATTTAACTAATTCCTGAAGCACTATGGAGCTTACAGTGCACAAAATCCCCCCTGAGAAATGTGCAGTAAATCTGCCATCAGATTCACATTGGAATCTTGTTTTTTATCTTGTTGGACTTTTCTACAATGTTTTACTTCTTTCTTTTATTGTTCTTTTTTATTACTGGTCTGACCTACCGGAGATGGATTGTGTTTCTACTGAGGAATGTCAACTTCATCCTCGTCAAAGCTCCCAGGTTTCCTGATACCGGTCCCTGCTGGAGATGCCAAGGTTCCTTGAAGGTACGGTTTGTCATACTTATTTGACTGACAGCTATGGTACTTAAAATAGTGTCTTTCAAAGTGCATGAATTAAGCCATCCGGCAAAAAGATACTCGGTCTGGAAAAAAGCCCTTAAACTTCACTCTGACATCCTGTGCATATAAAAGACAAATTTTTGGGCTTCTAACCCCCCTCTTTTCACTACAAGAACAATCCGTGCATATTTATGGCTTTGTCACCTAAGAAGCAAAAGGGTGTGCTTATCGTCACTAAAGATTCCATTGCATTTACCCCCCTCAGGAGATAAATTCAGACTCAGAAGGGAGATATTTGATTCTGGTTGGAAAAATCAACAATAGATGCTACACAATTGTTAATTTACTTATATGTTCCCAACAGTCACCAACTTTGCTTTATGAGGAAGATTAGTGATGAGCCGAACACCCCCGGGTTCGGTTCGCACCAGAACCCGCGAACGGACCGGAAGTTCGTACGAACATTAGAACCCTATTAAATACAATGGATGCGAATGTTCGAATTCTAAAGTGCTAATTATAACAACTATTATGCATGTTATTGTCCTAAAAAGGGTTTGGGAACCCGGGTTCTGCACCAGGGGACATGTATCAATGCAAAAAGAAGTTTTAAAAACGGTCGTTTTTCGGGAGCAGTCATTTTAATGATGCATAAAGTGAAAAAAAAAAAGTCAAATATTCCTTTAAATATCGTACCTGGGGGGTGTCTAAAGTATGCCTGTGAAGTGCCACGTGTTTCCCGTGTTTAGAACTGTCCCTGCACAAAATGACACTTCTAAAGGGAAAAAAAGCCATTTAAAACTGCTTGCGGCTTTAATGTAATGTCTGGTCCCGGTAATATGGATGAAAATCTTTAAGAAAAATGGCATAGCTACCCCATGACCCCCCCCCCTTACCCCAGCCCATTACCAGCCCCTTTGGGTCTTGTATGGATATTAAGGGGAACCCCGCACATAAAATAAAAAAGGCCCTATATACTCTGAACAGCCGTATACAGGCGGTGCATACAAGACAGGGACTGTAGGTTTGTTCTTATGTAGAATCTGTTTGTAATTTTGAACAGGTACATTGTTGAAGTGTAGCTCCAGCCCAAAAATCTATTTTTAAACTTTTTGGAAAACATAGGTAAGGGTTATCACCCCTGTAACATTTGTTTTGCTGTCTGTGCCCCTGTTCAGAACATTTCACCTCACTTTCCGTCCCAATGACAACTGTTTTTGAAATGTGGTGTTTTTCTTGAAACAAGGATTGCTGATAAAGCATCAGTACAGAGGAGACACCTTTCTCCCATATTTATTCTTACAGGAGAGAATTTTCCTTCCTAGTGGTAGATTTCCTCTCACTTCCTGTTGTCTTCTTGCGTTTGCAAGTAGGAGTCGTTTGTAAGTTGGATGTTTGAAAGTAGGGACCTGCCGTATATACTCTGCAGAAATAGGCCCCTTAGTTGTTGGTGTTGGCACAACACTGTAAGCACTCACAGTTACTCTTGGTTGGTGCTGGAACGCCCTGCTGTCAACTATTATATCAGGAATTTTAATTACATATAATTGTTGAACAGTGGTAGTAAAAATTGGGCCTTTGATGGTGGTGCTGGTGCCACAACACTGTAAGCCCTGACAGTTACTCTTGGTGGGTGCAGCAATGGGCCCTGCTGTGAATTATTAGATCAAGAATTGTAATTGCATGCCCCTGTTGAACAGGGGCTGAAAAATTGGGCCTTTCGTGGTGGTGGTGGTGGTGGTGGTGTTGCCACAACACTGTAAGCCCTCAGAGTTACTCTTGGTGGGTGCAGGAATGGGCCCTGCTGTGAATTATTAGATCAAGAATTGTAATTGCATGCCCCTGTTGAACAGGGGCTGAAAAATTGGGCCTTTCGTGGTGGTGGTGGTGGTGTTGCCACAACACTGTAAGCCCTCAGAGTTACTCTTGGTGGGTGCAGGAATGGGCCCTGCTGTGAATTATTAGATCAAGAATTGTAATTACATGCCCCTTTTGAACAGGGGCTGAAAAATTGGGCCTTTCGTGGTGGTGGTGATGGTGGCGTTGCCACAACACTGTAAGCCCTCAGAGTTACTCTTGGTGGGTGCAGCAATGGGCCCTGCTGTGAATTATTAGATCAAGAATTGTAATTGCATGCCCCTGTTGAACAGGGGCTGAAAAATTGGGCCTTTCGTGGTGGTGGTGGTGGTGGTGGTGGTGGTGGTGGTGTTGCCACAACACTGTAAGCCCTCAGAGTTACTCTTGGTGGGTGCAGCAATGGGCCCTGCTGTGAATTATTAGATCAAGAATTGTAATTACATGCCCCTTTTGAACAGGGGCTGAAAAATTGGGCCTTTCGTGGTGGTGGTGGTGGTGGCGTTGCCACAACACTGTAAGCCCTCAGAGTTACTCTTGGTGGGTGCAGCAATGGGCCCTGCTGTGAATTATTAGATCAAGAATTGTAATTGCATGCCCCTGTTGAACAGGGGCTGAAAAATTGGGCCTTTCGTGGTGGTGGTGGTGGTGGTGGTGGTGTTGCCACAACACTGTAAGCCCTCAGAGTTACTCTTGGTGGGTGCAGCAATGGGCCCTGCTGTGAATTATTAGATCAAGAATTGTAATTACATGCCCCTTTTGAACAGGGGCTGAAAAATTGGGCCTTTCGTGGTGGTGGTGGTGGTGGCGTTGCCACAACACTGTAAGCCCTCAGAGTTACTCTTGGTGGGTGCAGCAATGGGCCCTGCTGTGAATTATTAGATCAAGAATTGTAATTGCATGCCCCTGTTGAACAGGGGCTGAAAAATTGGGCCTTAGGCACTGGTGGCACAACACTACAACCCCTCACAGATACTGTACTTGGAGCACAGCAATGAGCCCTGTTGGAAAGTATTGCTTCAAAAATTGTAATGACACGCCCCTGTTAAACAGGGGCTGAAAAATTGGGCCTTAGGCACTGGTGCCACAACACTCCAACCCCTCACAGATACTGTACTTGGAGCACAGCAATGAGCCCTATGGCAAATTATTGCTAAAAAAATTGTAATTACACGCCCCTGTAAAACAGGGGCTGAAAAATTGGGCCTTAGCCACTGGTGGCGGCACCCATAAACAAAAATGATCTTTCAAGCTATCATCATCAATCGTATCATTGAGGACTCGGAGGAGGAGGATAGCCAGTCAACATAACAGCACAGGCACTCAGCATCAGCATCAGTCTTGAAGGGATGTGACATGTTAAAATCAATTAGTCTGTTATATCAGCATCAGGTGTGTGGTAGCTGGTGGTGATCCAAGACTGGTTCATCTTGATGAAAGTCAGTCGATCAACCGAGTCGGTGGACAGGCGCACCCTGTGATCCGTGACAAATCCTCCAGCAGCACTGAATGTGCGTTCCGAAAGAACGCTGGATGCAGGACAGGCCAGTAGCTCAATTGCATACTGTGCAAGCTCTGGCCAGTGATCCATCCTCAAGACCCAGTAAGCCAGAGGATTTTCGGTGGGGAAGGTGTCCAAGTCTGACCTTGCCCCTAGATATTCCTGCACCATGTTTATCAGACGCTGGCGATGGTTGCTGGAACCGATCATACTTTGGGGCTGCGGACTAAAGAATTGTCTGAACGCATCGGTCAGACGGCCACCTTCCCCACCGCTCCTTCTTTGACTGGCCGAAGCCTCAGCAACTCGTTGTCCAGGACCAGGAGTTTGTAACCTCCCAGTCTCTGGGAACGCGTTGCACAGACCTTTCTGCAAGGCCTCCCGGAGTTGTCTCATCCTCTGCTCGCTCTGCGATGGTAACATAAGGTCCGCAACCTTACCCTTGTACCGTGGATCAAGGAGAGTGGCCAGCCAGTAATGGTCCCTCTCCTTGATCCGAAGAATACGAGGATCCTTCCGCAGACTTTGCAGGATCAGGGAGGCCATGCAGCGTAGGTTTGCTGAGGCATTCGCTCCGGAGTCCTCTGGGTCACTAAGGACGACATGATCCGCAGCCACCTCCTCCCAGCCACGTACAAGTCCACTGGTTTCTTGGGACTGTAAATCATCCCTAAAAGACTGCTGCTGATGATGCTGAGTGCCAGCCTCCACCTCCATGCTGACACAATCCTCCTCCTCCTCCTCCTCCTCCTCCTCTTCCTGTGCGATGGGTGGGACAGAAGGAACACTGTCTGGGTAAAGGGGGCCTTGAGAGGCAAGGAAGTCCTCCTCTTCCTGCCTCTGTTCTGCCTCAAGTGCCCTGTCCATTATTCCACGCAGCGTGTGCTCCAACAGGTGGACAAGAGGTACAGTGTCACTGATGCATGCACTGTCACTGCTCACCATCCTCGTGGCCTCCTCAAATGGTGCCAGGACAGTGCATGCATCCCTGATCATGCCCCACTGGCGTGGAGAAAAAAAACCAAGCTCCCCTGACCCTGTCCTGGTGCCGTAGTCGCACAGGTACTCATTGATGGCCCTCTGCTGCGAGTGCAGCCGCTGCAGCATGGCCAACGTTGAGTTCCACCTGGTGGGCATGTCACATATAAGGCGGTTCTTGGGCAGGTTCAACTCCTTTTGCAGCTCAGCCAGGCGAGCACTGGCATTATAAGATCTGCGGAAATGCACACAGACTTTCCTGGCCTGCCTCAGGACATCCTGTAAGCCCGGGTACCTGCCCAAGAACCGCTGCACCATCAGGTTAAGGACGTGAGCCACACAGGGCACATGGGTCAGTTGTCCCTGTCGGAGGGCGGAGAGGAGGTTGGTGCCATTGTCGCAAACCCCCATTCCTGGCTTAAGCTGGCGTGGCGTCAACCACCTCTCGGCCTGGCCCTGCAGAGCAGACAGGACCTCTGCCCCAGTGTGGCTTCTGTCCCCCAAACACACCAGCGCAAGCACGGCATGGCATCTTTTTGCCTGCGTACTTGCGTAGCCCCTTGAACGCCTACGGAGCACCGCTGGTTCCGAGGACAAACCACAGGAAGAGGCCATGGAGGAAGAAGAAGAGGAGGGGGTGGAGGAGAGAGGTGTGTCACAACCAGTAGTAGCATTTTGGAGGCGTGGCGGTGGAACAACCTCCAACACTACTGCACCTTGTCCTGCATCCTTCCCAGCTGCCAAAAGAGTGACCCAATGGGCCGTGAAAGAAAGGTAACGTCCCTGTCCATGCCTGCTGGACCATGAGTCAGCGGTAATATGCACCTTACCGCTGACCGCCCTGTCCAGCGAGGCCAAGACATTGCCTTCCACATGCCGGTAGAGAGCCGGAATAGCCTTCCATGAGAAAAAGTGGCGTTTGGGAACCTGCCACTGAGGAACCGCACATTGCACAAACTCACGGAAGGGGGCCGAGTCTACCAACTGAAAAGGCAGCAGTTGAAGCGCTAGCAATTTAGCCAAGCTAGCATTCAACCGCTGGGCATGTGGATGGCTGGGAGTGAACTTCTTTCGACGGTCCAGCAGCTGGGGCAGGGAAATTTGCCTGCTAGAATCGGACGTTGGTGTACTGCTAGCAGAGTGGCCGCAAGTACTTGGCTGTGACACACCTAATTCTACACCTTCATTCCTCTCAGTGCATGTTTCAGAGAGGACTGAAGTTATAGTGGGGTTGGAGATCCCAGCTGATGCGGTGCAAGGAGAGGTCCGCTTTGTTCTTTGGTGTGGGTCTTTGAGGTAGGCTTGCCAACGAGCTGCATGGCAGGTCAACATATGTCTGGTCAGGCATGTGGTACCCAAGCGGCTGATGTTTTGGCCACGCGATATACGCTTGAGACATATGTTGCAAACAGCAGCTGTGCGATCTGATGCACTAGCCTCAAAAAAGGCCCACACCAAAGAACTTTTTGAATGACGGGCAGAGGCAGCGCCCTGCACAGGCGGAGCTCTGCAGTGTGATTCCGTCGGTGTACTGCCCTTACGCTGGCCACCAAAGGGCATCCTGCCTCGTTGGAGATGTGCCTCCTCCTCATCCTCCTCCTCCTCCTCTCTCCTATTAGGCACCCACGTGGAGTCAGTGACCTCATCATCACCTCCCTCCTCATCACTGGAGCCAATCTGGCAGTATACTGCAGCTGCTGGAACATGACTGCCAGATTGGTGTCCTTCTTGAGCATCCCCTCTGTCTGCTCTCACGCTACTGCCTTCCTCTAGCTGGGTTTCATCATCAGACCCTTCGAAACGCTGGGCATCCTCCTGGAGCATGTACCCAACACTGTGCTCAAACAGTTCGGGGGACTCCTCAGGAGGAGGACATGGTGGGTCTAGGGAAGGAGTGACTGATGATGAGTCTGACATTGATACCAGGGAAGAGGACGCTTTGGCAGCTGCTTTTCCAGTACCCTGAGCCTGGGTGAGAGAGGATGAGGAGGAGGAGGAGGGCTTGGTCATCCACTCTACCAAGTCTTCGGCATGATGTGGCTTAACATGTCCAGCTGCCGAAAAGAAGGACAAGCGTGTCCCATGGCCATGTGCTGATGACAATGCACCGCGTCCACGACCAGCACTGTTGCCCCCAGACACAGAGCCTGCTTGCCCTCTTTTATTGCCTCCTGACTGTCTGCCTCTCCTTGTTTGCCTTCCAGACATTCTAATAGATGGCCTGCAGGGAGATGGGAAAAAAGCAATAAGGGCTACCTTCAGGTGTCCTTCTCTGTCCCTTTACTTAAGGATTTCTAAATATGGTTGAGGATGATTGCTTTTGCACAGAATAGCACAACGACAATTTCCCTGACTGTCCAAAAAAACAAGGATTTCAAAGATGGTTGATGAGGAATGCTTTAGCACACTATAGCACAAGGAGAATTCCCTCACTGTCCTTCCCTGTCCCTAGAAACAAGGATTCGCACAGTAAAAGACACTGACACTCTCCCTACCTATAGTTTTCTGTCCCTAGAAAAAATGTTTTTTTAAAGCACACTATAGCACAAGGAGAGTTTCACTCACTTTCCTTCTTTGTCCCTAGAAACAAGGATTATCACAGTGAAAGAAACTGACACTCTTCCTACCTATAGTTTTCTGTCCCTAGAAAAAATGTTTTTTTAAAGCACACTATAGCACAAGGAGAATTCCCTCACTGTCCTTCCCTGTCCCTAGAAACAAGGATTCGCACAGTAAAAGACACTGACACTCTCCCCACCTATAGTTTTCTGTCCCTAGAAAAAATGTTTTTTTAAAGCACACTATAGCACAAGGAGAATTCCCTCACTGTCCTTCCCTGTCCCTAGAAACAAGGATTCGCACAGTAAAACACACTGACACTCTCCCTACCTATAGTTTTCTGTCCCTAGAAAAAATGTTTTTTTAAAGCACACTATAGCACAAGGAGAATTCCCTCACTGTCCTTCCCTGTCCCTAGAAACAAGGATTCACACAGTAAAAGACACTGACACTCTCCCTACCTATAGTTTTCTGTCCCTAGAAAAAATGTTTTTTTAAAGCACACTATAGCACAAGGAGAATTCCCTCACTGTCCTTCCCTGTCCCTAGAAACAAGGATTCGCACAGTAAAAGACACTGACACTCTCCCTACCTATAGTTTTCTGACCCTAGAAAAAATGTTTTTTTAAAGCACACTATAGCACAAGGAGAATTTCACTCACTTTCCTTCTTTGTCCCTAGAAACAAGGATTATCACAGTGAAAGAAACTGACACTCTTCCTTCCTATAGTTTTCTGTCCCTAGAAAAAAAAGTTTTTTTAAAGCACACTATAGCACAAGGAGAATTCCCTCACTGTCCTTCCCTGTCCCTAGAAACAAGGATTCGCACAGTAAAACACACTGACACTCTCCCTACCTAAAGTTTTCTGTCCCTAGAAAAAATGTTTTTTTAAAGCACACTATAGCACAAGGAGAATTCCCTCACTGTCCTTCCCTGTCCCTAGAAACAAGGATTCGCACAGTAAAAGACACTGACACTCTCCCTACCTATAGTTTTCTGTCCCTAGAAAAAATGTTTTTTTAAAGCACACTATAGCACAAGGAGAATTTCACTCACTTTCCTTCTTTTTCCCTAGAAACAAGGATTATCACAGTGAAAGAAACTGACACTCTTCCTACCTATAGTTTTCTGTCCCTAGAAAAAATGTTTTTTTAAAGCACACTATAGCACAAGGAGAATTCCCTCACTGTCCTTCCCTGTCCCTAGAAACAAGGATTCGCACAGTAAAAGACACTGACACTCTCCCTACCTATAGTTTTCTGTCCCTAGAAAAAAATGTTTTTTTAAAGCACACTATAGCACAAGGAGAGTTTCACTCACTTTCCTTCTTTGTCCCTAGAAACAAGGATTATCACAGTGAAAGAAACTGACACTCTTCCTACCTATAGTTTTCTGTCCCTAGAAAAAATGTTTTTTTAAAGCACACTATAGCACAAGGAGAATTCCCTCACTGTCCTTCCCTGACCCTAGAAACAAGGATTCGCACAGTAAAAGACACTGACACTCTCCCTACCTATAGTTTTCTGTCCCTAGAAAAAATGTTTTTTTAAAGCACACTATAGCACAAGGAGAATTTCACTCACTTTCCTTCTTTGTCCCTAGAAACAAGGATTATCACAGTGAAAGAAACTGACACTCTTCCTTCCTATAGTTTTCTGTCCCTAGAAAAAAAAGTTTTTTTAAAGCACACTATAGCACAAGGAGAATTCCCTCACTGTCCTTCCCTGTCCCTAGAAACAAGGATTTGCACAGTAAAACACACTGACACTCTCCCTACCTATAGTTTTCTGTCCCTAGAAAAAATGTTTTTTTAAAGCACACTATAGCACAAGGAGAATTCCCTCACTGTCCTTCCCTGTCCCTAGAAACAAGGATTCGCACAGTAAAAGACACTGACACTCTCCCTACCTATAGTTTTCTGTCCCTAGAAAAAATGTTTTTTTAAAGCACACTATAGCACAAGGAGAATTTCACTCACTTTCCTTCTTTGTCCCTAGAAACAAGGATTATCACAGTGAAAGAAACTGACACTCTTCCTACCTATAGTTTTCTGTCCCTAGAAAAAATGTTTTTTTAAAGCACACTATAGCACAAGGAAAATTCCCTCACTGTCCTTCCCTGTCCCTAGAAACAAGGATTCGCACAGTAAAAGACACTGACACTCTCCCTACCTATAGTTTTCTGTCCCTAGAAAAAATGTTTTTTTAAAGCACACTATAGCACAAGGAGAGTTTCACTCACTTTCCTTCTTTGTCCATAGAAACAAGGATTATCACAGTGAAAGAAACTGACACTCTTCCTACCTATAGTTTTCTGTCCCTAGAAAAAATGTTTTTTTAAAGCACACTATAGCACAAGGAGAATTCCCTCACTGTCCTTCCCTGTCCCTAGAAACAAGGATTCGCACAGTAAAAGACACTGACACTCTCCCTACCTATAGTTTTCTGTCCCTAGAAAAAATGTTTTTTTAAAGCACACTATAGCACAAGGAGAATTTCACTCACTTTCCTTCTTTGTCCCTAGAAACAAGGATTATCACAGTGAAAGAAACTGACACTCTTCCTTCCTATAGTTTTCTGTCCCTAGAAAAAAATGTTTTTTTAAAGCACACTATAGCACAAGGAGAATTCCCTCACTGTCCTTCCCTGTCCCTAGAAACAAGGATTCGCACAGTAAAACACACTGACACTCTCCCTACCTATAGTTTTCTGTCCCTAGAAAAAATGTTTTTTTAAAGCACACTATAGCACAAGGAGAATTCCCTCACTGTCCTTCCCTGTCCCTAGAAACAAGGATTCGCACAGTAAAACACACTGACACTCTCCCTACCTATAGTTTTCTGTCCCTAGAAAAAATGTTTTTTTAAAGCACACTATAGCACAAGGAGAATTCCCTCACTGTCCTTCCCTGTCCCTAGAAACAAGGATTCGCACAGTAAAAGACACTGACACTCTCCCTACCTATAGTTTTCTGTCCCTAGAAAAAATGTTTTTTTAAAGCACACTATAGCACAAGGAGAATTTCACTCACTTTCCTTCTTTTTCCCTAGAAACAAGGATTATCACAGTGAAAGAAACTGACACTCTTCCTACCTATAGTTTTCTGTCCCTAGAAAAAATGTTTTTTTAAAGCACACTATAGCACAAGGAGAATTCCCTCACTGTCCTTCCCTGTCCCTAGAAACAAGGATTCGCACAGTAAAAGACACTGACACTCTCCCTACCTATAGTTTTCTGTCCCTAGAAAAAATGTTTTTTTAAAGCACACTATAGCACAAGGAGAATTTCACTCACTTTCCTTCTTTGTCCCTAGAAACAAGGATTATCACAGTGAAAGAAACTGACACTCTTCCTTCCTATAGTTTTCTGTCCCTAGAAAAAAAAGTTTTTTTAAAGCACACTATAGCACAAGGAGAATTCCCTCACTGTCCTTCCCTGTCCCTAGAAACAAGGATTTGCACAGTAAAACACACTGACACTCTCCCTACCTATAGTTTTCTGTCCCTAGAAAAAATGTTTTTTTAAAGCACACTATAGCACAAGGAGAATTCCCTCACTGTCCTTCCCTGTCCCTAGAAACAAGGATTTGCACAGTAAAAGACACTGACACTCTCCCTACCTATAGTTTTCTGTCCCTAGAAAAAATGTTTTTTTAAAGCACACTATAGCACAAGGAGAATTTCACTCACTTTCCTTCTTTGTCCCTAGAAACAAGGATTATCACAGTGAAAGAAACTGACACTCTTCCTACCTATAGTTTTCTGTCCCTAGAAAAAATGTTTTTTTAAAGCACACTATAGCACAAGGAGAATTCCCTCACTGTCCTTCCCTGTCCCTAGAAACAAGGATTCGCACAGTAAAAGACACTGACACTCTCCCTACCTATAGTTTTCTGTCCCTAGAAAAAATGTTTTTTTAAAGCACACTATAGCACAAGGAGAGTTTCACTCACTTTCCTTCTTTGTCCCTAGAAACAAGGATTATCACAGTGAAAGAAACTGACACTCTTCCTACCTATAGTTTTCTGTCCCTAGAAAAAATGTTTTTTTAAAGCACACTATAGCACAGTGAGAATTCCCTCACTGTCCTTCCCTGTCCCTAGAAACAAGGATTCGCACAGTAAAAGACACTGACACTCTCCCTACCTATAGTTTTCTGTCCCTAGAAAAAATGTTTTTTTAAAGCACACTATAGCACCAGGAGAATTTCACTCACTTTCCTTCTTTGTCCCTAGAAACAAGGATTCGTACAGTAAAACACACTGACACTCTCCCTACCTATAGTTTTCTGTCCCTAGAAAAAATGTTTTTTTAAAGCACACTATAGCACAAGGAGAATTCCCTCACTGTCCTTCCCTGTCCCTAGAAACAAGGATTCGCACAGTAAAACACACTGACACTCTCCCTACCTATAGTTTTCTGTCCCTAGAAAAAATGTTTTTTTAAAGCACACTATAGCACAAGGAGAATTCCCTCACTGTCCTTCCCTGTCCCTAGAAACAAGGATTCGCACAGTAAAACACACTGACACTCTCCCTACCTATAGTTTTCTGTCCCTAGAAAAAATGTTTTTTTAAAGCACACTATAGCACAAGGAGAATTCCCTCACTGTCCTTCCCTGTCCCTAGAAACAAGGATTCGCACAGTAAAAGACACTGACACTCTCCCTACCTATAGTTTTCTGTCCCTAGAAAAAATGTTTTTTTAAAGCACACTATAGCACAAGGAGAATTTCACTCACTTTCCTTCTTTGTCCCTAGAAACAAGGATTATCACAGTGAAAGAAACTGACACTCTTCCTACCTATAGTTTTCTGTCCCTAGAAAAAATGTTTTTTTAAAGAACACTATAGCACAAGGAGAATTCCCTCACTGTCCTTCCCTGTCCCTAGAAACAAGGATTCGCACAGTAAAAGACACTGACACTCTCCCTACCTATAGTTTTCTGTCCCTAGAAAAAATGTTTTTTTAAAGCACACTATAGCACAAGGAGAGTTTCACTCACTTTCCTTCTTTGTCCCTAGAAACAAGGATTATCACAGTGAAAGAAACTGACACTCTTCCTACCTATAGTTTTCTGTCCCTAGAAAAAATGTTTTTTTAAAGCACACTATAGCACAAGGAGAATTTCCCTCACTGTCCTTCCCTGTCCCTAGAAACAAGGATTATCACAGTGAAAGAAACTGACACTCTTCCTACCTATAGTTTTCTGTCCCTAGAAAAAATGTTTTTTTAAAGCACACTATAGCACAAGGAGAATTTCCCTCACTGTCCTTCCCTGTCCCTAGAAACAAGGATTCGCACAGTAAAAGACACTGACACTCTCCCTACCTAGAGTTTTCTGTCCCTAGAAAAAATGTTTTTTTAAAGCACACTATAGCACAAGGAGAATTCCCTCACTGTCCTTCCCTGTCCCTAGAAACAAGGATTCGCACAGTAAAAGACACTGACACTCTCCCTACCTATAGTTTTCTGTCCCTAGAAAAAAATGTTTTTTTAAAGCACACTATAGCACAAGGAGAATTTCACTCACTTTCCTTCTCTGTCCCTAGAAACAAGGATTATCACAGTGAAAGAAACTGACACTCTTCCTTCCTATAGTTTTCTGTCCCTAGAAAAAAATGTTTTTTTAAAGCACACTATAGCACAAGGAGAATTCCCTCACTGTCCTTCCCTGTCCCTAGAAACAAGGATTCACACAGTAAAAGACACTGACACTCTCCCTACCTATAGTTTTCTGTCCCTAGAAAAAATGTTTTTTTAAAGCACACTATAGCACAAGGAGAATTTCACTCACTTTCCTTCTTTGTCCCTAGAAAAAAGGATTATCACAGTGAAAGAAACTGACACTCTTCCTACCTATAGTTTTCTGTCCCTAGAAAAAATGTTTTTTTAAAGCACACTATAGCACAAGGAGAATTCCCTCACTGTCCTTCCCTGTCCCTAGAAACAAGGATTCGCACAGTAAAAGACACTGACACTCTCCCTACCTATAGTTTTCTGTCCCTAGAAAAAATGTTTTTTTAAAGCACACTATAGCACAAGGAGAATTTCACTCACTTTCCTTCTTTGTCCCTAGAAACAAGGATTATCACAGTGAAAGAAACTGACACTCTTCCTTCCTATAGTTTTCTGTCCCTAGAAAAAAATGTTTTTTTAAAGCACACTATAGCACAAGGAGAATTCCCTCACTGTCCTTCCCTGTCCCTAGAAACAAGGATTCGCACTGTAAAAGACACTGACACTCTCCCTACCTATAGTTTTCTGTCCCTAGAAAAAATGTTTTTTTAAAGCACACTATAGCACAAGGAGAGTTTCACTCACTTTCCTTCTTTGTCCCTAGAAACAAGGATTATCACAGTGAAAGAAACTGACACTCTTCCTACCTATAGTTTTCTGTCCCTAGAAAAAATGTTTTTTTAAAGCACACTATAGCACAAGGAGAATTCCCTCACTGTCCTTCCCTGTCCCTAGAAACAAGGATTCGCACAGTAAAACACACTGACACTCTCCCTACCTATAGTTTTCTGTCCCTAGAAAAAATGTTTTTTTAAAGCACACTATAGCACAAGGAGAATTTCACTCACTTTCCTTCTTTGTCCCTAGAAACAAGGATTATCACAGTGAAAGAAACTGACACTCTTCCTTCCTATAGTTTTCTGTCCCTAGAAAAAATGTTTTTTTAAAGCACACTATAGCACAAGGAGAATTCCCTCACTGTCCTTCCCTGTCCCTAGAAACAAGGATTCGCACAGTAAAACACACTGACACTCTCCCTACCTATAGTTTTCTGTCCCTAGAAAAAATGTTTTTTTAAAGCACACTATAGCACAAGGAGAATTTCACTCACTTTCCTTCTTTGTCCCTAGAAATAAGGATTATCACAGTGAAAGAAACTGACACTCTTCCTACTGTGAGGGGGTTGGCTCGGCAGCGGGTGTGTGTGACCCCCGGGATGGGCTCCCCACACAAAAACAGGCCCAGCAGACGGAGGTTGTGGTTTTCAAAATCAAAAAGGTGCGGTTTATTTTCTATTTACAGTGACAAAACACAGCAAAGCAAAAGAAACATAAACAAAATAAATCCTGGTCAATTTGACCTCTGACTAAACATACAGGTTTCCTAACTAACAACTGGGATCAGCCTAGTGCTGTCCTAGTCCCTAAGTCCCTGGTTTTAAATGTCCAAGCAAATAGCCACACAGGCTTTGTCTCACCGCACAGGGGTTCACTCTCCCTAGACAGTCCACACAGGTCTGGTTCCAGGCATGAGCTAACATCTAATGAAGCTGGGAGTTCTTATAGAGGCCTAAATGAGCTGACAAGCTTCAGCTGGTCTCATCAACTCCCTGTCTGCACGACGCCCCACACTCTCCCTAGACATATGAGTCATCCATGAGCCCACTAGCCTTAGCTGGGCTTATACAACTCTCCACCTAGTTGTATAAGTCAGCGTAAAGCCTGAATCTGGGCGAAATATATCTACCCCCCTGGATGCAACCAGGTGACTTTACCTTCCTGCTGTCACATACCCCCCCCTCTTGTTTTAACCTCGGGGTTGGAACACCAGCAATCAGGCATTCATGTACTCGAGACAAAGCATCCACATTCCCCATTTGAACGCCAGGGCGATGCTTTACTGTGAAGTTGAATTCCTGGAGGGCCAGGAACCACCTATTCACTCTTCTATTTGTTTCCTTGTTTTGAGCCATCCACTTTAACGGAGCGTGATCCATAACCATGTCAAAGTGCCTACCTAGCAGGTAGTACCGAAGGGAATCTAGAGCCCACTTCACCGCTAAACACTCCTTTTCAACGGTGGCGTAATTTACCTCATGGGACTTCAATTTCCTGCTGAGGTAAATGACTGGGTGCTCTTCCCCGTTCCAGACCTGGGACAATACTGCTCCTAACCCCACATCTGACGCATCACTTTGTACGACAAAGTCTTTAGAGAAGTCGGGTGAGTACAACACTGGCTGGCTACATAAGGCTTGTTTCAAGAATTGGAATGCTGCCTCAGCCTCGGGGGTCCATTTAATCATGACCGACCCTTTCCCCTTCGTTAGGTTGGTTAGGGGCACAGCCTTAGAAGCAAAGTGGGGAATGAATCGCCGATAATACCCAGCGATTCCCAGAAAGGCTCGTACCTGCTTCTTGCTGTTGGGACGTGGCCAACTCTGGATGGCCTCGACTTTGTTGAGTTGGGGTTTTATTACTCCCCTCCCAATGGTGTACCCAAGATATTTGGCCTCCTCCTGCCCAATGGTACACTTCTTGGGGTTAGCCGTAAACCCCGCTTCCCGAACAGAGTCCAGGACTGCTTGCACTTTTGGCAGATGTGAGGCCCAATCTGTGCTATGGACAATTACGTCATCCAGGTAAGCCGCAGCATACTTCCGATGGGGCCTCAGCATCTGGTCCATTTTCCGCTGGAATGTGGCCGGCGCATTCTGTAACCCGAACGGCATTCTTTTATATTGGAACGCCCCGTCTGGGGTTACAAATGCGGTTTTCTCTTTGGCCAATTTGGCCAGGGGGATTTGCCAATACCCTTTTGTGAGGTCAAGAGTCGTCATGTATCGGGCTGTTCCCAGCCGGTCGATCAACTCATCTATACGTGGCATGGGGTAGGTGTCAAATTTTGTAACTTTGTTCAACTGACGAAAATCGTTACAAAATCGCCAGCTCCCATCCGGTTTAGGCACCAACACAATGGGACTAGACCAATCACTTTGGGACTCCTCTATCACCCCTAAGTTCAGCATTTTCTGTACTTCCTCCCGTATTGCCTCCCGTCGGGCCTCTGGGATCCGATAGGGTTTTAACTTCACCCTTTCACCGGGCGGGGTAATGATGTCATGCTCTACCCCAAATGTTTGTCCCGGCAGCTCAGAGAATACCTCCTTGTTGCGAAGCACAAACTCCTTAACCTCCTGTTGTTGGGGTTGTGACAAGGTGGCTGCTATTCCAACCTCAGGAATCACGCAACCAGTTTGAGCTGGTGACCAAGTGTCTGCGACTAGGGACTCTCTATCCCTCCAGGCTTTCAACAGATTAACGTGATAGATCTGTTCGGGCTTTCGCCTTCCTGGTTGTCTGACCTTGTAATTCACTTCGCTCACTTTTTCCATTATCTCGTAGGGGCCTTGCCATTTGGCAAGGAATTTACTTTCAACCGTAGGGACAAGTACCAGTATCCTATCCCCCGGGGAAAAGGTACGGGTCTTGGCTCCACGGTTGTACACTCTCTGCTGTGCTAACTGCGCTTGGGCCAAATGTTCCTTCACGATGGGCATTACCTGTGCAATTCGGTCTTGCATCAGGGCGACATGCTCAATCACACTCCTGTGGGGAGAACTCTCACTTTCCCAAGTTTCCTTGGCAATATCCAACAGCCCTCTTGGGTGTCTCCCATACAGTAACTCAAAGGGGGAGAATCCCGTAGAGGATTGGGGCACCTCCCTAATAGCAAACATCAGATAAGGAAGTAGACAGTCCCAATCCTTTCCATCTCTATCCACCACTTTCTTCAACATTTGTTTTAGGGTTTTGTTGAATCTTTCAACCAGCCCATCGGTCTGGGGGTGATACACAGATGTACGTAATTGCGTCACTTTGAACAATTTACACAGCTCCTTCATAACCCGGGACATAAAGGGTGTACCTTGGTCCGTAAGCAGTTCTTTACAAATACCCACCCGGCTAAACACAAGAGATAGCTCTTTGGCTATGGTTTTGGCCGAGGTATTTCGGAGAGGGATCGCTTCTGGATAACGGGTGGCATAGTCCATTATAACTAATATGTACTGGTGCCCCCTAGCGGACTTGATTATAGGACCTACCAAATCCATGGCGATCCTCTCAAACGGGACCTCAATGATGGGTAGAGGGACCAGCGGGCTACGGAAATGTGGCATCGGGGCCGAACTCTGACACACAGGGCAGGAGGAACAATAATTTTCTATGTCCTTCATCACCCCCGGCCAATAGAATCTCTGTAATACCCTCTCTCGGGTTTTCTCTGTCCCCAGATGACCTCCAAGAATGTGCCCATGGGCCAACTCCAACACCAACTTCCTGTAAGGTTTGGGCACCACAAGCTGCTCAACGGTTTATTCTGCCCTTTTTGCCACCCGATACAGTAGGTCCTTCTCTACGCTGAAGTATGGGTAAGTGCAGGTATTATCTGGGTTCACTAACTCGCCATCTATTTTCACTACGTTTTCCCGTGCCTTTATTAGGGCGGGTCTTTCAACTGTTCTGTGGCAAAGTTTTCCCTGTGAACCTCAAGATCAGAAAACTCCACAGACGGTAGGTTTTCGTCTGAGGAGGTGGGCTCCTCTCCAGTTTCTTGAGTCTCCCCTGCCAATACTGATAAGGGAAATTCCGGAGAGTCCTCACCACTCTCAGGGGAGTTCTGGCTATCACATTCCTGGTACATAGGGGCACCAGTGGGGGGCTCAGGATCATCCCACAGTTCCCAGAACTTCGGAAAATCCCTTCCCACAATGGCGTCATACGGTAACTGAGATACTAAGCCCACTGGATGAGAGAGGGTACCTTTGGGGGTCTCGAAACACACTGTAGTCACTGGATACTCTCGGGTGTCCCCATGCACACAAATAACAGCTACCTTGCTATTCCCAGAGACCTCTGTTTTAACTAACTCAGCCTTTATCAGGGTCACAAGGCTACCTGAATCCAGCAATACCACAACATTTCTACCATTAACACACATTTTGCATAAATGTTTCTCAGTTCCTCGAATGGCAGTGCATGCGACTGTCGCACACAGCGACTGACGTCTGCCCGTCAGAAAGTCACACTGCATGGGTTCCTCCACAACCGGGCAATTGGCTGCAATATGTCCCGCTTGCCGGCAGCGGTAGCAAACGATCCTTCTTGCCGCCTCTTGAGCCGCTGATTTCCCAGGCTGTTCTCGCCAAACTTGGGGTAGAGCTCCCACCCTCTCACTCTCTCCACCCTTACCCCTTGGAATCCTCTCATCTGCCCCTGGGGATGGTCTGGTCTTAGGGTGGAAAGTCCGAGTGTCTCTGGAAGAGGCCGTCAGGTTCTCTGTAGCCAAGTATTTCTCCACACGATCCACAAGACCATCGGCCGTCTCTGGGTCTCCATGGCTTACCCACTTTTGGATGGCAGTAGGAAGAGCTCTCAAAAACCGATCCATTACAACACGTTCCACAATCTTTGGTGCGGACAAAGTCTCTGGCTGTAGCCACTTTCTGCTCAGGTGAATGAGATCATACATTTGAGACCTGGGGGGTTTTCCAAGCTGGAAAGTCCAGTTATGCACACGCTGAGCCCGGACAGCCTGGGTGACACCCAGCCTTGCCAATATCTCAGCTTTTAGCATCACATAGTCTTTTGCTTGGTCAGGCTCTAGGTCATAGTAAGCCTTCTGCGATTCACCAGTTAACAGAGGAGCCACCAGTCCAGCCCACTGCTCCTCAGGCCACTTTTCTCTTTCAGCAGTCCTTTCAAATGTGGTCAAAAATACCTCTGGATCATCCTCTCCAGTCATTTTTGTCAATAAACGACTCACCCCAAAGGACGCAGTATTAGTGGGACGGCTTTCCTCACTGGTCTGCGGACGTTGCTGCATTACTGCTTCCATTTGTTGTAGTCTCTGCTCTTGCTTCTGTAACAGGTCTATGAAGCGGGCCTCAGATTGCTGCTGGGCTTGTTGCTGAGCTTCCAGACTCTGTTGGTGAGCTTGCTGCTGGGCTTGCTGCTGGGCTGCGAAGTTCTGTTGTTGAGCTGCAAGGCTCTTTTGCAAACCTGCATTTGTCTGCTGTTGATTGGCATTTGCTAGAGCCAGCTGCTTCAGTATCTCCTCCATGCTGGCTTAAAAAAAACTGCCCGCATTCTCCACCAACTGTGAGGGGGTTGGCTCGGCAGCGGGTGTGTGTGACCCCCGGGATGGGCTCCCCACACAAAAACAGGCCCAGCAGACGGAGGTTGTGGTTTTCAAAATCAAAAAGGTGCGGTTTATTTTCTATTTACAGTGACAAAACACAGCAAAGCAAAAGAAACATAAACAAAATAAATCCTGGTCAATTTGACCTCTGACTAAACATACAGGTTTCCTAACTAACAACTGGGATCAGCCTAGTGCTGTCCTAGTCCCTAAGTCCCTGGTTTTAAATGTCCAAGCAAATAGCCACACAGGCTTTGTCTCACCGCACAGGGGTTCACTCTCCCTAGACAGTCCACACAGGTCTGGTTCCAGGCATGAGCTAACATCTAATGAAGCTGGGAGTTCTTATAGAGGCCTAAATGAGCTGACAAGCTTCAGCTGGTCTCATCAACTCCCTGTCTGCACGACGCCCCACACTCTCCCTAGACATATGAGTCATCCATGAGCCCACTAGCCTTAGCTGGGCTTATACAACTCTCCACCTAGTTGTATAAGTCAGCGTAAAGCCTGAATCTGGGCGAAATATATCTACCCCCCTGGATGCAACCAGGTGACTTTACCTTCCTGCTGTCACACTACCTATAGTTTTCTGTCACTAGAAAAAATGTTTTTTTAAAGCACACTATAGCACAAGGAGAATTCCCTCACTGTCCTTCCCTGTCCCTAGAAACAAGGATTCGCACAGTAAAACACACTGACACTCTCCCTACCTATAGTTTTCTGTCCCTAGAAAAAATGTTTTTTTAAAGCACACTATAGCACAAGGAGAATTCCCTCACTGTCCTTCCCTGTCCCTAGAAACAAGGATTCACACAGTAAAACACACTGACACTCTCCCTACCTATAGTTTTCTGTCCCTAGAAAAAAATGTTTTTTTAAAGCACACTATAGCACAAGGAGAATTTCACTCACTTTCCTTCTTTGTCCCTAGAAACAAGGATTATCACAGTGAAAGAAACTGACACTCTTCCTTCCTATAGTTTTCTGTCCCTAGAAAAAATGTTTTTTTAAAGCACACTATAGCACAAGGAGAATTCCCTCACTGTCCTTCCCTGTCCCTAGAAACAAGGATTCGCACAGTGAAAGAAACTGACACTCTTCCTACTGTGAGGGGGTTAGCTCGGCAGCGGGTGTGTGTGACCCCCGGGATGGGCTCCCCACACAAAAACAGGCCCAGCAAACGGAGGTTGTGGTTTTCAAAATCAAAAAAAAGGTGCGGTTTATTTTCTATTTACAGTGACAAAACACAGCAAAGCCAAAAGAAACATATAAACAAAATAAATCCTGGTCAACTTGACCTCTGACTAAACATACAGGTTTCCTAACTAACAACTGGGATCAGCCTAGTGCTGTCCTAGTCCCTAAGTCCCTGGTTTTAAATGTCCAAGCAAATAGCCACACAGGCTTTGTCTCACCGCACAGGGGTTCACTCTCCCTAGACAGTCCACACAGGTCTGGTTCCAGGCATGAGCTAACATCTAATGAAGCTGGGAGTTCTTATAGAGGCCTAAATGAGCTGACAAGCTTCAGCTGGTCTCATCAACTCCCTGTCTGTACGACGCCCCACACTCTCCCTAGAGGTATGAGTCATCCATGAGCCCACTAGCCTTAGCTGGGCTTATACAACTCTCCACCTAGTTGTATAAGTCGGCGTAAAGCCTGAATCTGGGCGAAATATATCTACCCCCCTGGATGCAACCAGGTGACTTTACCTTCCTGCTGTCACATACCCCCCCTCTTGTTTTAACCTCGGGGTTGGAACACCAGCAATCAGGCATTCATGTACTCGAGACAAAGCATCCACATTCCCCATTTGAACGCCAGGGCGATGCTTTACTGTGAAGTTGAATTCCTGGAGGGCCAGGAACCACCTATTCACTCTTCTATTTGTTTCCTTGTTTTGAGCCATCCACTTTAACGGAGCGTGATCCGTAAACATTTCAAAGTGCCTACCTAGCAGGTAGTACCGAAGGGAATCTAGAGCCCACTTCACCGCTAAACACTCCTTTTCAACGGTGGCGTAATTTACCTCATGGGACTTCAACTTCCTGCTGAGGTAAATGACTGGGTGCTCTTCCCCGTTCCAGACCTGGGACAATACTGCTCCTAACCCCACATCTGACGCATCACTTTGTACGACAAAGTCTTTAGAGAAGTCGGGTGAGTACAACACTGGCTGGCTACATAAGGCTTGTTTCAAGAATTGGAATGCTGCCTCAGCCTCGGGGGTCCATTTAATCATGACCGACCCTTTCCCCTTCGTTAGGTTGGTTAGGGGCACAGCCTTAGAAGCAAAGTGGGGAATGAATCGCCGATAATACCCAGCGATTCCCAGAAAGGCTCGTACCTGCTTCTTGCTGTTGGGACGTGGCCAACTCTGGATGGCCTCGACTTTGTTGAGTTGGGGTTTTATTACTCCCCTCCCAATGGTGTACCCAAGATATTTGGCCTCCTCCTGCCCAATGGTACACTTCTTGGGGTTAGCCGTAAACCCCGCTTCCCGAACAGAGTCCAGGACTGCTTGCACTTTTGGCAGATGTGAGGCCCAATCTGTGCTATGGACAATTACGTCATCCAGGTAAGCCGCAGCATACTTCCGATGGGGCCTCAGCATCTGGTCCATTTTCCGCTGGAATGTGGCCGGCGCATTCTGTAACCCGAACGGCATTCTTTTATATTGGAACGCCCCGTCTGGGGTTACAAATGCGGTTTTCTCTTTGGCCAATTTGGCCAGGGGGATTTGCCAATACCCTTTTGTGAGGTCAAGAGTCGTCATGTATCGGGCTGTTCCCAGCCGGTCGATCAACTCATCTATACGTGGCATGGGGTAGGTGTCAAATTTTGTAACTTTGTTCAACTGACGAAAATCGTTACAAAATCGCCAGCTCCCATCCGGTTTAGGCACCAACACAATGGGACTAGACCAATCACTTTGGGACTCCTCTATCACCCCTAAGTTCAGCATTTTCTGTACTTCCTCCCGTATTGCCTCCCGTCGGGCCTCTGGGATCCGATAGGGTTTTAACTTCACCCTTTCACCGGGCGGGGTAATGATGTCATGCTCTACCCCAAATGTTTGTCCCGGCAGCTCAGAGAATACCTCCTTGTTGCGAAGCACAAACTCCTTAACCTCCTGTTGTTGGGGTTGTGACAAGGTGGCTGCTATTCCAACCTCAGGAATCACGCAACCAGTTTGAGCTGGTGACCAAGTGTCTGCGACTAGGGACTCTCTATCCCTCCAGGCTTTCAACAGATTAACGTGATAGATCTGTTCGGGCTTTCGCCTTCCTGGTTGTCTGACCTTGTAATTCACTTCGCTCACTTTTTCCATTATCTCGTAGGGGCCTTGCCATTTGGCAAGGAATTTACTTTCAACCGTAGGGACAAGTACCAGTATCCTATCCCCCGGGGAAAAGGTACGGGTCTTGGCTCCACGGTTGTACACTCTCTGCTGTGCTAACTGCGCTTGGGCCAAATGTTCCTTCACGATGGGCATTACCTGTGCAATTCGGTCTTGCATCAGGGCGACATGCTCAATCACACTCCTGTGGGGAGAACTCTCACTTTCCCAAGTTTCCTTGGCAATATCCAACAGCCCTCTTGGGTGTCTCCCATACAGTAACTCAAAGGGGGAGAATCCCGTAGAGGATTGGGGCACCTCCCTAATAGCAAACATCAGATAAGGAAGTAGACAGTCCCAATCCTTTCCATCTCTATCCACCACTTTCTTCAACATTTGTTTTAGGGTTTTGTTGAATCTTTCAACCAGCCCATCGGTTTGGGGGTGATACACAGATGTACGTAATTGCGTCACTTTGAACAATTTACACAGCTCCTTCATAACCCGGGACATAAAGGGTGTACCTTGGTCCGTAAGCAGTTCTTTACAAATACCCACCCGGCTAAACACAAGAGATAGCTCTTTGGCTATGGTTTTGGCCGAGGTATTTCGGAGAGGGATCGCTTCTGGATAACGGGTGGCATAGTCCATTATAACTAATATGTACTGGTGCCCCCTAGCGGACTTGATTATAGGACCTACCAAATCCATGGCGATCCTCTCAAACGGGACCTCAATGATGGGTAGAGGGACCAGCGGGCTACGGAAATGTGGCATCGGGGCCGACCTCTGACACACAGGGCAGGAGGAACAATAATTTTCTATGTCCTTCATCACCCCCGGCCAATAGAATCTCTGTAATACCCTCTCTCGGGTTTTCTCTGTCCCCAGATGACCTCCAAGAATGTGCCCATGGGCCAACTCCAACACCAACTTCCTGTAAGGTTTGGGCACCACAAGCTGCTCAACGGTTTATTCTGCCCTTTTTGCCACCCGATACAGTAGGTCCTTCTCTACGCTGAA
Source organism: Rana muscosa (assembly GCA_029206835.1). Lineage (NCBI taxonomy): Eukaryota > Metazoa > Chordata > Amphibia > Anura > Ranidae > Rana > Rana muscosa. The sequence goes on from CM055120.1 coordinate 161,502,087, forward strand.
GTATGGGTAAGTGCAGGTATTATCTGGGTTCACTAACTCGCCATCTATTTTCACTACGTTTTCGCGTGCCTTTATTAGGGCGGGGTCTTTCAACTGTTCTGTGGCAAAGTTTTCCCTGTGAACCTCAAGATCAGAAAACTCCACAGACGGTAGGTTTTCGTCTGAGGAGGTGGGCTCCTCTCCAGTTTCTTGAGTCTCCCCTGCCAATACTGATAAGGGAAATTCCGGAGAGTCCTCACCACTCTCAGGGGAGTTCTGGCTATCACATTCCTGGTACATAGGGGCACCAGAGGGGGGCTCAGGATCATCCCACAGTTCCCAGAACTTCGGAAAATCCCTTCCCACAATGGCGTCATACGGTAACTGAGATACTAAGCCCACTGGATGAGAGAGGGTACCTTTGGGGGTCTCGAAACACACTGTAGTCACTGGATACTCTCGGGTGTCCCCATGCACACAAATAACAGCTACCTTGCTATTCCCAGAGACCTCTGTTTTAACTAACTCAGCCTTTATCAGGGTCACAAGGCTACCTGAATCCAGCAATACCACAACATTTCTACCATTAACACACATTTTGCATAAATGTTTCTCAATTCCTCGAATGGCAGTGCATGCGACTGTCGCACACAGCGACTGACGTCTGCCCGTCAGAAAGTCACACTGCATGGGTTCCTCCACAACCGGGCAATTGGCTGCAATATGTCCCGCTTGCCGGCAGCGGTAGCAAACGATCCTTCTTGCCGCCTCTTGAGCCGCTGATTTCCCAGGCTGTTCTCGCCAAACTTGGGGTAGAGCTCCCACCCTCTCACTCTCTCCACCCTTACCCCTTGGAATCCTCTTATCCGCCCCTGGGGATGGTCTGGTCTTAGGGTGGAAAGTCCGAGTGTCTCTGGAAGAGGCCGTCAGGTTCTCTGTAGCCAAGTATTTCTCCACACGATCCACAAGACCATCGGCCGTCTCTGGGTCTCCATGGCTTACCCACTTTTGGATGGCAGTAGGAAGAGCTCTCAAAAACCGATCCATTACAACACGTTCCACAATCTTTGGTGCGGACAAAGTCTCTGGCTGTAGCCACTTTCTGCTCAGGTGAATGAGATCATACATTTGAGACCTGGGGGGTTTTCCAAGCTGGAAAGTCCAGTTATGCACACGCTGAGCCCGGACAGCCTGGGTGACACCCAGCCTTGCCAATATCTCAGCTTTTAGCATCACATAGTCTTTTGCTTGGTCAGGCTCTAGGTAATACTAAGCCTTCTGCGATTCACCAGTTAACAGAGGAGCCACCAGTCCAGCCCACTGCTCCTCAGGCCACTTTTCTCTTTCAGCAGTCCTTTCAAATGTGGTCAAAAATACCTCTGGATCATCCTCTCCAGTCATTTTTGTCAATAAACGACTCACCCCAAAGGACGCGGTATTAGTGGGACGGCTTTCCTCACTGGTCTGCGGACGTTGCTGCATTACTGCTTCCATTTGTTGTAGTCTCTGCTCTTGCTTCTGTAACAGGTCTATGAAGCGGGCCTCAGATTGCTGCTGGGCTTGTTGCTGAGCTTCCAGACTCTGTTGGTGAGCTTGCTGCTGGGCTGCAAGGCTCTGTTGATGAGCTTGCTGCTGGGCTGCGAAGTTCTGTTGTTGAGCTGCAAGGCTCTTTTGCAAACCTGCATTTGTCTGCTGTTGATTGGCATTTGCTAGAGCCAGCTGCTTCAGTATCTCCTCCATGCTGGCTTAAAAAAAACTGCCACTGGTTCTCCACCAACTGTGAGGGGGTTAGCTCGGCAGCGGGTGTGTGTGACCCCCGGGATGGGCTCCCCACACAAAAACAGGCCCAGCAAACGGAGGTTGTGGTTTTCAAAATAAAAAAAAAGGTGCGGTTTATTTTCTATTTACAGTGACAAAACACAGCAAAGCCAAAAGAAACATATAAACAAAATAAATCCTGGTCAACTTGACCTCTGACTAAACATACAGGTTTCCTAACTAACAACTGGGATCAGCCTAGTGCTGTCCTAGTCCCTAAGTCCCTGGTTTTAAATGTCCAAGCAAATAGCCACACAGGCTTTGTTTCACCGCACAGGGGTTCACTCTCCCTAGACAGTCCACACAGGTCTGGTTCCAGGCATGAGCTAACATCTAATGAAGCTGGGAGTTCTTATAGAGGCCTAAATGAGCTGACAAGCTTCAGCTGGTCTCATCAACTCCCTGTCTGTACGACGCCCCACACTCTCCCTAGAGGTATGAGTCATCCATGAGCCCACTAGCCTTAGCTGGGCTTATACAACTCTCCACCTAGTTGTATAAGTCGGCGTAAAGCCTGAATCTGGGCGAAATATATCTACCCCCCTGGATGCAACCAGGTGACTTTACCTTCCTGCTGTCACACTACCTATAGTTTTCTGTCCCTAGAAAAAATGTTTTTTTAAAGCACACTATAGCACAAGGAGAATTCCCTCACTGTCCTTCCCTGTCCCTAGAAACAAGGATTCGCACAGTAAAAGACACTGACACTCTCCCTACCTATAGTTTTCTGTCCCTAGAAAAAATGTTTTTTTAAAGCACACTATAGCACAAGGAGAATTCCCTCACTGTCCTTCCCTGTCCCTAGAAACAAGGATTCGCACAGTAAAACACACTGACACTCTCCCTACCTATAGTTTTCTGTCCCTAGAAAAAATGTTTTTTTAAAGCACACTATAGCACAAGGAGAATTCCCTCACTGTCCTTCCCTGTCCCTAGAAACAAGGATTCGCACAGTAAAAGACACTGACACTCTCCCTACCTATAGTTTTCTGTCCCTAGAAAAAATGTTTTTTTAAAGCACACTATAGCACAAGGAGAATTTCACTCACTTTCCTTCTTTGTCCCTAGAAACAAGGATTATCACAGTGAAAGAAACTGACACTCTTCCTACCTATAGTTTTCTGTCCCTAGAAAAAATGTTTTTTTAAAGCACACTATAGCACAAGGAGAATTCCCTCACTGTCCTTCCCTGTCCCTAGAAACAAGGATTCGCACAGTAAAAGACACTGACACTCTCCCTACCTATAGTTTTCTGTCCCTAGAAAAAATGTTTTTTTAAAGCACACTATAGCACAAGGAGAGTTTCACTCACTTTCCTTCTTTGTCCCTAGAAACAAGGATTATCACAGTGAAAGAAACTGACACTCTTCCTACCTATAGTTTTCTGTCCCTAGAAAAAATGTTTTTTTAAAGCACACTATAGCACAAGGAGAATTTCCCTCACTGTCCTTCCCTGTCCCTAGAAACAAGGATTATCACAGTGAAAGAAACTGACACTCTTCCTACCTATAGTTTTCTGTCCCTAGAAAAAATGTTTTTTTAAAGCACACTATAGCACAAGGAGAATTTCCCTCACTGTCCTTCCCTGTCCCTAGAAACAAGGATTCGCACAGTAAAAGACACTGACACTCTCCCTACCTAGAGTTTTCTGTCCCTAGAAAAAATGTTTTTTTAAAGCACACTATAGCACAAGGAGAATTCCCTCACTGTCCTTCCCTGTCCCTAGAAACAAGGATTCGCACAGTAAAAGACACTGACACTCTCCCTACCTATAGTTTTCTGTCCCTAGAAAAAAATGTTTTTTTAAAGCTCACTATAGCACAAGCAGAATTTCACTCACTTTCCTTCTTTGTCCCTAGAAACAAGGATTATCACAGTGAAAGAAACTGACACTCTTCCTTCCTATAGTTTTCTGTCCCTAGAAAAAAATGTTTTTTTAAAGCACACTATAGCACAAGGAGAATTCCCTCACTGTCCTTCCCTGTCCCTAGAAACAAGGATTCACACAGTAAAACACACTGACACTCTCCCTACCTATAGTTTTCTGTCCCTAGAAAAAATGTTTTTTTAAAGCACACTATAGCACAAGGAGAATTCCCTCACTGTCCTTCCCTGTCCCTAGAAACAAGGATTCGCACAGTAAAAGACACTGACACACTCCCTACCTATAGTTTTCTGTCCCTAGAAAAAATGTTTTTTTAAAGCACACTATAGCACAAGGAGAATTTCACTCACTTTCCTTCTTTGTCCCTAGAAACAAGGATTATCACAGTGAAAGAAACTGACACTCTTCCTACCTATAGTTTTCTGTCCCTAGAAAAAATGTTTTTTTAAAGCACACTATAGCACAAGGAGAATTCCCTCACTGTCCTTCCCTGTCCCTAGAAACAAGGATTCGCACAGTAAAAGACACTGACACTCTCCCTACCTATAGTTTTCTGTCCCTAGAAAAAATGTTTTTTTAAAGCACACTATAGCACAAGGAGAATTTCACTCACTTTCCTTCTTTGTCCCTAGAAACAAGGATTATCACAGTGAAAGAAACTGACACTCTTCCTTCCTATAGTTTTCTGTCCCTAGAAAAAAATGTTTTTTTAAAGCACACTATAGCACAAGGAGAATTCCCTCACTGTCCTTCCCTGTCCCTAGAAACAAGGATTCGCACAGTAAAAGACACTGACACTCTCCCTACCTATAGTTTTCTGTCCCTAGAAAAAATGTTTTTTTAAAGCACACTATAGCACAAGGAGAGTTTCACTCACTTTCCTTCTTTGTCCCTAGAAACAAGGATTATCACAGTGAAAGAAACTGACACTCTTCCTACCTATAGTTTTCTGTCCCTAGAAAAAATGTTTTTTTAAAGCACACTATAGCACAAGGAGAATTCCCTCACTGTCCTTCCCTGTCCCTAGAAACAAGGATTCGCACAGTAAAACACACTGACACTCTCCCTACCTATAGTTTTCTGTCCCTAGAAAAAATGTTTTTTTAAAGCACACTATAGCACAAGGAGAATTTCACTCACTTTCCTTCTTTGTCCCTAGAAACAAGGATTATCACAGTGAAAGAAACTGACACTCTTCCTTCCTATAGTTTTCTGTCCCTAGAAAAAATGTTTTTTTAAAGCACACTATAGCACAAGGAGAATTCCCTCACTGTCCTTCCCTGTCCCTAGAAACAAGGATTCGCACAGTAAAACACACTGACACTCTCCCTACCTATAGTTTTCTGTCCCTAGAAAAAATGTTTTTTTAAAGCACACTATAGCACAAGGAGAATTTCACACACTTTCCTTCTTTGTCCCTAGAAATAAGGATTATCACAGTGAAAGAAACTGACACTCTTCCTACCTATAGTTTTCTGTCACTAGAAAAAATGTTTTTTTAAAGCACACTATAGCACAAGGAGAATTCCCTCACTGTCCTTCCCTGTCCCTAGAAACAAGGATTCGCACAGTAAAACACACTGACACTCTCCCTACCTATAGTTTTCTGTCCCTAGAAAAAATGTTTTTTTAAAGCACACTATAGCACAAGGAGAATTCCCTCACTGTCCTTCCCTGTCCCTAGAAACAAGGATTCACACAGTAAAACACACTGACACTCTCCCTACCTATAGTTTTCTGTCCCTAGAAAAAATGTTTTTTTAAAGCACACTATAGCACAAGGAGAATTTCACTCACTTTCGTTCTTTGTCCCTAGAAACAAGGATTATCACAGTGAAAGAAACTGACACTCTTCCTTCCTATAGTTTTCTGTCCCTAGAAAAAATGTTTTTTTAAAGCACACTATAGCACAAGGAGAATTCCCTCACTGTCCTTCCCTGTCCCTAGAAACAAGGATTCGCACAGTAAAACACACTGACACTCTCCCTACCTATAGTTTTCTGTCCCTAGAAAAAATGTTTTTTTAAAGCACACTATAGCACAAGGAGAATTCCCTCACTGTCCTTCCCTTTCCCTAGAAACAAGGATTCGCTCAGTAAAACACACTGACACTCTCCCTACCTATAGTTTTCTGTCCCTAGAAAAAATGTTTTTTTAAAGCACACTATAGCACAAGGAGAATTTCACTCACTTTCCTTCTTTGTCCCTAGAAACAAGGATTATCACAGTGAAAGAAACTGACACTCTTCCTACCTATAGTTTTCTGTCCCTAGAAAAAATGTTTTTTTAAAGCACACTATAGCACAAGGAGAATTCCCTCACTGTCCTTCCCTGTCCCTAGAAACAAGGATTCGCACAGTAAAACACACTGACACTCTCCCTACCTATAGTTTTCTGTCCCTAGAAAAAATGTTTTTTTAAAGCACACTATAGCACAAGGAGAATTCCCTCACTGTCCTTCCCTGTCCCTAGAAACAAGGATTCGCACAGTAAAACACACTGACACTCTCCCTACCTATCCTTCTCTTTCCCTAAACTAAAGGAATCCAGGTTAAGCAAGAAAAAAATAAATGTCACTGTCCCTGCCTATGTTTCTCTTTCCCTGCTCCGGAACACACTACACTAGGCCGCCATGCTGGCGGCCTTTTATAGTGTGGGGCATGTACTAAACACCCTCAGCAATAATTGGCCACAGGCATCCTGCCTGTGGCCAATCATTGCTCTCCTCGCTGCCGGCGCTGTGATTGGCCAAGCATGCGGGGTCACAGTGCATGCTTGGCCAATCACAGCGCCTGGATGACACTGCGATGGCGTAGTGCATTGTGGGCCGTTCGCGTCACTCGAATTTGGCGCGAACGGCCCAAATCGTTCGATCTTCGTCGAACGATCGAACAGCCGATGTTCTGCCTATGTTACCCTTCTCCATGCTGAGGATGTCTATGAGGCCTGGAGGTCTCAGCACTAGGGAGTTTTAAAAACTGCAGTTTTTTCGGGAGCAGTGATTTTAATAATGCTTAAAGTGAAACAATAAAAGTGAAATATTCCTTTAAATTTCGTACCTGGGGGGTGTCTAAAGTATGCCTGTAAAGTCGCACATGTTTCCCATGTTTAGAATTGTCCCTGCACAAAATGTAATTTCTGAAGGAAAAAAAGTCATTTAAAACCACTCGCGGCTATAATGAATTGTCGGCTCCCCGGCAATACAGACCAAAGTCATTGAAAAAAATGGCAGGGGTGTCCCCCCCACAGTCCATTACCAGGCCCTTTTGGTCTGGTATGAATATTAAGGGGAAACCCGAACCAAAAAAAAAAATGGGGTTCCCTATGATAAGGACGGGTGACCCCGCCCCCTCTTACGCGTCGTGGGGGTTTCGTTCCTGCTGGAAAGGGGAGACTGCAGCGTCGCTGGAGAATGGATCATCGTTGGACATCGACGGGATTACATTGCTGAAATTTTTTTATTTTTTTAAATAAAGGACTTGTCCAACTGTGTCTGTGTGTTTTTTTACAAATTTTTACACTTTCTTTGTGAAATGGTAGGGGTACAATGTACCCCGTTACCAATTCACATAGGGGGGCCGGGATCTGGAGTTCCCCTTTGTTAAAGGGGGCTTCCAGATTTCGATAAGCCCCCCACCCGCAGACCCCCACAACCACCGGGCAAGGGTTGTGGGGATGAGGCCCTTGTCCTCATCAAAATGGGGACAGCCTCCCCATGTTCCTGTGGCCTGCCAGGTTGCATGCTCGGATAAGGATCTGGTATGGATTTTTGGGGGGACCCCAGGCAATTTTTTTTTTATTTTGGTGTGGGGTTCCCCTTAAAATTCATACCAGACCTGAAGGGTCACATTATAAGACCCCTTTCACACTCCAGCACCGCTAAAACAGCACCAAAGCGGCAGTCGTTTTTGCTGTGCTCTAGCAGCATTTTAGCCATGCTTTTGCGGCGCTTTTCAGACGCTGCCACGTGACCTTAAAAAATAGAAAAAGGCCCATTTTGCAGCGCTTTCAAATCGCTTTCTAAGCGCTTTTAAGGCGCAATGGAAGCGCTGCCCATTCATTTCAATGGGCAGGGGCATTTTGGGAGTGCTAATTATAGCACTTCCAAACTGCCCCAAAGATGCTGCTTGCAGGACTTTTTCTAACGTGTAAAAGCACTCATTGCACTAAATAGGAGGCAGTTTGCAGGCACTTTTTAGAGGCTATTTCTAGCACTAAAATTCCTGAAAACTGCATCAGTGTGAAAGGGGTCTAAAGATTACCAAGGAGTGCATCGAATGCGGAATCATTCACAGCAGACGGGCTGTGAGGGCACCCTTGAGCTACACTCACAAGGTACAAGCTGAAGACTTCACCTAGCACGGCCTTTGAACTTTGTTTGCTAACCAAAAATGTAATCCTTCCATTTATTTTTATTTTTGCTGTATGAGTCACAATAATCTATGAAGCTCATTTCTTTTTTTGTCAGTCTCTTGTTTGCTGACATGACTTGTTTTATTTTTATTTTTATTTTTTATTATTATTAAAAACTTGATTAAATGTCCTTACCTTCTGGTTTTAATTTTAGTCCATATCCCTCCCCCTCCCTCCTCCCTCCCCACCCCCTAATGGTTTGTGCTCTCCTTTCTCTCTTATTTCATTCCCTGTTGTCCTCTGTCATTTTTTCCAGATATTTCCCCTGAAGTTTTAAAGTCTCTCCACTGCCCCCAAACTGTTGTATCTATCGATTTGCCCCAAGTCACATCTACATAGGTATTCCATTTTGTTGTAGTTTTCAACTCTTTCAAACCATTCCTATGTCCGGTTTTCTTGCGCTTAACCAATTTTTTGGTATCAAACCTTTTGTGGCGTTTATCAGTGTCGGAATTAGTGTTTTTCTATGATTTTTGCTTGCGTCTTTTGATCCCTGGAATAGACACGCCTGTATACTATTAGGTACTTTTTCTCCGGTTTTTGCTTCTATGTATTCCTGAATTTCCTGCCAGTAATCTTTTATCTTTTTATTTTTAAAACAAATGCCATGTAATACGGTGATAAGCAAAAGATTTAGCCTGTACAAAGGGTGTGTGACAATCTAAAAAGTATAAATGTTCAACACTTTCCATTTGATCTTCAAAGCTGAACTTCAGACTTAAGCCCTGTACACACGATCGGATTTCCTATGGTTTTTAAACCAATGGATTTTTCCATAGGAAAACTGATGAAGCTGACTTCCATCAGTCTTGCCTACACACCATCAGTCAAAAAACCGACCGTTCCAAACGCGGTGATGTAAAACACTCCGATGAGCCAAGAAAAATGAAGTTCAATGCTTCTGAGCATGCGTCGACTTGATTCTGAGCATGCATGGGTTTTTTATCCGATGGAGTTCCCCACAGACGATAGTAATTTGCTATCGGTTTTTTAACCATCAGATAAATTTAAAACATGTTCTGTTTTTAAACACCGATGGAAAAAAGACCGATGGGGCCCATACACGATCGGTTTGTCCGATGAAAAAAGTCCATCGGACTGTTTTCATCGGTAAAACCTATCGTGTGTACACGGCTTAACAGTTACAGCAACTCGTTTGTAAACTATTTACCTGCCAGAGTATTTGTAAAAATTGTGAGTCCTTCTTGAGATTAAAGCCAAAGAACATAACCAGGTAGGTAATCTTTCTTTTTTTGTTTTACTGAAGTTAAGCAATATAGTTTAGTCATGAACCTACAACCGGAAAATGATGGAGAAGAACACTGCGGAGGTCATCATGCTTTTTTCTCATTCTGTAGGTATGTTAAAACTGTTGCTTGACAGCACCATGCACAGTAATTGAGCCATAACTGACTCATAGTGCTGCCCTACTCTCTTCCAGTCTGTCCTGCAGGGGTAACAGCAGACATATACAGTATCAAGACTAGGGATGAACATCGCCTGTTCGGTTGTTCGCCGAATTGCGAACATTATGGGCCGTTTGAGCCAAATTCAAGTGGTGTGTCACGGCCCATAATTCACTGCGGCATTGCAGTGCATTGCTGGCTGATGATTGGCCAAGCATGCACTATGACCCGCATGCTTGGCCAATCACAGCGCCGTCTGTACAGAGAGCCGTAATTGGCCAAAGCCAGGGTGGCTTTGGCCAATTATGGCTCAGGGGGTTTAGTACATGCCCCTCACTATATAAGGCCGCCTGCGTGGTGGCCTTGTGTAGTGTGTTGCGGGGGCAGTTGTGAAAGAAAGACAGAGAGAGAGAGAGAGAGATAGATAGTGTCATCTCATTTGAGTTAGATAGAGCAGGCAGGCGAGTCAGTTAGCTGCAGTTACAGTGTGTAGAGGATATATATGCATCCTAGGTGTTGTATATATATACAGTGGGGCAAAAAAGTATTTAGTCAGCCACCAATTGTGCAAGTTATCCCACCTAAAAAGATGAGAGAGGCCTGTAATTGTCATCATAGATATACCTCAACTATGAGAGACAAAATATGGAAACAAATCCAGACAATCACATTGTCTGATTTGGAAAGATTTTTTTTTGCAAATTATGGTGGAAAATAAGTATTTGGTCAATATCAAAAGTTCATCTCAATACTTTGTTATATATCCTTTGTTGGCAATGACAGAGGTCAAACGTTTTCTGTAAGTCTTCACAAGGTTGTCACACACTGTTGCTGGTATGTTGGCCCATTCCTCCATGCAGATCTCCTCTAGAGCAGTGATGTTTTGGGGGTGTCGCTGGGCAACACAGACTTTCAACTCCCTCCAAAGGTTTTCTATGGGGTTGAGATCTGGAGACTGGCTAGGCCACTCCAGGACCTTGAAATGCTTCTTACAAAGCCACTCCTTTGTTGCCTGGGCATTGTGTTTCAGATCATTGTCATGCTGAAAGACCCTGCCACGTTTCATCTTCAATGCCCTTGCTGATGGGAGGAAGTTTGCACTCAAAATCTCACGATACATGGCCCCATTCATTCTTTCATGTACACGGATCAGTCGTCCTGTTCCTTTGCAGAGAAACAGCCCCAAAGCATGATGTTGCCACCACCATGCTTCACAGTAGGTATGGTGTTCTTTGGTTGCAACTCAGCATTCTCTCTCCTCCAAACACGACGAGTTGTGTTTCTACCAAACAGTTCTACTTTGGTTTCATCTGACCATATGACATTCTCCCAATCCTCTTCTGGATCATTCAAATGCTCTCTAGCAAACCTCAGACGGGCCCGGACATGTACTGGCTTAAGCAGGGGGACACGTGTGGCACTGCAGGATCTGAGTCCCTGGCGGCGTAGTGTGTTACTGATGGTAGCCTTTGTTACGTTGGTCCCAGCTCTCTGCAGGTCAATTACTAGGTCCCCTGTGTGGTTCTGGGATTTTTGCTCACCGTTCTTGTGATCATTTTGACCCCACGGGGTGAGATCTTGCGTGGAGCCCCAGATCGAGGGAGATTATCAGTGGTCTTGTATGTCTTCCATTTTCTAATTATTTCTAATTATTGTTCCTACAGTTGATTTCTTCACACCAAGCTGCTTGCCTATTGCAGATTCAGTCTTCCCAGCCTGGTGCAGGTCTACAATTTTGTTTCTGGTGTCCTTCGACAGCTCTTTGGTCTTCACCATAGTGGAGTTTGGAGTGTGATTGTTTGAGGTTGTGGACAGGTGTCTTTTATACTGATAACAAGTTCAAACAGGTGCCATTAATACAGGTAATGAGTGGAGGACAGAGGAGTCTCTTAAAGAAGAAGATACAGATCTGTGAGAGACAGAAATCTTGCCTGTTTGTAGGTGACCAAATACTTATTTTCCACCATAATTTGCAAAAAAAATTCTTTCCAAATCAGACAATGTGATTGTCTGGATTTGTTTCCACATTTTGTCTCTCATAGTTGGGGTATACCTATGATGACAATTTCAGGCCTCTCTCATCTTTTTAAGTGGGAGAACTTGCACAATTGGTGGCTGACTAAATACTTTTTTGCCCCACTGTATATATATATATATATATGTATTGTGACAGCAGGAAGGTAAAGTCACCTGGTTGCATCCAGGGGGGTAGATATATTTCGCCCAGATTCAGGCTTTACGCCGACTTATACAACTAGGTGGAGAGTTGTATAAGGCTAGTGGGCTCATGGATGACTCATACCTCTAGGGAGAGTGTGGGGCGTCGTGCAGACAGAGATGAGGAGACCAGCTGAACCTTGTCAGCTCATTTAGGCCTCTATAAGAACTCCCAGCTTCATTAGATGTTAGCTCATGCCTGGAACCAGACCTGTGTGGACTGTCTAGGGAGAGTGAACCCCTGTGCGGTGAGACAAAGCCTGTGTGGCTATTTGCTTGGACATTTAAAACCAGGGACTTAGGGACTAGGACAGCACTAGGCTGATCCCAGTTGTTAGTTAGGAAACCTGTATGTTTAGTCAGAGGTCAACTTGACCAGGATTTATTTTGGTTATGTTTCTTTTGCTTTGCTGTGTTTTGTCACTGTAAATAGAAAATAAACCGCACCTTTTTGATTTTGAAAACCACAACCTCCGTTTGCTGGGCCTGTTTTTGTCTGGGGAGCCCATCCCGGGGGTCACACACACCCGCTGCCGAGCTAACCCCCTCACAGTTGGTGGAGAACCAGTGGCAGTTTTTTTTTAAGCCAGCATGGAGGAGATACTGAAACAGCTGGCTCTAGCAAATGCCAATCAACAGCAGACAAATGCAGGTTTGCAAAGGAGCCTTGCAGCCCAGCAGCAAGCTCATCAACAGAGCCTTGCAGCCCAGCAGCAAGCTCACCAACAGAGTCTGGAAGCTCAGCAACAAGCCCAGCAGCAATCTGAGGCCCGCTTCATAGACCTGTTACAGAAGCAAGAGCAGAGACTACAACAAATGGAAGCAGTAATGCAGCAACGTCCGCAGACCAGTGAGGAAAGCCGTCCCACTAATACCGCGTCCTTTGGGGTGAGTCGTTTATTGACAAAAATGACTGGAGAGGATGATCCAGAGGTATTTTTGACCACATTTGAAAGGACCGCTGAAAGAGAAAAGTGGCCTGAGGAGCAGTGGGCTGGACTGGTGGCTCCTCTGTTAACTGGTGAATCGCAGAAAGCTTACTATGACCTAGAGCCTAACCAAGCAAAAGACTATGTGATGCTAAAAGCTGAAATTTTGGCAAGGCTGGGTGTCACCCAGGCTGTCCGGGCTCAGCGTGTGCATAACTGGACTTTCCAGCTTGGAAAACCCCCCAGGTCTCAAATGTATGATCTCATTCACCTGAGCAGAAAGTGGCTACAGCCAGAGACTTTGTCCGCACCAAAGATTGTGGAACGTGTTGTAATGGATCGGTTTTTGAGAGCTCTTCCTACTGCCATCCAAAAGTGGGTAAGCCATGGAGACCCAGAGACGGCCGATGGTCTTGTGGATCGTGTGGAGAAATACTTGGCTACAGAGAACCTGACGGCCTCTTCCAGAGACACTCGGACTTTCCACCCTAAGACCAGACCATCCCCAGGGGCGGATAAGAGGATTCCAAGGGGTGAGGGTGGAGAGAGTGAGAGGGTGGGAGCTCTACCCCAAGTTTGGCGAGAACAGCCTGGGAAATCAGCGGCTCAAGAGGCGGCAAGAAGGATCGTTTGCTACCGCTGCCGGCAAGCGGGACATATTGCAGCCAATTGCCCGGTTGTGGAGGAACCCATGCAGTGTGACTTTCTGACGGGCAGACGTCAGTCGCTGTGTGCGACAGTCGCATGCACTGCCATTCGAGGAACTGAGAAACATTTATGCAAAATGTGTGTTAATGGTAGAAATGTTGTGGTATTGCTGGATTCAGGTAGCCTTGTGACCCTGATAAAGGCTGAGTTAGTTAAAACAGAGGTCTCTGGGAATAGCAAGGTAGCTGTTATTTGTGTGCATGGGGACACCCGAGAGTATCCAGTGACTACAGTGTGTTTCGAGACCCCCAAAGGTACCCTCTCTCATCCAGTGGGCTTAGTATCTCAGTTACCGCATGACGCCATTGTGGGAAGGGATTTTCCGAAGTTCTGGGAACTGTGGGATGATCCTGAGCCCCTCACTGGTGCCCCTATGTACCAGGAATGTGATAGCCAGAACTCCCCTGAGAGTGGTGAGGACTCTCCGGAATTTCCCTTATCAGTATTGGCAGGGGAGACTCAAGAAACTGGAGAGGAGCCCACCTCCTCAGACGAAAACCTACCGTCTGTGGAGTTTTCTGATCTTGAGGTTCACAGGGAAAACTTTGCCACAGAACAGTTGAAAGACCCCGCCCTAATAAAGGCACGGGAAAACGTAGTGAAAATAGATGGCGAGTTAGTGAACCCAGATAATACCTGCACTTACCCATACTTCAGCATAGAGAAGGACCTACTGTATCGGGTGGCAAAAAGGGCAGAAGAAACCGTTGAGCAGCTTGTGGTGCCCAAACCTTACAGGAAGTTGGTGTTGGAGTTGGCCCATGGGCACATTCTTGGAGGTCATCTGGGGACAGAGAAAACCCGAGAGAGGGTATTACAGAGATTCTATTGGCCGGGGGTGATGAAGGACGTAGAAAATTATTGTTCCTCCTGCCCTGTGTGTCAGAGGTTGGCCCCGATGCCACATTTCCGTAGCCCGCTGGTCCCTCTACCCATCATTGAGGTCCCGTTTGAGAGGATCGCCATGGATTTGGTAGGTCCTATAATCAAGTCCGCTAGGGGGCACCAGTACATATTAGTTATAATGGACTATGCCACCCGTTATCCAGAAGCGATCCCTCTCCGAAATACCTCGGCCAAAACCATAGCCAAAGAGCTATCTCTTGTTTTTAGCCGGGTGGGTATTTGTAAAGAACTGCTTACGGACCAAGGTACACCCTTTATGTCCCGGGTTATGAAAGAGCTGTGTAAATTGTTCAAAGTGACGCAATTGCGTACGTCTGTGTATCACCCCCAAACCGATGGGCTGGTTGAAAGATTCAACAAAACCCTAAAACAAATGTTGAAGAAAGTGGTGGATAGAGATGGAAAGGATTGGGACTGTTTACTTCCTTATTTGATGTTTGCTATTAGGGAGGTGCCCCAATCCTCTACGGGATTCTCCCCCTTTGAGTTACTGTATGGGAGACACCCAAGAGGGCTGTTGGATATTGCCAAGGAAACTTGGGAAAGTGAGAGTTCTCCCCACAGGAGTGTGATTGAGCATGTCGCCCTGATGCAAGATCGAATTGCACAGGTAATGCCCATCGTGAAGGAACATTTGGCCCAAGCGCAGTTGGCACAGCAGAGAGTGTACAACCGTGGAGCCAAGACCCGTACCTTTTCCCCGGGGGATAGGATATTGGTACTTGTCCCTACGGTTGAAAGTAAATTCCTTGCCAAATGGCAAGGCCCCTACGAGATAATGGAAAAAGTGAGCGAAGTGAATTACAAGGTCAGACAACCAGGAAGGCGAAAGCCCGAACAGATCTATCACGTTAATCTGTTGAAAGCCTGGAGGGATAGAGAGTCCCTAGTCGCAGACACTTGGTCACCAGCTCAAACTGGTTGCGTGATTCCTGAGGTTGGAATAGCAGCCACCTTGTCACAACCCCAACAACAGGAGGTTAAGGAGTTTGTGCTTCGCAACAAGGAGGTATTCTCTGAGCTGCCGGGACAAACATCTGGGGTAGAGCATGACATCATTACCCCGCCCGGTGAAAGGGTGAAGTTAAAACCCTATCGGATCCCAGAGGCTCGACGGGAGGCAATACGGGAGGAAGTACAGAAAATGCTGAACTTAGGGGTGATAGAGGAGTCCCAAAGTGATTGGTCTAGTCCCATCGTGTTGGTGCCTAAACCGGATGGGAGCTGGCGATTTTGTAACGATTTTCGTCAGTTGAACAAAGTTACAAAATTTGACACCTACCCCATGCCACGTATAGATGAGTTGATCGACCGGCTGGGAACAGCCCGATACATGACGACTCTTGACCTCACAAAAGGGTATTGGCAAATCCCCCTGGCCAAGTCGGCCAAAGAGAAAACCGCATTTGTAACCCCAGACGGGGCGTTCCAATATAAAAGAATGCCGTTCGGGTTACAGAATGCGCCGGCCACATTCCAGCGGAAAATGGAACAGATGCTGAGGCCCCATCGGAAGTATGCTGCGGCTTACCTGGATGACGTAATTGTCCATAGCACAGATTGGGCCTCACATCTGCCAAAAGTGCAAGCAGTCCTGGACTCTGTTCGGGAAGCGGGGTTTACGGCTAACCCCAAGAAGTGTACCATTGGGCAGGAGGAGGCCAAATATCTTGGGTACACCATTGGGAGGGGAGTAATAAAACCCCAACTCAACAAAGTCGAGGCCATCCAGAGTTGGCCACGTCCCAACAGCAAGAAGCAGGTACGAGCCTTTCTGGGAATCGCTGGGTATTATCGGCGATTCATTCCCCACTTTGCTTCTAAGGCTGTGCCCCTAACCAACCTGACGAAGGGGAAAGGGTCGGTCATGATTAAATGGACCCCCGAGGCTGAGGCAGCATTCCAATTCTTGAAACAAGCCTTATGTAGCCAGCCAGTGTTGTACTCACCCGACTTCTCTAAAGACTTTGTCGTACAAAGTGATGCGTCAGATGTGGGGTTAGGAGCAGTATTGTCCCAGGTCTGGAACGGGGAAGAGCACCCAGTCATTTACCTCAGCAGGAAGTTGAAGTCCCATGAGGTAAATTACGCCACCGTTGAAAAGGAGTGTTTAGCGGTGAAGTGGGCTCTAGATTCCCTTCGGTACTACCTGCTAGGTAGGCACTTTGACATGGTTACGGATCACGCTCCGTTAAAGTGGATGGCTCAAAACAAGGAAACAAATAGAAGAGTGAATAGGTGGTTCCTGGCCCTCCAGGAATTCAACTTCACAGTAAAGCATCGCCCTGACGTTCAAATGGGGAATGTGGATGCTTTGTCTCGAGTACATGAATGCCTGATTGCTGGTGTTCCAACCCCGAGGTTAAAACAAGAGGGGGGGGTATGTGACAGCAGGAAGGTAAAGTCACCTGGTTGCATCCAGGGGGGTAGATATATTTCGCCCAGATTCAGGCTTTACGCCGACTTATACAACTAGGTGGAGAGTTGTATAAGGCTAGTGGGCTCATGGATGACTCATACCTCTAGGGAGAGTGTGGGGCGTCGTGCAGACAGAGATGAGGAGACCAGCTGAACCTTGTCAGCTCATTTAGGCCTCTATAAGAACTCCCAGCTTCATTAGATGTTAGCTCATGCCTGGAACCAGACCTGTGTGGACTGTCTAGGGAGAGTGAACCCCTGTGCGGTGAGACAAAGCCTGTGTGGCTATTTGCTTGGACATTTAAAACCAGGGACTTAGGGACTAGGACAGCACTAGGCTGATCCCAGTTGTTAGTTAGGAAACCTGTATGTTTAGTCAGAGGTCAACTTGACCAGGATTTATTTTGGTTATGTTTCTTTTGCTTTGCTGTGTTTTGTCACTGTAAATAGAAAATAAACCGCACCTTTTTGATTTTGAAAACCACAACCTCCGTTTGCTGGGCCTGTTTTTGTGTGGGGAGCCCATCCCGGGGGTCACACACACCCGCTGCCGAGCTAACCCCCTCACAGTATATATATATATACACTGTATTCAGTTTAGCTAGATCCGTTCCTGTTATTCTCTTCACTTCATCAACCCTAGAAATTGCACTCGCCTGCTCGCATTTTGCGAGTGAATTTTGAGGGCTGGCGAGGAAGGGCTGGCTGGGAGCCGGGGGGGGGGGGGCGAGCACCGCCGGCAGCCTGTGTGGAATGGGAGTCCTTCTCCCAGTGATTGTGGAGGGGAAGAGAGAGAGAGCCGCCCGGATGTTTACAGCGCAGCGCGGGGAACAGTCACAGTGATAAGTTTTATTTTTTAATTGCCGTGTTTCCCGCTGCTCGCTGTCAGATACAGTCCCGCCTCCTGGGACTTTGATAGACAGATCACCCGTCCAATCCTGGTGACGGGTGATCTGTCAATCAAAGTTCCCGGCCAGGGGGCGGGGCTGAATATGACGTTGAGAGGCGGGAACGCGGCAATTAAAATTAAAACTGTTATCCGGTGTTCCGCGCACTGCACTCTGATCACCTAGACGGCTCTCCTGGTCCTCTCCTCCCCTGCACAGGTAGGCTGAATGGTAAACGGGCTGCATGGTGGACACAGGCTGCATTTGGTGGACACAGGCTGCATTTGGTGGACACAGGCTGCATTTGGTGGACACAGGCTGCATGGTGGACACAGGCTGCATTTGGTGGACACAGGCTGCATTTTGGACACAGGCTGCATGGTGGACACAGGCTGCATTTGGTGGACACAGGCTGCATTTGGTGGACACAGGCTGCATGGGGGACACAGGCTGCATTTGGGGGACACAGGCTGCATTTGGGGGACACAGGCTGCATGGTGGACACAGGCTGCATTTGGGGGACACAGGCTGCATTTGGTGAACACAGGCTGCATGGTGGACACAGGCTGCATTTGGGGGACACAGGCTGCATATGGGGGACACAGGCTGCATTTGGTGGACACAGGCTGCATTTGGTGGACACAGGCTGCATGGTGGACACAGGCTGCATGTGATGGACACAGGCTGCATGGTGGGCACTGGGCACAAGGCTGCATTTGGTGGACACAAGGCTGCATTGGTGGGCACAGGCAGCCTGCATTGATGGGCACGGATACAGTTGTTAATATTTATTTTTATAACTTAATTCTGCATAAAACATTTAAGTGTAATTTCATGAGATAATTTATGAGGGCGCGTTTAGGGGCGGAATTAGGAGCAGGGCGGGTTGGGCTGGGTGGGGCAACTGGTGGCGAGTAACCCTTGAGGCCTGGCTAGTAGCTCAGGACTTGAAATTTTGAGCCCTGCTCTTCATAATATACTGACAGGCAGGTGATTGTGCTAGCTTCAGTATTTTCAATTAGTGCACTGTGTCCTTTGCACAGTGTGCACCTAAAGCTACCTGAATACAATTGCTGGTGTTCTCATACAAATACAGGCAGGGAGCTGCAGTATTTTCATTTAGTGTACTGTGTCCTTTGCACAGTGTGCACCTAAAGCTACTTAAATACAATTGCTGGTGTTCTCATACAAATACAGGCAGGGAGCTGCAGTATTTTCATTTAGTGTAATGTGTCCTTTGCACAGTGTGCACCTAAAGCTACCTGAATACAATTGCTGGTGTTCTGATCATATTAATACCACAGGCAGGCAGCTGCAGTATTTACAGTTAGTGTACTGTGTACTTTGCACAGTGTGCACCTAAAGCTACCTGAAGACAAAATTGCTGGTGTTCTTCTGATCATATTAATACCACAGGCAGGCAGCTGCAGTATTTACAGTTAGTGTGGTGTGTCCTTTGCACAATGTGCACCTAAAGCTACCTGAATACAATTGCTGGTGTTCTCATACAAATACAGGCAGGGAGCTGCAGTATTTTCATTTAGTGTACTGTGTCCTTTGCACAGTGTGCACCTAAAGCTACTTGAATACAATTGCTGGTGTTCTCATACAAATACAGGCAGGGAGCTGCAGTATTTTCATTTAGTGTAACGTGTCCTTTGCACAGTGTGCACCTAAAGCTACCTGAATACAATTGCTGGTGTTCTGATCATATTAATACCACAGGCAGGCAGCTGCAGTATTTACAGTTAGTGTACTGTGTCCTTTGCACAGTGTGCACTTAAAGCTACCTGAAGACAATTGCTGGTGTTCTGATAATATTAATACCACAGGCAGGCAGCTTCAGTATTTACAGTTAGTGTACTGTGTCCTTTGTAGAGTGTGCACCTAAAGCTACCTGAAGACAATTGCTGGTGTTCTTCTGATCCTATTAATACCACAGGCAGGCAGCTGCAGTATTCACAGTTAGTGTACTGTGTACTTTGCACAGTGTGCACCTAAAGCTACCTGATGACAAAATTGCTGGTGTTCTTCTGATCATATTAATACCACAGGCAGGCAGCTGCAGTATTTACAGTTAGTGTGGTGTGTCCTTTGCACAGTGTGCACCTAAAGCTACCTGAAGACAATTGCTGGTGTTCTCATACTAATAATACTACAGGCAGGCAGTTGATTCTGCTAGCTGCAGTATAATCAGTATATATACATACCAGCTTTGTGCAGCTACTTCTCACTGCAGGCCATTAGTATGTCTGGAAGGCCAACAAGGAGAGGCAGACAGTCACAAGCCAATAAAAGAGGGCAAGCAGGCTCTGTATCTAGAGGCAACAGTGCTGGTCGTGGACACGGTGCATCCTCATCAGCACGTGGCCGTGGGACACGCTTGTCCTTTTTTTCGGCAGCTGGCCGCGTTGAGCCGCAACATGCCGAAAACTTGGTAGAGTGGATGACTAAGCCGTCCTCATCCTCCTCATCCTCTCTCACCCAGGCTCAGGGTACTTTGTCTGGCAAAGCAGCTGCCAATGCGGCCTCTTCCCTCGGCTCAATGGCATCAGTCACTCCTTCCCTAGCCCCACCATGTCCTCCTGAGGAGTCCCCCGAACTGTTTGACTACAGTGTTGGGTACATGCTCCAGGAGGATGCCCAGCGTTTTGAAGGCTCCGATGATATTACCCAGCTAGAGGAAGGCAGTATCGTGAGCCCAGAGAGAGGGGGTGCCCAAGACTGACAGCAATCTGGCAGTCATGTTCCCCCAGCTGCAGCATACTGCCAGGTTTGCTCCAGTGATGATGAGGGAGGGGATGATGAGGTCACTGACTCCACATGGGTGCCTGATTAGAGAGAGGAGGAGGAGGAGCAGGAGGCACATCTCGAACGAGGCAGGATGCCCTCCAGGGGCCAGCTAAAGGGCAGCACACCGACTGTATCACACCGCAGAGCTCCGCATGTGCAGGGCGCTGCCGTCTCTGCACGTTATTCCAAAAGTTCTTTGGTGTGGGCCTTTTTTGAGACAGGTGCATCAGATCGCACCACTGCTATTTGCAACATATGTCTCAAGCGTATCTCACGTGGCCAAAACATCACCCACTTGGGCACCACATGCTTGACCAGACATATGTCGACTTGCCATGCAGTTCATTGGCAAGCATACCTAAAAGACCCACACCAAAGAACAAAGCGGACCTCTCCTTGCTCCTCATCAGCTGGGATCTCCAACCCCACTATACCTTCAGTCCTCTCTGAAACCTGCACTGAGAGGAATGAAGGTGTAGAATTAGGTAAGTCACAGCCAAGTACTTGCGGGCAATCTGCTTTCGGTACACTGACGTCAGATTGTACCAGGCAAATTTCCCTGCCTCTGCTGCTGCACTGCCAAAAGAAGTTTGCTCCCAGCCATCCACATGCCCAGCGGTTGAATGCTAGCTTGGCTAAATTGCTAGCACTTCAACTGCTGCCTTTTCAGTTGGTAGACTCTGCCCCCTTCCGTGAGTTTGTGGAATGTGCAGTTCCTCAGTGGCAGGTTCCCAAACGCCACTTTTTTTAACGGAAGGTGATTCTGTCTCTCTCCTGGCATGTGGAAGGCAATGTCTTGGCCTCGCTGGACAGGGTGCTCAGCGGTAAGGTGCATATTTCCGCTGACTAATGGTCCAGCAGGCATGGACAGGGACGTTACCTATCTTTCACGGCGCATTGGGTGACTCTGCTGGCAGCTGGGAAGGATGCAGGACAAGGTGCAGTAGTGTTGGAGGTTGTTCCGCCACCACGCCTCCAAAATGCTACTACTGGTGATTCTGACACACCTCTCTCCTCCACCCCCTCCTCTTCTTCTTCCTCCATGGCCTCTTCCTGTGCTTTGTCCTCGGAACAGCGGTGCTCCGTAGGCGTTCAAGGGGCTACGCAAGTACGCAGGCAAAAAGATACCATGCGGTGCTTGAGCTGGTGTGCTTGGGAGACAGGAGCCACACTGGGGCAGAGCTCTGCAGGGGCAGGCTCAGAGGTGGTTGAGGCCCCACGCCTTTCCTTTTTTTAATTTGGGTGCAGGGTTCCCCTTAATATCCATACAAGACCCAAAGGGGCTGGTCATGGGCTGGGGAGGGGGTGGGGGGGTACCCAATGATTTTCATCCATATTGCTGGGACCAGACATTACATTAAAGCCGCAAGCAGTTTTAAATGACTTTTTTTCCTTTAGAAATGTCATTTTGTGCAGGGACAGTTCTAAACACGGGAAACATGTGCCACTTCACATGCATTCTTTAGACATCCCCCAGGTACGATATTTAAAGGAATGTTTCACTTTTTTTTACTTTAAGCATCATTAAAATCACTGCTATCAAAAAAACTGCAGTTTTTAAAACTTTTTTTTGCATTGATACATGTCCCCTGGGGCAGGATCCGGGTCCCCAAACCCTTTTTAGGACAATAATTTGCAAATTAGCCTTCAAAATTAGCACTTTTGATTCCGAACGTTCGAGTCCCATAGACTTTAACTGGGTTCTAAAGTTTGCGCAAACTTTCGGTCCGTTCGCAGGTTCTGGTGCGAACCAAACCGGGGGGTGTTCAGCTCATCCCTAATCAGGACAGATTCAGGGATATATGCAAGTTCTATGTAAAATAAATGTCATGATTTTCAATGAATACATAACTTAATTATTGTTTTATATCCACCCAGCATTTTTTTAATGCAACCAAAGCATGGTTACTTTAACTGCAACCTCCACTTATTCCAAAATCTCAAAAGCACTTAAATTGACAATTAAGTTAAATGTATAAAGCTAAATAACAATGTTGTAATGTTCGGTAGTGTTCCATGGAATGTTTCACTTACGTAGAGATAAAGAACTCTTTTTCGAAACAATGGAAAAATACAACAAATCTGTGATTTGGAACCAAGCCCTCTCTATGCCTTAGTGCTTGTATACAGCTCATTGCATTGATTATTTTGTACTCAGAAGGCAAGCATTTGAATGACAGGATCTGCTAGAAAATTGAGCAATATTTTTGCTTTTATGCATATGAGTGAACTGAACTGGGCCAAGATGAATGTTGCTTATAATACAGGAGCACATTATGCAGAAATAAGAGGCACAAGACAAGATATGAATGAGATGTACAAGTGATTACACTATGCTTGTATGACCTTGTATTGCTTCATTCTACACACTTGTGATGATACAATTATACAATCAAAGTCTGCTCGCAAATAAACATGTTATCTTTGCATATTTTCTTCATTTATTTTTTTCTGTGCAGAAATATATAATACTTTCATGGTGTCTTCAATAAAACATGGAAAATGTGGAGGATTTCAACCATGAAGCAAATCATTTTTGTTTTATATGCAAGTGTGATCTCTGCTTGCCTAGATTTACTAGCAGAAGGAAAACTGAATCACCTTTAATTGCAAACTTTATGATAATGATTACCTTCAGAGCACTTGAAATATACAACAAAAAGAAAAGAAAATAATCTAAGAAAAACAAGGGAACCCAAAAAACACAGCAAGGCCATTATCATAAGGTTAGCAGCAAGTTTACCTTTTTTGCTCCAGAAGGACCACTGTCTTTTAAATATTGTTCAGATACTGTATATCAGTGTAAGAGACCAATTTAAATTTAAACTCAAATCTCAAGATTCACGAAGTTCACAAATAATTCATAGTGATGAGCAAATGCGTCTAGATCGTGGGGGTGTTTGTCAAACCCATTGTGAAGTCCAAAAATTGTAAGCTTGATTCAGAACCCTATTGAAGTCTGGGGGGGGGGGGGGTAATCTTGAAAATAACTTTTGGCCATTTTCAAAGCCGATATACAAAGAATTGTCCAAAAATGGCATGGGTAGCTGAGTACTGCCATCCATAGAGGACATGTACCAATGCAGAACATTTAAAAACAATACCATACGGTGGGGAGAAGGTCCACCTTTTAATTTGACTTCATGGGTGGCATGGGGGAAACATGAATCCTTTTAACTGCATGCTTTGGAGATGCTTTGAAGCTGTATGTGGTGTATCAATTTTCACAGACAGCATTAGCATTATGGCTTCATGTGTTTTTCTTTTGTAACTGACTTTTCTCATTTACATTACTACTTAGTTGAAAGTGAAAATTCAGTCACCCAATTAACCATGATTATTTTTAACCCTCATGCTGCTAGCATTACTTAATAGTTAGGATTTATTTTAATTTTTTTATATTTTTTTACATTTCTTCAGTTACTTCCTGGATTCCTACTTATGCAAATGAAAAAGAGGAGGAGAGGAGTAGGGGTTTTCTAAGCTAAGCACGATCTCCTGCATGCATACTTGAGCTAAGGGCAGATGGATTTCAGGAAGTACTGTAAATGCTAGGGGGGGTTTTCTATGTGATTTCTCAACAAAATAAAGCATGGAGACATGGATGGATGGGGGGGTTTGCTTTGAATATTAAACATGAATTAAATACTGTCTTTGGTTTGTGGTTTTCAGATGCAGTGGAGTTGAATTTCCCCCAATCTTCAAACCCCCCAACCACTACAGTAGGTATGTGAGAGCATGTGGCCTTGTATGGTTCCGAGGGGGGCGGTGGATGCTCGCTCCTCCCTTTCCTGGCTAGTTAGGCAGCATGCTAGGGGTCTGGTCATTGGCAGCTGGTGCTCCATTTTTTTGGGGGGTGCAGCAAACAAACCACCCACCACCCCCTCACATTACCAGTACTACTTAACCCCTGGATGCGGCTGCTCTAAGTCTGGAGCCCGGGGCTGATACTGGCTCCATCACGGTTACTTAATTCTTTGGGCATCCTGGCCCTGAGCTGGCTATGGGCTTCCTCATGAGACTAGCAGCAGAGCCTCTCAGCCTGGGGACCCTACATGCACCTTGGAAGGGTGGCAGTGGGCAGGTCAGGGGTAAGCAAGGACCCATGGCACTGCAGGCTGAAACCCTCTGGATGTACGTGTGCCCCCTCTGCTCACTTTGGGGGGGTCCCTGCCCAGTCCACACACAGAGATCCCTCCTGCTAGACCTCAGAAAAAGGACGGATCCCTGAAATAATTGGGATATAAGGCTGCCGGGCTCCTGCTCAGTGCTGCCTGCTTTCCCCTGCATCTCCTCCTCGGCTGCCAATACAGTTGCGTCTCCTCTCAGCCAATTGGGTCTTTTGACCCGCTTCCTGATTGGCCAGAAGGAAAAGCAGGAAGACAATAGCAAATATTAATTTTCTATTGTCACACAACTGGGTGGGCTCAGGGCGCAGTGCTCTGTGCCCCAAGCCCACCCTTTTTTTAAGCCAATTAGAGCTTTAGGCCCCCCACATGTATATTAGGGGCCAGGCGCATGGATTAGGGGGGCGGCACCCCTGCATCCCTAATGGGGGCAGCCACTGGGTCTGGTATACATTTTTAGGGGACCTCATGCTTTTTTAAATTTTTTTATATGAAGTCCCCCCTCAAAATTAAAACACATTTCCTGATGAACCTCACACTTGAAAGGGGACTGGTATGTTTTTTTGTTGGGGAATTTTTTTCATTTCTGCTGTAGGATGTGCTACAGCAAAAGTGACATGACATAGTTTAATTGCTGTCAAATTATATTTAAATGACCAAAGGTTCCTCAAAATACATAGCAAACCCTTGAAGGGGTCTGTATGCTTTTTTTTGAAGACACCAGCAATTTAATGTAATTTGCTGGTGATTTTAAACATATTTTCTTTATAAATGTCAGTGCTGCTGCAGCGCTTTCTGTAAATCAGAGCAATGTGCCCCTTAATAGGCAGGTTTAGGATATCCCCTCCAAAGTATGTTCTTTAAAGGAATTGAGCATTTTAATTTTTTATTTTTTTTGCATTGGTGCATATTCTCCAGGGCAGTGCCCATCCCCCATGCTATTTTTGACAACCTCTTGCCCATAAGTAAAAGCAGATAATGCAATGCTCAAAATCTGTGTAAATCCACAGTGGCTGCTCTGGCTCTGGTGCTCTCTCACACACCGGTACAGACATAAATACAAAGAATAGAGCCGGCAACACCAAACATCCTTGCTGCTTCTTTATTGGTGCATAAAAAAAGTGAATAAAAATATACAGAGGTTCACGAATTCCCGTCTTACAAGCCTTGATCACAGCCCAGAAAGTAGGCACTTTTAATTTGATAGATTTGGTTCCCATTAAATTTCAATGGGGTTCAGGTCCAGCATTCAAACTTCTTTGAAGTTTGCCGAACCCTGCTCAAACCAAAGCCAGGGAAGTTTGGCTCCTCTCTAAAGAAAATGTGCAGCATTGAAATTCAAAGTACTCAAGCATAGTTTGTTAAAGTAGTTGTAATACCGACCAGTGAAAAGTCATATAAGCTTTAACAGCTAGTGATACTGATATAAAAGGTCCTTATGGCAATTTGTTGTACAGGGTTACAGGGCTCTACCCCCCGTATCACACAAACTCCAGCAAAAAATATAAAATATGCTGACACATATTAACAGCATTACCAACAAAAAATGTTTCCCTCAACCACCCACAAATTCCCCAAGGGTAAGGGTGGGTAAGAGTTTTGGTTTACATCTACTTTAATAGACCTGCCAGTGCCCACAAAATCTACAATAATCTCTCCCTGTACACTTTATTAGCAGCGCTCCCCAGTGGCGTTGCTATTGGGGTGGGGGGGCGGGCCGCAATGGGTGACTCCCGCCAGGGGGTGACACCGGGGCTTCCGCCCACCGCTACACACTGTACTCAATTTCTTCTGCTTGCAGAGCTGCAGCGGAGCTGTGTGAGAAAGGCACCAAGCCATGCAGGGGAGGCTGCCTGTAACACTCCCCCATCTTAAGCTGTCCCTTGGGTATCTCCAATGTCTCCGGAGGCAGTCGAAGTTGGTGGGCGGATCTGGGGGGTGTGGCTGCCTCCTCCACTCCTCCCATAGACCCCTTCACTCTTGCTGATCCCACAGCTGAAGGACAAAGAGGTGAGTCCTAACCTGGCACTATACCACTGCAACAAGTAAAACAGTCTCCTGCGCTCAGAAGTATGGTCTCTTGGTGACACAACCAGAGTATTCCGTTCAAGACTAAAGCATTTGCTAGAGAACGAAATGACTCAATGGTGGGACATTGTGCTATTGGAGAAATATCTAGAGGTTGATAGAATACCTAGAGGGTTGAGAATCACCAAAATATGTGGGTTCCTTGAGAAGGATATAGAAGAAGAATGGGTTAGAGATATGAGGAAATTTAATAGATCTTGGCTAGAGTTGATCATTAGACAGAGGCAAAGAAATTTATTAAACATCAAGACTGATATTATTAACATACAGGAAGAACTGTCAGCATTCATAGATCTAGAATCCTTTGGAGGATGGGATACAAAAATAAATGAGGGGACAGGGGACTTTGAAACAGAATTAATAAGTAGAAAATCAGGCAAATTTGAGAGGGATCGACAAGATTATGCTATGGGCTGTGAGTTTAACTGGAAGAAACAGAGAGGCTTAGGGCCCCTTGCAGATGAACAAGAAAGGGCCATAGATCAACATTCTAGACAGTCTAACCTGAATCATCACCGTAATGATGGCATGCATATTTTTCCCCCTCTTTCAGGTGACATACAGCACAAAAATACTAGGAAGAATAACACTAAGAAGAATAAGAGGTATTGGAATAGAAAAAAGAATAAAAATAGAGAGAAAGATAGGGATAGAGACACAAATACATTTAAGTATAGGGATGCACCTATGAAAACTAACGACACAGGAAGGGCCCATAGGGCTCCTTCAGAATATAGGGGCTATAACCCCCTTCCACCTCCTTCTGTATCTAGAGAGGGACTTATAGAGCAGTGGAAAAAGGATCAACGGAACACTCTGCCGCAATATCCTATAGGAGTTGCAGACCTAGACATGGCCCTGAGGGTCCATGCAAGCTCATCAGATGTGGAGAGGATGGTTAACCCTGCAGTGGTTGGTGCCGCTGTAGAGTCACCAAAAGAACAGCGAGAGCTACCTTCAAAATCTGGTCCAACGACAGAGAGTCAAAACTCGTCAGGGGACACCACTAAAGATAATGACAATATTACCACAAATAACATAGAACTAAACAAAGAAAAGTCTTCTTCTTTTTTTGTGGATGGAGCTGCGGGGAAGCTAAAACCCGCAGCTTTGAAGAAAGTAGCATCAAAACTCCCATCTCCCCCAAATACCAGGGGACTAAAAAGTAAACGAGAAGAGGCAGGAGGAGAGGTAAGAAGTCGAAGAAAAGATCAGAAGTAACAGAGGGATGTTCTACTATAAAGATCTACAACCTCTCAAAAAATGTGTTTTCAGAAACGGAGCTGGATCTATTAAGAAAAGGCCTGAATTACGCCCCCGAAAACCCCCCTAACCTCTTCGAGCTCTTTATTGACCTGAACAAATTTATACGAAATTTGACCGTGAAACGCCATTATAGGCTAAAAGAAATTAACGGATGGACAAAGAAAGATGAAGAATTAGAGGTACCATTACCATCATCTCCGTCCGATACATTAGAAAGAGAAATGCTCGAAATATTGGAAGAGCTGTATTTGGAAGGAGGGCAGGAATCCCATGGAGAGGTCTCTGTACCTGTTGGGGAGGCTGGAGTTATCAATACTTCATTTAGACCAAAGTCGAGTTTCTACCCACACTGGAACAAAGGGAATTTTATCCCAATGTTCTACGAAATTGTTTTAGATGAGTTTAGAAATCTTTGTGGAAAGAAGAAAACGGCCCGGAGTTACCAACTAGATCTAGCAGGCCCTTTAAGCAGTCTAAAGAAAAATTCTGACGTGGTGATAAGAAAAGCCGATAAAGGTGGTGGGCTGGTTATTCAAGACAGAGAGCACTATCTAGAAGAAGCTTATAGATTGATTGAGGACACAAATACCTATGAAAGACTCATGTGGGACCCTACGGCTATCTATAACGCTGAGTTCAAGAAGCTTCTAGACAAAGCCCTGATGGATCAGATTTTGACTAAACACGAACACTAATTCTTGTACACCAAACATCCTGTGGTCCCTCATTTTTACCATATACCGAAGGTCCACAAAGATTTGGAAAAGCCGTCCGGCAAGCCGATTATAGCAGGGATGGACAGCCTCACTAGTAATCTAGGTAGCTATATAGACCATTTTCTTCAAGACTCTGTAATGAATTTGCCATCTTACATTAAGGACTCGAGCCATGCCCTAGAAATTCTAGCTCCATATGTATGGGAAAAAGGCTATAGGTGGCTTTCATTGGATGTGGCATCATTATATACGTCCATCCAACACGAGTTTGGCCTCAGGGCAATTGAATACTATATTGCTGAAGCTCACCGGTTTAACCCCATACAGGCGCAGTTCCTCTACGATTGCATTGAGTTTACACTCACCCACAACTACTTTACATTCCTTGGCAACTTCTACAGACAAGTGAGAGGCACAGCAATGGGGGCACGATTTGCCCCCAGCTATGCAAATCTTTTCATGGGTTACTGGGAGCATAAGTATATATGGGCCAACAATCCATATGGAGGCAACCTGATTCTATACTCGCGGTATATTGATGACATTCTTATTATTTGGAATGGGACAGATGAGGATTTAGATGGCTTCTTGACACACTGCTCTAAGAACCCCTTTGGAATTTCTTTTACCCATGTAATAGACGAGAAATCTCTAGTGTTTCTAGATTTGGAACTACAGGCAGATGATGAAGGTACAATATATTCAAAAACGCATTTTAAGCTAAGCGCATGTAATTCTTACCTTCATGCTCGTAGTCATCACCATCCTAGGTGGATTAAGAATGTCCCCTTTGGACAGTTTTGTAGGCTGCGGAGGACATGCACCTTTAAAAAGGATTATGAGGAACAGGCACAGATCCTCAAAAATAAATTTATGGAAAAAGGATATGAAGATAAGCATATAGATGAAGCATTCCAGAAATACCTCAAACTATATGATAACAATCTGGCAAATGGCTTGGACAAAGTGGCTAAATTGGAGGACCAGAATCAAAAACCGCAAGTGAGATTCTGTACAAGATACAACAACAAAGTCCCAACGATTCAGAAGATCTTTAGGAGAAACTGGAAAGTCCTAAGATCTGATCCTATCCTGCAAACCAGCCTGCCTTTATATCCAAATTTAGTTTTTAGAAGACCAAGAGACCTGAGAAGTATGGTGGCCCAGAGTAGAGTCAAGAAAATCAGAAACACAGGTCTAAACAAACTTTGGACCACACTGTTTGACCAAAAAGGTAGCTACAAGTGTGGGGTTGGAAACTGTGGCAATTGCTCACATATGAGCCATCGGAAGAAGGAAGTCCAGGGAACGGACGGAAAGAACCATAAGGTTAAGCAGTTTATTAACTGCGGAACCTCTTTCATGATCTATGGTCTTCTCTGTCCTTGCGGCCTCTTGTATGTCGGTCGAACGTCACGACCAATGAGAACGAGAATGGGAGAACATAGGAGTAGTATCCTGATGGAAAAGGAGAACTACTCGGTACCCAGACATTTCAAAGAGGCTCACAATATTTCAGTTAGTGGTCTGAAAGTATTTGGGATTGAGGCCATCGCGAATGATCTCGACAGTGGTAAAAAACACCAGATCTTGTGTACTAGAGAGGCATATTGGATATTCACCTTGGGCTTTCTAGTCTCTCATGGTTTAAACGAAGGGATTGAATTACATAATGTATTGGATTAGGTGGCGCTAGGCCTCTGCATTGTCTAGATAGGTACAATAATTTTTTTTAAGTTAGTAGGGCCAGCGGTTCCACTATATAGTGAGCATATGAACCTTGGTCAGGTTCACTGGCCTTCTAGACAATATGTTTTTAAGAGAGATTCTATATATAAAAGAAGTTTTAAGGTTTGCATTATATTATACATATATATTTTATCATTCTAATACGTAATTAGGTAACATTTAATAAGTTTTTATCTATTCTAATATATAATTAGGTCAACATTTAATAGTTTCTTTATATATATTAATAAGAATATTGTGAAAATCTGGAGTTCTCTAAGTATTGCTAGACTATCGGTATCTGGAATCTATCCCCACCAATAAATAGGTCTAGACAGCCCTCTATGTGTTAGGACTGTGGGTGGGCTGTATAAGAGAATTTCACAATGTTGCACAATGTTTTCTATATGTGATTGAGTATTCGCTTTGTAGGTTTGTGCGCATGTTTGTGGGCACACACGCTCGTGCCCATGATATGGGGATACTCGGTGCGCGCAAGCGCCTACCGCTGGACCACTGATTGTGGGCGTGCGGTGGAGCGGGGGCGTGCCCTGAGAGGGCGGCGTGTGAGCACATGCATGTGTGTGTGTATGTATATGTATGTATGTGTATGTGTGTGTGTATATGTCTGTATGTATTGTGAGGGGGTTAGCTCGGCAGCGGGTGTGTGTGACCCCCGAGATGGGCTCCCCACACAAAAACAGGCCCAGCAAACGGTGGTTGTGGTTTTCAAAATCAAAAAGGTGCGGTTTATTTTCTATTTACAGTGACAAAACACAGCAAAGCAAAAGAAACATAAACAAAATAAATCCTGGTCAACTTGACCTCTGACTAAACATACAGGTTTCCTAACTAACAACTGGGATCAGCCTAGTGCTGTCCTAGTCCCTAAGTCCCTGGTATTAAATGTCCAAGCAAATAGCCACACAGGCTTTGTCTCACCGCACAGGGGTTCACTCTCCCTAGACAGTCCACACAGGTCTGGTTCCAGGCATGAGCTAACATCTAATGAAGCTGGGAGTTCTTATAGAGGCCTAAATGAGCTGACAAGCTTCAGCTGGTCTCATCAACTCCCTGTCTGTACGACGCCCCACACTCTCCCTAGAGGTATGAGTCATCCATGAGCCCACTAGCCTTATACAACTCTCCACCTAGTTGTATAAGTCGGCGTAAAGCCTGAATCTGGGCGAAATATATCTACCCCCCTGGATGCAACCAGGTGACTTTACCTTCCTGCTGTCACAGTATGTATACGTATATATATGTATATATATATATATATATGTGTGTATGTATGTATGTATGTGTGTATGTGTATATATATATGTAATGCTTTGGTTTGTGCAATTTGGGTTGATGTTATGATTATTTACATGGACCGGAGTATAGTACTGGACCCCTCTCCTGTTTGGAGCAATTCAGGAACTATTCATTATCTCTATCTAGTGTTTTTGACATTAAGATTTCATGTGTATTTGGGTAAGAATAATCATCTAACTACGGGTGGTTCCTGTATACCGTGGTGGTGCACTTGCCCCGTCGGTCTGTAGGCGGCGAGCTAGATGCCAATGGTCCTTATAGGCTATCTAGAATAAGAATGTCCTTGAGTAGTTTGGGTAACATTTTGTGGTTTGAGCTGACACCTAATATGTTCAGCAATGTTCTTTATTTTAGTTAGTTTCCCCCCCCTCTTTTTTCAGACCATATACTAGTTTCCTCATATTTACTTTGTTGTAATACAGAGGGTGTGTGGTCTATGGACTTTAGGACAGCTGCGGGACGCCCTTGGCAAGAAAAGGATGTGCAAACATATATATGTGTGTTATACTGCCTATTGAACTGTGACTTGGGGATGTTGTCCCTGGCTCGCATTGGTTTGTTGACACCGGATGCGGAGTGGTATCCTAGCAGCCTCTGGGTCATCCTCTAATGCCTGCATAACCTATCGAGGGCGGAAGTGACACCATGGCTTACCGGAAGTGGCAGGTGGAACGCATATCCACCCCTACTTCCGGGTCCTCCCGGCCAGTAAGCACCCTACCATCTGATGAGATGATGGTTAGTGCTAAACGGAGGGACATCTCATTGGTGGGTGGGTAGGTGGGGTGGAGATTTGGGGATGCTGTCTCCACCCTGCGCTGGTGCCCGTGTTTGAGGCAGATGCGTTGCAGTCCATTTGAGGGCGGTAGTGATGTCATCTTGATGGCCGGAAGTGGCGGGTGGAACGCACATCCACGCGACTTCCGGGCTCCCTGGGCAGAGTGTGTTCCAGCTACTGATGGAGCGGTGGCCCAGAGACATAGGAGGATCCCTTGTCTATATACAGATAGGCGGCGGCAGCAACCGGCCGATTTTGGTGGCCTGCCTAGTACAGGTAAGCCACATTAGCATACATACTGTTTACTCTGTCTTGTATGATGAGGAAAATACACCACTTTCAAGCGATCTCTACAGGTTGTAAATCATTGATTTAGAGTACAGTACATGCTAAATGGAGATGGGTCAGTGGAGGTTGTCAGTGTGGTAGCTAGGGACTTAGCCGTACTGCTCTTTGGGTGAGAGGAGGAGAGGCATGTGGTGGGTGGGGCTATAGATAGGTGACCACTCACGCCCTCTTTACACATGGCTATAAAAGAGATTCTAGAGATGCAGGGGGGTCCAGTCACTAATACTTTTTGGCTCTGAAGAAAGGGGCTCGACCCCGCAACGCGTCAGCCATAGCTGTAAATATTTGTCATTGTGACTC
The DNA here is from genome assembly GCA_029206835.1 of Rana muscosa. Lineage (NCBI taxonomy): Eukaryota > Metazoa > Chordata > Amphibia > Anura > Ranidae > Rana > Rana muscosa. The sequence continues at coordinate 161,535,117 of CM055120.1, forward strand.
TTTGGTCGTCTGCTCATTTGGTTCCAGGAAGAGGCCACTTCCTTGGATGGAATGTTATGTGCCTATTATTTGCCTTTGTTTGTGAGTATCCATGATCTTTTAACTTATTTTGAATAAACAGCCATTGGTAATGCACTAGGTCGGTATGCCCTCTCTTTTCTTTTACTATACCACTGCAACCTGCCCTTTGCCATCCCAGCTTGCCCTCTGCCACCCCAACCTGTCCTATGCCACCCCAGCTTGCCCTATACCACCCCAACCTGATCTATACCACCCTAGCCTGCCCTATGCCACCCCAACCTGCCCTATACCACGGCAACCTGCCCTATGCCACCCCAACCTGCCCTATATCACCATAACCTGCCCTATACTATCACTTACAGGGGCCATTTGGGGGTACGCCCCATAACCGTGCACTGCCTGCTGGGCATTGGGCAGGATAGATAGGAGGGGGTGACACCATGTTTTGCCGCATCAGGTGACACCAACCCTAGTGACGCCACTGGCACCAATTACACGTTGCTTCCCACAGCTAAGGATGTTGTCTATATGGCTACTGAGAACTCATAAAAAATCCCCCCACTATAGGCAAATCTAAGCCACCTGACTTAACTTTGGAGGACATGAAGTGCATTACTGGGGGTTGGTTATTTTGCAAACTGGTTGGGTTTGTTGCAAAAGCATGCTCAATCATGGCTTATCCCTAATCTGTCTAAGAGGGTAAACCTCTCACTTTATGGATTTTCTATTACTTACTGTTCTTACAGGACAGGAAGTGAAAAAAAAATTCAGATGGGATGCGGTGGGCAAAAAAGAACCCAAAATTGGTTTTAATCCTTCCCTACGCTATCCAAAACAAAAAAAGTTTTGGCTTAGATAGACTTCAACATAATTATTCATATCCATGTATGTGTTAAAGCTTAACTCCAGATAAAACTTTAGTCACACAGTTGGTAAGGTTCAATAAATCCTCATTAAATGTGCAAAAACGACATAAAGTGCAGAGCAATGTGTTCAAAATGTGCAAAAAAGCAGTCCAATGTGTGCAAAAAGATATTCAACAATAAGGTGCAATATGCGCTCAAAATGTGACAAGTAATGTAAAAATATAAAAAATGTCCATTCAGAAAAAACTGATCATAGAAAAAAGTGCATGTGCATAAAGCAGTGAAATCCAGTTCATCCCAGTGTTTCCACCATCCACGGTGCAGTAATGGTTTGCCCCAGCCTCTCACCTCATCAGAAGACCCCTACAGGTCAAGTCGAGCCTCCAAATCAAACTAATGATTTCCAGGAATATCCAAAACCAGACAATCGTTGACTATAGAATCTCTTTCCAAACTCCTCAAATGTCGGTTAACATGTAATGAAAGAGGGGGCTCCATAGTGTAGTAATTCAAAATACATTTATTAAAAAACAAATAGTAACTCACAGTTAAAATAGCGCAGTTAAGCTCCAAACAATAAGGTACTTTCGGCCTCGACCACGACCGGAAGTGAGGACACCTGGCTTCTCCCTGACCCTTTGATGAAGTCACGTGTTCAGTGACGCAACGCAGCACATTTAATAAGTCTATTTTGGTGAGTCTTTATACTAACTTCTGGCCATTTTCAATCCTAATAGGCAATTTGAGAGATGCCATTTGGGGGAGGAGAGGGGAGAGGATCCTTTTCATGGAACTTCAAGAGTCGCATAGGAAAAATGTCAATCCTTAAACCTCCTCCCACCCGCCGTATAGACAAATGACAGCTGGATCTCCTCTCATTCTGGGACAACATCATATGATGTCGCTCCATTCTCACCAGTCTCACCGCGCTAGCACGCCCATGGGGATGTGCCATGCGGGACTCGGTGCAACCCCATCTCGGTAAAGAGCCAATGACGTGACTCTTTACCCATGTGATCGGCTGTGTCCAATCACAGCAGATCACAGCAGATCACATGTAGACACGAAAGTGCCGTTTATCGGCTCTCCTTGACAGTGTGAGGCGAGGAGAGCCGATTGGTGGCATCGCCTCACAGGGGAGTCTGTACATATAATAAGGGCACTGATCATCAGTGCCCTGATTTTCTGTGCAGCCCCAATAGTGCCCAGCAGTGATGCCAGACAGTGCCTATTGGTAATGCCAATCTGTGCCCATTAATGATGCCACTTTGTGCCCATCAGTGATGCCAATCAGTGGCCATCAGTGATGCTAATCAGTGCTGCCTTTCAGTGCTCATCTGTGCCGTCCATCAGTGCCCATCAGTGCCATCCATCAGTGCACATTAGTGCCACCCATCAGTGCCACTTATCAGTGCTCATCTGTGCCACCTATCCGTGCTTATCTGTGCCACCTATTAGTGCCCATCTGTGCCACCTATTAGTGCCCATCTGTGCCACCTATCAGTGCCCATCAGTGCTGCATATCAGTGCCACCTATCAGTGCCCATCAGTGCTGCATATTACTGAATCCTCATCAGTGCCACCTCATCAGTGCCCTTCAATGCCATATCATCAGTGCCCATAAGTGTCACCTTATCAGTGTCCATCAGTGCAGCCTCATCAGTGCACATCAGTGAAGGAGAAAAATTGCTTATTTACAACATTTTCTGACAGAAACTAAGTAAAAAAATGTTTTTACATTTTTCGGTCATAACCTTCTTTTTTTGCAAAAAAATAAAAATCCCAGCGGTGATTAAATACCACCAAAAGAAAGCTCTATTTATGTGAAAAAATGCTAAAAATGTAATTTGGATACAGTGTTGCCCGCGCAATTGTCATTCAAAGTGTGGCAGTGCTGAAAGCTGAAAATTGGCCTAGGCAGAAAGGGGGTAAAAGTGCCCTATATTGAAGTGGTTAAAGAAGAATCATGGGATTAGTAAAAAAACAACCATACAATTAAATTACACTCTAGCTGTCCCGCACCAGCTGTAAGACCCAGAACTGACAGATCATACAATCTAATCAGTCTGTTTGTAATAGAGAACAGTAGCTCTCAGTCAATACACCCACTATTCCTTCAGTGCAATAGCCCACTTTTAGCTTACTGACTTTGGGTCACAAGAGGACATTAGAAAATGTACTCTGACCCACAAGGAAAGTATAGCCATAACAGGTTTGAGCATACTTGTCTTTTAGATGACATGCTTGTGAGATACCTTTAAGCTGTATGTGGTACAGAGCAGTTAAGGATTCCACTTCTTAACAAAAAATGGAGTGCTCCAACAATTCTCACATATACAGAAATACCACAAGAAACCAAATATGACTTTTAAGGTACATAATGTATAATATAGACATCATTTTTACTGCTAAAAAAAAAAAAGATACCATTTTATTAAAGAATAATTAAAAAATATGGTACATAAAAAAGAAGGTGCTTTTTTTAACCACTAGAGGCCCACGCTATAGTCAAATGACTGCTACAGTGCGGGCCAGAAAATCCGGGACGACATCAATAGACGTCCGCCCCTTTGCACGCGCAACGCACGCCCCCTGCAGGGCGCGCGCGGCGCGCGCTGTGATCACCAAGTCACTGAGACTCGGTGGATCACAGATCCGTGTAAGGGGCTGTTCCCAGCCCCTTACCACGTGATCAGCTGTCAGCCAATGACAGCTGATCACATGATGTAAACAAAGGATCGGTAATCTTTTTTTTTTCTCCTCACGCTGACAGCGTGAGGAGAAAAAAAAGCCGATCACCGGCTTGTTTACAAGGGACATCGGTCCCGAAGAGGAAGGAGGCACATCTACCTCCTCTATGCCCAAAAATACCGCCTGCCACTGCCACCTGCCATTGCCACCTGCCAGTGCCCACAGTGTCACCTATCAATGCCCGCAGTGCCACCTATCAATGCCCGCAGTGCCATCTATCAATGCCCACAAGTGCCACCTATCAATGCCCACCTGTGATGCCAATCAGTGCCACCTTGTAATGCTGCCTATCAGTGTAACTGATCAGTGCCCATCACTGCCACTCATCAGTGCCCATCACTGCCACCTATCAATGCCCATCACTGCCAGTTATCAGTGCCACCTATCAATGCCACCTATTAGTGCCACTTCTCAGTGGCCACCAGTGCCCCCTATCAGTGCCCACCAGGGCCGCCTTATCGGTGCCCATCAATGCAGCCCATTGGTGCCCATCAGTGCAGCCAATCAGTGCCCATCAGTGCAGCCCATCAGTGCCCATCAATACAGCCTCATCAGCGTACATTAATGAAGGAGAAAAATTACCCGTTTGCAACATTTTATAACAAAATATAAAAAAATATATCTTTTTAAAAAAAAATTAACAAAAAAGAAAAACCGCAGAGGTGATCAAATACCACCAAAAGAAAGCTCTATTTGTGGGAAAAATTATAAAAATTTCATTTGGGTACAGTGTTGCATGACTGCGCAATTGTCATTCAAAGTGTGACAGCACTGAAAGCTGAAAATTTATCTGGGCAGGAGGGGGTTTTAAGTGCCCAGTAAGCACGTGGTTAAGTACGAATTAACCTATAGGTATAAGAAGACAGGGGATATTGAATATATATAGGATACTAAGACCTTTAAGGGGACATGAGACATTTAAAGCACCAGAAAGCTGGGAGTTAGAATTAAAGCAATCTATAACAGGAAAAGAAGAGACAAGTTTTAGAATACGTCCATTCAACATCAGTAGAAGCAAAAGTGAAAGAGATGAATTATAAACTCCTTACTAAATGGTACTTTGTCCCAGTGAAACTCCAAGGAATAATAAAGAGATATCACCCATGTGCTGGAGAGAATGTGGGATGGAAGGAACACATGCCCACATATGGTGGCATTGTCCCCTGATACAGGAATATTGGAAGGAGATACTAAGTATGATAAAGAAGATTAGTGGGGTGGCGGTGAAGCAAGATCCCTGGTACTGTCTGTTCCACAATACGGGTATAACAAGGAAAAAATATAGAGGGTCAATGGTCCCACACCTACTGAATGGAGCGAAAGCATTAATTCCAAGGAATTGGAAGGGTAAAAAAGCTTCATCAATAGGAGAATGGGTGGAGGCGATAGATAGAATTAGATTGATGGAAGAGTTGATGTCAATCCATAATGAGTGTAGGCCAAAATTTGATAGGATCTGGAGAGGATGGAGAGAGTTTGGGGAATTAGAGGTAACTGGAGAGAGGTTGGGGGATCGGAGATAAGTTCTCTGTCTACGTGGCCCCCCCTCCCCTCCCTCTACCTTCCCCTTTATATTTTTTTTTTTTTTAGCACTGGCAATGGGGTTTTATAGTTTCGTTTTTTTGGGGGTTTTTTCCTTTTTTTTTTGTTTGTGTTTTGTTTTGGTTTATTTTACCACTTAACGACCACCCACTGTATATATACGTCGGCAGAATGGCACGGACAGGCACAATCACGTACCTGTACGTGCCTGCCTTCGTATGGGTGGGGGGTCCGATCGGACCCCCCTCCGGTACAGTGAGTGGCCGGGATCGCTTCGGGAGCGATCCGTGATGAGGGGGCCGCCATTCGATTCTGGCCACCCCCTCGCGATCGCTCCAGGCGAATGAAAAGCTTTCTCTGCCTGTGTAATGTTTACACAGGCAGAAGGAAGTGATGTCATCTCTCATGCGGCGCTCACATATACCGAGCGCCGCATGAGAGAAGACATCAGGTTAGTGCACTAAACAGCACATTAACACCAGGACACATAGGCACACAATCGCCCCCCCAGGCCCCCCCAGACACCCCCAGATCACCCCCCAGATCATCCCCCAGTCACAGTGTCACTGATTGCAGTGACCATTTATTTAATAATCACTGCAATCAGTGACATTTGTGACTGTAAAAGTGTCAGGTTTAGGTCCAGTGTAGCCCCCTAACCCCCCTAATAAAGGTTTAACCCCTTGAGCGCCCCCCAGGTAACCCTTTCACCGCTGTCACTAAGCGATTGTTTTTCTGATCACTGTCTTGGTGTCGGTGATGCCGATAGGTAGCCAGTTATTTTTTTTAGGTTCGCCGCAGGTCTTTATAGCGTCGGGTACCCCCATATATTACCTAATAAAGGTTTAACCCCTTGATCGCCCCCCCCCAGGTAACCCTTTCACCCCCTTTTGCCAGTGTCACTAAGCGATCGTTTTTCTGATCGCTGTCTTAGTGTCGGTGATGCGGATAGGTAGCCAGTTATTTTTTTTAGGTTTGCCGCAGGTTTTTATAGCGTCAGGTACCCCCATATATTACCTAATAAAGGTTTAACCCCTTGATCGCCCCCCCAGCTAACCCTTTCACCCCCTTTTGCCAGTGTCACTAAGCGATCGTTTTTCTGATCGCTGTCTTAGTGTCGGTGATGCCGATAGGTAGGCAGTTATTTTTTTTAGGTTCGCTGCAGGTTTTTATAGCATCAGGTACCCCCATATATTACCTAATAAAGGTTTAACCCCTTGATCGCCCCCCCCCAGCTAACCCTTTAACCCCCTTTTGCCAGTGTCACCAAGCGATCGTTTTTCTGATCGCTGTCTTAGTGTCGGTGATGCCGATAGGTAGCCAGTTATTTTTTTAAGGTTCGCCGCAGGTTTTTATAGCGTCAGGTACCCCCATATATTACCTAATAAAGGTTTAACCCCTTGATCACCCCCCAGCTAACCATTTCACCCCCTTTTGCCAGTGTCACCAAGCGATCGTTTTTCTGGTCGTTGTTTTTGTGTCGGTGATGTCGATAGGTAGCCAGTTAATTTTTTTAGGTTCGCCGCAGGTTTTTATAGCGTCAGGTACCCCCATATATTATCTAATAAAGGTTTTAACCCCCTAATTGCCCCTAGTTAACCCTTTCACCAGTGATCACCGTATAAGTGTTACTGGTGACACTGGTTAGCCAGTTAGTTATTTTGTTATTTAGGTTCCCTGTCAGGTTTTTATATAGCGTCAGGTACCCCTATATATTACCTAATAAAGGTTTAACCCCCTGATTGCCCCTAGTTAACCCTTTCACCAGTGATCACCATATAAGTGTTACGGGTGACGCTGGTTAGTTAGTTTGCTTTTTATAGTGTCAGGGCACCCGCCGTAAATAACCCAATAAAGGTTTAACCCCCTGATCGCCCGGCGGGTGATATCAATTAGGTTTTAGTGTCAGAGAGGGTCTGCGTCGCCCCAGGCAGCGTCAGGTTAGTGCCAGGAATGCTAACACCCACGCGTGAAGCATACACCTCCCTTAGTGGTATAGTATCTGAACAGATCAATATCTGATCTGATCAGATCTATACTAGCGTCCCCAGCAGTTTAGGGTTCCCAAAAACGCAGTGTTAGCGGGATCAGCCCAGATACCTGCTAGCACCTGCGTTTTGCCCCTCCGTCCAGCCCAGGCCACCCAAGTGCAGTATCGATCGATCACTGTCACTTACAAAACACAACACACATAACTGCAGCGTTTGCAGAGACAGGCCTGATCCCTGCAACTCCAGTGCTGTAGGAGGTGATTTCACCACCACAGTTTAAAAAAAAAGAGCATATATGCCGAAGCATGGGGGCAGCAGGGGCGGAGGAGCGATTTTGCTCCTAATGCCGCGTACATACGGTTAAAATTCCGATGGAGGCTTGCCCGTGGAAAAGTCTGACCGTGTGTACGTGGCATAAATTTTGCGGGAGGATGCCCCCATGCTTCGGCATATAGAAATGGTGCATGTATGCCCATCATTAGAAGTGGCTGAATGAAGAGAGGTATTCTAATGGTGGGCATACCCACCGATCAATCTCTTTTTTCGTTCAGCCAACAGGCTGCATGAAAAAAAGATTACAATACATGTCCAACAAGGACCAGCAACGTACTGGTATGTTGCTGGACTTTGGTTATACCAGATTGATGCCTGCGGGTTTAGGTATCATCTTGGTATCATTCTTTTCAGCCAGCGGCCGACTTTCATGTAAAAGCAATCCTAGCGGCTAATTAGCCTCTTAGCCTCTGGACTGCTTTTACAAGCAGTGGGAGGGAATGTCCCCCCCCCGGATATAAAAAGTGCCATTGGGAAATTGGGAAAGCATTTTATCACACCGATCTTGGTGTGGTCAGATGCTTTGAGGGCAGAGGAAAGATCTAGGGTCCAATAGACCCCAATTTTTTCAAAAAAAGAGTACCTGTCACTACCTATTGCTATCATAGGGGATATTTACATTCCCTGAGATAACAATAAAAATGATAAAAAAAATCAAATATGGAAAGAACAGTTTAAAAAAAAAAAAAGCAAAATTAATAATAAAAAAATAAAAAAAAAGCACCCTTGTCCCGCCCTGCTCTTGCGCAATGGCGAACGCAAGCGTTGGTCTGGCGTCATATGTAAACAGCAATTGCATCATGCATGTGAGGTATCACCGCGAAGGTCAGATCGAGGGCAGTAATTTTAGCAGTAGACCTCCTCTGTAAATCAAATCAAAAATTTGCGCCCTTAGAAATCCTGAAGGCGGTGCTTGGATTTCGGGGCCCGTACGTGGCTAGGCTCCCAAAAAGTCCCACACATGTGGTATCCCCGTACTCAGGAGAAGCAGCAAAATGTATTTTGGGGTGCAATTCCACATATAACCATGGCATGTGTGAGCAATATATAATTTAGTGACAACCTTTTGTAATTTTTTTTTCTTTTTTTCTTTTTAGTCATTATTCAATCACTTGGGACAAAAAATAAAAATATTCAATGGGCTCAACATGCCTCTCAGCAATTTCCTTGGGGTGTCTACTTTCCAAAATGGGGTCATTTGGGGGGTTTTGTACTGCCTACCATTTTAGCACCTCAAGAAATGAGATAGGCAGTCATAAATTAAAAGCTGTGTAAATTCCAGAAAATGTACCCTAGTTTGTAGACGCTATAACTTTTGCACAAACCAATAAATATACGCTTATTGACATTTTTTTTACTAAAGACATGTGGCTGAATACATTTTGGCTTGTGTTTAAAAATTTCCCCTATTTTCCATCAATGTATTTGATATTCATAGAAAGTACAAAATTGGAGTCGCAGCTCCAAATGAATCAGGCAAAAAGTAATCGGATTACAATCGACAACAGTTAAGTAAAACAGGTGAAACAATCTTGAAAGCTTACTGTAAGACAATTTAACCCTGAGGATATAATACACAGGGGGGGGTCCCCCTATGCCTCAGAAACGTGATGATTAGTACCTCAGGTTACCACAATGAGAATCCAACCAAGAATTTAATTTAATTCTGTATATATAGAAAAAAGTAGAGTAGAAATAGGTTTTGGTAGAGTAGATGGGGAGAGAAGAGAAGAATAAAAAAAAAACAGAAAACAAAATAAAAATAAAATGTAGGGCTAGTAATGAAGTAATGACCTTTGTTAGTCCTATAATTGTCAAGGTAATCACCAAGAAAGCAAAAAAACAGTAATTGTGTGAGGTACCGCCCGGAATTACAGATATATAATAAAAATAAACATAAAAAATCCGACGTCTTAAGCAATGAGGTCCGCGTATGCCTGTGAGTACTTGAAGACGTGCCAGGGCGACCATGTTTCGTGAAAGCGCTCAGCGCCATCGCTTGACTGAGCGACAGTGTTCTCCATATCACATATCTCTGACACTTTGCGCAGCCATTCCGGAATGGTTGGTATCCTGGATGATTTCCAGTAAAGTGGTATGAGTGCCTTAGCCGCATTTAATGGATGTTTGGAGAGGGAACACTTGTATTTTTTTATTTTATTTTCTGATAGTGAAATCTGAGATATGGAGAAGACATCCCTTTGCATCAAGGAGTAGCTTTGTTTCTGTGATCTGGTATATTAATTTCTTGACTTCCGACCAAAAAGGTTGTAACACTGGGCAATGCCACCAAATGTGCAGTAATGTACCTCTATCACTGTTACATCGCCAGCATGTATCTGGTGTGTGGGGAAACCAGGTGTGGAGTTTCACCGGTGTGGCATACCATTGGGTTAACAGCTTATAAGCTGTCTCCTGCGTCCTGGTGCTGAGAAAGCATTTGTGTGCAAAAATGCACGCCTTTCGCCATTGTTTGTCTGTAAGTGAAACACCAAGCTCAATCGACCATCTCTCTCTCTGTGTCCACCTTCTCCAAGGCCACTGTCTCCCCGAATCCACTTATAAGCAAGTGATGTCGCCCTGGGTATTGGGTCAGCCGTCAGGCAGATTGATTCCAATTTGGTTAGATGTCTGATAAAGTTAGTCTTTCTTGGAGCATGGGTAAGATAGCTGCGGAAAAAAATAAATAAAATTCCCCTATTTTCAAATTTCATTAGCACAGAAGAAATCGTCACAAGAGATTAGGGAAAATTTCCCTTCCCCGGGTGTGTTTGTTTCCTTTTTTTTTTTCTCTCCCCGCTTTCTCCCTCCTTTCCCTCCCTCTATGGATGTTTTTAATAAGCGGTTAGAATACGGAGGATACTAGATAGGGTATATTTTATACAGGATATCTAGATCTTTCTTATAGTACAACGAATTTGAATGCTATATTTACAGGCAGGGGATGAATTGAGATCGAGTATCATGTATATTTGTTTTAATGTCTATGTATAAATGTATGTAATATATGTTGGAATAAATCAATATCAGTATCCAAATCTTTCTTCTCTTACCTATAAAATAAATTAAAGAGAGAGATCAGGTCTTACATAAATGTTAAAGCGCTGAGAATCCCATCTACCTATTCTTTTAATTATTGTCGCGTCAAGGCCCATTTTTGCCGCTTCGGTTGCTGCACCAATCCGAAAAGAGTGGGATGTGTAATTGAAATCTTGTAGCCCTAACTTCAACATGCATTTTTTGAGAACCATGTTAAATTGATATCCCGTAAGGGGTGACCCATCCAAATGAACCAGAAAATGGCCTTCACTGGATGGTCTAATTGCCATGTACTCATTAACCGTTTTCAGTGGACAAATTTCCTTTGCCCTGCAACTATAAAGAGTTATCCAAACTCCCTTTCCCAATTTGTCTGTTTTGGAATGTGCAATAAATATAATAAGTCCTGACGCAGATTTTTTGTTTCTGGGTAACATATCCGATATCCTCATAGCTCCAAAAAATGCTAATACAAAAGCAGTTTTAAATAACATAGACTCAAAACCAGAGAAACATACCAATTTTGTAACCCTACAAATTTCTTCCAGTAATGATATGGAGATGGGTCTTCTAGTATCTTGGAGAGAATTCTTATTTTTGTAACCTATCATGGCTTGCTTTATGGAGAAGAAAGATGTACTGTACACTGAGGAAAACCTTGTAATTTAAAGAAAAATAACACTCCTGCCAGTATTTTAGCTACCTGACTATACGAGAGCTCTGTTTGCATCAGTGTACATAAAAACATTTGAATGTTTGTTTCTGAAGGGGCCTCAAACTGCATCCCAAATTCCATAAGGAATTTATTCCACCTCTGCCATGCCGCCAAGTATTCTGCCCAAGTACTGTTAGCCAGTAGCCACCGAATTCTTGACTGACTGCATCAGAATTCCTAGATCAGGCTCCAAAGATCTTTTTTTTTTTAATTAAATAAATGTCTATCTATCTATCCCGGGGGCATCCACATGTCCATGCTGTTCGGGCCATATTCTTTAGCCGTCTCAGTCCATTAAAGCTGTATTTGACCCAAAACCAAAAGTATATAACCATAGTATGGGCAAGGAACCATATCAGGATGGACAGAGAAATAGTACAGGGAGTATGTAAAAATATATAAATTTTATTCCATGTAGAAAAATATACACATAAACATCTAAAACAGTAAATGAAATAAAGCAAAGATATAAATATACAGCTGCTAAATGTTGCAACACACAATGTATTTCTAGACATCAAGTCGAATATAAATTGTCGTCGCAGCAGAACCCAACATGTTTCGGAAAACACCAAAAGGTTTTTCTCTTTATGGTGTGTTCACTTCCTTCCTCAGGGGTTAAATGGAAGCATTGAAAAATGAAAAGAAAAAATGGACTGCCGCACTCCAAAAACCTTTTGGTGGCTTTTATTTAAAATGGCATCAAACAAATGACACTACAAGTCACAGCAAAGCAAAGGAACAGCTGACGCGTTTCACACTTCTAAATAGTGCTTACTCATAGCTTAAATGGAAGCGTGCTAATATGTTTCTATTGAAAAAATTTATATATATATATATATATATATATATATATATAAACATGTCAATAATAATGTATAAGTAAACAAAAATAATTGTAAATATAGCAATTGATTTAAAAAAGGCAAAAATTATAATATTTGCAATGCTTAGTACTCACAAATCGTATGTTCCTTTAAAAAGAGATATTGCACAACATAATTGCAGGTAGGTGGGATCCCACATCTTGAAGTCCGCTGGATTGCATAGTGACCCTTCAGGGGTAGTGTGAGTAAGGACAGGGGGCTTCTATCCAAGTCAATTAAGTCTTAATATACTCCTTATTAGCAGACAGACATAATATAGTCCGGAATTGCATGGATAGTTGGAGCAGGCTCTGTCCCAAAAAACAAGGCGGCAGATCAAAACTCGTAGGGACCACCAGGGGAACAGGGGGGCACAGATCTAGTGGGCAGAGAAAAAACGAGTGTATATAAATACATTTGATAGGTTACTGTGGTATGGGCTAGCGTTAGCCACCCCTAGACTAAATCAAAAAGATCCCAGAAAGTGCCAAGAAGTTGCAAAGCCGCATAATGGGAGACGAAGAGGGAGGTGAGGGGGAAAGGGAAATGGAGTGGTAAATAATAGAATATAAGGAAAAGACAAATTGGATGTTTGTCTCTCACCTTTCAAAAACACTCCTCTCTGATTAAATAAATTATAAAGTCTTTTGCGCTACTGTGAGTAAAAATGAATATACCTATTCAGAAACTGTGATAAAAATGAAAAAGCTGCAAAATCTAACAGTTTTCACTATAAATAAAATATCAGAAATAAATGCAAAGGTGATTTTGCGCTAAGAAGAGATATCACTAAAAATATCGCCCAGTGATAAATGAATGTGCAAAAAGCAATGATTAACAAACGTGTAAACAATGTGATCAAATAGAGATCAATACATAATGTCCGCATAATCAAAGTAGTAATAAAGTCTATGCTGTAGCTTGAATAGCTATAATAAATGAGTGGTAAGGATAAATTACTTGATGGATTGGGGGTGGTCTTCCTGTGTGTAATAAAAGGTCCTATTCAAGTATCCACAATGAATAGAGGGAGATGATAAATCTTATCCACAGACTAGTCTCCCAGAACTCTCACCTCAATATAGCTTGTAATTCGCATAAATGCAACATGTATGTGATCCGGCCTATGGACTATGCGTTCTCCACTTCATTTCTTCTCTTCTCTCCGGCTTTGTGGTGGCTCTAGTTGTCAGATGCCGCTATTCCTGCAGATGGCCAATTTCTTCCACTAACCTGTCCCGACCTACTCCAAACCATAGGGCATAAATATTGAAAAAGGAGAGAAGAAGGGGCCTTCAATAGTGTAGTATGTAAGGTAAACAAATATATACTTTATTGGGCTCTATAAAGTGGACTCTTACATAGAAAAAATGTCAAACAAGCAAGTAGAAAAAATTGCGGCGTTTCCAGCGCCTTCTTACTCTACTTACGGTCTGCGTTCGCCTCTCACACTCCCTACGTCGTTACGTCACACCTCGTGACTTCTTCAGGGGAACCTGATTGTTTGTTGAGGCATTGTTTATATATGGCTAAAACTGGAAATGAATGTTCGGCCATTTTGTTGTGGTCGGCAATGTAAATGGTAGCGCGGCCATTTTATTGGTGGTTAAGAACAGAACGGAGCGGCCATTTTATTGGAGATATTGAAATGAAAAGTAAATAGTATCTCTAGGTCATATATAGCAGCCGTTGCATGCAGCGATACTCTCCCTGACTATTATATAGTGCCTCTCAGTGTGAATATATCAAAACACTAATCTGGGGCATAAGTGTTATCTGTCACGCATATAAAAGGTGGATAATAATTAAAACAATGGAATAGTCCTTCTACGATGGTTAAAAATTAACATGGGTCACTGAAACAGCCTGTTCTAAACCAGATAAGAATTAATCTGGTTATTATTAAGGCTAAATAGATGAAATCAAAATAGATACATAAAAGGTTGATAGCAAGTTAATAACAGAAAATGCTAAAATATTTTATAAAAAATTGGATAATAAAAAATAGAAGATAAAAAATCTGAATATATCCTGAGTGTGTGTGATTGCTGGATGTACCTACTATATGACATATCCAGCAAAACTATCGCACGCCGGAAGTTTCAAAAAAAGACAGAGGAGTACATCCAAATACCAATAGATGTATATATGGCAACAATTGAATAGATAACAGTGGTTCAAATTTTTTTAGAGAGATGCACATAGATAACATAACTGAAAAGTAAAATGCCAGTGATGTGCAAATGTTGGATATCCAAATACAGATATATCCAAATACTAAAAGTTACTCAGAAAACAATTTAAATCAAATTCTACATTCATTCCATCTGGTGTTAGTGTTCTTAACCTCCCTGGCGGTATGATTCTGTCAGATTTTAGGTGCTGAAAGCAGTACAATTATTTTGCATGGAAATTTGGCGTTTTATATTTTAGGCCTGCAATTCTTAGGAATAACTCACTTACATCTGTCCAAACAAGAGTCTAGTAGACACCCTGGGTATGATAAAGTTTGAAACACAAAATCATAAATTATAATATAATAAATAACTATAAATAATTATAACAAATAATAATATAATAATAATAAAAATTATTCAATAATGTAATCAAATAAAAAACAGAAATTTGCTCAGTTGCAGAATTGTCGCGGTCATTATATTTAGTGTTTGATGACGAATTTCCCCACAAATCGCTATCGCTCAATTCTGCAAGTGATTCTAATTTATTATCGCTGTTTTCTAGCTGGTCTAAAACCATTTTTGACATAAAGGGACACTTTTTGGTTGCTATAGACAATCTCCAAATTCCAGGCAGAAAAAACTGTATTTATAATATAAAAGTGCATGCAGGGCACTGGACAGACCACTAGGGACAAAGGGGATGTGTAATATTTTTATACAGTACTGTAATCTGTACGTTTTTGAATTTGGCGCCAATCGCCGCCCCGTGCGCCGCAACTTCGCAGGAAACGGAGCTCGGCAGCACTCGGGCACTGTGTGAATCGAGGGAGGAGACAGCTCGCACACACAGCGGGGAGACATCGCAGGATCCAGGGAACAAGGTAAGTAACTTTGCCTGGATACTGCGATGCAGCCCGAGTCTGGCTCGGGGTCACCGCTAATGGTACTGAAATCTTACCCCGAGCCAGACTCGGGAATACCGCCAGGGAGGTTAAGGTGTGTATCCATTTGGATTCTTTCTGACTTATAGTTCTAATTTTATGGCTACCTCTCCATGATCCCTTGTATTTCTCTATGCCCCAAAACTGTAATTGTGTGGGATCTCTGTTGTGTGCTAGTGCAAAATATTTTGATACATTGTGCTTTGGGGATCCATTTACAATGTTTTGCACATGCTCTTGTATTCTGACTTTTAATGCCCTTTTGGTTCTTCCTACATATTGTAGATTGCAACTGCACTGTAATACATAAACAACTCCTTCCGTTTGACAGCCAATAAAGTCTCTTATGGTAAAGAACTGTCCTGTATTGGTTGCCACTAAATCTGTTCTTTTCCCTTGGAATTTTTTGGAATGCCTGCAGGCATAACAGTTTCTGCACGGAAAGAAACCTTTTCCATTGAAGAAAGTGTACCCTGTTTTGGGAGGTGGTTCAACTACTGACTTGACTATCATATCCCTCAATGTGGGTGCTCTTTTGTAGATGATATTTGGTCTATCTGGAAGAATACATTTCAGATCTTTATCGTTTTTTAAAATGTGCCAGTGTCTTTGCACCACTTTGGCTACCTCTTTATGTTGGACATTGTAGTCCAATATCATACACGGTGCATCATGTTGGTATTGCTGTTTCATTTTGTTTTGTAGCATTTCGTTTCTGTCCATTTCGTATACATGTTGTATTTGTTTTTTTTATCCAAGAGTCTTCATATCCTTTCTCTTTAAACCTTTGTCCAATTAGTTCTGCCTGTGTGTTAAAATCCTCTTCTTTGGTACAGTTTCTCTTTATCCTTATCAGTTGCCCCTTCGGTATATTGTATAGCCACGGTTTAAAGTGGCAACTGTCCAACGACAGATAACTGTTGGTAACTACTGTTTTAAAGAAGGTTTTGGTGATAATTTTATCATCCTCCAAAGTGATGTTGAGGTCCAAGAAGTCCACTGTTTTCTCGTCAATTTTCCACACCAGACAGATATTTTTATCGTTGTTGTTCAATTTATTTAGGTAGTCTTCCAATGTTTCTCTCTTGCAGTTCCAGACGATGATAAGGTCATCAATGTACCTTTTATATAAGGTGAGTTCCGCAGGAGTGTCTTCATATACCGCTTCCTCTTCCCACTGCGCCATAAAGGCATTGGCCACACTAGGGGCAAATTTATATGAATAAGCACTAGTACAGTGTAAAACGCGTTAGCCAGTTTTTTGACCAGTGTGACGTGATGTGCAGTGTGTATTTGGATCCCTGAATTTTCAAATAAAGGCTTTTATTTTTGGAGTGCTGCTATCCAGAAGACTTTTTTGTTCCTGTTTGGCAAATTTATATAGCGATGCCTATGGCCTGTTTGTAATATGCCTGGTCATGCCAGAAGTAATTATACTTCAATCAAAATTCCAAACACTTGATCAGATATTTCCTCTGTTTACAGATCAAGTTGCTGTGCTTCCTGAGAAGCCATTTCGTGGCGTGGCAAGCATCATGATGTTGAACAATGGTATACAATGATGTAACATCTGCGGTGGCAAGTAGAGTTCTACCTTCTAATGTCGGTACTGTGTTTAATAATTGGAGTACATGCTTATTGTCTTTGAGGTAAGCTTGTGTACTCTGAACCGCTGGCTGTATGAAATAATCTATGTACTGTCCCATCCTAGATGTTAGGGATTCTATCCCATTAACTATGGGTCTTCCAGGTGGGTTTTCTTTACATTTGTGGATTTTTTGGACAATGTATATCACAGGGATCCTACATGACTCTGGTATGAGATATTTTGACTCTTTATTATTCAATATGTCTTTCTTTACTCCCAGATTGACCAATAACTCAAGTTCCTTTTTATATTTGTTTGTGGGATTACCTAACAATTTAATAAATGTTTCTTCTTCTTGTAGTTGTCTTTGTATTTCACTTAAATATTGTTCTTTTGATTGTATAACCACTGCTCCTCCTTTGTCCGCTGGGCGGATTACTATATAATTTCTCTCAGTGAGTTGTCTTATGCCTTTCTTGATATGTATCGGGTCAGACTTCTTCTTTAGTTTTAGGCATTCCAGATCATGCAATGGTGATGACCATCTTGGCTGAGCAGCAATGATATGCTGCACATATCCCTAATAAGTTGGGCATGTCACAGCTGGGGAGGTGGGGGTAGCCAGTGCTGTTAACCAATCCCACAGAATGAACGTATGGTGTGTACTCATATTCACAGGTGAAACAAGCGATCTGCCTAATCATAATAGGCGTGCCTGAGCACCTGTGTGTCGTAGCCGACAGAGCCAGCTCCTGCCCCTCAGCGCTTCCTCGGCCGATGCGGCGTCTCACGCCACTGCGTCAATGGCACGATGCCGTCAGACGTCAATGAGGGCCGCCGACACAGGAAATGGGCGGTGAATGCTGGTGGATGGAAAAAAGGGCCAGCGCGCATGTGCGAGACAATAAAATGTCCCAGCGGTTGCGCTGGGTACTGCAACCCAAACAAGGGATGATGCCTCCGTCCTCAACAGAAAGAAGTACGGAGGCCCCTTTGTGCCGGGGAGCCTCAATGAGCCACAAAGCAGAAGGGGCAAGCCCGCATCCAAAACTCCAGCAGGCCGGATACTAAAGGGCTGTGAATGAATGATAAAGTCACAGGCAATGAAGTAGGACAGCAAAGACGTGGGATCGCCATATGTACATGTTACACAATTCAATGTGTGAAAACAAAGCCTGCAAAGAGAAAGGAACACGGATAGCGTTAGAACAGGGAGAACTATGCATACAAAAAACACAAAACTCAAAAATATTTTAAACAGAAGAGAAAATCGGCACTAATGTGTTTGATGTACAATGTAAAAAGCAGCAGAGAGAAATATATACTGTATGTATATATACTCTGCCACGCCACCAAGTGGTGACTCTGTAGTTGTACAAATATACATCAAAAATGCAAATTGGTAAATTACAAACACTTTCATACAGGTGACGCACAACATAAACTGAAAAGAAGTAGAAGAAGAAAAAAGAATGAAAAATAGAAAAATTGATGGATAGAGTAAACAATAAGATATGAAAATAAAAATAAAAATAAAAATAAATATAGAAATCTGATATATAAGCCTACAGCTCTTTGGCAAAACCTCCTGTCGCAAAACCTGGTAAAAAAGGTTTTAAATTAAAGGCCTCATTCAGGCCAGGTGGAGAGGTGGCATTTAGATTGGATATCCACCTAAGCTTCCGCTGCAGGAGATACTTGTTGAAGTCTCCACCGCGGGGGCTGGGGTGTATTCGGTCTAGTACTAGAACAGACACTGTTGGGCAGATACCACGGTGGGTCTGGGCAACGTGTCTGCCTAGCGGGAGGTCAGGGTTGCTAGTTTGCATTGCCCTTATGTGGCGATTTAGCCTTTGCCATAATTTATGTACGGTTTTACCTACATAAAAGCAGTTACAGCTGCATAACATGAGGTAGACCACCCCCATAGTCTGGCAATTTGAGTAGTGTTTGGGGACAAAGTGCATGCCATTAGGCAAGTGCATATCTTTTCTAGAGTCCATATATTTACAGTAGGAACAAGACCCACAGGGGAACGTTTTGCATGGCCGCAAAATTCACTCTTGACCAACAAATCGCCCACAGAGGTTGTCCGTTCATAGGTGATTGTGGGGGTAGGAGGTACAAAAGGTCCTATTGTAGGGTCTGAAGTTAAGAGATGCCACTGAGAACTAACTCAAAAAGTTACTCTCCACTGGTACCTCACACTGTACACAATAGCAAAACTCTATAGTTCACAATCACCTTTAAGATGGAGAGAATGTGGCTCTACTGGGTCATTATTGCACATACTCTTGAAATGTTAACACCTTACAAGCTTTTAGTAGAAGATATTTTGATTGCTATCTGATATCATTTATCACTCCTCCCTCTCCCTATAGCGTTGGCTATATTAAATTTGGGTATATAACTTTTCTCTCCACATCTATGCACGATAGTATCACACTTTCCCTTAGCTGCTAGACTGGTGATCACTAGACATTGGAAGTCACACTGGGCCTCTAATGCCTCTAAAGTAATCAAACTGGTTAAAACCATAGGCGTGCACAGCCTATTGCATTAGCGTGTGCACCCCAAAGCTCAAACACACATGCGTGTATGTGTATATTATATATATATATATATTACACTATATTACCAAAAGTATTGGGACACCTGCCTTTACAAGCAAGCACATGAACTTTAATGGCATCCCAGTCTTAGTCCGTAGGGTTCAATATTGAGTTGGCCCACCCTTTGCCCTTTATAATAGCTTCAACTCTTCTGGGAAGGCTGTCCACAAGGTTTAGGAGTGTCTCTATGAGAATGTTTTATCATTCTTCCACAAGCATATCAGACACTGATGTGAGGTCAGACACTGATGTTGGATGAGAAGGCTTGGCTCGCAGTCTCCACTCTAAGGCCAGTCAAGTTCCTCTACCCCAATCTCGCTCCCCCGTGTCTTTATGGACTTTGCTTTGTGCACTAGTCCAAAATATTTGGTGGAGGGGGGATTATGGTGTGAGGTCATTTTTCAGGGGTTGGGCCATTTGGGCCATTTGGGCCATTTCCAGAGATCAAAAATGTATCTTCCCATTTTTTCCTTCTATTTTTGTTTTTTTATTTCTTTTGTTATTTCAAATTTTTTTTTATTCATCGTTTATCTTCCAATTTTTTTATTTTTATTTGTTTTGTTTTATTTTATATATATTTTTTTATCTTTATTTTTATTTTTATTCTTATATTTATTTTATGTTGTCATCTTTATCCTCAACCACCCCTCCTTTATATATATATATATATATATATATATATATATATATATATATAAACCCTCCCTCCCCCTCTTTTTCCCCATCCCCCTTTATAATTTTTTGTTATGTAGATCTCTTTCATACCTTACCCCCAAACAAAGTGTCCCATTGCTTATCATTATATTTTTTTTCATTTTTCATTCTTTCATTTTTTGTACAGTGCATTTCTCCTTTTTTTTTTTTAACCACTTAAGCCCCGGACCATTTGGTAGCTAAAGGACCAGAGGTGAATTCAGAATTTTGCACTGCGCTGCTTTAACTGTAAATTGTGCGGACATGCAATGTTGTACCCAAATGAAATTTGCGTCCTTTTCTTCCCACAAATAGAGCTATCATTTAATGGTATTTGATTGCCTCTGCGATTTTTATTTTTTGCGATATAAACGGAAAAAGACCGAAAATTTTGAAAAAAAATGATATTTTCTACTTTTTGTTATAAGAAAAATCGAATAAACTCAATTTTAGTCATACATTTAGGCCAAAATGTATTCAGCCACATGTCTTTAGTAAAAAAAATGTCAATAAGCGTATATTTATCGGTTTGCGCAAAAGTTATAGCGTTTACAAACTAGGGTACATTTTCTGGAATTTACACAGCTTTTAATTTATGACTGCCTATCTCATTTCTTGAGGTGCTAAAATGACAGGGCAGTACAAAACCCCCCCAAATGACCCCATTTTAGAAAGTAGACACCCCAAGGAAATTGCTGAGAGGCATGTTGAGCCCATTGAATATTTTTTTTTGTCCCAAGTGATTGAATAATGGCAAAAAAAAAAATTACAAAAAGTTGTCACTAAATGATATATTGCTCACACATGCCATGGTTATATGTGGAATTGCACCCCAAAATACATTCTGCTGCTTCTCCTGAGTACGGAGATACCACATGTGTGGGACTTTTTAGGAGCCTAGCCACGTACGGGACCCCGGAAACAAAGCACCGCCTTCAGGATTTCTAAGGGCGCAAATTTTTGATTTCACTCCTCACTACCTATCACAGTTTTGAAGGCCATAAAATGCCAAAATAGCACAAAACCCCCCCCCAAATGACCCCATTTTAGAAAGTAGACACCCCAAGGAAATTGCTGAGAGGCCTGTTGAGCCCATTGAATCTTTTTTTTTGTCCCAAGTGATTGAATAATGACAAAAAAAAAAAAATTACAAAAAGTTGTCACTAAATGATATATTGCTCACACATGCCATGGTTATATGTGGAATTGCACCCCAAAATACATTCTGCTGCTTCTCCTGAGTACGGGGATACCACATGTGTGGGACTTTTTAGGAGCCTAGCCACGTACGGGACCCCGGAAACCAAGCACCGCCTCCAGGATTTCTAAGGGCGCAAATTTTTGATTTCACTCCTCACTACCTATCACAGTTTTGAAGGCCATAAAATGCCAAAATAGCACAAAACCCCCCCAAATGACCCCATTTTGGAAAGTAGACACCCCAAGCTGTTTGCTGAGAGGCATGGGGAGTATTTTACAGCTCTCATTTGTTTTTGAAAATGAAGAAAGAACATTTTTTTTTTTTCTTTTTTTTTTCAATTTTCAAAACTTTGTGACAAAAAGCGAGATCTGCAAAATACTCACAATACCTCTCAGCAAATACCTTGGGGTGTCTACTTTCCAAAATGGGGTCATTTGGGGGGGGGGTTTTGTGCCATCTGGGCATTCCATGGCCTCCGAAACTGTGATAGGCAGTGAGAAGTGAAATCAAAAATTGACACCCTTAGAAAGCCTGAAGGCGGTGCTTGGTTTTTGGGGTCCCGTACGCGGCTAGGCTCCCAAAAAGTCTCACACATGTGGTATCCCCGTACTCAGGAGAAGCAACAGAATGTATTTTGGGGTGTAATTCCACATATGCCCATGGCATGTTTGAGCAATATATCATTTAGTGACAACTTTGTGCAAAAAAAAAAAAATTGTATTTTTTCCGCAACTTGTGTCAACATATAAAATATTCCATGGACTCGACATGCCTCTCAGTATATAGCTTGGGGTGTCTACTTTCCAAAATGGGGTCATTTGGGGGGGTTTTGAACTGTTCTGGCATTTTATACACAACATTAGGAAGCTTACATCCACTCTTCTAACCACTTGAAGACAAAGCCCTTTTTGACACTTTTTGTTTACATGAAAACATATTTTTTTTTTTGCAAGAAAATTATGTTGAACCCCCAAACATTACATATATTTTTAAAGCAAAGGCCCTACAGAATAAAATGGTGGGTGTTGCATTTTTTTTTCTACACAGTATTTGCGCAGCGATTTTTCAAACGCATTTTTTTGGGAAAAAATACACTTTTTTTAATTTTAATGCACTAAAACACACTATATTGCCCAAATGTTTGATGAAATAAAAAAGATGATCTTAGGCCGAGTACATAGATACCAAACACGACATGCTTTAAAATTTTGCACAAACGGGCATTAGCGACAAACTACATACATTTTTAAAAGCATTTAAAAGCATTTACAGGTTACCCCGTTAGATTTACAGAGGAGGTCTACTGCTAAAATTACTGCCCTCGATCTGACCTTCGCGGTGATACCTCACATGCATGGTGCAATTGCTGTTTACATATGACGCCAGACCGACGCTTGCGTTCGCCATTGGGCAAGAGCAGGGCAGGACAGGGGTGCTTTTTTTTTTTTTTTTTTTATTATTAATTTTGCTTTTTTATTTTATTTTTAAACTGTTGCTTCCATATTTATTTATTTTTATCACTTTTATTGTTATCTCAGGGAATGTAAATATCCCCTATGATAGCAATAGGTAATGACAGGTACTCTTTTTTGAAAAAACTGGGGTCTATTGGACCCTAGATCTTTCCTCTGCCCTCAAAGCATCTGACCACACCAAGATCGGTGTGATAAAATGCTTTCCCAATTTCCCAATGGCGCTTTTTATATCCGGGGGGGACATTCCCTCCCACTGCTTGTAAAAGCAGTCCAGAGGCTAATTAGCCACTAGGATTGCTTTTACATGAAAGCCGGCCGCTGGCTGAAAAGAATGATACCAAGATGATACCTAAACCCACAGGCATCATTCTGGTATAAACATTCAAAGTCCAGCAACATACCAGTACGTTGCTGGTCCTTGTTGGACATGTATTGTAATCTTTTTTTTCATGCAGCCTGTTGGCTGAACAAAAAAAAAAGATTGATCGGTGGGTATGCCCACCATTAGAATACCGCCCTTCATCCACCCACTTCTAATGATGGGCATACATGCATCATTTATATATGCCGAAGCCTGGGGGCATCTTCTCGCAAAAGTTATGCCGCGTACACATGGTCAGACTTTTCCACGGGCAAGCCTCCGTCGGAATTTCGACCGTATATACGCGGCATTAGGAGCAAAATCGCTCCTCCGCTCCTGCTGCCCCAATGCTTCGGCATATATGCTTTTTTTTTTTAACTGTGGTGGTGAAATCACCTCCTACAGCACTGGAGTCGCAGGGATCAGGCCTGTCTCTGCGAACGCTGCAGTTATGTGTGTTGTGTTTTGCAAGTGACAGTGATCGATCGATACTGCACTTCGGTGGCCTGGGCTGGACGGAGGGGCAAAACGCAGGTGCTAGCAGGTATCTGGGCTGATCCCACTAACAGTGCGTTTTTGGGAACCCTAAACTGCTGGGGACGCTAGTATAGATCTGATCAGATCAGATATTGAGCTGATCAGATACTATACCACTAAGGGGGGTGTATGCTTCACGTGTGGGTGTTAGCGCTACTGGCACTAACCTGACGCTGCCTGGGGTGTGACGCAGACGCTCTCTGACGCTAAAACCTAACTGATATCACCCGCCGGGCGATCAGGGGGTTAAACCTTTATTGGGTTATATACGGCGGGTGCCCTGACACTATAAAAAGCAAACTAACTAACCAGCGTCACCCGTAACACTTATATGATGATCACTGGTGAAAGGGTTAACTAGGGGCAATTAGGGGGTTAAAACCTTTATTAGGGTAATATATGGGGGTACCTGACGCTATATAAAAACCTGACGGCGAACCTAAAAAAAAATTACTGGCTACCTATCGGCATCACCGACACTAAGACAACGATCATAAAAACGATTGCTTAGCGACAGTGGTGATAGGGGGTGAAAGGGTTACCTGGGGGGAGATCAGGGGGTTAAACCTTTATTAGATAATATATGGGGGTACCTGACGCTATAAAAACCTGCGGCGAACCTAAAAAAAATTACTGGCTACCGATCAGCATCACCGACGCTAAGACATCGATCAGAAAAATGATCGCATAGTGACGGCGGTGCTAGGGGGTGAAAGGGTTACCTGGGGGGTGATCAAGGGGGTTACACCTTTATTAGGTAATATATGGGGGTACCCGACGCTATAAAAACCTGCGGCAAACCTAAAAAAAATTACTGGCTACCGATCAGCATCGCCGACGCTAAGACATCGATCAGAAAAATTATCGCTTAGTGACAGTGGTGATAGGGGGTGAAAGGGTTACCTGGGGGGGCGATCAAGGGGGTTAAACCTTTATTAGGTAATATATGGGGATACCCGACGCTATTAAAACCTGCGGCGAACCTAAAAAAAATTACTGGCTACCGATCAGCATCACCGGCGCTAAGACATCGATCAGAAAAATGATCGCATAGCGACGGCGGTGCTAGGGGGTGAAAGGGTTACCTGGGGGGTGATCAAGGGGGTTAAACCTTTATTAGGTAATATATGGGGGTACCCGACGCTATAAAAACCTGCGGCGAACCTAAAAAAAATTACTGGCTACCGATCAGCATCGCCGACGCTAAGACATCGATCAGAAAAATTATAACTTAGTGACAGTGGTGATAGGGGGTGAAAGGGTTACCTGGGGGGCGATCAAGGGGGTTAAACCTTCATTAGGTAATATATGGGGGTACCCGACGCTATAAAAACCTGCGGCGAACCTAAAAAAATTTACTGGCTACCGATCAGCATCACCGACGCTAAGACATCGATCAGAAAAATGATTGCTTAGTGACGGCGGTGCTAGGGGGTGAAAGGGTTATCTGGGGGGTGATCAGGGGGTTAAACCTTTATTAGGGGGGGTTAGGGGGCTACACTGGACCTAAAACTAAATGTAGTGACACTTTTACAGTCACAAATGTCACTGATTGCAGTGATCACTAAATAAATGGTCACTGCAATCAGTGACACTGTGACTGGGGGCTGGGGGGGCTGGGGGGTGATCTGGGGGTGTCTGGGGGGGCCTGGGGGGGCGATTTATGTGCCTATGTGTCCTGGTGTCAGTGTGCTGTTTTGTGTACTAACCTGCATCTTCTCCTGTACGGCGCTCGGTATATGTGAGCGCCCCAGGAGAGATGACATCACTTCCTCCTTCCTGGCAGGCAGGGGAAGCTCTCTCATTCGCCGGGAGCGATCGAGAGGGGGTGGCCGGAATCGAACGGCCGTCCCCTCATGCCGGATCGCTCCCGAAGGTAAAACGACCACCTACTGTAAAGAAGGGGGGTCCGATCGGACCCCCCAACTATACAAAGGCAATAACGTATATGTACGTGATTCTGCCTGTCGGTGCCATTCTGCTGACGTATATTTACAGTGGGCGGTCGTTAAGTGGTTAAAAACATTTTTCCTTTTTTTCATTTTTTTGTCATTTTTATTTTAATTTTATTTTTATGTTATTTAATTTTTTAATTGTATTGATTCACAACCTTATGAAGTTTTTATCTTTATATCCTTTATTAAACTATCATTTTTAATTGTAAAAGGTTTTTACTATAGTTTGGGTCCGCTGGCTGTTATGGTTCCACAGCCACGGACCCCCTGCCCATGTATTTAAGTTGCTCTCTTCCCGAGAGCAAACAGGCCAGTAGAAGGAGCTGTGAGCCCTGAGCACGTAGCCTGTGAATTCCCCACTCTATGTTTGAATGCCCGCCCTGCCGTGGTGACGTCACTGCCGCTTCCACGTTCCAGACTGGTCAGCGTGGAGCTTCCCGTCATGTGACATCGCAGAGAAGCCTGTGAAACAAATTCAACATGTTTTACACCTCTTTGGCTGAGGGAAAATGTTATCAGAGCCTGCAGAGCAGCATCAACATTCCTCAGGACACCTCCATCCTCCATGGACATCATCACCCAGTGAACCTGTAAGTCACTATACTGACATTTTAAACAACAGTAGGATTTGTTCAGTTGGCGCCCCCCCCCCCCCTTTCTTATACTTCTTGCTGACAGAGGTAATGGACACCCTCTGAGGATGGCTGCCTCCTTTTAATTTTAATATACTGACTGACTTAGATGTGCCATCAGAGCCACTATTACATTAATTTTAAAGGCATCACATCGCTAGGAGCGCCGGAATCCCCTCCTTTCTATCCCCCTGAGAATGGGATGAGTTTTGAGACTTTCCCCTTGTAACAGTTGTCAAGGAGGGTTGCCAACCAATAATTATCCTTATCCTTAATGCCCACGAATTCTCGGGTCCTTTTGCAGGATTTGAAGAATAAGGGAGGCCATGCACCGCAAGTTTGCTGAGGCATGAGAAGCAGAGTCCCGGGGTCACTGAGGATTACAGTACCTGCAACTGCCTCCTCCCAGCCACATACTACTCCCAAGGTTTCTGGGGACTTAAAACCATCTCTTATGGTTTGACGTATGTCTTCTTCTGCTTCAATGCCCCCAAAACTGGCATAAATCTCTTTCCCCTCCTCCTCCCTCTCCTGTTGTGTGTTCTGTGGCGTCGCAATAATTGTGTCTGCATAAATAATGTTGTCTGCATAAAGGAAGTCCTCCCCTTCCTCCTGCTGCTCTGCCATGAGTGTCCTGTCCATAATGGCATGCAGAGTATGCTCCAGCAGGAACAAAAGAGGGATTGTGTCACTGATGCATGTATTGTCACGGCTCACCATACTGATGCATCCTTTAATAGCAGCCATTGTGCCATACTCAAACAGATCTGCTGCATGTGCAGCCGCTGCAGCATTGCCAAATTCCACCTAGTAGGCACAAATCAGGCGATTTATGGGCAGGTGTAATTCCTGCTGAATTTAGCCAACCAAACACTGGCTTTGTATGACTGCCTGAAATGGCTACAGACTCTTCTGGCCTGCTTTAAAAGATCTTGTAAACTTGGGTACCTGTTTAAGAAACACTGCATGGCACATGTGTCAACTTTCCCTGTCGAAGGGCGGACAGAAGGTTAGTGCGATTATCATACACCACCATTCCTGGCTCAAGCTTCCATGGAGTGAACAACCTCTGGGCCTGCCCCTGCAGAGCTGAGAGAATCTCTGCTTCGGTGTGGCTCTTGTCCCCTAGACAGACCAGCTGAAGCACTGCATGGTATCTTTAATCCTGACTCGTTGAATGGCCCCTTGAATGTTTAGGGGGTACTGGTGGTTCACAGGATAATCCAGTAGAGGAGGGCATGGAGGAGGAGGAGGAGGGGGTGGAGCTGACAGATCTTGCATCATCACCACCAGCTATATGGAGACGTGGCAGCAAAACAAGCTCTAACACTGAGCCCTGTCCTTCATCTTTCCTAGTTGCAAGCAGAGTTACCCAGTGTGCTGTGAATGAAATATATCATCCCTGACCATGCTTCCTGGACTATGAGTCAGCAATAAGGTGGACCTTGCAGCTGACTGCCTTGCTCAACGATGCCAAAACATTGTCTTGCACGTGATGGTAAAGAGTTGGAATGGCCTTATGTGCAAAGAAATAGCGACTAGGAACCTGCCATTGTAGTAGAGCACATTCTGCAAATTCTCGGAAGGGGGCAGAATCCACAAGATGGAAAGGCAGGAGTTGTAAAGCCAGCAATGTTGACAAGCTGGAATTTAGACACTGGGCATGTGAGTGGCAGGGAGTGTATTTTTTTTTGCACTGTAGCATCTGGGGCAGAGAAATGTTTCCTTCTATACTCTACAGCTGGTGGTGTGGTGCTAGCAGACATGTTGCAAGGACCTATGACACCCTTTGTTATACCATCATTCCCTTCAGTCGAGGCTGCTAAGAGGTCATGAGATATAGTTGGGTTACAGAGGTGAGGAGTGAGGAGGGGAAGAATTTTGTCCCTTGTGTGTGCCTTTCAGGTGCTCTTGCCAATGAGCTGGGCGGCGGGAGGTTAAATGCCTTGTCAAGCATGTGGTACCCAAATGGCTGGTGTTTTTTTTGCTTGAGAGCCTTTATTTGCTTGCCGCAGAGATTGCAAATTGCAACAGTGCGATTCGCTGCACATGTGCTAAAAAAGGCCCACACAGCTAAGCTCTGGGAAGTGGGCTGGGAGATAAAAGCTCCACAATCTGATGGCGTAGGGTGGCTGCTCTCTACTTTTCTATGATGCCTGCCTTTGGAGGACATCCTGCCTTGTTGGGGTTGTTTTCTCCCCTCACTTTCCTCCTTTGCTCTATCCGGCACACAAGTCGTGTCAGTGACCTCATCATCAGCATCCCCTCCTTCCTTATCACTGGAGCCAACTTGGCAGTATGCTGTGGCTGGGGGAACATGACTGCCAATTTGTTGTTTATCAGTGTCCTCCCCTCTCTGTTGGCTCATGTTAGTCCCTTCTTGAACCTCAGAACCAACATCAGAATCAAGTAATGTCTGTGTATCCTCAAGAAACAAGTGGCTGATGCTGTGTTCAAATAATTCAGCTGACTCATCCATGCATGATTCTGGGACTATTGCAGGAGTATCTGTGGACAGGGAGGCAAAATAATCCGCTCTGGCATCTGCGGTGGACTGCGCACTAGTGCAAGCTTGGGTCATAGAGGATGAGGATGGTTTAGTTAGCCAGTCCACCACCTCCTCTACATGCCGTGGCTGGATAGCATGGGCAACATCACTAAACAGAGACAAAGGTGCCCTGCCTGAGGACGGACCACGTCCACCTTTGTCTGTGAACACAGACGCGGAATTGGCTTATTACCCAAATGTTATATATACTGGGAAATGTGTAATTGGATGCACTTTATTCAATGAAAAGTGGTGTTTGGTGCACTTTAAATTGAGAACTGACAGAAATGTAAAAACTATAAAAAAAAATAAAAAATGTAAAAGGCGGAACAGTCAGAAAAACTGCGGCTGACATTTAAAAAAAAAACATGGGGGCAGGCATGGGGCAAAAAAAAGTAGCAACCAAAAAAAAAAGGATATACAGCACTGTATACAGCACTAAATGTTATGTAATGCTGTGTTAAACACTGCACTACACTAGGGATGAGCTTCAAGTTCGAGTCAAACTCATGTTCGACTCGAACATTGCCTGTTCGCCCGTTCGCCGAACAACGAACAATTTGGGGTGTTCGCGGCAAATTCGAAAAGTCTATGCGAGAAATCTAAAGTGCTAATTATAAAGGCTTATATGCAAGTTATTGTCCTAAAAAGTGTTTGGGGATCTGGGTCCTGCCCCAGGGGACATGTATCAATGCAAATGAAGGTTTTAAAAACGGCCGGTTTTTTAAGAGCAGTGATTTTAATAATGATTAAAATGAAAAAATAAAAGTGAAATATTCCTTTAAATTTCGTACCTGGGGGGTGTGTATGATATGCATGTAAAGTGGCGCATGTTTCTCGTGCTTAGAACTGTCCCTGCACAAAGTGTCATTTTTGAAGGAAAAAAAGTCATTTAAAACTCACTCGCGGCTATTAATGAATTGTCGGCTTTTATCAATACATAGAAAAGTCATTGATAAAAAAAAAAAAAAAGCGTGGGGGTTCCCCCAAATTCAATTACCAGGCCCTTTAGGTCTGGAATGGATATTAAGGGGAACCCCGACGCAAATTAAAAAAAAAATGGCGTGGGGTTCCCCCTAAATATCCATACCAGGCCCTTGAGATCTGGCATGGATTTTGAGGGGAACTCCACCCCAAATTTAAAAAAAAATGGCATGGAGTTCCCCAAAAATCCATACCAGACCCTTATCCGAGCATGCAACCTGGCCAGCGGCAAGGGAAGAGGGGGGGACGAGAGAGCGGCCCCCCCTCCCTCCTGAACCGTACCAGGCCACATGCCCTCAACATGGGGAGGATGTCCCCATGTTGATGGGGACAAGGGCCTCATCCTCACAACCCTTGCCCGGTGGTTGTGGGGGTCTGCGGGCGGGGGGCTTATCGGAATCTGGAAGACCCCTTTAACAAAGGGGACCCCCAGATCCCAGCCCCCCCTATGTGAATTGGTAAGGGGTACATTGTACCCCTACCATTTCACGAAGAAAGTGTCAAAATATGTAAATAAAAACACACACACCTTGGAAAAGTCCTTTATTAAAAAAAAACAAAAAACATTCCAGCGATGAAATCCAGTGTCCGGCGGCGATCCCGATGTCCAGTGCTGTCCGTCATTGGTTGTGCCTGTGCGGACCTGATGGGGAACTTCCTCCGCTGTGTTTTAAATGTATAGACCCGCCCCTTCTAAAGTTCCCCATCAGGTCCGCTCAGCGGACCAGATGCGGAACATGAGAAGGGGCGGGTCTATACATGTATTACACAGCGAACGAAGTTCCCCATCAGGTCCGCCCCCTCGGTATGTCCGACCCCACCTACGTCATTGGCCTGAGCGGGGAACTTCCTTCACTGTGTAATTTAAATTTACACAGTGAAGGAAGTTTCCCGCTCAGGCCAATGACGTAGGCGGGGTCCGACATACCGAGGGGGCGGACCTGATGGGGAACTTCTCTCACTTTGTAATACATGTATAGACCCGCCCCTTCTCATGTTCAGCATCTGGTCCGCTGGGCGGACCTGATGGGGAACAAGAGAAGGGGCGGGTCTATTCATGTATTACACAGCGAACGAAGTTCCCCATCAGGTCCGCCCCCTCGGTATGTCAGACCCCGCCTACGTCATTGGCCTGAGCGGGAAACTTCCTTCACTGTGTAATTTAAATTTACACAGTGAAGGAAGTTCCCCGCTCAGGCCAATGACGTAGGCGGGGTCGGACATACCGAGGGGGCGGACCTGATGGGGAACTTCATTCGCTGTGTAATACATGTTTAGACCCGCCCCTTCTCATGTTCCACATCTGGTCCGTTGAGCGGACCTGATGGGGAACTTTAGAAGGGGTGGGTCTATACATTTAAAACACAGCGAGGAAGTTCCCCATCAGGTCCGCACAGGCACAACCAATGACGGACAGCGCTGGACATCGGGATCGCCGCGGGACACTGGATTTCAACGCTGGAATTTTTTTTTTTTTATCCTTTTTTTTTATTTTTAATAAAGGACTTTTTCAAGGTGTTTGTGTGTTTTTATTTAAATTTTTTGACACTTTCTTCGTGAAATGGTAGGGGTACAATGTACCCCTTACCAATTCACATAGGGGGGCCGGGATCTGGGGGTCCCCTTTGTTAAAGGGGTCTTCCAGATTCCGATAAGCCCCCCGCCCGCAGACCCCCACAACCACCGGGGAAGGGTTGTGGGGATGAGGCCCTTGTCCCCATCAACATGGGGACATCCTCCCCATGTTGAGGGCATGTGGCCTGGTATGGTTCAGGAGGGAGGGGGGGCCGCTCTCTCGTCCCCCCCTCTTCCCCTGCGGCCGGCCAGGTTGCGTGCTCGGATAAGGGTCTGGTATGGATTTTTGGGGGGACTCCACGCCATTTTTTTTTAAATTTGGGGTGGAGTTCCCCTTAAAATCCATGCCAGATCTCAAGGGCCTGGTATGGATATTTAGGGGGAACCCCCACGCCATTTTTTTTTAAATTTGCGGCGGGGTTCCCCTTAATATCCATTCCAGACCTAAAGGGCCTGGTAATTGAATTTGGGGGAACCCCCACGCTTTTTTTTTTTTTTTATCAATGACTTTTCTATGTATTGATAAAAGCCGACAATTCATTAATAGCCGCGAGTGAGTTTTAAATGACTTTTTTTCCTTCAAAAATGACACTTTGTGCAGGGACAGTTCTAAGCATGGGAAACATGCGCCACTTTACATGCATATCATACACACCCCTCAGGTACGAAATTTAAAGGAATATTTCACTTTTATTTTTTCATTTTAAGCATTATTAAAATCACCGCTCCCTTAAAAACGTCTATTTTTTAAACCTTTTTTTGCATTGATACATGTCCCCTGGGGCAGGACCCCGGTCCCCAAACTCTTTTTAGGACAATAAATTGCATATTAGCCTTTATAATTAGCACTTTAGATTTCGAACGTTCGAGTCCATTGTATTTAATAGGGTTCTAAAGTTCACACGAACATTCTGTCTGTTTGCAGGTTCTGGTGTGAACCGAACAGGGGGGTGTTCGGCTCATCCCTGCACTACACTAACACACTACACTGACACACTATTCTCACACACTATACTAACACTAAGCTAACACTCTACACTCAAGAGTCATAATAAATGAACACACTAACTTCCCTGCTCTATCTATCTCCACTATAACACACTACACGAGCTGGCTATGGGAAGTTAGCTTTTATAGTGTGGGGTGGGACTATGAGCACTGAGTCGTGATTGGAGAAAGTAATTATTACTTTGTCCAATCAGGGCTCTGACAGTGCTAATTGTCAAAGTATTGCACCTGATCAGTGGTCAGGTGCAAAACTTCATCCAATTGGGGCCCCAGAGTGCACTGTGAAACCGAATGGGTGAACAGGCAAAGTTCGGGCCAAACTTATGCTCGGCTCGAACTGTTCGCCCATCTCTATTTAGCAGCCGTGGTATAACTGCAGAAACATTGTGCGTACTATTACACTGTCGGAGCATCAGAAATTTGACGACTGAGGTCCAGCTGCAGAAACAATGCGTAGCACCTTTAAGTCTTGCCTACACGACATCAGTCAAAAAACCGACCGTTCCAAACGTGGTGACGTAAAACACTCCGATGAGCTGAGAAAAATGAAATTCAATGCTACTGAGCATGTGTCGACTTGATTCTGAGCATGCTTGGGTTTTTTATCTGATGGATTTCCCCACATACGATCGGAAATTGCCATCGGTTTTTTATCCATCAGATAATTTTAAAACATGTTCTATTTTTTAAAACTGATGGAAAAAAGACTGATGGGTCTCATACACGATCGGTTTGTCTGATGAAAACAATCCATCGGACGGTTTTCATCAGTCAAACTGATCATGTGTACAGGGCTTTACAGTGCCTAGGCACTGGAATAGTCTGCAAATTTTGAGATACAAAACAGTATTAATCCTACACAGTGATGTATCATCCATGTGTGTATAGGCACCAGACTTTGGTGGTACTGGGTCCTGTACTGGGTCCCACTCACCGATCCCCCAACGCCCCCTCCCTGTAGTGCTGCTGGTCAGCTTCTCACCTTCCCATCCCCTTGGCTTCAGCTACTGCAGGATAGCCTCAGGGGAGAATAAGACTCTCCACATATATCCATGCTGCACCAGCCTCTGTTTTGTATTGCCCCCCCACTGCAGCACTGATCCCCTTCTGGTTCAGCAGCACTGCAGGCCAGCTTCTCCTCCCTCTCCCACCAGCTGCAGCTGCTGCTTGGGTGGGAGATTGGTGCAGTGTTCAGAAAGTAGTGTGGGTGTGGTGACTGGTAAAAATGTCATGTTTACTGGCCGCATCCTGAATGAACATAGTGAGCGATCCGTATTGATCATCACTGCAGCATGGTAAAGTGTGATTACTATGCTTAAGCTTGTTAATGAATAAAAGCCTCTGTACATAAACTTATAGTCATTCATCTGCAGTGCAGCTGAGGCTGCAGAGAAAGGGAAAGAGAACTCTATGTTCTCAGTTTGTTTCTCTGTCTCAAAAAGTGACATCTCCTTAGACCCCAGGCTACCAGAGAACTGTGACAAGTAGTACAAGAACACAACACTGCATGTGACTGGTAGATGATCATCCTCACCAGGACCATTGCTGGAACATGGCTGCTTTGCAAAGGAAGGTTCTGTAGTGTGAGCTTTCTTTTCCTAGGAGATCGCTGTTGTGACCCAAGGCTGGAGTACTGATGATTGTATGGAGATACACGATTAGGTACTGTGACTGTGGTGTAGCGCAGACCATAAACTAGCAGAAGGAGGCTGATTTCATAAACTGGAATGGGAACAGCTGCAAAGCCAGCAGTTTTCCCAAGCTGGCATAAAAACAGTGGGTATAGGGTAGTTTTGGGACATTTTATTCATCTGCTTCACTAGCTGCAGAAAAGACACCTGCTGCTGGAGATGGTGGGTTGGATATGGAAAAATTCAGCAGAGGTTAAACCTTTTGCTTTACCTTCTTCAGCATGGCCCCATAACAGATTTCCCCATTCTAAACCTTTAAAACTCTTTCAGGGATGTCCTTCCCTGTCACTTGAGGCCACAGATGTTGCAGTGGATGCAGCAAAAGAATCTTGTGAAAGGGGGAGATGTGGAAAATTAAGAATAAGGAGGCTGGCGGCCTTTTGCTCTCCATTTGTCTAACTGAAGTGCTTTTCCCACGCGTTTCCTCTAGACACAGTTAACCCCACCCATTGCGGGCAACCTAAAGCTAACTACATGGCTGCACACTGCAATTAAAACTACAGTAGAATTACAGTACATGCAATGATACCCCACAAGGACCTGATTACAAGTGGACTGCATACTTACAAGGTGGTGTGCACAGGCGTTACAGAGAATTTTTTTATGTGTGAAGATTAAGGATGCATCACTCTTGGTCACGTTGGTGATTGAAGTCACATTTTGGGACATTGGACTTTGTATAATTCTGAGTTTGTATATTTTTGATAATCATATTTATTATATGTAGTTGCACTGGACTTTATTATTTATTGTTGGTACGATTTAGGAAGTGTGGCAAAATCACTATAACAGTATTCAGCGTTCAAATTGTGTTTTTCACATAGTGTAATATACATATATTTGTGTTGGATTGCGCAAATTGTGTTACACATTTTATTCGCTGTCACTGTGGTGACTTTGTACAGCTCAGGTTAGTGATTAACCACTTCAGCCCCGGAGGATTTGGCTGCCCAATGACCAGGCCATTTTTTGTGATTTGGTACTGCGTCGCTTTAACTGAAAATTGCGCGGTCATGCGACGTGGCTCCCAAACAAAATTGACATCCTTTTTTTCCCATAGTTAGAGCTTTCTTTTGGTGGTATTTGAACAAATCTGCGGTTTTTATTTTTTGCGCTATAAACAAAAATAGAGCGACAATTTTGAAAAAAAAGCAATATTTTTTACTTTTTGCTATAATAAATATCCCCAAGAAAGAACGTATTCTTCTACATATTTTTGGTAAAAAAAATCACAATAAGCGTTTATTGATTGGTTTGCGCAAAAGTTATAGCGTCTACAAAATAGGGGATAGTTTTATGGCATTTTTTTTTTATATTTTTTTTTTACTAGTAATGGCGGCGATCAGCGATTTTTATTGTGACTGCGACATTATGGTGGACACATCGGACACTTTTGACGCTATTTTGGGACCATTATCATTTATACAGCTATCAGTACTATAAAAATGCACTGATTACTGTATAAATGTGACTGTCAGGGAAGGGGTTAACCACTAGGGGTCGAGGAATGGGTTAAGTGTGTCCTAGGGAGTGAAAGGCTGTGTGAGGGCTGGGCTTACTGTGACACGACACTGATCGTTCCTCCCGATCACAGGGAGCAGATGATCAGTGTCCTGTCACTAGGCAGAACAGGGAAATGCCTTGTTTACACAGGCATCCCCCTGTTCTGCCTCTCTGTGACCCGATCGCGGGACACCGGCGGGCACGGTCACGAGGAGTGCGGCGGGAGCACGCCCGCCACACGGATTCTTAAAGGGGACGTACAGGCACGCCGCCGCACGGATTCTTAAAGGGGACGTACAGGTACGCCCATTTGCCTACCGCTGCCATTCTGCCGACGTATATCGGCGTGCAGCGGTCGGCAAGT
Organism: Rana muscosa; assembly: GCA_029206835.1. NCBI lineage: Eukaryota > Metazoa > Chordata > Amphibia > Anura > Ranidae > Rana > Rana muscosa. The sequence continues at coordinate 161,571,089 of CM055120.1, forward strand.
GGTTAAAGAAACAGTATGCCATTTCAGCATACAGTGTCTCTGATCATTGGCAAGAGCAGTAGAATGTCACCATAGTGACAGTGTATGTAAAAAAATAAAATAATTAAAAAATACTAGAAATAGTTAGGGGCCAATTCACACTTGTGGTGCACACTGAAAGTTGATCTGTGCTCAGATCACTCTTCAGAGAGAATTAAACAGTTTTAATCCCCTAAATGTTGTATTACCTCACCATAACCACAGGGCAGTGGCAGTTACAGTGTAGCCCCAATCACTTGAATGGGTAGCAAATGGCAGGGTGTATAATGCAGTAGAATGTGTACCAGCCACTACTTCCCAGCTAAATTCACGACTACTATGTCCCTAAACACTTCAACACCAGTGTCACCATAAGGCCTAATTTACAGGGGATGTATCAATGAATACCCTTTGCGATGATCATGTTTAGTCACACAAGGATGCCCATGCGTTCTCTGCATGCTTGTGCAGACAGTCCTATTCATGTATATTGGGACACAATCGCTGCACGGACACAGCACGGACACAACCACTGCTCCTATCCATGTGGGTGCAAGGCCCAAACACACACATTGTGAGTTCAGGGACACATATTCATGTGGATGTCAGATTAAGAGCGGTGGCTGTGTCCCTGCAGTCACTGTGTCTCAATAGACATGAATGGGACTGTGCACAGGGATGCATGGAACACCTGTGCATTCCCACACAGGTAAACACAGCCCTCGCTTTGGGTATGCATTGCTACACCCCGTGTAAATGAGGCCTAGTAATGTAGCTAGTTGCAGTGTCCCTGAGCACCCCCTCACCAATCCTAGTGTCACCATAAGATCTCATTCACATGGGGCATACCAATGCGTACCCCATGCAAAAGCTGAGTTTACCCCTGCAAGAATGCACAGGTGTTAATTCCCATTCAGGCAGTCCCATTGATATCTATTGGGACACAACAGCTTCAAGTCACAGCCGCTGCTTCCAATCTGATATCAATGAGTGTGTGGATGCAAGGCCCCAAATGCAGACAGTGTGACCAGCCAGCCAGATCACCATCAACCTAGTCACAGTGGTGCCAGACAGCGTAGCCAGCAGCAGTGATTGCTGCTGCACCAGTGCCACTGTCACCAGAGCTGAATCAGTCATCAACAGCGTCCCTGATCTCTCCCATATCAGTACATCACTGTCACTAAAGCCAGTATAGCCAGCAACAGTCGTCCTGGTCACCACCACACAAGTGCAGTGTTGTTTGTGCCTGCTGCCTGTAATGACCCATGCCTGCATATTAACCATAATATTTGCCTGCTGTCTGGATAGATCCTTTGCCTGTTTATTGGCTCCACACCTGCACATCCCACCGGGACATCAGTCCCAGACATCCCATGTGGACAGCTGCACTCCTGGAACCACAGAAAGTCTTTTGTTTACCCTTTGTTCAACATCCTGTACCTCCTGACCAGTGAACATTGCATTTCCTGAGGGCAGCCATGTACTAGTAGACTAGACTTGCTTGATTTTTTTAGGAATGGGGACTTCTATAGGTGATGCTACCCTAAACTATATTCCCTGACCACTCATATGGAGGCGACCATTACAGTACACTGGTTTTGATAGGATTGGTTGATTTTTGTGATACAACAGATGCAATGTCTGGGAAAAAAATTACATTTTAAAAAGACTCATTGCGCCTCTTAAAAAAATACTTTGGAGTTTTTGCTTTACAAAATGTGATCATTTTGTGGGTGTTTCCACTGTCATTGTAGGAAATTAGATGCCTTATGCCCCGGAACACCTGAAAGGTGCTGCTTGGATTTTAGGCTTCTTTCTGTAGCTAGGCTGTGAAAAAGTTTCACAGGTGTGGTATTCCCATACTCGGGAGAAGTAATAGAATGTGTTTTTTGTGTAATTTTAAATATATCTATGGTATGGGTGATAAATAACTTAATAATTGACCACTTTGAAAATACATTTCCATTCTCCTTCAGCATTTTCTAAAAACTTGTGTCAAAAAATGATATTTTTAAAAGACTCATTATGACTTATAGAAAATATTTTGGGGTGTTTGCTTCCCAAAATGGGGTGATTTTGTTGCTGTTTCCACTGTCCTGGTACTACAGGGCCTCTAAAAATGTAATTCAAGAAACTAAACGCGTAGTTTATGCTCCTAGAAAGCCTGAAGGTGCTCCTTAGATTTTGGGCACGTCTATGCAGTTAGGCTATAAAAAAAGTCTCACACATTCTCAAAAATTCTAACACTGACACTAACATAAACAATTGCGCCTATAGCGTTAATTGCACATTTTTTATACGTTTAAAAATAATTTAGGCGCATGAAACAATGCACCCTAGACACCCTCCATCTGAGTTTTTTTATTTAATGGGGATGTGTTTTTTTTCAACCTCACTGATATTGTCAAGCGCGCTGCAAATGCAGCATAAACACAAAGGTGTTTTACAGCATGTTACCATAGACCTGAATAGAAGGGGTTGACAAACTCAAACTCTGAGTGTAGCACTGCTTTTGCCACGCAGTAACGTGAAGTAATGCAAATGTAAACAGCACTGTCCGCTGTTTGTATTATACATTGTATGCTGATTTGGTAGGTGCTTGGGGAGCGGCAAAAACACACCCTAAATGCCTATTCCTAACTCTGGTGTAAACAAGGTCTTACAAAATACCTAGGTCTAATTTCCAAAGAGGTCATTATATAGTTTGTGGACTCTACCTTTCACAAAGACTAATTAATAATATACCGTATATACTCGAGTATAAGCCGAGTTTTTCAGCACATTTTTTTGTGCTGAAAATGCCCCCCGGCTTATACTCGAGTCTGTGTCCGTCATCAACTTTGTGCACCTGATCCCAGCCAGCCCTAGGTCCCCTGGACCCCAAACTTGGCACACATGTAGCCCCACACTTCATCTACAAGTTTGTTGTCCGGGGGACCTATGGCCGGGGAGCACCAATTTTTCAAAACCGGGCACCCCTTCCATAGATTCCCATTTTAAACGTCAGTCTAGTCACACAGCATGGGAAAGAAAAGAGCCCTGGACTGCCGCACTCTGTATAAACGATTTATTTTCAAAATTCCAAAATTAAAATCCAAAGTTAATCCATAGATTCAAAAGTCCAAAAACAGACAAAAACAGAAAACTGACATGCAGGGGTGGATAGCTGACGCGTTTCACATCAAAGATAGATGCTTACTCATTGAGCTATGAGTGCAGAGCCAGCACCTGTTCCAGTATCAGGGCGGGAGCATTCCTTGGAGCTTCACAGCTTGGAGCGGTACACACCTTTCATCTAGTCACACAGTGCCGGAGATCAGGTAGGGAGATTGGGCACAGTGAGGCATGGACACAGTGAGGCATGGACACAGTGAGGCATGAGCACAGTGAGGCATGGGCAAAGTGAGGCATGGACACAGTGAGGCATGCACATGGACACAGTGAGGCAAAGTGAGGCACAGTGAGGCACAGTGAGGCATGCAGATGGACACCCTAGGCTTATACTCGAGTCAATACGTTTTCCCATTTTTTGTGGTAAAATTAGGTGCCTCGGCTTATATTCGGGACGGCTTATACTCAAGTATATACGGTACACTTATTTGGATTATTTTTACCAAACAAATGTAGCAGAATACATTTTGGCCTAAATTTATGAAGAAATAATATTTATTTGCAAAATGTAATAACAGAAACTAAGATTTTTTTTTTTTTTTTAAATCTTTAGTCTTTTTTTCCCTTTATATAGCAAAAAATAAAAACCTGAGTGGTGATTAAATACCACAAAAAAAAACCTCTATCTGTTTCAAAAAACGACAAAGAATTATTTTGGGTACAATATTGCATGACTGAGTAATTGTTATTCAAAGTGTGACAGTGCTGAAATCTGAATAATGGCCTGGGCAGGAAGGTGGTGGGACAGTCCAGTCTTGAAGTAGTTAAAATGTGTTGCAACTATTGGACCACAATCACATTTACAAAATTATTTCGACTCTAGTTTCCATAGGTATCACATCCTGAAAACACAGGAAAAACATCTTAAGTACAGCTTTCCGTGGATGTATATTGATGCATCCATGATTGCCCTCAGGGCTTCAAGCATAAAATCAACATCTAAACAGAGATGCATTTGTAACTATGGTTACAGTGTATACATCGTGCATGACACCCTCACCTGCCTATATGTCAAGGTACATATCTCAAGGCTGAAAGTAGTGTACCCAGATATGGAAAGGTCTATATTATCTGTAATGGATATATCTCTGCCATTGACTATAATCTTTAAAACAACAATGTCTTCCACATAAATATGTACAGGGTAGAACAAATCTATATGTGATCTTGCAGTATTTTAAGCCTTTATGTCAGGCTTTATAAACATTTATGTTTTGAGGTTTTATAAGGATAGACTCAGCAGTGACTTGTGAAATGGTTGGGCGAGCAAACGCTGTAGGATTTATAATAATATCCCCACAATGGCTGCATATTTTGATGGTCTGTTAGAACAAATGTATTATGCATGATCCTGCTTTGAAATATGTTCAGCAACAAGCTTGCAAACTGCTACATCACTTAAAGGCACTTAAGTGATTTTTTTTTTGTCAGCCATTAGGCAGACGTTTGCATAGACTATAGCCTCATGATTTTTTTTTTTCAGACTCCAAATAATTTTAATGCATTCCATTTCCTTATGATGGTATAATTATTAAATTAGCTCTTTTGTATACCTATAATGGAAAACAACAACAAAAATAAAAATGTGTTACAAGTTTAATAACTATCACACATGATCTGGGTAATATTGAATGAGCCAGAGACAGACCACAGTGTAAGATACTTTTGGACTATCTACATTATTTAACAGAGAGCTGAAAAATCATCATTAACTTTACCTTTAAGTAAGTCAAATATATTACTTCAATTAGCTCAGGTGTAAAAGGTATAATCAAGCAAAGGAAATGGTAATCTTGAACTATAAATGTTTTATATATAGTTACATAGTTAATTAGGTTGGAGAAAGTGGCATGTCTATCAAACCAAACCTTTTGCAAGTCCTGTAGTTTTGTTTGAGGAAGGCAAAACTACACCATATTAGCAACTATAGCCATGTTTGCAAGGTGGGATAAAAAAACAATCCTTCCTGACACCAGAAGGGCAGTTGGGGTAAGTTTTTAATTTCTACTGTGGTATTTATAAAAAAATTTGAACATGTAAAAATGTGCATTTGTTGCTGGAAATGACCCCAAACCTCATATATGGTTATATATTTTCTGAAGGTGAGGTCACGTAGAATAAAATGATGGCAGATGCAGTTTTTTTATATTGCGTGATAGTTGTGCAACTGTTTATAAAATGCTTATTTTAGGAAAAAATACACTACAATTATTTTAGTGCAAACAAACACAATATACCGTATATACTCGAGTATAAGCCAAGCTTCTTAGCACATTTTTTTGTGCTGAAAATGCCCCCCTCGGTTTATTCTCAGGTCTGTGTCCATCTTCAAGTTTATGCACCTGATCCCGGCCAGACGTAGGTCCCCTGGACCCCACACTTGGCACACATGTAGCTCCACTCTTCCTCTACAAGTGTGCAAAGTTTTTTGTCCGGGGGACCTACAGCCGGGGAGCACCGATTTTTCAAATCCGGGAACCCCTTCCATAGACTCCCATTCTCCAGTGAATTTGGGGACCCAGTACCGGCCAGCCCTAGGTTCCCTGGACCCCAAACATGGCACACATGTTGCCCCAAACTTCATCTACAATTGTGCAAAGTTTGTTGTTCAGGGGACCTACGGCCGGGGAGCACCGATTTTTCAAAGCCGGGCACCCCTTCTATAGACTTCCATGTTAAACGTCAGTCTAGTCACACAGCGCCGGAGATCAGGTAGGGAGATTGGGCACAGTGAGGCATGGGCACAATGAGGCATGGGCACAGTGAAGCATGGGCACAATGAGGCATGGACACAGTGAGGCATGGACACAGTGAGGCATGGGCACAGTGAGGCATGGGCACAGTGAAGCATGGGCACAGTGAGGCATAGACACAGTGAGGCATGGACACAGTGAGGCATGGACACAGTGAGGCATGGGCACAGTGAGGCATGGGCACAGTAAGGCACAGTAAGGCATGGATACAATGAGGCATGCACATGGACACAGTGAGGCAAAGTGAGGCACAGTGAGGCATTCAGATGGACACCCTAGGCTTATACTCGAGTCAATACGTTTTCCCAGTTTTTTGTGGTAAAATTAGGTGCCTCGGCTTATATTCGGGTCAGCTTATACTTGAGTATATATGGTAATATCCAATTTTTTTATTAAATATAAAGGATGGACTTGTGTTGAGTAAATGGATATCAAGCATGTCAAGCCTTAAAATCATGTGCACCCTTGAAATCTCAAAAAAACTCTACTACTCAAAACTCTTTAGGTTAGGTGATGCTTTAAAAGCTTTTACAGGATGTCATTTTAGAGTTACTATGAATTATGACCCTAGAATTAATGCTTTCACTCTAATATTTATGGCGATACAACCCATGTGTGAAGCAATTTATGCTTACATACACGTGTGCACCTGCTTTGAGTATGCATAGGGGTGTGTGCAGACTGAGGAGGTTGCTTTCATGCTTTAAAAAATCTTATTTAAATTTAAAAATGTTTGCACTTTTTTTTTTCTATCTAGCATTTGTTAACCCCCAAAAAGAAAAAAAGATTCCTGTTCCCTTAAAGCATGAATAACAGCACAGTGCTTGTGTGTATTTTGGCCCCCTGTATCTCCTGACATTCCTGGCTGATCCTGCCAATTTCTACCCTCACCTCTGTACGCTGACCACGATCCCCACTGCTTCGAAACTAACTGATCATTATATTTTCCCCTCTGTCAACTAAAAAGCTGAGTCCTAGTGCTTGTTCTCTATTTTAAAAAAGCTGATTTCTACCTGTTTTAACAGCATCTCCCATCGATCACATGACTCCAGGCTCTCTGCTCCTCTCCTCCCCACCTCCCTGGCTGATGTCAGCAGGGGAATCTCAGCCCTGCCCCCTGAAGATATCAGACGGGGAGAGTTGAGAGCCTGGAGTCATGTGATCGCTGGAAGACACTGTTAAAAATCAGTTTTGTTTTTTTGTTTTTTATAAAGCACAGGCACTAGGATACAGGTTTTTATGTGACAGAGGGATGATATAATGATCAGTTAGTGGCTTAACAATGGGAATATTAAGTGCAGCGCTAATCCATTTTGTTTATATATATTAGAAAATTGTGCAAATATGCAAACAGTAAGTATAACACATTGACTGGGCAAATTACCATAAAGTGCTAGGTGCAATCAGCAATAAATAAATATAAATACATTTCATAAATTTAAATCACTAAAAAGTCCATATATGTGAAATGGCATTGTGAATAAATAACCCATGAGGGAAGAAATAAAAAACAGTCCAAACAGGTGAAATTAAATCACAAATGTTAAGGTAGAACTCAAGGTTGAAATTGAAGATATATTCAACCCCTGAAGGAAAGGCCACCATCCAGTAAGAAATCACCACACATTGTGAATCAACCACCGATGAAAAAAAATGGATACTCTTACCGGACTCAGTGGACCCAATTCCAGTGGCATGGAGTCAAACAGGCATGGAACTGGGAACGTGGTCACTCTCAGGAAACAACATGTGAGGTCAGCTTTCGTTCAACCTTGTCACCGGTCCCAATCATGGACTTTACCATTCATAAAAGTAAAAGGCTGCCACATAGTGTAAAACCATCAACTATGGGTTTTATTGTAAAGGTAGAACACTTACATAAATGATGATATAAACAGGCGAGATAAGGTATGTGTTCACAAATACATCCAAGAAGTGCAGTAACGTGGAGCTAGTTCAGTCTACCCAACCGGTTTTGTTCAATAGATCATCATCTGGGGCATGAAAATACACAGAATTTGGCCAGAGGGCTCTCTCTAAAGGCTACAGGATTGTTTAGAAAGAACAAATGGGGAGATATTTGAGCAAGAGGATTTAGATCTCTATACAGAAACAGTTCTGGACTATATAAAAACTTGTGTGGACAATGTTACTGAGGATAAATGCATTCAGGTTTTTTCAAATCAGAAACCCTGGATGACTAAGGAAATAAAGAGTTTTCTTAGAGAAAGGAATAGAGCATTCAGGGTCGGAGATAAAGCAATGTATAGTATTGCGAGAGCTAATCCAAAAAGAGGCATAAAAGAAGCCAAATTAGCCTATAAAAAGAAAATTGAGGACTATTTTAATGGAAACAATGCAAGGGAGGGCTGGAGGGGTATACACTACTTGACACAACATAGAGGAACTAAAAAAATGGAAGGGAATTCTAGTGCTTCACTGGTTGAAGAATTAAATAGGTTCTTCACACGGTTTGAGGTTGTGCTACCAAACCAGGATATAGGGTGTCCTTTAGGTCCAGGAAACTGTACATTCACTATGCAGGAATATGAGGTGAGGCAGGCGTTTAAGGCTGTAAATGCGAGGAAATCATCAGGTACAGACGAAATCCCAGGGAGAGTAGTTAAGGCCTGTGCTGATCAATTAGCTGGAGTCTTTGCCAAGATCTTTAATCGATCGCTATCATCTGCTGTTGTTCCGGCATGTTTAAAATCAGCCACTATTATTCCAATTCCAAAGAAGTCAACTGTGGGATGTTTAGACAAATTTAGACCAATAGCACTGACCTCAGTACTAATGAAGTGCTTTGAGAGGTTGGTCTTGAAATATATCAAAACTAGACTACCGGGTAGTTTATATCCTTATCAGTTTGCGTATAGGGCAAATAGAAGCACAGAAGATGCGATAGCTTTAGCACTGCATGGGGCACTTGGACATCTGGAGCATTCAGGAAACTACATAAGGATGTTGTTTATAGATTACAGCTCTGCCTTTAATACCATTATTCCAGATTGGTTGTTTGAAAAAATGCAAAAATTGGATCTGCCGCCCTTTATTTGTTTTTGGATAAGGGATTTTTGGTCCATCGCTCACAGGTGGTCAAATTGGATAAGTTTGTTTCTTCCAAGCGAGAAATAAGTACTGGAGCACCACAGGGTTGTGTCTTAAGTCCCTTTCTCTATGCACTGTACACATATGACTGCACCCCCTATTATGAGACCAATAGTATAGTTAAGTTTGCCGATGACACTACCGTAATTGGTTGTATCACTGGAGACGATGAGGAGCAATACAGGAGAGAGGTTGATAGGATAGTGGAATGGTATAAAGCAAATAACCTGATCCTAAACACAGGGAAAACAAAAGAAATGATTGTAGATTTCAGAAGGAACAGGGCCAAACCAGCACCGCTTTTTATTAAAGGCGTGTGCGTGGAGCGGGAGCGGGTCTCTACCTTTAAGTTTTTGGGAACATGCATTTCTGAAAACTTATCGTGGACAATCAACATTAAAGCCATTATTAAGAAATCGCAACAGTGTTTATATTTTTTGCGACTCCTTAGGAAGAATGGCTTGGGAAGGAAGGTACTAGAGATCTTCTATCGCTCTGCCATTGAGAGTATATTAACGTATTGTATTCTAGTGTGGTACCCTAGTTGTATGCAGGCAGATAAAAATGCTCTAAAGAGAGTTGTTAGAACAGCGCAGAAAATTGTAGGGTGTGAACTTGTTTCTCTAGATGAAATATATGAGACTCGTTGCCTTTGTAGATCAGGAAAAATAGTGAGAGATCCGACTCATCCTGGTTGTCATCTATTTGAATTATTGCCATCTGGGAGACGTTTTAGGGTGATTAAAACAAGGACAAAAAGATTTAAAGAGAGCTTCTTCCCCAGGGCTGTTAAGGCTATCAATGCAGGAATGAAATGAAAGGAGGTCACAAAGTCTTATTTTATTGTCTTGTTTAGTTTTTAATATGAGGACTAGGGATGAGCTTCGTGTTCGAGTCGAACATACGTTCGACTCGAACATCGGCTGTTCGATCGTTCGACGAAGATCGAACGATTTGGGCCGTTCGCGCCAAATTCGAGTGACGCGAACGGCCCACAATGCACTACGCCATCGCAGTGTCATCCAGGCGCTGTGATTGGCCAAGCATGCACTGTGACCCCGCATGCTTGGCCAATCACAGCGCCGGCAGCGAGGAGAGCAATGATTGGCCACAGGCAGGATGCCTGTGGCCAATTATTGCTGAGGGTGTTTAGTACACGCCCCACACTATAAAAGGCCGCCAGCACGGCGGCCTAGTGTAGTGTGTTCCGGAGCAGGGATAGAGCAGCATAGGCAGGGACAGTGACTGTTATTTCTTTCTTGCTTAACCTGGATTCCTTTAGTTTAGGGAAAGAGAAGGATAGGTAGGGAGAGTGTCAGTGTGTTTTGTGCTTGTGCTATAGTGTGCTTAAAAAAAACATTTATTCTAGGGACAGAAAACTGTAGGTAGGGACAGTGTCAGTTTCTTTCACTCTGCAAGTCCTTGTTTCCAGGGACCTGGAAGGACAGTGAGTGAATTGTCCTTGTGCTATATTGTGCTTAAAAAAACATTTATTCTAGGGACAGAAAACTGTAGGTAGGGAGAGTGTCAGTTTCTTTCACTCTGCAAGTCCTTGTTTCCAGGGACCTGTAAGGACAGTGAGTGAATTGTCCTTGTGCTATATTGTGCTTAAAAAAAACATTTATTCTAGGGACAGAAAACTGTAGGTAGGGAGAGTGTCAGTTTATTTCACTCTGCAAGTCCTTGTTTCCAGGGACCTGGAAGGACAGTGAGTGAATTCTCCTTGTGCTATATTGTGCTTAAAAAAAACATTTATTCTAGGGACAGAAAACTGTAGGTAGGGACAGTGTCAGTTTCTTTCACTCTGCAAGTCCTTGTTTCCAGGGACCTGTAAGGACAGTGAGTGAATTGTCCTTGTGCTATATTGTGATTAAAAAAAACATTTTTTCTAGGGACAGAAAACTGTAGGTAGGGAGAGTGTTTTTTTTCTTTCACTCTGCAAGTCCTTGTTTCCAGGGACCTGTAAGGACAGTGAGTGAATTGTCCTTGTGCTATATTGTGCTTAAAAAAAACATTTTTTCTAGGGACAGAAAACTGTAGGTAGGGAGAGTGTTTTTTTTCTTTCACTCTGCAAGTCCTTGTTTCCAGGGACCTGTAAGGACAGTGAGTGAATTGTCCTTGTGCTATATTGTGCTTAAAAAAAACATTTATTCTAGGGACAGAAAACTGTAGGTAGGGAGAGTGTCAGTTTATTTCACTCTGCAAGTCCTTGTTTCCAGGGACCTGGAAGGACAGTGACTGAATTGTCCTTGTGCTATATTGTGATTAAAAAAAACATTTATTCTAGGGACAGAAAACTGTAGGTAGGGAGAGTGTCAGTTTATTTCACTCTGCAAGTCCTTGTTTCCAGGGACCTGTAAGGACAGTGAGTGAATTGTCCTTGTGCTATATTGTGATTAAAAAAAACATTTTTTCTAGGGACAGAAAACTGTAGGTAGGGAGAGTGTTTTTTTTCTTTCACTCTGCAAGTCCTTGTTTCCAGGGACCTGTAAGGACAGTGAGTGAATTGTCCTTGTGCTATATTGTGCTTAAAAAAAACATTTATTCTAGGGACAGAAAACTGTAGGTAGGGAGAGTGTCAGTTTCTTTCACTCTGCAAGTCCTTGTTTCCAGGGACCTGTAAGGACAGTGAGTGAATTGTCCTTGTGCTATATTGTGCTTAAAAAAAACATTTATTCTAGGGACAGAAAACTGTAGGTAGGGAGAGTGTTTTTTTTCTTTCACTCTGCAAGTCCTTGTTTCCAGGGACCTGTAAGGACAGTGAGTGAATTGTCCTTGTGCTATATTGTGATTAAAAAAAACATTTTTTCTAGGGACAGAAAACTGTAGGTAGGGAGAGTGTTTTTTTTCTTTCACTCTGCAAGTCCTTGTTTCCAGGGACCTGTAAGGACAGTGAGTGAATTGTCCTTGTGCTATATTGTGCTTAAAAAAAACATTTTTTCTAGGGACAGAAAACTGTAGGTAGGGAGAGTGTTTTTTTTCTTTCACTCTGCAAGTCCTTGTTTCCAGGGACCTGTAAGGACAGTGAGTGAATTGTCCTTGTGCTATATTGTGCTTAAAAAAAACATTTATTCTAGGGACAGAAAACTGTAGGTAGGGAGAGTGTCAGTTTATTTCACTCTGCAAGTCCTTGTTTCCAGGGACCTGGAAGGACAGTGACTGAATTGTCCTTGTGCTATATTGTGATTAAAAAAAACATTTATTCTAGGGACAGAAAACTGTAGGTAGGGAGAGTGTCAGTTTATTTCACTCTGCAAGTCCTTGTTTCCAGGGACCTGTAAGGACAGTGAGTGAATTGTCCTTGTGCTATATTGTGATTAAAAAAAACATTTTTTCTAGGGACAGAAAACTGTAGGTAGGGAGAGTGTTTTTTTTCTTTCACTCTGCAAGTCCTTGTTTCCAGGGACCTGTAAGGACAGTGAGTGAATTGTCCTTGTGCTATATTGTGCTTAAAAAAAACATTTATTCTAGGGACAGAAAACTGTAGGTAGGGAGAGTGTCAGTTTCTTTCACTCTGCAAGTCCTTGTTTCCAGGGACCTGTAAGGACAGTGAGTGAATTGTCCTTGTGCTATATTGTGCTTAAAAAAAACATTTATTCTAGGGACAGAAAACTGTAGGTAGGGAGAGTGTTTTTTTTCTTTCACTCTGCAAGTCCTTGTTTCCAGGGACCTGTAAGGACAGTGAGTGAATTGTCCTTGTGCTATATTGTGATTAAAAAAAACATTTTTTCTAGGGACAGAAAACTGTAGGTAGGGAGAGTGTTTTTTTTCTTTCACTCTGCAAGTCCTTGTTTCCAGGGACCTGTAAGGACAGTGAGTGAATTGTCCTTGTGCTATATTGTGCTTAAAAAAAACATTTTTTCTAGGGACAGAAAACTGTAGGTAGGGAGAGTGTTTTTTTTCTTTCACTCTGCAAGTCCTTGTTTCCAGGGACCTGTAAGGACAGTGAGTGAATTGTCCTTGTGCTATATTGTGCTTAAAAAAAACATTTATTCTAGGGACAGAAAACTGTAGGTAGGGAGAGTGTCAGTTTATTTCACTCTGCAAGTCCTTGTTTCCAGGGACCTGGAAGGACAGTGACTGAATTGTCCTTGTGCTATATTGTGATTAAAAAAAACATTTATTCTAGGGACAGAAAACTGTAGGTAGGGAGAGTGTCAGTTTATTTCACTCTGCAAGTCCTTGTTTCCAGGGACCTGTAAGGACAGTGAGTGAATTGTCCTTGTGCTATATTGTGATTAAAAAAAACATTTTTTCTAGGGACAGAAAACTGTAGGTAGGGAGAGTGTTTTTTTTCTTTCACTCTGCAAGTCCTTGTTTCCAGGGACCTGTAAGGACAGTGAGTGAATTGTCCTTGTGCTATATTGTGCTTAAAAAAAACATTTATTCTAGGGACAGAAAACTGTAGGTAGGGAGAGTGTCAGTTTCTTTCACTCTGCAAGTCCTTGTTTCCAGGGACCTGTAAGGACAGTGAGTGAATTGTCCTTGTGCTATATTGTGCTTAAAAAAAACATTTATTCTAGGGACAGAAAACTGTAGGTAGGGAGAGTGTTTTTTTTCTTTCACTCTGCAAGTCCTTGTTTCCAGGGACCTGTAAGGACAGTGAGTGAATTGTCCTTGTGCTATATTGTGATTAAAAAAAACATTTTTTCTAGGGACAGAAAACTGTAGGTAGGGAGAGTGTTTTTTTTCTTTCACTCTGCAAGTCCTTGTTTCCAGGGACCTGTAAGGACAGTGAGTGAATTGTCCTTGTGCTATATTGTGCTTAAAAAAAACATTTTTTCTAGGGACAGAAAACTGTAGGTAGGGAGAGTGTTTTTTTTCTTTCACTCTGCAAGTCCTTGTTTCCAGGGACCTGTAAGGACAGTGAGTGAATTGTCCTTGTGCTATATTGTGCTTAAAAAAAACATTTATTCTAGGGACAGAAAACTGTAGGTAGGGAGAGTGTCAGTTTATTTCACTCTGCAAGTCCTTGTTTCCAGGGACCTGGAAGGACAGTGACTGAATTGTCCTTGTGCTATATTGTGATTAAAAAAAACATTTATTCTAGGGACAGAAAACTGTAGGTAGGGAGAGTGTCAGTTTATTTCACTCTGCAAGTCCTTGTTTCCAGGGACCTGTAAGGACAGTGAGTGAATTGTCCTTGTGCTATATTGTGATTAAAAAAAACATTTTTTCTAGGGACAGAAAACTGTAGGTAGGGAGAGTGTTTTTTTTCTTTCACTCTGCAAGTCCTTGTTTCCAGGGACCTGTAAGGACAGTGAGTGAATTGTCCTTGTGCTATATTGTGCTTAAAAAAAACATTTATTCTAGGGACAGAAAACTGTAGGTAGGGAGAGTGTCAGTTTCTTTCACTCTGCAAGTCCTTGTTTCCAGGGACCTGTAAGGACAGTGAGTGAATTGTCCTTGTGCTATATTGTGCTTAAAAAAAACATTTATTCTAGGGACAGAAAACTGTAGGTAGGGAGAGTGTTTTTTTTCTTTCACTCTGCAAGTCCTTGTTTCCAGGGACCTGTAAGGACAGTGAGTGAATTGTCCTTGTGCTATATTGTGATTAAAAAAAACATTTTTTCTAGGGACAGAAAACTGTAGGTAGGGAGAGTGTTTTTTTTCTTTCACTCTGCAAGTCCTTGTTTCCAGGGACCTGTAAGGACAGTGAGTGAATTGTCCTTGTGCTATATTGTGATTAAAAAAAACATTTTTTCTAGGGACAGAAAACTGTAGGTAGGGAGAGTGTCAGTTTCTTTCACTGTGAAAGTCCTTGTTTCAAGGGACAGAGAAGGACACCTGAAGGTAGCCCTTATTGCTTTTTTCCCATCTCCCTGCAGGCCATCTATTAGAATGTCTGGAAGGCAAACAAGGAGAGGCAGACAGTCAGGAGGCAATAAAAGAGGGCAAGCAGGCTCTGTGTCTGGGGGCAACAGTGCTGGTCGTGGACGCGGTGCATTGTCATCAGCACATGGCCATGGGACACGCTTGTCCTTCTTTTCGGCAGCTGGACATGTTGAGCCACATCATGCCGAAGACTTGGTAGAGTGGATGACCAAGCCCTCCTCCTCCTCCTCATCCTCTCTCACCCAGGCTCAGGGTACTGGAAAAGCAGCTGCCAAAGCGTCGTCTTCCCTGGTATCAATGTCAGACAAATCATCAGTCACTCCTTCCCTAGACCCACCATGTCCTCCTCCTGAGGAGTCCCCCGAACTGTTTCAGCACAGTGTTGGGTACATGCTCCAGGAGGATGCCCAGCGTTTCAGAGGGTCTGATGATGAAACCCAGCTAGCGGAAGGCAGTAGCGTGAGAGCAGACAGAGGGGATGCTCAAGAAGGACACCAATCTGGCAGTCATGTTCCAGCAGCTGCAGCATACTGCCAGATTGGCTCCAGTGATGAGGAGGGAGGGGATGATGAGGTCACTGACTCCACGTGGGTGCCTAATAGGAGAGAGGAGGAGGAGGAGGATGAGGAGGAGGCACATCTCCAACGAGGCAGGATGCCCTTTGGTGGCCAGCGTAAGGGCAGTACACCGACGGAATCACACCGCAGAGCTCCGCCTGTGCAGGGCGCTGCCTCTGCCCGTCATTCAAAAAGTTCTTTGGTGTGGGCCTTTTTTGAGGCTAGTGCATCAGATCGCACAGCTGCTGTTTGCAACATATGTCTCAAGCGTATATCGCGTGGCCAAAACATCAGCCGCTTGGGTACCACATGCCTGACCAGACATATGTTGACCTGCCATGCAGCTCGTTGGCAAGCCTACCTCAAAGACCCACACCAAAGAACAAAGCGGACCTCTCCTTGCACCGCATCAGCTGGGATCTCCAACCCCACTATAACTTCAGTCCTCTCTGAAACATGCACTGAGAGGAATGAAGGTGTAGAATTAGGTGTGTCACAGCCAAGTACTTGCGCCCACTCTGCTAGCAGTACACCGACGTCCGATTCTAGCAGGCAAATTTCCCTGCCCCAGCTGCTGGACCGTCGAAAGAAGTTCACTCCCAGCCATCCACATGCCCAGCGGTTGAATGCTAGCTTGGCTAAATTGCTAGCGCTTCAACTGCTGCCTTTTCAGTTGGTAGACTCGGCCCCCTTCCGTGAGTTTGTGCAATGTGCAGTTCCTCAGTGGCAGGTTCCCAAACGCCACTTTTTCTCACGGAAGGCTATTCCGGCTCTCTACCGGCATGTGGAAGGCAATGTCTTGGCCTCGCTGGACAGGGCGGTCAGCGGTAAGGTGCATATTACCGCTGACTCATGGTCCAGCAGGCATGGACAGGGACGTTACCTTTCTTTCACGGCCCATTGGGTCACTCTTTTGGCAGCTGGGAAGGATTCAGGACAAGGTGCAGTAGTGTTGGAGGTTGTCCCACCGCCACGCCTCCAAAATGCTACTACTGGTTGTGACACACCTCTCTCCTCCACCCCCTCCTCTTCTTCTTCCTCCATGGCCTCTTCCTGTGGTTTGTCCTATGAACCAGCGGTGCTCCGTAGCCGTTCACGGGGCTACGCAAGTACGCAGGCAAAAAGATGCCATGCCGTGCTTGCGCTGGTGTGTTTGGGGGACAGAAGCCACACTGGGGCAGAGGTCCTGTCTGCTCTGCAGGGCCAGGCCGAGAGGTGGTTGACGCCACGCCAGCTTAAGCCAGGAATGGTGGTTTGCGACAATGGCACCAACCTCCTCTCCGCCCTCCGACAGGGACAACTGACCCATGTGCCCTGTGTGGCTCACGTCCTTAACCTGGTGGTGCAGCGCTTCTTGGGCAGGTACCCGGGCTTACAGGATGTCCTGAGGCAGGCCAGGAAAGTCTGTGTGCATTTCCGCAGATCTTATAATGCCAGTGCTCGCCTGGCTGAGCTGCAAAAGGAGTTGAACCTGCCCAAGAACCGCCTTATATGTGACATGCCCACCAGGTGGAACTCAACGTTGGCCATGCTGCAGCGGCTGCACACGCAGCAGAGGGCCATCAATGAGTACCTGTGCGACTACGGCACCAGGACAGGGTCAGGGGAGCTTGGTTTTTTTCTCCACGCCAGTGGGGCATGATCAGGGATGCATGCACTGTCCTGGCACCATTTGAGGAGGCCACGAGGATGGTGAGCAGTGACAGTGCATGCATCAGTGACACTGTACCTCTTGTCCACCTGTTGGAGCACACGCTGCGTGGAATAATGGACAGGGCACTTGAGGCAGAACAGAGGCAGGAAGAGGAGGACTTCCTTGCCTCTCAAGGCCCCCTTTACCCAGACAGTGTTCCTTCTGTCCCACCCATCGCACAGGAAGAGGAGGAGGAGGAGGAGGAGGAGGAGGAGGAGGAGGATTGTGTCAGCATGGAGGTGGAGGCTGGCACTCAGCATCATCAGCAGCAGTCTTTTAGGGATGATTTACAGTCCCAAGAAACCAGTGGACTTGTACGTGGCTGGGAGGAGGTGGCTGCGGATCATGTCGTCCTTAGTGACCCAGAGGACTCCGGAGCGAATGCCTCAGCAAACCTACGCTGCATGGCCTCCCTGATCCTGCAAAGTCTGCGGAAGGATCCTCGTATTCTTCGGATCAAGGAGAGGGACCATTACTGGCTGGCCACTCTCCTTGATCCACGGTACAAGGGTAAGGTTGCGGACCTTATGTTACCGTCGCAGAGGGAGCAGAGGATGAGACAACTCCGGGAGGCCTTGCAGAAAGGTCTGTGCAACGCGTTCCCAGAGACTGGGAGGTTGCAAACTCCTGGTCCTGGACAACGAGTTGCTGAGGCTTCGGCCAGTCAAAGAAGGAGCGGTGGGGAAGGTGGCCGTCTGACCGATGCGTTCAGACAATTCTTTAGTCCGCAGCCCCAAAGTATGATCGGTTCCAGCAACCATCGCCAGCGTCTGATAAACATGGTGCAGGAATATCTAGGGGCAAGGTCAGACTTGGACACCTTCCCCACCGAAAATCCTCTGGCTTACTGGGTCTTGAGGATGGATCACTGGCCAGAGCTTGCACAGTATGCAATTGAGCTACTGGCCTGTCCTGCATCCAGCGTTCTTTCGGAACGCACATTCAGTGCTGCTGGAGGATTTGTCACGGATCACAGGGTGCGCCTGTCCACCGACTCGGTTGATCGACTGACTTTCATCAAGATGAACCAGTCTTGGATCACCACCAGCTACCACACACCTGATGCTGATATAACAGACTAATTGATTTTAACATGTCACATCCCTTCAAGACTGATGCTGATGCTGAGTGCCTGTGCTGTTATGTTGACTGGCTATCCTCCTCCTCCGAGTCCTCAATGATACGATTGATGATGATAGCTTGTAAGATCATTTTTGTTTATGGGTGCCGCCACCAGTGCCTAACGCCCAATTTTTCAGCCCCTGTTTAACAGGGGCGTGTAATTACAATTTTTGAAGCAATACTTTGCAACAGGGCTCATTGCTGTGCTCCAAGTACAGTATCTGTGAGGAGTTGCAGTGTTGTGCCACCAGTGCCTAAGGCCCAATTTTTCAGCCCCTGTTTAACAGGGGCGTGTCATTACAATTTTTGAAGCAATACTTTGCAACAGGGCTCATTGGTGTGCTCCAAGTACAGTATCTGTGAGGAGTTGCAGTGTTGTGCCACCAGTGCCTAAGGCCCAATTTTTCAGCCCCTGTTTAACAGGGGCGTGTCATTACAATTTTTGAAGCAATACTTTGCAACAGGGCTCATTGCTGTGCTCCAAGTACAGTATCTGTGAGGGGTTGCAGTGTTGTGCCACCAGTGCCTAAGGCCCAATTTTTCAGCCCCTGTTCAACAGGGGCATGTAATTACAATTCTTGATCTAATAATTCACAGCAGGGCCCATTGCTGCACCCACCAAGAGTAACTGTCAGGGCTTACAGTGTTGTGGCACCAGCACCACCATCAAAGGCCCAATTTTTACTACCACTGTTCAACAATTATATGTAATTAAAATTCCTGATATAATAGTTGACAGCAGGGCGTTCCAGCACCAACCTAGAGTAACTGTGAGTGCTTACAGTGTTGTGCCAACACCAACAACTAAGGGGCCTATTTCTGCAGAGTATATACGGCAGGTCCCTACTTTCAAACATCCAACTTACAAACGACTCCTACTTGCAAACGCAAGAAGACAACAGGAAGTGAGAGGAAATCTACCACTAGGAAGGAAAATTCTCTCCTGTAAGAATAAATATGGGAGAAAGGTGTCTCCTCTGTACTGATGCTTTATCAGCAATCCTTGTTTCAAGAAAAACACCACATTTCAAAAACAGTTGTCATTGGGACGGAAAGTGAGGTGAAATGTTCTGAACAGGGGCACAGACAGCAAAACAAATGTTACAGGGGTGATAACCCTTACCTATGTTTTCCAAAAAGTTTAAAAATAGATTTTTGGTCTGGAGCTACACTTCAACAATGTACCTGTTCAAAATTACAAACAGACTCTACATAAGAACAAACCTACAGTCCCTGTCTTGTATGCACCGCCTGTATAGGGCTGTTCAGAGTATATAGGGCCTTTTTTATTTTATGTGCGGGGTTCCCCTTAATATCCATACAAGACCCAAAGGGGCTGGTAATGGGCTGGGGTAGGGGGGGGGTCATGGGGTAGCTATGCCATTTTTCTTAAAGAATTTCATCCATATTACCGGGACCAGACATTACATTAAAGCCGCAAGCAGTTTTAAATGGCTTTTTTTTCCTTTAGAAGTGTCATTTTGTGCAGGGACAGTTCTAAACACGGGAAACACGTGGCACTTCACAGGCATACTTTAGACACCCCCCAGGTACGATATTTAAAGGAATATTTGACTTTTTTTTTTTCACTTTATGCATCATTAAAATGACTGCTCCCGAAAAACGACCGTTTTTAAAACTTCTTTTTGCATTGATACATGTCCCCTGGTGCAGAACCCGGGTTCCCAAACCCTTTTTAGGACAATAACATGCATAATAGTTGTTATAATTAGCACTTTAGAATTCGAACGTTCGCATCCATTGTATTTAATAGGGTTCTAATGTTCGTTCGAACTTTCGGTCCGTTCGCGGGTTCTGGTGCGAACCGAACCCGGGGGTGTTCGGCTCATCACTAATGAGGACACTTTTTATACTTTTATAATATGGGGACACTTTTATATATAAATCCTGTGTGGTAAATGCATGGTCGATAATTGTGATGTATGAATAATGTGTGGAGTAGAAATTTAATTTTGTTGAGAATTTGTTTTTACAATGACAATAAATAAATCAAATCAAATCAAATGAGCCAGCCCCACACACACTGCGCATATATATAAGCTTACAAATTTATTATAATTAGTAAAATTGATAAAGGCTGGTCACACATGGCATCAAGATCAATACTGATATCCAGTGTGCACACCAAGCCTCGATATGAAAGCTGGTATACAATGAAGAACCAACAAAATGGCTACCGGTCACATGAACCAAACCTCGATTTGGCCGTGGTCCATGTGATCTCAAAATCTCAAACAGAGGGGCACAGAATCAACACGTGCCACCTTGTGGAGATATATAAGATCTGCAAAATACCAGCAATGTTTGTATAGCTAAAATTACTACCTCTAGCAGCATCCAAATTAACTAATTATAATCAATGAATCTAGCGCAAAACATACATATTATACATTAAACAATATGTAAAAATTAAAAAGGCAAAAATGTATGTAAAAATGTATGTAAAAATGGTTGTAAAAACCTCACATAAAAACATAAACACGCTGGCTGTAAGCTAAAAAAAAGGAAAATCAGGCTTTATTTATAAAGGCATAAATGTCTCAATCAACATTCATGCCAAATGGCCAATAAGATTTCAACTCATATATCCAAAATGTTTCTAAACGTGATACTCCCCTAGTGCTAGAATCTCCCCACCAATGGGGTATGAACTTATCTATGATTAGAAACTGAGTACGGGTCCTTTCACACGGACATGTCGGTGTGCGGGCTCCGCTTTGCTCAGTGGGGATCGCTCCGTCGATCCCCACTGAGCAGGCAGACGACAGGTCTGTCTCACACTGTGTAGGGACCGACCTGTCAGAGCGCCGCTCTCCCCTATGTAGAGTCTGTTGTCATCCGATCCGATCCGCCAGATGGATGGAAAAGTAGGGTTTCCATCCGTCACACTTTGGCGGATCGGAGTGGGTCAGATGTCAGCGGCCATGTCACCGCTGACATCCGTGGCTCCACAGAGGTGCACGGAGCATCCGTTCAGGTCCGCCTAAAAAACGGACACACGGTCCGCCCGTGTGAAAGGGATCTACCTGTCAGATCTTTGTTATGATACCGGAGAGAGTGTTTAACCACTTCATTACCCACCCATAGTAATATGACGTCTGCAGGAGAGATCTCCCATCCTGGGCGGGCGTCATATGATGTCCTGGGCTTCCCGGCCATCTAGGGGGCGCACGCCGCGAGTGCCCGGCGGCCGCGATGTCCGCCGGGCACCCGCGATTGCTCGTGAACACAGCAGGACCGTGGATACACACAGATCCACGTCCTGTCATGTGTGAGGAGACCGATGGTGTGTTCCCAGTACAGAGGAACACTGATCGGTCTCCTCCCCTTGTGAGTCCCCTCCCCCTACAGTTAGAATCATTCCCTAGGACACACATTTAACCCCTTGATCACCCCCTAGTTTTAACCCCTTCCCTGCCAGTCACATTTACACAGTAATCAATGGCTATTTTTAACTCTGATCGCTGTATAAATGTGAATGGACCCAAAATCGTGTCAAAAGTGTCCGATATGTCCGCCATAATGTCGCAGTCCCAATAAAAATCGCAGATCGCCGCCATTACTAGTAAAAAAAAAAATGCCATAATTCTATCCCCTATTTTGTAGACGCTATAACTTTTGCGCAAACCAATCAATATATGCTTATTGCGATTTTTTTTACCAAAAATATGTATAAGAATATCGGCCTAAACTTGATATTTATTATAGCAAAAAGTAAAAAATATTGTGTTTTTTTTTTCAAAATTGTCGCTCTTCTTTTGTTTATAGCGCAAAAAATAAAAACTGCAGAGGTGATCAAATACCACCAAAAGAAAGCTCTATTTGTGGGGGAAAAAAACATATCTTTTTTATTTGGGTGTTATATGACCGCGCAATTGTCATTCAAAGTGCGACAGCGCTGAAAAATAAAAATTGGTCTGGGCAGGAAGGGGGTGAAAATGCCCTGTATTGAAGCGGTTAAGGACACTATGGTTGGTCTTGCCTTTCCTGACGTTTTCTATATGCTCATTCACCCTCACAGAAAAAGCACATATGGTATGCCCCACGTATTGCTTCTTACAAGGACAAGTGAGCAAATAGACTATAAACCGAGTGGCACAAGTGGTGAAATGTCTCATCTGATAGATACGAATAGTAGTAGTGGATTTGAAGATTGCAGTCTTTCTCCTGCCATAGGTGTTCACTTACATTACACCTATGGCAGGGATAATAACCCTTCAAATTATGAAAGAAGGGAGTGCGTGCCAGAGGATCAATAATATTCGGAGCAATTCTTCCTCTCATGGAAGGTGCACCTCTATATATGATTCCAGCATGAAGAGGAAGGGCAGGTATCACGTACCAGGTGCTGGAGGCCAATGGAGAGAGGGCTTCCTTTGCAGCCAAGTTCCAGACTCCCCTGAAGGTGAGACATGAGGAATCGGGCACAAAGTAGCACAGGTCGCCTGTGGAGTTGCTTGCAGAAAGCTCAGGAATACTTCTGTTATGATGAACAGAGTCTGCTGGCAGGTGGCACCTGTTTGGTGAGACAGGTCTGTAAAGTCACTGAGATAATAGAGTAGTCAACACAAGCCGAGATCAGAACTCGGTTTAAAGCAGAGCAGATGAAGTCAGGTGAAAGCCGAGAAGCAGGCAGATTGTATTTGTGAGACGAGTCTAGGTCAGGCACTGGAGATAGGCAGACAGGTCGGGAACAAACCGGGTCAGAAACTAGGGATCACAGGAGCAAGGAATCACAGGAACATAGGTAACAAGCTGAGATCAGTCAGCAACTTCAAGCACTGATACACTTCCTTATAAAGGCCCATGTGATGTGCTGCTGGAGACACTGGGTTCTCGAGTCCTTCTTCTGTTGTTGGTGCCCTGACAGATGCTGGGTCCTAATCATGGTAGGGGTTGTTCCAACTTGTGTACCCCTAGTAGTCACCAACACCATAGGGGTACCCATCATAATTGGAGGGGCTCATTCAGACATAAGGGCCGTGGTAACCATCAAGGACCGTCTAATGCCCCCTATTACCACACCAACAACAACCATGGTAGATTGCCTCAGCCTCATGGCTGGAATTACAAACATGGTCAAGAATATTGAGATATTTACCATCTAGATAGAACCCCCCATTTTTTTTTACCTACAACCGTTTCTCACCCCTTGGGAGCGATTATCCACGTGGTTCACGTGATGATGATTATTCCTATATGGGCAGGGATGATGATACTTACACCAAGTCCCCGTTCAACTATAAGTAGAACAATCCTGGGCAATTTAAACAATGGGGTTTTCCCAGGGAAACACAAAGCCACAAAAGAGACCCTGAACAAAAGAATGTTCCCGAGGTGGGGGGGCGGTGAATCCAAAGGAAAAAGACGAAGAACTTAGCCGGTCAGGGCATTTTCAATCTCAGTCAAGTTCAATTGATTTGGTTATTCGCCCCGCCGATAAAGGCGGGGGGATAGTAGTTCTGGATAAAAGTGATTACCAGAACAAAATGTTTAGATTACTTGAGGACACAAGCACATATATTCAACTACCCAGTGATTCTATTATTAAGTATAAGAGGGAATTGGTTGAATTGGTGGAAAAAGGTTTTAGCAAAGGCTTAGTACCTGTTGCTCCTAGAATTCCAGTTTTATATTATCTTCCCAAGGTCCATAAAGATCCCTTACATCCCCCAAGATGACCGATAGTGAGTGGGATAGACTCTGTTTCTGCCCGCATAGAAAGATATATAGATTTCCATCTCCAACCTCTAGTAAGACAGATGCTCTCTTACTTAAAGCGGAGTTACACCCTTTTTTTATGTTTATTAAAAGTCAGCAGCTACAAAAAGTGTAGCTGCTGGCTTTTAATAAACATACACTTACCTGTTCCACTGTCCAGCGCCGCGCCGCCTGGAGCTCCGCTCCTCTCCCCCCTCCTCCGCCGGTGCGTCCATTCACAGTGTGGGCACCCGGCCGTGACAGCTTTCGGCTTCACGGCCGGGCACTCACTGCGCATGCGCGAATGGCGCAGCGCTCTGTGAGTGGACAGGCGATCGCCTGGGACCTGTCACGTCCCAGGTGAACGCCTACAGGGAGGAGCCGCCACAAGGCGATATGACGTATCGCCTAGGTGGCTCCAGGGCGGAAGGAGGAAGTGGGACAGGAAGTCCCACTCCTACTGAAGCCCCCACTCCCCCCCAAAAAAATTACATGCCAAATGTGGCATGTAAGGGGGTGAGGAGTGGAATAAAAAAAGTAAAAAAAATTGGGTGGAACTCCGCTTTAAGGGATTCCAAGGATACAATTAGGCTATTAGAAAATGTGACTTATCAAAGTGATTTTCTTTTGGTGACAGCTGATGTAGCAGCTTTATAAACATGCATTCCCCATCACTTGTGTTTATCAGCTGTTAAATATTACTGTATTTTCTTTCTGTTAAAAAAAAATATTACTGTATTTATTGGCGTATAACACTCACTTTTTTACCCTGAAAATAGAGGGTAAACTGTGCCTGCGTGTTATACGTAGGGGGCTGTGGAAAGTTTTTTTCCTGAAACGTACTTCTTAAAGTTAGGGTGCGTGTTATACGCCTGTGCGTGTTATACGCCGATAAATACGGTAATTATTCAATAATGATACCGCCCCATATACCAACAAGAGTATATTATGGACCTATTAAATTTTGAGACTAAACACAACTATTTCTGGTTTAATGGCACCTTTTACTCACAACAAAGAGGAGTTGCCATGGGGGCAAAGTTTGCCCCCAGCCTGGCAAATTTAATTATGACCAAATGGGAGAAGGATTATGTCTATGGACAAGAGAGACCTGAGTTGGTTCTCTGGGCTAGGTACATAGATGACATCCTCCTCTTTTGGAAAGGAGATCATGGCTCTTTGAACAGTTTCATGACTGAGCTGAATAATAATAACCAAGGTATTTCTTTAAATTTTGAGGCTAGTAGAGAGACTATACACTTTCTTGACTTAAAGATTATGGTAAATATTAAATAATTGCCAACTTGAGATCAAAACAAATTTAAAATCTACGGACCCTAATGATTACATCCCAGTTGACAGCTGCCATCATAATGTATGGTTGAAGTCTGTCCCACAAGGACAATTTCTGCAATTGCAACACAGTTGTACAAACATTTCTTATTTCAAGTACCAATCTCAGGTTCTGAAACAAAGGTTCCTTGAAAAGGGCTATCAGGCCAGTGAGTTGGATATGGAAATACACAAAGTGTCCCTTCTGGAAAGAAAGACACTACTGGGGGATAGGGATGAGCTTTGAGTTCGAGTCGAACTCATGTGCGACTCGAACATTGCCTGTTCGCCCGTTCGCCGAACAGCGAACAATTTGGGGTGTTCGCGGCAAATTCGAAAAGCCGCGGAGCACACTGTAAAAGTCTATGGGAGAAATCTAAAGTGCTAATTCTAAAGGCTTATATGCAAGTTATTGTAATAAAAAGTGTTTGGGGACCCGGGTCCTGCCCCAGGGGACAAGTATCAATGCAAACAAAAGTTTTAAAACAGCCGTTTTTTTGGGAGCAGTGATTTTAATAATGCTTAAAGTGAAACAATAAAAGTGAAATATTCCTTTAAATTTCGTACCGGGGGTGGGGGGGGCGGGGTTTGTGTATAGTATGCCTGTAAAGCAGCGCTTGTTTCCCTTGCTTAGAACTGTCCCTGCACAAAATGTCATTTCTGAAGGAAAAAAAGTAATTTAAAAGCACTCGCGGCTATAATGAATTGCCGGCTCCCGGCAATACAGAGAAAAGTCATCGATAAAAAAAAAAATGCATGGGGGTTCCCCCAAATTCAATTACCAGGCCCTTCAGGTCTGGTATGGGTATTAAGGGGAACCCTGCGTCAAATAAAAAAAAAAGACGTGGGGTTCCCCCAAATATCCATACTAGACCCTTCAGGTCTGGTATGGATTTTAAGG
Source organism: Rana muscosa (assembly GCA_029206835.1). Classification (NCBI taxonomy): domain Eukaryota; kingdom Metazoa; phylum Chordata; class Amphibia; order Anura; family Ranidae; genus Rana; species Rana muscosa. Next base: position 161,597,303 of record CM055120.1, read on the forward strand.
GGAACACCACCCCAAATGAAAAAAAAAATGGCGTGGAGTTCCCCCAAAAATCCATACCAGACCCTTTATCCGAGCACGCAACCTGGCAGGCCGCAGGAAAAGGGGGGGGACGAGAGAGTGCCCCCCCTCCTGAACCGTACCAGACCACATGCCCTCAACATGGGGAGGATGTCCCCATGTTGATGGGGACAAGGGCCTCACCCCCACAACCCTTGCCTGGTGGTTGTGGGGGTCTGCGGGCAGGGGGCTTATCGGAATCTGGAAGACCTCTTTAGCAAAGGGGACCCCCAGATCCCGCCCCCCCCATGTGAATTAGTAAGGGGTACATTGTACCCCTACCATCTCACAAAGAAAGTGTAAAAAGAATGTAAAAAAAAACACACAGACACCTTGGAAAAGTCCTTTATTAAAAATAGAAAAATAAAAAATAAAAAACCCATTCCAGCGATGTAATCCAGTGTCCCGCGGCAATCCGATGTCCAGCGCTGCAGTCTCCACTCCACACGAAACGTCATTGGCTAAGCGGACCTACACTGCGGAGGAAGTTCCCCATCAGGTCCGCTAAGCCAATGACGTAGGCGGGGTCTGAGGTACGAGGGGGCATCATTGGCTGAGCGGACCTGATGGGGAAAGTGAGAAGGGGCGGGTCTATTAATTTTTTACACTGCGGAGGAAGTTCCCCATCAGGTCTGTTCAGCCAATGACGTAGGCTGGGTCTGAGATACGAGGGCGCCTCCGCCCCCTCGTACCTCAGACCCCACCTACGTCATTGGCTGAGCGGACCTGATGGGGAACTTCCTCAGCAGTGTAGGTCCGCTCAGCCAATGATGTTTCGTGTGGAGTGGAGACTGCAGCGCTGGACATTGGATCGCCGTGGGACACTGGATTACATCGCTGGAATGGGTTTTTTTTTTTTTTTTTTTTTTTTTTTTAATAAAGGACTTTTCCAAGGTGTCTGTGTGGGGTTTTTTTACATTTTTTTTACACCTTCTTCGTGAAATGGTAGGGGTACAATGTACCCCTTACCAATTCACATGGGGGGGTGGGATATTGGGGTCCCCTTTGTTAAAGGGGTCTTCCAGATTCCGATAAGCCCCCTGCCTGCAGACCCCCACAACCACCGGGCAAGGGTTGCGGGGATGAGGCCCTTGTCCCCATCAACATGGGGACATCCTCCCCATGTTGAGGGCATGTGGCCTGGTACGGTTCAGGAGAGGGGGCGCTCTCTCGTCCCCCCCTCTTTTCCTGCGGCCTGCCAGGTTGCGTGCTCGGATAAAGGGTCTGGTATGGATTTTTGGGGGAACTCCACGCCATTTTTTTTAAAATTTGGGGTGGAGTTCCCCTTAAAATCCATACCAGACCTGAAGGGTCTAGTATGGATATTTGGGGGGAACCCCACGTCATTTTTTTTCATTTGACGCAGGGTTCCCCTTAATATCCATACCAGACCTGAAGGGCCTGGTAATTGAATTTGGGGGGACCCCCATGCATTTTTTTTTTATCAATGACTTTTCTCTGTATTGCCAGGAGCCGACAATTCCTTATAGCCGCGAGTGCTTTTAAATTACTTTTTCTCTTATCATCCATGGACTGACACGGTGTCTCTTTACACTTTACACGTGGGTTATGTCCCTGCTTGCAGGAGAAGACCTAGGCAGAATGTGAGATGTTATACATACATTCTAAAAGCCAGAGCTGAACAGCCCCACCCAGGGGGCGGTCCTTCCGGACATAACCCTCCCACTACAGTCAGCAGACTTCAGTTTTTTTCTGCCTAGCAGAAGGAGAAGACGTGGCTCTCTCAGGAGCCAGTCTCCTGACCTATTTTTATTCCTTTTCTGGAATTCTTTTTTATTTTATTTTTGAGAATTTTCTATCAACTGTCGGCTGGGCAACAGGTTGGGTACAAGATATCCTCGTAGTCTTCCCTGTCCGACCATCGAGCGTGCTGATCCTCGCCTTGTGTGCGTGAGACTCAGTTCACGACAGGCCCCATGACTCCAGGGGTGGCCGGGTTTGCTTTCATGCTCCCACGGTCCTCTCAAGACTGAACAGTTCCTGACTGACTGTATCTTTCACGGTGGACCGGGCCGACAGCTACTCAGTACTGCACTGTGATAGTCCTGTCAGAAACTCACCAGTGGGTCCCTCAGGGGACGGGTAAGTAGTCTCTCCTGCCTGCAGGTGAGTACAAAAGGCTGTGTGTTTCTCTGTGGGGGATTTTCCCCGTCTCCCCCTATATTTCATTGTCACTCTCTGTCACCATTGCTGGCGCTGTGCTGTGTGGGGTGCCTGGGGGTCACACTGTTCTTGGAGGGGCTAATGCTGGTCTGCAGATATGCTTGGGGCCTTTTTTTGTGTGTTTTGGGGCCTGAGTGGCGCTGTGTGTGTGTGCTGTTTTTTTCACTTTTGCTGAGTCATGGCCGCGGATCGCCTCAGTGAAGTGCGGCGGCCATTTTCTTCTGTAACAGCGCAAATCTCCTCACAATCTCCTCACAGCTCACCAGTGCTGACACAGCACGGTACAGACAGCGGAACTGAGCGGTCCCTGGTCCGGTTTGGTGAGTCCCCTGGGCGCCCCCTCCTCAGTCAGCACAGCCTGTGGGTGGACTTTTTATCTGAGGAGTCTCAGAGAGGGGCAATATGGAGTCTCTGCCACCAGCTTCCCCTAAATGTCAGTGGACAACAGGCAGTGCTTCAGCACCTGCGGTCCCTAGGGACCAGTTGTGGGCAGTCCTGGAATCATTTCTGACCAGGATGGGAGCTGTGTGCAAGCGCAAGGGAGCAAAAAAGCGCCCTCTCCCCACTTTACTTCATGAGGGCAGTGCGCTGATTCAGATATGGGCCTAGCCACTACCGCTCAGGACCCTAGTTCTGAATGTATTGGATGGTTTTGAACAGGACATTCCTTATGAGGAAAACTCCAGTTCTTAGTCAGTAAATGACAGGGCGCTTGTTAGTGTACTCATGACTGCGGTGAGGGACACTCTCAAGCTAAAATGCTGCGGATGCAGAACCTCAGGCGGATACAGTCTCCTTTGGTTCTTTTAAGGCCAGGCCTTCTAAAGAGGTTTTTCCATATGTACTTTCTTTGACCAGCTCATTGATAAGGTCTGGGAAAAGCCGCAGAAGAATTTTTTATGGTCCCGCGGCGTTTGTCTATCAGATACCCCTTGAAGATGCCCTACTTAAAAAGTGGGCTTCTCCCCCAGGGTCGACCCTCCAGTCGCCCGGTTGAACAAGGCCATCACTCTCCCGATGGAGGGGACTCCTGCATTTGAGGACCCCACTGACAGGAGGTCAGAAGTGGTGAGCAGAGCCATGTTTGCCTTGTTGGGATCCGCCCTACGGCCTGTGGTAGCGGCGACCCTTGTGTCTTAAACACTTACAGGTTGGGCAAAAATGTTGCACCTAGCTGTACAGGAGCATAATCTTCCTCCAGACACAGTTGCTCTGGCCCACCAACTGGTTAAGGGCCTGGTTTATGTGTGCGACGCCACGTTGGACGCGGCCCCTTTAATATCCAGGGCCTCTGTCTCAGCGGTGGTATTGCGTCGTCTTATCTGGTTGAAGTGCTGGTCTGCTGACCTAGCCTTAGGAAGCTCCTGACGGATCTACCATTTAAAGGTGGTAGACCTTTCGGTGCTGCTCTGGATGACATCGTCATGGATGTCATGGGAGGTAAAAGCACTCTTCTTCCTTAGACTAGCAAGGGTGAGGAGGCCCGCCGCAAACAAGGGCCTTCCTTTCCAGCAAAACGGGGTTTTTCGTCAGTCAGAGTCCACGGGTAGGTCCTCTCAGACTGACGGCAGTGCGGCTGGTGGGCACAAGTGCCCCTGGGTGCGTAAGCCGAACAAGCGGCTCCCAAGCCCGCCTCCGCGTGAAGTCTTGCCTCCGCCCGACTCTGGGGTGGGGGGACGACTTCGCAGGTCACGAATCGGTGGTCCTCCCGAATCTCCGACTGGTGGGTGTGCGAGGTGGTCACCTCAGGATACAGGATAGTATTCCGATCCTGGCCCCCAGACAGATTATTTCGCTCAAATCTTCCTCTCCTTCCTACCTGTCGGGCAGCCCTCTTGGGGGCTGTACAGGATTTGATCAGGTCCGGAGTGATTGTGCCGGTTCCGTCACAGGAGAGTTTTCAGGGATTCTACTCGAATCTGTTTGTCGTCCCAAAAATAGGACGTGGTTCGACCTATCCTGGACCTCAAGGCCCTGAATGCCTTCGAGAAGGTGCAGAAATTCCGCATGGAATCCATTCGCACGGTGATCGCTACACTCCACCAAAGGGATTTTCTTCTGGCGTCCTTGGACTTCAAGGACGCCTACTTGCATGTTCCGATCTGCGCAAGTCATCAGAAGTTTCTGCGCTTTGCGATCAGCGAAGTCCACTATCGATTGTGGCTCTTCCTTTCGGCCTAGCCTCGGCACCAAGGGTGTTCACCAAGGTGCTTGCTCCGGTTCTAGCCTTCTGTTACAGCGAGGTATTGCTGTCGTGGGCTATCTGGACGATCTTCTGCTAAGAGCAGAAAGTGGATCAGACTTGGAGGAAAGGTGACTATCGTCAATTAGACCCTCAGGGACTTGGGTGTTTCCTGAACATTCAGGAGTCAGTCCTGGTCCCGACTCAGTGTCTGGAGTATCTAGTTCTGATTCTGGACTCCTTGGACGCAAAGGTATCCTACCTCTGGAGAAGTTGCTGACACTTCAGTCTGCGGTGTGGGTGTTGACATCCCAAAAATGGTTGTCAATCCGTTTTTTGCATGAGAGTCCCGGGACTCGTGGTGGCCTCCTTCGCGGCCGTTCCGTATGCCCAATCACACACCAGGGCATTGCAGAAGGAGATCTTGTTCACCTGGGACAAATCCCCGTTGTCCTTGGATCTTCAGATCCAGGTGATTCACCTGGTCAGGGCGCCCCTGACATGGTGGTTGAGATCCTCGGCTCTTCGGTCCGGAAAGTCGTTCCCCTCCCATCCAATGGACGGTACTCCTGACGGGCTGGGGTGGAGTCTGGGGAGTCCTGTCGGCTCAGGCCTTGGACTCCGGACGAGCCCGTTTACCAATCACTGTTCTGGAAATACGGGCCATCGGACTGTGTCTCTCCTCAGGTCAGAGAGAGTACGGGGTCGCTCCATCAGGAGCCAGTCAGACACCGCCACGGCGGTGGCATATGTACACCATCAAGGGGGAACTCGGAGCTCAGCTGCGGCTTCTGAGGTAGTCCATATCCTGAAGTGGGCCGGATGAAACGTGCCGGCTCTGTAGGCCATTTTACATTCTGGGCATAGACAATGGGCAGGCGGACTATCTCTGAGTCGCCAATCGCCAGACGCCGGACCAAGAAGAGTGGTCCTTGCATATTTCAACTCCTTTACCGACGGTGGGGCACGCCGGATGTGGACCTGATGGCCTCTCGACTCAATCGCAAGGGTCGAGGTTGCGGCCAGATCCAGGGATCCTTGGGCGATGCCTCGGATGCGTTGGTGGCCCCATAGGGTCCTTATCGCCTGATATAAACTCCGGCGATCCTAATTGTTCCGGATTGGCCTCAGCATCACTGGTACGCTGATCTGGCACGTCTCGTCGCGGACGTTCCCTGGCGGGTGCTGATGAGGGAGGACCTTCAGTCTCAAGGTCCTATGTTTCATCCGGCTTACAGTCTCTGGCTTTAACGGCAGGGCTGTTAAAAGCCAGGTGTTGAGGGACCGAGGTCTCTCGGACTCGGTCATTTTGACCATGTTAAGGACACGGAAGTCTTCCTCCAGGCAGATCTATCACCGTGCCTGGAAAGCTTATATCGCCATATGCGAAGCGCTGGACTGGCGTCCTCGGACGTATTCCGTCCCCAGAATCCTGCGTCCTCTGCAGTGTGGAGTGACCCAAAAGCTTGCTTTGAGTACCATCAACGATCAGATTTCGGCCTTGGCCGTCTTCTTTCAGCGACCTCTAGCGGGTCATTTTCTTGGTTAGCACCTTGTGTTGGGGGTTCGCCATGTGCTCCCTCCTGTCAAGCCTCCTTCCCCACGTGGGATCTGAATTTGGTGCTCTCGGTCCTCCAGGAACCTCCTTTTGGGAATATCCGGGATATTCCTCTCTTGTCTTGTCTCAGAAGGTGGCCTTTTAGTGGCAATCACTTCTGTTTGACGGGTGTCTGAGTTGGTGGCTTTGTCCTGCAAGTCGCCATATTTAGTCATCCATAAGGATAAGGCGGGGTTGCATCCGCGACCTTCCTTTTTGCCAAAGGTGGTGTCGACCTTTCACCTACATGAGGACATTGTCCTCCCGTCCTTGTGTCCTCACCCATCGCATCCCAGAGAGTTTGCGCTGCACATATTGGATGTGGTACGAGCCTTACGGGTGTACCTGTCTGCTACTGCTTCTATTCGGAAGTCCGACTCGCTGTTTGTGGCTGTCTCTGGTCCATAACAGGGCCAAGCGGTTTCGTCTGCCATCATTTCTAGGGGAATCAGACAAACCGTCATTCAAGCCTATGCTCTCAAAGGGCGGGCGCCTCCCTTTCCGGTTACGGCGCATTCCACCAGGGCAATTGGTGCTTCCTGGGTTTTCCGAAATCAAGCGTCGGTTGCACAAGTGTGCAAGGCGGCGACCTGGTCATCTGTTCATGCCTTTTAAGTTTTATAAGGTTAATGTGGCTGCATCTTCGGATGCTTCCTTCGGCGCAGGGTGCTGCAGGCCGCTGTTTAAAGTTGCAACTCCTCCGTTGAGGAGCTCTGCCTTCTTGGAATGAAGTTTTTGGTTTTTCCATTTATACTGCTCCCATCCCTCTTGACACTGCTTTGGGACATCCCACGTGTAAAGTGTAAAGAGACACCGTGTCAGTCCATGGATGATAAGAGAAAATAGGATTTTTTGTACTCACCGTAAAATCCTTTTCTCTGACATCCATGGACTGACACGGCACCCACCCTTCCTTTTTAAGTTTGTACTGCTTTGTTACAAACTGAAGTCTGCTGACTGTAGTGGGAGGGTTATGTCCGGAAGGACTGCCCCCTGGGTGGGGCTGTTCAGCTCTGGCTTTTAGAATGTATGTATAACATCTCACATTCTGCCTAGGTCTTCTCCTGCAAGCAGGGGCATAACCCACGTGTAAAGTGTAAAGAGACACCGTGTCAGTCCATGGATGTCAGAGAAAAGGATTTTACGGTGAGTACAAAAAATCCTATTTTTCCTTCAGAAATTACATTTTGTGCAGGGACAGTTCTAAGCAAGGGAAACAAGCGCTGCTTTACAGACATACTATACACCCCCCCAGGTATGACATTTAAAGGAATATTTCACTTTTATTGTTTCACTTTAAGCATTATTAAAATCACTGCTCCCGAAAAAACGTCTGTTTTTAAAACTTTTTTTGCATTTATACATGTCCCCTGGGGCAGGACCCGGGTCCCCAAACCCTTTTTAGGACAATAAGTTGCATATTAGCCTTTATAATTAGCACTTTTGATTTTGAACGCTCGAGTCCATTGTATTTAATAGGGTTCTAAAGTTCACGCGAACTTTAGGTCTGTTCGCAGGTTCTGGTGCGAACCGAACAGGGGGGTGTTCGGCTCATCCCTACTGGGGGACAATGTACAACTGACCAATGATAACAAATTCAAGTGGTTATTTTTTACATTCTTTTCCATTCAACACATACAAATTAAGGATATAATTAGCAGACATTGGAAAGTTCCGAAAATTTTTTTGGGCCCTGTCCTTCCTCGTCATGCTGGAATCATATATAGAGGTGCACCTTCCATAAGAGTAAGAATTACTCCAAATATTATTGATCCTCCGGCACATACTTCCTTCTTTTACAATTTGAAGGGTTATTATCCCTGCCATAGGTGTAATGTATGTTAAGTGAACACCTGTGGCAGGAGGAAGACTGAAGTCTTTGAATCCACTACTACTAATCTTATCTATCAGATGAGACATTTCACCACTTGTGCCATTCGGTTTATAGTCTATAAGCACACTTGCCCTTGTAAGAAGCAATATGTGGGATGTACCATACGTCCTTTTTCTGTGAGGATGAATGAGCATGTAGCAAACATCAGGAAGGGTAAGACCAATCATAGTGTCCCTACACACTCTCTCCGGTATCATAACAAAGATCTGACAGGTACTCAGTTTCTAATCATAGAAAAGTTCATACCCCATTGGAGGGGAGATTCTAGCATTAGGGGAGTATCACGTTTAGAAACATTTTGGATATATGAGTTGAAATCTTAATGGCCATTTGGCATGAATGTTGATTGGGACATTAATGCCTTTATTAATAAAGCCTGAGTTTTCTTTTTTTTTTAGCTTACAGCCAGCGTGTTCATGTTTTTATGTGAGGTTTTTACAATGATTTTTACATACATTTTTACATACATTTTTGCCTTTATTGATTTTTACATATTGTTTAATTTATAATATGTATGTTTTGCGCTAGATTCATTGATTATTTTTAGTTAACTTGGATGCTGCTAGAGATAGTAATTTTAGCTATACAAACATTGCTGGTATTTTGGTGATCTTATATATCTCCACAAGGTGGCGCGTGTTGATTCTGTGCCCCTTTGTTTGAGATCACACGAACCACGGCCAAATTGAGGCTTGGTTCATCTGACCGGCGCCATTTTGATGGTTCTTCAATGTATACCAGCTTTCATATCAAGGCTTTGTGTGCATACTGGATGACAGTATTGATCTTGATGCCGTGTGTGACCAGCCTTTATCAGTTTTACTAATTATAATAAATTTGTAAGCTTATATATATGCACAGTGTGTGTGGGGCTGGCTCATGCCCCAGATGATGTTCTCTTGAATGAAACCGGTCGGGTAGACTGAACTAGCTCCACGTTACTTCACTCCTTGGATGTATTTGTTATCACAATCCTTATCTCGCCTGTTTATATCATCATTGATGTAAGTGTTCTACCTTTACAATAAAACCCATAGTTGATGGTTTCACACTATGTGGCAGCCTTTTTCTTTTATGAATGGTGTAGTGCATGATTGGGTCCGGTGACAAGGTTGAACGAAAGTTGACCTCACATGTTGTTTCCTGAGAGTGATCACATTCCCAGTTCCAAGCCTGTTTGACTCTGTGCCGCTGGCATTGGGTCCACTGAGTCTGGTAAGAGTATCCATTTTTCTTCATCGGTGGTGAGTTCACAATCTATGATGATTTCTTACTGGATGGTGGCCTATCCTTCAGAGGTCAAATATATCTTCAATTTTAAAGTTGATTTCTACCTAAACACTTGTAATTTCATTTCACCTGTTTGGACTGTTTTTTTTTCTTCCCTCATGGGTTATTTATTCACAATGCCATTTCACATATATGGAATTTTTAGTGATTTCAATTCATGAATTATATTTGTATTTATTTATTGCTGTTTGCACCTAGCACTTTTAATTTGCAGAGTCAATGTGTTATACTTACTGTTTGCATATTTGCACAATTTTCTAATATATACTCACTAGGCTTGTGCAATTCGTTTCGTAACGAATTGAAATTCGTCCGAATTTAGCAACTTTCGGACATTCGGAAGCATTCGAATTTCCGAACAAAGCAATTACGAATAAGACCGAATCCGAAATAAATTATACCGCAAATAGCGAATGCCCGAATGTCTTCGGCATAATTCGTTATGAAAAAGTTACGAATGTACGAATCCATACGAAGCACAATAACACTCACTCTGCTCTGCTCTCTGCTTCTCCCACACCGTGCTGAACTCCCTCTCAAAATGGTGTACAGGGGCGGAGGTTATAGCCGCATGTAAAAAACAAAAGTAAAATACGAGATTTCGAATCCATTCGAAGCACAATAACACTCTGCTCTGCTCTCTGCTTCTCCCTCACCGTGCTGAACCCTCTCAAAATGGTGTACAGGGGCGGAGCCTATAGCCGCATGTAAAAAACGAAAGTAAAATACGAGATTTCGAATCGTTACAAATAACCGCTATGTATTTAGAAAAGTACAAATCCATTCGAAGCACATTAGGCATAATAGGCAGCGTCGTTGTGAGAGAGACACGGAAAATTACGAATCAACGAACCCAAAAAAAGTTACGAAAGTAGGAGTTGTGTCCAGAATCAACGAAAAACAACGTGCTCTACCGAAAGTACGAATTATAAAGCAACAAAAAATTCAACGAAAAATGTCGCTTGCAAAAATACGAATGAGTCCGAACACGAAAAATCCCGTCTAGCAAAATTACGAATGATTACGAATCAACAGGACCGGAAAGAAACGAACCGAAACGGAACGAATTTTTCCGTTGTGCACAAGTCTAATACTCACAACATGGATTAGCGCTGCACTTAATATTCCCATTATCCACTCAATTTGTCTGATTGTAGTGTTTGCAGCTTTTCCTAATCTGTTGAGTAGCGCAGTGCACATTTTGAAATTTAGTGGCTTAACAACCACTTTAGGTTTATTACTATCACAAGGGAATAAACAAGCCCCCTATGTTCTACCTTGGGCAGGTGACAGGTCCCTTTTATGGAGACATTGGGAGACTATTAGACTGAGCAATGACAGCTATGAACCTGGAATTGATGTAATACTTCTGGGTTCATTAGTCACAGGGGGGATCAGGGAATGGATGTTTCCCAATCAAATCTTGCTCTCTTAGTTACCATTGTTTATCATGGTCTTGGGCTCCACAGAGGAACAGGAGAGCCCAATAAACATCATGGGTGCCAGTGGAGGTAAGGGCAGTACCTTTGAAGCCCTATAAAAGTGATCACTTGTACCTTAAAGCCAGTAGTAAAGATCAACATCGAGCTCATGGCTGATATCAGCAAGGCAGGATATATTCCTATTCCACCATATGGCACTGTTCCATGGGTGCAGGCCACTACTTGCCCGAGGAGCAAAAACTGTGCCACTTGGAAGAGGTGTTGTGGAAGTACCTGTTGGCCATCTTTCCATAGAATGACAGGATCCCCCTTCATTGCCACATGCCTCAGCGTCTCAGGTTACATATGATCTCAGAACACCTGGTGTCTAGGTTGGATGTGGATAACCTTCAATCTGATGACCCCATTGACTTTTGGGTGTCCAAGCTGGACTGCTGTCTGGAGCTAGCTCAGTATTTCACAGAGCTTCGGGCTTGATTTGTGGTAAGTGCGCTGTCAGAGAGGGCATGCAGTGCAGCAGGTGGTTTTGTGACAGAAAGATGAGTTCACTTGACACAGTTGAACAACTTACTCTTTAGTAAAAAAAAAACTCTTGGATCAGCAATGAGTATACAACACCTGCAGCTGATGCTAATGATGCATATTTTCTTGGAATGTGGCCCCAAAAACATGATTATCGCTTTCACGATTATTATCTACTGCCACTGCAGCTTGTCTGTCACCCTTAGCTTCTATTCAAATAATGTGGGGGAACTCCCGCGCTGCCCTAATATATAGTGAAGGTGAACCAGTAACTAATAGGGGGGGGGGGGTACTGCTGCCAAACACCTGGGAATCCCAATTCAAAGAAACTCAAAACAATATAAAACAGTAGTGGTATTGGCGCTGTGTTTAGAACAAAAAAAATGTAGTGGTAGGAAAGTGAACTAGTGTGACTGATAACACACTAAACCTCAGTGCTAATTAAAAAAAAAAAAGATATAATACTGATGAAAAAATACACTCAAAAGTGAATATGGACAATTCGCTAATTGTCCAACACAAATCAACCGTGATGAATTCACACACACAGCACTAATGTGATAACCAATGAAAATACTGTGTCCAATTATAAGAAAATAATAGTCCAAGTAGTCCAGTTCAGGTGTAAAATCCAAATAGTAAAGTGATTCCCATCACTAAAGTGATACAATAAAAAACACACGTTTGTGCAGTGCTCCAAATTCTTTCTTCAGTGTTTCACCTCCGTGCCTGTAAGCAGCTCACCTTATTGCTGATAAAATACAGCATAAACAGGTCACAGGGTGTTGGTCACTGACGAGTAGTGAAGATCGTAATAGTCTCCCTCCTATTGCTGCAGTTCTCTCAGACACCACATGAAAAGCCAGAAAAACAATACAATCATGGTGTAGATCAAATGTTGTATAGAGACACACACACGTTGGGCTAGTGATGCACTCACATTGGAGAGAGAAACCGCGGATATATCTCCACGAGTACAGAACTCGCCGTCCCTCTATTAGATAGCTATGTGTGTGTCCCGATACAGCGAAGATTCCCAGGAAGTAATGGTGCTCAGTAAAATAAAAAAACATAAGGCAGACATCGCATAATCCCGTAAAACAATTTTAATGAAATAGACAATAAAAAACAAACTCACAGTAAGCATGAAACACCGATGCATTGTATCCTTATGAGCGCCTCACTCGTCTGCCTGCTCGGGTCCTGGTGTGCAAAGAATGCTCCAATCCCTACGCGTATCGTCACGTATCACGTGACTTCATCAGGGGATACCTTAGCTTCTATTGCCACCATTGCAAGCTCCTTCCACTACTACTAGCCTGTCACTTTTACGAGATGCTGACACTATTACCATCTCCTGCCACTTCTGCTGGTCTGTCACAATTATCATCACCTGCCACCACTACCAGCTTTTTCCACAACTGCTGGCCCAACATCATAACCTTCTCCTGCTACCTCTTTTGGTCTACCGTCTTTTACATCTACTGTCTCCATTACCAGCTCCTCCACTGTTACCATCTATTACCATGGCTGCAACCATTACCAGCTCCTTCCACCACTGCTGGCCTGCCACTGTTACCAGCTTCTAAAAACATTACCATATTTGCCACCTCTGTTGGTCTGCAACAATTATAATCTTCTGCCATCATTACCACCTCTTTCCACTGCTGCTACCCCACAACCATAACCATCTTCTACCACCTCTGCTGGTCTGCCATCTTTACCATCTCCTGCCCCCATTACCAGCTCCTCCCACTGCTGCTAGCTCATCACTATTACTATATCTTGCCATGGCTACTGGCATGTCAACATTACCATTTCCTTCTATTACCACCTGCCACCATTACCATCTCCTGCCACCACTGCTGTACCATTAGCAGCTCCTTACAGCACTGCTGGCTGGCCACTGCTACCAGCTCCTACCACCATTACCATCTTCTGTTACCACCATTATCCTCTCCTGCCACAATTCCCAGCTATTTCCACAGCTGCCAGCCCACCACCATAGCCATCTTCTGCCACCTCTACTGGTCTGCCACCATTACCATTTCTTGCCACCATTTTCAGCTCCATCCACCACTGCTGGCTTACCACTATTACCAACTCCCGCCCTCTTGCTGGCTTGCCACAAATACCATCTCTCATGACTATTACTAGCTCTTTCCACTTATGGCCTGTACTAATACCATATTTTGCTGGCTCTACTGCCCTAATATGGTGTTCTAGCAATTCAAAGATGTCACGCATAAATTTTCTACATCTGGGCCTCAACGGCAAAAAATTTTTTTTGAAGGGTCAATCCTGCATGATTCTTCAAATTTTCTGCTGTATTCTGGTTATCAGACATTGTATAATAGCACCACAGAAGATGTTTCCATAGCTGGTCCTCAGCTGTAAAATTATAGCATTTGCTGCAGGGTAAATCATGTTCTGGTCATGTATCGGGAAGAATCTGTAATTGCCATGTCCCATGGACACAGCCAATCACAGATCGTAGTAAATGGCCAATCACAGCAACATTTTACTATGTGATCGCTGTGTCCAATGACAAGCGATCATAAATTTAAACACATGAGATCATCTCTCATTGACGGCTCTCCTTCCCTCATACAGAGACCGGGTGTGATCGCAGTGTGTTTGCTACACTTTGTTACAGTTTGCTACAGTGCCCAAACTGTGCCCATCAGTGTCACAGAGTGCCCATCAGTGTCACCGTGCTCATCAGTGTCACAGTGCCACAGTGTCATCAATGTCATCAGTGCCATCCGTGTCACCAGTGTCACAGTGCAATCAGTGTCACCATGCCATCAGTGTCATCAGGGTCACAGTGCCTTAGTGCCATCAGTGTTACAGAAGAGGGGAGGCAAGCGAGGTGCCATGTAAGATCAGTAACAGGTTCAACTCACAGGATGACAGTAATGACCGTCTAAGCCCGTATGGGCTGTGGTAAGGATCTCACATGGGATCGTGGAGTAGTCCTTGCCACAGCAGATGGCTCTGTGAACCAGGAGAGAGGACGCTGTGAACACGAGCAGTCGTGGGCTGGTCTGTACCTCTCAAAACTCGAGGGAAACAGACCAATCGGAACACATTTCAGAGGCTAGTCATGCCTCCTTCCTCAGCCATTCTGAGAATTTTGTCTCCATTGATTTTTTTTCAATAAATTTTTATCGATGACCTGTTATCATCAATTGTAGCCCAGTGCAACCTGTATGCACAACAATTTATATTGAGTAACTCAACATCCTATTATTCTGTCCCTATGAATGGAAAGACTTAACAGTGGAGGAGTTCAAGATTTTTTTGGGCCTCACATTTAATATAGGGCTTACCAAAAAAATGAGTTACATTCATACTGGTCCACCCACCCCATCCACCACATGCTGATCTACTCAGCAGTAATGCCCGAGAACAAGATATTTGATGATGATATGGTTCCTCCATTATAACAACAATGCACTCCCCGAAATGACCCAGTATATTACAAGCTTTATAAAATTCAGCCACTTCTAAAAAAAAAATCTGAAAAGTTTGCCCAGTTATTTACCCGGGACCAAAATATCTGCATGGATGAGTCGCTTGTCCACTTTACCGGCAGGCCGATCTTCAAGCAATTCATCCCCAGCAAAAGGGCCCAAAATTGGGTGGAATTTACAAATTATGTGCCACAGGGTACACCTATGCTTTCCAGGTGTACGAAGGAAAGGACACCTAGCTGTATCCCCTGAATGCCCAGACTACATGGGAACAAGCTGGGAACGGTTATCTCTATGTGGATAACTTCTACACCAGTTTGTCCCTTTTCTGCAACCTTCACCAGAAGAAAACTCCAGCATGTGGCATCTTGAGAGTGAACAACAAGAAGGGCTTCCCTCAAAGGCTCTCTAATATGAAACTAAGTAGAGGGGAGACAGCAAGTTTACGAAACGAGGAAATTCTGGCTATGAAGTGGAGGGACAAAAGAGATATCTATATGCTGTCTTTAATTCACAACTGCATGGAAATCCCCAGAAGGAATGGCTCAATCCAAAAACCAGCATGTGTCCATGATTACAGTTTGTTCCTGGGGGAGTCGACTTTAATGATCAAATGATCCAACCCTACCTTGCTAGAAGAACAATTGTCCATTGGTATAAAAAAATCTCAATTCATCTTTAATTTGGTCATATACAATTCTTATGTAATATACCGCACATCTACCAAGAGACCCGTATCCTTCCTTGGCTATCAGTAGGGGATCGCCACTGCCCTTATATACCCGAACGGCCCACCAGGAAGCATCAGATGTAATAAGCAGATTCTGGGACACCATTTTCCAGAGAAAATCCCTCTCAGAGAAACAGACCAAAAACTTAAAAAACTTTAAAAAAAATGTAGAGTGTGCACCAGAGGAGAAGTTAGAAGAGAATTCCACACATTATTGTCCCCAGTGTCCTTCCCAACCAGGCCTTTGCATAGATCACTGTTTCCGCCGTTACCACACTTCTCTACATTATTAGTGAAGTATGGTAAACGTAATTCTCAATTCCTGCCATTTACCTTCACAACCTTTATGCCACTGCCTGCTCCTGAACTGACCCTGGCCTGTTATTTGACCATGCCTTTGCCTGCCGTCTAAACTGTACATACCTCTGCCTGCTCTGGACAATTAAACTGGATAGTAGGCACAATGGCAAAAAACACACAAGCATTGATCAAAGAAAATGATTTAGGTTTAAAAAGTTTTTTGATAGAGTCTCATGGGAGAAGTCCATACACTTGTGTCAGCTATTGATCCAGAGCGCAGCCCACTCTGTAGTAAACAGATAAAAATCAGAGAAAGAAGCACCACTTAATGTAGTATTTGGTACAATTTGTTAAAGCCCCCATATTAGGTTACTCACAGGAGGTAGATATAATACAGTCTCTTTATCAATATAATCACCGGGGGGGTCCGTCTGTGTGCTCCTCGCATGCCGAATGACTCAGATGTCTCACGCTGTGGGGAAGCAGGACTTGTGTACGGAGGAAGTCCTTTGGAGCTCTCTGACTGTTCCGGGCCCCTGGATGGACCGCACCATGGAACGCAGCGCAGCGTCGATGGTACGAGGAGTGCTGACGTCACAGATCCCAGGATGCTTTGCAACACGTTTCGGAGCATGCGCCGTGCTGTGTATGAGCATGCGCACTCCTTTTTCAAGCTCTTCTTCATAGAGCTTGAAAAAGGAAAATTATTAATTTGCTAAATTTTATAACAGAAACTAAGAAAAATGCTTTTTTTTTAACCACTTAACGACCGCCCACCGCCGATTTACGTCGGCAGAATGGCACGGACAGGCAGAATCACGTAGATCTACGTGATCGCCTTTGTGCAGTTGGGGGGTCCATCCGGACCCCCCTTCACTGCAGTGAGCGGCTGTTAAGTGTTCGGGAGCGATCAGGCATGAGGGGGCGGCCGCTCGATTCCGCCCCCCCCCTCGCGATCGCTCCCGGCCAATGAAAATGCTTCCTCCGCCATGTGATGTAAACAAGGCTGGAGGAAGTGATGTCATCTCCCTCGCCGCGGTCTTTCCGTTCCCGGCGCCGAGCAGAGAAGAAGCAGGTTAGTGCACCAACAGTCCACTGACACGTAGGTACACATAGGCACACAAATCACCCCCCAGTCACCCCCCAGGTCACCCCAAAGCCCCCAATCACAGTGTCACTGATTGCAGTGATCATTTATTTTACTGATCACTGCATTTAGTGTCATCTGTGATTGTAAAAAGTTGCAGGGCAGTTAGGATTAGGCCCCTTTAGGTCCAGGGTAGCCCCCTAACCCCCCCTAATAAAGGTTTAACCCCTTGATCACCCCCCAGGTAACCCTTTCACCCCCTAACTTCAGCGTCACTAAGCGATTGTTTTTCCGATCGCTGTATTCGTGTCGCTGGTGTTTTAGATAGGCAGTTATTTTTTTTTAGGTTCGCCGCAGGTTTTTATTAGTGTCAGGTACCCCCATATATTATTTTAACCCCCTGATTGCCCCTAGAGTTAACCCTTTCACCAGTGATCGCCGTATAAGCGTCACTGGTGTCACTGGTTAGCCAGTAAGTTATTTAGTTATTTAGGTTACCCGTCAGGTTTTTATATAGTGTCAGGTACCCCCATATTTAACCTAATAAAGGTTTTAACCCCCTGATTGCCCCTAGTTAACCCTTTCACCAGTGATCACCATATAAAGGTTACAGGTGACGCTGGTTGATTAGTTTGCTTTTTATAGCATCAGGGCACCCGCCGTATATAACCCAATAAAGGTTTAACCCCCCTGATCACCCGGTGGGTGAGATCAATTAGGTTTTAGCGCCAGAGAGGGTCTGCGTCGCCCCAGGCAGTGTTAGGTTAGTGACAGTAATGCTAACACCCACGCGCAAAGCATACACCCCCCTTAGTGGTATAGTATCTGATCAGATCTGATCAGATCTATACTAGCATCCCCAGCGGTTTAGGGTTCCCAAAAACGCAGTGTTAGCGGGATCAGCCCAGATACCTGCTAGCGCCTGCGTTTAGCCCCTCCGCCCAGCCCAGCCCAGCCCAGCCCACCCAAGTGCAGTATCGATCGATCAATGTCACTTACCAAACACAACACACATAACTGCAGCGTTCGCAGTGCTTGGTTTTTGGGGCCCTGTACGCGGCTAGGCTCCCAAAAAGTCCCACACATGTGGTATCCCCGTACTCAGGAAAAGCAGCAGAATGTATTTTGGGGTGCAATTCCACATATAACCATGGCATGTGTGAGCAATATATCATTTAGTGACAACTTTTTGTACATTTTTTTTTCTTTTTGTCATTATTCAATCATTTGGGACAAAAAAAAATATTCAATGGGGTCAACATGCCTCTCAGCAAATAGCTTGGGGTGTCTACTTTCCAAAATGGGGTCATTTGGGGGGGTTTTGTGCCATCTTGGCATTTTATGGCCTTCAAAACTGTGATAGGTAGTGAGGAGTGAAATCAAAAATTTATGCCCTTAGAAACCTTGAAGGCGGTGCTTGGTTTTTGGGGTCCCGTACGCGGCTAGGCTCCCAAAAAGTCCCACACATGTGGTATCCCCGTACTCAGGAGAAGCAGCAGAATGTATTTTGGGGTGTAATTTCACATATGCCCATGGCATGTGTGAGCAATATATCATTTAGTGACAACTTTGTGCAAAAAAAAAAAAGTTTGTCATATTCCCGCAACTTGTGGCAAAATATAAAATATTCCATGGACTGAACATGCCTCTCAGTAAATAGCTTGGGGTGTCTACTTTCCAAAATGGGGTAATTTGGGGGGGTTTTGTGCTATTTTGGCATTTTATGGCCTTCGAAACTGTGATAGGTAGTGAGGAGTGAAATCAAAAATTTGCGCCCTTAGAAATCTTGAAGGCGGTGCTTGGTTTCCGGGGTCCCGTACGTGGCTAGGCTCCTAAAAAGTCCCACACATGTGGTATCCCCGTACTCAGGAGAAGCAGCAGAATGTATTTTGGGGTGCAATTCCACATATAACCATGGCACGTGTGAGCAATATATCATTTAGTGACAACTTTTTGTAAATTTTTTTTTTTTTTGTCATTATTCAATCACTTGGGACAAAAAAAAAAAAATATTCAATGGGCTCAACATGCCTCTCAGCAATTTCCTTGGGGTGTCTACTTTCCAAAATGGGGTCATTTGGGGGGGTTTTGTACTGCCCTGCCATTTTAGCACCTCAAGAAATGAGATAGGCAGTCATAAATTTAAAGCTGTGTAAATTTCAGAAAATGTACCCTAGTTTGTAAACGCTATAACTTTTGCGCAAACCAATAAATATACGCTTATTGACATTTTTTTTACTAAAGACATGTGGCTGAATACATTTTGGCCTAAATGTATGACTAAAATTGAGTTTATTCGATTTTTCTTATAACAAAAAGTAGAAAATATCTTTTTTTTTCAAAATTTTCGTTCTTTTTCCATTTATATCGCAAAAAATAAAAATCGCAGAGGCAATCAAATACCATTAAAAGAAAGCTCTATTTGTGGGAAGAAAAGGACGCAAATTTCATTTGGGTACAACATTGCATGTCCGCACAATTTACAGTTAAAGCAGCGCAGTGCCGAATCCCAAAAACAGGCTTGGTCCTAATGGTCCGAAATGGTCCGGGGCTTAAGTGGTTTTAAATGTCAGTCTTTTTTCATTTATAGCGCAAAAAATATTTTTTTATGAAAAGCTGGCTGTTGTTTTTCTTGTGCAAAATGTGGCCTAGTATAAGTGCTTAAAGTGGTTGTAAAGCCTAAACATTCCTTGCATAAAGGTAAAACATTTTTAGGTGTCAGCATCACCCCTCACTGCCCTTTTACCTACCCAAGCCCTCATTCGATCCAGCGTTGTGCATGTCTGCAGTAGTTCTCTCCCCTCACTTCTGGGTCACGCTGGCTTTGCTGGTGCATGGGAAGCCATTGGCTCCCAGTGCTGTCAATCAAAGCCAATGATGCCGAGTCCCGTTGTCTGTGTCAATTGACGTAGCAGAGGGGCTCAGGTGCGCGCATGCAGGAGTGCCCCCGTGGGAAGTGGCTTCCCATGGGGGCACTCGACAGGGGAGGAGCCAGGGGCAATGGTGGGGGACCCAAAAAGAGGAGGTTCACGGCTGCTCTGTGCAATTCCATTGCACAGAGCAAGTAAGTATAGACATGTTTGTTATTTTAAAAAATCACTTTAAATACTGTCTATATGTGCAATATGTCTTTATTTTTTGTGAAACATATACACTTAAATGAAATACAAACTACAACATGGTGTTTAACCACTTGCCTACAGGGCACATTCACCCCCATCCTACCCAGACCATTTTTCAGCTTTCAGTGCTGTAGCACTTTGAATGACAATTGCACGGTCATGCAACGCTGTACCAAAACAAATTGTTTATAATTTTTTGGAGACAGATACAGTTAGGAGAACAATTATTTGATACACTGCTGATTTTGCAGGTTTTCCTACTTACAAAGCATGTAGAGGTCTGTAATTTTTATCATAGGTACTCTTTAATTGTGAGAGACGGAATCTAAAACAAAAATCCAGAAAATCATATTGTATGATTTTTAAATAATTAATTAGACATTTATTGCATGACATAAGTATTTGATCACCTACCAACAAGTAAGAATTCTGGCTCTCACAGACCTGTTATTTTTTCTTTAAGAATCCTTCTTGTTCTCCACTCATTACCTGTATTACCTGCACCTGTTTGAACTTGTTACCTGTATAAAAGATACCTGTTCACACACTCAATCAAACAGGCTCCAGCCTCTCCACAATTGCCAAGACCAGGGAGCTGTGTAAGGACATCAGGGATAAAATTGTAGACCTGCACAAGGCTGGGATGGGCTACAGAACAATAGACAAGCAGCTTGGTGAGAAGGCAACAACTGTTGGCGCAATTATTAGAAAATGGAAGAAGTTCAAGATGACAGTCAATGTCCCTCGGTCTGGGGCTCCATGCAAGATCTCACCTCGTGGGGCATCAATGATCATGAGGAAGGTGAGGGATCAGCTCAGAACTACATGGCAGAACATGGTCAATGACCTGAAAAGAGCTGGGACCACAGTCTCAAAGAAAACCATTAGTAACACACTACGCCGTCATGGATTAAAATCCTGCAGCGCACGCAAGGTACCCCTGCTCAAGCCAGTGCATGTCCAAGCCCGTCTGAAGTTTTCCAATGACCATCTGAATGATCCAGAGAAAGAATGGGAGAAGGTCATGTGGTCTGATGAGACAAAAATAGAGCTTTTTGGTCTAAACTCCACTCGCCGTGTTTGGAGGAAGAATAAGGATGAGTACAACCTCAAGAACACCATCCCAACTGTGAAGCATGGAAGTGGAAACATCATTCTTTGGGGATGCTTTTATGCAAAGGGTACAGGACAACTTCACTGTATTGAGGGGAGGATGGATGGGGCCATGTATCGCGAGATCTCAGTAAGAGCATTGAAGATGGGTCGTGGCTGGGTCTTCCAGCATGACAACAACCCGAAACACACAGCCAGGACAACTAAGGAGTGGCTCCGTAAGAAGGATCTCAAGGTCCTGGAGTGGCCTAGCCAGTCTCCAGACCTGAATCCAATAGAAAATCTTTTGCCCAGCGACAGCCTTGAAACCTGAAGGATGTGGAGAAGCTCTGTATGGAGGAGTGGGCCAAAATCCCTGCTGCAGTGTGTGCAAACCTGGTCAAGAACTACAGGAAACGTATGATCTCTGTAATTGCAAACAAAGGTTTCTGTACCAAATATTAAGTTCTGCTTTTCTGATGTATTAAATACTTATGTCATGCAATAAAATGCAAATTAATTACTTAAAAATCATACAATGTGATTTTCTGGATTTTTGTTTTAGATTCCGTCTCTCACAGTTGAAGAGTACCTATAATAAAAATTACAGACCTCTACATGCTTTGTAAGTAGGAAAACCTGCAAAATCGGCTGTGTATCAAATACTTGTTCTCCCCACTGTAGATCTTTTATTTGGTGGTATTTAATCACCACTGGGTTTTTGATTTTTTGCTAAACAAAATAAAAATAGCGAAAATTTTGAAAAAAAGTATTTCTTAGTTTCTGTTATAACATTGACAGCTATTATATAGCTGAGGGCGGGGCCACGCAGTGCTGTAAATGGGTGACCCCACCCCCTCTGATGTTATGTGATGTCACATGATGTCAAAAAGGGAAGGGGTCGCCCATTTATGGCACCAATGGCCCTGCCCTCAGCTATATAACAGCTGTCAATGCAGAAAGCCTGCAGTCAGCAGGAGCCTCCCATGAAGGCAGAGTTGTTTCAGTTTTTTTTTCTCGGGTCATCGGATGCTGTGATCGAAGATGATTGGACATCGCAGGACAGTTATATTTTTTATTTTTTAATAAAGGACTTGTCCAAAATTGTCTACTGTCATTTTTACAATTTTCACACTTTTTTTGGTGAATGTGTACAATGTACCCTATACCGTTCACATAGGGGGGCCGGGATCTCGGGGACCCCAAAGCATCATCCCCATTTTGAGGGCAAGTGGCCTGGTATGGTTCAGGAGGGGGGCGCTCTCTCATTCCCCCCTTTTCCTGCGCCCTGCCAGGCTGCGTGCTCGGATAAGGGTTTGGTATGAATTTTGGGGGAATTTTTTATTTTTTTTTGGTGCAGGGTTCCCCTTAATATTCATATGAGACCCTAAGGGCCTGGTAATGGACTGAGGGGGGAACCCATGCCGTTTTTTCAATGATTTTTATATATATTGCCGGGATCTGGCAATACATTACAACCGCAAGCAGTTTTAAATGACATGTTTTCCTTTAGAAATGTAATTTTGCTGCTCTCATTCAAAAAACTATGTACGGCTGCTGGGTAAGCAGCCTTACATAGTATGGGTCATGGACTCAGCCCTCCAAGCCATGATTGGCCAAGGGCACCCTGCCTTTGGCCAACCATGGCTCTCACAGCAGATCAGGTCAGGTCAGGTGCATGCTTTGGCCAATCAGCAGCCGTCAATGCACTGTGAACTCTCAGTGCATTGATGGTCTCACCGCTCATTATGGCACATTCAGCGGGTGCTCAAATTTCCTGCAAACGCCCCATAATGTTCGGTATTCGGCGAACACCCGATGTTCGAGTCAAACTTACGTTCATCTTGAACCACGGGCTCATCCCTAATCCCTACCTGCGATATCTCTTATTTTACCCCTGCTTGCTCACTTCCTAGTGAGATGATCCTGAGGACTGCGACCTGGTACTAACATGCAGCAAAACCCACCTCCACTATTAGGAGCTCTGGTAAACACCAGTTAGAACTTAAAGTGGAACTTCACTCTCTCAGTCAACATAGACTATTTCTAATCCTTATACTTCTAGAATTACTAAAAAAGAGACAGGAAAGTATATCATAGTCACTTATACAAACAAAAAAAATGTTGCGCTGAGTGGACGATAATTACTATCTGTGCAGCATGGTGCAATCCTAATATACTGTATTAGGTGGCCAGTTCTTGGGATCAGCATCCTTCTAGGTAAGAGCTTCCAGTAGTAGTAAAGCCCAGAAACTGCTGGATAGCCCTCAGACCCCCTGGCCAGGGCCAATTGGAAATTGTGGCAACCTTTTCAGGGTGCATGTAAAAACCATTTCTAGAGACGATGTAGCCCAGAAAAGGTACTTGAAATTGTTCAAAGAGGCATTTTTCTTCCTTAGCATAAAGTAAATTCTCACAGAGGTGTTGAAGAGCTGTACAGACATTATGTCTGTGTGTAGGAAGATCTGGGGAAAAAATAAGAATGTCATCCAGATAGACTACCACACAGACAAAGAGGAGGTCGCATAAGATCTCATTGATGAAGTGCCAAAGGGCATCACTAGATATTCATAGTGGCCATCCCTGCTGTTAAAAGCAGTCTTTCACTTATCTTCATCGATTATAAAAGTTCCCTTAGATCGAGTTTCATGAAAACTTTCACACCACAAAGTCAATCAATCAACTCAGTAGAGGCATTGGGTAGTGGTTTTTAACCATAATGGCATTTAACCCCCAGTAGTCAATACAAGGACGAAGAGAACCATCTTTTTTCTTGACATAAATTCCTTTTGGAGATTCTCTGTAACATACTCAGACATGGCTTTTGTCTCTGGGAGACTGAAGGGATATACCCAGCTTCTAGGGACGCTAGAACCTGGGACTAGGTCAATAACATAATTGTAGGATCTGCGGGAGGAAAGTTGAAAAACACGTCCAGAAATTCTGCATAGAATTGGCACCAGGGAAGAAACCTCAGCAGATGTCACAGGAAGGGTTTTGACTGGGACTACCTTGCCAAGGCATTTGGTGTGACAGGTGGGCCCCCAGGATAACAAATAATTGACCAGTCGATTATTGGGGAATGTTTTTGAAGCCAAGGAAGACCCAGGACTAACTAAGAGGCAGCCAGCGGTAACACCAAAAAGGAGATGGACTTCTGGTGAAGCACTCCCACTGACAACTTGATGGGAGTGGTGCAAGAACAAATAGGACCAGGTGTGGAGATCTATCCCTTAACTCCGGGCTTTGCCACACCCCTTGCAAGACACCCTCACAATATTGAAGGAATGTGACTGGGTATGGTTCAGGAGGAGCGGGTGCCCCCTCCCCTTTCCTGGCCTCCCAGAATGCATGCCTCTAAAAAGGATATTTTATGAATTTTACAGGGGATGCCACACAATTTTTTAGTTTTTCCAAAAGGGCTAGTGCCATTTTATAAATTAACAAAATGAAAATAATACAGGCCCACTAAAATGTCTACAACATTGGGAGGGAACCTTGCAAGAGGGATAGAAAAGCCCTCCCCCTCATTGCCCATCACCTGAATAGCAAGGCAGGGAGATAAATAGCTGCCATCCAGAACTATGCCTTTAGGCCAGTACATATCTCCCTTCTGTGCCATCCCAGAGGAGCGTTTGAAACCTGATCTCCTGGAGCACCAGAAACCATTGGGTCACCCTGATATTTGTTCCCTTATTTTATTGCATCCTTCAGAGAAGCTTGTTAGTGGTATTACCCCACTATGCATGAGAACACACCCACCTACTTTTTGGGGAAGGGTGGGGCCAAGATTGTAAAGACTCAGCTCATACACCCCAAGTATTTCACTTCCTCCATTCCCAAAGGACATCTTTCAGGGTTCACAGTAAATCATTCTCTCCTCAAGGAGTCTAATACTGCCTGGACATTGAGTAAATTAGATTTCCAATATCCACAAAAAATTATAATGTCATCTAAATATACTGAGACATAGTTCTGATGTAGTCCATGGTTAGAGTGGTCTGAAGGCCGAAAGGTATAATTCTGTACTTGAAAATGTATACCAAAAAAATGGCGCCTTTTGGGAATAAGAACGTATAGACCAACAGCTGCCCCCATTAATGTAAACAAATCACTAAATTGTGTAGAATTATAAAGTAAAGAATAAGGTGCTATACATGTTCATGTAAAAAACTGGCACAAAGAAAACTTAAATGTGCACATTAATGAAAAAATAAGCAAGCATAAAGTCCATAAGTGAATAAATCCCAACACGAGAACGGAATGCTCTGAGATAAAACTTCTAGATCTTCCACCACGAGTGCTCAGTATGAAGATGGCCACTCACCAGAGCTGTTTGACCCCTTTTTACAGGACGGTCAAAAAACGCTTTGGGAACACCTGATGGGTTCAGCTAATGGCATAAATACACTCCAACGGCCACTCAGGAAGGGGCTAGAATGTAAAAAATGACTCCACAGGAGACACGGATAAAAGTCTCAGTGTAGTAATTCTTTAATAAAGTAAAAACAGCAGCAATGATAGCAGTTACACTCACATGTAATAGTGCCTGGCCTGGCACTAGGTGTAAACAGCATGTGTCAGTTAGCTGATCCCTGGGGGTGGCGTGTGTTCCACGTCTCGCTCTGAAGGGCAAAGCCTGATGTGGGGTATCAAATATGGATCGGAAATGATGGATCCTCCGCGCACATTTAAGTTTGATGCCGTGTTTTCTTTGTGCCATTTTTTACATGAACATGTATAGCGCCTTATTCTTTACTTTATAATTCTATAATTCTGTACTTGAAGTGTCAATCTGGGGTGGAGAAAGCTGTTCTCTCCCATGCAACCTAGGTTACAGGTATCTGACAATATACTGTTTTCAGTTATAAAGCAGTGATTTTTTAGGCTGGGCCCAATCTGTGATTGCTCAATTATTGCTTTATTATTGTTGTGTCAACATCTTCTTCATCCCATCTCACTCAACATTACTGTGAGCCTCAGGGATGTGGTAAAGCCTGACCCAAACCTTGACACCCAGATCTGTAATGATAGCATGATATTATATTTAATAACATCAGCAAAACTGAGGAATTCAGAGAAACTCTCATTAATCCCCTGATTAAATTCCTTCCCTTCTTAAACTTGGGCATTTAACAGCGTGATTGCAACCTGGACACCAACCCAAGGCTCAAGACTTGACCAGGACAGCCGTGTCTTTCCCTGTATTTCCAGAGCTTCAACAAATTTATATGACAAATTAAAAAGATTTAATTTTGCCTGATTGTCGAACTCACTTTTCACTTTTGGAATCAGCACCGTCACTTGATCCTCCACTTGGAAGTGTCTTACTTTAGCTGACTTATTATAAACCTAACATTGTGTCTCATAGGTAGTTTGCAAATGTTCCTTGATCAACATTTGCAATCCTTTCTTGCATTAGGGAGACATACTCTTGAATACTTTTGCGAGGGATGGACTCACTTTCTTAGTCATTGTTCACTAGGTCAAGCAACATCTGATGTCTTCATCCATATAAAATAATCAGAGGGTGAGAAGGCCAGGAGGCCTGAAGAAAATCACTAACAGCAAACAGGATTGCCGGCAAAAAACAATCTTTGCTACCCTTTTGTATTACTTGCTTAAGCGTAATTTTTAAGGTTTTGTTGAAGTGTTTGACCAGACCATCTGTCTGCAGATAGTAGACAAATGTGAACAGTTATTTAACCACTTAAGCTCCGGACAATTTTGTTGCTAAAGGACCAGGCCCCTTTTTGTGATTCGGCACTGCGTCGCTTTAACTGACAATTGCGCGGTCGTGCGACATGACTCCCAAACAAAATTGACGTCCTTTTTTTCCCACAAATAGAGCTTTCTTTTGGTGGTATTTGATCCCCTCTGCATTTTTTAATTTTTGCGTCATAAACCAAAATAGAGCGACAATTTTGAAAAAAAAGATTTTTTTTTACTTTTTGCTATAATAAATATCCCCAAAAAATATATGCATTTTTTTTCCTCAGTTTAGGTAAATACGTATTCTTCTACATATTTTTGGTAAAAAAATCGCAATAAGCATTTATTGATTGGTTTGCACAAAAGTTATATCGTCTACAAAATAGGGGATAGTTTTATGGCATTTTTATTTATAATGTTTTTTTTACAAGTAATGGCGGCGATCAGCGATTTTTATCATGACTGCGACATTATGGCGGACACATTGGACACTTTTGACACTATTTTGGGACCATTGTCATTTTTACAGTGATCAGTACTATAAAAATGCACTGATTACTGTAAAAATGACACTGGCAGTTTAGAGGTTAACCTGTTGGGGGCGCTAAAGTGGTTAAGTGTGACCTAATGTGTGATTCTTACTGTAGGGGGCGTGGCTTCGCGTGTGATGTCACTGATCAACGTTCCCTATGACAGGGAACAGACGATCAGTGACAGGCTCACTGGGAAGCACGGGGAGAGGTTTGTTTACACTTACCTCTCCCCGTTCTTCAGCTCTGTGTCACTCGATTGTACTCCAATCGCCGCCGGTTTTTTATTTGTTATGGCAGTGAATGGCTACATTAACTTGCCATGTTTTCAAACCGTGAAGGGGCTGGTTTCCCAACAAAACCCAACCTTAATCCAAACCCAAAACTGATCCCTACTCTTTAACAGTTTAATAAAATTGCCATACTAATTAGTATTTTTCTAGTAGCCAGTGCAATACAAATGTAGCATGTGGGCATCCTTGATGTAAATTCACTCTACACCTCCATTCCGCATCAGATAGGCCTCAGAGCTACAGCAAGTTTTCTCTCAACAGATCCTCTACTCAACCCCGGTCAGGCAGAATTCATTTTGGAAGCTACAGAATTCTGCCTGACTCACAACTATTTTGAATTTGACGGAGAATTCTATCTTCAAGTGATGGGCACAGCTATGGGGGCAAATTTTCCCCCAGCTATGCAAACCTCAACATGGGGCACTGAGAAGCCAATTACATCTGGCTAAACAATCCATATACCTCCCATATAATTTTCTTTGGGAGGTATATTGATGATATCATTGTCATCTGGGATTGCCCAGAGCCCTTAT
Source organism: Rana muscosa (assembly GCA_029206835.1). NCBI lineage: Eukaryota > Metazoa > Chordata > Amphibia > Anura > Ranidae > Rana > Rana muscosa. The sequence goes on from CM055120.1 coordinate 161,625,346, forward strand.
TCCTTGAATTTCTACAACATTGCAACAACAACACATACAGCTTAACATTTACCTCAGAACATCGCCCCTCACAATTAGCTTTCCTAGATTTAAGATCGTTTCATCAAGGAGGTAAAATTCTGACCAAAAATTATAAAAAGCCCACAGCTGGCAACTCATTTCTACATCACCAAAGTTGCCACCATCCCAGGTGGGTTAGCAAAATTCCAAAAAGCCAGTTCTGCCGCCTACACAGGAACTGCATCAGAGAATCAGATCATATTCAAGAAGGGCTCTATTTAAAACCAAAATTTACTGAAAAAGCATTTCCACCAAAACTCATTGACAAAGATTTTAAAATTTTACCTGTCTGACCATTCTGTACAGTCTAAAGACACCAACCAGCCCACTGCGCAACCAGTCAGGTTTGTGACTCAATTCCACACCAAACATACAGAAATGGAACGTATCCTATATAAACACTAGGTCATTCTACTCCAAGACCCACAGTTACAACCCACCATTCCAGCAAAACCCAAATTCACATATAGGAGAGCTAGAAATATAAAAAATCTAGTAGCACCCAGCAAATATAAATCTCAACCTGTTTCAATAACACAATCTTTATGTCTCATTCCCTTAGTTGGTATGTACCAGTGCCACAAGAAATTATGTTTGACATGAAAACACGTCAATCACGGCCAAAAAGAATTTAACCACTTGACCACTGGGCACTTAAACCCCCTTAATAACCAGACCAATTTTCAGCTTTCGGTGCTCTCACATTTTGAATGACAATTACTCAGTCATACAACACTGTACCCATATGAAATTTTTGTCCTTTTTTTCACACAAATAGAGCTTTCTTTTGGTGGTATTTAATCACTGTTGGGTTTTTTATTTTTTGCGCTATAAGAGAAAAAAGACTGAAAATTTTGTAAAAAAATGATTTTTTTTTCGTTTCTGTTATAAAATTTTGCAAATTACTATTTTTTCTTCATAAATTTTGGCCAAAATTTATACTGCTACATATCTTTGGTAAAAATAAGTACAAATTGGTGTATATTATTTGGTCTTTGTGAAATTTATAGAGTCCACAAGCTATGGTGCCAATATCTGAAAATTGATCACACCTGAAGTACTGACGGCCTATCTCAACTCTTGAGACCCTAACATGCCAGAAAAGTACAAATACCCCCCAAATGACCCCTTTTTGGAAAGAAGACATTCCAAGGTATTCAGAAAGAGGCATTGTGAGTTTTTTGAAGTTGTCATTTTTTCCCACAATTCTTTGCAAAATCAAGATTTTTTTTTTTCTCTTTTTTTTTTTTCACAAAATTGTCATATTAGCAGGTTATTTCTCACACACAGCATATGCATTCCACAAATTACACCCCAAAACACATTCTGCTATTACTCCCGAGTATGGCGATACCACATGTGTGAGACTTTTACACAGCGTGGCCACATACAGAGGCCCGACATGCAGGGAGCACCTTCAGGCGTTCTGGAGCACCAAGGCCAATTCTGACATTTCTCTCCTACATGTAAAAATCATCATTTATTTGCTAGAAAATTACATAGAACCCCAAAACATTATATATGTTTTTTTAGCAAAGACCTTAGAGAATATAATGGTGGTTGTAGCAACTTTTTATCTCACACGATATTTGCGCAGCAATTTTTTTAACGCGTTTTTTACGGAAAAAAAATGTTTTGTGCTTAAAAAAAAAAAAAAACAGTAAAGTTAGCCCAATGTTTTTGCATAATGTGAAAGATGAAGTTACGCCGAGTAAATAGATACCTAACATGTCGCCCTTAAAAATTGCACACACTCGTGGAATGGCGCCAAACTTCGCTACTTAAAAAATCCCCATAGGCGACGCTTTAAATATTTTTACTGGTTACATGTTTTGAGTTACAGAGGAGGTCTAGGGCCAAAATGATTGCTCTCGCTCTAACGTTCGCAGAGATACCTCACATGTGTGGTTTGAAAACCGTTTTCATATGTGGGCGGGACTTACGTATGCGTTCGCTTCTGTATGCGAGCTCACGGGGACAGGGGCGCTTTAAAAAAAAAAAAATGTTATTCTTCATTTTACTTTATTTATTTTAGTTTGACATGTTTTTCCGCCCTAAACATTTTTTTGATCACTTTTATACCTATTACAAGGAACGTAAACATCCCTTGTAATAGGAATATGGCATGACAGGTCCTCTTTACAGTGAGATATGGGGGGGGGGGTGTCAATAAGACCCCACATCTCACCTCTAGGCTGGGAAGCCTGAAAAAAAAAAAAAAAAAAAAAAAAAACAATCCTGGCTTTGATCGTAGCGGTGAGTCGGTAGAAGCACCGGAGGGCGGCGGGGGGGGGGGACATCCCCTCTCGCCTCCCGTAAGAATGATCAAGCGGCGGAACAGCCGCTATGATTGTTCTTATGGTGTAGGGAATCGCCGGCTGAAAAAGCCGATATCTGAATGATGCCTGTAGCTGCAGGCATCATTCAGATATCCCCGCACAAAGTCAAGGACGTCATATGACGGCCGGAGGGCGGGAAGTGGTTATTGCAGAGTATTGCCGGGCATTGCGGAGTATTGCCGGGCATTGCGGAGTATTGCCGGGCATTGCGGAGTATTGCAGGGCATTGCGGAGTATTGCGGTGTATGGCAGGGTATTGCGGTGTATGGCAGGGTATTGTGGAGGGTATTGCACAGGGTATTGTGGAGGGTATTGCAGAGTATTGTGGAGGGTATTGCAGAGTATTGTGGAGGGTATTGCAGAGTATTGTGCAGGGTATTGCAGAGTATTGTGCAGGGTATTGCAGAGTATTGTGCAGAGTATTGCAGAGTATTGTGCAGGGTATTGCGCAGGGTATTGCAGAGTATTTTGCAGGGTATTGCAGAGTATTGTGCAGGGTATTGCAGAGTATTGTGCAGGGTATTGCAGAGTATTGTGCAGGGTATTGCAGAGTATTGCAGAGTATTTCACCAGGGTATTGCAGAGTATTTCGCAGGGTATTGCAGAGTATTTCGCAGGGTATTGCAGAGTATTTCGCAGGGTATTGCAGAGTATTTCGCAGGGTATTGCAGAGTATTTCAGCAGGGTATTGCAGAGTATTGCAGCAGGGTATTGCAGAGTATTGCAGCAGGGTATTGCAGAGTATTGCACCAGGGTATTGCAGAGTATTGCACCAGGGTATTGCAGAGTATTGCACCAGGGTATTGCAGAGTATTGCAGAGTATTGCACCAGGGTATTTTGCAGAGTATTGGCAGGGTGTATTGCAGAGTATTGGCAGGGTATAGCACAGGGATGGCTGAGCAGGGATGGATGGATGGATGGATCTGTGACTGCAATTGTCACAGATCCAGCCCACAGAGCTGCTGCTGCCATCATCAAATGACGCCGGTCTGTTTACAAGTGATTGCTCCGTCATTTGACGGAGCGATCACGTGGTAAACGGCCGCTATCAGCGGCGATTTACCGCGATTCGTGATCCGCCGGGTCCTCTGTACCCGGCGGTCACGGAGTTTCCCGTGTGCGCGCCCCAGGGGGCGCGCGGGAGCGCGATTCTGGGAGGACGTTAAGGACGATTCTGGGAGTAAAGCAACCACCCTGCCGCCGTTATTTGGCGGCAGGTGGTTGTTAAGTGGTTAAGAACAAAGGGAAAACTTACCAGATCTCCAGTTTTTTCAATTGCTCTACGACAGGAGTACCCAACCAGTGGCCCGGGGGCCACATGTGGCCCGTGGAGCCCTCTGATGTGGCCCGCGACCTCCTGCTCTGAGATGGAATAGAATAGAATACTGTTATTCAAGGTCAGTTTATTACTAAAATCAGTGTATATATGGGCATATCTGTTCTGCAGTGGTTACTGGGCTGCTTTCAAACTAATCCGCAGATGCAGAGCAGTGCACCTGCGGGTTACCTGCACTGAGCCATAGACTTCTGTTATTACCTGCGAGTTTGGTGAGCTTTCTGAAAGTGCACCAAACCTGCAGAATATAATAGAAGTCTATTGCAAAGTGCAGAAAAGCCAAAGGTACACTGCGTTGCACCCCCGGTGCGGATAAACCGCAGTGCATCAGTGTGAAAGCAGCCATGGGCCCCTTTCACACGGTCAGTCCGACCCAATTGGACCCTTCATTCACCTCTAAGGAGTGGCAGATGTAAACCGACTTCTGTCCTACCTCCAATCCGATCAGGCTGTGTCCGTTCTGCATACACAGAGTGGACACTGACCTGCCATTCGCCCGCTCCGCTGATTGTGACCCGCGACCAGTAACCAAGTCGCTTAAGTGGCCCTCTCACTTCGAAAGGTTGGGCACCCCTGCTCTACGGAGTTCGTGGTCTATTGCCTGATCTCCCCCTGTGGCTTGCACTATGTTGGGAGGACCATACGGACTTTGAGGAAAAGGTTTGGGGAACATCGTCGCCTCGTTGAGGGAGGAGATGATATGCACAATGTCCCCCGACATTTCCCCCGAAAAACATGAAAAATCCTCCTCGGGCCTCAGGGTTTGGATCATAGAGTCTACCTCTGGTGCGCTCCCACTGGCAGAGCGTTTCAAATGTCTCTGCCAGAGGGAGACTTACTGGATATACATTTTAGACTCTCTCACCCCTGAATGAGGAAATAGAGGTAAACAATCTGATTTGACTGTTTTTCCCTATACTGTTCCCCCCCCCATCATTCCCTTCCCCCCCTTCCCCCTCCCTTTTTCCACCTGTTCCTTCCCTTTCTTGCTTATCATGTTCATATATGTAGATTTTTTGACTATATTCTAAACCAGGGATATGCAATTAGCGGACCTCCAGCTGTTGCAGAACTACAAGTCCCATGAGGCATAGCAAGACTCTGACAGCCACAAGCATGACACCCAGAGGCAGAGGCATGATGGGACTTGTAGTTTTGCAATAGCTGGAGGTCCACTAATTGCATATCCCTGTTCTAAACTAATTATTTTTATCCAGGTCTCATTTCCTTCTCCTAGTCCACATGTCCATATATTTGTCTGGGACACTTATGGTCTCCTTCTTCAAAAAGTTAGTAACTTTTTCCCCTCCCACTCCCTCCCCTCTCGACAAAATAGTATTTGTGAGTTTCAGTATCCCTCCCCTTTTAATGATGGATTATACAATTTACTGTAGGTATATATATATATATATATATATATATATATATATATATATATATATAGACAAAATATACATATATATATATATATTCATATACTTTGTTTTTAATAATATGGCCCTTCCATCACAGGGCTACAGGTTTTAGAAAAGTGTCCAGCATTAGTAAATGTTCTCTCTCTCTTTCTCTCTCTCTCTCTCTTTTTCTATCTTTCTCTCTCTTTCTGTCTTTCTCTCTCTTTCTCTCCCCTTTTCCTCTATTTCCCCCCCTTCCCTATTATTGTCACCTCTAACTGCTATTTATATCTCTATCTCCATTTTTTATCATTTTTATTTTTATTAATTCCTATTTTTACTTTTACTTTTATTTCTATTTCTATTTCTATTTTTATTTTTACTTTTATTTTCATTTCATCATTCTTTCTCTTGTCTCTGTTTTCTTTTTATTTTTCTTTCTGTTTCTTTTCTTTCTTATTACTATTTTCCTGATTATTCAGACTTCAGTAAATCCAATGACAATGAACAATGAGTTTCCTACATACAAGAAGGGGTGACACACACATGGTTTTGTACATATAATTCCCATGTCGTCTAGTATCTTGATGTTTCTTTTAATAGCATGTCATGTAATTTTATCCCTATCATCTTTTATTCGTATCATATGCTCATTTTTGTTTTAATCTATTTTAATGTATGGTAAAACAGTCACTTTGTGTATAATGCTGCCATTGATTAAACTTAACCCAGCTGGGAGTAGTTAGGACCCAGCAGCACAGCCCGCCGGGCTTAAAGGCCTTGACCCATCACAGCCTCCGTTAGGCCTGAAGAAGGAGCGCATGCTCCGCAAACGCGTCGCCTATTGGCTCATTCCCTCCGGAAGTGATGACATCCCCTTGGCTCCCTGCGTGCATTTCAGAGATAGGAAGTGTCAGCATACACTGGCACAGCCTTCTCAGACACCGCAGCCATCAGCCTACGGATCAACAGACTTCACGGACGTTCGGCAACACATGCCTACATGCCTGTTTTGATCGCACTTTTGTGAGTACCTCTTGTATATATGGAATTAAAAATCTTTTGATTTATTGCACTTAGAGTGGCGCCTGTGTTTTATCCCCAGTCCAAATGTAGCACAATATGGTAGTTGTAACCAAAAACTAATTGTATCATTTTTGACTGATGTTTTTTATAGTTTCACGAAAACAATTTATTTTATTTTTCATTTTTCTTTTTTTAACACAGCTTATTCCTAATTTGCATTCTAATGCTTATAAATAAACAGACATAAAAGCCTTATTATTTACTAAATTGTTACACCATACGGTAAATTGACAGAGTAACAGAAATTGACTTTTACATATATGGAGAATAAATTAACTATTCTCAAGTGCATAGTTTTTGTAATATAGAGCAAATATATATTTGATTAGGCATTGTTTTAACTACATTTTTACAAACTAATAATACAATAAATTGCCCTTTCAGTTGGTACTTGTATCAATGTTTTAAATAACAAAAAGAAATGTTCTTTTTTATTTATTTTTCAAGAACGGATTAGCATTTAATTTCAATCATCTAAACAATGATGTTCCAGTTGGTGTCTCAGAGATTGAGGATTTTATTAATATTCGAGATATGCATTTGCGTTGCCTCTGGGTGCTCTGAAAAGCCACTTAAACTGCACTTAAAGCAGCACTACAGGACCAAATTGATGTGCATCAGCCATTTACAATGAAACTTGATTATTATAAAGGCATACATATTTGCATAATTACATGCTTGATTTTTGTTATAATGCTGCTTCCACCACAAAATGTTTCTTCCAATTTCATCATAAAGCCCCATCTGCTGTACTGTTTACTGAACTACAGCAAAAAAATAAGATCTGGAGCACAGCTTTAAAACAAGGACACAAAGAGATAAACTTGAGTTGTAAAGGCGTATTTGATGAGTTGAAGGACAGGACCACCTTTTTAAATGGAAGGTATTTCCATGTTATTACATAATCACAAATCCAAAAAAGTGGTTTATTTCCTATTCAAGGATATTGAAAGGACACATACATATCAGCCTTTTCCCCCCAATATCCAAATGTGCTTTAGGAACTGATAGTATATGCTAAAACTGCCCATAGACTGATCAAAATGTGTCTAGTTCAGCAGGGACCAGCATCCAGTTCCGATCCATCTATGGCTGATCCTGTTTGAGAGTAGGGATGAGCCGAACACCCCTCATTCGGTTTGCACCAGAACCTGCGAACAGACCTAAAGTTCGCGCAAACTTTAGGACCCTATTAAATACAATGGACTCGAACGTTCGAAATCAAAAGTGCTAATTATCAAGGCTAATATGCAAGTTTTGTCCTGAAAATGGTTTGGGGACCCGGGTCCTGCCCCAGGGGACATGTATCAATGCAAAAAAAAGTTTTAAAAACTGCTGTTTTTTCGGGAGCAGTGATTTTAATAATGCTTAAAGTGAAACCATAAAAGTGAAATATTTCTTTAAATTTCGTACCTGGGGGGGTGTATAGTATGCCTGTAAAGCAGCACTTGTTTCCGGTGCTTAGAACTGTCCCTGCACAAAGTGTAATTTCTGAAGGAAAAAAAGTAATTTAAAAGCACTCGCGGCTATAATGAATTGTCGGCTCCCGGCAATACAGAGAAAAGTCATTGATTAAAAAAAAAAATGCGTGGGGGTCCCCCCAAATTCCATTACCAGGCCCTTCAGGTCTGGTATGGGTATTAAGGGGAACTCTGCGTCAAATTTAAAAAAAAATTACGTGGGGTTCCCCCAAATATCCATACCAGACCCTTCAGGTCTGGTATGGATTTTAAGGGGAACTCCACGCCAAATAAAAAAAATGGCGTGGAGTTCCCCCCAAAAATCTATACCAGACCCTTTATCCGAGCAGGCAACCTGGCAGGCCGCAGGAAAAGAGGGGGGGACAAGAGAGCGCCCCCCTCCTGACCCGTACCAGGCCACATGCCCTCAACATGGGGAGGATGCTTTGGGGGTCTGTGACCCCTCAAACCACCATGTCCCCATGTTGATGGGGACAAGGGCCTCATCCCCACAACCCTTGCCCGGTGGTTGTGGGGATCTGTGGGTGGGGGGCTTATCGGAATCTGGAAGACCCCTTTAACAAAGGGGACCCCATATCCTGCCCACCTATGTGAATTGGTAAGGGGTACATTGTACCCCTACCATTTCACAAAGAAAGTGTAATTTTTTTTTTAAAAACACACAGACACAGTTGGGAAAGTCCTTTATTAAAAATAAAAAATAAAAAACCCATTCCAGCGATGTAATCCAGTGTGCTGCGGTGATTCGATGTCCAGCGCTGCAGTCTCCACTCCACACGAAACCCCCCATGACATACGCATCATAGGGTAAGCCCCAGCTTTCCCCTCTTACCGGGGAATAGCCAATGATGTAGGCAGGATCCCGGGTCTAAATGAATAGACCCGTCCCTTCTCACGTTGCCCATCAGGTCCGCTCAGCCTTACACCCAGTGAAGGTGACCCCGCCCCCCTACGTCATTGGCTGAGCGGACCTGATGGGGAACGTGAGAAAGGGCAGGTCTATTCATTTATTACACTGCAGAGAAAGTTCCCCATCAGGTCCGCTCAGCCAATGACGTACACGGGGTCTGACGTAGGAGGGGGCGGGGTCACCCATCAGATCATAGGGGTAAGCCCCGGCTTTCCCTGCTTGCGGGTAATAGCCAATGACGTAGGCGGGATCCCGCCTACGTCATTGGCTATTCCCCGGAAAGCGAGGAAAGCTGGGGCTTACCCTATGATGTGACGGGTGACCCCGCCCCCTCATACATCATGGGGGTTTCGTGTGGAGTGGAGACTGCAGCGTTGGACATCGGATCACCGCGGGACACTGGATTACATCGCTGGAATGGGTTTTTTTTTTTTAATAAAGGACTTTCCCAACTGTGGCTGTGTGTTTTTTTTCAATTTTTTACACTTTCTCTGTGAAATGGTAGGGGTACAATGTACCCCTTACCAACTCACATAGGGGGGGGGCGGGATCTGGGGGTCCCCTTTGTTAAAGGGGTCTTCCAGATTCCAATATGCCCCCCCCCCGCCCGCAGACCCCATCAACCACCGGGTAAGGGTTGGGGGGGTGAGGCCCTTGTCCCCATCAACATGGGGACATGGTTCTTTGAGGGGTCACAGACCCCGAAAGCATCCACCCCATGTTGAGGGCATGTGGCCTGGTACGGTTCAGAAGGGAGGGCGCTCTCTCATCCCCCCCTCTTTTCCTCTCTGCCATGTTGCGTGCTCGGATAAAGGGTCTGGTATGGATTTTTGGGGGGAACTCCACGCCATATTTTTTTTAAATTTGGCGTGGAGTCCCCCTTAAAATCCATACCAGACCTGAAGGGTCTGGTATGGATATTTGGGGGGAACCCCACATCATTTTTTTTAATTAGACGCAGAGTTCCCCTTTATATCCATACCAGACCTGAAGGGCCTGGTAATTGAATTTGGGGGGACCCCCACGCATTTTATTTTTTTATCAATGACTTTTCTCTGTATTGCCGGGAGCCGACAATTCATTATAGCCGCGAGTGCTTTTAAATTACTTTTTTTCCTTCAGAAATGAAACTTTGTGCAGAGACAGTTCTAAGCACGGGAAACAAGTGCTGCTTTACAGGCATACTATATACCCCCCCCCCCCCCAGGTACGAAATTTAAAGGAATTCTTCACTTTTATTGTTTCACTTTAAGCATTATTAAAATCACTGCTCCCGAAAAAACTGCAGTTTTTAAAACTTTTTTTTGCATTGATACATGTCCCCTGGGGCAGGACCCGGGTCCCCAAACACTCTTTATGACAATAACTTGCAAACTTGCATATAAGCCTTTAAAATTAGCACTTTAGGTTTCTCCCATAGACTTTTACAGGGTGTTCCGCGGCTTTTCGAATTTGCCACGAACACCCCAAATTGTTCGCTGTTCGGCGAACGGGCGAACGGGCAATGTTCGAGTCGAACATGAGTTTGACTCGAACTCAAAGCTCATCCCTATTTGAGAGCAGACGATCTACTGATCGACTGTTCATTAATGGGCTTGCTGAAAAACTTTTATTTAATCAGCACTGCAGCCTATTGATCAGTGTATTCTGACAGCTGAGGAGGAGGAGTCAAGCTGATTCCTCCTCTGTCAGAATACAATGACATAACAAGAGGGAAAAAATTAACCATGTGTGGCCAATTTTAAGCACTGTTTCAAGCATGTTAGGTTTTATAAGAGCATAATCCATTGTTTCTGTGCAACAGGACACGGGGAACAAGACAGGTTATCTGGTTGAAAGAAAACAAAAACTCTACAATAAAACAAACCCCTATCAGAATAAAATGTGTAAACTGTGATTGCTAACCTCTTCTTCTGCAAATGCTAGCAGACTGGTTTTCATGATAGTCCAATGGTTTCTATGCTTTTCCACAGAAATTGTACCAGAGGCAATTATAGTAAGAACCCCTGGTTTATAGCATAAAATCGCCATTTTTCTCACATCCTTAAAGGAGCACTAAAGCTTTTTTTTTTTTTTGCTTAAAAATAACAAACATGTTATACTTACCTCCACTGTGCAGCTCGTTTTGCACACAGTGGCCCCGATCCTGGTCTTCTGGGGTCCCTCGGCGGCTGTCTTGGCTCCTCCCCGCAAGGACTCCACACCTTAATGCGAGTGAGCTCGCAAGGTGTGGAGTGATTGCGGGCGCGCTCCCGTGATACAGCGGCGGCCATAGCCGCCGACTGTATCACTCGGCCCCGCCCCCCGGCGTGCCGCGTCATTGGATGTGATTGACAGCAGCGCCAGCCAATGGCTGCGCTGCTTTCAATCCATCCAGTGTAGCCAATCGGCGGCCAGGCTGAAAAACGAAGAGGATGACGGGGACGAGCATGGGACTTTCGAGGGGCCAGGTAAGAAAAACGGGTGCTCGGGGGGGGGCGGTATTGTCGAATGTTTTTTCACCTTAATGCATAGGATGCATTAAGGTGAAAAAAACATGTAACTTTACTACTCCTTTAAGAGAGAATACCATTTTTTTTATTTATACAAGTACTTTGCGCTGCAACCCTCTTGTAAAATCTAGCAGAAAGTTCCTGGTCCCTTTCCTCCTCTTCCTTACGGGTGAATAGCACCTGCTGAAGGGGGCCTGCTAATGCACCACTTTCCTCCTCCTTTTATATCTCCTCCAATATCTTCATACCTTTGCTATGATTTAAAAACATTTATTTATTTTATTTTTTTCCTCCATTTTACAGTGCTGATCATACACCTTCTCCCTCTGCCTCCTGCACAGAGCAGCCACTTGCCTTTCTTGTGTTTTTCATATCCTCACCAATTGGCTACAAGGAGTTAGAGCAACTTTCTCAATACTATCTTTAGATCTAATCCACAGACCTCTGCAGTGCTACTGCTGGAGCAAAATAAAAAAATATTCCCCAAATCACCTGTATGCCTAGTGTTTCATGCCAGCCTTTGCCAAACACCCCATTTACTAGGGTTGTTGAAAATAATTGCCACAATTGCGATGCAGCCTTTAACAATTCTGCAATGATGCAGAACGGCTGCATCACAACAGCATGGGAGAGCCCTTCTAGCATACTCTAAAGTAAAAAAAAATACCTTATCTCTCATATTTTATGGCCGGTCACGTTACCACTCTCCTCCTCCGATGTAAGGGCTAGAGCGGCAGGAGCCTCTGACGTCAGGCAGGAAGTTCACGTGACTGGCTGCTGTGCTTTCCGCTCATCCCCTCACACGGTAGCCAAAATGAGTCAGAGGAGGTGAGCAGCCGGAGGTCACGTGACCGTTCATAAAAGATCTGAGAAAAGGTATTTAGAGGCACTGGTTTACACTAATGCCGCGTACACACAACTGTTTTTAATGTCATTGAAAAAAACAAAGTTTTTCTCAACAAGATTCTTCTCAAGCCTGCCTTGCCTACACACTATCGTGAAAAAAAATGCTTGAGCAAAGCGCGATGACGTACAACACGTACGACGGCACTATAAAGGGGAACTTCCATTCGGATGGCGCCACCCTTTGGGCTGCTTTTGCTGATCCTCCTGTTAGTAAAGTTTGGTGAGAGACAATTTGCGCTTTTCAGCCTCGTGCTCTTCAGTCCGTTACAGCGTGATGAATGTGCTATCTCCATTATGAACACTAGTTTTATCAAAACGAGCACTCCCGTCTTATAACTTTCTTCTGAGCATGCGCGTTTTTTTCACGTCGTTAAAGCCTACACACGGCCGTTTTTCACGACGAGAAAAACGACGACGTGAAAAACGACGAGAAAAAATAGAGCAGGTTCCAAATTTTTAATGGCCATTTTTCACATCGAAAAAAAATGCTCTGGAGCCTACACACAATCGTTTTTAATGACCAAATTAAAAAATGGAGTGTGTACGCAGCATAACACTTAAGGATGCATTCATAAAACAGAGGGGCTGGCAGTAATTTTTTTCAAACTTTGGAGTAGAGTACAAACTTTAGAGTACACTGGCAGGGCTCTCCCAGGAGACTGGGGGTCTCCTGGGAGTGCAGGGGGGCTTTGGAATGTAAAGGGGGCTGTGGAATGTGCAGGAGGGCTGTGGAATGTGCAGGAGGGCTGTGGATTGTAAAGGGGGCTGTGCCATTTAGTATTTACTGTTCTAAATAAATACTGTTGTTGTCTGCTGTGTTCAGACTTTGTTACATGCAAGGAGTGTCCTTTTTTTTTTTTTTTAAGAGCAGATAAAATAAAAAAAATTGAGTTCTTCTGACTGCTTGAATTTTTGATGAAAAGCATGGGCAGTAATCATGATGCATTGTGATGCATTGCGGAATCAAATCAAATCATTGACATTTAAATCATAATCAAATGGTGAGACCAGTGAAGATATGCATATCTACCATTTGCCAGAGTTTGTGGACTGTGCTACACACCACAATGTCAGATACTCTTCCATTATTCTACCCAGAAAAGTATACACCAGCCACTGTTATTTTGCCAACCCTGCACTCCCACAAGCAGGGAAGTGCCATGAGACAGCAGGATGCAGAGGACGAACAGAAGAATAAGCGTTGGGGTGCTAGTTGTGAGTAGAAGTTGGGTTGGGTTGCTGGCAGAAGGGAGGAGTGTTGGGGTGCTAGTGGTGAGGAGAATGGTTAGGGTACTGGGGGAGAAGTGTTGGGGTGCTGGCAATGAGGAGGAGAAAGATGTTGGGTACTGGCAGTAAAGGAGGAGGAAGATGTTGGGTGCTGGCCGTAAGGAGTAGGAAGAGGGTAAGGATACTGGTGGGGGTAATGAGGAGTGTGGGTGCTGGTAGTAAGGACAAGGAGATTTGGAGTGCTAATGAAGAAGAGGAGGAAATTTGTGAGATGCTTCAAGGGGGATGTGTCACCTCTCCTGGACAAAAACTGTAAAATGTTAGGGATCTAATGCCATCATCCCAGTGGGAGCCCAACATGCAACTTTTTTTGCCACATTTCCTCAAGATACAATGATCCCCCACACTGGAAGTAAAACTGCAAGTGAAAAACATAGAGGTTCTTTTACTAAAGTCAAATATACTGTGCACTACAATTTTACTGAATTAGAGAATGACCCCCCTCCCTTTCAGAGACTGGCCCGCAGGGCAGGATTCCAACATGATAACGACCCCAAACACGCCTCCAAGATGACCACAGCCTTGCTAAAAAAGCTGAGGGTAAAGGTGATGGACTGGCCAGACCTAAACCCTATTGAGCATCTGTGGGGCATCCTTAAACAGAAGGTGGAGGAGTGCAAGGTCTCTAACATCCACCAGCTCTGTGATGTCAACATGGAGGAGTGGAAGAGGACTCCAGTGGCAACCTGTGAAGCACAGGTGAACTCCATGCGCAAGAGGGTTAAGGCAGTGCTGGAAAATAATGGTGGCCACACAAAATATTGACACGTTGGGCCCAATTTGGACATTTTCAGTTAGGGGTGTACTAACTTTTGTTGCCAGCGGTTTAGACATTATTGGCTGTGTGCTGAGTTATTTTGAGGGGACAGCAAATTTACACTGTTATACAAGCTGTACACTGTGTACAGTGTTGTCACATGAAAAGATATAATAAAATATTTACAAAAATGTGAAAGGTGTGCTCACTTTTGTGAGATACTGTATGTACAATGCACGATTTGGCTTAAATTCAATCTCTCAATCATATACTAAAAATCTATTTTAAAGCATACACCATTTATGTATCAGACCAAAGTTTAAACTTATAAGATTTTACTTTTATCCACTTTTCTCCCTGTACTGCACATCCTGTGGATTTTGTTTTTAAAACTTACTATCAATGTAAGCACTCTCCACCAATGGTAGTGCATTGCAGTTCCACTACAATGACTATGGCATAGATGCTATAGTCTAAATAGAGCATGCACAGGAAAGGACAGTACAACAGGAAGATGTACAATAACATTTTTTTGAAAATGTTTGGATTCATACACCCTCCAAAGCGTTAAAAATAAGTATACCATCCCAAATGTAATACAATATTACTGTTAAAAATCAAACTCCAGTAATTTTCTTTCGATTGTTACTTCATATTTACCTTAATCAGAGGAAAACTCTTAAATAACTATTGTACAGCATCAAGATTATAAGCTGCTCTGTTTTACAATCTGTCTTAACAGAACCTTTCATTACATTTGATATCATTGCATTCACATATTCCGTAAAAAGATAACAACAATAATAAAAAGATGCAAATTGTCCATTAAGGCTATGATCTTTAGTTCTGTTACATCAAACTATATCAGACAGGTTGATTGATGCCATTTAGTATTATCTAGGAACTAAACAAAGTAAAAGGTTTTAGTGGGGTATCATTACATTTCCCTCCTAGAAATAAACGAATGGTTAGAACCAAAAAACACATTTCCAAAAACACTTTACACACAGACAAATTTCACAAAGCACAATACACAAAACATATGGCCATTGTTTTTATGACGTATGAGTGCACTTTCTATTGCCAATATTTAATTAGCTCATATTAATTATTTAATTAACACCACATGCATTCTTTGTGATCAAGGTAAATTTCATTAAAGGATGTCGATCAAACATTGTCAATAATTCACCATGGTTTCCTTGACATTCACAATAACATTTATAGTGTATTCATCACATTTGTGCACAATGATTATACATCATCATATCCATATCGAGTTAATTATCTCAATCTCTTGTCCAACTCCATCTACACAGATCTTGGACACTTCTAAACTTCTAGGAACAGATCTGGTTCTGTCAGGAAAGGACTCACCTGCTGGTGGCACTGTGGCTCCAATCCATTGGATGCAGTTCCAGTGTCCACCAGTGGGTGTCTCCCAGAAGCCAGCAGGCTGTAGTAATCAGTCACATTAGTGTGCAGCTGCCAGGGGGGCTACTTAAGGCTGCTCCTCCCTTTCTCTGGCGTGTCACGATTTTGGTCCCTTCCTTACTGTCTGTTCACCTCCTTCCTGCCAGAGAGCCTGATCCAGCCTGTAAACCTTTGCCTTGTTCCTGTCTTCCTCTACCTTGCTCCCGTTCGAGTACCCAGTCGTGATCCCCCCTTCCTTGCAACCTTGCATTCTCTGTACCCTTGTCCCTAGATTGGTTTTTGTACATAGTTAGTTGTTCAGGTTCAACAGTTGTTGTCAGTGGGGTTTGGTTCTTGTGGTTGGGGTTGTTCATGTTTATTGTTTTATATGTTCATGGTTTGCTGTGTTTCACTGTAAATACATATCACTTTAAGGTTATATACTTGTTTGTTTGGTCTCAGTTTCCTTGTGCAGCTACGTGTCTGGTCTCCTTGCTGCAGAAACCTCACATAATTGTGACGCACAACAACGACCAGATCTGCTGCACTTGGGAACTGAGATCCAGTTGCTTTGAGCTTTTTGCTTCGCCTTGTCAGGATGCTTAGAGCAAAGGTAATCTGTCATGTGCAGCTCACAGTAGAAGTAGATAAAGATTATTGTCGCTTCATGTGGCAGGATCTCACTGTGGAGAAACTGTTGGGAAACATTCTGACAGCGCATGTTTTAGCTGTTGAGGGCAGATGCAAAGTACAAGCTTAGATTCAGGTCTGTTCTGAGCTATTATTTCTGGTTATCTCTCAGAGCCATGAGGTTTTCACTCCCCCATTTACTAAGCACCAGGTTGGATTTTTTGGATGGTCACTGGAACATTGTGCAGGTTATTTTGTTCACACAAAAACAGTCTCCTGCGCTCGGATGTACAGTCTCTTAGTGGCACAACCAGAGTATTCCGTAGGGAAATGACCAAGAATCTTGCTGCCCTCCTCAGAACAATTGGTATTCTTTAAGACTGAAAAGTAAAGGAAAACAGAAGGCGCACCAACCTAGTGCATTACCAGTGGCTAGGTTTTATTTAAAAAGTTTGAAGGATTAAAAATACTCACAAAGCAAGTATAGTATTGAACACATAATCTTTCCATCAAAAGGAGATAGCCTCCTACTGGAACCGGACGACCAGAGAGTCCAGACAACAAAATTCACAGCCACGGCTGACGCGTTGCGCGTCAGCCGTGGCTGTGAATTTTGTTGTCTGGACTCTCTGGTCGTCCGGTTCCAGTAGGAGGCTATCTCCTTTTGATGGAGAGGTTATTTTGTTCAGCAGTATTCAGCCTATTCACAACAGGTGTTGTTGGATTGTATTGCTGCTGTGCACTCGTTAATTGAGCAATGTGAGCAAGGGAGAGACAAACTGACTTTTGTTCAACCTCTGCTAAAAGCTTGGTCAGAGATCATATCCCCAGTGCAAGATGAGTCACAAAAGGTCAGATCTGCTGCTAAAACTCAACAATCTCTTCCTCTGTTACCCTTAGCAACCACAGCTGCTACTGAGTGTCCTTTACCTTCTGTAGATCAGTATCCTGCAACCAGTAACCACACTTCCTCTGTATGCAATCCGTTGAAGGCTCCCCCTGCAATGCCGTTACCCATAGCAACGTCTCAGGCCTCTTCCTGTACCTCTGCTACTCTTCCCTCTATTCTCCCCATTACTGTTACTACCTCTCCATCAGTTGTGCACTCTGGTCAGCACAATGCAACTACGTGCTGGACTCCAGTATCTAATAGACATGTGCAATTCGTTTAGTTCCGAATTCGTTTTTTAACGAATTTTGACAAATTCGTTAATTCGGAAATATCCGAATTAACGAAAACTCATTTAACGAATTTTAACGAATATTCGTAAATTAAAATTTACGAATGTACGAATATACGAATTTACCAATGCACGAATTTACGAATGTACAACTATCCGGAAATTCGTAAATTTGAATTTACGAATTTCCGAATATTCGTACATTCGTAAATTTGTACATTCGTACAATCGTAAATTAGTAAATTCGGAAATCTGAAATAATAATTAACTAATAACTTAACTATTACTAACTATTCAATTATAGGTATTGTAATTTCCTTTCAAATTTGGCTGTTAGTGAACTTAACGAAGTTACGAATTGTTTTCCGACATAATGAATGCCGTATCTAAACGAATGGAACGTAATGAATTAATAATAATAATAAATAACAATAATAATAATAAAAACGTTTTATTATTATTATTATTAATTTGTTCCGTTCCATTTGTTTAGATGCGGCATTTGTTATTTCAGGTTATGCGTAACTTCAGATAAATTTGTATTCGTTACGTTCGCTAACAGCCAAATTTGAAAGGAAATTACAATACCTATAATTTAATAGTTATTTTTTCAGATTTTCAAATTTTCGGGTTTTCGAAAATATCGAATTTCCAAATTTCCGAAATTACGAATGTATAAATTTACGAATGTATAAATTTACGAATGTACAAATTTACGAATGTACAAATTTACGAATGTATACATTTACGAATGTACAAATTTACGAATTTACGAATTGCGATCATAACGAATGACCCGAAAAACGAAAAAAAAAAAAAACGAATGAAACGAAAACGAAAACTAACGAATTTTTTGGCAGTGCACATGTCTAGTATCTAAGGCAAAGAAAAAGAAACAAAACTTTTCTCCTGGTTTTACAACTATGCCACTATCAATGTTGCCTGTTGATCCTGTACCCACTGATCCAGTGCCCACTGCCCAGTCTGCTGATCCAGTGCCAGATACCCAGCCTGATGTGCTGCTGACTACTGTCAATGAGATCCAGTCCTCCATGCTGGTGACTGCTGCCAATGTATTCTGGCCCTTCTCCATGCTGAAGACTGCTGCCGATGCAATCTAGTTCTCTTCCATGCTGATGACTGCTGCCGATGCAATCCCATCCTCCTACATGCTGTTGTCGCCTGCCGATGGTGTCCAGTCCTCCTCCATGTTCCCGCCAGCCGATGGTGTCCAGTCCTCCTCCATGTTGCCACCTGCCTATGGTGTCCAGTCCTCCTCTATGTTGCCGCCTGCCGTTGGTGTCCAGTACTCCTTCATATTGCCACCTAACACTAACCCTGCTGTGGGTGACCTGCCATCTGTTGCCAAGCCTGCCACGGCTAATACCCATACTACTGCCCAGATAGACTATGCTGATCCCTGGGCTGCTGCCCAGCTGGACTATGCTGATCCCTGGGCTGCCGCCCACCTGGACTATGCTGATTCTTGGGCTGCTTCCCAGCTGGACTATGCTGATTCCTGGGGTGCCGCCCAGTTGGACTATGGTGACTGCAAGAGAGCTTGATCCAGCCTGTACCCCTCTGCCTTGTTCCTGCCTTCCTCTGCCTTGCTCCTGTTTGAGTACCCAGTCGTGATACCCCCTTCCTTGCAATCTTGGTTTTTCTATATAGTTAGTTGTTCAGGTTCAACAGTTCTTGTCAGTGGGGTTTGGTTATTGTGGTTGAGGTTGTTCATGTTTATTGTTTGCTGTGTTCATGGTTTGCTGTGTTTCACTGTAAATGCATATCACTTTAAGGTTATATACTTTTGTTTGGTCTCACATTCCTTGTGCAGCTACATGTCTGGTCTCCTTGCTGCAGAAACCTGACAGGTTCCTCCTGTAATAACAGGAAAAAACTTTAATACTATTAGTGTTCGCGTACTATACCCCTCAGAGACTTCAGAGGATGTTCCCGCACAGTAGCCCTAACTGCCCCCATTGTGACCTTCATGTAGGAACTTATATGCATATGTTCTGGGAATGTCCTGTCATAGTGTCCTATTGGCAAGCCGTTTTTGATTAAATAAACCTCAGGTTACAAATTAGTCTGATTCGTACCCCAGCTTTGGCTCTGTTTGGGATCCCTGATGATGAGCAGAATTCACATCATTCTAATTTGCTTATAGCTTACCTCTTGTATTATGCTAAAAAGGCAATCCTGCTTAATTGGGTTTCTTCATCTCCACCGACCATCTCTGGTTGGGAGAAGTTGGTGGATGAGGCACTCCCGTTATATAGGATGACGTACTCAAACAGGGGGTGTGCCTGGAAGTATGATAAGGTATGGGCACCCTGGACACTAATGTGATGTCTACGGCTGAGTAACGACGAGGGGTGTGGGGTGGTCTCCTGGTTTTAGGGTAGCCTTTCAGCCCTCTCTCCCCTCGCACCTGCCGTCGATACTAACTAGCTGCTGCTACGATAGGATTTTGCACATTCTTCTTCTGTAAGGGGCCTAATGGTCGCTCTGTTACGTGACTTGTTCTAGGTTGTTGACTGTCTGACTTGTTGGGCAACCCAGGCTACATTCACTGTTATACATGAGTTCTTCACCGTTTGCGTTTTATCTTCTTTTCCTGTGTTCACAATGTAATGTATGGTATTGACAATGTATGATCTGTGTTATTTTTTATGTAACATTTTTTTCTGTATAAAGCACCTTGTTGTTAAAAAAAATACTATTAGTGTTATATTCTAGAATATTACACTTCATTACAATTACCAACCCAGGACACATAAAGTAAATAATATAAATGAATATTAATATTAAATAATGAAGTACACAATAAAGTAGACACATTAATCAGATACATGTTCAATCAGTGTGATCATCCACTATTGTTCCATCTTATGCTGTTACTCTTAGCGTGGACACAAATATACATGTTATGCTGAACTTTTCTAGTCAACTAACATGTGCAAATAACTGCCATTAAAGCAAAAGCAACACAGTTTTGTTAGGGATGGTGCTTAATTTGTACTCCACACCGTCTTCCTTTTCCACTCCCAGTAGGCTGAATGGTGAGCTAAGCATTTAAATTGTTTTAATAATCATGGCTGACTTTGCTTTGTTGACTATTCAGGAATTTAAAGGGTGTAAACCTCAATCAGACACTTTCCTCTCTTGCCTTTGATTCAGATCTTAACAACTATATAGTAAAAACAAACCATTTTAACCAAGATTTTATTTTGCAAAATATTTAAATATTTTCTTTTGCCTTAAAAAAATCACATCACCCATATTTGAACATACACGTTATATTACACATTTCTTGAATGGTCAAAAATTAACACATTACCCTGCTTCACAGATACAGGAGAAAGGGGTGGGGGAGTATGGGGGAAATCTGGAAGCTCTCTCTCTTCCTTTTTCCCACACACACAAAACATGTAAGGGTGGGGTCATCTTCACAGACACAATCTAAACTGCATCGCTTCTCACAATAGATTTGTTGTTTCTTATATAAAACATACACAACTCATATACAACTTTACAGAACTTTTGCCTCAGTACGTATAACCCTAAGAATGTTAAACCTACATAAACCCACAAACATAAGTAGCAAAACATATTTTTACAAATCATCCATACTTAGCGTTATTTATTTCTTAATTCCAGTAACATTGTCACATTTACCACAGACAAAACAACATTCATTCATCATGTCTTCATACAGGTAACATTTATACATCATTAGCTAGCTAAAAACCAAAGACAACACAAAGAGCTCAATGTTTAGATTTGAACATACACACACATCCTATGTTACTGCAATCACAATCTGGGCACCAGCACAGGTTATATTATTACTCCTTTTCCTACCTGTTGCATTCTTCTGCTCATCATTTCCCAACCTCAAAATAGCTAATTGCTCTGAAACTGTCTGCAACCCAGATTTCAATGCCTTTTTTTCCTATCTGAAGCTTTTGATAGATCAGTCATTCCACCTGGCAAGTGGCAGGGATTGCAAGCTATGGAATTCCACTGTCCGAATGTAGGCATCCAGCTCGGGAATGGCACATTTTGGTAATGTGGCATATTTCTCTTAACCCAGCTAAGCAACTGATACATTTTTAACACTTTCTGAATGTATTATGGCTTACAATACAAAAACAATGTATTAAACCCAGCACAAACAATCTAGCACAATCCTGCCACTACACGTTCTAATATTGTGTGAAATATGTGTCACCGACGCTAACAAAACTTATTAGTGTCAATCCCAAATTACGTTTGCTGCAGTTAAAAGTATATCCCACCCTAGAGTGGGGTAATTGAACTAAAAAAGAAAAAGTGATAACTGCGCTAACTTTCATATACCGTATTTATCGGCGTATAACACGCAAGCATTCAAGGGGCTACGCAAGTACGCAGGCAAAAAGATGCCATGCCGTGCTTGCGCTGGTGTGTTTGGGGGACAGGAGCCACACTGGGGCAGAGGTTCTCTCTGCTCTGCAGGGGCAGGCCGAGAGGTGGTTGACGCCACGCCAGCTTAAGCCAGGAATGGTGGTTTGCGACAATGGCACCAACCTCCTCTCCGCCCTCCGACAGGGACAACTGACCCATGTGCCCTGTGTGTAAGTCCGGGCTTACAGGATGTCCTGAGGCAGGCCAGGAAAGTCTATGTGAATTTCCGCAGATCATATAATGCCAGTGCTCGGCTGGCTGAGCTGCAAAAGGAGTTGAACCTGCCCAAGAACCGCCTTATATGTGACATGCCCACCAGGTGGAACTCAACGTTGGCCATGCTGCAGCGGCTGCACATGCAGCAGAGGGCCATCAATGAGTACCTGTGCGACTACGGCACCAGGACAGGGTCAGGGGAGCTCAGGGTTTTTTCACCACGCCAGTGGGGCATGGTCAGGGATGCATGCACTGTCCTGGCACCATTTGAGGAGGCCACGAGGATGGTGAGCAGTGACAGTGCATGCATCAGTGACACTGTACCTCTTTTCTACCTGTTGGAGCATACGCTGCGTGGAATAATGGACAGGGCACTTGAGGCTGAACAGAGGCAGGAAGAGGAGGACTTCCTTGCCTCTCAAGGCCCCCTTTACCCAGACAGTGTTCCCTCTGTCCTACCCATCGCACAGGAAGAGGAGGAGGAGGAGGAGGATTGTGTCAGCATGGAGGTAGAACCTGGCACTCAGAATCAACAGCAGCAGTCTTTTAGGGATGATTTACAGTCCCAAGAAACCCGTGGACTTGTACGTGGCTGGGAGGAGGTGGCTGCGGATCATGTCGTCCTTAGTGACCAAGAGGACTCCGGACCAAATGCCTCAGCAAACCTACGCTGCATGGCCTCCCTGATCCTGCGAAGCCTGCAGAAGGATCCTCGTATTCTTCGGATCAAGGAGAGGGACCATTACTGGCTGGCCACTCTCCTTGATCCACGGTACAAGGGTAAGGTTGCGGACCTTATCTTGCCGTCGCAGAGGGAGCAGAGGATGAGACATCTCCGGGAGGCCTTGCAGAAAGGTCTGTGCAACGCGTTCCCAGAGACTGGGAGGTTACAAACTGGTCCTGGACAACGAGTTGCTGAGGCTTCGGTCAGTCAAAGAAGGAGCGGTGGGGAAGGTGGGCGTCTGACCGATGTGTTCAGACAATTTTTTAGTCCGCAGCCCCAAGGTTTGATCGGTTCCAGCAACCATCGCTAGCATCTGATATACATGGTGCAGGAATACCTAGGGGCAAGGTTAGACTTGGACACCTTTCCCACCGAAAATCCTCTGGCTTACTGGGTCTTGAGGATGAATCACTGGCCAGAGCTTGCACAGTATGCAATTGAGCTACTGGCCTGTCCTGCATCCAGCGTTCTTTCGGAATGCACATTCAGTGCTGCTGGAGGCTTTGTTACCGATCACAGGGTGCGCCTGTCCACCGACTCGGTTGATCGACTGACATTCATAAAGATGAATCAGTCTTGGATCACCACCAGCTACCAAGCACCTGAAGCTGATGTAACCGAATAATTTGTTTTTTAAATGTCACATCCCTTCAAGACTGCCTATGCTGATGCTGAGTAAATGTCCTGTTATGTTGACTGACTATCCTCTTCCTCCTCAATGATCCTGCTGATAGCTTGGAAGATCATTTTTGGTTCTGGGTGCTGCCACCAGTGGCTAAGGCCCAATTCTGTTTAACAGGGGCATGCAATTACAATATTTGATGCAATGCTTTGCAGCAGGGCTCATTACTGCACTCCAGCTAGAGTATCTGGGAGAGGTTGCAGTGTCGTGGCACCAGCACCAGTGCCTATGGCCCAATTTTTCAGCCCCTGTTTAACAGGGGCGTGTATTTACAATTTACAATTTTTTATGCAATGCTTTGCAGCAGGGCTCATTGCTGCGCTCCAAGTACAGTATCTGTAAGGGGTTGCAGTGTTTTGGCACCAGTGCCTAAGGCCCAATTTTTCTGCCCCTGTTTAACAGGGGCATGTAATTACAATTCTTGGCCATGCCATTTTTCTCAATGATTTTCATCCATATAGCCGGGACCAGACATTACATTAAAGCCGCAAGCAGTTTTAAATGGCTTTTTTTCCTTTAGAAATATCAGTTTGTGCAGGGACAGTTCTAAACACAGGAAACACGTGCCACTTCACAGGCATACTTTGGACACCCCCCAGGTATGATATTTAAAGGAATATTTCACTTTTTTTTTCACTTTATGCATCATTAAAATCACTGCTCCCGAAAAAAACAACCGTTTTTAAAACTTCTTTTTGCATTGATAGATGTCCCCTGGGGCAGGACACAGGTCCCCAAACCCTTTTTAGGACAATACCATGCAAATTAGCCGTTATAATTAGCACTTTACATTTTGAACGTTCGCATCCATTGTATTTGATAGGGTTCTAAAGTTCCCGCAAACTTTTGGTCGGTTCGCAGGTTCTGGTGCGAACCGAACTGGGGGGTATTCGGCTCATCCCTAGTCCTGATGGTGCTTTGGGCCAATTTGAGTTGGGAGTGGCAAAAAGCAGTAAAAGCTAGTAGGTACTGGATGTTGTTCAGGACTAGGAAACCTTGACAGGAAAGTCTGGAAAGCATTCCAAGCAGTGTCGTAAGCCTTCCTAGTATTTGAAGATAAAGATTTATCGATCAAGGCTGCTGCGTCTGCCCAATGGGAATCTAATCCATTACTAATTGCTGGAACCGTGGAGGGGTGTTGTTTCACCTCTGGGGCTTGGATTCAAACATTCTATAAGTAGCTACAGGTAGGTAAGAATAGCTGGATCCAGGGTAGGTGGGGTATAGTGGAGCCAGGGTCCCAAACTTTAAGACATTTTGATTGTTATTCAGTAAGTATGCTAGAGAGTTTTTCATTATACAAGGTCATAAGCCCTTTAACCTCAGCTCAGTGAACTCTAGGCAACTTTGATGCATTAGAAGTGGACTGTTTAGCTGCAATAAAGAAAAAAGTAGGCAGATTGTGTTGTTTGACAGTGACCCCTGGGACTGAGTGGTGCAATATGGCTATTCCCAGGTCTTTGGGAATGAAAATGTGAAACAAATGTTTCATAAAAAGGAATAGATAGGAAAAACCATGAGATCAGAAAGTAGACAGTGATAAACACAAAGAGTGTGATGGTATCATCAACAGTATAAACATAGCCCAGAGTGAGGAATACTGTATTTGGGATCTCACAGCCAGGCACATGGCTTCTAGAAGAAAAGCATGAGTTAAACAAAGGGGCAGGAAGGAAGTAGGAAAAGCAAAGGGGGGTGGGTGGGTCAGAGGGGATAAAAACATAAGGGTGGGTTGTGGGGTGGGTGTAACCTAGATCAGTATTTCTCAACTCCAGTCCTCAAGGCACCCCAACAGGTCATGTTTTCAGGATTTACCTCAGATTAAACAGCTGTGGTAATTACTAAGGCAGTGAAACTGAGCAAATCAACTGAGCAAAATAATGGAAAGCTCAAAAAACATGACCTGTTGGGGCGCCTTTAGGACTGGAGTTGAGAAACACTGACCTAGATGCTGGGGGGGGGGGGATGGGAGTCAGGTAGACTTGAGCCATTCTACCCAGTATGGAAATCATTGATATGTAAGCTGTAGTCCTGAGGAGGTGAGGAGCACCGTCAACATGCAACCATCTTCCTTCTTTTCTCAAAATTGCCATGCACAGATTTTTTTACACGTGAAGACAGTATTAAGTTCATCTCAAAGTTGACTTACAAAAGATAATTCAAAAACTTGTGTGCAGCTGAAATTGACAACCTACAGAACAAACATAGCACAACTAGGCCATCAAAGACAGGGACTCTCCCTCATTTGCACACCATACCAGATCCCCATATATGGGCTATTAATATAATCAAGGTCCTGCAACACATAATGCCAAGAGGTTCTTTGTCAACTTTCGATGCCTTTAAAGTCTCTGTTCAGTTGCCCAATTCCATGTTTTTTTGTTTCTTGCAGTTCAGGCATACAGTGGGAGACAAAATTCCTAAGCCCTCACCTTCTGAGATCCAATGTGTGGCCAGTATCCAGAGGATCCTGAACTTCCACAATCCAGAAGAGATGCAAGGTGAAATACAGAACACAACATTAGCACATGGACCTGAAGCCAGCCCTTTATCAAGGAAATCCTGAAGTTTCATTAGTCACACTTGCTTTCACTATTGTCCAACACTAGCAGTTCACATTACTGCTGATGGGCATATATGTTGGTTTAATTACTAGTGAAAACACTTTCCTGCACATTCTGGATGATGAAGACATGTTTCCATAAAACACAATTCAGCTGTCATTTATTTTGGCATTTAATTATTCTAGCATGTATTTCCCTTTAGTGCAATTGACAGCTTTACTGTTCTTCCTTTACTTGGAACTTCTGACTGGCTACCTACTGTAAATCAAAAGCCTGCATCTACATTGTACTGCAACATGCCTTTCACTCCCTGGTGTGAAAATATTATCTTGCCCTTAAAGAGTTTCTGTGGTAGATGTTTCCTTGGAAAACACTCAGTGGTGTACTGGTCACTTTTCTGATATTCTCAAATGGCCAATGTGAGTAATCATATTACTAAAAGGTATCACAAGATTAAATAAGTACTTAAAACCACTGACATGGCTAGATATTTACTGCAAAAAGTGATTGTTAACGTATTTTTGATAGTATCTGCACATTAACTCTGTATCACTTTTATTCTGCTGAAATTCATGATACAAGAAGCAGATTAAATATTATGCATCAAAAATATGACAAGTCTGGAAATAAGATCTGGCATTTGCTCATCATTATTCTGTTGCATACTTTTCTCCCCAAAGGGAATGTATAAATATCGACTTAGTAGCATTCAGTGGACCTAAACCCTGACAGACCAGCCTGCCTATTATTACTGCCTTAAAGGAGAACAGTTGTGTTTGTTCACTTATATACTGTGGATTGTGTGTTTCTTTTAAAACATTGAACTATTAATACATATTTACAAGTCTTTTATTTATTTTGTGGCCATTTAACCACATATTTCAAGATCATATTTCTTAAACAGTCTTTTAAATGTTTATTAGTCTAGGTAATTGGCTAAATGATCAGACAGAAATAAGTTGTAACATGAAAGCTGCCCAGACATGGACTCTTCACTTCAATGTATGACATGGACTTTTCACAGCAATGTCCGTGTGACTCAATCAGGGTAATATGTGGCTGCATAGCATAGTCTCTATAGAACTCCATAACATTAAAGATTCAAGCTCTGAATTACTATTACAGAAAAAAGTGCAGAACTCATCTACTTGTGATTCCTTTCGTAGACAGCATCCCTCACAGTGAAGTCCAGGGGAACTCTGAAAATGCAAGTGAACAACTAGAGAGATCCAAGAACAAAATACAAAGAGTCATCCCACTGAGACTGGAGTACATTGGTATCCCCAGGGAGGGGCACTACAGTAGCTTGGTTTTCTGGAGAAGTTGCTTGCTATTAAGCTCCAGCCCAGCTGCATGCATGCTGGTTCTGAAAGTGAAGGGCTTCTCACCTGGCTGAAGATTACTTTCCCAACCACCTCTGTCTCATCAGTTGTGGTTTCTCTGAGCTGCCGAAGAAAGGAAGCATAGGAATGTATCTTCTATTGGTGTGTTCAGGAACCCAGGGTATTATGAGAAATGGAGTTCAAAGGGCCTGCACCTGCATTTAAATATGATTAGTAAATGGGCACTCCTCTACATTCTACCCAAACTGAATTTGCTGTCCCTGGCCAGTCCTCACATCATTCAAATTCATCCTGTACAAAGTGTGCAGGGTGTAAATAAAAATAAAAAGCAGCGTTACTATTAAATATAGTGAAATATCACTCAACTGTAAAAATATATAAACGATGTGTATCATAACCTTATAAATAAACTAAAAAATACTGTCATCTTATGCAAATAAGTACGGTAATAAAGTTAGGTGAATTCAAATAAATAAATTATAGCTGATAAATAACTCTAATGCCCTGTACACACGATTGGATTTCCGATGGAATAAAATCCGATGGAATTTTCCGTCGGAATTCTGATGAAGCTGACTTTCATCAGTCTTGCCTACACACATTCAGACAAAATTTCGACCGTCCAACGAAAAACACTCCGACGAGCCGAGAAAAATTAAGTTCAATGCTTCTGAGCATACGTCGACTTGATTCTAAGCATAAGTGGGTTTTTTCTCCGTTGGAGTTCCACACAGACGATCGGAATTTCCTATCATTTGTTTTCCATCAGAAACATTTAAAACATGTTCTATTTTTTAACACCGAGGGAAAAGATTCCGATGGGGCCTACACACGATCGTTTTCATCGGAAAAAACGATCGTGTGTACAGGGTATTAGGGGTTTATTTACTATTGTGCGAATTTGCAAATGTGTGAATAAATAGTTGCAAAATGGCCAAAACTGCATAAATTAGTGCGAAAATGGAAATCACTATAGTGCCCGGGAGAAAATAGTCCCAAATCGAATTTACTATAGGTCACAGACAACAGAGACTGTCTAAATCAGTATTCGTGATCGAAACACGGGAATTGCACATGCCAATAATGTTCGGAGCATGATATGATAGCCTAAATGGTTCTTAAATATGTGGACATGTCCTTGATGATGCCCTGGAGGAGGGGCGAAACGCGTTGATGTCATTTCCGGCCAACTTCTGAACCAGTGACGTTCGCTTCCGGTTCCCGTGGAACGCATGCTGTGTGAAACCCGGAACACACTGACGCTCATTTTACATTGAAGTCTTGTGAGTCTTTCAAAGAACAGCGCTATGTTTTATTGTTCCTAAACGGTACTTCACAAGTTTGTTTTCTTTTTTCCTCACATGACATCTCGATTATTTGCTGCCACTGAGTCCAACTGCTGAATTGTACTGAACTTACCGGATGCGGCTATAGATGCTGGGTGATGTTTGCATTTTTCATTTACTCTTATTGCTGAACTGCTGAACTCACTGAGCCCGTTGGATACGGGTTTTAATTAATAATCTTGGTTAGTTGTTATTTCTTTCTGGCTGGTGGGGCCACAAAGAGGAAGTATCATAATTGCAACTAGTTTTTTGATACAATCAATTTATTTTTCAGTTTTGTCCGTGTGCCGATGATATTTATTTTTTCATCACCATTGTATATATTTTGGAATTTATTTATGTCCTTTGATAGCGCAGATATGTGATATTAATATTGGTTCACTTCAACTATATATTTTTTTCACCAGTTCACATTCAATTTTGGAGGGTGTCGATTGCACTTTACTTTAATTAATTATCTCCGCTAGCGCTGCATTTTATTTGTTTTCAATCTTTCCAAGGCGTTAGTGCCTAGTGCTGCAGCAGCTGTGTGTCTAATTAATTAATTATTTTCACCATATATCCTAAGCGCGAGTTTTAGTTTGTTTATACACTAAATATTACTGATTAAATCAAGAAGCAAAACTCCCGACTGATGTCATTCCACCACCTATAGGTACAGTATCTCACAAAAGTGAGTACACTCCTTACATTTTTGTAAATATTTTATAATATATTTTCATGTGACAACACTGAAGAAATGACACTTTGCTACAATGTAAAGTTCACTCACTAGTAAACAGCTTGTATAACAGTGTAAATTTGCTGTTCCCTCAAAATAACACTCAGCCATTAATGTCTAAACTGCTGGCAACAAAAGTAAGTACCGTACATCCCTAAGTGAAAATGTCCAAATTGTGCCCAATTAGCCATTTTCCCTCACCGGTGTCATGTGACTCGTTAGTGTTACAAGGTCTCAGGTGTGAATGAGGATCAGGTGTGTTAAATTTGATGTTATCACTCTCACTCTCTCATACTGGTCGCTGGAAGTTCAACATGGCACCTCATGGCAAAGAACTTGCTGAGGATCTGAAAAAAGAATTGTTGCTCTACATAAAGATGGCCTAGGCTATAAGAAGATTACCAAGACCCTGAAATTGAGCTGCAGTATGGTGGCCAAGACCATACAGAGGATTAACAGGACAGGTTCCACTCAGAACAGGCTTCGCCATGGTCGACCAAAGAAGTTGAGTGCACGTGCTCAGCGTCATATCAAGAGTTTGTCTTTGGGAAATAGACGTATGAGTGCTGACAGCATTGGTGCAGAGGTTGAAGGGCTGGGGGGGGTCAGCCTGTCAGTGCTCAGACAATACGCCACAAACTTAATCAAATTGGTCTGCATGGCTGTTGTACCAGAAGGAAGCCAATTATAAAAATTATGCACAAGAAAGCCTGCAAACAGTTTGTTGAATACAAGCAGACTAAGGACATGGATTACTGCAACCATGTCCTGTGGTCTGATGAGACCAAGATGAACTTATTTGGTTCAGATGGTGTCAACGTAAGTGGCGGCAACCAGGTGAGGAGTACAAAGACAAGACATTCAAGCATGATGTTGGGAGTGTCATGGTCTGGGGCTGCATAAGTGCTGCCAGCACTGGGGAGCTACAATTCATTGAGGGAACCATGAATGCCAACATGTACTGTGACATACTGAAGCAGAGCACGATCCCCTCCCTTTGGAGAC
The DNA here is from genome assembly GCA_029206835.1 of Rana muscosa. Classification (NCBI taxonomy): domain Eukaryota; kingdom Metazoa; phylum Chordata; class Amphibia; order Anura; family Ranidae; genus Rana; species Rana muscosa. The sequence continues at coordinate 161,655,669 of CM055120.1, forward strand.
TGGGCCTCAGGGCAGGATTCAAACATGATAACAACCCCAAACACACCCCCAAGACGACCACTGCCTTGCTAAAGAAGCTGAGGGTAAAGGTGATAGACTGGCCCAGCAGACCTAAACCCTATTGTGCATCTGTGGGGCATCCTCAAACAGAAGGTGGAGGAGCGCAAGGTCTCTAATATCCACCAGCTCTGTGATGCTGTCATGGAGGAGTGGAAGAGGACTGCAGTGGCAACATGTGAAGCTCTTGTGAACTCCAGGCCCAAGAGGGTTAAGGCAGTGTTGGAAAATAATGGTGGCCACACAAAATATTGACACTTTTGGGCCCAATTTGGACATTTTCACTTAGGGGTGCACTCACTTTTGTTGCCAGTGTTTTAGACATTAATGTGTTGAGTTATTTTGAGGGAACAGCTAATTTACACTGTTATACAAGCTGTACACTCACTACTTTACATTGTAGCAAAGTATAATTTCTTCAGTGTTGTCACATGAAAAGTTATAATAAAATATTTATAAAAATGTGAGGGGTGTACTCACTTTTGTGAGATACTGTATATGTCCAAAGAAATGCAGAATTTGTGTATTTACATGTCGTGCAAATTGTGCCATATGTTTACCATGAGCAAGGACAATAATCAGCCCTAAAAATTCCCCACCAGCACTAATTGCAGCCTCTTACCAAGCAAAAAGCAACAAAATTAGAGATAGTTGTATAAGCAGCATGCTGACAGTAATTAGCCATACCCAGCCTTCAAAACAGATGACTTGTGCCAGAAACAGGTTGTTCAATGGTTCTCTGGCCTTCCACAGGACATCTGCATTGATTATCTTACTGCACCCCTGGGACTTAGGACTGTTTGACACCATAGAGATGCAGGCTCCATCCATGTGGCAGCACAGTGGCTAACTGGTTAGCACTTCTGCTTAGCAGCACTGTGGTCGATGGTTCGAATCCCAAATATGGTGCTACCTTGCTAGAGGTTTGTATGTTCTTCCTATGTTGTAGTTTTAACGTTTTTTTTTCCACCAGTGATTACATTTATGATGGGTTTCACAGAATGGAAACCCAAGAAATTACATTATAAATCAAGTGAGTGTGAGTTTGCACTAAATCTATAACTGTGTGTTTTGGGGCAGATATGGATGTATAAGTCTGGTGTGATTCTGCACACATATTTTAATGTTGTATGCTGATGATTAGGGATGAGCCTTATGTTCGAGTCGAACGTGAGTTCGACTCGAACATTGGCTGTTCGCCCGTTCGGCGAACAGCGAACAATTTGGGGTGTTCGTCGCAAATTTGAAAAGCCGCAGAACACTGTTAAAAGTCTATGGGAGAAATGGTGCTAATTTTAAAGGTTAATATGCAAGTTATTGTCATAAAAAGTTTTAAAAACGTCCGGTTTTTCGGGAGCACTGATTTTTAAAATGCTTAAAGTGAAACAATAAAAGTGAAATATTCCTTTAAATTTCGTACCTGGGGGTGTGTATAGTATGCCTGTAAAGTAGCACATGTTTCCCGTGTTTACAAATGTCCCTGCACAAAATGTCATTTCTAAAGGAAAAAAAGTCAGTTAAAACTACTAGCGGCTATTCATGAATTAACGGGTCACGGCAATACAGATAAAAGTTATTGAAAAAAACGTCAGGGCCCCCCCACACAGTCCATTACCAGGCCCTTTGGGTCTGGGATGAATATTAAGGGGAACCCCGAACCCCCAAAAAAACGTGGGGGTCCCCCCAAATTCCATATCAGGCCCTTCAGGTCTGATATGGATATTAAGGGGAACCCCGCACCAAAAAAAAAAAAAAATGGCAGTTGTGGCAGTTGTTTGGCCTGAGAAGAGGCCAGAATCTTTATTTGCAGTGCTTATATTGGTTTACAAATATATATTTTTTTGTTTTGTTTTTTTGGGGGGGTGTGCATAATGCCCAACCCACGTCCCACTAAAGCTGTGGTTTGATTATTGCTTTGTGTGTTTGCTGGTATAGTTTTGCATTAAGGCCCTCAAAAGTATGTTTTTGTGGGCATGGTTGTGTCTTTGGGTCCAAATTGTGTCTTTGTCCAGTCTGACCATGTGTTCATTGTTTGTGAGCCTCAGCAGACTTTTATCTTTATCTAGTTACTTCTAAATGTTAGACTTACAACTGCTAATGTTAGTCTAGTTTATGTAATGGTTTAGATGAAAAGGAAGCTTCCTGCTAATTGCAAACATAAGTGTGTGTGTGTGTGTGTATTTGGTTTGTGCACTGCCTTTTTGGATTTTGGATTAATTTTGTCTGTTTTTGCTTATGATCCTGCAATTTAATGTTTTAGTTAAGTAAAAGTAAAAAATGTAATTCATTCAGTAATCTCAAAAAAATTATATACTGTACAGTGCTATGAAAAAGTATTTGCCCCCTTTCAGATTTAATTTTTTTGGGCATATTTCTTACACTTAAATGATTCAGATCATCAAACAAATTTTAATATTACACAAAGATAACCAGAGTAAATCCAGGATGCAGTTTTTAAATTTTTATTTCATTTATTAACGGAAAAAAGCTGTTCAAACCTGCCTAGCCACATGCTGAATCATGAATGAACTGTGATTAACCACAATTTTTTGGAAAGCTGAGGTAAATTCCACTTGTCATACCCAGGCCTGATTACTGCCAGACCTGTTGAATCAATAAATCACATAAATAGAAGCTGCCTGACAAAGTGAAGCTCGCTAACAGATTACAAAAAGCCACACATCATGCCACAATTTAAAAAAATTCAAGAACAGATTAGAAACAAAGTAATTGATATGCGTTGGTCAATAGGAAGGGTTTCAAAGCCATTTCTAAGGCTTTGGAACTCCAGTGAACCATGGGGAGAGCCATTATCCACAAATGGAGATAACTTTAAAACAGTGATGAACCTTCCCAGGAGTGGTCGGCCTACAAAAATGACTCATCCAGGAGGTCATAAAAGAGCCCAAAACAACATCCAAAGAACTGCAGGCCTCATTCGCCTCAGGCAAGATCAGTGTTCATGATTCAACAATAAGAAAGAGACTGGGCAAAAATGGCATCCATGGGAGAGTTCCAAAAAAAACATCTTGATTATCCCCAAGACTTTTAGGCAAATATTCTGTGGACTGATGAGACAAAAATTTTACTTTTTGGAAGGTGTGCACCCTGTTACATCTGGCATAAAACTAATACAGCATTTCATAACAAGAACATCATACCAACAGTCAGCCATAGTGGTGGTAACGTGATGGTCTGGGGCTGCTTTGCAGCTTCAGGACCTGGGTGACTTACCATAATTGATAGAACCATGAATTCTGAGCTCTATCAGTAAATCCTATAGGAGAAAGTCTGGCCATCAGTTTGTGACCTCAAGCTCAAGTGCACTTGGGTTATGCAGCAGGACAATGATCCGAAATACAACAGCTCCACCTCACAACAGCTGCAAGTCCACCTCCAAATGGATTAAATAAAGAAAAATGTAGGTTTTGGAGATACTGTATCATGACATTACACAGGCCGTTCATGCTGGAAAACCCTCCAATGTGTCTGAATTAAAAAAATCTGCAAATAACTCCACAGCAATGTAAAAGACTCATTGCCAGTTATCAGAAATGCTTGATTGCAGTTGTTGCCGCCAAGAGTGGCACAACCAGTTTGGTTTAGACCCCTTTCACACTGGAGCGTATTGCAGGCGCTATAGCGTTAAAAATAGCGCCTGCAAAACGCTGCTAAACTGCTGCCCCATTCATTCCAGTGTGAAAGCCCGAGGGCTTTCACACTGGAGCGTTGCGCTAGCAGGACATTAGAAAAAGTCCTGCTAGCCGCATCTTTGCAGCAGTGAAGGAGCTGTGTGTTTACCGCTCCTCCACCGGTGCTGCCCATTGAAATGAATTGGGCAGCGTGGCTATACCGCCCGCAATGCATTGCTATAGCAGTGCATTGCGGGCGGTTTTAACCCTTTCTTGGCCGCTAGCGGCGGGTAAAACCGCCCCGCTAGCGGCTGAAATGCGCTGTAAATCCGCCCATAGCGTCGGCGGTAAAAATAGCGGCGTTTTACCGCAAACGCTATGTGCGCTCCAGTGTGAAAGGGCTCTTAGGGGGCAATTACTTTTTCACAAAAAGCCAGGCAGGTTTGGACAGCTTTTTTTGTCTTAATAAATGAAACCAGCTTTTAACCACTTAAGCCCCGGACCATTTGGTAGCTAAAGGACCAGAGGTGAATTCAGAATTTTGCACTGCGCTGCTTTAACTGTAAATTGTGCGGACATGCAATGTTGTACCCAAACGAAATTTGCGTCCTTTTCTTCCCACAAATAGAGCTTTCTTTTAATAGTATTTGATTGCCTCTGCGATTTTTATTTTTTGCGATATAAACGGAAAAAGACTGAAAATTTTGAAAAAAAATGATATTTTCTACTTTTTGTTATAAGAAAAATCGAATAAACTCAATTTTAGTCATACATTTAGGCCAAAATGTATTCAGCCACATGTCTTTAGTAAACAAAATGTCAATAAGCGTATATTTATTGGTTTGCGCAAAAGTTATAGCGTTTACAAACTAGGGTACATTTTCTGGAATTTACACAGCTTTAAATTTATGACTCTCATTTCTTGAGGTGCTAAAATGGCAGGGAAGTACAAAACCCCCCCAAATGACCCCATTTTAGAAAGTAGACACCCCAAGGAAATTGCTGAGAGGCATGTTGAGCCCATTGAATATTTTTTTTTTGTCCCAAGTGATTGAATAATGACAAAAAAAATAAAAATTACAAAAAGTTGTCACTAAATGATATATTGCTCACACATGCCATGGTTATATGTGGAATTGCACCCCAAAATACATTCTGCTGCTTCTCCTGAGTACGGGGATACCACATGTGTGGGACTTTTTAGGAGCCTAGCCACATACGGGACCCCGGAAACCAAGCACCGCCTTCAGGATTTCTAAGGGCGCAAATTTTTGATTTCACTCCTCACTACCTATCACAGTTTTGAAGGCCATAAAATGCCAAAATAGCACAAAACCCCCCCAAATGACCCCATTTTAGAAAGTAGACACCCCAAGGAAATTGCTGAGAGGCCTGTTGAGCCCATTGAATATTTTTTTTTTGTCCCAAGTGATTGAATAATGACAAAAAAAAATAAATACAAAAAGTTGTCATTAAATGATATATTGCTCACACATGCCATGGTTATATGTGGAATTGCACCCCAAAATAAATTTTGCTGCTTCTCCTGAGTACGGGGATACCACATGTGTGGGACTTTTTAGGAGCCTAGCCGCGTACGGGACCCCGAAAACCAATCACCGCCTTCAGGATTTCTAGGCACAAATTTTTGATTTGACTCCTCACTACCTATCACAGTTTTGAAGGCCATAAAATGCCAAAATAGCACAAAACCCCCCCAAATGACCCCATTTTGGAAAGTAGACACCCCAAGCTGTTTGCTGAGAGGCATGGTGAGTATTTTACAGCTCTCATTTGTTTTTGAAAATGAAGAAAGAACATTTTTTTTTTCTTTTTTTTTTCAATTTTCAAAACTTTGTGACAAAAAGCGAGATCTTCAAAATACTCACAATACCTCTCAGCAAATAGCTTGGGGTGTCTACTTTCCAAAATGGGGTCATTTGGGGGGGGTTTGTGCCATCTGGGCATTCCATGGCCTCCGAAACTGTGATAGGCAGTGAGAAGTGAAATCAAAAATTGACACCCTTAGAAAGCCTGAAGGCGGTGATTGGTTTTGGGGTCCCGTACGCGGCTAGGCCCCTATGTGGGGTGTAATTCCACATATGCCCATGGCATGTTTGAGCAATATATCATTTAGTGACAACTTTGTGCAAAAAATAAATAATTGTCTTTTTTCCGCAACTTGTGTCAACATATAAAATATTCCATGGACTCGACATGCCTCTCAGTATATAGCTTGGGGTGTCTACTTTCCAAAATGGGGTCATTTGGGGGGGTTTTGAACTGTTCTGGCATTTTATACACAACATTAGGAAGCTTACATCCACTCCTCTAACCACTTGAAGACAAAGCCCTTTTTGACACTTTTTGTTTACATGAAAACATATTTTTTTTTGCAAGAAAATTATGTTGAACCCCCAAACATTATATATATTTTTAAAGCAAAGGCCCTACAAAATAAAATGGTGGGTGTTGCATTTTTTTTTTCTACACAGTATTTGCGCAGCGATTTTTCAAACGCATTTTTTGGGGAAAAAATACACTTTTTTTAATTTTAATGCACTAAAACACACTATATTGCCCAAATGTTTGATGAAATAAAAAAGATGATCTTAGGCCGAGTACATAGATACCAAACACGACATGCTTTAAAATTTTGCACAAACGCGCATTGGCGACAAACTACATACATTTTTAAAAGCCTTTAAAAGCCTTTACAGGTTACCCCGTTAGATTTACAGAGGAGGTCTACTGCTAAAATTACTGCCCTCGATCTGACCTTCGCGGTGATACCTCACATGCATGGTGCAATTGCTGTTTACATATGACGCCAGACCGACGCTTGCGTTCGCCATTGGGCAAGAGCAGGGCAGGACAGGGGTGCTTTTTTTTTTTTTTATTATTAATTTTGCTTTTTTATTTTATTTTTAAGCTGTTGCTTCCATATATATATATTTTTTTTATCATTTTTATTGTTATCTCAGGGAATGTAAATATCCCCTATGATAGCAATAGGTAATGACAGGTACTCTTTTTTGAAAAAACTGGGGTCTATTGGACCCTAGATCTTTCCTCTGCCATCAAAGCATCTGACCACACCAAGATCGGTGTGATAAAATGCTTTCCCAATTTCCCAATGGCGCTTTTTATATCCGGGGGGGACATTCCCTCCCACTGCTTGTAAAAGCAGTCCAGAGGCTAATTAGCCACTAGGATTGCTTTTACATGAAAGTCGGCCGCTAGCTGAAAAGAATGATACCAAGATGATACCTAAACCCGCAGGCATCATTCTGGTATAAACATTCAAAGTCCAGCAACATACCAGTACGTTGCTGGTCCTTGTTGGACATGTATTGTAATCTCTTTTTTCATGCAGCCTGTTGGCTGAACGAAAAAAAAAGATTGATCGGTGGGTATGCCCACGATTAGAATACCGCCCTTCATCCACCCACTTCTAATGATGGGCATACATGCACCATTTATATATGCCGAAGCATGGGGGCATCTTCCCGCAAAAGTTATGCCGCATACACATGGTCAGACTTTTCCACGGGCAAGCCTCCGTCGGAATTTCGACCGTATGTACGTGGCATTAGGAGCAAAATCGCTCCTCCGCCCCTGCTGCCCCAATGCTTCGGCATATATGCTTTTTTTTTTAACTGTGGTGGTGAAATCACCTCCTACAGCACTGGAGTCGCAGGGATCAGGCCTGTCTCTGCGAACGCTGCAGTTATGTGTGTTGTGTTTTGCAAGTGACAGTGATCGATCGATACTGCACTTGGGTGGCCTGGGCTGGACGGAGGGGCAAAACGCAGGTGCTAGCAGGTATCTGGGCTGATCCCGCTAACACTGCATTTTTGGGAACCCTAAACTGCTGGGGACGCTAGTATAGATCTGATCAGATCAGATATTGATCTGTTCAGATACTATACCACTAAGGGGGGTGTATGCTTAACGCGTGGGTGTTAGCGCTACTGGCACTAACCTGACGCTGCCTGGGGTGTGACGCAGACCCTCTCTGATGCTAAAACCTAATTGATATCACCCGCTGGGCGATCAGGGGGTTAAACCTTTATTGGGTTATATATACGGCGGGTGCCCTGACACTATAAAAAGCAAATTAACTAACCAGCGTCACCCGTAACACTTATATGATGATCACTGGTGAAAGGGTTAACTAGGGGCAATTAGGGGGTTAAAACCTTTATTAGGTAATATATGGGGGTACCTGACGCTATATAAAAACCTGACGGCGAACCTAAAAAAAAATTACTGGCTACCTATCGGCATCACCGACGCTAAGATATCGATCAGAAAAATTATCGCATAGCGACGGCGGTGCTAGGGGGTGAAAGGGTTACCTGGGGGGCGATCAAGGGGGTTAAACCTTTATTAGATAATATATGGGGGTACCTGACGCTATAAAAACCTGCGGCGAACCTAAAAAAAATTACTGGCTACCGATCAGCATCACCGACGCTAAGACATCGATCAGAAAAATGATCGCATAGCGACGGCGGTGCTAGGGGGTGAAAGGGTTACCTGGGGGGTGATCAAGGGGGTTAAACCTTTATTAGGTAATATATGGGGGTACCCGACGCTATAAAAACCTGCGGCAAACCTAAAAAAATTTACTGGCTACCGATCAGCATCGCCGACGCTAAGACATCGATCAGAAAAATTATCGCTTAGTGACAGTGGTAATAGGGGGTGAAAGGGTTACCTGGGGGGCGATCAAGGGGGTTGAACCTTTATTAGGTAATATATGGGGGTATCCGACGCTATAAAAACCTGCGGCGAACCTAAAAAAAATTACTGGCTACCGATCAGCATCACCGACGCTAAGACATCGATCAGAAAAATGATCGCATAGCGACGGCGGTGCTAGGGGGTGAAAGGGTTACCTGGGGGGTGATCAAGGGGGTTAAACCTTTATTAGGTAATATATGGGGGTACCCGACGCTATAAAAACCTGCGGCGAACCTAAAAAAAATTACTGGCTACCGATCAGCATCACCGACGCTAAGACATCGATCGGAAAAATTATCGCTTAGTGACAGTGGTGATAGGGGGTGAAAGGGTTACCTGGGGGGCGATCAAGGGGGTTAAACCTTTATTAGGTAATATATGGGGGTACCCGACGCTATAAAAACCTGTGGCGAACCTAAAAAAAATTACTGGCTACCGATCAGCATCACCGACGCTAAGACATCGATCAGAAAAATGATCGCTTAGCAACAGCGGTGCTAGGGGGTGAAAGGGTTATCTGGGGGGTGATCAGGGGGTTAAACCTTTATTAGGGGGGTTAGGGGGCTACACTGGACCTAAAACTAAATGTAGTGACACTATTTCAGTCACAAATGTCACTGATTGCAGTGATCACTAAATAAATGGTCACTGCAATCAGTGACACTGTGACTGGGGGTTGGGGGGTGATCTGGGGGGTGATCTGGGGGTGTCTGGGGGGGCCTGGGGGGGCGATTTATGTGCCTATGTGTCCTGGTGTCAGTGTGCTGTTTTGTGTACTAACCTGCATCTTCTCCTGTACGGCGCTCGGTATATGTGAGCGCCGCAGGAGAGATGACATCACTTCCTCCTGCCTGGCAGGCAGGGGAAGCTCTCTCATTCGCCAGGAGCGATCGAGAGGGGGGGCCGGAATCGAACGGCCGTCCCCTCATGCCGGATCGCTCCCGAAGGTAAAACGACCACCCACTGTAAAGAAGGGGGGTCCGATCGGACCCCCCAACTATACAAAGGCAATCACGTATATGTACGTGATTCTGCCTGTCGGTGCCATTCTGCTGACGTATATTTACAGTGGGCGGTCGTTAAGTGGTTAAAAACTGCATTATGTATTTACTCAAGTTATCTTTGTGTAATAATAACATTTGTTTGATGATCTGAGTCATTTAAGTTTGACAAATATGCAAAAAAATAAAAAATCAGAAAGGGGGCAAATACTTTTTCACAGTATTGTATGCATCAGTCCATTAATAATAAGGTTAACAGGCAGGAGGAGGGGAGGTCTAGGTCAGAGAAAACTGTCTGACCAGTTTCGCTGGAACATTAGCTGCATCAGAGGGTAGAATTTACCTGTGCCAGGGGGCAGAAATACTGTATGTACTATTTTTCAGTCTTAAGTCTCAGATCATCAGTCTTAACCCCAATTTTTCATTTCATTATTAAACTCTCCTAGTCTCTCCCTTCTACTGCAGCCTAATAAAAATAGTTATATTTTGTGTCGTGTGTCAGTGCAATATTTCTGGCTCTTGACTCTGACTTAGTAAATTTAATTTTTTTCAGAAGAATGCTGCGTACACACGGTCAGAATTTCCGACAACAAGCTCCCATCGAACATTTGTTGTCGGAAATTCCGAGCGTGTGTACGCGGCATAAATCTTTCCCTTCTAGTTCTCTAACATGCCCAGTAAAAGTGCTTACATAATATACAGTGATGCTATAAAATATTTCTAGCTGTTAAGCACTCTAAATGTTTTTCAAAATACAAATGGCTCATATCTAATCATGAAATTAATTGTTCTTTTTCCATGCTCATTGTTTATTTTAATTTTTTATTTGCACTTTATTATATATATTACAGTCTGTGCCACTTACTGCCCCTTAAAAATAATGCTAGATCTGCATACACAGAATTTACAGGAAGTTGGCATCTGAGCATGTGCAGAGTGAACTTCTGGTCCTTGAGTAGTATAGTCACCACTTCAGAAAATTAGAATCATTAATTTGTGCAATAACACACTCTCCACCCTGAATCTGGGGCATAAACCAGTAGGAACTGCTTTTGTACAATTTTGGTTATGGTTTGCATTTGCCGTTTTTATGTTTTTGGTACACCTGATGTTAGTTATTTTCACGCTGTTCAGAGCTTATCTAAGCAGAGCAGTGAGATCAGCTGTTCCCCATGTGTCACTCCTTGGTATGGGCATACATGTTTGCACTACATTTACATGATTGTTTTTACTTGTCACCTTGAAAAGAGGGGCTGCCTTGCCCCCAAAACACCTGAGTACCTGCTCTGCTGATATGGAGCTTTAGTAAATTTTATTATCTGGATTTGCAATCAGCATGCTGGATGGTTTCTTCCATGGATTTATTCCACACCACTATTTAGTAATGCACACACCCACCCACTAACGAAGGGGTTACTTAGAAGTATGATGTATTGCCAGTAAAAAAACTCCTGATGTGGTATTATCAACCAAGGCAAGAAAGTATAAATTAAATAGCATAAATAAAATAAAAACTATACATTAAAAAAATTTCAGAGACAACGGGCAGAAATATTGTACAGGCTAAATTCACAGTACTTTCACTCAGCTGCAATTTAAAAGGAAGAGACCAGATGGGTTTCCTGTGGACCTCATGCATTTTGTTGCATGAGGTAGCCCTTTGAAATGAATACTAGAAACAAAGGGATTGATTTACTAAAACTACAGAGTGCAAAATCTGGTGCAGCTGTGCATATTAGCTAAACAGCTTCTAACTTCAACTTGTTCAAATAAGCTTTGACAAACAAAACCTGAAGGCTTATTTGTTTCTGTGTAGAACTGCACAATATTTTGCACACTCCAGTTTTAATAAATCAACCCCAAAGGGTCTGGTATGCATTTTGGGGTGACTCTACACACTTTTTTTCATTCTTGCTGTAGGATGTACTACTGCAAAAGTTACATTTACAAGGAAAAATGTCACAGTTTAAATTGCCATCAAAATGTACCCCACAATACATAACAGGCCCTTAGGTCCCAACCAAAATCCATACCAGACAATTATCCGGGCATGCAGCCTGGCAGGTCAGGAAAGGGGGGGGTGAGTGAGCGCCCCCCTCCTGAACCATACCATGCCACATGACCTCACCCCCCCACCCCAAAGCACCTTGTCCCCATGTTGATTCGGGCGGGGGGCTTATCAGAATCTAGAAGCCCCTTTAATAAGGGGGCCCCCAGATCCCGGTTCCCCCCCATGTGAATGAGTCTCGGAAACATTGTACCACTACCTATTCACCAAAAAAGTGTCAAAAAATAATAAACACAAGAGACAGTTTTTGACAAATCCTTTATTAAAAAATAAAAAATAAAAAAAGATCAATCACGCCACCCACTGACCCGAAAAAAAATAAAAAATAAAAATAAAATAAGCAGCTGACTGCCTTCTCTGAAAACCAATTAACAGCTGATGACTAATCGGTTGTTAAGCATGCCAATGCCGTGGCTGGCTTCCCAGACCCTCTCCTTAACAACCAGTGTACACTGTGACCTGATTGGGCAAAGTTTGCCCAATCAGGGAGCAGAATGCACTGAGCAGTGCTCAGTGCAATGCAGGGTGTTCGGCGAGTGGCTGAACAGGCAAATGTTTAGCTCGAACTGATGCTTGGGCCGGACTGTTCGCCCTTCCCTTCCCTAATTGTGAATAGGTGACATGCAGGGGAAGTAGTTACTAGTAAAAGGATGCAATATTAGATGTAAGAATAACCCCTAGATGAGAGACTGTATCTTTCAACCATAAAAATGGGAAGAGTGTTCTAAGGATTTCACACTGGGCAGAAGTAATATTAATTGGCATTGCAGAGGATTTAGACACTTTAACAGACAACCCCGTTAAGGCAGCAAAATCATGTAATACCGATAACAAATTAGATTATAATATCAAAGGTTGAGTTAAGAAAAGCATAACGTCATCAGCATACATGCATAATTTTAATTCAGAATGCCCATTAGAGCAACCTTTGATATATGTGTGCTTGGTAATGGCAATGGCAAAAGTTGAATTGCCAGTGCAAACAGTTAGAGGGAAAGAGGACATCCCTGTTGCATACCACTGCCCAGTGTAAAAACTCAGAATTACAGGCTGGAATTTTGTTACGGGACTAAATTTTCATTTCATATTTCTGGCAAAAAAATGTCTAATCCCTGCTGGCCAAATTGCCATTTTAAAGTATGAGATTCTGTACTTCAAGTGTGTACAATGTTTATAGAGTGCCTCTGGGATAAAAGTTTCACTTTATTTATGGCTGAAATATGCCAACTCCCTGCCTCCCAAATTATCTCCCAAAAGTATAAGATCATGTTAAGTGAATCCATATACATTACATGTGGTGTCTTAAATTATACACTTTAATTTCATTTTTAATGCTGAAATAGAAATACCGCTCCAAGATTAACTCCCATTTTATTTTATTTTTTTATATAATCCATACATTTTTCATTGAGCGTCTTTATAAAAAATACATTAATTATTCATATTTCTGACTAAAACAAACCAACTCTCTGTTAAATGTACCTCCAATTAAAAACAATGATATTTTGTTCTGCAGATATGTGCAATTTTTAAGACCTGTGTCTGAAACAATGCAGTTTCAGGTAATATTCCTGGCTGAAATTGGCCTAATCTCTGCCTCAAAATTATTATCCCATTATAAAGAGTAGATTCCCGGCTGCAAATCTGTAAAGACTCTGACTAATTTTATATTTATGGATGAAATCTGCCTGCTCTCAACCTCAAAATAAGCAATCTGCCCCAAAAAGGCTTAAAACTTGTACTTCAAATCAATTATATTTTTCTTTTTTTTAAATAGAACATTTTTTTCTCCAGATGTGATCTGTCAGCTCTCTACCTCAGAAATTGGGACCTATTAAAGACTTCATAGGTATGCTGTAAATCTGTGCAATTGTTTTCTTTTAAATTTCAAACTAGATAATTTTGTTTTCTTTTCAGATGCAATATGCCTGCATAATCCTTACGAAATTGCGACCTGTCCAAAAAGGCTTGAAATGACACTAAATGATATCCTTATATTCCAAAAATAATCCATGCACATTCACTTCTTAATGGTCATGTAATCTAATTTTAATGAGATAATTTCTTGCTGTGTTTTCCTTGTAACTTTCTCAGTGAGATCCCAAATCTCACATTTCTGTTTGTTTGAAATGAGCAGTGCATGTTAGTTGAAGTCAAGTGCACTGCTGAATGCACACTAAAAATACCATAGTCCATGGTCCCTAGTCCAGCTGGGGAGCAAGCAAGAGAGGATGACTGCCTTCTATATACAGTGGGACCATGGAGAACAAAAATAGTCACCCTTGAACAGAAAGTTGGATCACAGCATGTAAAAAAAAATGAATTTGGAGATTTTGAGTAGGCTGAGAGCAAAAGCAATAGAAGGTACTTTTCTGAGTTAAAAGTACATACTTAAATAGTTTGCATTTTTTTAACCAGAGTTTAGTGTAAAAGAGAAGTTTGGGAATTGCAAAAAAAAGTCATACTTACCTAGATGACTGCAGCAATGAACCCAGCTGCAGCTGACCCCCCCCCCCCTCCCGCCTCTAAAAATAAAAACTGAGCAATCAAACAGCACTGATCACTCAGCTCTTGATCCTCAGCCTGCAGAGAGTTGGTGACTGTCAGTCACCAGCTCTCTGCTCTGCCCCTCCAGCGCTCACTGGAGTACTGGGCTGTAGATGGGGCAGGAGTGGCTGGTTCAGGCTCTCAGCGGCTCTCGGAGAATCTGAATCAGCTGTCTGTCCAGGCATCTGCGCTTTATGGAGCCTGGACCGGCTCTGTAGCCATCAGTGGACTTTAGCCAGCTGTCAGCTGAAAACAGGTCACAGGAGTATAGAACTAACTGCACTCCTGTGACCCACAAGAGAAGTATAGCCAAAAAAGCTTTGGCCATACTTCTCCTTAAATAGTTTTCCATATTTTTCTTCAGTCTCCGAATTAAGACATTCATTTTTTTCAGATGCAATATGCCCACTCAGAAATCTGTCCATATGGGCTTAGTAAATGTGCATCTGACTTTTTTCTTGAACACTGTGAGGCAAACATCTGTTTCCTATTGAATGCATTGCAATGCGTTGGGTCAAGTGCATTTTTGTGCACTGAAATGTAATGGCAACACACCACTAAATGCATATCACACACTATTGTGGTGCACATTTATATGCACAAAAATTTATTCACTAGAACACACGTGAACAAATGTGACTGTAGCCTAACAGACTAGAATAACATAGAGTATATAATTAATAAAAACAATCAATCCATTTTAACCACTTAACGACCGCTCACTGTATATATACGTCGGCAGAATGGCACCGACAGGCACAATCACGTAGAGCATACGTGATTGCCTTTGTATAGTTGGGGGGTCCAATCGGACCCCCCTCCTATACAGTGAGCGGTGGCTAAGTGTCCGGGAGCGTTCCGGGATGAGGGGGCAGCCATTCGTTTCTGGCCACCCCCTCACGATCGCTCCCGGCGAATGGAAATGCCCCCTCTGTCTGTGTCAGACAGAGGGAGCAGGAGGAAGTGATGTCATCTCTGGTGCGGCGCTCACATATACCGAGCGGCGTACAAGAGAAGATATCAGGTCAGTGCACACAACACTACACTGACACCAGGACACATAGGGACATAAATCGCCCCCCCAGGCCCCCCAGACACCCCAGATCACCCCCCAGATCACCCCCCCAGCCCCCAGTCACAGTGTCACTGATTGCAGTGACCATTTATTTAGTGATCACTGCAATCAGTGACATTTGTGACTGTAAAAGTGTCACCAAAGTTTAGTCTTAGGTCCAGTGTAGCCCCCTAACCCCCCCTAATAAAGGTTTAACCCCCTGATCACCCCCCAGATAACCCTTTCACCGCCTATCACCACTGTCGCTTAGCGATCATTTTTCTGATCGCTGTCTTAGCGTCAGTGATGCCGATCGGCAGCCAGTAATTTTTTTTAGGTTCGCCGCAGGTTTTTATAGCGTCAGGTACCCCAATATATTATCTAATAAAGGTTTAACCCCCTTGATCGCCCCCCAGGTAACCCTTTCACCCCCTATCACCACTGTCACTAAGCGATCGTTTTTCTAAACGCTGTCTTAGTGTCTGTGATGCAGATCGGTAGCCGGTAATTTTTTTTAGGTTCGCCGCAGGTTTTTATAGCGTCAGGTACCCCAATATATTATCTAATAAAGGTTTAACCCCCTTGATCGCCCCCCAGGTAACCCTTTCACCCCCTATCACCACTGTCGCTAAGCAATTGTTTTTCTAAACGCTGTCTTAGTGTCGGTGATGCAGATCGTAGCCAGTAATTTTTTTTAGGTTCGCCGCAGGTTTTTATAGCGTCAGGTACCCCAATATATTATCTAATAAAGGTTTAACCCCCTTGATCGCCCCCCAGGTAACCCTTTCACCCCCTATCACCACTGTCACTAAGCGATCGTTTTTCTAAACGCTGTCTTAGTGTCTGTGATGCAGATCGGTAGCCGGTAATTTTTTTTAGGTTCGCCGCAGGTTTTTATAGCGTCAGGTACCCCAATATATTATCTAATAAAGGTTTAACCCCCTTGATTGCCCCCCAGGTAACCCTTTCACCCCCTATCACCACTGTCGCTAAGCAATTGTTTTTCTAAACGCTGTCTTAGTGTCGGTGATGCAGATCGTAGCCAGTAATTTTTTTTAGGTTCGCCGCAGGTTTTTATAGCGTCAGGTACCCCAATATATTATCTAATAAAGGTTTAACCCCCTTGATCGCCCCCCAGGTAACCCTTTCACCCCCATCACCACTGTCGCTAAGCAATCGTTTTTCTAAACGCTGTCTTAGTGTCGGTGATGCAGATCAGTAGCTGGTAATTTTTTTTAGGTTCGCCGCAGGTTTTTATAGCGTCAGGTACCCCCATATATTATCTAATAAAGGTTTTAACCCCCTGATTGCCCCTAGTTAACCCTTTCACCAGTGATCACCATATAAGTGTTACGGGTGACGCTGGTTAGTTAGTTTGCTTTTTATAGTGTCAGGGCACCCGCCGTGTATATAACCCAATAAAGGTTTAACCCCCTTATCGCCCGGCGGGTGATATCAATTAGGTTTTAGCATCAGAGAGGGTCTGAGTCACACCCCAGGCAGCGTCAGGTTAGTGCCAGTAACGCTAACACCCACGCGTGAAGCATACACCCCCCTTAGTGGTATAGTATCTGAACAGATCAATATCTGATCTGATCTATACTAGCGTCCCCAGCAGTTTAGGGTTCCCAAAAACGCAGTGTTAGCGGGATCAGCCCAGATACCTGCTGGCACCTGCGTTTTGCCCCTTCGTCCAGCCCAGGCCACCCAAGTGCAGTATCGATCGATCACTGTCACTTACAAAACAAAAACACACATAACTGCAGCGTTCGCAGAGACAGGCCTGATCCCTGCGACTCCAGTGCTGTAGGAGGTGATTTCACCACCACAGTTAAAAAAAAAAAGCAAATATGCCGAAGCATTGGGGCAGCAGGGGCGGAGGAGCGATTTTGCTCCTAATGCCGCGTACATACGGTCGAAATTCCGACGGAGGCTTGCCCGTGGAAAAGTCCGACCATGTGTGTGCGGCATAACTTTTTTGCGGGAGGATGCCCCCATGCTTCGGCATATATAAATGGTGCGTGTATGCCCATCATTGGAAGTGGGTGGATGAAGGGCGGTATTCTAATGGTGGGCATACCCACCGATCAATCTCTTTTTTCATTCAGCCAACTGGCTGCATGAAATAAAAAGATTACAATACATGTCCAACAAGGACCAGCAACGTACTGTTATGTTGCTGGACTTTGAATGTTTATACCAGAATGATGCCTGCGGGTTTAGGTATCATCTTGGTATCATTCTTTTCAGCCTGCGGCCGGCTTTCATGTAAAAGCAATCCTAGCGGCTAATTAGCCTCTGGACTGCTTTTACAAGCAGTCGGAGGGAATGCCCCCCCCGGATATAAAAAGCGCCATTGGAAAATTGGGAAAGCATTTTATCACACCGATCTTGGTGTGGTCAGATGCTTTGAGGGCAGAGGAAAAATCTAGGGTCTAGAAGACCCCAGTTTTTTCAAAAAAAGAGTACCTGTCACTACCTATTGCTATCATAGGGGATATTTACATTCCCTGAGATAACAATAAAAATGATAAAAAAAAAAATACTTGGAAGGAACAATTTAAAAATAAAATAAAAAAGCAAAATTAATAAGAAAAAAAAAAGAAAAAAAAAAAAGCACCCCTGTCCTGCCCTGCTCTTGCCCAATGGCGAACGCAAGCGTCGGTCTGGCGTCATATGTAAACAGCAATTGCACCATGCATGTGAGGTATCACCGCGAAGGTCAGATCGAGGGCAATCATTTTAGCAGTAGACCTCCTCTGTAAATCTACTTGGGTAACCTGTAAAGGCTTTTAAAGGCTTTTAAAAATGTATGTAGTTTGTCGCCAATGCGCGTTTGTGCGAAATTTTAAAGCATGTCGTGTTTGGTATCTATGTACTCGGCCTAAGATCATCTTTTTTATTTCATCAAACATTTGGGCAATATAGTGTGTTTTAGTGCATTAAAATTAAAAAAAGTGTATTTTTTAACCCAAAAAATGTGTTTGAAAAATCGCTGCGCAAATAGTGTGTAGAAAAAAAAATGCAACACCCACCATTTTAATCTGTAGGGCCTTTGCTTTAAAAATATATATAATGTTTGGGGGTTCAATATAATTTTCTTGCAAAAAAAAAATGTTTTCATGTAAACAAAAAGTGTCAAAAAGGGCTTTGTCTTCAAGTGGTTAGAAGAGTGGATGTAAGCTTCCTAATGTTGTGTATAAAATGCCAGAACAGTTCAAAACCCCCCCAAATGACCCCATTTTGGAAAGTAGACACCCCAAGCTATATACTGAGAGGCATGTCGAGTCCATGGAATATTTTATATGTTGACACAAGTTGCGGAAAAACGACAATTTTTTTTTTTTTTTGCACAAAGTTGTCACTAAATGATATATTGCTCAAACATGCCATGGGCATATGTGGAATTACACCCCAAAATACATTCTGTTGCTTCTCCTGAGTACGGGGATACCACATGTGTGAGACTTTTTGGGAGCCTAGCCACGTACGGGACCCCAAAAACCAAGCACCGCCTTCAGGCTTTCTAAGGGTGTAAATTTTTGATTTCACTTCTCACTGCCTATCACAGTTTCGGAGGCCATGGAATGCCCAGATGGCACAACCCCCCCCCAAATTACCCCATTTTGGAAAGTAGACACCCCAAGCTATTTGCTGAGAGGTATTGTGAGTATTTTGCAGATCTCGCTTTTTGTCACAAAGTTTTGAAAATTGAAAAAAAATATATATATATATATTTTTTCTTTCTTCATTTTCAAAAACAAATGAGAGCTGTAAAATACTCGCCATTCCTCTCAGCAAATAGCTTGGGGTGTCTATATTCCAAAATGGGGTCCGTTGGGGGGGTTTTGTGCGATTTTGGCATTTTATGGCCTTCGAAACTGTGATAGGTAGTGAGGAGTGAAATCAAAAATTTGTGCCTAGAAATCCTGAAGGCGGTGCTTGGTTTTCGGGGTCCCGTACGCGGCTAGGCTCCTAAAAAGTCCCACACATGTGGTATCCCCGTACTCAGGAGAAGCAGAAAAATGTATTTTGGGGTGTAATTCCACATATAACCATGGCATGTGTGAGCAATATATCATTTAGTGACAACTTTTTGTAATTTTTTTTTTTTTGGCATTATTCAATCACTTGGGACAAAAAAAATATATTCAATGGGCTCAACAGGCCTCTCAGCAATTTCCTTGGGGTGTCTACTTTCTAAAATGGGGTCATTTGGGGGGGTTTTGTGCTATTTTGGCATTTTATGGCCTTCGAAACTGTGATAGGTAGTGAGGAGTGAAATCAAAAATTTGCGCCCTTAGAAATCCTGAAGGCGCTGCTTGGTTTCCGGGGTCCCGTACGCGGCTAGGCTCCCAAAAAGTCCCACACATGTGGTATCCCCGTACTCAGGAGAAGAAGCAAAATGTATTTTGGGGTGAAATTCCACATATAACCATGGCATGTGTGAGCAATATATCATTTAGTGACAACTTTTGTAATTTTTTTTTTTTTTTTTTTTTTAGTCATTATTCAATCACTTGGGACAAAAAATAAAAAATTCAATGGGCTCAACATGCCTCTCAGCAATTTCCTTGGGGTGTCTACTTTCCAAAATGGGGTCATTTGGGGGGGTTTGTACTGCCCTGTCATTTTAGCACCTCAAGAAATGAGATAGGCAATCATAAATTTAAAGCTGTGTAAATTTCAGAAAATGTACCCTAGTTTGTAAACTCTATAACTTTTGCGCAAACCAATAAATATACGCTTATTGACATTTTTTTTACTAAAAACATGTGGCTGAATACATTTTGGCCTAAATGTATGACTACAATTGAGTTTATTCGATTTTTCTTATAACAAAAAGTAGAAAATATCATTTTTTTTCAAAATTTTCGGTCTTTTTCCGTTTATATCGCAAAAAATAAAAATCGCAGAGGCAATCAAATACCATTAAAAGAAAGCTCTATTTGTGGGAAGAAAAGGACGCAAATTTTGTTTGGGTACAACATTGCATGTCCGCACAATTTACAGTTAAAGCAGCGCAGTGCAAAATTCTGAATTCACCTCTGGTCCTCTAGCTACCAAATGGTCCGGGGCTTAAGTGGTTAATATGCAGCCTACTATGATCTAGAATGTGCAGAATGGAAAAATTTGTTTTGTTTCTTTTCGGATAGATTTGTTATGTTACTAATTTTGCTTTGTTGATTCATTTCAGAATTTATTTAGTTTAGTTTTGTTTAGTTGTTTTCGTTTTGTTGATTCATTTTCTAACAAATTCCACATTTTTGAAACAATTTGAATTTGGATCGGTCGAAAAATGATCGACAGATTAAAATTCTGTTAAGAATAGCTGATTGTTAAGGAGCGGGCAGGAATCTGGCTGCCACGTCCTTAACAACTGATGACTCATCAGCTGTCAGCAAGCTTCTCCACTAAGAGCTGAAATGTAAACAAAAACAATGCCGGCAATAGAAAATTCTGAAAAAAAACAGAGTGGGGTCCCCAGAATCCCTTCGGGTCTGGCATGGATTTTAAGGTAATCCCCACGCTGAAATTTAGAAAAAAAACTGTGTCATGGGTTCCCCCCAAAATCCATACCAGACCTATATTCATGCATGTAGTCCAGGAGGCCAGGAAAGGGGGGGCTAGTAAGTGTCTCCCCTTTCTGAACTATACCAGGCCACATACCCTCAACATGGGGGGGTGCTTTGGGGTAGGGGGGCTCTGCACCCCCACCCCAAGGCATCTTGTCTCCATGTTGATGGGGACAAGGGCCTCTTCTGCATAACCCTGGGCGGCGGTTGTGGGGGTCTGCGGGCAAGGAGCTTATCAGAATCTGGAAGATCCCTTGATCCTGCCCCCCCAAATACATGGGTAGAGGTACATAGTACCCCTACCCATTCATTAAGAAAGTGTAAAAAGTGAGAAAAAAGACACTACACAAGTTTTTGACAGCTCCCTTATTATAATTTTTTTTAAATATCCCTTGGTGTAGATCCATCTTTAATCACAATGCCTCGTCGAACGCTCCGTTGTCTGACATGTCTTAAATAGTTAAGGGTCTGAGTCACCTTATGAGGTTAACAGGTGGTTCCGCCCCCCTGTGACATCATTGATTCAGCATGCCCCAGTCGGTAATGTCACAAGAGGGCGGGATCACCTGCTGACGTCATTGACGATTCACTTTTCGACCGTTCCGAATTCGAATCGTTTTGAAAATTTGGAATTCGTTTGAAAACGAATAAAGGAAATGGAATTAAACAAATTTCAATGAAATCCGTTACTATTTCATTCAAAGATTTCGATACATCCGA
Organism: Rana muscosa; assembly: GCA_029206835.1. Classification (NCBI taxonomy): domain Eukaryota; kingdom Metazoa; phylum Chordata; class Amphibia; order Anura; family Ranidae; genus Rana; species Rana muscosa. The sequence continues at coordinate 161,677,073 of CM055120.1, forward strand.
ATCTCCAAATCAAAGAAAATTTGTCCGAATTTACATTCAGACCAAAACGAATTGCACGTGTCTACTATGATCTTGCTAAACTAGCGCAACATAAAAATATAATGCAAAAAGATTTGGCTGTCCTCATATTCAACTACATTTTTAATTAACAACTGTTATTTATTTACATTAGCTGATCACATCTATGTATACTGCACATTGACACATACAATTCTTAACAGCTAAAAAGCATAATAAAAAATAAATGTTTGCAATAAACAAATTGCTGTATAAAAAACTAAGAGCTACATTATAAAAAATGCAAAGAAATATAAAATAATAAATTGTGATATTTCAACCCGGGTATTGTTTTTTATATATTCTGTATGTAGTATTATATGTTTTATGTTATTGTAAAGAGCACTGATTACTACTTGTGGACATAAATTTGTTTGAGGGGAAGTAGAAACTTGTTTCTGCAAAGAAAAGATACAATAGCTCTATGGGTCTACTCAGGTGATCTCTTTCAGCTTAGATTTTTATGAAATATAGAATTATACTTTGACAGTATTATTGTTTTGCAAGATAGTACATAATCATAACAACTACCAGGGGACGTTAGAAACAAAAAGTATTATTGAAACTGAAAGTGAAGCTTCTCACTCTAAATTTATTTTCATTAAGCGTACAGCTTCTGGACTCATCCTGAAATGCAGCATGGCACCAACCAGCCACAAATATGACATGAGATAAAATATGTTTATGGGTTTATGAGCAAGTTAAGAATATACATAACAACTTTATCATGTCTTAAGGGAAAAATGTTAGCTAGTAGCAAACAATGATGCTGTCAATGGTTGTTTATGCAGCGGGAGCTGTAAATGGGATGGATACTTTATGGTGCATAGAATGTAAATATATAACCAATTTTCTTAAGGATGCAAAATGACTTACAATACATAACATTTAAAACTGCATTAAACCCAAAACCGAAAATGTAATATATTACAGCTTACCAGTCATTAGATGCAGTGGCTGTATCAGTTTTCTTTTTAGGTGTCTAACCTTCTGTTTTCCCCTGGTGATTTGGCAAGTAATACTCCTCCTGTATTTATAAATAAATAGTGAAGCAGCACTTATTATTAAAGTGCAAATTAATCAGAGTAAAGTGCTAATGGACATGGTATAGTCTACTCAAGTGTCTCTCAATAAGTTGATAACTAAATAAACATATGTAACATCTAAAAATAAAGTGCATCACATCATAAAGGTAAATTCAACAAAATAAGTCCGTAAATAAGGTGCATTCAAAAGAATCAGATATTTTCAGAGAGTTAATCCCTTGAACGGAAATTGGATAATTTCCTGTGTAGGCAAAACAAAGATGAGGGGAAGAGGGACAGGTATGGGAGTCCAAGTTTTGCAAGTATGTGAAAATAACGTATAGGTGTCCTTTCAGAATCTTCCCCCGATAGTACCAGCCTCTCACCTTGTAGATGGACCCCAAAGGGTCTAATAGTGCCTAAAAAAGATGTTCCACATTTAGGACGGTGGTTTCCAGCTCCTTATTATGTCTAGGATTGGAGATCACTGCAGCCTCTTCACCGATCTCCACAGCCTGTTCCTCAGAGCCAATGTCTCCCGATCCACACAATCAAAGGTAAGAAAGAAGATTCTCCATAGTATGATAAGTTTTTAAAAATATTGTGCGTTTATTAAAAATACAGAGCAATAAAATGGTAAAAACGCCAAACAGAGAATATACACTTGAAATGCAAGGACTGTAACCGGAAGTGACGTCACTAAGCTCCTTCCGACGCTTTGCGTCACACCACACGTGACTTTATCACTGAGTGATGAAGATGGGCTTAAACACTAGTGGTAGTCTTGGAAACGGCATATAATTCAATAAGGGGCCTGGCATATGCAAATCGAGAGGTGAGAGCAGTGAAATCTGGGAGAGAGGGAAGTTGACACTATAACTCTCACTAATCTAAAATGCAATCAAAAAACATTGGTATAAAGGAAGGCATGAATATAAAAGACTTAAACAATAGCAGCAAATAGGAGATGGTAAATATAGATATACAAAGAAAGTAAAATGAAAATATAAATATAAATAAAAATTAAATTGAATTAAAGATAAAATATAATAAAAACAACAAATAAAAATACAAACAAAAAGACAAAAATAAATCGAAAATATTGAAAAATAAATATTAAAGAAAATAAAATAAAAATAAAAAGGAAAGTAAAAATGATAATAATAATAATAATAAACATAACAAATAAAAATAAAATCAACATAGATATAACAATAAATATAAAAATGAAAATAAAAATAAATAAAATACAAATAGGAGAAGGAGATCTCCAAGACCGGAGACAAGGAGATCTCCTAGACCAGAGATAAGGAGAAAGTGAAACATAGGAAGATGAGAGGATGCAGAGCAGGGCTAAAAAAACAAAAGCAAAAGGGAATGACATTATTAATATCAGTGGCATTGATTTAACTCAAGAAGAAATGAAGACTCTGGATAAAGGATTGAAGTTTGCCCTGAAGAAAAACTTCAATAAATTTGATGCATATGTGGACATACAAAAATTTCCAAGGAAACTGAACATTAAAAAGTATATGTTATCAAAATCTGGACAGAGGACAGGAAACATAGCTAAGCCTGATCGGGATGCACATAGCACTTTGAAGAACAAATCGCTTTTCAATCCACCACCTGGAAGTGAAGGACATATAGATGTGTTCAGAAGAATGGTGACGCAGGATCTAAACAAAATACAAGTAAGAAAGGCGTGGGATCCGATGGAAATAAGAAAGGGAATAAAGCAACTTGAAGATAAAAAGAACATAGTTATAAGACCTGCGGATAAGGGGCGAGCAATTGTTATATTATCTAAAGAGACATATAAAAAAGAAATGGAGAGACAACTTGAAGATGCATTGACATATCAGAAGCTTTTGAGTAACCAGACTTTGTACTATAAAAAAGATCTTTGTAAATTGATAGACAAAGGAAAAGAGAAGAATTTTCTTAATGAAAAAGAGGCACTATACCTTATCCCAATTACATGCTGAATACCGTTCATATATATGCTCCCAAAGGTACATAAAAATAAAGAAAACGCGCCCGGGAGACCAATTGTGAATGGGATAAATTCGGTGGGAGCAAGACTTGGAGAATACCTTGATTAATTTTTGCAACCAGTGGTAAAAGAAACGAAATCCTATTTAAAAGACATTAAGCACCTTATACAATTACTTGAAGTGATTACACTAGATGAGGAACCAATCTATCTAGCTACAGCTGATGTAGCTTCATTATATACGAACATCAGTCATCAAGATGCCCTATCTGCCACAAGATGGGCCCTAAGGGAATATAGTAGTCTGAAGTGCAAACAGAGAAAATTTATTTTGGAATGTTTAGAGCAGCCTTTCTCAACCTTTTCAACACAGAGGAACCCTTGAAATAGTTCTCCGGTCTTGGGGAACCCCTGCTAAAAATTTGAACTCTACAACTCATGATACATTAGTGTAATGGTCAGTGGGAAGAATGGTCCTTACACTTGTGGTCATTGGGAAGAATTACCTTCTTATAGATAGATAAAAAGATCACTGGTGTCAGTGGGAACTTATCTGAGAGGCAGAAATTGCCCAATGCTGAAGGAACCCCTAGTAACCTCTGGAGGAACCCTAGGGTTCCACGGAACCCTGGTTGAGAATCACTGGTTTAGAGTATAGCCTCAGTCATAACTACTTTTGGTATGACACTAATTATTTTAGACAAATCAAGGGGGTGGCAAAGGGGGAAAAATATGCCCCCAGTGTCGCTTACCTCCACATCGCACTATGGGAAGATGACTCTATATGCAAAAATAGACCTAACCAACTGATTTTTTATAAACGTTATATTGACAATATATTCACTCTTTAGAAAGGCGACAAAGAGAGCCTTATACAATTTAGTCAAGATCTGGAAATAAATGATAAAAATATCAAGCTATCTTGGGATATAAATGAATCGAGAATAAGTTTTTTAGATCTGGAAATTTGGCATGAAGAAAAAAGAATTAAAACCAAAACTTTCTTCAAAGCAGTGGATAGGAACAGCTAGATAGTTGTCATCACTCATCTTGGTTGATGAATATCCATAAAGGACAACTGTTGAGACTTAGAAGGAATTGCACAACAGAATTGGACTACAGACACAAGCTGAATTCAATGGAGAACATTTTCTAGATAAAGGATATGAAAAATCTTTCCTTCAACAGAAGATTGATGAAGTGGGCAATATAGAAAGACAAAACCTTCTAAGAGACAAAGAAAAAGAAGAAACCAACTACAGTGGGGAGAACAAGTATTTGATACACTGACGATTTTGCAGGTTTTCCTACTTACAAATAGTGATGAGCCGAACACCCCCGGGTTCGGTTCGCACCAAAACCCGCGAACGGACCGAAAGTTCGCACGAACATTAGAACCCTATTAAATACAATGGATGCGAACGTTCGGATTCTAAAGTGCTAATTATAATGACTATTATCCATGTTATTGTCCGAAACAGAGTTTGGGAACCCGGGTTCTGCACCAGGGGACATGTATCAATGCAAAAATAAGTTTTAAAAACGGACGTTTTCCGGGAGCAGTCATTTTAATGATGCATAAAGTGAAAAAAAAAGTCAAATATTCCTTTAAATATTGTACCTGGAGGGTGTCTAAAGTATGCCTGTGAAGTGCCACGTGTTTCCCGTGTTTAGAACTGTCCCTGCACAAAATAACATTTCTAAAGGAAAAAAAGCCATTTAAAACTGCTTGCGGCTTTAATGCAATGTCTGGTCCCGGTAATATGGATGAAAATCTTTAGGAAAAATGGCATAGCTACCCCATCAACCCCCCCCCTACCCCAGCCCATTACCAGCCCCTTTGGGTCTTGTATGGATATTAAGGGGAACCCCGCACACAAAATAAAAAAGGCCCTATATACTCTGAACAGCCGTATACAGGTGGTGCATACAAGACAGGGACTGTAGGTTTGTTCTTATGTAGAATCTGTTTGTAATTTTGAACAGCTGCATTGTTTAAGTGTAGCTCCATGCCAAATTCCTTTTTTTTAGCTTTTTGGCAAACATAGGGAACGGTTATCACCCCTGTCACATTTTTTTTGCTGTCTGTGCCCCTGTTCAGAACATTTCACCTCACTTTGCGTCCCAATGACAACTGTTTTTGAAATGTGGTGTTTGTATTGAAACAAGGATTGGTGATAAAGCATCAGTAGAGAGGAGACACCTTTCTCCCATATTAATTCTTACAGGAGAGAATTTTCCTTCCAAGGGGTAGATTTCCTCTCACTTCCTGTTGTCTTCTTCCGTTTGCAAGTAGTAGTCGTTTGTAAGTTGGATGTTTGAAAGTAGGGACCTGCCGTATATACTCTGCAGAAATTGGCCCCTTAGGTGTTGGTGTTGGCACAACACTGAAAGCACTCACAGTTATTCTTGGTGGGTGCTGGAACGCCCTGCTGTCAACTATTATATCAGGAATTGTAATAACATATAATTGTTGATCAGTGGTACTAAAAATTGGGCCTTTGATGGTGGTGCTGGTGCCACAACACTGTAAGGCCTGACAGTTACTCTTGGTGGGCGCAGCAATGGGCCCTGCTGTGAATTATTAGATCAATAATTATAATTGCATGCCTCTGTTGAATAGGGGCTGAAAAATTGGGCCTTTGGTGGTGGTGGTGGTGGTGATGGTGGTGCTGGTGCCACAACACTGTAAGGCCTGACAGTTACTCTTGGTGGGCGCAGCAATGGGCCCTGCTGTGAATTATTCGTTCAATAATTATAATTGCATGCCCCTGTTGAACAGGGGCTGAAAAATTGGGCCTTTGGTGGTGGTGGTGGTGGTGATGGTGGTGCTGGTGCCACAACACTGCAAGGCCTGACAGTTACTCTTGGTGGGCGCAGCAATGGGCCCTGCTGTGAATTATTAGATCAATAATTATAATTGCATGCCCCTGTTGAATAGGGGCTGAAAAATTGGGCCTTTGGTGGTGGTGGTGGTGGTGGTGGTGATGGTGGTGCTGGTGCCACAACACTGTAAGGCCTGACAGTTACTCTTGGTGGGCGCAGCAATGGGCCCTGCTGTGAATTATTAGATCAATAATTATAATTGCATGCCCCTGTTGAACAGGGGCTGAAAAATTAGGCCTTTGGTGGTGGTGGTGGTGGTGATGGTGGTGCTGGTGCCACAACACTGTAAGGCCTGACAGTTACTCTTGGTGGGCGCAGCAATGGGCCCTGCTGTGAATTATTAGATCAATAATTATAATTGCATGCCCCTGTTGAATAGGGGCTGAAAAATTGGGCCTTTGGTGGTGGTGGTGGTGGTGGTGATGGTGGTGCTGGTGCCACAACACTGTAAGGCCTGACAGTTACTCTTGGTGGGCGCAGCAATGGGCCCTGCTGTGAATTATTAGATCAATAATTATAATTGCATGCCCCTGTTGAACAGGGGCTGAAAAATTAGGCCTTTGGTGGTGGTGGTGGTGGTGATGGTGGTGCTGGTGCCACAACACTGTAAGGCCTGACAGTTACTCTTGGTGGGCGCAGCAATGGGCCCTGCTGTGAATTATTAGATCAATAATTATAATTGCATGCTCCTGTTGAACAGGGGCTGAAAAATTGGGCTTTAGGCACTGGTGGCACAACACTGCAACCCCTCACAGATACTGTACTTGGACAGCACAGCAATGAGGCCTGTTGCAAAGTATTGCATCCAAAATTTTAATTACACGCCCCTGTTAAACAGGGGCTGAAAAATTGGGCCTTAGCCACTGGTGGCGTCACCCATAAACCAAAATGATCTTCCAAGCTATCATCATTAATCGTATCATTGAGGAGGAGGAGGAGGTCGGATAGCCAGTCAACATAACAGCACAGGCACTCAGCATCAGCATCAGTCTTGAAGGGATGTGACATTTTAAAATCAATTAGTCTGTTATATCAGCATCAGGTGTGTGGTAGCTGGTGGTGATCCAAGACTGGTTCATCTTGATGAAAGTCAGTCGATCAACCGAGTCGGTGGACAGGCGCACCCTGTGATCCGTGACAAATCCTCCAGCAGCACTGAATGTGCGTTCTGAAAGAACGCTGGATGCAGGACAGGCCAGTAGCTCAATTGCATACTGTGCAAGCTCTGGCCAGTGATCCATCCTCAAGACCCAGTAAGCCAGAGGATTTTCGGTGGGGAAGGTGTCCAAGTCTGACCTTGCCCCTAGGTATTCCTGGACCATGTATATCAGACGCTGGCGATGGTTGCTGGAACCGATCATACTTTGGGGCTGCGGACTAAAGAATTGTCTGAACGCATCGGTCAGACGGCCACCTTCCCCACCACTCCTTCTTTGACTGCCCGAAGCCTCAGCAACTCGTTGTCCAGGACCAGGAGTTTGTAACCTCCCAGTCTCTGGGAACGCGTTGCACAGACCTTTCTGCAAGGCCTCCCGGAGTTGTCTCATCCTCTGCTCCCTCTGCGACGGTAAGATAAGGTCCGCAACCTTACCCTTGTACCGTGGATCAAGGAGAGTGGCCAGCCAGTAATGGTCCCTCTCCTTGATCCGAAGAATACGAGGATCCTTCCGCAGACTTTGCAGGATCAGCGTAGGTTAGCTGAGGCATTCAGTCCGGAGTCCTCTGGGTCACTAAGGACGACATGATCCGCAGCCACCTCCTTCCAGCCACGTACAAGTCCACTGGTTTCTTGGGACTGTAAATCATCCCTAAAAGACTGCTGCTGATGATGCTGAGTGCCAGCCTCCACCTCCATGCTGACACAATCCTCCTCCTCCTCCTCCTCCTCCTCTTCCTGTGCGATGGGTGGGACAGAAGGAACACTGTCTGGGTAAAGGGGGCCTTGAGAGGCAAGGAAGTCCTCCTCTTCCTGCCTCTGTTCTGCCTCAAGTGCCCTGTCCATTATTCCACGCAGTGTGTGCTCCAACAGGTGGACAAGAGATACAGTGCCACTGATGCATGCACTGTCACTGCTCACCATCCTCGTGGCCTCCTCAAATGGTGCCAGGACAGTGCATGCATCCCTGATCATGCCCCACTGGCGTGGTGAAAAAAACCTGAGCTCCCCTGACCCTGTCCTGGTGCCGTAGTCGCACAGGTACTCATTGATGGCCCTCTGCTGCGTGTGCAGCCGCTGCAGCATGGCCAACGTTGAGTTCCACCTGGTGGGCATGTCACATATAAGGCGGTTCTTGGGCAGGTTAAACTCCTTTTGCAGCTCAGCCAGGCGAGCACTGGCATTAAAAGATCTGCGGAAATGCACACAGACTTTCCTGGCCTGCCTCAGGACATCCTGTAAGCCCGGGTACCTGCCCAAGAACCGCTGCACCACCAGGTTAAGGACGTGAGCCATACAGGGCACATGGGTCAGTTGTCCCTGTCGGAGGGCGGAGAGGAGGTTGGTGCCATTGTCGCAAACCACCATTCCTGGCTTAAGCTGGCGTGGCGTCAACCACCTCTCGGCCTGCCCCTGCAGAGCAGACAGGACCTCTGCCCCAGTGTGGCTCCTGTCCCCCAAACACACCAGCGCAAGCACGGCATGGCATCTTTTTGCCTGCGTACTTGCGTAGCCCCTTGAACGCCTACGGAGCACCGCTGGTTCCGAGGACAAACCACAGGAAGAGGCCATGGAGGAAGAAGAAAAGGAGGGGGTGGAGGAGAGAGGTGTGTCACAACCAGTAGTAGCATTTTGGAGGCGTGGCGGTGGAACAACCTCCAACACTACTGCACCTTGTCCTGCATCCTTCCCAGCTGCCAAAAGAGTGACCCAATGGGCCGTGAAAGAAAGGTAACGTCCCTGTCCATGCCTGCTGGACCATGAGTCAGCGGTATATGCACCTTACCGCTGACCGCCCTGTCCAGCGAGGCCAAGACATTGCCTTCCACATGCCTGTAGAGAGCCGGAATCGCCTTCCGTGTGAAAAAGTGGCGTTTGGGAACCTGCCACTGAGGAACCGCACATTGCACAAACTCACGGAAGGGGGCCGAGTCTACCAACTGAAAAGGCAGCAGTTGAAGCGCTAGCAATTTAGCCAAGCTAGCATTCAACCGCTGGGCATGTGGATGGCTGGGAGTGAACTTCTTTCGACGGTCCAGCAGCTGGGGCAGGGAAATTTGCCTGCTAGAATCGGACGTTGGTGTACTGCTAGCAGAGTGCCCGCAAGTACTTGGCTGTGACACACCTAATTCTACACCTTCATTCCTCTCAGAGCAGGTTTCAGAGAGGACTGAAGGTATACTGGGGTTGGAGATCCCAGCTGATGCGGTGCAAGAAGAGGTCAGCTTTGTTCTTTGGTGTGGGTCTTTAAGGTAGGCTTGCCAACGAGCTGCATGGCAGGTCAACATATGTCTGATCAAGCATGTGGTGCCCAAGCGGCTGATGTTTTGGCCACGCGATATACGCTTGAGACATATGTTGCAAACAGCAGCTGTGCGATCTGATGCACTCGCCTCAAAAAAGGCCCACACCAAAGAACTTTTGGAAAGACGGGCAGAGGCAGCGCCCTGCACAGGCGGAGCTCTGCGGTGTGATTCCGTCGGTGTGCTGCCCATACGCTGGCCACTCAAGGGCATCCTGCCTCGTTGGAGATGTGCCTCCTCCTCCTCCTCCTCTCTCCTATTAGGCACCCACGTGGAGTCAGTGACCTCATCATCCCCTCCCTCCTCATCACTGGAGCCAATCTGGCAGTATGCTGCAGCTGCTGGAGCATGACTGCCAGATTGGTGTCCTTCTTGAGCATCCCCTCTCTCTGCTCTCACGCTACTGCCTTCCTCTAACTGGGTATCATCATCAGATCCTTTGAAACGCTGGGCATCCTCCTGGAGCATGTACCCAACACTGTGCTCAAACAGTTCGGGGGACTCCTCAGGAGGAGGACATGGTGGGTCTAGGGAAGGATTGACTAATGAAGATAATGATACCAGAGAAGAGGACACTTTGGCAGCTGCTTTGCCAGTACCCTGAGCCTGGGTGAGAGAGGATGAGGAGGATGAGGTGGGCTTGGTCATCCACTCTACCAAGTCTTCGGCATGATGTGGCTCAACATGTCCAGCTGCCGAAAAGAAGGACAAGCGTGTCCCATGGCCATGTGCTGATGACAATGCACAGCGTCCACGACCAGCACTGTTGCCCCCAGACACAGAGCCTGCTTGCCCTCTTTTTTTGCCTCCTGACTGTCTGCCTCTCCTTGTTTGCCTTCCAGACATTTTAATGGATGGCCTGCAGGGAGATGGGAAAAAGAGCAATAAGGGCTACCTTCAGGTGTATACTGTGCAGGAGGCTTAGCAACAATGACACTGACACTGTCCCCTGCCTATCCTTCTCTGTCCCTAAACTCAAGGATTTCAAATATGGTTCAGCAAAATTCGTTTAGAACAGAATAGCACACTGACACTTTCCCTCACTGTCCTACTCTGTCCCTCCCTACAAACAAGATTTAGCACAGAATAGCACACTGATAGTTTCCACGAGTGTCCTTCTCTGTCCCTAAACTCAAGGATTTCAAATATGGAACAGCAAAAATGGTTTAGAACAGAATAGCACACTGACACTTTCCCTCACTGTCCTACTCTGTCCCTCCCTACAAACAAGATTTAGCACAGAATAGCACACTGATAGTTTCCACGAGTGTGCTTCTCTGTCCCTAAACTCAAGGATTTCAAATATGGAACAGCAAAATTGGTTTAGAACAGAATAGCACACTGACACTTTCCCTCACTGTCCTACTCTGTCCCTCCCTACAAACAAGATTTAGCACAGAATAGCACACTGATAGTTTCCACGAGTGTCCTTCTCCGTCCCTAAACTCAAGGATTTCAAATATGGTTCAGCAAAATTGGTTTAGAACAGAATAGCACACTGACACTTTCCCTCACTGTCCTACTCTGTCCCTCCCTACAAACAAGATTTAGCACAGAATAGCACACTGATAGTTTCCACGAGTGTCCTTCTCTGTCCCTAAACTCAAGGATTTCAAATATGGAACAGCAAAATTGGTTTAGAACAGAATAGCACACTGACACTTTCCCTCACTGTCCTACTCTGTCCCTCCCTACAAACAAGATTTAGCACAGAATAACACACTGATAGTTTCCACGAGTGTCCTCCTCTGTCCCTAAACTCAAGGATTTCAAATATGGAACAGCAAAATTGGTTTAGAACAGAATAGCACACTGACACTTTCCCTCACTGTCCTACTCTGTCCCTCCCTACAAACAAGATTTAGCACAGAATAGCACACTGATAGTTTCCACGAGTGTCCTTCTCTGTCCCTAAACTCAAGGATTTCAAATATGGAACAGCAAAATTGGTTTAGAACAGAATAGCACACTGACACTTTCCCTCACTGTCCTACTCTGTCCCTCCCTACAAACAAGATTTAGCACAGAATAGCACACTGATAGTTTCCACGAGTGTCCTTCTCTGTCCCTAAACTCAAGGATTTCAAATATGGAACAGCAAAATTGGTTTAGAACAGAATAGCACACTGACACTTTCCCTCACTGTCCTACTCTGTCCCTCCCTACAAACAAGATTTAGCACAGAATAGCACACTGATAGTTTCCACGAGTGTCCTTCTCTGTCCCTAAACTCAAGGATTTCAAATATGGAACAGCAAAATTGGTTTAGAACAGAATAGCACACTGACACTTTCCCTCACTGTCCTACTCTGTCCCTCCCTACAAACAAGATTTAGCACAGAATAGCACACTGATAGTTTCCACGAGTGTCCTTCTCTGTCCCTAAACTCAAGGATTTCAAATATGGAACAGCAAAATTGGTTTAGAACAGAATAGCACACTGACACTTTCCCTCACTGTCCTACTCTGTCCCTCCCTACAAACAAGATTTAGCACAGAATAGCACACTGATAGTTTCCACGAGTGTCCTTCTCTGTCCCTAAACTCAAGGATTTCAAATATGGAACAGCAAAATTGGTTTAGAACAGAATAGCACACTGACACTTTCCCTCACTGTCTTACTCTGTCCCTCCCTACAAACAAGATTTAGCACAGAATAGCACACTGATAGTTTCCACGAGTGTCCTTCTCTGTCCCTAAACTCAAGGATTTCAAATATGGAACAGCAAAATTGGTTTAGAACAGAATAGCACACTGACACTTTCCCTCACTGTCCTACTCTGTCCCTCCCTACAAACAAGATTTAGCACAGAATAGCACACTGATAGTTTCCACGAGTGTCCTTCTCTGTCCCTAAACTCAAGGATTTCAAATATGGAACAGCAAAATTGGTTTAGAACAGAATAGCACACTGACACTTTCCCTCACTGTCCTACTCTGTCCCTACAAACAAGATTTAGCACAGAATAGCACACTGACACTTTCCCTCACTGTACCTCTCTGTCCCTAAACTCAAGGATTTCAAATATGGTTCAGCAAGATTGGTTTAGAACAGAATAGCACACTGTCAGTTTCACTCACTGTCCTACTCTGTCCCTACAAACAAGATTTAGCACAGAATAGCACACTGACACTTTCCCTCACTGTACCTCTCTGTCCCTAAACTCAAGGATTGAAAATATGGTTCAGCAAGATTGGTTTAGAACAGAATAGCACACTGACACTTTCCCTCACTGTACCTCTCTGTCTCTACAAACAAGGTTTAGCACAGAATAACATACTGACACTCTCCCTACCTATCCTTATTTGTCCCTAAACACAAGGAATCCAGGATTAGTAAAGGAAAAAAAATGACACTGTCCCTGCCTATGCTTCTCTTTCCCTGCTCCGGAACACACTACACAAGGCCGCCCCGCTGGCGGCCTTTTATAGTGTGGGGCGTGTACTAAACCCCCTCAGCAATAATTGGCCACAGGCATCCTGCCTGTGGCCAATCATTGCTCTCCTCGCTGCCGGCGCTGTGATTGGCCAAGCATGCGGGTCACAGTGCATGCTTGGCCAATCACCGCGCCTGGATGACACTGCGATGGCGTAGTGCATTGTGGGCCGTTCGCGTCACTCGAATTTGGCGCGAACGGCCCAAATCGTTCGATCTTCGTCGAACGATCGAACAGTCGATGTTCGAGTCGAACGTATGTTCGACTCGAAACACAAAGCTCATCCCTACTTACAAAGCATGTAGAGGTCTGTCATTTTTATCATAGGTACTCTTCAACTGTGAGAGACGGAATATAAACCAAAAAATCCATAAATTCACATTGTATGATTTTTAAGTAATTAATTTGCATTTTATTGCATGACCTAAGTATTTGATCATCAGAAAAGCAGAACTTAATATTTGGTACAGAAACCTTTGTTTGCAATTACAGAGATCATACGTTTCCTGTAGTTCTTGACCAAGTTTGCACACACTGCAGCAGGGATTTTGGCCCACTCCTCCATACAGAGCTTCTCCAGATCCTTCAGGTTTCGGGGCTGTCGCTGGGCAATACGGACTTTCAGCTCCCTCCCAAGATTTTCTATTGGGTTCAGGTTTGGAGACTGGCTAGGCCCTTCCAGGACCTTCAAATGCTTCTTACGGAGCCACTCCTTAGTTGCCCTGGCTGTGTGTTTCGGGTCATTGTCATGCTGGAAGACCCAGCCACGACCCATCTTCAATGCTCTTACTGAGGGAAGGGGGTTGTTGGCCAAGATCTCACAATACATGGCCCCATCCACCCTCCCCCCAATACGGTGCAGTCATCCTGTCCCCTTTGCAGAAAATCCTCTCCAAAGAATGATGTTTCCACCTCCATGCTTCACGGTTGGGATGGTGTTCTTGGGGTTGTACTCATCCTTCTTCTTCCTCCAAACACAGCGAATGGAGTTTAGACCAAAAAGCTCTATTTTTGTCTAATCAGACCACATGACCTTCTCTCATTCCTCCTCTGGATCATCCAGATGGTCATTGGCAAACTTCAGATGGGCCTGGACATGCGCTGGCTTGAGCAGGGGGACCTTGCGTGCGCTGCAGGATTTTAATCCATGACGGCGTAGTGTGTTACTAATGGTTTTCTATGAGACTGTGGTCCCAGCTCTCTACAGGTCATTGACCAGGTCCTGCCGTGTAGTTCTGGGCTGATCTCTCACCTTCCTCATGATCATTGATGCCCCACGAGTTGAGATCTTGCATGGAGCCCCAGACCGAGGAAGATTGACCGTCATCTTGAACTTCTTCCATTTTCTAATAATTGCGCCAACAGTTGTTGCCTTCTCACCAAGCTGCTTGCCTATTGTCCTGTAGCCCATCCCAGCCTTGTGCAGGTCTACAATTTTATCCCTCATGTCCTTACACAGCTCTCTGGACTTTTCCATTGTGGAGAGGTTGGAGTCTGTTTTATTGAGTGTGTGGACAGGTGTCTTTAATAAAGGTGACGAGTTCAAACAGGTGCAGTTAATACAGGTAATGAGCGGAGAATAGGAGGGCTTCTTAACCACTTCAATACCATGCACTTATACAGCTTCCTGCCCAAGCCAATTTTGAGCTTTCAGCGCTGTCGCAATTTGAATGACAATTGCGCAGTCATGCTACACTGTACCCAAACAAATTTTTTATCATTTTGTTCCCACAAATAGAGCTTTCTTTCGGTGGTATTTGATTGCCTCTGCGACTTTTATTTTTTGCACAACAAATAAAAAAAGAGCGAAAATTTTGAAAAAAACTATGTTTTATTTTGTTTCTGTTATTTTTTTTGTAAATAAGTACCTTTTCTACTTCAATGACGGGCACTGATAAGGTGGCACTGACGGGCACTGATAAGGCGACACTGATGGGCACCGATGAGGTGGCACCAATGAGGTGGCACAGATGAGGTGGCACTGATGGGCACTGATGATGGGCACTGATAGGCGGCACTGATGGGCACTGATATGTGGCACTGGTATGCGGCACTGATTGGCACTCATAGGCTGCACTGATTGGCACTCATAGGCGGCACTGATTGGCACTTATAGGCGGCACTGATGGGCACTTATAGGCGGCACTGATAGGTGGCACGGACGGGCACTGATAGGTGGGCACTTATGGGCACAGATGGGCACGGATGGGCACTGATAGGTGGCGCTGATGGACACTAGTAGGTGGCACTGATGGACACTGATGCCCAGCAATGCCAGCCACCACACATTGAGGTGGTGCCATCATAGTGCCAGTCAGTGCCTATTTGTGGGCACTGATTGGCATATTTTTTTTATTTTTTTATTTTACTACATGTGGATGGCCATGGGGGCCATCCACATGCTTGGGGCTTCCCTGTGGTCCTGGGGTGCTTCCCTGGTGGTCCAGTGTGGGTATCCGAGGGGGGGCTGCGCTGATAAACAATCAGCGCGAACCCCCCCTGTCAGGAGAGCCGCCGATCGGCTCTCCTCTACTCGCGTCTGTCAGACGCGAGTGAGGAAGAGCCGATCAACGGCTCTTCCTGTTTACATTGTGATCAGCCGTGATTGGACACGGCTGATCACGTGGTAAAAAGCCTCCGCCGGAGGCTTTTTACCGAGATCAGTGTAGCGGTGGGTCAGACTGACCCACCGCTCCACCGATCGACGCGATGCGCGCCCCCCCGGGCGCACGGCGGCTGTTATCCCGCAGGACGTCATATGACGTCCAGTGTGGATAACAGAACCACTTCCCGGACGTCAATCTGCTATTGACGGGGCGGGAAGTGGTTAAAGAAAAAATAACAGGTCTGTGAGAGGCGGAATTCTTACTGGTTGGTAGGTGATGAAATACTTATGTCATGCAATAAAATGCAAATTAATTATTAAAAATTCATACAATGTGATTTTCTGGATTTTTGTTTTAGATTCCGTCTCTCGCAGCTGAAGATTACCTATGATGAAAATTATAGACCTCTACATGCTTTGTAAGTAGGAAAACCTGCAGAATCGGCAGTGTATCAAATACTTGTTCTCCCCACTGTACGTAGAAATCCCACTGATTCTCGATTACAATATACAATTTAAAAAATTAGAATCAATCATCCAGAAACATTGGAGAATCCTGATAGCAGATCGTCATCTTACCCAGGTGTTACCTCTATTCCCTAGATTTATATACAGTGGGCTCCTATACTCCAGGATGTAAGCCAAAAATGTTCTAGACCCTTCCACAAAGAAACCATTCACTGTTTTTGAGGGAAAAGGGTTCTATCCATGTAAAAACTGCTATGCCTGCCGACACACGAAATTTAAGAAAAAGAAAAAAGAAGAATTCAGTGTCACCACTACAGCAAAGAAATATATTATCAATGATTTTATTTCTTGTAAAACTGAGGGGGTAGTCTACGTATTGGAATGTCCTTGTAAGCTCCAGTACGTGGGCAGAACCAAAAGACCCCCTCTGGAAACGCCTAAGGGAACACGTCCAAAACATTAAGTCAGGTTACCCTAAATGCAGTGTATCTAGACGTTACGCTGAATCACATGGAAAAGACCCCAGCTCCCTCTCTTTTTGGGGTATTGAAAAATGTAAGCCTCATTGGAGAGGAAGCAACAAAATTATTACCCTCAGCAAATCTGAATCCCGTTGGATTTTTGAAATGCAATCTTTTGCTCCTGCAGGTCTTAACATAGAGTTCGATTTGAACTGTTTTATTTCAAATTATTAGAATACTTTCTTGGCAATGTTTTCGATAGGAGATCTGTAAATATATATATTTAAATTTAACTTTTTTGTTTATTTTCATTATTTTTATGTCTATTTTTATTTTATTTATTTTTATTTTTATGTCTATGTTGATTTTATTTGTATTTGTTATGTTCATTATTATTATTTCTTTCCTTTTTATTTTTATTTTATTTTCTTTAATATTTATTTTTCCATTTTTATTTTGTTATTTTTATTATATTTTATTTTATCTTTACCTTTATTTCAATTTTAATTTTTATTTATATTTATATTTTCATTTGTCTTTCTTTGTATATCTATATTTATATATGTCCTATTTGCTGCTATTGTTTAAGTATTTCATATTCATGCCTTGTTTAAGTCTTTTATATTCTTGTCCAGGCCCGTCTGAAGTTTGCCAATGACCATCTGGATGATCCAGAGGAGGAATGGGAGAAGGTCATGTGGTCTGATGAGACAAAAATAGAGCTTTTTGGTCTAAACTCCACTCTCTGTGTTTGGAGGAAGAAGAAGGATGAGTACAACCCCAAGAACACCATCTTAACCATGAAGCATGGAGGTGGAAGCATCATTCTTTGGAGAGGATTTTCTGCAAAGGGGACAGGACGACTGCACCGTACTGGGGGGAGGGTGGATGGGGCCATGTATTGTGAGATCTTGGCCAACAACCCCCTTCCCTCAGTAAGAGCATTGAAGATGGGTTGTGGCTGGGTCTTCCAGTATGACAACGACCCGAAACACACAGCCAGGGCAACTAAGCAGTGGCTCCGTAAGACGCATCTGAAGGTCCTGGAAGGGCCTAGCCAGTCTCCAGACCTGAACCCAATAGAAAATCTTGGGAGGGAGCTGAAAGTCCGTATTGCCCAGCGACAGCCCCGAAACCTGAAGGATCTGGAGAAGCTCTGTATGGAGGAGTGGGCCAAAATCCCTGCTGCAGTGTGTGCAAACTTGGTCAAGAACTACAGGAAACGTATATTCCGTCTCTCACAGTTGAAGAGTACCTATGATAAAAATGACAGACCTCTATATGCTTTGTAAGTAGGAAAACCTGCAAAATCGTCAGTGTATCAAATACTTGATCTCCCCACTGTAGTTGGGTTCTTCTTTTTCTATGTCTCTTAGAAGGTTTTGTCTTTCTATATTGCCCACTTCATCAATCTTCTGTTGAAGGAAAGATTTTTCATATCCTTTATCTAGAAAACGTTCTCCAATGGATTGAGCTTGTGTCTGTAGTCCAATTCTGTTGTGCAATTCCTTCTACGTCTCAACAGTTGTCCTTTAGGGATATTCATCAACCAAGATGAGTGATGACAACTATCAATGGAGAGATAGCTGTTCCTATCAACTGCTTTGAAGAAAGTTTTGGTTTTAATTCTTTTTTCTTCATGCCAAATTTCCAGATCTAAAAAACTGATTCTCGATTCATTTATATCCCAAGATAGCTTGATATTTTTATCATTTATTTCCAGATCTTGACTAAATTGTATAAGGCACTCTTTGTCGCCTTTGCAAAGAGTGAATATATCGTCAATATAACGTTTATAAAAAATCAGTTGTTTAGGTCTATTTTTGCATATAGAGTCATCTTCCCATAGTGCGATGTGGAGGTAAGCGACACTGGGGGCATATTTTTCCCCCTTTGCCACCCCCTTGATTTGTCTAAAATAATTAGTGTCATACCAAAAGTAGTTATGACTGAGGCTATACTCTAAACATTCCAAAATAAATTTTCTCTGTTTGCACTTCAGACTACTATATTCCCTTAGGGCCCATCTTGTGGCAGATAGGGCATCTTGATGACTGATGTTCGTATATAATGAAGCTACATCAGCTGTAGCTAGATAGATTGGTTCCTCATCTAGTGTAATCACTTCAAGTAATTGTATAAGGTGCTTAATGTCTTTTAAATAGGATTTCGTTTCTTTTACCACTGGTTGCAAAAATTAATCAAGGTATTCTCCTTGTCTTGCTCCCACCGAATTTATCCCGTTCACAATTGGTCTCCCGGGCGGGTTTTCTTTATTTTTATGTACCTTTGGGAGCATATATATGAACGGTATTCGGCATGTATTTGGGATAAGGTATAGTGCCTCTTTTTCATTAAGAAAATTCTTCTCTTTTCCTTTGTCTATCAATTTACAAAGATCTTTTTTATAGTACAAAGTCTGGTTACTCAAAAGCTTCTGATATGTCAATGCATCTTCAAGTTGTCTCTCCATTTCTTTTTTATATGTCTCTATAGATAATATAACAATTGCTCCTCCCTTATCCGCAGGTCTTATAACTATGTTCTTTTTATCTTCAAGTTGCTTTATTCCCTTTCTTATTTCCATCGGATCCCACGCCTTTCTTGTATTTTGTTTAGATCCTGCGTCACCATTCTTCTGAACACATCTATATGTCCTTCAATTCCAGGTGGTGGATTGAAAAGCGATTTGTTCTTCAAAGTGCTATGTGCATACCGATCAGGCTTAGCTATGTTTCCTGTCCTCTGTCCAGGTTTTGATAACATATACTTATTAATGTTCAGTTTCCTTGGAAATTTTTGTATGTCCACATATGCATTAAATTTATTGAAGTTTTTCTTCGGGGCAAACTTCAATCCTTTATCCAGGGTCTTCATTTCTTCTTGAGTTAAATCAATGCCACTGATATTATTAATGTCATTCCCTATAATTTTCTTTTGCTTTTGTTTTTTTAGCCCTGCTCTGCATCCTCTCATCTTCCTATGTTTCACTTTCTCCTTATCTCTGGTCTAGGAGATCTCCTTGTCTCCGGTCTTGGAGATCTCCTTCTCCTATTTGTATTTTATTTATTTTTATTTTCATTTTTATATTTATTGTTATATCTATGTTGATTTTATTTTTATTTGTTATGTTTATTATTATTATTATTATCATTTTTACTTTCCTTTTTATTTTTATTTTATTTTCTTTAATATTTATTTTTCAACATTTTTGATTTATTTTTGTCTTTTTGTTTGTATTTTTATTTGTTATTTTTATTATATTTTATCTTTATTTCAATTCAATTTTTATTTTTATTTATATTTTCATTTTACTTTCTTTGTATATCTATATTTACCAACTCCTATTTGCTGTTATTGTTTAAGTCTTTTATATTCATGCCTTTCTTTATACCAATGTTTTCTGTTTGCATTTTAGATTAGTGAGAGTTATAGTGTCAACTTCCCTCTCTCCCAGATTCCACTGCTCTCACCTCTCGATTTGCATATGCCAAGCCCCTTATTGAATTATATGCCATTTCCAAGACTACCACTAGTATTTAAGCCTATCTTCCTCACTCAGTGATAAAGTCACGTGTGGTGTGACGCAAAGCGTCGGAAGGAGCTTAGAGACGTCACTTCCGGTTACGGTCCTTGCATTTCAAGTGTATAAGTGTTCTCTGTTTGGCGTTTTTTGCCATTTTATTGCGCTGTATTTTTAATAAACGCACAATATTTTTAAAAACTTATCATACTATGGAGAATCTTCTTTCTTACCTTTGATTGTGTGGATCGGGAGACATTGGCTCTGAGGAACAGGCTGTGGAGATCGGTGAAGAGGCTGCAGTGATCTCCTATCTTAGACATGCCAAGGAGCTGGAAACTAGACTTGTGCACAACGGAAAAATTTGTTCCGTTTCGGTTCGCTTCTTGTGCACAACGGAAAAATTCGTTCCGTTTCGGTTCGTTTCTTTCCGGTCCTGTTGATTCGTAATCATTCGTAATTTTGCTAGACGGGATTTTTCGTGTTCGGACTAATTCGTATTTTCGCAAGCGACATTTTTCGTTGAATTTTTTGTTGCTTTATAATTCGTACTTTCGGTAGAGTACGTTGTTTTTCGTTGATTCTGGACACAACTCCTACTTTCGTAACTTTTTTTGGGTTCGTTGATTCGTAATTTTCCGTGTCTCTCTCACAACGACGCTGCCTATTCTGCCTAATGTGCTTCGAATGGATTTGTACTTTTCTAAATACATAGCGGTTATTTGTAACGATTCGAAATCTCGTATTTTACTTTCGTTTTTTACATGCGGCTATAGGCTCCGCCCCTGTACACCATTTTGAGAGGGTTCAGCACGGTGAGGGAGAAGCAGAGAGCAGAGCAGAGTGTTATTGTGCTTCGAATGGATTTAAAATCTCGTATTTTACTTTCGTTTTTTCATGCGGCTATAGCCTCCGCCCCTGTACACCATTTTGAGAGGGAGTTCAGCATGGTGAGGGAGAAGCAGAGAGCAGAGTGAGTGTTATTGTGCTTCAAATGGATTCGTACATTCGTAACTTTTTTCATAACGAATTATGCCAAAGACATTCGGGCATTCGCTATTTTGCGGTATAATTTATTTCGGATTCGGTTTTATTCGTAATTGCTTTGTTCGGAAATTCGAATGCTTCCGAATGTCCGAAAGTTGCTAAATTCGGACGAATTTCGATTCGTTACGAAACGAATTGCACAAGCCTACTGGAAACCACCGTCCTAGATGTGGAACATCTTTTTTAGGCACTATTAGACCCTTTGGGGTCCATCTACAAGGTGAGAGGCTGGTACTATCGGGGAGGATTCTGAAAGGACACCTATACGTTATTTTCACATACTTGCAAAACTTGGACTCCCATACCTGTCCCTCTTCCCCTCATCTTTGTTTTGCCTACACAGGAAATTATTATGTTCAAGAGATTGACTCTCTGAAAATATCTGATTCTTTTGAATGCACCTTATTTACGGACTTATTTTGTTGAATTTACCTTTATGATGTGATGCACTTTATTTTTAGATGTTACATATGTTTATTTAGTTATCAACTTATTGTGAGACACTTGAGTAGACTATACCCTGTCCATTAGCACTTTTCTCTGATTAATTAGCACTTTAATAATTAGCGCTACTTCACTATTTATTTATATGTATATCTGTGCTGGCAACACTACAGAAGTTCAGCTGCTTTTTGTTGTTTTCACTAAGCACCTTATTATTAAGCATTTACTCTCACTTTTAACACTTTTTGGTAAACCCATTAGTATCTCACCTTATATCACTCCTCCTGTATTTTTATATAAGCCATTCAGTTGGGGGGAGGGGGCAGTGTTAGAAGTACTAGCAGATTTAAATACAGTATTAAATTGAAGCTGAACTCCATCCAGAACTTTATAATCAGTTACAGCAAACTGTTTTTTTTTCCTTTTTGGATTAAGGTTTTACATAAATAAATAAAAGCTGATCATTGTAAGCACCTTTGTCAATGTTAAATGTTTTGTCTCATCCCTGTAACTGCAAGAGAGTTGTTCTGTTGAAAAACAACAGACTTACTGGCTAGATCACCAGATGAGTATAGAAGAAAAAAAGCTTAAAAAGGAAACCAATACAGCCATCCCGTCTAACAATTGGTAAGTTGTAATATAATTTGTTTGCTTTTAGGTTTAATACTTCTTCAAGGTATATGAAAAAATTGAGTACTGTCCGTGATACTTTTTTTATTTGAACTAACATATAATTTTTCATGGACAAGCTCTCGGGGTGTGTCCCCTTCTTCAAGGTCCAAGCAGTACTGATTCACAAAAGTTTTAGCAAAAGGGAAAATGTTAAAGCAAAACAAAAAAAAAAAAACACAATCTCTGAGGGAAAGGAAAAAGAAAAACAAACACATACAAATTGATGTGTATGGCAATGGTAATAAAGCTAGCAGCAAGTGAGATAAGACAGAGGGAGAGCTATAGACTGGAGGTGGGGAAGGATGATAGTCACAGAGGGGGTCATAAAACTGTAGTATAATGGGTAAGGAAACCAATATCGAAATTTAGGCCGTTGTTTTTTGCCAAAAAGAAGTATCATTCTTAGTTCAAAAGTTTTCCTTTCCTGGATTGTTCTGAAATTCCCTTTAAGAACTAAAACATTGAGGTCTACTATAGTGTGATCCGGTTGTGAGAAATGATGTCCCACAGGTGTGCAGAAACTGTCTTCTTTATGTTCCTTGATGGTATGTCTGTGCAAACTCTTCCTCGAATGAAACTTCTGTCCTGTTTCACCAACATAAGATTCTTTGCTACACCTGTTGCATTGGATGAGGTACACAACATTACTGGAGGTACCGTTGTAAGATCCCTGATATTGAAGGTCCCATTTGTGTGTGTGACACTTTTGGATAGATTGATCTGGTTGCACAGTTTGCAGCATTTTTTATTGCAGGGTTTGCTTCCATTATTTGTGACTTCATAATCACAGTGTTTCCTGCTGATTAGTTTATGTCTGAGGTTGGGTGGTTGTCTGAAAGCCAATAATGAGGGTTGTTGGAATATTTTTTTCAGACTTTCATCCTCTATTATAATGGGTTGTAAATCTTTAATTTTCTTTTTGATCCCTTCTAGTGCTGGGTTGTATGTGGTGACTAGAGGTACTCGGTTATTTGTTTTTTTCTCTGTGTATTGGAGAAGATTTTCTCTTTGGGTTTTCAAGGCTGTGTTTATGCTGTTCTTGATGGTTTTGTCTTTGTAACCTTTCCTATGGAAGGAGCCTGCCAGTGTTCTGAGATGTTTATCTCTGTCTTCTGGGTCTGAACATATTCATATCTGATGGCCTGGCTGTGTATGATGGCTTGTTTAGTGTGTTGGGGGTGAAAACTGGAATTATGAAGATAGCTGCATTTGTCAGTCTGTTTTCTGTAAATCGACGTGTGAAGCTTATCATCCCTGATGTATACTGTAGTGTCTAGGAAGTTGACATGTTCGATTAATCAATTTTTTGTTTGATAGATGGGTGAAAAGTGTTGATCAATGAGAAAAATTGTTTTAGACTTCACCTTAAGACCATATCATGAAGATATCATCAATATAGCGATAATATCTGTATGGCTTTTGTTGTATGCTGTTCAGGAAATTGTCCTCCAGGTCAGCCATAAATAAGTTTGCATATTGGGGTGCCATTTTACTTCCCATAGCAGTACCCATACATTGGAGATAGATGTCATTATTGAAAGTAAAGTAGTTATGTGTAAGAATTAATTCGATGAGCTGTGTAACATACTTAGCAGTGTATTTGTGTTTTTTTGAGGATGATAAGAATCTGTGACTTGCTGCCAACCCATCCTTGTGAGGGATGTTACTGTACAGAGATTCTACATCCATAGTGACTAGAAGTGTTTTTGTTAGTAATTGTTGTATACTGTTAAGCTTGTTCAGAAAATCAGTGGTGTCTTGCAGGAAACTAGTAGTGTTCATGACTAACGGTATTAACATGTTTTCTACAAGGCCTGAGATATGTTCGGTAAGTGTATTCATACCTGTTATAATGGGTCTGCCTGGATTTCCTGGCTTGTGAATCTTGGGCAGCATGTAGAAGTCTCCAATTTCTGGATTATCTGGAATCGCATTGATAAGTTCTGAATGTAGGTGGCTTGGTATTGTCGCAATCAGACCTTTTAATTGCTTAGTAAAATCCTGGGTCGGATCATAATCCAGTTTTTTGTAGTAAGTAGTATTTTCCAGCTGCCTCGGGCCCTCTTGTATATATTTGTTTGTATCCATCACGACTGCCCCCCCTTTATCTGCTGGTTTGATGGTCTGATTATTGCGCAGATCATGTACAGCCCTTCGCTCCAGTGGTGAAAGGTTGTATAATATTTTCTTATGCTGGATGGACTCTGTGACTATCATCCTCCCCCCTCCAGTCTATAGCTCTCCCTCTGTCTTATCTCACTTGCTGCTAGCATTATTACCATTGCCATACACATTGATTTGTATGTGTTTGTTTTTCTTTTTCCATTCCCTCAGAGATTGTGTTTTTTTTTTTTTGCTTTAACATTTTACCTTCTGCTAAAACTTTTGTGAATCAGTACTGCTTGGACCTTGAAGAAGGGGACACACCCCGAAAGCTCGTCAATGAAAAATTATATGTTAATGCAATTAAAAAAAGTATCACGGACAGTACTCAATTTTCTCTGTCACAATTGCACTAATACGGCTACAATCACCTCAAGTATTAGGGTATATGCAAATCCTAACAATTAACTTATCTTATTTGCTACATTTAATCTGTTAAATATACCAATGAAAGTGTTTTGTTATGTCTTGTCAATTAGAGCTAAAAATACCCATTAATTCTGTCAGGAATCCAGTACTGTCCTGGCATTCTGCAGTGTTCACTAAAGCAATGTTAATAGCCCTGTCTATGATATCTCTGTGAACTGCAGAACCTCGCCCCCTATGTTATGTTATGTGAACCTCGCCCCCTATGTTACGGTGTTATGAAAGGAAGCGAGTCAGTAATCCTAACATGCTTTCTGTCCTAGAGTGACAGCCAGGTGAAAATGAAGCAAAAAAAGCCAAAAAAAAAATAACTAACAAATTCATCACATCTAAACATTGGTAAGCTGCTATATTTTCCCTTTCTGGTAGTGTGTTTAGATATAATGTACATTCCCATTGGCATGGGGATGCTCTATACCATCACCAACACACAAATGTCCCCTGCCCCCACCTTTAACTGGCCTTCACAGCAAGGAGCATATGGAAGGGCAACGCATGAAAAACAAAAACAAAGAAAATTCCCAGCTCAACTCACCAACCAGTCTGCTACCAACCCAATTATCCTGTCTAACAGTGTGCCTGTTAGCAGGTGAGCCTGGAGGTAGCCCACCCCTCCTTAAAGGCTTGGTTTTGTTTAGCATGCATTGCCCTTCCATGTGCTCCTTGCTGTGAATGCCAGCTATAGGTAGGAGCAGGTGCCATTTGTTTGTTACTAATGTAATATTGGTGAGGGGACACACTGGACAAACCTTCCTGCCATTGTGTTATGTGCTGGGTGTCTAGTGTGCCCTTGTGCCTTTAAGGAGGGGTGGGTTACCTCCAGGCTCACCTGCCCTCTATCTATCCATTAGAATGCATGTGCTTCTACTATGGAGGCTCTCATAAATTTACAAGAGTTAGGACTGCAGAAATATTAGGGTGCCTTGGAGCGGCTCTGTAGCTTATGCATGTATTTGTAAATGTGTGCTAACTAAACCCCTGTTTTTAACGCAAACTGTTAGACTGGATAATTTGGTTGGTAGCAGACTGGTTGGTGAGTTGAGCTCGTAATTTCTTTGGTTTTATTTTCTATACCATCACTGTATGTGCAAATGACTTTCCCTATTGCTACTTCCTGTCCATGTAAAAAAAAAAAGAAAAAGAAAAGACCTCTTTAGACTTCTTTTTCCTGTTTAATTCTATAATTAATTAATTAAAAAATATGATGTCAGAAAATGTAATAAGCTTGTGTTTCTTCCTAAAGGAATGAGTCATTTACTCAGAATGTATCTCCAGTTCGACTTACCTAAATTAATCTTAATCTGTAGGAGCCTTCTTGGCTCTCTAAGCTACTATACATTAGCATTTCTACTGTGCCTAATGTTTAGTAGCATAGTGGAGTGAAAGTCTGACTACTACTCTTTGCGCTTTCCATGCTTTTCATTTGACCTTTCCTGTAATTATTTTCTCAAATGGTCATAAAATAATCTTTCTGATGGTATTTTCTGATTTGACTGTCGCTACAGAAAGAATCTACAACTCTGCCTAAGAAATACAATCATCAAAAAAATAGCAAAGCAAGAATGTAAATATGTAAAACTTACATCAAGTAAACTTTACAATAATTACTCAGATGCCAAATGTGAATGCTTAGTTTGATGCAACATCCTTTTCACTTAATCTACACCAATAATCATTCTTCATCATCATAACTTGCATTCTGAACACAGAAAACATGTTAAGCTTGTAACTCTAAGAAATTGATGCAACATTGGATATCCCTGCAAGATATATATTACCATATGGTGTGTATATTGCCTTTGTTGTCTTTTGAAATACTTATGATAATTGCAAATTTGTTGGTCATAAAATTCAAAATAAGGATGCCTATATTTTTCTTCATTTTGTATTAACATAACTTAATTTCCAAGAGGCAGTGTGACTAATTCCATAGTAAACAATGAACTTGGCTATGACCAAAATGAAAATTCAGGGAGCAAAAAAATACACAAAGCAGTGATTGTTAAGACAGGAGACTGGCAAAAAATCTATCCTGTAAATCACTCCATGGTCTTATGGGAGTTTATAATTTATCACTTTTAATTCACTGTGAGTTTAGTGAACACTTGAATTGGAGCACTGGGGAGGAGAAAAATTGCTGTTATATTTCTTCATTATCGTAGCATGCTGGAATGGAAAACTAAAAAAAAAAAACTGACTGTTAGAGAATGTGGTAAATACAAATTCAGATAAGTGACATCATTAGCAATAATGGAGAAAAATGTAAATAAAACCCACATTCTTATTACAAAAACCCTGGTGTGTGATGGGCTATAATTTTTTAAAAGGGGACACATACTCTAACATTTTTATGGCTTAGACAATACAGCCCAATTGCAACCTTTCAAAAATGCATATGCTGATTTACAGTCATTAAGCAAAAGGGAACGCTAAACATAGTTTCTGCAAAAAGCTATTGATTTGTTGCATGGAGGGCACGTCGCACATTATTAAAAATATATGCAATTGCCAAATGAGATTTTTTTTTAGCTTCCAGGCTTTAAACTAATTCCTGGAGAAAATCAAACTTGCAAATTACACAGATAATACCTTCAATAAAATATTTATTGTAGCACAATATGCTGTTAATCATTTTCACTTCTACTTAGCAAGGTACCATGCAAATGAAACATTAACCACATCAGAATATAAAGTAGTTTAACATCCTGCAACCTGTTTGTAAGCATACCAAGTAGCTCTAGAACTGAGCTCGATAAAGTGGAAGGATTTTATTAAAGCCAACACAGCTACTGCAAATAATTCAAACCAGAGATGTCACACAGCGTGTCGAGTGGACTCAAGATGTGTCCTGACTATCAGTACTCACAGTCTAGAATGCGATCATGCTATATGAAACAGGAACTAAAATAAATACCTAGGTTGCCATTGCTGACTCTGTTCTGAAAATGCTAGCTGCCTGGCTGTCACTGGCTTCAATACTGATTCGGAACAAGCATGTAGATCAGCACAGTCAGAACTCCTGTATACTGTATATGCAGCTTCTTAGCCCCCTTGTGAAAGCAATATTGTTTAATAAACTAACAAAGGTGTTAAAAAATTAAAACCAAATGAAATAAAACAAAATAAATTCCCATCACCCCTTACTCCCTTCACACAAATATGAACACAAAATCACATTTAGGGTGCACACAGATGCGTGAATGACAATTGCATAAAACATTAGAATTTGCTGTCCACACCAGAATGAGAGGAATAATTCTACTGCATTATTTATGCTTAACTCTAAACTATTGACAAACTTGGGTGTCATATTCTCACACTATTTAATGGGCGCACACAGTTTTAAAGCTTGACATGTTTGGTAACTATTTACTCGTATTGGGTCTGTGTGCATTGAGTGTATTTGTTATTGTTCAATAAACAGTTGTGCAAATATAATGCAGCATGTGCAACTACCATCTTTTTATTCTACAAGCCCTTTGCAGTCAGAAATTATATAATGTTTTAAGGTTTTAACCACCTCAATGCTGGGCACTTTCATCCCCTTCCTTCCCAGACCAATTTTCAGCTTTCCGTGCTCTCCCACTTTCAATGACAATTACTCAGTCATGCTACACTGTACCCAAATGCATTTTTTATCATTTTGTTTACACAAATAGAGCTTTCTTTTGGTGGTATTTATTCACCACTGGGTTTTCTATTTTTTTTTTGCGATATAAGCGAAAAAAAGAGCGAACATTTAGAAAAAAAACAATATTTTCTACTTTCTGTTTTAAAAGAAAACCAATAAAATCCAATTTTGGCATAAATTTAGGCCAGAATGTATTCTGCTACATGTGTTTGGCAAAAAATCCTGATAAGTGTATGATAATAGGTTTGTGTTAAAGTCCACAAGCTAGGTTACATATTAGTGAAAATTGATCAACCCTGACGTACTGACAGCATATCTCATTTTTTGAGGCCCTAAAATTTCAGGACAGTACAGATAACCCCCCCCCCAAAATGGCCCCTTTTTGTAAAGATGACAGTCCAAGGTATTTAGTAAAAGGCATAGTGAGTTTTTTGAAGTTACAATTTTTTGCCCACAATAGTTTGGAAAATTAGGATTTTTTTTCCCCACAAAATTGACAATTTTACCAAGTTATTTATCACATATGGCATAGATAAACTTGCAATTACACCCCAAAATATATTCTGCTACTCCTCCTGAGTATGGTGATACCACATGTGTGGGACTTTTCTGCAGCCTGGCCATATACAGAGGCTCAACATGCAGGGAGCACCGTCAGGTGTTTCTAGGAGCATAAATTACACATTTAGTTTCCTGATTACCTATTACATTTTTGAAGGCCCTGGAGCACCTAAACAATTGAATTACGCACAAAATGACCATATTTTGGAAAGAAAACACCTGATGTATATTCTACAAAGCATTATGAGTCTTTTAAACAAGTCATTTTTTTCACAAGTTTTTGGAAAATGTGGAAAGAAAGTGTTTTTTTTTTTACACAAAGTTGTCAATTTATACGATTTTTCTAATGCATAGCATGTACATCGCAAAAATTACCCCCCAAAATACATTCTGCTACTCCCCCTGAGTATGGAAATACCACATGTGTGAGACTTTTACACAGCCAGGTCACATAGAGAGCCCCAACATGCAGGGAGCACCATCAGGCATTCTAAAGGCATAAATTACTAATTTAATTTCCTGAGTC
This sequence comes from Rana muscosa, assembly GCA_029206835.1. Taxonomy (NCBI): domain Eukaryota; kingdom Metazoa; phylum Chordata; class Amphibia; order Anura; family Ranidae; genus Rana; species Rana muscosa. The sequence continues at coordinate 161,706,460 of CM055120.1, forward strand.
CCTATCACATTTTTGGAGGCCCAGGAGCAGCAGGGCAATGGAATTAGATGTGGCAGATGATCACGGACAGATGTGCACCAGATGTGCGCAGATGCTCAAGGACAGATGTGGCAGATGATCACAGACAGATGTGGGCAGGTGATCACAGACAGATGTGCCAGATGATCACAGACAGATGTGCGCCAGATGTTTGCAGATGATCACGGACAGATTTAGACCAGATGTGCGCATATGATCACAGACAGATGTGTGCCAGATGTGCGCTGATGATCACGGGCAGATTTGCGCCAGATGTGCGCATATGATCACAGACAGATGTGTGCCAGATGATCACAGACAGATGTGCGCAGATGATCACGGACAGATTTGTGCCAAATGTGCGCAGATGATCACAGACAAATGTGTGCCAGATGTGTGCAGATAATCACAGACAGCTGTGCGCCAGATGTTCGCAGATAATCGCAGAAAGATGTGCACCAGATGTGTGCAGATGATCACAGACAGATGTGCGCAAAATGATCAAGGATAGATGTGACAGATGTTCCAGATTATCACGGACAGATGTTCAGTGTGGCAGATGTTCAGTGGGACAAATGTTTAATGGGGCAGATGTGGGACAGGTGTTTACTGGGACAGATGTGGGACAGGTGTGGGACATGTGTTTACTGGGACAGATGTGGGACAGGTGTTTACTTGGACAGATGTGGGACAGGTGTTTACTGGGACAGATGTGGGACAGGTGTTTGTGTTTTCACTGTTTGGGGACACTAGCTGGGTGATCAGTGTGTAAAAAGCTATAAAAAAACAGCTCATACACACTGATCCCCAGCTCGCAGATCCGCTCTTCTTCTCCTCGCTGACTTTGTGTTAGGAGAAGCAGAGCCAATTGCCTGGCAATGGCTCTCTGCTTACATTACATGATGTCTGTGATTGGACACAGCCGTCATGTGATCAGGAGGGCCAATCACAGAGCCCTTCTGCCGTGCATGTTGACCGGTCTCTGGGGGACACAGGCACATCGGGATCACACGGCTGCACAATCCCACTTTCTGTGACATCCCCCCAGGCTGATTACATCACACAATGGCTGTGATTTGACACAGCTATCATGTGATCAGGAGGGAAAATCACAGAGCCCTCCTGCCGATCCGAGATGCGGCGTATCTGGGGGACATGAGTGCATCGGGATCATGCAGCTGCACAGGCACGTGGCTGCGTGATCCCGCACCTTCTGAAGGACGTTCAGGAAAGTCCACTCAAAAGAAGGAAGCGCCCACCCGTCTGTATATGTGCGGTGGCCAGATGGGAAGTGGTTTAGTAATTTTAAAGCCAAAAATGCACATTTATTATATGAAATAAAAAATAAAAAAACATTGGCAAAAGGGTTAACACCTCTAACGCTATGCATGGTCATTGCTAGTGTACATCCTTGTGACTACTGAAAGGTGACATTTTTAAACTAGCTTACAGGCTAAGTTCACTTTTTTTTATAAATTCAGGCTCCCCTATGTACCAATATACCATTAATGTATCTTGGTTGCAAAAAAGTAAAAGCTTTCTTTGATGTTGAGAAAAAGGCCTTACCTTAGCCCTTATTGTATTTCTTAGAAAGCTTCGTCACTTAATGGTATGTAGACTTCTGATAAAGAAACCAGTCCCTTCCACAGGAAGGAGTTTGCCAGCTGACCTCATTAGCACACACCCTTCACCCATCAATTATGTTTGTACAGCATCCCTCCATGGGTGTATTTGCCTGGCTTCCCCAGCATCCCTCCAGACAGGGCCAGGCCGTGTGCTAAACACCCTGGGGCCGCATGCAGCCCACGAGTTGGACACCCATGATGTAGTACAAGTGCCTGCCTGATTGGATACATAGTGAATCGATAGATAGGGGGGTCCCATAGTTTTGGTAAATTTAAAGGAAATTGAACAGAGATTGTACATTATCTATTAACAGCACACCAAACACAGAAGCAAACACACATTTTGCTACATGAATATACTGGTGACAAACGCAGCAAAATACACAGTAAAAAAACGTGCAGCTCGCTCAATGCCAAAATCTCCCATAAGCTGCTGTACTACATGTAGTGCAGCCCATTAGCGAGAAATGCACGGGATTAGATTCCTTAAGGCAACTACACCTCCAGGCCTCAATGAGTGTGAGAGCTTTAGACCTTTTCTGGATGGGTTTTCCTCCGGAAAAACTGATTGATGACCATATATTTTGAATACATGTTCTTGTATTCTTATGCCCCTTTGTCATCGCATATCATATACATACACAGCTATAATCTTTTACCTTTATTTAATTTCTGTTTTGTCTCTGTTTAATGCTTTTGCTCATAATTATGTTTCAATGTCTCTTGGCCTAAATGATTAGCAACATATGGATTCTGTGGCCTTTTCTCTTGTCCTAACCTTCTATGTGGACTTCCCATTAGTGGGTTGTTTATTTTGAACAAGATGATTCATCTTTTTGGGTTCTTTGATAATATTTGTGTATATAGAACCCTAATGTTTGGTATTTTATATTATGTATAGCATGTAATGGCAGAAGCATGTTTCCTCTTGGACTATAGAATACTCTGCGTGTGTAACAGGACCTTTGGTTGGTTTACCTGTTTCCATTTCTTCCTGCGCTGTAGTTGTTAGAAACTCCATCATGTTCGCTGTGCTCCCCTCTCAAAAGAGTTAAACTTGCAAGGACAGTGTCTTATCTTTCCTCCCTAATATTCTCTCCTTTCTCCCTCAGCAGCGGCAGGGCTGTGAACTTCTATAAATGAGCTAAGACAAACAGCCAAGGCTGGAAATGCAAACATTTTAATTACAGAAAGTGACATATAGCTTTTGAGAACAGGGAAAGGGGGAGAGTTCTCAGTAAGAAAGTAATTCATCTGGGCTTCAACAAAATGGCAGCCTCTGGCAAGAGAAAACAGAAGCAATGCTGCAAGCAGTATAGGAAGCATAAATATTAATGTGGAATGTATGTTCTTTTGTTAAAGAACAATAATTGTTATCAAAGTGTTATGGGTAAAGATCTGCTTTAAGCTAGGTCAACAAAGAGCTGTTCCATACATAGGATGAAAAGTAAAAAAAAAGCACAAAATAGTTCAAAATAACCAAAAGACAAGAAAAGTTTAGAAACAGCATTGGAAGAAGTTTTTTTTTAAAGATTTTCTCCTTCATGAGTACAGACATTGTGGGGGTAATTTACTATAGCGCCACGGCGCTAATTAGCGCAAATTAGCGCAAATTGCCACAAATTCACGCTAATTAGCGCAAATCGCGGCAATTTGCGCTAATTAGCGCGAACACGGTATTCACTATAGCGCTGGAGAAAAAATACTTACCAAAATCGAATTTACTATAGCTCCCAGAATCCAAATAGCGCCCAAATCCTTACTCTACTAAAAACTGGAGTTATGCACATGGAAATAATGTTTGGAGCATGATATAATTGCCTAAATGGTACTGAAATATGCGGTATATTATTTAAAGATAATCTGCTTTTAAACTGTGTGAAAAAGTGATTTCTACACTGAAATATCTTTAAAAGTCTGAGAAGTAAAAAAATGCCCGTTTTTGGACAACTATTTGCAAACGAAACTGAGCATGCCCAGAGCTAATATAACTCAAATTTTAACTCAAGTGACTTTTTTCCCAAGAGTTAGGCCCCTTTCACACTGGGGCGGGCAGGAGCGGTGGCGGTATAGCAGCGCGATTTTCAGCGCTGCTATACTGTCGTTCTTACCGCGGTATACGGTCGCTAGGGGGGTTAATTTAACCCCCGCTAGCGGCCGGAAAAGGGTTAATACCGCCTGCAAACCGCGGCTATTGCCGCGGTTTGCGGGCGGTATTACCGCGCTGTCCCATTGATTTCAATGGGAGACCGCGGTAAAGGAGCGGTGAACACACCGCTCCTTTACCGCTGTAAAGAAGCGGCTAGCAGGACTTTTGGAGCGGTCCTGCTAGCGCACCGCTTCAGTGTGAAAGCCTTCGGGCTTTCACATTGAAGGCACAGGGCAGGATTTTTTCATGCGGTATAACAGCGCTATTATTAGCGCTAAACCGCATGAAAAACGCCCCAGTGTGAAAGGGGCCTTATAGTAAATACCAAAATGAGAGCTAATTAAAGAGCATGTTTTGGAAGTGAAAATCTGAGCTATTTTAGTCCAATGCAAGTTTTAGCCATTGATTCTAATGATACAATTGTAACTTTCACAAATAAATTATTTTAATGTTGAGATGAAATGTATCTTTCTCTGAATTAAATTTTCCTTTGCAACAATGTTGCTTCTAATTAAAATATTTTGTTTTTAAAGAAAGCTAGAATGTGGAATGTTTTGATAAAATATTTTTTTCTCTGTCACTTTCACTAGTTACTCTCCATCTCACAACAATATTTACCCAAATCACACAGGTGTCTTTACAAAGCACAATCAATACTATTGCTGATGCAAATTTAAAATTAGTCACTTTTTTTGTGCTTTTTATTATTTCTAAATAATCCTAATTTGAGCCCCAAAAATTTGGTATGTGTTCCAACATCAGAAATCAAAATGTAATTCCCCAAAATTTGAGGGTAATATCACTATTCTGAACTCACCCCCCAAAAAAACACCAAATATCACAGAATAAATCAAAAAGAATAACTCTTGAGTAATGTAATTCCATCACCTGTATGTCCAAAGAAATGCAGTATTTATGTGTGTTTATCCGTGGCTTAGAGGTTAGAACTTCCGCTTAGCATCCCTGAGTGTCTGGGTTCAAATCCCAAACATGCTGCTTCATGTAGAGAAGTTGTCTCATCTCCCAGGTCCCAAAACTATGTCCAAATGTTGTATTTATGTCTAGGAGGGTTCCACCACCATTGTAAATCTTGCCAGATACACAATTTAGCCCAAAGTATTGGGACGCCTGCCTTTACACACACATGAACTTTAATGGCAGCCCAGTCTTATTCCGTAGGGTTAAAATTTGATTTGGCCCACCCTTTGCAGCTAGAACAGCTTCTGGGAAGGCTGGGAAGGTTGTCCACAAGGTTTAGTGTGTCTATGGGAATGTTTGATCATTCTTCCAGAAGTGCATTTGTGAGGCTAGGCACTGATGTTGGATGAGAAGGCCTGGCTCGCAGTCTCTGCTCTAATTCAGCCAAAGGGAGTTCTATCGGGTTGAGGTCAGGACTCTCTGCAGGCCAGTCAAGTTTCTCCACCCCAAACTCCCTCATCCATGTCTTTATGGACCTTGCTTCATGCACTGGTGTGCAGTCATGTTGAAACAGGAAGGGGCCATCCCAAACTGTTCCCACAAAGTTGGGAGCATGAAATTGTCCAAAATGTCTCAGTATGCTGATGCCTTAAGAGTTCCCTTCACTGGAACTAAGGGGCCAAGCCCAACCCCTGAAAAAAAAACCCACACCATAATCCCCCTCCACTAAATGATTTGGACCAGTGCACAAAGCAAGGTCCATAAAGACATAGATGAGTGGGTTCGGGGTGGAGGAACTTGACTGGCCTGGACAGAGTCCTGACCTCAACACAACAGAACACCTTGGGGATGAATTAGAGCGGAGACTGCAGGCCAGGCCTTCTCGTCCAACATCAGTGCCTGACCTCACAAATGCACTTGGAAGAATGGTCAAACATTCCCATAGACACACTCCTAAACCTTGTGGACAGCCTTCCCAGAAGAGTTGAAGCTGTTATAGCTGCAAAGGGTGGGCCAACCCAATATTCAACCCTACGGACTAAGACTGAGATGCGATTACAGTTCATGTGCGTTTAAAGGCAGGCGTCCCAATACTTAGGCCAATATATTGTATATTGCTTGGAGACACGGAACTTGGCTATTGACTTAGGGCTGGTTCACACCACAGAGATGCAGAGAGCATGTGTGAGGCTGCCTGGTGGCTAAGTGGGCAGCAATTCTGTCTAGCAGCACTGGGTTTGCTGGTTCAATTCCGCAATGTGCTAATGCTTATGTTGAAGTTTATATGTTTTCCATGTGTGGGTTTCTCACCACAATCCTAAGACATGCTGGCATTTTATTTGTCTCCTGTCAAAATAGTCTCTAATGTAAAAAAGTTTATTTTGGACTTTAGATTGGAAGCTCATTGGAGCCAGGGCCCGATGTTAATGTTTGTTAGCACTAATCATACCCAGGGACTTGGACATTTAAAATTGTAGGGTTTACACTGCACAGCTACATATGCTTAGAAAACTGTTGCTTTGTTTATGTGCATGCAAATGGACTTGGATCTTTGGCCTGTAGTTGGAGATTTGATGCACATAGCCAAGGGCTAACACAGTTGTAAATAGTATTATTTGTTCCTGGCCATCAGGTGCAATCACTTTAGACATACACAAAGGGACAGATTGAAAGATACTGGTGGGCGAGTACTTCTATTGGGCGTGTGTCAGTTTGCTAACAATACAACCTCTCTTATATAAAGGCCTGCAGTATCAGGGATCGTTTGGTCTGAGAAGGCCAGGTTTTTTGCTGTGATTTGTGGGGGGAGAGAAGGAATGATATTGTGCAGATTGACAAACCTCTAACTAATGTTATTTGCTGAAATTCTTGTGCATTTTTTCAATCAAAAATTGTGTGTGTATTGTTCCTGTCTGACCATGCAAAATCGTTTGGAAGCATCTGCTGACCTTCTACTCGTGGATCTCATGGCTTAATCATGTACACAGAAATTCAGCTTCCAGCAGAACATGGTCACCAATGTATGTATATGTGGATTGTGGGGTGGGGGTGGGTGTTTTGAACATGTGTCTTTTTTATTATGTTGGAATGCTTTGTAAGAATAATGACTTGAGAGTGCGCATGCGCGGAGTCTCCAAGATGGCCGCTTGAGCCGGAGCTCCATCACACCTAGCTCTAGCGCCGCTCACAGCACCGCACAGAGGGATCACCGACGAGCCACAACGGGCGATCCAGACCCCCAGTTCACCAGGGTATCCCGCCGCATGAGTGGAAGCCAGGTACGGAGAGATCTCGGGCCGCAATTTGACCGGGTTCAGCCGCCTGGGTGTACCAAGATGGCCGCCGCGGCCCAGCTACACGCTGCAAACATGGAGGGACATGCAGAGCAGAGGCAAGTGTTAGCGCCCGCCACCCTGTCATACACCCCAGCTAGTCAAAGCCTGCTCATGCAACACATGACCCCATCCCCAGCGTCTACTGAATCGCTACTTAGCAGACACTTTGGGGACAATGCCGTCCCTTTAGCCGGGACGCCCTCTTATGCACATCAAGGGGGCCCCTAACTTACATCCCCGACTAATGAAGAAAGTCCCCATCACGATGATCTATTCCAGAAGTTGTCTACTTTACTGGAGAGGGGACTTGCCAATACAGCAGCCAAGATTACTGGCGATATAAAAGCTGACTTCCAGAACCTAGGTTCCAGGATGGAAGCCATAGAGAACAAGCTGGATTTAACAGTAGCAACCACTAACCAGAATTCTAGCCACATCCAGACACTTCAAGATAGGCTCGACTCAGCCCTACTGAGAATCGATGAACTCGAAGATAGATCCAGAAGATACAACTTCAGAATCAGGGGTCTCCCTGAAACCTTTACAGAGGTCTCACAAGCGACACAAGAAATAATTAAATCCCTGATCCCTAACATACCGCAACACCGCCTGGAATTGGACAGGGTTCATAGAGCCCTGGGCCCTCCTAGAAAAGATGGTTCCCCCAGGGATGTAATCGCTAAACCTCACTTTTACCAGGTAAAAGAGGAAATAATGAAGCAATCCAGAGCGGCGAAACAGATCTCACATCAAGGTCACCCTATCCAAATTTTTGCTGACCTATCCCCCTTCACGATTCAGAGAAGAAGGGCCCTGAAACCTCTCTTAGGGATCCTGGCCCAGAAGGACATCAAATACTGGTGGACATTCCCATTTGCCGTTAAATTCATTTTCAAGAGTAAACCCTACTCGTTCTCCAACTTCCAAGATGGAGAGAAGACCCTTCTTTCACTGAAGCTGATCTCGCTAGAATCGGATATGGACACATCAAACCCAGCCAACAACTCTACTAAACGGCCACCACCCACCAGCCCCCTGACGCCCCTGTGGAACAACCCGAAATCGAAGAAAGCGAAAGACATTCGCCCGACCTGAGTATTGCCAGCAATTAATTTTATTTTTCTATTTCCTACTCTCTACCTTGGCTCCCAAAGGGAGTACTTGTCAGAGACTTCCTCTTCTTCTGAAAGGGGCTATTGGCCCCCCCCCCAAATTCTATTGAACAAACTTTCTTAATTTTCAGTCTATTAAGATATTGATCCGATCTCGGGTATCCCCCAATTGATCTTGCTTATAGTCCTGGTTAAGGCCTTAAACGAACCTGTTGGCTCATTATTACCATCTGTTAGGAGACAGAAACCTTATGTTTCTCACTTGGTAGGTTCTATGAGTTGGGCTCATAGTGGCCCCCTAATGTTAGTGGGTTAGTTACTAAACTAAATGTTTCCCCTCAATTATAATAGATAGTAGCTCTAAGATGTTCATCACATTGCCTGCTCTGAGAAGGGGCGGGTGAGGGGTAGTTATCCAGATGCTCATCCCAGGGGACTGGAGGTCCTTCCTTTATGGGACTTTAAACCCTCTGTGCTAGTTATTTCTAAATGAACAAAAGTTAGTTGAGCGCCGTGGAGCTGGGTGCTCAGCATGTGCCTCCGCCTATCCCTCAGTCTCTCGAAGATTTGTGGGGTGGGTTGTCTGCCCACAGTGGTGCAGACGCTTTTTGTAAGGTCTGGCCCGGGGGAAGGGTTATTTCCCTAGGGAGCGGACCGTCTTTCTCTGAAGGGGCTGTCTATGGTCTCTTCCTCTATCTTTCCTATCTTGCTCTTTCTGTATCCCCCTTCCCTCTCCCTCCTCCCCTCCCCCTTCTACGTACTAAGATGCTTAACAATTGTGTGTTTCTCAGAATCCATCCAGGTTATCACTGAGGTTCCTAATCAAACTAAACCATCTCACAGAAGATCCATACAGAAGACAACTAGAGGTCCGGCTCACCTAAAGGTAAGTGACGCAGAGATAGACAGCACACACTCAACTCCTCTCCATGGCTAATGCACCAAAACCTATACTTAAAATAGCTACCCACAACGCCCAGGGTCTTAATTCTCCAATAAAAAGGAAAAAAATGTTTGACAGTTACAAATCCCTCAAACTAGATGTGGTATTGATTCAAGAAACTCACTTCCCTAAACGGTACAGCCCTGTCTTTTTACACCATCACTTCCCAGTTTTTTATTTGGCAAAGGCGGAAGACAAATCAAAAGGGGTTGCAATTTTATTTTCAAAATCTTGCAATTTCTCTTGGCAAGCCGAGTACAAAGACCCAGAAGGCAGGTTTCTCTTAGTGAAAGGCCTAATTGAGGGGCACGTTTTCTCCTTTATTTCATACTATGCTCCAAATAAAGGGCAACTGAAGTTTTTTCAATCAATGATGTCAACCCTGAGCCCTATGTTGGAGGGGACTCCCATATTTGGGGGTGACTCCAACGTGGCGCTTGATCGTGGGCTAGATAAGTCCAACCCAGCCAAACCCATCCTAACTCGCCCCACCAGGGCCAGCCTAAAATTTGCTAGACTACTCCATGCTCAAGGTTTGGCGGACGTTTGGCGTGAACAGAACCCAACGACAAGAGATTATACCCATTTCTCTAACCCCCATCAATCCTATGCCAGGATAGATCACATTCTCATCCCCTCACATCATCTTCCACATGTCAATGATGCCCGGATTATAGACACGTCACTCTCGGATCACTCTATTGTGTCAGCATCTCTCGACTCACTCTCACACAGACCCAAACATTTCCAGTGGAGGCTTAATGAGTCAATTTTGTCAGACCCCATTAATGTGATCGAGATTAATAAAGCACTAACCAAATACTTCTCTTTAAATAATGATGGGGAGGTATCCGCAGAAGTACTCTGGGCAGCCCATAAAGTAACCGTCAGAGGTAAACTTATCCAACTCGCATCCAAAATCAAAAGAGAAAGAATGGCTGATATAGTTAGATTGGAAAGAATGTACGCTTCTCTCAGAGCCCAACATAAAAAAGATCCGACCAGAATTAGCATGACACAAATAGACTCAGTCAGACTGCAACTTAACTTAGCCCTGACAACACGAGCTGAAAAATTGATCCGATGGAGCGGAGCGAAATTTTACACCCAGAAGGACAAATTAGGCAAGATGCTGGCCAATAAACTCACCCCCAGGGTGAGACTAAACACAATCCCTAGGATCAAATCTCATAATCAGACCACGACTTCGGATCCCTCCAAAATCCTTACAGCTTTCAGAGAGTTCTATGACAAGCTTTATAGTGCTGGTCAGCAGGTATCCGCTAGTTCCATCTCACATTTTCTAGACACCCTTCCTATTCCTAAACTCTCTGATGAACACAAAACCATCATGGAGGACCCAATTTCAGTGGAAGAATCCATGGAGGTTATCAAAAACCTAAAGGGGGGAACAGCTCCAGGTCCGGATGGTCTTTCGGTCCCCTACTATAAAACCTTCTCAGCGATAGTAGCGCCCTTTATGACAAAAATTTTTAACGAAAAAACCTCCGGTTGCCCCCTAAAACCTGACCTAAACTCAGCATACATTACTGTTATCCCGAAACCCGATAAAAATCCAGAAGAGGTAGCTAACTACAGACCAATATCGTTGATAAATAACGATTTAAAGATCCTCACCAAAATCCTAGCAAACAGACTAAACTCATTCATCAGCTCCTATATTCACAAAGACCAAGTGGGATTTATCCCAGGTAGACAGGGCCCTGACCAAACTAGAAGAGCTATTGATATAGTCTCGATCTTACAGTCTAACTGGCCAGGAGGACCTAAGCAACAGGAAATGCTACTTTCCCTGGACATACAAAAAGCATTTGACACTGTATCCTGGCAGTACATCTTTGCCCTGTTAGAGCATTGGGGCTTTGGGAATCAATTTATCGGAACCTTGAAAGCACTATACTCCACGCCCACGGCGCGTATTCGAATTCAAGGACATTACTCCTCCCCGATCCACATAGCAAGGGGAACAAGGCAAGGTTGCCCGCTGTCACCCGTAATCTTTGCATTGGCTATAGAGACATTGGCGATAGCTATACGAGAGAATCCTGACGTAAAGGGGGTTTCTTGTGGGCCCCAAATGCACAAATGTGGGTTGTTTGCGGATGACTTAATACTCTTTATTACCTCCCCTCTAACCTCCCTACCTAATTTGAATAAAATTCTTTCCTCTTTTGCGACAGTAACAGGTTTGCAGGTTAACTTTGCCAAATCCCAAGCCCTAAACATCTCTCTTAACCCCGAGATGGTCTCCCTACTTAAAATGAATTTTAAATTTGCCTGGAATGAATCCGACATCAAATATTTGGGTATCTCCCTTACTTCTAAATTTGAGTCCCTGTACGCTAAAAACTTCCCTCCCATGTACCACAAGTTAGAGCAAGACCTAAAGCTATGGTCAAAGCAAAATTTATCTTGGTTGGGAAGAATAAATGCTGTCAAGATGACACTATTGCCTAGATTGCTCTACCTCTTCCGAGCTCTCCCCATCCCACTGAGGAGGGACCATCTCAAGTCGCTCCAGAGCAAAATTATACAATTTATTTGGGGGGGATCGGGCTACAGGATCAACCAACAGACTCTTTACCACTCTAGAAAACGAGGAGGACTGGGTGTGCCAAACTTGTATAGATATTTCTTAGCATCAAGACTGTCCCAGTTTTCCACTGTATATACTAAAGGGAGAAAACCAGATTGGATACAAATCGAACGTCAGGCGGTTCCACATCATACCCTGGATTACCTATTGTGGTGTTCACCTAAAAATAGACCCCCTATTTTGGCCCCCACTCTCTCACACTCCTTTGCTTTGTGGGATAAACTGAAATTGAATCCTAACCTTACCTCAGCCATACAACCCCTCTCACACCTATTCCGTAACCCGAATTTCCCCCCAGGGATAAACATAAAGGCCTTTCAATGGTGGCTGGACAGAGGGCTGTACCGTATAGGACATTTCTTCACGTCTAGAGGCCCACTTTCTCTGGCTTACTGCGTAAGCAATCTCGACCTTCCTCAGTCTGAGAGATTTCGGTTTCAGCAAATAAGCCACTTCTTGCATAGAATATGGCCCGAAAAGCCTAATCCTCCCAAATTTTCAAATTATGAACTCTGGTGCAGTCAACCCATGGAGCAGAGGGGAGGCATTTCAGTCATTTATGCGTCACTTTCCCAACCGACTGATAAATCCCCTTACATGTTAGCCTGGGAGGGAGACTTCAAGTTTCAGTGGAGCTTGGAGACCTGGCAATCTGCTCTAGCCACAGCGTATAAAGGAATCATCAATACATCTCTCATGGAAGCAAATTTAAAAATTATGACTAGATGGTATATGACACCAACACGACTGGCCAAGATTTTTCCAACAGCTGACCCGTTATGCTTCCGGGGATGTCATCTGAGGGGCACAATCGCCCATGTGTGGTGGGAATGCCCTAGAATCAGGTCCTTCTGGAGAAAGATATTAACTCTCATTAAAAGAGTCACAGGTTGCGAGATTCCCAGGTCTCCGGAAACCATTTTACTAAATGCTCATATTCCCAAGATATCCAAACACGATCGTATACTAATCCACTATATATTGCTAGGAGCCAAAATTACACTAGCCAAGGCGTGGAAGCACCCAAATGTCTCCACTAAAGCAGCGATCAGGAAAGTATCTTGGATCATGGCCCAGGAAAAGCTTGCCAGTATCATTAACGATTCAACATGTAAATTTGAGATGGTTTGGGAACCCTGGGCTCAGTTCTTGGGTATTTCTCTAGTTCCTGGATTAGCTCACAATTAAAACCTGGATTAAATTAAGCACTTAGTGAACCTCGCCTCCCTTCCCTACCTCCACCCTACCCTAATCCCCGTCTTCCCTCCCTTTCTTCTTTCTGACTACCTCTCCTTTCTTCTAACAGGGTAACGAATTACTATTAATGGTACAACAATGGAGGTCCTCTTAGGAGTGAGTCAGTCCCATCTGGGGTTTCCCCCCTGGGGGGGGATGAGGGTTCCCTCCCTCTGGCACAGCATGTTCCCTTTTGGGGTGCCGGAGGGCGGGAGCTCCGTGGCACCTTCCCTGCCCCGGATGTGGGGGACTGAAAGAGAGAATTTAGGACCCCAGGCTCTGTTGCTAAGGCGAGTATGGGAGGGAGTGTACCTACAATTAAACTCTGTATGGCAGGTGATATGATTAATTACTTGACAGAATTGTTTACGATTACAGACCTTGCTTAATTTTTGCACTTTCGCTGTGTATTTCTTCAGCCTGCCCATGCTATTGGCCAAAAACTTCTACCTTTTATATTGCTATCGTAATTGTTACTCTGTATTTTTCTATTTGAAAATAAAATACTTTGAAAGTAAAGAATAATGACTTGAGTATGTTTTTTATATTCTTGCAGATAAAAATGTGATGTTTCCCGTTATACACTAAAAGTAAAGCTGTGTGCACTCTAAGGTTTTGACAAATTTTAGATTGTAAGCTCCTATGAGCAGGGCCCTTAAAATCCAATTGCTAAATTGAGTACCGTGTATCCTGTCCCAATTTTTTTGAAGCTAGTAAATGAATGGACCTAATTTTGTTTCTGCTGGCAAAATAAAAGTACGTTATTGAGCTTTGGTGTGTGTGCTTTTTTTTTTTTTTCTTTTGGGCAAAGTGCAAAAATCCTTAATTTTATTTCTGTATGGATTTGTGCATCAAAAAATGAATCTCTTTGCCCTTGTTCACATTGCATAGTGTACGCGGCATTACATAGTTAGTCAGGTTGAAAAAAGACACAAGTCCATCCAGTTCAACCGTAAAAAATAAAAATAAAAAAATAAAAATAAACATATATCGTACAATCCCATATACCCAATTCTATACCCACAGTTGATCCAGAGGAAGGCAAAAAACCCAGAAGAGCATTATCCAATTTGCTACAGCAGGGGAAAAAATTCCTTCCTGATCCCCCGAGAGGCAATCGGATATTCCCTGGATCAACTTTACCTATAAATGTCAGTACCCAGTTATATTATGTACATTTAAGAAAGAATCCAGGCCCTTCTTAAAGCAATCTACTGAGCTGGCCAGAACCACCTCTGCAGGGAGTCTATTCCACATTTTCACAGCTCTTACTGTGAAAAAACCTTTCCGTATTTGGAGGTGAAATCTCTTTTCCTCTAGACGCAAAGAGTGCCCCCTTGTCCTTTGTGTTGACCGTAAAGTGAATAACTGAACACCAAGTTCACTATATGGACCCCTTATATATTTGTACATGTTGATCATATCCCCCCTTAATCTCCTCTTCTCAAGAGAGAATAAATTCAGTTCCTCTAATCTCTCCTCATAGCTGAGCTCCTCCATGCCTCTTATCAGTTTGGTTGCCCTTCTCTGCACTTTCTCCAGTTCCCCAATATCCTTTTTGAGAACTGGGGCCCAAAACTGAACTGCATATTCCAGATGAGGTCTTACTAATGATTTGAACAGGGGCAAAATGATATCTCTCTCTCTGGAGACCATACCTCTCTTAATACAAGAAAGGACTTTGCTCGCTTTGGAAACCGCAGCTTGGCATTGCATGCCATTATTGAGCTTATGATCTACCAAAACCCCCAGATCCTTCTCCACTACGGATCCCCCCAGTTGTACTCCCCCTAGTATGTATGATGCATTCATATTATTAGCCCCCAAGTGCATAACTTTACATTTATCAACATTAAACCTCATCTGCCACATAGTCGCCCAATTAGACAGAGCATTGAGGTCGGCTTGTAAATTGGCGACATCCTGTAAGGACGTTATTCCACTGCATAGCTTGGTGTCATCTGCAAAGACAGAAATGTTACTTTTGATCTCAGACCCAATATCATTTATAAACATATTAAAAAGTAAGGGTCCCAGCACTGAACCTTGGGGTACACCACTGATAACCTTGGACCATTCAGAGTAAGAATCATTAACCACTACTCTCTGAATTCTGTCTTTTAGCCAGTTTTCTATCCATTTACAAACTGATATTTCCAATCCTGTAGACTTTACCTTACACATGAGCCGTGTGTGGGGAACTGTATCGAACGCTTTTGCAAAATCCAAGTATACCACGTCCACTGCCACCCCTCTGTCCAAGGTCTTACTTACCTCTTCATAAAAAGAAATCAGGTTTGTTTGACAACTTCTGTCTTTCATGAATCCATGCTGTCTGTTGCTTAAATAGTTTTTTTCCAGCAAGAACTCATCTATGTGGTCTTTTATTAATCTCTCCAGTATTTTCCCAACTATAGAAGTTAAACTAACAGGTCTATAGTTACTTGGTAAACACTTAATTCCCTTTTTAAATATAGGCACCACATTGGCCCTGCGCCAATCCAGTGGTACTATTCCTGTCATTAATGAGTCCCTAAAAATTAAATACAATGGCTTTGAAATTACAGAGCTCAATTCTTTTAGGATCCGTGGGTGTATGCCATCTGGTCCAGGTGCTTTATCCACCTTTATTCCATCTAAATATTTCTGGACCATATCACTTTTGAGCCATTGTGGATTTGGGGCTGTGTCACTACCACCCCCATTTTGGACATGAGCTCCCCCATGCTCCTTTGTATACACAGAACTGAAGAAAGTATTTAATAAATTAGCCTTCTCTTTGTCCCCAGTCACCCACTCTAGATTATTTTGTAAAGGGCCTACATGCTCAGACTTGACCTTTTTACTATTAATATATTTGAAGAATTTTTTGGGGTTTGTCCTACTATCTTTTGCAATCTGTCGTTCATTTTGAATTTTTGCATCCTTGATTTCCTTTTTACATATCCTGTTATATTCTTTGTAACATTTAAATGACACTCGTGTTCCCTCATTTTTATATTTTTTAAAAGCTCTTTTCTTATAGTTTATAGCTTTTTTAACTTTGTCAGTGAGCCACATAGGTTTTATTTTTAGCCTTTTAAACTTATTGCCCATGGGAATATACTTTGCAGTGAGTTCCCAAACAGTCTTTTTGAAGAATTCCCATTTCTGTTCTGTGCCCATTGATGCCAATATTCCTTCCCAGTCTAAGTCCTGGAGAGCAGCACTCATCCTTGGAAAATTTGCTCTCTTGAAATTAAGTGTTTTTATCTTTCCTGTATGTGATTTTTGCTTACAACTAACATCAAATGAAATCATGTTATGGTCACTGCTACCCAGGTGTTCCTTTATCTGAACATTAGTAATACGCTCTGCATGGTTTGAGATTACCAGGTCCAACAGAGCATCATTCCTGGTTGGGGCCTCAATAAACTGGACCATAAAATTGTCCTGCAATAGGTTTATAAATTTTTGCCCTTTAACTGTCCCAGCAGTTCCATTACTCCAGTCAATTTCTGGGTAGTTAAAATCCCCCATTATTATCACCGTCCCAGCCCTTGCAGCCCTTTCCATCTGTGCAAGGTGCTGAGTCTCTAACTCCTCATTAACATTGGGTGGTCTATAACAAACTCCAATGATTAGCTTTGAACTACGCACATCTGTATGCAGTCCTACCCATAATGCTTCAGACTCATCACACTCTCCATCCACCAGGTCCTCTTTCACACTCGCTTTGAGATCACTTCTCACATAGAGACAGACCCCTCCACCCTTCCTTTTTACCCTGTCTTTCCGAAAGAGTGCATAGCCAGGAATATTAATAGCCCAGTCGTGTGAGGAATGAAGCCAAGTTTCAGCAATACCGATTACATCATAGCTCTCCTCATGCACCAGAGCTTCCAACTCACCTATTTTGCTTGGCAGACTTCTGGCGTTGGTGAACAGACACTTTAATGCATTAATATTATTTGACCGGTCACATACTATCCTCTTGGGTGTTCCCAGATTGCAACTAGGACTTGCTACTATACTTACCTTGGGTTTATGTTCTTTGGTTACCCTACCACTAATGCCCCTAATACTACCCTTTAGAATATGTTCCCCGCTGACTCTCACTATCTCTGGACCCTCCCCCCTGTCACCTAGTTTAAAAACCCCTCTAACTTTTTGGCCATCCTTATTCCCAGCTGATCTGCACCCTCCTCATTTAGGTGCAGTCCGTCCCTTCTATAGTACTGGTTATCGACTGAGAAGTCGGCCCAGTCCTCCAGGAACCCAAACCCCTCCTTACTACACCAGCTCTTCAGCCACTTGTTCACTTCCCTAATCTCCCTCTGCCTTTCTGGTGTGGCTCGATGTACCGGTAGTATTCCCGAGAATACTACCTTGGAGGTCCTTTTCCTCAATTTAGCTCCCAAGTCCCTAAAATCGTTCTTTAGGACACTCCATCTGCCTCTGACTTTGTCATTGGTGCCAACGTGCACCATGACAGCTGGGTCTTCCCCAGCCCCTCCCAGTAATCTGTCCACCAGATCCGTGATGTGCCGAACCCGAGCGCCCGGTAGACAACATACAGTTCGGCGCTTCAGGTCTTTGTTACAGATTGCCCTCTCTGTCCTTCTAAGAATTGAGTCCCCTACCACCAGAATCTGTCTTTCCTTTCCCTTCGCTTCCTCCCCACTCTCACTGGAGGAGTTCTTCCCCTGGCAGCTAGGAGAGTCCCTCAGCTCCAGCAGTGCTGGTCCCGGACTGGTTTCACCAATGTCACTCAATGGAGCATACTTATTGGGATGCTCCAGCCCTGGATCGGCCTCCCTGGCACTTCGCCCTCTACCCTTCCTGACTGTCACCCATCTACTATTTTCTAGTGCCTGCACCTCTTTGACTCCACCCACCTCTGTGCTGGCCCCTGCCATCACCTGCCGGGTACGTATCCAGCTCTCCTTTAGTGTGGAGGGACTTCCCATTGCTGACAGTTGCTTCCCTAGATTCAGAACCTGGGCTTCCAGGGAAACAATGTGCTTACATTTTGCACAGCAGTAATCGCCCTCGATCAGATGATCAAGGAACGCATACATGCTGCAAGATGTACACCGAGTCGCCTCGCCACACCCGCTGGGCATCGTACCTATTAATTTAATGAGGATTCGAGATTATACCCTGTCCAAATTACCTAACACTAGCTTCCTGACCCAACTATTCAACAAGACAATACACAGGTACTCAACAAGACAATACACAGGTACTCAACAAGACAATACACAGGTACTCAACAAGACATTACACAGGTACTCAACAAGACAATACACAGGTACTCAACAAGACAATACACAGGTACTCAACAAGACAATACACAGGTACCACGCAGACCCACGTGCACCCACAGACCAACGGACCCGCGTGCACTCGCAGACCAGCGTGCACTCGCAGACCAACGGACCTGCGTGCACTCGCAGACCCACGTGCACCCACAGACCAACGGACCCGCGTGCACTCGCAGACCAGCGTGCACTCGCAGACCAACGGACCTGCGTGCACTCGCGGACCCGCGTGCACTCGCAGACCAACGGACCCGCGTGCACTCGCGGACCCGCGTGCACTCGCAGACCAACGGACCCGCGTGCACTCGCAGACCAACAGACCCGCGTGCACTCGCAGACCAACGGACCCGCGTGCACTCGCAGACCAACGGACCCGCGTGCACTCGCGGACCCGCGTGCACTCGCAGACCAACGGACCCGCGTGCACTCGCAGACCAGCGTGCACTCGCAGACCAACAGACCCGCGTGCACTCGCAGACCCACCTGCACTCGCAGACCCACGGACCCGCGTGCACTCGCAGACCAGCGTGCACCTACAATACACAAGTACTAACGATCCACACACACTACTCAGACAACACCCAGGTACTCACACTACACATCTACTATGACCCCTGTTTTAACCTCCTGTGTTCAACTCTTGATTTTAACTCACCACTTAGTCCAGTTCCACTTGGACAGAGTTCCAGCAACTCAAAATGAGCAGGCTCTAAATGAGCTCTACAGAAATTTATATAGGCTTCAAGCACCTGTGACCAATTAACCACTCCCCTTAATTAGTAGGCTGAAGGAAAAAAAGAGAAAAAAAAGGCTGTTTAAAATGTGCCAGAAAAAGGTGTTAAAAAGCTGCAAGGAAAAAGAGCCAAAAATAACCAAAAATGCAACCCAGCAGTCAAAAGCAGAAACTTCTTCACTCTCCACGCAAGGTCTCCTCCACTGTCTACCCTCCAACCAACAAGACTGGCCATTGATGCTACTTTGAAATCGCGCCACTTCACTTAAGCTAGCGCAATTTTAGGTACTACTTGATAGACATATGTGTGGCTTCATACACAAATGTCTATTGAAGTCGCACCTGAAATCGGCAAAAGTAGTGCAGGAACTACTTTTGCAAATCGGTGCGGTGCCACAAAATTGGGGTTGCATCGATTGGAACAGTGCCATTGCCACCAATAGTCATGCGATTTGATTTCTGAAATTGCATGACAAATCGCCCCAATGTAAACCTAGGCTTCAGCACACCTGCAAGTAAATGATAAAGGTGGAATCTTTATATATAACAGCTGTGGAGAATTGCAGGTAATGAATTCAGCTGGAGGATAGACAGTGTTGTATGTGTCAGCTCTGGTTCGCATTGGTGCGATTTGACATGTCAGATCGGTGGCAATTGCGCTGTTCTAATTGGTGTGATTTGTATTGATATAAGTGCAGAAACCTGCACTGATGTCCCCCCCCCCCCTCCTGCAGTCGGGACTGACATGCGGGAATGAAAATCGTATGAGTTCAGCTGAACGATTTCCTCCCGCTGTCAGTGTGAAGCAGGGCTCAAACCGGGCCTTTTGCCTTTGTAATTCCCCTGCTGCTATGGCAGAGACACCATTCCTTTTCAAACTCCCTTAAGTTTACCTTCAAATATGCAAATCTGTATTTCTACATATGATATCTGCAAATAATAAATTCTAAGTGTGATTGAGATCAAATATTCGCAGCTGCAATCAACAGAGCGTGGTTTCACCTCCTGACCCGGAAATTAGTCATTGTAATCACCCGGAAGTTCCTGTGCTGGTCAGGATCTCCATCTAGGTGGACATGGCGAGCTCCCTCTTTAGCAAAGAGGAGGTGCTGCTGATTTGCCGAGTAAGTGTAGGATATGTACTTGTGCTTACTCAAGGTGGGGGTGGATTTGGTGTGGGTGCGCTTCATTGATTTGTTTGGTATCACTACACATTTGCTTCTGGCCCATGTGCACACATCACTACTTCCTGCATTTGTTCTGCTGATGTAAATCAGTAAGGACTATGCAAGTATAAATGAGAGCTCCTTTCTATTAAAATATATATGACTTGATCCACAGTTGGGCGACTTTTCATGATTCTCAATGATAACCATTCATGTCTGTGCTACTTTAAGTCAGACCAACTTCAAAGTAGTCCTTGTACTACTTTGGTGTGACTTTCAGGCTCGGTTTCCACTAGTGCGACTTGTCATGCAACTTGGGACTGCAAAGTCGCATGACATGTCATACTCCATGATTTCCAATGAGTATGGTTCATATCTGTGCGACATCAAGTCGCAGCGACTTCAAAGTAGTCCCTGCACTACTTTGGTCCCACTTTGATACGACTTGAGGTCCATAGACCTCAAGAATATACAGGCATTGCTCCAAGTCGCATCAAAATCACGGCACAATCATGCGAATTTAGGGTTGCAATAGTGGAAACAGAGCCTCATGTGACTTGAGGTACATAGGGTGCAATATTACACAGGCATTCCCAGAAGTTGGGGCCAAGTTGCAGCGACAAAGTGGCAGCAAATTAGGGTGACTTTAAGGTCGCAGCAGTGTGAAAGAGATTCAAGGATATCTTTGAATTTGGCCCTATTGTCACTTGTGCATCCTGAAAGTGGGGAAAATTCATCCCTGCACTACCTTGGTTTGACTTTGATGCGATTTGAGGTCCATACACCACAAGATAACACAGACATTGCTTCAAGTCATGTCAAAGCTGTGCAATTTTAAGGTCGCACAAGTGCAAATGGGGCGTTATTCAAAGGTGTTATCATTTAATCTCATTAGGTTACTTTCACACTTACTGTATGTGACTTTTCATGCAGCTTTGGACCTCAGAGTCGCATTAAAAGTATCCTCCCCCCCTTATGAGTTCCATTCATATCTATGCAACTTCACCCATGTTCACATAGCTCTGAATTGACATGTCAAATTGCAGGCCAAATCGGCGCCTATTGGCGGCAATAGAACTGTCCGAATTGGTGCGACGCCACACAGATTCCCAAAAGTAGTTACTACACTACTTTGGGCAACTTCAGGAGGCGATTTCTTACCTCCCAACTTTTTGAGATTTGTATAAGGGACAACTATTAGCAAAAGTATGTAGGCATAGGACACACCTCCTAAAACACCTTCTTAAAGGAGAATTATTAAAAAAAAAAAAAATATTAGTTAAACCCCCAAGTGCTTTTTTTTTTTAACAATAAGATCCCTTTAGATTGGCTTTGGGAATTTACAAACAAAGCAATTTAGAAATTAGATGAAAGGTTTAGCGCTGGGAAACACTTTTTGAAAGATAAAAATTGCATTTAATATCGAACTATACAGATCCGAACAAAATGAGGGACAAATGAGGAGGAAAGAGGGACAGAGGGACTTTGTTCCAAATCAGGGACAGTTGAGACCTATGTGATTTCACTAGACATCTGTGCAGGAAGTGTACTGATGTCTCTGAAATCGCTCACAAAGTCGGGCTGAGGCCCCTTTCACACTTGAGCGACTTTTCCTGCGACTTTGGTCATCAGAGTTGCATGACAAGTCATACCCCATGATTTTCAATGTGTACCATTTATATCTGTGAAACTTCAAGTCACATCGACTTCAAAGTAGTCCCTGTACTACTTTGGTCCGACTTTGATACGAGTTGAGGTTCATAGACCTTAAGTTTACACAGGCATTCCCTGGAATCGCAGAAAAAATGCAGACGGAAGTTTGCGCGCCTTTCCCTGCGACTCCTGCGTCCATAGACCTCAAGATTACACAGGCATTGCTTAAAGTCGCATCAAAATCACACAACTTTCAGGTCGCACAAGTGTGAAAGGGGCCTAAGTCACTGTGCTGAGTACTATTATACCTAGAATATAAAGTAGTCCCACCATCAAACACTCAGCAGCATATGCTGAAATAAGGCGAATGCCTATTAGCCAATGCCACATCAGCATGAGCATGGTTGTTACAATAATATTAAAGTGGTTGTAAACCCACTTAGACAACTTGCATCTACAGGTAAGCCTAGCTTAAGGCTTACCTGTAGGTGCAAGAAATATCTCCTTAATCTACACACACTAGTAGATGTTTGTGCTATGCTCAATAGGCTAGTGGTCAGCACTTCTACCTTGAAAAACTCAGGCTTTGAAGCACTCATGGGTTCAAATCCCACAGAGAGATACTAAAAGATTGTATTGGTGAAAAAAGGCAAATGCCTATTAGCCAATTAGCCAAAGTAGCATATGCTGAAAATAGGTGAATGCCAATTAGCCAATGCACTTTTATTCAATAATATTATGGTGTGGACTTCCAAACATCACACACTAGCTAACGGGCCATTTACATTTCTTTGTTTGTTTATTTTAATTTGCTTGTGCAAATAATAAACATAGCTGTTGGATGGTAGGTTGGCTGGTATTTGAACTTGTAACATGAGAGCTGTATAGACATGGGAGCAGACCACTAAGCCATTGTGCTAAGTACAAGACCTGCATAATAGTAAAGTATGATTAAAGAATGAACATAAATAATTACCGCTTTATAGCCACCTAAATGAAAAAATAAAACATGAAAAAAACAACATACAACAAATAGGTAACCTATTTAATTTTAACCTATGTAATTTTACATAATAGCAGACATTACTATGTAATAATCCTTCATAACTGCATTTGTTAGCAAAAGAAGGAAAAAAACTAGGAATACTAATTGCAATATACATCAATAGATAGAGCACATCTCATATAAAAATGTTTCTTTCACATACATGGTTACAGTGCAGTGCTATATAAAAACTTAGTGGAAATTGGCATTTGCGCGTACGCGGATTCGCTAATTAGCGCTGATTTCACATTTACTAAGACTTGTTTGCTGCTAATAGCGCTCTTTTTCATTCGCAAATTCGCGCATGGAATTTTTAATTGTCAAAAATTGGAGCTATTTTTTGCGATGTGCTCAGTACTTCCTGGAGTTATAGTAAATCAGCCCCTATACGTTAAATAACAGCACAATACACAGACCCCATACTACTCTGCCTAGGCTCTGATGGAGGAATGGTTGAACATGCAAGCATGCACATTTTCTTCAAATAAAGTGTCTGACCATGAAATACATTGAATGCAGAGCAAGTTCTAAATAAGATGAATATGTTTTACATTTTTAAGATCTCTGCTTTTCCCAGAGTAAACTAATGATAAAATATGCCAAACATTTAGCCATGATCCATCACAAGAGTATTATTTATATTATATATATGTTTGTAAGGAATAGCTGCAAATGATCTAGATTACATTTTTTGTATAATGTTCAAAAGCTAAAGATTAAATTTTAGAAATGCTAATTATTGCTTTTACCCTTTCACTGCCAGATCTGCTTTTGCAAGTTTTTACACACATATTAAAAGGCACATTTTAGACCTGAACATTAGTTAAAATCTAAAAATGTTATATATTTTTTTAAAGCAGGGACCCTGGATTTTTAAAATGGTGGTAGTTTTATCAAATGGTGGTACGATTTATTAAATGTACAGTATATTTCCAGTAAAAAAATCCACTAAAGTTGATTTTAGTTCACACACACATAATACTCGTATTACCCATTTTTTGATAAAATATAAAAGATGAGGTTGCGCCAAGTAAATAGACAGCAGCCATGACAAGCCCCAAAATTGCACATGCCCCTGAAATGATGAAAACGTTGATATCCAAAATGGTACTCTCATGATAAACAGTACATAGGAAATTGGAGGCAGCGGGAAGTTTTACATGCACAGTGTGTGTAAATCTGACAAACTGAATGTTGGCTATTAATGAAAGAGATATGGTGGCTCTGCAGCCACTGGATCACTTCCACATACCCAGGTAATGGCTGTCCTTTCCCCTGTGCACTCCTCTGCCATGTTTCCTAAGGTCCACGCTCCCATTTGTGCACCTGGGACAGGCACAGTACATGCTATCAGATAGAGGGGAGGAAGAGCAGCAAACGACTATTCACTGTTCTCCCTTTCCTGTTACTGACCCAGCATTATATCCAGGGAAAAAGCTAATGCAGTTTGATCTGCAATGCATGAGTTTCATTGGAGGACAGGTGTGACATCTTTTAGACCCTCATTATAGAGAACCTGTCACCAAAAATGCATCACATAGAAAATGAAATTTCTTTAAGAAAACAAAATGTAAAAAAAGTGTAATGAAATTATGAATGTAAAGCATTCGTTGGGGGTGCCTGCTTACAAAAACATTGATTGTGCTGCACATATTACATATGAGTAAGATGAATAACTTTAGATCTATTATATACAGCTAACTCTAAACTGACAGATTGTAGGGGCTTTTAAAGCATCCCCTATGGAAAATATGGGGTACCAAAATTTGTCACCGTTTCATGGGAGCACCCAATTAAAGGCCATGGAGCACCAGGACTGTGGAATTACCCACAAAAAGCAAAGTAAAAACAAAGAAAACACCCAATGTATATTCTACAAGGTAAAATGATTTTTTTGAACATGTAATTTTTTTCCTACAAGTTTTTGGAGAATGTGGGAAAAAAATGAAAATGTATTTCCTTTCACAAAGTTGTCAATTTATAAGATATTTCTTTTTTTTTCCCATATGAAATTTTTATTAAGAACACAGTATAAATACACACTTTTTATACCAACAAGAGGTGCATGAACATCATGAACATATATAGAATAGGTGTATCCTTACTCATGAGAACATAACAAAGCAGATGATGTAACCAAAAATCGATCATCAAAGAACACATTCATCATGGGTCTGCAATTATACAAAGACAGAGCAGTCACCATAATCACAGTCTATCAGGTGTGGAGCTCATTGTAGAGGTAGCACTTAGTTTACACTTATATAAACATCTGTCAAAACCTGAGTAGGCGTGGAAGGGTTGGATACTTAAATTGGGGTGAGGTTGCATGGGGGGACAGTCTTGGTCAATTAGTCTGGTGTAGAGAGTAGGGGTAACAGTGAATCACCTGGGCTAATGTATAAATGGGGATGTGTATGTGGGGTGGTATCGCCCGGGCCAGTGGGGCCAGAGCAAAAAAAAGGGGGGGAACAGGAAAGAGGGGGCATAGAAAGCAAGAGAAGGGGGAGGGGGGAGATGGAGCTCCGAGAGTGTTACCTCCTCGGTCTCCACAGGGTGCAGCGTATAGGTAGAGGCTTGTGAGAGGATCCATGTTAGGAGGGGTCTCCTCCCAGGATTGGCTTTTGAGTAAAAGAAGGAGGTTCTGTGCGGCATATTAGAAGAGTGTTCTCCTAAAAGATTGCCAATTGGGGCATCTCAATGACTATTGGAGGGTTCAGAATGGTTTAAACCCATCAAGGAGGCATATCTCTCTGTGGTACAGAAGTGGGTCCAGCAGGCCCAGGTCCGGGAAAATTTTGAAGGGGAGTCTTGTGCTATATGAATTAATTCCTCCATTTCAGCAAATTTTCTCACACGGGTAAGCCATTCAGAGATAGCTGGGGCGCATAAAGAGCCCCAATGTGCTGGGATACATAGTTTAGCTGCGTTAATCATATGTTCAACCAAAGATTTCCTGTACGAGTGAGCTGATGTGGAGGAATGGTGCAGGATGAGCTGAGCTGGAGTGTAGTCCAGAGAGTATGTGGTCACTTGTGAGGTGATGTCGTGTACTTGCATCCAGAATGTCTGAATAAGTGGGCAGGACCACCAAATGTGTAAGAGTGTGCCTGTTTCATTTGAGCATCTCCAACATTTCTCTGATGTATCTGGGTTAAATTTGTTGAGTAGTTCAGGTGTTCGGTATCACCGGATAAGGGTTTTGTAATTGTTCTCTTGTGTCGTAACATTGAGTGAGCCTTTGTGTGCTATTGTAAAAATGCGTTCCCAGTTCTCCTCAGATAGGTCTATCTGCAACTCCCTTTCCCATGTTTGGCAAGATTTCCCGGCTTTAGGGGAGACAGATGCAAAGAGCATGGAATGGATGTTAGAAATCATATGTTGCTGTATAAGATATTTCTAACACATAGCATGTACATAGCAAAAATTACGCCCCAAAATACATACAATTATATAAATGGGAATCATTCGGAGAATCACTTCCTACCCAAGAACAAGTAGGACTTTAAAGGGTGTGAGATTGTCACTGAGGTGAGCACGAATAGCAGAAATATGTTTAACCACTTAAAAAAGAAGTATGGGTTTCATTTTTATTTTTGATTCATACTTACCTCGGTGGATGGAGCATCAGACCGATGCTCCATCTGTCCCCCGCCGTCTCTGCACTGAGAACCGAGCCACCGAACACCGCCGACGGCTTGGTTCTCCCTCCTCCCCGAGAGGAAAGCTGCTGACTGTCAGTCAGAGTCTTTCCTCTCTGCTTCTCCACGTTCACTGGAGCGCTGAGCTGTGGAGGGGTGGGGAGAGGCTGTCTCAGCATCTCAGAGGCTCGCTGAGCCGCTGAGACTGCCATCAATCAGGGCAGCAAGACATTTTTTTTTTGCTAGAAAATTACTTAGAACCCCCAAACATTATATATATATTTTTCTAACACCCTAGAGAATAAATACTGTTTGTCACACCGTTTTCATATGTGGGCGCTTCTGTGCGCAAGCTCGTCGGGAAATATATTTTTTTAATTTAGTTTACTTACATTTTTCTATTTTGACACTGTTTCTTAAAAAAAAATTGGGTAAATTTTACTTCTATTTTACTTCTATTGCAAGGAATGTAAACATCCCTTGTAATAGAAAAAAATCATGACAGGTCCTCTTAAAAATGAGATCTGGGGTCAAAAAGATCTTACATTTAGACTAAAATGCAATAAAAAATTAAGAGCATTGGGCGGAAGTGACACCGGAGAGTGGCGGGAGGGGGGCCCTCTCCCGCCGCCGATAAAAGTGATCTTGCGGTGAATCCGCCGCAGAGACCACTTTTATCTGAAAGGGGACCATCCGCTCTTGAAAAGGATACTGGGGTTATGGCAGCTAGCTGCTACCATAACAACGGTATTTTTCTTCAAAGTAGCGATGTATTCCTGCGGCAGGGGGTCCGTAAGTGGTTAAAAGTTGTTTTATTGTACAAAGCATGATATAAATATATACAGTAAAACCTTGGATTGTGAGCATAATTCGTTCCAGGAACATGCTTATAATCCATAGCACTTGTATTTCAAAGCGAATTTCCCCATAGGAAATAATGGAAACTCAGATGATTCGTTCCACAACCATTTATTCATAAGTCCTTCAGTTTATAGTCCATATAAAAAGATTATAGCAATGTGATAGGTTGTGTAACCATAACATGTCCATACTCAAATGGCAGCCTCCACAAGGGAATTAAGAGCAAAATCCAGCAGGAGCTACAGAGTATAAAAGAGAAGAGAATCGCCTCTAAGTGTAGCAATATGGTTACATTTATTAAGGTACAGCATTTAGCAACTCACATGGTTGATCATTAAGAGGCACATCTAAGTATGCAAGCATCTGGGGTAAAGCTGTCTACATAAAGGCATAGATGAGTTCATGTGCATAGAGTAGTCTGAAGCCTTTTGCAGAGCTGTATCTCCGCTTCTTCAGGGACACTCAGTATGCATCTAAATTATCACCAAACTTAAAAAAGATATCATTATAATCACATCACAATATAAATCAATTCATCATATAACAACAAAATTACAGTAGAGAAAGTGCGCTCACCCAATTCATCATAATTTGGCTATATATAGTTGCTGCCATTCTGCTACTCCTCCTGAATATGGCAAAACCATATGTGTAAGAATTTTCCACAGCCTGGCCACATACAGAGGCCCTACATTCAAGTATCACTGTCAGGCGTTCTAAAGGCATAAATTACACATTTCATTTCCTGACTACCTATCACATTTTTGAAGGCTCCTGAGCCTCTATGTTAAGATTCTGTCCTCCTCAGTATTAATTTCAGAGCCACTGCTTTCTATTGGCTCATACGCGCTAGCTGAGTCTGACGGAGAGAGTTCCCTGCTACTCTCGTCCGACATAATCTGTAGTATATGGAAAGCCTCCTTGCTGCTGAATAATTATTTAGCCATGTTGACAGATTACTGGGACAGATGTGCCAGATGTGTTAGATGTGTGACAGATGTTGATCACTGGGACAGATCAGATGTGGCAGATGATCATGGACAGATGTGTGCACTGGGACAGATGTGGCATATGATCATGGACAGATGTGTGCAGATGTGCACTGGGACAGATGTGGCAGATGATCATGGACAGATGTGCGCATAGGTTTACTGGGACAGATGTGGCAGATGATTACTGGGACAGATGTGCGCATATGTTTACTGGGACAGATGTGGCAGATGATTACTGGGACAGATGTGGCAGATGTTCACTGGGACAGATGTGGCAGATGATTACTGGGACAGATGTGCGCATATGTTTACTGGGACAGATGTGGCAGATGATTACTGGGACAGATGTGGCAGATGTTCACTGGGACAGATGTGGCAGATGATTACTGGGACAGATGTGGCAGATGATCATGGACAGATGTGCGCCATATGTGCACAGATAATCAGGGACAGATGTTCGCAGATGGTCCCGGCATATGTGGCAGATGATCGTGGACAGATGTGGCAGATGTGTGCAGGTGATCACAGATAGGGATGAGCCGAACACCCCCCGGTTCGGTTCACACCAGAACATGCGAACAGGCAAAAAATGTGTTCGAACACGCGAACACCGTTAAAATCTATGGGACACGAACATGAAAAATCAAAAATGCTAATTTTAAAGGCTAATATGCAAGTGTTTGTCATAAAAAGTTTTTGGGGACCCGGGTCCTGCCTCAGGGGACATGTATCAATGCAAAAAAAAGTTCTAAAAACTGATTTTTTTTTCGGGAGCAGTGATTTTAATAATGCTTAAAGTGAAACAATAAAAGTGAAATATTCCTTTAAATTTCGCACCTGGGGTGTGTGTATAGTATGCCTGTAAAGCAGCTCGTGTTTCCCGTGTTTAGAATTGTCCCTGCACAAAATGTAATTTCTGAAGGAAAAAAAGTCATTTAAAACCACTCGCGGCTATAATGAATCCCTGTCAATACAAAGAAAAGTCATTGAAAAAAACGGCAGGGGTCCCCCCCCAGTACATTACCAGGCCCTTTGGGTCTAGTATGAATATTAAGGGGAACCCCTGCCATTTTTTTTAATGATTTTTATCTATAAAAAATTTTGGTTCCCTGCGCAAAAAATTTTTGAAGGGAAAAAAAGTCATTTAAAACTACTGCATCTATTAATGAATTGTCGGGTCGGCAATACAGATAAAAATCATTAAAAAAAATGGCAGGGGTTCCCCTTAATATTCATACCAGACCCAAAGGGCCTGGTAATGTACTGTGGGGGGACCCCTGCCATTTTTTTTAATGACTCTTCTCTGTATTGACGGGGACCCGGGGATTCATTATAGAAGCGTTTTAAATTACTTTTTTTCCTTCAGAAATTACATTTTGTGCAGGGACAATTCTAAACACGGGAAACAAGCGCTGCTTTACAGGCATACTATACACACCCCCCAGGTATGAAATTTAAAGGAATATTTCACTTTTATTGTTTCACTTTAAGCATTATTAAAATCACTGCTCCTGAAAAAACAGCCGTTTTTAAAACTTTTTTTTGCATTGATACATGTCCCCTGGGGCAGGACCCGGGTGCCCAAACACTTTTTATGACAATAGCTTGCATATAAGCCTGTAAAATTAGCACTTTAGATTTCTCCCATAGACTTTTACAGGGTGTTACGCGGCTTTTCGAATTTGCCGCAAACACCCCAAATTGTTCACTGTTCGGCTAAAGGGCGAACAGGCAATGTTCGAGTCGAACATGTGTTCGACTCGAACTCGAAGCTCATCCCTAATCACAGACATATGTGACAGATCATCACGCAAAGATGTGGCAGATGATAACGGAAATATGTGCGCAGATGATCACAGATAGAGGTGGCAGATGATCACGGACAGATGTGACAGAGGATCACTGGGACAGTTGTGGCAGATGATCATGGACAGATGTGCGCCAGATGATCACTGGGACAGATGTGTGTAGATGTTCACTGGGAAGGAGGTTCACTGGGACAGATAGTTTTAATGGGACAGATGTATGACTGGTGTTTTTCACTGTGTGGGGACACTGTGACAGGAAACTATTTTGGGGACACTAGCTGGGTGATCAGTGTGTAAAAAGCTGTAAAAAAACAGCTCATAAACTCTAATTCTCAGCTCGTAGCACAGATCTGCTCTCCTTCTCCTCAAATGACAGGCACTGAGAGCATGCATGGAGCCGGCTGAGGCAGACATGTCCCACTGAATCTCTGTATCTCCCGGGACTTCACAGGCAGATAAAACACCCGCACGGCTTCAGGTGAAGTATATAAAGAGCTACAAACCTTCACTGAGGTACAGGGGACACATTATGGTGTTCGGTGGGGCCCGTCCAAAAAATACAACAATGAAGAACCCCAGAGACGCTCTGCCCAGGGCCATGTCTAAAATGGCACCTCCCCACTTACCTCACACAAGCTCTTCTCGTGCTGCTAATCAGAGACAGAAATCGCAGCCACAGGATGACACCGCTGACACAGCTGATTCTGATATTGAATATACTCCTTCTTCACAAACTGCAGTAATTGACACTTTACATCCTAATATTATAAAACAGTTTGAAAAGATGCTACAAAAAGCACTGAAGCAGACATCAAAACACATCACAGAAAGCCTGACTAAAGAAATCAGAGAATTAGGCAAGCGTACATCAGACCTAGAAAATAGAGTAGAAGATGTGGAAACAAATGTACAGTCCCATCTTTGCGAATTGGAAAATCTTAAAGAGGAAAACCTTACTTTACAAATGCGTTTGGAAGATTTTGAGAATAGAGCACGTCGCTCTAATCTGCGCATCTGTGGAATTTCTGAGGCAATTGTTGATCTTCAATCGACCATCACTGCTTTATTCCAAGAATTAATACCATCAATCCCAATTGATCGTGTCAGGGAAATAGCCGAGTTATTGGCATTCCTGCCAGTGTCCATTATGGCCGCGCCAGACTAACCCCTATGCACATGCGCACACGCAGATGTGCCGCACGGACGGCGCATACAGACGCACACAGACTGTGTGGGTGCACCCCCCAGCCTATTTAAACCTGTCACTGGCACACACAAGTTTCTGGATTATCATCAGCTTCCTGTGTCTCCTGTGTCTCCTGTATCTTGTGTATCCTGAATCTCTGGCTTGACCCTTGGCTTGAATCTGGACCTGTGACCCTGCTTATCTCCTCGTATCTGACCCCGGCTTGGCTGACTATTCCATTATCTTCTGCTCCTATGTATGACCCGGCTTTTTCATGTAATCCTCTTGGACTGATTCCTGTGTTTGACCCCTGGCCTGGCTACAGACTCTGTTCATGGTTTACCTATTGTTCCACACCAGAACCCTTCCTTGCATGGCTACTGATTCCGCTCTTCCAGCACACCCCAGCTACCTTCTGCCTGCATCTACCCAGTCAGCAGCAGTACCGGCAATCTGTGCACCTTTGGGCCCCGCACTCCCTGTCTCATCCCCAGGGGTGCAGTGCACTTAGCCACAAGGGGCGCCCTCTCAGCAATTCGGCCTCACACCAGAGACTTGACAGATCGATTGGAACTTGATAGAATTCATAGGGCTTTAATGCCACGCAAAACTGAAGGTCCACCTCATGATATAATTGCAAAATTGCATTTCTTTCGCACCAAAGAGCAAATTTTGCCTGCAGCAAGAGGAAAAGACTCCCTCACTTTTCAAGGTCACACTTACCAGCTATTTGCTGATCTTTCCCCAATTACAGTCGCTAAAAGGCGAGCCTTAAACCTCTTCTTCAAATCCTTCAGCAAAATCAAACAGCTTATCAATGGGGTTTCCCGTTTTCTGTACGTTTTACCTATCAAGGTGCCAAATAAACCTGCAGATCTTATGATGAGTTGCAAAGTACCCTGCAAAATCTACATCTCTTAGATAGATCTTCTACTTCAAGTGGTCCTCATCGTCGTACTACACCTGATCCATCACAAAATTTCTCTAATGCCAATGATGACAGAAGTCGCCGAAACTCATCTAAACGCAGTCGCCGCAATTCTCCTGATGAAGACCTTGCAGATACTGATAGATCCATATAACCCTTCTTTTTTTGGATTCTATTTTGCAAGTATGTTCTGCTTTTCCCTTATATGCCATTAGAAGTGTTGGCAAATGTTAACATCATCAACCTCAGTTCATCCTTATTTGATAACATTATGAGTGAATAGAGCTCACTCTTACCCCTAACCTCATCCCTCCATTAGAGGCCTTGAGTTAGCTTGACACCATCATAAAACATGTCTCTTTGCAGACGACATTTTAATCTTTATGTCCTCTCCACATATTTCCGCTCCTAACCTTATCCGAAAACGTGATCATTTTGCTCATATTTCCGGTCTAGTCATTAATCCACAAAAATCCATGGCACTAAATATTTCCCTGCCTCCCTCAGATGTAGAACAGGCGCAAGCATCTCTCCCTTTCTCATGGTCTACTACCAGTCTCCCATACTTAGGAATTAATCTTACGCCTCATCTCTCTGAACTATTTAGGACAAATTATCCACCTATCTTATGACAGATTACCAATCTTTTAACTCAGTGGTCTTCTCTCCCTATTTCTTGGATCGGTAAAATCAATGTTATTAAAATGGCTATACTACCTAAAATTCTTTATCTTTTTTAGAGTTTTGCCTATTTCGGACATATTTTTTAAGAATAATGCAGCATAAATTAACAACCTTTGTTTGGGGCTCTTCAAAACCTTGCCTACCCAAGCATACATTATATCTTCCAAAACGTAAAGGTGGTCTCGGATTTCCTAACTTATCTACTTATTACCATGCAGGTCATTTGGCACAAATACCTAAATTCCATGCGACTACTGAAATTCCACTTTGGTTGGCTCTGGAATCTATAGATTGTGACCCATTATCAATATCCAATCTCTTGTGGTTACAACCCTCCTGCCAAAAAAACTTACAAATCCGATAACGAAACAATCCCTTATAATATGGGACAAATTTAAATTGTTCTGTGGCTTACAATCTCCTCATAATCCACTCTAAAGCCCTGTACACACAATCGGATATCCTATGGATTCTAATCCGATGTTTTTTTCCATCGGAAATCCGATGAAACTGTCTTCCATCTGTCTTTCCCACACACCATCAGCCAAAAAACCGACCTTTTTCAAACGCGGTGACATAAAACACTCCGATGAGCCGAGAAAAATGAAGTTCAATGCTTCTGAGCATGCGTCGACTTGATTCTGAGCATGCGTGGGTTTTTTATCCGATGGAGTTCCCCACAGACGATATTAATTTGCTATCGGTTTTTTAACCATCGGATAAATTTAAAACATGTTCTATTTTTAAACACTGATGGAAAAAAGACTGATGGGGCCCATACACGATCGGTTTGTCCGATGAAAACAGTCCATCGGACTGTTTTCATCTGTAAAACCTATCGTGTGTACACGGCTTAATCGTTCCTTAAAAATCCTCTTTTTTATCCTGCATGGAAATTTCCTAAAACCTTTAAAGCATGGACCGCCTCTAAACTGAACCAATTACATGATCTTACTTCCTCTAATTCCTTTCTAACATTCTCTGATTTAGGTAACAGTCATGAACTTCCAAACTCTGAAATTTTCCGATATCTTCAGATAAAAAAAAATTATATGCCTAATATCCAAGGAAGACTTGCACTCGATAAATTATCATACTTTGAAAATATATGTAAACATGACCCCCATGCAAAAGGACTTATTTTGAACATATATGCCTAACTCATTTCTAAATCAGATTCTAGTCCGCCCACATATGTAGCTAAGTGGGAATCTGATCTTGGATTCTCATTGGACACAGAAGTATGGGATAAGATTTGGATTACTAAAAAATCTTCCTCTCAAAATATAGCCGCTTTAGAAACTAACTACAAAGTACTTACACGTTGGTACTTAGTTCCTACCAGAATTGCGAAATTTGCCCCCAATTACTCCTCCTCTTGTTTTCGAGGCTGCACTGAACCTGGATCACATTTCCATATTTGGTGGACCTGTCCAATTGTCAAAATATTTTGGGAAGACATATTCCGCATGATTTCGACATTATTTGCAGTGTCCATCCTTCCTGATCTTTTGATTTCGCTTTTGAATTTAAAACCGACAACTCTCTCTAATAATCAGATCATACTACTGCTACAGATCACTAGAGCTGCAAAACAAACAATCGCTAAAACCTGGAAAACTCAAACCCTGATATTAACTGAAACTAATTGTAGAATTAATCAAACCATGGTTCATGCCAAAACAGAGGCTATAACACATGACAAAATTCCTAAATTCAAGAATATATGGCTCCCTTGAACGACACATTACCTGTCTTCTAATTTCGATGCAACCCTATTGATGCCTGGGTAAATTTCTCATGCATTTTCATTTTCTCATATTGAATATATGATTGGAAACACACCTTGCCTCGGAAATTCCTTCCATTTCCTCTCTCCTCTTTCCTTTCTTTCTAACCCTTTCGCTATTTTACCTTTCCTTTTCCTTTCTTATATTTTTCTCTCTTTATCAGGTTCACATAGCGTTACTCATAATTGTATTTCTTGTTTTTTATGACGTTATAAACCGTTGGAATTTTCTCTTACTTGGAAAATGAGAGCGATAATCCCTTAACGCTTTGTTTATTAAGAACTTTAGATATTCCCAAATTATAATTATTTTGAGACTCCGTTATTCTACCATAGTCTAAGTTTAGACAAATTTGTTTTCTTAACACTATAGGAAATGTGAGTTGACAATCTCTTGATTAAAGCACGAGACAAATTTTTAGTCATATTATAATGTTATACTGTACCTTACTATTGTATATACCTGTATCGCTTTGAACCTGTTCCCTGACTTGTGAAATTTCAATAAACAAATATGACAAATGACAGGCACTGGGTGAGGAGAAGGAGAGCCGATTGCCTGGCAATGGCTCTCTATTTACATTAAATTGATGGCTGTGGTGATTGGACACAGCCATCATGTGATCAGGAGGGCCAATCATCGGAGATGTGGCGTGTCCTGGGGAGACAAGCGCATCAGGATCACATCCACTCAGAAGGACAAAACGCCCACCCGGCCATTTATATGCAGTGGCCAGGTGGGAGGAGGTTAAAACAGACTTTACTAGTTATGTGGTATTGAGAAATAACAAATCCATTTTCTCTTCTGGGTGCCAATGAAAATGGCTTTGCATGCCCACAGATGCATCGTAAATATGTGAAACCTTGTGAGCTGCTATAATAATCTATTGGAGCTGCCAGCACTAAACACATTTCCTAAATTTGTGAAATGAGAAACAAAAAATTCAAAATAACTGCAGCGCTAAAAATACAGATATCCCTTAAGGGATATATAGTGCAAACAGTAAATGATATATAAATACATAAAGTGCAATATGCTAATTTTCCCAATGTGTTCTTATATAAATCCAAAAATCTGATGAGTATTAAAGTGCAATGTGTAATTATTGTCCTCAGGAGTCTATTATATGCATAATAAATAAATCGATCTCTCCACAATTATCCACCAGTATACCGTATTTTTTGGACTATAAGACGCACTTTTCCCCCCAGAAACATGGGGGAAAATGTCCCTGCGTCCTATGGTGCGATCAAATGACAGGCAACGCCCCCCGCCGCCGCTGGCACCACCCCCCCACGACCGCTGGCACCCCCCCCACGGCCGCTGGCACCACCCCCTGCCACCGCCCCCTGCCACCACTTGCATCACCTCCCGCCGCCACCACCAGAAGAGAGGCAGGAGAGCGGGGCACAGACTTCCAAACCCCCGCGGCGACCGGGCGATCTTCCGGCTGGTTCCTGAGACAGAAAACAGAGCATTCGGCCGCTTGGGCATTCTGCAGAAGTGTTAACATCATCTAAGGCTGCGTTTGTAGCAACGTTCACTCTGCATTTCTATGGCATGGTCACTCTGCATTTCTATGCGCATGGCCACTCTGCATTTCTATGGGCATGGTCACTCTGCATTTCTATGAGCGTGGTCACTCTGCATTTTCTATGGAAATGGTCACTCTGCATTTTCTATGGCAGTGGTCACTCTGCATTTTCTGTGGAAATGGTCACTCTGCATTTTCTATGGCAATGGTCATTCTGCATTTCCTATGGCAATGGTCACTCTGCATTTCCTATGGCAATGGTCACTCTGCATTTCCTATGGCAAGGGTCACTCTGCATTTCCTATGGCAATGGTCACTCTGCATTTTCTATGGCAATGGTCACTCTGCATTTTCTATGGCAATGGTCAGGCTGCATTTCATGGGCACTGGAAAATATTTTAGTACACCATTTGGTTCAGAATTTTTTTTTCCTTGTTTTTCCTCCTCTAAATCCTAGGTGCGTCTTATGGTCAGGTGCGTCTTATGGTGCGAAAAATATGGTATGTGTTTCTCCTTGTGATCCCTTCTATTGGTTGTGCCCTCACCTTATAGGCTTATTAAATGTGCCTTTGGAAATGATTATTTCTTTGAAATGCTCCTCATGATATTCATTCTCTTTATAAGCTGCCCATAAACTCTAGTTCCATTGATCAAGTTAAGCAGTGGCGGCTGGTGCTCAGTGTGCCCCCCGCCCACCTGCCCAGCGGCTGACGGCAGTGGGTGGCGAGCGGTGTCCTCCATGCTCCTCCATGCTCCTCCATGCTCCTCAATGTCTTCTCCCGTCCTATTTTCCCATCCTCTGCTATGATTGGACGCCTGATAGGCCTCCAATCACAGCGCCTGTCATTTCAGATAATCAGGTGGCGGGTTTACGTTTGTGATGCCTTTTAGAGCCTATGGCTCTAATCAGGTGCTTCAAAAACACCCTCGCCGCTGTAATTCAGGTGCCTGGCACCCGAAAAGGGGCCAGGTGCCCAAATAGGGGGTGGCAGCGGCGGCCATAGATAGATTCATGCAATGCATGAATCTATCTATTGGTGGTAGAGGGGGTGGCTGGAGAGAGGGGGTGGCGCCCGTGCACCCTTATGGACGCACTGCCACTGGAGTTAAGCCTCATTGCTGCTGCTTGTGAACTCCAATCACATTGACCACATGCAAAGCAATCAGATCTGGCTATAGTGCTTTATCAGTTTAAAAAAAAGTATAATATTCAAAAAGGTCATAACAAATGTGCACTTGTATGCGTACCACCAGTGCTAAGACAGATATGTCACCTCTCAATCGGCTCTGCATTCCCGGCCAGTGTTCCTTCCACCTATTAGACATGTGCATTCGTTTTCGTCCGAATGCATTTTCGTCCGAATTTCAGGTATTTTCGTTATCGTTTTAACAAACGAAAACGAACGTGCAGAATCCGAAATCCGAAAGATTCGACATAAAAAAATGCTTTATTTTAGTTTTCGTTGCTACAACAGTTCAATATAGATAGGAGATTCGACATGACGATGACAATAACAATCTGTGTCTATCGAACCTGCATGTGCCTAACCTTAACTCTATTAGTCCAAGATTATTC
This sequence comes from Rana muscosa, assembly GCA_029206835.1. Classification (NCBI taxonomy): domain Eukaryota; kingdom Metazoa; phylum Chordata; class Amphibia; order Anura; family Ranidae; genus Rana; species Rana muscosa. The sequence goes on from CM055120.1 coordinate 161,744,314, forward strand.
TACATAGAGAGGAAAGATTCGACATAGAGAGAAAAGATTTGACACTATAGAGACAGTGTTGTAGTAGACCATTCGACATGAACAACGAAGATTCGACGAAGCAGCAAAAAACATACAAACGTTGAATCTGTCATTGAAGGCTTATGGTGTCTGTCGAAGTTCTAAGAAGATTCGACAAGCAGCTAAACTGTACGACGCTGCAATCATATATTTCTGGTCAAATGCTCGGCCCATAGGCTATAGAAGAATTTGAATGTTTATTGACTAGTAATAATAATTTATAAATATAATTATTACTAGTGTCATACAACATTAGAATTCTTCTATAGCTTGTAGGCGGAACATTCGACCAGAAATGTACGATTGCGGCGTCGAATCTTTTAGCTGCTCCATCGAATCTTCTTAAAACATTCGACAGACACCATAAGCCTTCAATGACAGATTCAACCTTAATTAATTCCGATTTTTGGACAAATACATTTTTTAACGAAACAAAATAAATAAAAACAAATTTCGGGAGTAACTAAATAAAAAAAAAATTCAGACGAAAACGAAATTCCGAACCAAAATATTTCAGTGTGCACATGTCTACCATCTATTACACTCAGAATGATGCTTCCTTGTTTTATGTTCGTCAGCCTCTCAGCTAGATGCTTTACATCATATTATTTTAGTTTAGGGGCATATTTATAAATGTGACATTCACCAAACATTCAGTGCAGGTAAAGAAATCACTTCAATGCAAAAACACGTGCACTAGGATGATTCACCTGCACTGAATAATGGTGAATATCACATTCACTGCTTTTTTAAATATGTCCTTTATTATTTTTCAGAAGGAAAGGGTGAATTCTGCATTTCAGTGGTTGTAAAATAGTATAGTATCTCCTCCTCTTCATTAGTTTTCCAGCTTTTTTTTTACATATTCAGGGCATATTACTACTGCAACATACATGACAGTTTCTCACTGTCAATGATTGTTAAGGATGCCAGTGGGTGCTGGAACCACCAAGTTCTTAAAGTGTTTGTAAAGGCTGAAGGTTTTTTGCCTTCATGCATTCTATGCATGAAGGTTAAAAATTTCTGTGTGGCAGCCCCCCTAATACTTACCTGAGCCCGATCTTCTTCCAGCAATGTGAACGAGAGCTTCAGCTCTCCAGGGACTCTGGCCCCTCATTGGCTAAGACAGCAGCTTGAGCCATTGGCTTGCGCTGCTGACAATTACAGCTAGTAAGCTAATGAGGAGAGAGAGGGGGAAGGGCTGAGCCATGGCTCTGTGTGTGAATAGACACAAAGAGCCATGGATCGGGAGCAAGCCTGCTTGGGTATCCCCATTGCAAGCTGCTTACTCTGGGGGCACTCGGCAGGAGGGAGGGGCCAGGAGCGCTGGTGGGGAACCCGAGAAGATGAGGATCGGGGCTGCTCTGTGCAAAAATATTGCGCAGAGCAGGAAAGTATAACATGCTTGTTGTTTTTTATTTGACTTTAATATCACTTTAACAACCAGTGACATCACTGGTTACATACACTACTTACATATAAGCAAAGGAGGAGGGTAGTAGTACCAGCACTGACCAAATATGGCCATGGCCTTAGACCAAATATGGCCATGTTCATATTTGACCAGTGATACCACCAAATCCATGTTCTTGTGTAAATAAACCTAATGACGGCTTTGAAGAGCTGTTATTATTATGGGAGTGTAGTGCGGGCAAGCAGGTTTGTGTATCAATCAGTCTTTACTTTCAACATTCAGCAGGAAATGACTGTCAGGCAACGTTCATCATGTTTGATGCTGGATTTACAACACTGAATCTTTTAGGGGGGGTTATGGTTTTTTAAAGCACTTGTCAAAAACTTGTGTGTGTTTATTTACAAGTGACTTGAATGAATAGGGGTATTATGTACTCCTTATTCATTCAGTATATCTAGGGAAGATTCCTTGGGGACCCTCTTATCCTATAAGCCCTGACCTGACCCCACACAACCACTAGCCCAGGGTTTTGACCCTTGAGGCTCTTGTTCTCATCACTATGACCACGTCACCACCCGGAGCATGATGAGATGGTGACATCATAAGGGGCGGAATCACCGGGTGATATCACCCGGTGACCACGCCCCATGCCAATATAAGTCGTTGCGCACCGCGCACATGGCATTACAGCGGGAGAGAGCATTGTGTCAACATCGGAAGAAGAGCAGAGGGAAGAAGATGACGGAGAAGACTGGGCAACCGCTAGAAAAAGAGTGGGCAAAAGAGCAGAAGATAGCAGAGGAGCCCGGCAGAAGACACTGGACACCAGACAGTGGGAGAAGAACCGAAGATCGTGGAGAAGAGGCCGGAGAGAGCGGAGAAGTCGAACAGACCACCGAAGTCGGAAGAGACCCCGGAGCTGCCTAATAAATTACTTAAAAAACCTTTGTAGTGTTTTTTTTTTATTGACACTTTTTTGCCCAGGTGAATGGGTAGGGGTACAATGTACCCCATACTCATTCACCTAGGGTGGGAGGCCGGGATCTGAGGGCCCCTTATCAAAGGGGGCTCCCGGATTTTGATAAGTCCCCACCCGCAGACCCGACAACCAACAGCCAAGGTTGTCGGGAAGAGGCCCTTATCCTCATCAACATGGGAACAAGGTGCTTGGGAGCAGGGGGGTGCAGGGCCCCCCGGCCCCAAAGCACCCACTCCCTCATGTTGAGGGCATGCGGCCTGGTACGGTTCAGGAGGGGGGGCGCTCGTCCCCACCCACTTTCCTGACCGGCCGGGCTAAGGGTCAGGTATGGATTTTGGGGGAACCCCCATGCCGTTTTTTTGGCGTAGGGGGTTCCCCTTAAAATCCATACCAGACCGAAGGGCTTGGTATGCTCCTGGAGGGGGAACCCATGCTGGGTATTATTAAAAATTTGGCGTGGAGTTCCTCCTCAAGATTCATACCAGACACAGTGCCTGGTATTGTCGGGGATCAAAGTCGGATCCCTGTTCATTGAAGACGGACGCATGTTGGGCTCCAAGTCGCAGGGCAAAGTCGTGTCCAAAGTGGTACAACTGTCGTGTCGTACCAGTATGAACCCAGCCTCAAGCCAGGTTTACAAGAAAACTGAAATACATCACAGGTGATATCATTTGCTGCTCAGTAAATGCAGTATTGTAGTCTGCATCTCCCTAAGGTAATACTTAAAATCTGGCCTGTTAGTGGGTTCTGAGGACAGAAGTTCAGAACCACTGCTCTAAAGATTCATGCCAGAGCTGAAGGGCCAATGACATTTTTTTACATATATATAAAAAAGTGATATATATAAAAAAAAAATGTTGACTTAATTACCCTTCGGATTGTAATAGTTTACTAAACAAAACAACCTTAATTTTCTATATATGCATAAAAGTTTGTTACAGTATAGGGATGAGCCGAACACCCCCCTGTTCGGTTTGCACCAGAACCTGCGAACAGACCTAAAGTTTGTGTGAACTTTAGAACCCTATTAAATACAATGGACTCGAACGTTCGAAATCGAAAGTGCTAATTATAAAGGCTAATATGCAAGTTATTGTCCTAAAAAGGGTTTGGGGACCCGGGTCCTGCCCCAGGGGACATGTATCAATGCAAAAAAATGTTTTAAAAACTGATGTTTTTTCGGGAGCAGTGATTTTAATAATGCATAAAGTGAAACAATAAAAAGTGAAATATTCCTTTAAACTTCGTACCTGGGGGGGGGGGTGTATAGTATGCCTGTAAAGCAGCGCTTGTTTTCCTTGCTCAGAACTGTCCCTGCACAAAATGTCATTTCTGAAGGAAAAAACTTCATTTAAAACCACTCGCGGCTATAATGAATTGTCGGCTCCCGGCAATACAGAGAAAAGTCATTGATACAAAAAAAAAATGCGTGGGGGTCCCCCCAAATTCAATTACCAGGCCCTTCAGGTCTGGTGTGGATATTAAGGTGAACCCTGCATCAAATAAAAAAAATGATGTTTGGTTCCCCCAAATATCCATACTATACCCTTCCGGTCTGGTATGGATTTTAAGGGGAACTCCACCCCAAATAAAAAAAAAAAATGGCTTATCGGAATCTGGAAGACAAAAGGGGAACCCCCAGATTCCTCCCCCCCATGTGAATTGGTAAGGGGTACATTGTACCCCTACCATTTCACGAAGAAAGTGTAAAAAATAAAAAATAAAACACACAGACACCTTGGAAAAGTCCTTTATTAAAAATAAAAAATAAAAAACACATTCCAGTGATGTAATCCAATGTCCTGTGGCGATCCGATGTCCAGTGCTGCAGTCTCCACTCGAAACGTCATTGGCTGAGCGGACCTACACTGCGGAGGAAGTTCTTCATCAGGTCCACTCAGCCAATGACGTAGGCGGGGTCTGAGGTACGAGGGGGCGGGGGCGCTCTCGTATCTCAGACCCCGCCTACGTCTTGGCTAAGCGGACCTTATGGGGAACTTCCTCTTCAGTGTAAAAAAAATGAATAGACTGCCCCTTCTCACGTTCCCCATCAGGTCCGCTCCTGATGGGGAACGTGAGAAGGGGTGGGTCTATTCAATTTTTTACACTGAAGAGGAAGTTCCCCATCAGGTCCGCTTAGCCAATGACGTACACTTTCTTTGTGAAATGGTAAGGGGTCTTCCAGATTCCGATAATAAAAACAATAGCAAATGCAAGCGCTTGGGAAGCCTGCACAGACAAACACGATTAATCCTAAATGTGTAAAGGATATTATACAAAGGTTGAAAATCAAAAAAACAAAAAAAGTATTCCAATCAGATGGACATAAAGTTATTACTGTTACCAAGGGATGGCAGGTAGCATAAGGTTTTGAAAAACTCTATAGTAACAATTGTGGATAGGAAGTCTTTAATAAAAACTCAGTTGCCCAGGGCAGCTCTTCTCCAAGTTGAAGCCGACTCAAGGAAAATGACATGAAAGGAAAAATAGAAAAGCGCCTCTTAGCAAAACAGATTTATTATGTAGCAGACAATTTGTATCAAACACTTACATCATGGTAAGTTTCAGGTGTCATCCAGTAGGATTAATGTTTATATTGCGTCCAGGATCTCTGACGCTACTCCACGGATTTCCCAGGTCCCGGTTATGGCGGGACACTTGAGAAAGGAGCGCGCATGCCCTGTACGAGAGCTGCGCATGCTCTGAAACGCGTTGTGGTTCCCTGCACCATCCAGTTGACGTCAGACGCTCCTCTCCGGACCGACCGTTGCCATCTTTCGCTGCTGTCTCCTATCACGGACAAGCCAGCCTGTATCCCGGCTACTTGCGGCCGCCATAACCGGGACCTGGGAAATCCGTGGAGTAGCGTCAGAGATCCTGGACGCAATATAAACATTAATCCTACTGGATGACACCTGAAACTTACCATGATGTAAGTGTTTGATACAAATTGTCTGCTACATAATAAATCTGTTTTGCTAAGAGGCGCTTTTCTATTTTTCCTTCCAGATTCCGATAAGCCCCCTGCCCGCAGATCCCCACAACCACTGGGCAAGGGTTGTGGGGATAAGGTCCTTGTCCCCATCAACATGGGGACATCCTCCCCATGTTGAGGGCATGTGGCCTGGTACGGTTCAGGAGGGGGGGCGCTCTCTCCTCCCCCCCTCTTTTCCTGCGGCCTGCCAGGTTGCGTGCTCGGATAAAGGGTCTGGTATGGATTTTTGGGGGAACTCCACGCCATTTTTTTTTAATTTGGGGTGGAGTTCGCCTTAAAATCCATACCAGACCTGAAGGGCCTGGTATGGATACTTGGGGGGAACCCCACGCATTTTTTTTTTAATTTGCGGCAGGGTTCCCCTTAATATCCATACCAGACCTGAAGGGCCTAGTAATTGAATTTGGGGGGACCCCCACGCATTATTTTTTTTTTAATCAATTACTTTTCTATGTATTGCCGGGAGCCGACAATTTATTATAGCCGCGAGTGAGTTTTAAATAACGTTTTTTCCTTCAGAAATGACACTTTGTGCAGGAACAGTTCTAAGCACGGGAAACAAGCGCAACTTTACAGGCATACTTTACACACACCCCAGGTACGAAATTTAAAGGTATATTTCACTTTTATTGTTTCACTTTAAGCATTAAGCACTTTAATCACGGCCGTTTAAAAAAAAAAAAATTGCATTGATACATGTCCCCTGGGGCAGGACCCGGGTCCCCAAACACTTTTTATGACAATAACTTGCATATAAGCCTTTAAAATTAGCACTTTAGATTTCTCCCATAGACTTTTACAGGGCTTTTCGAATTTGCCGCGATCACCCCAAATTGTTCGCTACTCAGCGAACATGCGAACAGGCAATGTTCGAGTCAAACATGCGTTCAACTCGAACTCGAAGCTCATCCCTATTACAGTATGACATAAATTATAAAATTGAGGTCTTACATTATTTACAAGTGGCTCTTTGAAATGAATGAATCCTAACTGGAAGCAAAAATAATAATTCAGGAATATAAATAATGAATTGATAACGACAAGACATTAACATTTGCATTTCATTGGGATAAATAAAGGATATCAAACAAAAACAATAATAGAGACTAATTATGCTAATGAATGAGATGAGATAATGATGTAAGACTGAATATTCCATAATGTGAATGGAAAAAAGAATAAAACTATGGGGAACCTATTAGCAAAACATCACAAGGTGAGAAAATAAATGCATTGCCTCATACTCACATTTTTTATGTAATTGATGAAATGGTAAAAATGTAATAATGTGTACAATCAATTCCACTTCACAAAACAAATGGAATAGATTATCATATTGTTCCACTTTCATTATACAGATAAGCAATCCTGAATCTTTTTCATAAAAATATTAAGGTTGTGATTTTTTTTTTGTCATTTCTGTTTACTAGGTACAGTATAGTTTTCTTTATACTAACGCCTACAGGAGGCCTGGAAAAAACTGTAGGCCAGCCCTGGAGAACTTCTTCACATTGCAAGCATGCCTCTGGGTTTTACTGGTGTCCTAGGAGGATAGACATCTTTTCTACAGCTTTTCTGTGCATGACCTACTTCATTTTGCTAGTACTTCTGTTTACTTCAGTTGAGAATAAATCAAAAAAAAATTCTTCAATTAAGATTCCACTCTACATTTCTGCTCAAGCTTTTTTTCTTTAATTACAGCTTTTTGGTGCTGTCGTCTTAAATGGGTTGTAAAGTCTCAAGGTTTTTCAATGGTCATTCTATGCATTAAGGTGGAAAACCTTCTGTGCTCCCCCATTTTCTTACCTGAACTCATCCGTTCCAGTGACGAGCATGAGCACTGCAGCTCAAGCCGCGGTCTCCATCCTATTGGGATAGATTGATAGCAGCAGCAGCCATTGGCTCCCGCTGCTGTCAATCAAATCCAGTGTCATGGGAAGCCGAAGGTGGGGCGGCTGGTGCTCAAAATTTTTTGGGGGGGGGCGCAAACAAACTGAAAAATTCAGGAAAAAAAATTCAATCGCAGTCTCACTGTGCCCATCAAATGCAGCCACTGTGCCATCAATGAAAAGACAAAAGATAAGCCCTGGGACTTTAAATTAAGTGGGTACCATTCCGCCAATAAGCATCCCAATAAGTAGTAAATGCAGTAAGGGTATTTATTTTGTTTTGAAGCAAAAGACACGAATAACATCAACAATTGCCAATTAAAAGAATACATCAAATAATGGTACATAATTATCATAGCAGTCATGGTACACGGGCATATGAAGTACCCAATTGCCATATGCAGAAAGTATGTGAGGTAGTGGTAACAAGATGGTGGTCATGGTCATTGTATAACAGCATCTGTAGTACCCGATGCGTTTCGCAAGGCCAGCTCGCTCCTCAGGGGTGGATGCATGTGACAATGCCCCTAAAGTAAAAAATATGTATGTGTTAGATTGGCAATTGAACATGGTGTTGGTTATAAATAAGTGCAGGGTTAGAGGGGTCTTGGGTGAAGGACCCCATACTCACCACTGAGCTTAACCGTAGCAGAAAATGTGTGCCCCCCAGAGACAGCAGCAAGAAGTCTCCCCAGGAGCAATTTCCGATTTTTCCCATTTGTTACTTTCTTCACTTCGTCATGGCATTGGTACTTCCTTGCTCATTTTCCCTTTCAGGCTCTAGGTCCCTATCATCTCTGGCTTAGGCTTTCTACTTATATATACATACAATCCTATATGCTATTATTTACTGACCTTACTCTGATAATCCAGATACATGACAAACATTTATATGTTTACAGAATACTCTACATGGACCACGAGGCTTTCCGCGATATACTTCTTTGGTCACGCCATGCCCGTCCTCGATTTTGGCCCCCGGTGGGGATTATGTCCGATTCCGCCCCCCCAGCTCCCTGGGGAGACTTATTGCCGCTGCATCTGGGAGGCACACATTTTCTGCTACGGTTAAGCTCAGTGGTAAGTATGGGGTCCTTCACCCAAGACCCCTCTAACCCTGCACTTATACATAACCAACACCATGTTTTATTGCCAATCTAACACATACATATTTTTTACTTTAGGGACATTGTCACATGCATCCACCCCTGGGGAGCGAGCTGGCCTCGCGAAACGCGTTGAGTACTACAGATGCTGTTATACAATGACCATGACCACCATCTTGTTACCGCTACCTCACATACTTTCTGCATATGGCAATTGGGTACTTCATATGACCGTGTACCATGACTGCTATGATAATTATGTACCATTATTTGATGTATTCTTTTAATTGGCAATTGTTGATGCTATTCATGTCTTTTGCTTCAAAACAAAATAAATACCCTTACTGTATTTACTACTTATTGGGATGCTTATTGGCGGAACGGTACCCACTTCATTTAAAGTCTCAGGACTTATCTTTTGTCTTTTCATGTATTTTAGGGATGGAAGTGGACTACTGGGGACAACAAACCTTTTTTCTTTTATTCACTGTGCCATCAAACACAGCCACTGTGCCTTCAAATGCAGCCACTGTGCCCATCAAATGCAGCCACTATGCCATCAAACAGAGACACTGTGCCCATCAAATGCAACCACTGTGCCATCAAACGCAGCCACTGTGCCATCAAACGTATCCACTGTGCCCATCAAACGCAACCACTGTGCCATCAAACGCAGCCATGGTGCCCATCAAATGCAGCCACTGTGCCATAAAATGCAGCCACTGTGCTATCAAATGCAGCCACTGTGCCCTTCAAATGCCAACATTGTGCCCATCAAATGCCACCACTGTGCCCATCAAATGCCACCATTGTGCCCCATCAAATGCAGCCACTGTGATCCCCGCCCGCCTGCTGGCACTTACCCCATCTTGGTGGTGGGTCAGGCAGTAGCAAGCTATGTCCTCCGTGTGTCTTGTCTTCCTGCTTCCTGCTAGGCGTCCAATAGCAGCGTCTGTCCTTTCAGCCAATCAGGTGACGGATATCAGACCCAGGCTACCTGATTGATGGAGAGGCGGTTCAGTGTTAGAAAAGGAAATATACACACTTGGGTGAGCTCCGAGCGCAATGCTCTGTGCTCTGAGTCCATCTTTTTTTAAATCTATTAGAGCCTATGGCTCTAATCAGCTGGTTAAACCCCCCCCGCTGTAATTCAGGCGCCCGCCATCCTATAAGGGGCCTATAAGGGGCCGGATGCCTGAATAGGGGGTGGTGGCGGTGGCCCCTTATGGGATATAGCCATGAATCTATCCATTCTAGGAGCCAGGAGTGTCGCCAGGGGACACCCCAGAAAAAGAGAATCAGGGCTGCTCAGCGCAAAACCCTTGCACAGAGCAGGTACAGTAGTAAGACATGTTTGTTATTAAAAAAAAAACAACATTTACAATCACTTTAAGCTTGGCTTTTGGAGTACTATACCCACACTGGACATTGCAAGGATAGCCTGGAAGTGACCTTTGTACACTGGGTTTGATGTAAGGTACTTTCTAGACTTTTTTCTGGTAAAAGTTAGCTGCAGAGTGCTTGCCCTGCCTAAGACTCATTTAGTCAGTAGACGAGTCAGACTGAGCACCAAGAGCTACCTCAGTTACTAGGTCACTGGACACCTTTATTTCTCACTTCCATTGGCTTTGCTGTGGAAGAAGGTAATGCTGTGGGACTAAACACTAGTGTCATCTGCTGGGTGGAGTATTTTCATGCACACCCCATTCTCTCTTCCACTATTCAGAATGGAGAATGCATCTCCTAGCTGTTGATCTTGCTTGCAAAGAGCCACAAGCAACGTCAAACTTTGATGTGTCTCTATTCCCCCTAAAGTGAATTTGGTCTCTTCCAGTCATCCCACCCTCACCTGCTACCAGCTGTCCAGGTTTTGTGAATGCCCAAGGCCTTGCCTCTTACACTGAGCCTATAAGTTGCCTTGCCGCCATATGGTTACAACATGTCCAATTCTACACACAGAGGAAATCTCAATGAAGCAGATGCCCCCTAGCTTACATTTTACTAATGGCTCCAAGGCAGCCTGCAGCATGTTGACAATGTCTGCAGCCTGTAATAATTTTACCTCAGCTCTTAGATTTTATGACCTAAATCACTTAGTTATTTGCTGTCTCTCATTGCTGAGAGCACAGGTACACTTCTGCACATTCTCCTGCAGATTTTATAACTGAATTGCCCACAGCCTTAGCAGCTTTGGAGCCATCGGCCATATACACTCTGATTCTAAGTTTCTTCAATCCTTATGCCCTGTACACAAGATCGGTTTTACCGATGAAAACAGTCCGATGGACTTTTTTCATCGGACAAACCGATCGTGTATGGGCCCCATCGGTCTTTTTTCCATCGGTGAGAAAAAATAGAACATGTTTTACATTTATCCAATGGAAAAAAAAAACGATAGCAAATTCCAATCGTCTGTGTGGAACTCCATCGGAGAAAAAACCCACGCATGCTCAGAATCAAGTAGACACATGCTCAGAAGCATTGAACTTAATTTTTCTCGGCTCATCTGAGTGTTTTACATCACGGCGTTTGGAACGGTCGGATTTTTGACTGATGGTGTGTAGGCAAGACTGATGGAAGTCAGCTTCATCGGAAATTCCGATGGAAAAATCCATCGGATTTGAATCCATAGGAAATCCGATCGTGTGTACAGGGCTTTACTCCTTAATTTATAGGAGTTTATGCAGTTTATGCAGTGTGCAACAACCTGAAACTAGAGGATAAGCTAGCTACTTCTACCAATGCTGATTCCATCATTGAGTTGTAAAGGGCCCCTAAGGCCGCTAAGACTTTTATTTTCTTGCTCTTTTCCAACTGTTTCTCTATGAAGATTGAAAGAATCTGGATAGGCTGTATACTCAACCTAAGTGCTTTTTAGTGTTGGAAGCTTTTGGTGAAAATTTTGTGCAGAAGTGTTTTATGTCCACTGCGGTTCTGGCAGTATCCAATAGAGGATATGTCTTTAAGGACCCAACTGATAAGTGGTTGGAAGCCCTTTTTAGGACTCTGTTCTCGCTGGCAGGTCCTGCCCTTCATCCAATTCTGGACTCAGGAATGTGGCTCTAGAGTTGAGGAAGCCCTTCCTTCCCATCCTTTGGACGATCCTCACAACAAAATCCAGCCTGCTGAGCTGGAGAGGAGTCCTGGGCATCCTGTTGGTGCAGGGAACATGGTCCTTGCAGAAGTCTCATCTCTCATTCAACATCCTGGGCAGAGGCGGACTGACCATTCGGCGCTCAGACATTGCCCAAGTGCCCGGGGCCATTAAGGGGCCCCATGACAGGCTCCTGCAGGATCTGCTCCTGCGACTTGCTCCGGGACAGTCAAATGTGGATACACTACTCATCATTTCTGTGCAGGCTGAGAAAATGTTTACCAGCCAGTGCAGCGGGTCTCACAGGCTGCTGGGGAAGCCGACAGAGGTATGTGTGAGGCTGGGGGGAGGATTAGTACCAGGATCGGCAGTGGGAGCAATGAGAAGTGTGTCCTTTAACATACCACAATTGGTCACACCCCCTGTCTGTGGATACACTGCATGCTGACCATGGACCTTCTCACACACCCCCAATCCAGCACCAAGATCCCCTGATCTTCCACTGTCACACCAATACTAAGCAGAGCATGGAGGAATCTGGAGGGTCACAGGGAGAGCCCAGCCTGGAGGAGGGAGGAGGAAGGGAGGAAGCAACTATACAGAGCACCTGGAAACTGAAAAGGGGCAAAAATATTTGATTTCTTCTTAGTTTTACTTTTTTTGGAAGGATTGTTCATGGGGAGAAGTTTAGGGGAGAGAAGCCCAGTGAAAGATCACAAAGACTGCTGTAATCAGTGACAGTGATCAGTGATAGTGTACAGTAATAGGCTGGCTTCTCACTGAGGTGGTTTTCAGGCATTTTAGCGCTAGAAATAGCCTCTAAATAATGCCTGAAAACCGCCTCCCATTAATTTCAGTGTGACTTTTCACACTAGGGCGAGGCAAGCTGCATCTTTGGGGCAATTTGGGAGCGCTGTATACAGCGCTCCCAAAACGCCCTGCCCATTGAAATGAATAAGAAGCGTTTCCAAAGCATCTGAAAACCGGTTCGGAAGCGCTGCAAAGCGGGCACTCTTAACCCCTTCTTCGGCCGCTAGCGGGGGTTAAAAGCTTGGCGGCCCCAGTGTGAAAGTAGCCTAAAGCACAGTGTATGGTGACAGTGGCCAGAGCTGCACAGTATAGTAACAGTGTATGGTGACACTCAGGGGCAGACTGACCATTCGGGCAGGCACTTGGGCACTGCCCAAGGGTTCAGGGCCAGTAGGGGATCCCATGAAGAGGTAACTTTATTGGGTCGCCAGCTTTAAATCTGCTGTGGCCACACTACTATTGTACAGCCTGGACCAACCATAATCTTTGTTAGTCTTTTCCACAGCTGGACCCTCCCTCTCCCACTCCACATTAAGGCAATGACAAGTCATTGCCTCCCTCCCCTCTCCAGTCCCCCCCCTTCCCTTAACGGACAATGGAGAAGCGGGAAAGTGACATCACGCAGCCATGCTAATGAACTCAATTGAAAAAAATAAAAGCATGGGAAATGCTCCTGTGCACTAGACTCATTCTGATTAGAGGTGGCCCAGAGAGAGTTCAGTTAAGAGGCTGGGGGACAGGGGGATGAGTCAGGCATGGTACCTCAGGCTGTCCATGTGGCTCTGATCACTGCTTGACCTGTTATGCACTGAGATACATTGGATCTGAGCTGGCCAGACACTTGTCAGCCCCGTGTATGGACAGATAAGCGGTGTGGAGCGGAGGACTTTGGTGGAGTGTTTTAAGGCGGGGGCTGGGCTGGGCTCCTTTGAGGGGTTGCCAGTGCTATGTGTCAGCCTGCCCTGTGACTGTACAACCCTCCATTGTTCAGTGTCATTGTTCGGCCTCATTTCCCTTTATGGGGACTCTTCCTGTACGGGGCCAGATCTGTGCATGCTGCCTGTTGGTGGTGGGATGTGGGGGTTTTCCTGGAAACCCCATTATTGAGAGGTTCATCTCCCTATCCGATTGTCATTGATGTCACCCATACCTGATCCTTCATTGCAACTTCTAGAGCGACTGAGTTTAGAGATAACAGTGGAGGGGTGTATAGTCATTTTAGGGGTCATTGAACACCCCAATATCTGCAGGCTGCATTTGATTGGTAGGACACCCCCTGATTGCAAGTAGCAGATGCTACATTTGTCTGATCAAAGCAACTTGGAACTTTTTTTGCTCTGTTGTCTGATCATCCATCGCAACTTTTAAAGGGACTGTGTGTTGTTAGAACTCAATGGAGGTGGCTTGAAACATTCTTAGAGGTCTGTGGGCACCTGCAGACTGCTTCTTATTGGTTGTATGCCCCTGATTGCAATCAACATATTCCACCCTAACCTGAGCAAAGATGGCAATTTGGAAAATGTTGTGTTGTTGTGTTGCAGGGGTATGTAGCAATTGTCTGTGTTTCTAGACACCCCAGTATCTATAGGTTGTTCTGGCTGGCAGACTGCCCCTGATGCTCTCCTTCTGTGATTGTGCATTGCAAATTCTGAGGGTTAATTTGTACATGTTGAAGAGGGAATGGAAGAATGTGGGAGGGGAACTGAGGCCTTAGCGTCTAATGGTCAGACATTCCTCTGATCGCAGTCTGCCAGTGACACCCATTAATGATGGACTTGGGTTTCGGGTGTAACTTTGTAGCAGAGAGGATTTCCTGATGGTAGTTGTAGTGTTTGTTTGTGTTCCAATCAGTGTAAAGTGCTGTCAGCATGTGCTGCATTGGGACATCCCATTTAGTTGTAATTATTGGGGGTGTAGGGTGATATTTTGGGGGATCTGTGATGATCAGAGGGTGTAAGGGGATATTTGGCGGGAGATGCAAGCTGTAGTAATCAGAGGGTGATTTGGGGGAGATAAAGAGACCAATCAGTGGGTGGCCAGTGTGGCTGGCTGGTGATTCTGCACATAGGCATAACAAAGACACACTAATTGCTCAGGAGGGGCTGCAGTCAGTGCTGCCTAATTTGCTCTTAATTTAATTTTGAACATAGTGTAGAGAAGTTCTGTGACAATTGCATGTAATGTGGGCAGTGCAATATGTAGGTTAGGCTTTGTGTGGGTCTAGCATGAGTGTGGGCAGGGACACAGGGGGCCCCATGATCTCCTATTGCCCAGAGCCCCATGAGTTCTCAGTTTCGCAAATGACCCTGGGACTTCAGACAAGTTGACTGTCTCTGCAACATTGGACCATCCTACTGGGCAGGCATCTGAACTCATTACTCTAGTAATTTTAGGGTCTACAGTTAAAAAAGAAAAACTGAAATATCACATGGTCCTAAGTATTCAGACCCTTTGCTGTGACACTCATATATTTAACTCAGGTGCTGGTTATTTCTTCTGATCATCTACACCTTCATTTGAGTCCAGCTGTGTTTTATTATACTGATTGGACTTGATTAGGAAAGCCACACACCTGTCTATATAAGACCTTACAGCTCACAGTGCATGTCAGAGCAAATGAGAATCATGAGGTCAAAGGAACTGCCTGAAGAGCTCAGAGACAGAATTGTGGCAAGGCACAGTTCTGGCCATGGTTACAAAACATTTTCTGCTGCACTTAAGGTTCCTAAGAGCACAGTGGCCTCCATAATCCTTAAATGGAAGACGTTTGGGATGACCAGAACCCTTCCTAGAGCTGGCCGTCCGTCCAAACTGAGCTATCGGGGGAGAAGAGCCTTGGTGAGAGAGGTAAAGAAGAACCCAAAGATCACTGTGGTTGAGCTCCAGAGATGCAGTCATGAGATGGGAAAAAGTTGTAGAAAGTCAACCATCACTGCAGCCCTCCACCAGTCGGGGCTTTATGGCAGAGTGGCCCGACGGAAGCCTCTCCTCAGTGCAAGACACATGAAAGCCTGCATGGAGTTTGCTAAAAAACACCTGAAGGACTCCAAGATGGTGAGAAATAAGATTCTCTGGTCTGATGAGACCAAGATAGTACTTTTTGGCCTTAATTCTAAGCGCCATGTGTGGAGAAAACCAGGCACTGCTCATCACCTGTCCAACACAGTCCCAACAGTGAAGCATGGTGGTGGCAGCATCATGCTGTGGGGGTGTTTTTCAGCTGCAGGGACAGGACGATTGGTTGCAATCGGGGGAAAGATGAATGCGGCCAAGTACAGGGATATCCTGGACGAAAACCTTCTCCAGAGTGCTCAGGACCTCAGACTGGGCCGAAGGTTTACCTTCCAACAAGACAATGACCCTAAGCACACAGCTAAAATAACAAAGGAGTGGCTTCACAACAACCCCGTGACTGTTCTTGAATGGCCCAGCCAGAGCCCTGACTTAAACCCAATTGAGCATCTCTGGAGAGACCTAAAAATGGCTGTCCACCAACGTATACCATCCAACCTGACAGAACTGGAGAGGATCTGCAAGGAGGAATGGCATAGGATCCCCAAATCCAGGTGTGAAAAACTTGTTGCATCTTTCCCAAAAAGACTCATGGCTGTATTAGATCAAAAGGGTGCTTCTACTAAATACTGAGCAAAGGGTCTGAATACTTAGGACCATGTGATATTTCAGTTTTTCTTTTTTAATAAATCTGCAAAAATGTCAACAATTCTGTGTTTTTCTGTCAATATGGGGTGCTGTGTGTACATTAATGAGGGGAAAAATGAACTTAAACGATTTTAGCAAATGGCTGCAATATAACAAAGAGTGAAAAATGTAAGGGGGTCTGAATACTTTCCCTACCCACTCTATATCTATCTATCTATATATATATATATATATATATATATATATATATATATATATATAGTGTGACAGCAGGAAGGTAAAGTCACCTGGTTGCATCCAGGGGGGTAGATATATTTCGCCCAGATTCAGGCTTTACGCCGACTTATACAACTAGGTGGAGAGTTGTATAAGGCTAGTGGGCTCATGGATGACTCATACCTCTAGGGAGAGTGTGGGGCGTCGTGCAGACAGAGATGAGGAGACCAGCTGAACCTTGTCAGCTCATTTAGGCCTCTATAAGAACTCCCAGCTTCATTAGATGTTAGCTCATGCCTGGAACCAGACCTGTGTGGACTGTCTAGGGAGAGTGAACCCCTGTGCGGTGAGGCAAAGCCTGTGTGGCTATTTGTTTGGACTTTTACTAAACCAGGGACTTAGGGACTAGGACAGCACTAGGCTGATCCCAGTTGTTAGTTAGGAAACCTGTATGTTTAGTCAGAGGTCAACTTGACCAGGATTTATTTTGGTTATGTTTCTTTTGCTTTGCTGTGTTTTGTCACTGTAAATAGAAAATAAACCGCACCTTTTTGATTTTGAAAACCACAACCTCCGTTTGCTGGGCCTGTTTTGTGTGGGGAGCCCATCCCGGGGGGTCACACACACCCGCTGCCGAGCTAACCCCCTCACAGTTGGTGGAGAACCAGTGGCAGTTTTTTAAGCCAGCATGGAGGAGATACTGAAACAGCTGGCTCTAGCAAATGCCAATCAACAGCAGACAAATGCAGGTTTGCAAAAGAGCCTTGCAGCTCAACAACAGAGCCTTGCAGCCCAGCAGCAGACAAACGCAACTTTGCAACAGAGTCTGGAGGCTCAGCAACGAGCCCAGCAGCAATCTGAGGCCCGCTTCATAGACCTGTTGCAGAAGCAAGAGCAGAGACTACAACAACAGATGGAAGCAGTAATGCAGCAACGTCCGCAGACCAGTGAGGAAAGCCGTCCCACTAATACCGCGTCCTTTGGGGTGAGTCGTTTATTGACAAAAATGACTGGAGAGGATGATCCAGAGGTATTTTTGACCACATTTGAAAGGACCGCTGAAAGAGAAAAGTGGCCTGAGGAGCAGTGGGCTGGACTGGTGGCTCCTCTGTTAACTGGTGAATCGCAGAAAGCTTACTATGACCTAGAGCCTAACCAAGCAAAAGACTATGTGATGCTAAAAGCTGAAATATTGGCAAGGCTGGGTGTCACCCAGGCTGTCCGGGCTCAGCGTGTGCATAACTGGACTTTCCAGCTTGGAAAACCCCCCAGGTCTCAAATGTATGATCTCATTCACCTGAGCAGAAAGTGGCTACAGCCAGAGACTTTGTCCGCACCAAAGATTGTGGAACGTGTTGTAATGGATCGGTTTTTGAGAGCTCTTCCTACTGCCATCCAAAAGTGGTGAAGCCATGGAGACCCAGAGACGGCCGATGGTCTTGTGGATCGTGTGGAGAAATACTTGGCTACAGAGAACCTGACGGCCTCTTCCAGAGACACTCGGACTTTCCACCCTAAGACCAGACCATCCCCAGGGGCGGATAAGAGGATTCCAAGGGGTGAGGGTGGAGAGAGTGAGAGGGTGGGAGCTCTACCCCAAGTTTGGCGAGAACAGCCTGGGAAATCAGCGGCTCAAGAGGCGGCAAGAAGGATCGTTTGCTACCGCTGCCGGCAAGCGGGACATATTGCAGCCAATTGCCCGATGGTGGAGGAACCCATGCAGTGTGACTTTCTGACGGGCAGACGTCAGTCGCTGTGTGCGACAGTCGCATGCACTGCCATTCGAGGAACTGAGAAACATTTATGCAAAATGTGTGTTAATGGTAGAAATGTTGTGGTATTGCTGGATTCAGGTAGCCTTGTGACCCTGATAAAGGCTGAGTTAGTTAAAACAGAGGTCTCTGGGAATAGCAAGGTAGCTGTTATTTGTGTGCATGGGGACACCCGAGAGTATTCAGTGACTACAGTGTGTTTCGAGACCCCCAAAGGTACCCTCTCTCATCCAGTGGGCTTAGTATCTCAGTTACCGCATGACGCCATTGTGGGAAGGGATTTTCCGAAGTTCTGGGAACTGTGGGATGATCCTGAGCCCCTCACTGGTGCCCCTATGTACCAGGAATGTGATAGCCAGAACTCCCCTGAGAGTGGTGAGGACTCTCCGGAATTTCCCTTATCAGTATTGGCAGGGGAGACTCAAGAAACTGGAGAGGAGCCCACCTCCTCAGACGAAAACCTACCGTCTGTGGAGTTTTCTGATCTTGAGGTTCACAGGGAAAACTTTGCCACAGAACAGTTGAAAGACCCCGCCCTAATAAAGGCACGGGAAAACGTAGTGAAAATAGATGGCGAGTTAGTGAACCCAGATAATACCTGCACTTACCCATACTTCAGCGTAGAGAAGGACCTACTGTATCGGGTGGCAAAAAGGGCAGAAGAAACCGTTGAGCAGCTTGTGGTGCCCAAACCTTACAGGAAGTTGGTGTTGGAGTTGGCCCATGGGCACATTCTTGGAGGTCATCTGGGGACAGAGAAAACCCGAGAGAGGGTATTACAGAGATTCTATTGGCCGGGGGTGATGAAGGACGTAGAAAATTATTGTTCCTCCTGCCCTGTGTGTCAGAGGTTGGCCCCGATGCCACATTTCCGTAGCCCGCTGGTCCCTCTACCCATCATTGAGGTCCCGTTTGAGAGGATCGCCATGGATTTGGTAGGTCCTATAATCAAGTCCGCTAGGGGGCACCAGTACATATTAGTTATAATGGACTATGCCACCCGTTATCCAGAAGCGATCCCTCTCCGAAATACCTCGGCCAAAACCATAGCCAAAGAGCTATCTCTTGTTTTTAGCCGGGTGGGTATTTGTAAAGAACTGCTTACGGACCAAGGTACACCCTTTATGTCCCGGGTTATGAAAGAGCTGTGTAAATTGTTCAAAGTGACGCAATTGCGTACGTCTGTGTATCACCCCCAAACCGATGGGCTGGTTGAAATATTCAACAAAACCCTAAAACAAATGTTGAAGAAAGTGGTGGATAGAGATGGAAAGGATTGGGACTGTTTACTTCCTTATTTGATGTTTGCTATTAGGGAGGTGCCCCAATCCTCTACGGGATTCTCCCCCTTTGAGTTACTGTATGGGAGACACCCAAGAGGGCTGTTGGATATTGCCAAGGAAACTTGGGAAAGTGAGAGTTCTCCCCACAGGAGTGTGATTGAGCATGTCGCCCTGATGCAAGATCGAATTGCACAGGTAATGCCCATCGTGAAGGAACATTTGGCCCAAGCGCAGTTGGCACAGCAGAGAGTGTACAACCGTGGAGCCAAGACCCGTACCTTTTCCCCGGGGGATAGGATATTGGTACTTGTCCCTACGGTTGAAAGTAAATTCCTTGCCAAATGGCAAGGCCCCTACGAGATAATGGAAAAAGTGAGCGAAGTGAATTACAAGGTCAGACAACCAGGAAGGCGAAAGCCCGAACAGATCTATCACGTTAATCTGTTGAAAGCCTGGAGGGATAGAGAGTCCCTAGTCGCAGACACTTGGTCACCAGCTCAAACTGGTTGCGTGATTCCTGAGGTTGGAATAACAGCCACCTTGTCACAACCCCAACAACAGGAGGTTAAGGAGTTTGTGCTTCGCAACAAGGAGGTATTCTCTGAGCTGCCGGGACAAACATCTGGGGTAGAGCATGACATCATTACCCCGCCCGGTGAAAGGGTGAAGTTAAAACCCTATCGGATCCCAGAGGCTCGACGGGAGGCAATACGGGAGGAAGTACAGAAAATGCTGAACTTAGGGGTGATAGAGGAGTCCCAAAGTGATTGGTCTAGTCCCATCGTGTTGGTGCCTAAACCGGATGGGAGCTGGCGATTTTGTAACGATTTTCGTCAGTTGAACAAAGTTACAAAATTTGACACCTACCCCATGCCACGTATAGATGAGTTGATCGACCGGCTGGGAACAGCCCGATACATGACGACTCTTGACCTCACAAAAGGGTATTGGCAAATCCCCCTGGCCAAGTCGGCCAAAGAGAAAACCGCATTTGTAACCCCAGACGGGGCGTTCCAATATAAAAGAATGCCGTTCGGGTTACAGAATGCGCCGGCCACATTCCAGCGGAAAATGGATCAGATGCTGAGGCCCCATCGGAAGTATGCTGCGGCTTACCTGGATGACGTAATTGTCCATAGCACAGATTGGGCCTCACATCTGCCAAAAGTGCAAGCAGTCCTGGACTCTGTTCGGGAAGCGGGGTTTACGGCTAACCCCAAGAAGTGTACCATTGGGCAGGAGGAGGCCAAATATCTTGGGTACACCATTGGGAGGGGAGTAATAAAACCCCAACTCAACAAAGTCGAGGCCATCCAGAGTTGGCCACGTCCCAACAGCAAGAAGCAGGTACGAGCCTTTCTGGGAATCGCTGGGTATTATCGGCGATTCATTCCCCACTTTGCTTCTAAGGCTGTGCCCCTAACCAACCTGACAAAGGGGAAAGGGTCGGTCATGATTAAATGGACCCCCGAGGCTGAGGCAGCATTCCAATTCTTGAAACAAGCCTTATGTAGCCAGCCAGTGTTGTACTCACCCGACTTCTCTAAAGACTTTGTCGTACAAAGTGATGCGTCAGATGTGGGGTTAGGAGCAGTATTGTCCCAGGTCTGGAACGGGGAAGAGCACCCAGTCATTTACCTCAGCAGGAAATTGAAGTCCCATGAGGTAAATTACGCCACCGTTGAAAAGGAGTGTTTAGCGGTGAAGTGGGCTCTAGATTCCCTTCGGTACTACCTGCTAGGTAGGCACTTTGACATGGTTACGGATCACGCTCCGTTAAAGTGGATGGCTCAAAACAAGGAAACAAATAGAAGAGTGAATAGGTGGTTCCTGGCCCTCCAGGAATTCAACTTCACAGTAAAGCATCGCCCTGGCGTTCAAATGGGGAATGTGGATGCTTTGTCTCGAGTACATGAATGCCTGATTGCTGGTGTTCCAACCCCGAGGTTAAAACAAGAGGGGGGGGGTATGTGACAGCAGGAAGGTAAAGTCACCTGGTTGCATCCAGGGGGGTAGATATATTTCGCCCAGATTCAGGCTTTACGCCGACTTATACAACTAGGTGGAGAGTTGTATAAGGCTAGTGGGCTCATGGATGACTCATACCTCTAGGGAGAGTGTGGGGCGTCGTGCAGACAGAGATGAGGAGACCAGCTGAACCTTGTCAGCTCATTTAGGCCTCTATAAGAACTCCCAGCTTCATTAGATGTTAGCTCATGCCTGGAACCAGACCTGTGTGGACTGTCTAGGGAGAGTGAACCCCTGTGCGGTGAGGCAAAGCCTGTGTGGCTATTTGTTTGGACTTTTACTAAACCAGGGACTTAGGGACTAGGACAGCACTAGGCTGATCCCAGTTGTTAGTTAGGAAACCTGTATGTTTAGTCAGAGGTCAACTTGACCAGGATTTATTTTGGTTATGTTTCTTTTGCTTTGCTGTGTTTTGTCACTGTAAATAGAAAATAAACCGCACCTTTTTGATTTTGAAAACCACAACCTCCGTTTGCTGGGCCTGTTTTGTGTGGGGAGCCCATCCCGGGGGTCACACACACCCGCTGCCGAGCTAACCCCCTCACAATAGATAGATATATAGTATCTCACAAAAGTGAGTACACCCCTCACATTTTTGTAAATATTTTATATCTTTTCATGTGTCAACACTTAAGAAATGACACTTTGCTACAATTTACAGTAGTGAGTGTACAGCTTGTATAACAGTGTAAATTTTCTATCCCCTCAAAATAACCCAACACACAGCCATTTATGTCCAAACCGCTGGCAACAAAAGTGAGCACACCCCTAAGTGAAAATTTCCAAATTGGGCCAAAAGTGTCAATATTTTGTGTAGCCACCATTTTTTTCCAGCACTGCCTTAACCTTCTTGGGCATGGAGTTCCCCAGAGCTTCACAGGTTGCAACTGGAGCCCTCTCCCACTCCTCCATGACGACATAATGGAGCTGGTGGATGTTAGAGACCTTGCGCTCCTTTTGAGGATGCCCCACAGAAGCTCAATAGGGTTTAGGTCTGGAGATATGCTTTGCCAGTCCATCACCTTTACTCTCAGCTTCTTTAGCAAGGCAGTGGTCATCTTTGAGGTGTGTTTGGGGTTGTTATCGTGTTGGAATACTGCCCTGCGGTCCAGTCTCTGAAGGGAGGGGATCATGCTCTGCTTCAGTATGTCACAGTACATGTTGGCATTCATGTTTTCCTCAATGAACTGTAACTCCCCAGTGCTGGCAGCACTCATGCAGCACTCATGCAACCCAGACCATGACACTCCCATTATGCTTGACTATAGACAAGACACACTTGTCTTTGTACTCCCCACCTGGTTACTGCCACACACGCTTGACACCATCTAAAAAAAAAAAGTTTATCTTGGTCTCATCAGACCACATGAGACCACAGGTTCCAGTAATCCATGTCCTTTTTTTAACAGAAAAGTTTTTATTTATCCGACACAATCACAAGAAGAATAGAAAGGTACACAGTACAATAATATTCATATAGAGAGTAACAAAAATATATGAAAGTATAAGTCTTTGATGAGGAATCATACAGTGACAGGTAACCTGAGTTTCTAGGGCACTCGGGGGAGAATATCCAGAAGAAGACAGAGTGAGAATGTCAGCAGGAGTTAGTTCGGGGGAGGTTAGAAGGGGGGCGGGTATAGAGGGGGGGAAGAGAGGCGGGGAGAGGAGAAGCCGGAGTCATAGACATCCTAGTTAGAGGAAGACTTTGCATCTGAGCTCTGCCCCTCAGTTCCCATCTCGACAGAGAGCCCTAATTGGTGCTTGGTCTCGCTTTCACCCAGGCCCCCTAAATCTGTTGAATTTTTTTAGGACATTTGCGGCTCATATATGTCAATTTATATAGGGGCAATGCTGCCTTAACCGTTGACCTCCACTGGTAGATCGGCTAATTTCCACTTAAACAAAATGGTTTTCCTGCCGTTAAAGGCTGCCTAGAAGATAAACAGCCGCTTATGTGTGTTAGGAGTAGGGATGAGCAGAACACCCCCCTGTTCGGTTCGCACCAGAACATGCAAACAGGCAAAAAAAAAATTTGAACATGCGAACACCGTTAAAGTCTATGGGACACGAAGATGAAAAATCAAAAGTGCTAATTTTAAAGGCTAATATGCAAGTTATTGTCATAAAAAGTGTTTGGGGACCCGGGTCCTGCCCCAGGGGACATGTATAAATGCAAAAAAAAGCTTTAAAAACTGACGTTTTTTCGGGAGCAGTGATTTTATTAATGCTTAAAGTGAAACAATAAAAGTGATATATTCCTTTAAATTTCGTACCTGGGGGGTGTCTAAAGTATGCCTGTAAAGTCGCGCATGTTTCCCGTGTTTAGAATTGTCCCTGCACAAAATGTCATTTCTGAAGGAAAAAAAGCAATTTAAAAACACTTGCGGCTATAAAGAATTGTCGGCTCCCTGGCAATACAGATCAAAGTCATTGAAAAAAAAACGGCAGAGGTCCCCCCACAGTCCATTACCAGGCCCTTTGGGTCTGGTATGAATATTAAGGGGAACCCCGAACCAAACAAAAATGTGGGGGTCCCCCAAAATTCCATATAAGGTTCTTCAGGTTTGGTATGGATATTAAGGGAAACCCCACACCAAAATAAAAAAAAATGGCGTGGTGTCCCCCCAAAAATCCATGCCAGACCCTTATCTGAGCACACAACCTGGCAGGCCGCAGGAAAAGAGGGGGGACAAGAGAGCGCCCCCCCTCCTGAACCGTACCAGGCCACATGCCCTCAACATGGGGAGGCTGTCCAATATCATTCATTTCATATCATTCATTTCTTCTACCACTCCTTTCCAGAATTCCTGTATCAGAGGACAAGTCCAGAACACATGGATGAAGGTCCCTATGTCACTCAGGCATTTGGGGCAGCGGTCTGATTGTGTAGGGTAGATCCTAGCAAGTCTCTGAGGGGTATAGTAAGCTTTATGTAGAAATTTAAGTTGAATGTATCTGTCCCTAGCAGAGATCATCAGTGGGATGTATTGTGGGACCCCCTCATCCCATTCTTCTAAATCAAGGGTTCGCCCTGCCAGCTGTTAAAGAGTTGTGTGTTTTTATCGGTATCCCTGGAGGAGATTCTGAGGTTTAGGGATGAGAGAATCCTATCTGCATTGTGAGACATCAAAAAGGACTCTGCAATGTGGAAGGAAACATTTGGGGCCTGTGGGAATTGTGATTGGATTGCATGACGGAGCTGGAGGTATCTGAAGAATAGTGATGAGCCGAACACCCCCGGGTTCGGTTCGCACCAGAACCCGCGAACGGACCGAAAGTTCGTACGAACATTAGAACCCTATTAAATACAATGGATGCGAACGTTCGAATTCTAAAGTGCTAATTATAACAACTATTATGCATGTTATTGTCCTAAAAAGGGTTTGGGAACCCGGGTTGTGCACCAGGGGACATGTATCAATGCAAAAAGAAGTTTTAAAAACGGTTGTTTTTCGGGAGCAGTCATTTTAATGATGCATAAAGTGAAAAAAAAAAAGTCAAATATTCCTTTAAATATCGTACCTGGGGGGTGTCTAAAGTATGCCTGTGAAGTGCCACGTGTTTCCCGTGTTTAGAACTGTCCCTGCACAAAATTACATTTCTAAAGGAAAAAAAGCCATTTAAAACTGCTTGCGGCTTTAATGTAATGTCTGGTCCCGGTAATATGGATGAAAATCTTTAAGAAAAATGGCATAGCTACCCCATGACCCCCCCCCTACCCCAGCCCATTACCAGCCCCTTTGGGTCTTGTATGGATATTAAGGGGAACCCCGCACATAAAATAAAAAAGGCCCTATATACTCTGAACAGCCGTATACAGGCGGTGCATACAAGACAGGGACTGTAGATTTGTTCTTATGTAGAATCTGTTTGTAATTTTGAACAGGTACATTGTTGAAGTGTAGCTCCAGCCCAAAAATCTATTTTTAAACTTTTTGGAAAACATAGGTAAGGGTTATCACCCCTGTAACATTTGTTTTGCTGTCTGTGCCCCTGTTCAGAACATTTCACCTCACTTTCCGTCCCAATGACAACTGTTTTTGAAATGTGGTGTTTTTCTTGAAACAAGGATTGCTGATAAAGCATCAGTACAGAGGAGACACCTTTCTCCCATATTTATTCTTACAGGAGAGAATTTTCCTTCCTAGTGGTAGATTTCCTCTCACTTCCTGTTGTCTTCTTGCGTTTGCAAGTAGGAGTCATTTGTAAGTTGGATGTTTGAAAGTAGGGACCTGCAGAAATAGGCCCCTTAGTTGTTGGTGTTGGCACAACACTGTAAGCACTCACAGTTACTCTTGGTTGGTGCTGGAACGCCCTGCTGTCAACTATTATATCAGGAATTTTAATTACATATAATTGTTGAACAGTGGTAGTAAAAATTGGGCCTTTGAAGGTGGTGCTGGTGCCACAACACTGTAAGCCCTGACAGTTACTCTTGGTGGGTGCAGCAATGGGCCCTGCTGTGAATTATTAGATCAAGAATTGTAATTGCATGCCCCTGTTGAACAGGGGCTGAAAAATTGGGCCTTTCGTGGTGGTGGTGGTGGTGGTGGTGTTGCCACAACACTGTAAGCCCTCAGAGTTACTCTTGGTGGGTGCAGGAATGGGCCCTGCTGTGAATTATTAGATCAAGAATTGTAATTACATGCCCCTTTTGAACAGGGGCTGAAAAATTGGGCCTTTCGTGGTGGTGGTGGTGGTGGCGTTGCCACAACACTGTAAGCCCTCAGAGTTACTCTTGGTGGGTGCAGCAATGGGCCCTGCTGTGAATTATTAGATCAAGAATTGTAATTGCATGCCCCTGTTGAACAGGGGCTGAAAAATTGGGCCTTTCGTGGTGGTGGTGGTGGTGTTGCCACAACACTGTAAGCCCTCACAGTTACTCTTGGTGGGTGCAGCAATGGGCCCTGCTGTGAATTATTAGATCAAGAATTGTAATTACATGCCCCTTTTGAACAGGGGCTGAAAAATTGGGCCTTTCGTGGTGGTGGTGGTGGTGGCGTTGCCACAACACTGTAAGCCCTCAGAGTTACTCTTGGTGGGTGCAGCAATGGGCCCTGCTGTGAATTATTAGATCAAGAATTGTAATTGCATGCCCCTGTTGAACAGGGGCTGAAAAATTGGGCCTTAGGCACTGGTGGCACAACACTACAACCCCTCACAGATACTGTACTTGGAGCACAGCAATGAGCCCTGTTGCAAAGTATTGCTTCAAAAATTGTAATGACACGCCCCTGTTAAACAGGGGCTGAAAAATTGGGCCTTAGGCACTGGTGCCACAACACTCCAACCCCTCACAGATACTGTACTTGGAGCACAGCAATGAGCCCTATGGCAAATTATTGCTAAAAAAATTGTAATTACACGCCCCTGTAAAACAGGGGCTGAAAAATTGGGCCTTAGCCACTGGTGGCGGCACCCATAAACAAAAATGATCTTCCAAGCTATCATCATCAATCGTATCATTGAGGACTCGGAGGAGGAGGATAGCCAGTCAACATAACAGCACAGGCACTCAGCATCAGCATCAGTCTTGAAGGGATGTGACATGTTAAAATCAATTAGTCTGTTATATCAGCATCAGGTGTGTGGTAGCTGGTGGTGATCCAAGACTGGTTCATCTTGATGAAAGTCAGTCGATCAACCGAGTCGGTGGACAGGCGCACCCTGTGATCCGTGACAAATCCTCCAGCAGCACTGAATGTGCGTTCCGAAAGAACGCTGGATGCAGGACAGGCCAGTAGCTCAATTGCATACTGTGCAAGCTCTGGCCAGTGATCCATCCTCAAGACCCAGTAAGCCAGAGGATTTTCGGTGGGGAAGGTGTCCAAGTCTGACCTTGCCCCTAGATATTCCTGCACCATGTTTATCAGACGCTGGCGATGGTTGCTGGAACCGATCATACTTTGGGGCTGCGGACTAAAGAATTGTCTGAACGCATCGGTCAGACGGCCACCTTCCCCACCGCTCCTTCTTTGACTGGCCGAAGCCTCAGCAACTCGTTGTCCAGGACCAGGAGTTTGTAACCTCCCAGTCTCTGGGAACGCGTTGCACAGACCTTTCTGCAAGGCCTCCCGGAGTTGTCTCATCCTCTGCTCCCTCTGCGACGGTAACATAAGGTCCGCAACCTTACCCTTGTACCGTGGATCAAGGAGAGTGGCCAGCCAGTAATGGTCCCTCTCCTTGATCCGAAGAATACGAGGATCCTTCCGCAGACTTTGCAGGATCAGGGAGGCCATGCAGCGTAGGTTTGCTGAGGCATTCGCTCCGGAGTCCTCTGGGTCACTAAGGACGACATGATCCGCAGCCACCTCCTCCCAGCCACGTACAAGTCCACTGGTTTCTTGGGACTGTAAATCATCCCTAAAAGACTGCTGCTGATGATGCTGAGTGCCAGCCTCCACCTCCATGCTGACACAATCCTCCTCCTCCTCCTCCTCCTCCTCCTCGTCCTCTTCCTGTGCGATGGGTGGGACAGAAGGAACACTGTCTGGGTAAAGGGGGCCTTGAGAGGCAAGGAAGTCCTCCTCTTCCTGCCTCTGTTCTGCCTCAAGTGCCCTGTCCATTATTCCACGCAGCGTGTGCTCCAACAGGTGGACAAGAGGTACAGTGTCACTGATGCATGCACTGTCACTGCTCACCATCCTCGTGGCCTCCTCAAATGGTGCCAGGACAGTGCATGCATCCCTGATCATGCCCCACTGGCGTGGAGAAAAAAACCAAGCTCCCCTGACCCTGTCCTGGTGCCGTAGTCGCACAGGTACTCATTGATGGCCCTCTGCTGCGTGTGCAGCCACTGCAGCATGGCCAACGTTGAGTTCCACCTGGTGGGCATGTCACATATAAGGCGGTTCTTGGGCAGGTTCAACTCCTTTTGCAGCTCAGCCAGGCGAGCACTGGCATTATAAGATCTGCGGAAATGCACACAGACTTTCCTGGCCTGCCTCAGGACATCCTGTAAGCCCGGGTACCTGCCCAAGAACCGCTGCACCACCAGGTTAAGGACGTGAGCCACACAGGGCACATGGGTCAGTTGTCCCTGTCGGAGGGCGGAGAGGAGGTTGGTGCCATTGTCGCAAACCACCATTCCTGGCTTAAGCTGGCGTGGCGTCAACCACCTCTCGGCCTGGCCCTGCAGAGCAGACAGGACCTCTGCCCCAGTGTGGCTTCTGTCCCCCAAACACACCAGCGCAAGCACGGCATGGCATCTTTTTGCCTGCGTACTTGCGTAGCCCCTTGAACGCCTACGGAGCACCGCTGGTTCCGAGGACAAACCACAGGAAGAGGCCATGGAGGAAGAAGAAGAGGAGGGGGTGGAGGAGAGAGGTGTGTCACAACCAGTAGTAGCATTTTGGAGGCGTGGCAGTGGAACAACCTCCAACACTACTGCACCTTGTCCTGCATCCTTCCCAGCTGCCAAAAGAGTGACCCAATGGGCCGTGAAAGAAAGGTAACGTCCCTGTCCATGCCTGCTGGACCATGAGTCAGCGGTAATATGCACCTTACCGCTGACCGCCCTGTCCAGCGAGGCCAAGACATTGCCTTCCACATGCCGGTAGAGAGCCGGAATAGCCTTCCGTGAGAAAAAGTGGCGTTTGGGAACCTGCCACTGAGGAACCGCACATTGCACAAACTCACGGAAGGGGGCCGAGTCTACCAACTGAAAAGGCAGCAGTTGAAGCGCTAGCAATTTAGCCAAGCTAGCATTCAACCGTTGGGCATGTGGATGGCTGGGAGGGAACTTCTTTCGACGGTCCAGCAGCTGGGGCAGGGAAATTTGCCTGCTAGAATCGGACGTCGGTGTACTGCTAGCAGAGTGGCCGCAACTACTTGGCTGTGACACACCTAATTCTACACCTTCATTCCTCTCAGTGCATGTTTCAGAGAGGACTGAAGTTATAGTGGGGTTGGAGATCCCAGCTGATGCGGTGAAAGGAGAGGTCCGCTTTGTTCTTTGGTGTGGGTCTTTGAGGTAGGCTTGCCAACGAGCTGCATGGCAGGTCAACATATGTCTGGTCAGGCATGTGGTACCCAAGCGGCTGATGTTTTGGCCACGCGATATACGCTTGAGACATATGTTGCAAACAGCAGCTGTGCGATCTGATGCACTAGCCTCAAAAAAGGCCCACACCAAAGAACTTTTTGAATGACGGGCAGAGGCAGCGCCCTGCACAGGCGGAGCTCTGCGGTGTGATTCCGTCGGTGTACTGCCCTTATGCTGGCCACCAAAGGGCATCCTGCCTCGTTGGAGATGTGCCTCCTCCTCATCCTCCTCCTCCTCCTCTCTCCTATTAGGCACCCACGTGGAGTCAGTGACCTCATCATCACCTCCCTCCTCATCACTGGAGCCAATCTGGCAGTATGCTGCAGCTGCTGGAACATGACTGCCAGATTGGTGTCCTTCTTGAGCATCCCCTCTGTCTGCTCTCACGCTACTGCCTTCCTCTAGCTGGGTTTCATCATCAGACCCTTCGAAACGCTGGGCATCCTCCTGGAGCATGTACCCAACACTGTGCTCAAACAGTTCGGGGGACTCCTCAGGAGGAGGACATGGTGGGTCTAGGGAAGGAGTGACTGATGATGAGTCTGACATTGATACCAGGGAAGAGGACGCTTTGGCAGCTGCTTTTCCAGTACCCTGAGCCTGGGTGAGAGAGGATGAGGAGGAGGAGGAGGGCTTGGTCATCAACTCTACCAAGTCTTCGGCATGATGTGGCTCAACATGTCCAGCTGCCGAAAAGAAGGACAAGCGTGTCCCATGGCCATGTGCTGATGACAATGCACCGCGTCCACGACCAGCACTGTTGCCCCCAGACACAGAGCCTGCTTGCCCTCTTTTATTGCCTCCTGACTGTCTGCCTCTCCTTGTTTGCCTTCCAGACATTCTAATAGATGGCCTGCAGGGAGATGGGAAAAAAGCAATAAGGGCTACCTTCAGGTGTCCTTCTCTGTCCCTTTACTTAAGGATTTCTAAATATGGTTGAGGATGATTGCTTTTGCACAGAATAGCACAACGACAATTTCCCTGACTGTCCAAAAAAACAAGGATTTCAAAGATGGTTGATGAGGAATGCTTTAGCACACTATAGCACAAGGAGAATTTCACTCACTTTCCTTCTTTGTCCCTAGAAACAAGGTTTATCACAGTGAAAGAAACTGACACTCTTCCTTCCTATAGTTTTCTGTCCCTAGAAAAAAATGTTTTTTTAAAGCACACTATAGCACAAGGAGAATTCCCTCACTGTCCTTCCCTGTCCCTAGAAACAAGGATTCGCACAGTAAAAGACACTGACACTCTCCCTACCTATAGTTTTCTGTCCCTAGAAAAAATGTTTTTTTAAAGCACACTATAGCACAAGGAGAATTTCACTCACTTTCCTTCTTTGTCCCTAGAAACAAGGATTATCACAGTGAAAGAAACTGACACTCTTCCTTCCTATAGTTTTCTGTCCCTAGAAAAAATGTTTTTTAAAGCACACTATAGCACAAGGAAAATTTCACTCACTTTCCTTCTTTGTCCCTAGAAACAAGGTTTATCACAGTGAAAGAAACTGACACTCTTCCTTCCTATAGTTTTCTGTCCCTAGAAAAAAATGTTTTTTTAAAGCACACTATAGCACAAGGAGAATTCCCTCACTGTCCTTCCCTGCCCCTAGAAACAAGGATTCGCACAGTAAAAGACACTGACACTCTCCCTACCTATAGTTTTCTGTCCCTAGAAAAAATGTTTTTTTAAAGCACACTATAGCACAAGGAGAATTTCACTCACTTTCCTTCTTTGTCCCTAGAAACAAGGATTATCACAGTGAAAGAAACTGACACTCTTCCTTCCTATAGTTTTCTGTCCCTAGAAAAAAATGTTTTTTTAAAGCACACTATAGCACAAGGAGAATTCCCTCACTGTCCTTCCCTGTCCCTAGAAACAAGGATTTGCACAGTAAAAGACACTGACACTCTCCCTACCTATAGTTTTCTGTCCCTAGAAAAAATGTTTTTTTAAAGCACACTATAGCACAAGGAGAATTCCCTCACTGTCCTTCCCTGTCCCTAGAAACAAGGATTCGCACAGTAAAAGACACTGACACTCTCCCTACCTATAGTTTTCTGTCCCTAGAAAAAATGTTTTTTTAAAGCACACTATAGCACAAGGAGAATTCCCTCACTGTCCTTCCCTGTCCCTAGAAACAAGGATTCGCACAGTAAAAGACACTGACACTCTCCCTACCTATAGTTTTCTGTCCCTAGAAAAAATGTTTTTTTAAAGCACACTATAGCACAAGGAGAATTCCCTCACTGTCCTTCCCTGTCCCTAGAAACAAGGATTCGCACAGTAAAAGACACTGACACTCTCCCTACCTATAGTTTTCTGTCCCTAGAAAAAATGTTTTTTTAAAGCACACTATAGCACAAGGAGAATTCCCTCACTGTCCTTCCCTGTCCCTAGAAACAAGGATTCGCACAGTAAAAGACACTGACACTCTCCCTACCTATAGTTTTCTGTCCCTAGAAAAAATGTTTTTTTAAAGCACACTATAGCACAAGGAGAATTCCCTCACTGTCCTTCCCTGTCCCTAGAAACAAGGATTCGCACAGTAAAAGACACTGACACTCTCCCTACCTATAGTTTTCTGTCCCTAGAAAAAATGTTTTTTTAAAGCACACTATAGCACAAGGAGAATTCCCTCACTGTCCTTCCCTGTCCCTAGAAACAAGGATTCGCACAGTAAAAGACACTGACACTCTCCCTACCTATAGTTTTCTGTCCCTAGAAAAAATGTTTTTTTAAAGCACACTATAGCACAAGGAGAATTCCCTCACTGTCCTTCCCTGTCCCTAGAAACAAGGATTCACACAGTAAAAGACACTGACACTCTCCCTACCTATAGTTTTCTGTCCCTAGAAAAAATGTTTTTTTAAAGCACACTATAGCACAAGGAGAATTTCACTCACTTTCCTTCTTTGTCCCTAGAAACAAGGTTTATCACAGTGAAAGAAACTGACACTCTTCCTTCCTATAGTTTTCTGTCCCTAGAAAAAAATGTTTTTTTAAAGCACACTATGGCACAAGGAGAATTCCCTCACTGTCCTTTCCTGTCCCTAGAAACAAGGATTCACACAGTAAAAGACACTGACACTCTCCCTACTAGGGATGAGCTTCGTGTTCGAGTCGAACATACGTTCGACTCGAACATCGGCTGTTCGATCGTTCGACGAAGATCGAACGATTTGGGCCGTTCGCGCCAAATTCGAGTGACGCGAACGGCCCACAATGCACTACGCCATCGCAGTGTCATCCAGGCGCTGTGATTGGCCAAGCATGCACTGTGACCCCGCATGCTTGGCCAATCACAGCGCCGGCAGCGAGGAGAGCAATGATTGGCCACAGGCAGGATGCCTGTGGCCAATTATTGCTGAGGGTGTTTAGTACACGCCCCACACTATAAAAGGCCGCCAGCACGGCGGCCTAGTGTAGTGTGTTCCGGAGCAGGGAAAGACAAGCATAGGCAGGGACAGTGACATTTATTTCTTTCTTGCTTAACCTGGATTCCTTTAGTTTAGGGAAAGAGAAGGATAGGTAGGGAGAGTGTCAGTGTGTTTTACTGTGCGAGTCCTTGTTTCTAGGGACAAAGAAGGAAAGTGAGGGGAATTCTCCTTGTGCTATAGTGTGCTTTAAAAAAACATTTTTTCTAGGGACAGAAAACTCTAGGTAGGGAGAGTGTCAGTTTCTTTCACTGTGCCAGTCCTTGTTTCTAGGGACAAAGAAGGAAAGTGAGGGGAATTCTCCTTGTGCTATAGTGTGCTTTAAAAAAACATTTTTTCTAGGGACAGAAAACTCTAGGTAGGGAGAGTGTCAGTTTCTTTCACTGTGCCAGTCCTTGTTTCTAGGGACAAAGAAGGAAAGTGAGGGGAATTCTCCTTGTGCTATAGTGTGCTTTAAAAAAACATTTTTTCTAGGGACAGAAAACTCTAGGTAGGGAGAGTGTCAGTTTCTTTCACTGTGCCAGTCCTTGTTTCTAGGGACAAAGAAGGAAAGTGAGGGGAATTCTCCTTGTGCTATAGTGTGCTTTAAAAAAACATTTTTTCTAGGGACAGAAAACTCTAGGTAGGGAGAGTGTCAGTTTCTTTCACTGTGCGAGTCCTTGTTTCTAGGGACAAAGAAGGAAAGTGAGGGGAATTCTCCTTGTGCTATAGTGTGCTTTAAAAAAACATTTTTTCTAGGGACAGAAAACTCTAGGTAGGGAGAGTGTCAGTTTCTTTCACTGTGCCAGTCCTTGTTTCTAGGGACAAAGAAGGAAAGTGAGGGGAATTCTCCTTGTGCTATAGTGTGCTTTAAAAAAACAGTTTTTCTAGGGACAGAAAACTCTAGGTAGGGAGAGTGTCAGTTTCTTTCACTGTGCGAGTCCTTGTTTCTAGGGACAAAGAAGGAAAGTGAGGGGAATTCTCCTTGTGCTATAGTGTGCTTTAAAAAAACATTTTTTCTAGGGACAGAAAACTCTAGGTAGGGAGAGTGTCAGTTTCTTTCACTGTGCCAGTCTTTGTTTCTAGGGACAAAGAAGGAAAGTGAGGGGAATTCTCCTTGTGCTATAGTGTGCTTTAAAAAAACATTTTTTCTAGGGACAGAAAACTCTAGGTAGGGAGAGTGTCAGTTTCTTTCACTGTGCCAGTCCTTGTTTCTAGGGACAAAGAAGGAAAGTGAGGGGAATTCTCCTTGTGCTATAGTGTGCTTTAAAAAAACATTTTTTCTAGGGACAGAAAACTCTAGGTAGGGAGAGTGTCAGTTTCTTTCACTGTGCCAGTCCTTGTTTCTAGGGACAAAGAAGGAAAGTGAGGGGAATTCTCCTTGTGCTATAGTGTGCTTTAAAAAAACATTTTTTCTAGGGACAGAAAACTCTAGGTAGGGAGAGTGTCAGTTTCTTTCACTGTGCCAGTCCTTGTTTCTAGGGACAAAGAAGGAAAGTGAGGGGAATTCTCCTTGTGCTATAGTGTGCTTTAAAAAAACATTTTTTCTAGGGACAGAAAACTCTAGGTAGGGAGAGTGTCAGTTTCTTTCACTGTGCCAGTCCTTGTTTCTAGGGACAAAGAAGGAAAGTGAGGGGAATTCTCCTTGTGCTATAGTGTGCTTTAAAAAAACATTTTTTCTAGGGACAGAAACCTCTAGGTAGGGAGAGTGTCAGTTTCTTTCACTGTGCCAGTCCTTGTTTCTAGGGACAAAGAAGGAAAGTGAGGGGAATTCTCCTTGTGCTATAGTGTGCTTTAAAAAAACATTTTTTCTAGGGACAGAAAACTCTAGGTAGGGAGAGTGTCAGTTTCTTTCATTGTGCCAGTCCTTGTTTCTAGGGACAAAGAAGGAAAGTGAGGGGAATTCTCCTTGTGCTATAGTGTGCTTTAAAAAAACATTTTTTCTAGGGACAGAAAACTCT
Organism: Rana muscosa; assembly: GCA_029206835.1. Lineage (NCBI taxonomy): Eukaryota > Metazoa > Chordata > Amphibia > Anura > Ranidae > Rana > Rana muscosa. Next base: position 161,779,044 of record CM055120.1, read on the forward strand.
AGGTAGGGAGAGTGTCAGTTTCTTTCACTGTGCCAGTCCTTGTTTCTAGGGACAAAGAAGGAAAGTGAGGGGAATTCTCCTTGTGCTATAGTGTGCTTTAAAAAAACATTTTTTCTAGGGACAGAAAACTCTAGGTAGGGAGAGTGTCAGTTTCTTTCACTGTGCGAGTCCTTGTTTCTAGGGACAAAGAAGGAAAGTGAGGGGAATTCTCCTTGTGCTATAGTGTGCTTTAAAAAAACATTTTTTCTAGGGACAGAAAACTCTAGGTAGGGAGAGTGTCAGTTTCTTTCACTGTGCCAGTCCTTGTTTCTAGGGACAAAGAAGGAAAGTGAGGGGAATTCTCCTTGTGCTATAGTGTGCTTTAAAAAAACATTTTTTCTAGGGACAGAAAACTCTAGGTAGGGAGAGTGTCAGTTTCTTTCACTGTGCCAGTCCTTGTTTCTAGGGACAAAGAAGGAAAGTGAGGGGAATTCTCCTTGTGCTATAGTGTGCTTTAAAAAAACATTTTTTCTAGGGACAGAAAACTCTAGGTAGGGAGAGTGTCAGTTTCTTTCACTGTGCCAGTCCTTGTTTCTAGGGACAAAGAAGGAAAGTGAGGGGAATTCTCCTTGTGCTATAGTGTGCTTTAAAAAAACATTTTTTCTAGGGACAGAAAACTCTAGGTAGGGAGAGTGTCAGTTTCTTTCACTGTGCCAGTCCTTGTTTCTAGGGACAAAGAAGGAAAGTGAGGGGAATTCTCCTTGTGCTATAGTGTGCTTTAAAAAAACATTTTTTCTAGGGACAGAAAACTCTAGGTAGGGAGAGTGTCAGTTTCTTTCACTGTGCCAGTCCTTGTTTCTAGGGACAAAGAAGGAAAGTGAGGGGAATTCTCCTTGTGCTATAGTGTGCTTTAAAAAAACATTTTTTCCAGGGACAGAAAACTCTAGGTAGGGAGAGTGTCAGTTTCTTTCACTGTGCGAGTCCTTGTTTCTAGGGACAAAGAAGGAAAGTGAGGGGAATTCTCCTTGTGCTATAGTGTGCTTTAAAAAAACATTTTTTCTAGGGACAGAAAACTCTAGGTAGGGAGAGTGTCAGTTTCTTTCACTGTGCCAGTCCTTGTTTCTAGGGACAAAGAAGGAAAGTGAGGGGAATTCTCCTTGTGCTATAGTGTGCTTTAAAAAAACATTTTTTCTAGGGACAGAAAACTCTAGGTAGGGAGAGTGTCAGTTTCTTTCACTGTGCCAGTCCTTGTTTCTAGGGACAAAGAAGGAAAGTGAGGGGAATTCTCCTTGTGCTATAGTGTGCTTTAAAAAAACATTTTTTCTAGGGACAGAAAACTCTAGGTAGGGAGAGTGTCAGTTTCTTTCACTGTGCCAGTCCTTGTTTCTAGGGACAAAGAAGGAAAGTGAGGGGAATTCTCCTTGTGCTATAGTGTGCTTTAAAAAAACATTTTTTCTAGGGACAGAAAACTCTAGGTAGGGAGAGTGTCAGTTTCTTTCACTGTGCCAGTCCTTGTTTCTAGGGACAAAGAAGGAAAGTGAGGGGAATTCTCCTTGTGCTATAGTGTGCTTTAAAAAAGCATTTTTTCTAGGGACAGAAAACTCTAGGTAGGGAGAGTGTCAGTTTCTTTCACTGTGCCAGTCCTTGTTTCTAGGGACAAAGAAGGAAAGTGAGGGGAATTCTCCTTGTGCTATAGTGTGCTTTAAAAAAACATTTTTTCTAGGGACAGAAAACTCTAGGTAGGGAGAGTGTCAGTTTCTTTCACTGTGCCAGTCCTTGTTTCTAGGGACAAAGAAGGAAAGTGAGGGGAATTCTCCTTGTGCTATAGTGTGCTTTAAAAAAACATTTTTTCTAGGGACAGAAAACTCTAGGTAGGGAGAGTGTCAGTTTCTTTCACTGTGCCAGTCCTTGTTTCTAGGGACAAAGAAGGAAAGTGAGGGGAATTCTCCTTGTGCTATAGTGTGCTTTAAAAAAACATTTTTTCTAGGGACAGAAAACTCTAGGTAGGGAGAGTGTCAGTTTCTTTCACTGTGCCAGTCCTTGTTTCTAGGGACAAAGAAGGAAAGTGAGGGGAATTCTCCTTGTGCTATAGTGTGCTTTAAAAAAACATTTTTTCTAGGGACAGAAAACTCTAGGTAGGGAGAGTGTCAGTTTCTTTCACTGTGCCAGTCCTTGTTTCTAGGGACAAAGAAGGAAAGTGAGGGGAATTCTCCTTGTGCTATAGTGTGCTTTAAAAAAACATTTTTTCTAGGGACAGAAAACTCTAGGTAGGGAGAGTGTCAGTTTCTTTCACTGTGCGAGTCCTTGTTTCTAGGGACAAAGAAGGAAAGTGAGGGGAATTCTCCTTGTGCTATAGTGTGCTTTAAAAAAACATTTTTTCTAGGGACAGAAAACTCTAGGTAGGGAGAGTGTCAGTTTCTTTCACTGTGCCAGTCCTTGTTTCTAGGGACAAAGAAGGAAAGTGAGGGGAATTCTCCTTGTGCTATAGTGTGCTTTAAAAAAGCATTTTTTCTAGGGACAGAAAACTCTAGGTAGGGAGAGTGTCAGTTTCTTTCACTGTGCCAGTCCTTGTTTCTAGGGACAAAGAAGGAAAGTGAGGGGAATTCTCCTTGTGCTATAGTGTGCTTTAAAAAAGCATTTTTTCTAGGGACAGAAAAGTCTAGGTAGGGAGAGTGTCAGTTTCTTTCACTGTGCCAGTCCTTGTTTCTAGGGACAAAGAAGGAAAGTGAGGGGAATTCTCCTTGTGCTATAGTGTGCTTTAAAAAAGCATTTTTTCTAGGGACAGAAAACTCTAGGTAGGGAGAGTGTCAGTTTCTTTCACTGTGCCAGTCCTTGTTTCTAGGGACAAAGAAGGAAAGTGAGGGGAATTCTCCTTGTGCTATAGTGTGCTTTAAAAAAACATTTTTTCTAGGGACAGAAAACTCTAGGTAGGGAGAGTGTCAGTTTCTTTCACTGTGCCAGTCCTTGTTTCTAGGGACAAAGAAGGAAAGTGAGGGGAATTCTCCTTGTGCTATAGTGTGCTTTAAAAAAACATTTTTTCTAGGGACAGAAAACTCTAGGTAGGGAGAGTGTCAGTTTCTTTCACTGTGCCAGTCCTTGTTTCTAGGGACAAAGAAGGAAAGTGAGGGGAATTCTCCTTGTGCTATAGTGTGCTTTAAAAAAACATTTTTTCTAGGGACAGAAAACTCTAGGTAGGGAGAGTGTCAGTTTCTTTCACTGTGCCAGTCCTTGTTTCTAGGGACAAAGAAGGAAAGTGAGGGGAATTCTCCTTGTGCTATAGTGTGCTTTAAAAAAACATTTTTTCTAGGGACAGAAAACTCTAGGTAGGGAGAGTGTCAGTTTCTTTCACTGTGCCAGTCCTTGTTTCTAGGGACAAAGAAGGAAAGTGAGGGGAATTCTCCTTGTGCTATAGTGTGCTTTAAAAAAACATTTTTTCTAGGGACAGAAAACTCTAGGTAGGGAGAGTGTCAGTTTCTTTCACTGTGCGAGTCCTTGTTTCTAGGGACAAAGAAGGAAAGTGAGGGGAATTCTCCTTGTGCTATAGTGTGCTTTAAAAAAACATTTTTTCTAGGGACAGAAAACTCTAGGTAGGGAGAGTGTCAGTTTCTTTCACTGTGCCAGTCCTTGTTTCTAGGGACAAAGAAGGAAAGTGAGGGGAATTCTCCTTGTGCTATAGTGTGCTTTAAAAAAGCATTTTTTCTAGGGACAGAAAACTCTAGGTAGGGAGAGTGTCAGTTTCTTTCACTGTGCCAGTCCTTGTTTCTAGGGACAAAGAAGGAAAGTGAGGGGAATTCTCCTTGTGCTATAGTGTGCTTTAAAAAAGCATTTTTTCTAGGGACAGAAAAGTCTAGGTAGGGAGAGTGTCAGTTTCTTTCACTGTGCCAGTCCTTGTTTCTAGGGACAAAGAAGGAAAGTGAGGGGAATTCTCCTTGTGCTATAGTGTGCTTTAAAAAAACATTTTTTCTAGGGACAGAAAACTCTAGGTAGGGAGAGTGTCAGTTTCTTTCACTGTGCCAGTCCTTGTTTCTAGGGACAAAGAAGGAAAGTGAGGGGAATTCTCCTTGTGCTATAGTGTGCTTTAAAAAAACATTTTTTCTAGGGACAGAAAACTCTAGGTAGGGAGAGTGTCAGTTTCTTTCACTGTGCCAGTCCTTGTTTCTAGGGACAAAGAAGGAAAGTGAGGGGAATTCTCCTTGTGCTATAAGGTGCTTTAAAAAAACATTTTTTCTAGGGACAGAAAACTCTAGGTAGGGAGAGTGTCAGTTTCTTTCACTGTGCCAGTCCTTGTTTCTAGGGACAAAGAAGGAAAGTGAGGGGAATTCTCCTTGTGCTATAGTGTGCTTTAAAAAAACATTTTTTCTAGGGACAGAAAACTCTAGGTAGGGAGAGTGTCAGTTTCTTTCACTGTGCCAGTCCTTGTTTCTAGGGACAAAGAAGGAAAGTGAGGGGAATTCTCCTTGTGCTATAGTGTGCTTTAAAAAAACATTTTTTCTAGGGACAGAAAACTCTAGGTAGGGAGAGTGTCAGTTTCTTTCACTGTGCCAGTCCTTGTTTCTAGGGACAAAGAAGGAAAGTGAGGGGAATTCTCCTTGTGCTATAGTGTGCTTTAAAAAAACATTTTTTCTAGGGGCAGAAAACTCTAGGTAGGGAGAGTGTCAGTTTCTTTCACTGTGCCAGTCCTTGTTTCTAGGGACAAAGAAGGAAAGTGAGGGGAATTCTCCTTGTGCTATAGTGTGCTTTAAAAAAACATTTTTTCTAGGGACAGAAAACTCTAGGTAGGGAGAGTGTCAGTTTCTTTCACTGTGCCAGTCCTTGTTTCTAGGGACAAAGAAGGAAAGTGAGGGGAATTCTCCTTGTGCTATAGTGTGCTTTAAAAAAACATTTTTTCTAGGGACAGAAAACTCTAGGTAGGGAGAGTGTCAGTTTCTTTCACTGTGCCAGTCCTTGTTTCTAGGGACAAAGAAGGAAAGTGAGGGGAATTCTCCTTGTGCTATAGTGTGCTTTAAAAAAGCATTTTTTCTAGGGACAGAAAAGTCTAGGTAGGGAGAGTGTCAGTTTCTTTCACTGTGCCAGTCCTTGTTTCTAGGGACAAAGAAGGAAAGTGAGGGGAATTCTCCTTGTGCTATAGTGTGCTTTAAAAAAACATTTTTTCTAGGGACAGAAAACTCTAGGTAGGGAGAGTGTCAGTTTCTTTCACTGTGCCAGTCCTTGTTTCTAGGGACAAAGAAGGAAAGTGAGGGGAATTCTCCTTGTGCTATAGTGTGCTTTAAAAAAACATTTTTTCTAGGGACAGAAAACTCTAGGTAGGGAGAGTGTCAGTTTCTTTCACTGTGCCAGTCCTTGTTTCTAGGGACAAAGAAGGAAAGTGAGGGGAATTCTCCTTGTGCTATAAGGTGCTTTAAAAAAACATTTTTTCTAGGGACAGAAAACTCTAGGTAGGGAGAGTGTCAGTTTCTTTCACTGTGCCAGTCCTTGTTTCTAGGGACAAAGAAGGAAAGTGAGGGGAATTCTCCTTGTGCTATAGTGTGCTTTAAAAAAACATTTTTTCTAGGGACAGAAAACTCTAGGTAGGGAGAGTGTCAGTTTCTTTCACTGTGCCAGTCCTTGTTTCTAGGGACAAAGAAGGAAAGTGAGGGGAATTCTCCTTGTGCTATAGTGTGCTTTAAAAAAACATTTTTTCTAGGGACAGAAAACTCTAGGTAGGGAGAGTGTCAGTTTCTTTCACTGTGCCAGTCCTTGTTTCTAGGGACAAAGAAGGAAAGTGAGGGGAATTCTCCTTGTGCTATAGTGTGCTTTAAAAAAACATTTTTTCTAGGGGCAGAAAACTCTAGGTAGGGAGAGTGTCAGTTTCTTTCACTGTGCCAGTCCTTGTTTCTAGGGACAAAGAAGGAAAGTGAGGGGAATTCTCCTTGTGCTATAGTGTGCTTTAAAAAAACATTTTTTCTAGGGACAGAAAACTCTAGGTAGGGAGAGTGTCAGTTTCTTTCACTGTGCCAGTCCTTGTTTCTAGGGACAAAGAAGGAAAGTGAGGGGAATTCTCCTTGTGCTATAGTGTGCTTTAAAAAAACATTTTTTCTAGGGACAGAAAACTCTAGGTAGGGAGAGTGTCAGTTTCTTTCACTGTGCCAGTCCTTGTTTCTAGGGACAAAGAAGGAAAGTGAGGGGAATTCTCCTTGTGCTATAGTGTGCTTTAAAAAAGCACTTTTTCTAGGGACAGAAAACTCTAGGTAGGGAGAGTGTCAGTTTCTTTCACTGTGCCAGTCCTTGTTTCTAGGGACAAAGAAGGAAAGTGAGGGGAATTCTCCTTGTGCTATAGTGTGCTTTAAAAAAACATTTTTTCTAGGGACAGAAAACTCTAGGTAGGGAGAGTGTCAGTTTCTTTCACTGTGCCAGTCCTTGTTTCTAGGGACAAAGAAGGAAAGTGAGGGGAATTCTCCTTGTGCTATAGTGTGCTTTAAAAAAACATTTTTTCTAGGGACAGAAAACTCTAGGTAGGGAGAGTGTCAGTTTCTTTCACTGTGCCAGTCCTTGTTTCTAGGGACAAAGAAGGAAAGTGAGGGGAATTCTCCTTGTGCTATAGTGTGCTTTAAAAAAACATTTTTTCTAGGGACAGAAAACTCTAGGTAGGGAGAGTGTCAGTTTCTTTCACTGTGCCAGTCCTTGTTTCTAGGGACAAAGAAGGAAAGTGAGGGGAATTCTCCTTGTGCTATAGTGTGCTTTAAAAAAACATTTTTTCTAGAGACAGAAAACTCTAGGTAGGGAGAGTGTCAGTTTCTTTCACTGTGCCAGTCCTTGTTTCTAGGGACAAAGAAGGAAAGTGAGGGGAATTCTCCTTGTGCTATAGTGTGCTTTAAAAAAACATTTTTTCTAGGGACAGAAAACTCTAGGTAGGGAGAGTGTCAGTTTCTTTCACTGTGCGAGTCCTTGTTTCTAGGGACAAAGAAGGAAAGTGAGGGGAATTCTCCTTGTGCTATAGTGTGCTTTAAAAAAACATTTTTTCTAGGGGCAGAAAACTCTAGGTAGGGAGAGTGTCAGTTTCTTTCACTGTGCCAGTCCTTGTTTCTAGGGACAAAGAAGGAAAGTGAGGGGAATTCTCCTTGTGCTATAGTGTGCTTTAAAAAAACATTTTTTCTAGGGACAGAAAACTCTAGGTAGGGAGAGTGTCAGTTTCTTTCACTGTGCCAGTCCTTGTTTCTAGGGACAAAGAAGGAAAGTGAGGGGAATTCTCCTTGTGCTATAGTGTGCTTTAAAAAAACATTTTTTCTAGGGACAGAAAACTCTAGGTAGGGAGAGTGTCAGTTTCTTTCACTGTGCCAGTCCTTGTTTCTAGGGACAAAGAAGGAAAGTGAGGGGAATTCTCCTTGTGCTATAGTGTGCTTTAAAAAAACATTTTTTCTAGGGACAGAAAACTCTAGGTAGGGAGAGTGTCAGTTTCTTTCACTGTGCGAGTCCTTGTTTCTAGGGACAAAGAAGGAAAGTGAGGGGAATTCTCCTTGTGCTATAGTGTGCTTTAAAAAAACATTTTTTCTAGGGACAGAAAACTCTAGGTAGGGAGAGTGTCAGTTTCTTTCACTGTGCCAGTCCTTGTTTCTAGGGACAAAGAAGGAAAGTGAGGGGAATTCTCCTTGTGCTATAGTGTGCTTTAAAAAAACATTTTTTCTAGGGACAGAAAACTCTAGGTAGGGAGAGTGTCAGTTTCTTTCACTGTGCGAGTCCTTGTTTCTAGGGACAAAGAAGGAAAGTGAGGGGAATTCTCCTTGTGCTATAGTGTGCTTTAAAAAAACATTTTTTCTAGGGACAGAAAACTCTAGGTAGGGAGAGTGTCAGTTTCTTTCACTGTGCCAGTCCTTGTTTCTAGGGACAAAGAAGGAAAGTGAGGGGAATTCTCCTTGTGCTATAGTGTGCTTTAAAAAAACATTTTTTCTAGGGACAGAAAACTCTAGGTAGGGAGAGTGTCAGTTTCTTTCACTGTGCCAGTCCTTGTTTCTAGGGACAAAGAAGGAAAGTGAGGGGAATTCTCCTTGTGCTATAGTGTGCTTTAAAAAAACATTTTTTCTAGGGACAGAAAACTCTAGGTAGGGAGAGTGTCAGTTTCTTTCACTGTGCCAGTCCTTGTTTCTAGGGACAAAGAAGGAAAGTGAGGGGAATTCTCCTTGTGCTATAGTGTGCTTTAAAAAAACATTTTTTCTAGGGACAGAAAACTCTAGGTAGGGAGAGTGTCAGTTTCTTTCACTGTGCGAGTCCTTGTTTCTAGGGACAAAGAAGGAAAGTGAGGGGAATTCTCCTTGTGCTATAGTGTGCTTTAAAAAAACATTTTTTCTAGGGACAGAAAACTCTAGGTAGGGAGAGTGTCAGTTTCTTTCACTGTGCCAGTCCTTGTTTCTAGGGACAAAGAAGGAAAGTGAGGGGAATTCTCCTTGTGCTATAGTGTGCTTTAAAAAAACATTTTTTCTAGGGACAGAAAACTCTAGGTAGGGAGAGTGTCAGTTTCTTTCACTGTGCCAGTCCTTGTTTCTAGGGACAAAGAAGGAAAGTGAGGGGAATTCTCCTTGTGCTATAGTGTGCTTTAAAAAAACATTTTTTCTAGGGACAGAAAACTCTAGGTAGGGAGAGTGTCAGTTTCTTTCACTGTGCCAGTCCTTGTTTCTAGGGACAAAGAAGGAAAGTGAGGGGAATTCTCCTTGTGCTATAGTGTGCTTTAAAAAAACATTTTTTCTAGGGACAGAAAACTCTAGGTAGGGAGAGTGTCAGTTTCTTTCACTGTGCGAGTCCTTGTTTCTAGGGACAAAGAAGGAAAGTGAGGGGAATTCTCCTTGTGCTATAGTGTGCTTTAAAAAAACATTTTTTCTAGGGACAGAAAACTCTAGGTAGGGAGAGTGTCAGTTTCTTTCACTGTGCCAGTCCTTGTTTCTAGGGACAAAGAAGGAAAGTGAGGGGAATTCTCCTTGTGCTATAGTGTGCTTTAAAAAAACATTTTTTCTAGGGACAGAAAACTCTAGGTAGGGAGAGTGTCAGTTTCTTTCACTGTGCCAGTCCTTGTTTCTAGGGACAAAGAAGGAAAGTGAGGGGAATTCTCCTTGTGCTATAGTGTGCTTTAAAAAAACATTTTTTCTAGGGACAGAAAACTCTAGGTAGGGAGAGTGTCAGTTTCTTTCACTGTGCCAGTCCTTGTTTCTAGGGACAAAGAAGGAAAGTGAGGGGAATTCTCCTTGTGCTATAGTGTGCTTTAAAAAAACATTTTTTCTAGGGACAGAAAACTCTAGGTAGGGAGAGTGTCAGTTTCTTTCACTGTGCCAGTCCTTGTTTCTAGGGACAAAGAAGGAAAGTGAGGGGAATTCTCCTTGTGCTATAGTGTGCTTTAAAAAAGCATTTTTTCTAGGGACAGAAAAGTCTAGGTAGGGAGAGTGTCAGTTTCTTTCACTGTGCCAGTCCTTGTTTCTAGGGACAAAGAAGGAAAGTGAGGGGAATTCTCCTTGTGCTATAGTGTGCTTTAAAAAAACATTTTTTCTAGGGACAGAAAACTCTAGGTAGGGAGAGTGTCAGTTTCTTTCACTGTGCCAGTCCTTGTTTCTAGGGACAAAGAAGGAAAGTGAGGGGAATTCTCCTTGTGCTATAGTGTGCTTTAAAAAAACATTTTTTCTAGGGACAGAAAACTCTAGGTAGGGAGAGTGTCAGTTTCTTTCACTGTGCCAGTCCTTGTTTCTAGGGACAAAGAAGGAAAGTGAGGGGAATTCTCCTTGTGCTATAGTGTGCTTTAAAAAAACATTTTTTCTAGGGACAGAAAACTCTAGGTAGGGAGAGTGTCAGTTTCTTTCACTGTGCCAGTCCTTGTTTCTAGGGACAAAGAAGGAAAGTGAGGGGAATTCTCCTTGTGCTATAGTGTGCTTTAAAAAAACATTTTTTCTAGGGACAGAAAACTCTAGGTAGGGAGAGTGTCAGTTTCTTTCACTGTGCCAGTCCTTGTTTCTAGGGACAAAGAAGGAAAGTGAGGGGAATTCTCCTTGTGCTATAGTGTGCTTTAAAAAAACATTTTTTCTAGGGACAGAAAACTCTAGGTAGGGAGAGTGTCAGTTTCTTTCACTGTGCGAGTCCTTGTTTCTAGGGACAAAGAAGGAAAGTGAGGGGAATTCTCCTTGTGCTATAGTGTGCTTTAAAAAAACATTTTTTCTAGGGACAGAAAACTCTAGGTAGGGAGAGTGTCAGTTTCTTTCACTGTGCCAGTCCTTGTTTCTAGGGACAAAGAAGGAAAGTGAGGGGAATTCTCCTTGTGCTATAGTGTGCTTTAAAAAAACATTTTTTCTAGGGACAGAAAACTCTAGGTAGGGAGAGTGTCAGTTTCTTTCACTGTGCCAGTCCTTGTTTCTAGGGACAAAGAAGGAAAGTGAGGGGAATTCTCCTTGTGCTATAGTGTGCTTTAAAAAAACATTTTTTCTAGGGACAGAAAACTCTAGGTAGGGAGAGTGTCAGTTTCTTTCACTGTGCCAGTCCTTGTTTCTAGGGACAAAGAAGGAAAGTGAGGGGAATTCTCCTTGTGCTATAGTGTGCTTTAAAAAAACATTTTTTCTAGGGGCAGAAAACTCTAGGTAGGGAGAGTGTCAGTTTCTTTCACTGTGCCAGTCCTTGTTTCTAGGGACAAAGAAGGAAAGTGAGGGGAATTCTCCTTGTGCTATAGTGTGCTTTAAAAAAACATTTTTTCTAGGGACAGAAAACTCTAGGTAGGGAGAGTGTCAGTTTCTTTCACTGTGCCAGTCCTTGTTTCTAGGGACAAAGAAGGAAAGTGAGGGGAATTCTCCTTGTGCTATAGTGTGCTTTAAAAAAACATTTTTTCTAGGGACAGAAAACTCTAGGTAGGGAGAGTGTCAGTTTCTTTCACTGTGCCAGTCCTTGTTTCTAGGGACAAAGAAGGAAAGTGAGGGGAATTCTCCTTGTGCTATAGTGTGCTTTAAAAAAACATTTTTTCTAGGGACAGAAAACTCTAGGTAGGGAGAGTGTCAGTTTCTTTCACTGTGCGAGTCCTTGTTTCTAGGGACAAAGAAGGAAAGTGAGGGGAATTCTCCTTGTGCTATAGTGTGCTTTAAAAAAACATTTTTTCTAGGGACAGAAAACTCTAGGTAGGGAGAGTGTCAGTTTCTTTCACTGTGCCAGTCCTTGTTTCTAGGGACAAAGAAGGAAAGTGAGGGGAATTCTCCTTGTCAGGGATGAGCCGAACACCCCCCTGTTCGGTTCGCACCAGAACCTGCGAACAGACAAAATGTTCGTGTAAACTTTAGAACCCTATTAAATACAATGGACTCGAACGTTCGAAATCTAAAGTGTTAATTATAAAGGCTAATATGCAAGTTATTGTCCTAAAAAGTGTTTGGGGACCTGGGTCCTGCCCCAGGGGACATGTATCAATGCAAAAAGAAGTTTTAAAAACGGCCGTTTTTTCGGGAGCAGTGATTTTAATAATGCTTAAAATGAAAAAATAAAAGTGAAATATTCCTTTAAATTTCGTACCTGGGGGGTGTGTATGATATGCATGTGAAGTGGCGCATGTTTCCCATGCTTAGAACTGTCCCTGCAAAAAATGTCATTTTTGAAAGAAAAAAAATGCATTTAAAACTGACTCGCGGCTATTAATGAATTGTCGGCTCCCGGCAATACATACAAAAGTCATTGATAAAAAAAAAAAAAAAAAGCGTGGGGGTTCCCCAGAATTCAATTACCAGGCCCTTCAGATCTGGCATGGATTTTAAGGGGAACTCCACCCCAAGTTTAAAAAAAAAATGGCGTGGAGTCCCCCTAAAAATCCATACCAGACCCCTTATCCGAGCATGCAACCTGGCCTGCCGCAGGGGAAAAGGGGGGGACGAGAGAGCGGCCCCCCCTCCCTCCTGAACCGTACCAAGCCACATGCCCTCAACATGGGGAGGATGTCCCCATGTTGATGGGGACAAGGGCCTCATCCCCACAACCCTTGCCCGGTGGTTGTGGGGGTCTGCGGGCGGGGGGCTTATCGGAATCTGGAAGACCCCTTTAACAAAGGGGACCCCCAGATCCCGCCCCCCCCCCCCTATGTGAATTGGTAACGGGTACATTGTACCCCTACCATTTCACGAAGAAAGCGTAAAAAAAATGTTTAAAAAAACACACAAACACCTTGAAAAAGTCCTTTATTTAAAAAAATAAATAAATAAACATTCCAGCGGTGAAATCCAGTGTCCCGCGGCGATCCCGATGTCCAGCGCTGTCCTTCATTGGTTGTGCCTGAGCGGACCTGATGGGGAACTCCCTCTCAGTATTTTAAATGTATAGACCCGCCCCTTCTAAAGTTCCCCATCAGGTCCGCTCAGCGGACGAGATGCGGAACATGAGAAGGGGCGGGTCTATACATGTATTACCAAAGTGAGAGCAGTTCCCCATCAGGTCCGCCCCCTCGGTATGTCAGACCCGCCTACGTCATTGGCTTGAGCGGGGAACTTCCTTCACTGTGTAATTTAAATTTACATAGTGAAGGAAGTTCCCCGCTCAAGCCAATGACGTAGGCGGGTCTGACATACCGAGGAGGCGGACCTGATGGGGAACTGCTCTCACTTTGGTAATACATGTATAGACCCGCCCCTTCTCATGTTCCGCATCTGGTCCGCTGAGCGGACCTGATGGGGAACTTTAGAAGGGGCGGGTCTATACATTTAAAATACTGAGAGGGAGTTCCCCATCAGGTCCGCTCAGGCACAACCAATGACGGACAGCGCTGGACATCGGGATCGCCGCGGGACACTGGATTTCACCGCTGGAATGTTTTTTTTTTTTTTTTTTTAAATAAAGGACTTTTTCAAGGTGTTTGTGTGTTTTTTTAAACATTTTTTTACGCTTTCTTCGTGAAATGGTAGGGGTACAATGTACCCCTTACCAATTCACATAGGGGGGGCCGGGATCTGGGGGTCCTCTTTGTTAAAGGGGTCTTCCAGATTCCGATAAGCCCCCCGCCCGCAGACCCCCACAACCACCGGGCAAGGGTTGTGGGGATGAGGCCCTTGTCCCCATCAACATGGGGACATCCTCCCCATGTTGAGGGCATGTGGCTTGGTACGGTTCAGGAGGGAGGGGGGGGCGCTCTCTCGTCCCCCCCTTTTCCCCTGCGGCCGGCCAGGTTGCGTGCTCGGATAAGGGGTCTGGTATGGATTTTTAGGGGGACTCCACGCCATTTTTTTTTTAATTTGGGGTGGAGTTCCCCTTAAAATCCATGCCAGATCTGAAGGGCCTGGTAATTGAATTCTGGGGAACCCCCACGCTTTTTTTTTTTTTTTTTATCAATGACTTTTGTATGTATTGCCGGGAGCCGACAATTCATTAATAGCCGCGAGTCAGTTTTAAATGCATTTTTTTCTTTCAAAAATGACACTTTTTGCAGGGACAGTTCTAAGCACGGGAAACATGCGCCACTTCACATGCATATCATACACACCCCCCAGGTACGAAATTTAAAGGAATATTTCACTTTTATTTTTTCATTTTAAGCATTATTAAAATCACTGCTCCCGAAAAAACGGCCGTTTTTAAAACTTCTTTTTGCATTGATACATGTCCCCTGGGGCAGGACCCGGGTCCCCAAACACTTTTTAGGACAATAACTTGCATATAAGCCTTTATAATTAGCACTTTAGATTTCTCCCATAGATTTTTCGAATTTGCCGCGAACACCCCAATTTGTTCGCTGTTCGGCGAACGGGCGAACAGGCAATGTTCGAGTCGAACATGAGTTCGACTCGAACTCGAAGCTCATCCCTACTCCTTGTGCTATAGTGTGCTTTAAAAAAACATTTTTTCTAGGGACAGAAAACTCTAGGTAGGGAGAGTGTCAGTTTCTTTCACTGTGCCAGTCCTTGTTTCTAGGGACAAAGAAGGAAAGTGAGGGGAATTCTCCTTGTGCTATAGTGTGCTTTAAAAAAACATTTTTTCTAGGGACAGAAAACTCTAGGTAGGGAGAGTGTCAGTTTCTTTCACTGTGCCAGTCCTTGTTTCTAGGGACAAAGAAGGAAAGTGAGGGGAATTCTCCTTGTGCTATAGTGTGCTTTAAAAAAACATTTTTTCTAGGGGCAGAAAACTCTAGGTAGGGAGAGTGTCAGTTTCTTTCACTGTGCCAGTCCTTGTTTCTAGGGACAAAGAAGGAAAGTGAGGGGAATTCTCCTTGTGCTATAGTGTGCTTTAAAAAAACATTTTTTCTAGGGACAGAAAACTCTAGGTAGGGAGAGTGTCAGTTTCTTTCACTGTGCCAGTCCTTGTTTCTAGGGACAAAGAAGGAAAGTGAGGGGAATTCTCCTTGTGCTATAGTGTGCTTTAAAAAAACATTTTTTCTAGGGACAGAAAACTCTAGGTAGGGAGAGTGTCAGTTTCTTTCACTGTGCCAGTCCTTGTTTCTAGGGACAAAGAAGGAAAGTGAGGGGAATTCTCCTTGTGCTATAGTGTGCTTTAAAAAAACATTTTTTCTAGGGACAGAAAACTCTAGGTAGGGAGAGTGTCAGTTTCTTTCACTGTGCGAGTCCTTGTTTCTAGGGACAAAGAAGGAAAGTGAGGGGAATTCTCCTTGTGCTATAGTGTGCTTTAAAAAAACATTTTTTCTAGGGACAGAAAACTCTAGGTAGGGAGAGTGTCAGTTTCTTTCACTGTGCCAGTCCTTGTTTCTAGGGACAAAGAAGGAAAGTGAGGGGAATTCTCCTTGTGCTATAGTGTGCTAAAGCATTCCTCATCAACCATTTTTGAAATCCTTGTTTTTTGGACAGTCAGGGAAATTGTCGTTGTGCTATTCTGTGCAAAAGCAATAATCCTCAACCATATTTAGAAATCCTTAAGTAAAGGGACAGAGAAGGACACCTGAAGGTAGCCCTTATTGCTTTTTTCCCATCTCCCTGCAGGCCATCTATTAGAATGTCTGGAAGGCAAACAAGGAGAGGCAGACAGTCAGGAGGCAATAAAAGAGGGCAAGCAGGCTCTGTGTCTGGGGGCAACAGTGCTGGTCGTGGACGCGGTGCATTGTCATCAGCACATGGCCATGGGACACGCTTGTCCTTCTTTTCGGCAGCTGGACATGTTGAGCCACATCATGCCGAAGACTTGGTAGAGTGGATGACCAAGCCCTCCTCCTCCTCCTCATCCTCTCTCACCCAGGCTCAGGGTACTGGCAAAGCAGCTGCCAAAGCGTCCTCTTCCCTGGTATCAATGTCAGACTCATCATCAGTCACTCCTTCCCTAGACCCACCATGTCCTCCTCCTGAGGAGTCCCCCGAACTGTTTGAGCACAGTGTTGGGTACATGCTCCAGGAGTATGCCCAGCGTTTCGAAGGGTCTGATGATGAAACCCAGCTACAGGAAGGCAGTAGCGTGAGAGCAGACAGAGGGGATGCTCAAGAAGGACACCAATCTGGCAGTCATGTTCCAGCAGCTGCAGCATACTGCCAGATTGGCTCCAGTGATGAGGAGGGAGGGGATGATGAGGTCACTGACTCCACGTGGGTGCCTAATAGGAGAGAGGAGGAGGAGGAGGATGAGGAGGAGGCACATCTCCAACGAGGCAGGATGCCCTTTGGTGGCCAGCGTAAGGGCAGTACACCGACGGAATCACACCGAAGAGCTCCGCCTGTGCAGGGCGCAGCCTCTGCCCGTCATTCAAAAAGTTCCTTGGTGTGGGCCTTTTTTGAGGCTAGTGCATCAGATCGCACAGCTGCTGTTTGCAACATATGTCTCAAGCGTATATCGCGTGGCCAAAACATCAGCCGCTTGGGTACCACATGCCTGACCAGACATATGTTGACCTGCCATGCAGCTCGTTGGCAAGCCTACCTCAAAGACCCACACCAAAGAACAAAGCGGACCTCTCCTTGCACCGCATCAGCTGGGATCTCCAACCCCACTATAACTTCAGTCCTCTCTGAAACATGCACTGAGAGGAATGAAGGTGTAGAATTAGGTGTGTCACAGCCAAGTACTTGCGGCCACTCTGCTAGCAGTACACCGACGTCCGATTCTAGCAGGCAAATTTCCCTGCCCCAGCTGCTGGACCGTCGAAAGAAGTTCACTCCCAGCCATCCACATGCCCAGCGGTTGAATGCTAGCTTGGCTAAATTGCTAGCGCTTCAACTGCTGCCTTTTCAGTTGGTAGACTCGGCCCCCTTCCGTGAGTTTGTGCAATGTGCGGTTCCTCAGTGGCAGGTTCCCAAACGCCACTTTTTCTCACGGAAGGCTATTCCGGCTCTCTACCGGCATGTGGAAGGCAATGTCTTGGCCTCGCTGGACAGGGCGGTCAGCGGTAAGGTGCATATTACCGCTGACTCATGGTCCAGCAGGCATGGACAGGGACGTTACCTTTCTTTCACGGCCCATTGGGTCACTCTTTTGGCAGCTGGGAAGGATGCAGGACAAGGTGCAGTAGTGTTGGAGGTTGTTCCACCGCCACGCCTCCAAAATGCTACTACTGGTTGTGACACACCTCTCTCCTCCACCCCCTCCTCTTCTTCTTCCTCCATGGCCTCTTCCTGTGGTTTGTCCTATGAACCAGCGGTGCTCCGTAGCCGTTCACGGGGCTACGCAAGTACGCAGGCAAAAAGATGCCATGCCGTGCTTGCGCTGGTGTGTTTGGGGGACAGAAGCCACACTGGGGCAGAGGTCCTGTCTGCTCTGCAGGGCCAGACCGAGAGGTGGTTGACGCCACGCCAGCTTAAGCCAGGAATGGTGGTTTGCGACAATGGCACCAACCTCCTCTCCGCCCTCCGACAGGGACAACTGACCCATGTGCCCTGTGTGGCTCACGTCCTTAACCTGGTGGTGCAGCGGTTCTTGGGCAGGTACCCGGGCTTACAGGATGTCCTGAGGCAGGCCAGGGAAGTCTGTGTGCATTTCCGCAGATCTTATAATGCCAGTGCTCGCCTGGCTGAGCTGCAAAAGGAGTTGAACCTGCCCAAGAACCGCCTTATATGTGACATGCCCACCAGGTGGAACTCAACGTTGGCCATGCTGCAGCGGCTGCACACGCAGCAGAGGGCCATCAATGAGTACCTGTGCGACTACGGCACCAGGACAGGGTCAGGGGAGCTTGTTTTTTTTTCTCCACGCCAGTGGGGCATGATCAGGGATGCATGCACTGTCCTGGCACCATTTGAGGAGGCCACGAGGATGGTGAGCAGTGACAGTGCATGCATCAGTGACACTGTACCTCTTGTCCACCTGTTGGAGCACACGCTGCGTAGAATAATGGACAGGGCACTTGAGGCAGAACAGAGGCAGGAAGAGGAGGACTTCCTTGCCTCTCAAGGCCCCCTTTACCCAGACAGTGTTCCTTCTGTCCCACCCATCGCACAGGAAGAGGAAGAGGAGGAGGAGGAGGAGGAGGATTGTGTCAGCATGGAGGTGGAGGCTGGCACTCAGCATCATCAGCAGCAGTCTTTTAGGGATGATTTACAGTCCCAAGAAACCAGTGGACTTGTACGTGGCTGGGAGGAGGTGGCTGCGGATCATGTCGTCCTTAGTGACCCAGAGGACTCCGGAGCGAATGCCTCAGCAAACCTACGCTGCATGGCCTCCCTGATCCTGCAAAGTCTGCGGAAGGATCCTCGTATTCTTCGGATCAAGGAGAGGGACCATTACTGGCTGGCCACTCTCCTTGATCCACGGTACAAGGGTAAGGTTGCGGACCTTATGTTACCTTCGCAGAGGGAGCAGAGGATGAGACAACTCCGGGAGGCCTTGCAGAAAGGTCTGTGCAACGCGTTCCCAGAGACTGGGAGGTTACAAACTCCTGGTCCTGGACAACGAGTTGCTGAGGCTTCGGCCAGTCAAAGAAGGAGCGGTGGGGAAGGTGGCCGTCTGACCGATGCGTTCAGACAATTCTTTAGTCCGCAGCCCCAAAGTATGATCGGTTCCAGCAACCATCGCCAGCGTCTGAACATGGTGCAGGAATATCTAGGGGCAAGGTCAGACTTGGACACCTTCCCCACCGAAAATCCTCTGGCTTACTGGGTCTTGAGGATGGATCACTGGCCAGAGCTTGCACAGTATGCAATTGAGCTACTGGCCTGTCCTGCATCCAGCGTTCTTTCGGAACGCACATTCAGTGCTGCTGGAGGATTTGTCACGGATCACAGGGTGCGCCTGTCCACCGACTCGGTTGATCGACTGACTTTCATCAAGATGAACCAGTCTTGGATCACCACCAGCTACCACACACCTGATGCTGATATAACAGACTAATTGATTTTAACATGTCACATCCCTTCAAGACTGATGCTGATGCTGAGTGCCTGTGCTGTTATGTTGACTGGCTATCCTCCTCCTCCGAGTCCTCAATGATACGATTGATGATGATAGCTTGGAAGATCATTTTTGTTTATGGGTGCCGCCACCAGTGGCTAAGGCCCAATTTTTCAGCCCCTGTTTTACAGGGGCGTGTAATTACAATTTTTTTAGCAATAATTTGCCATAGGGCTCATTGCTGTGCTCCAAGTACAGTATCTGTGAGGGGTTGGAGTGTTGTGGCACCAGTGCCTAAGGCCCAATTTTTCAGCCCCTGTTTAACAGGGGCGTGTCATTACAATTTTTGAAGCAATACTTTGCAACAGGGCTCATTGCTGTGCTCCAAGTACAGTATCTGTGAGGGGTTGTAGTGTTGTGCCACCAGTGCCTAAGGCCCAATTTTTCAGCCCCTGTTCAACAGGGGCATGCAATTACAATTCTTGATCTAATAATTCACAGCAGGGCCCATTGCTGCACCCACCAAGAGTAACTCTGAGGGCTTACAGTGTTGTGGCAACGCCACCACCACCACCACCACCACGAAAGGCCCAATTTTTCAGCCCCTGTTCAAAAGGGGCATGTAATTACAATTCTTGATCTAATAATTCACAGCAGGGCCCATTCCTGCACCCACCAAGAGTAACTCTGAGGGCTTACAGTGTTGTGGCAACACCACCACCACCACCACCACCACGAAAGGCCCAATTTTTCAGCCCCTGTTCAACAGGGGCATGCAATTACAATTCTTGATCTAATAATTCACAGCAGGGCCCATTGCTGCACCCACCAAGAGTAACTGTCAGGGCTTACAGTGTTGTGGCACCAGCACCACCATCAAAGGCCCAGTTTTTACTACCACTGTTCAACAATTATATGTAATTAAAATTCCTGATATAATAGTTGACAGCAGGGCGTTCCAGCACCAACCAAGAGTAACTGTGAGTGCTTACAGTGTTGTGCCAACACCAACAACTAAGGGGCCTATTTCTGCAGAGTATATACGGCAGGTCCCTACTTTCAAACATCCAACTTACAAACGACTCCTACTTGCAAACGCAAGAAGACAACAGGAAGTGAGAAGAAATCTACCACTAGGAAGGAAAATTCTCTCCTGTAAGAATAAATATGGGAGAAAGGTGTCTCCTCTGTACTGATGCTTTATCAGCAATCCTTGTTTCAAGAAAAACACCACATTTCAAAAACAGTTGTCATTGGGACGGAAAGTGAGGTGAAATGTTCTGAACAGGGGCACAGACAGCAAAACAAATGTTACAGGGGTGATAACCCTTACCTATGTTTTCCAAAAAGTTTAAAAATAGATTTTTGGGCTGGAGCTACACTTCAACAATGTACCTGTTCAAAATTACAAACAGATTCTACATAAGAACAAACCTACAGTCCCTGTCTTGTATGCACCGCCTGTATACGGCTGTTCAGAGTATATAGGGCCTTTTTTATTTTATGTGCGGGGTTCCCCTTAATATCCATACAAGACCCAAAGGGGCTGGTAATGGGCTGGGGTAGGGGGGGGGGGGGTCATGGGGTAGCTATGCCATTTTTCTTAAAGATTTTCATCCATATTACCGGGACCAGACATTACATTAAAGCCGCAAGCAGTTTTAAATGGCTTTTTTTTCCTTTAGAAGTGTCATTTTGTGCAGGGACAGTTCTAAACACGGGAAACACGTGGCACTTCACAGGCATACTTTAGACACCCCCCAGGTACGATATTTAAAGGAATATTTGACTTTTTTTTTTCACTTTATGCATCATTAAAATGACTGCTCCCGAAAAACGACCGTTTTTAAAACTTCTTTTTGCATTGATACATGTCCCCTGGTGCAGAACCCGGGTTCCCAAACCCTTTTTAGGACAATAACATGCATAATAGTTGTTATAATTAGCACTTTAGAATTCGAACGTTCGCATCCATTGTATTTAATAGGGTTCTAATGTTCGTACGAACTTTCGGTCCGTTTGCGGGTTCTGGTGCGAACCGAACCCGGGGGTGTTCGGCTCATCACTACTCCCTACCTATAGTTTTCTGTCCCTAGAAAAAATGTTTTTTTAAAGCACACTATAGCACAAGGAGAATTTCACTCACTTTCCTTCTTTGTCCCTAGAAACAAGGATTATCACAGTGAAAGAAACTGACACTCTTCCTTCCTATAGTTTTCTGTCCCTAGAAAAAAAAGTTTTTTTAAAGCACACTATAGCACAAGGAGAATTCCCTCACTGTCCTTCCCTGTCCCTAGAAACAAGGATTCGCACAGTAAAAGACACTGACACTCTCCCTACCTATAGTTTTCTGTCCCTAGAAAAAATGTTTTTTTAAAGCACACTATAGCACAAGGAGAATTCCCTCACTGTCCTTCCCTGTCCCTAGAAACAAGGATTCGCACAGTAAAAGACACTGACACTCTCCCTACCTATAGTTTTCTGTCCCTAGAAAAAATGTTTTTTTAAAGCACACTATAGCACAAGGAGAATTTCACTCACTTTCCTTCTTTGTCCCTAGAAACAAGGTTTATCACGGTGAAAGAAACTGACACTCTTCCTTCCTATAGTTTTCTGTCCCTAGAAAAAAATGTTTTTTTAAAGCACACTATAGCACAAGGAGAATTCCCTCACTGTCCTTCCCTGTCCCTAGAAACAAGGATTCGCACAGTAAAAGACACTGACACTCTCCGTACCTATAGTTTTCTGTCCCTAGAAAAAATGTTTTTTTAAAGCACACTATAGCACAAGGAGAATTCCCTCACTGTCCTTCCCTGTCCCTAGAAACAAGGATTCGCACAGTAAAACACACTGACACTCTCCCTACCTATAGTTTTCTGTCCCTAGAAAAAATGTTTTTTTAAAGCACACTATAGCACAAGGAGAATTCCCTCACTGTCCTTCCCTGTCCCTAGAAACAAGAATTCGCACAGTAAAAGACACTGACACTCTCCCTACCTATGTCCCTAGAAAAAATGTTTTTTTAAAGCACACTATAGCACAAGGAGAATTTCACTCACTTTCCTTCTTTGTCCCTAGAAACAAGGTTTATCACAGTGAAAGAAACTGACACTCTTCCTTCCTATATTTTTCTGTCCTAGAAAAAAATGTTTTTTTTAAAGCACACTATAGCACAAGGAGAATTCCCTCACTGTCCTTCCCTGTCCCTAGAAACAAGGATTCGCACAGTAAAAGACACTGACACTCTCCCTACCTATAGTTTTCTGTCCCTAGAAAAAATGTTTTTTTAAAGCACACTATAGCACAAGGAGAATTCCCTCACTGTCCTTCCCTGTCCCTAGAAACAAGGATTCGCACAGTAAAACACACTGACACTCTCCCTACCTATAGTTTTCTGTCCCTAGAAAAAATGTTTTTTTAAAGCACACTATAGCACAAGGAGAATTTCACTCACTTTCCTTCTTTGTCCCTAGAAACAAGGATTATCACAGTGAAAGAAACTGACACTCTCCCTACCTAGAATTTTCTGTCCCTAGAAAAAATGTTTTTTTAAAGCACACTATAGCACAAGGAGAATTCCCTCACTGTCCTTCCCTGTCCCTAGAAACAAGGATTCGCACAGTAAAACACACTGACACTCTCCCTACCTATCCTTCTCTTTCCCTAAACTAAAGGAATCCAGGTTAAGCAAGAAAAAAATAAATGTCACTGTCCCTGCCTATGTTTCTCTTTCCCTGCTCCAGAACACACTACACTAGGCCGCCGTGCTGGCGGCCTTTTATAGTGTGGGGTGTGTACTAAACACCCTCAGCAATAATTGGCCACAGGCATCCTGCCTGTGGCCAATCATTGCTCTCCTCGCTGCCGGCGCTGTGATTGGCCAAGCATGCGGGGTCACAGTGCATGCTTGGCCAATCACAGCGCCTGGATGACACTGCGATGGCGTAGTGCATTGTGGGCCGTTCGCGTCACTCGAATTTGGCGCGAACGGCCCAAATCGTTCGATCTTCGTCGAACGATCGAACAGCCGATGTTCGAGTCGAACGTATGTTCGACTCGAACACGAAGCTCATCCCTACTGAAGAACATCCAGGAGGGTAGCTGGAATGTGGCCTTCAGGGTATCGTACGATAATATATTACCATCCGGCATCACATGCTGTAGCTTAGTGATGCCAAATCTAGCCCACACGCTGGGATCAGGGATTAAGCGGAGTTGTGAGAACCTAGGGTTACCCCAGAGTGGGGCATGGGGGGAAACCACCTGCGAGGGACATATGAACTTGGTCAACTTATCCCACACTTTAACTGTGGTTGACATCGAAATAGTCATGGTGTCATGGGCCTTCAACCCCTAAACAGCAGGTTGCTTAGTGTTGCATAAGACCCCAGTATGGCTGCCTCCAAATTGACCACAGGGTTTGTATCTACCTGCTCAAATCACCAGCGAACTGTCACCAAGACCGTGGTCCAGTAATATTGATGAAAGCAGGGTAGGGTCAAACCCCCTAGTTTCAACGGCATCTCTAGGGTGGATTTGGCTATGCTAGGATTACAACCTGCCCATATGAAGTTGCTAATAATCTGGTCCAGTTTGACAAAAAGGGCATTAGGGATAGGGACCGGGGTATTCCTAAACACATATAGAAATTTGGGGAGAAAGGTCATCTTCATGAGGTTGATTCTGCCTACAAGGGAGAGGGGTAGTAACTTCCAGGCCTGGCACTTAAGAGTTAATTGATGTAACACTGGGCATACCTTATCGTCTAGATAGGAGGGAAGGTTAGTCTGCACATCAATTCCCAAATAGTGAAATTTAGAGACCCAAGAGAGTGGGGACCCAACCCGGGGAGGGTGTGGAGGCACACGGGATAGGGAGAACAGTAGGGACCCAGTAATCCATGTCCTCAGAGGCGTACCAAGGGGGGGGGGCGGGGTGCGATCCGCCCCGGGTGCCATACATTGAGGGGGGTGCAGACCCGGCCGTGCAGTACATTTTTTTTTTTTTTTTTAGTAGTCAGTCCCTATGGAGCGGGCTGCCAGTTCAGCTGCTTCACTAGGTGTGACCAAAACCGAGCAGTGTGCAGGGAGGCAGACAGCCGGGAGAGGACTGGAGCCTCCTATACAGCGTTGTGGGGGGAGAAGATCTGTGGCACGCGGCATCTCTGTTTACATGATCTCCGGGCAGCAGTTCAGATGAGGGGGAGGGGCGTCTAGCCGGGACAGGCACTAGTTCTACTGTGAGTATAACAGATGTGTGTGTGTCAGTGTGTCAGTGGAGGGGGAGGGGCATCTAACCGGGACAGGCACTGGCTCTATTGTGAGTATAACTGTATCTACTGTACACACACATAGATGCAGCTTTGCTGGGGGTGCTGTGACTTATGGGTGCAGAAGTGTGCTGGGAGTGGGGGTGCAGAAGTGTGCTGGGGGTGCAGAGGTGTGCTGGGGGTGGGGGTGCAGAAGTGTGCTGGGAGTGGGGGTGCAGAAGTGTGCTGGGGGTGCAGAGGTGTGCTGGGTGTGGGGGTGCAGAGGTGTGCTGGGAGTGGGGGTGCAGAAGTGTGCTGGGAGTGGGGGTGCAGAGGTGTGCTGGGAGTGGGGGTGCAGAGGTGTGCTGGGTGTGGGTTGTGCAGAAGTGTGCTGGGAGTGGGGGTGCAGAGGTGTGCTGGGAGTGGGGGTGCAGAGATGTGCTGGGATACAAAGGTTTTCTGAGGTTACAGAGGTTTACTTGGGGATACATATGAGGGGTGCAGAGGATTGTGGGGAGATGGAATTCTGCTGGGGGCTGTGAAGGTGTGCAAAGATGAGTGTGGGGGTGCAGGGATGAGCAAGGGGGTACGAAGGTGTCCTGGGGGGTACAAGTATAAAATGTGGACATGGAGATGTGCTTGGGGTTCAGAGATGTGTTGAGGGGTTACGGCGGTGTGCTGTGCTATTTGTGGACTACAATGTAATATTAGGGGTGGAGTACAATGTAATATTAGGGGTGGAGCACAATGTCATATTAGGGGTGGAGCATAATGTCATTTTAGTGGTGGAGAATAATGTAATATTAGTGGTGGAGCATAATGTAATATTATGGGTGGAGTATAATGTAATATTAGGGGTGGAGCATAATGTAATATTAGGGGTGGAGTATAATGTAATATTAGGGGTGGAGCATAATGTAATAATAGTGGGGCAACTTTAATGCAAATTGCACTTTCACCTGTGTAGAGAAAAAAATCCTTGCACCAGCCCTGCGCAGGGGCTGCAGTTCACTTTTAAGGTAGGTTAAATTAATATTTTTACAATGACAAATTTTTGTGCACGTTTTTACATTTTAGGGGGGGAGGGGGGTGCCAGATATGGGATCCGCCCCGGGTGCCAAATGTTCTAGGTACGCCCCTGCATGTCCTTAGTCTGTTTGTCTTCAGAAAACTGTTTGCTGTCTTTCTATGGTCTTTATTATGGTCTGTGCACTGACAGGCTGACCACCCACCCACCCCTTCAACCTCTGTAGCAATGCTGGCAGCACCCATACATATTTTTCCCAAAGACAACCTCTGGAGAGGACGCTGAGCATGTGCACTCAACTTCTTTGGTCGACCATGGCGAGGCCTGTTCTGAGTGGAACCTGTCTTGTTAAACCGCTGTATGGTCTAGGCCAGTGGTCTCCAAACTGCGGCCCGAGGGCCGGATGCGGCCCTTTGCTAGCCTTTATCTGGCCCTTGGAGTACTATTTCTGCCAATGAAATGAGGCAATATTCCTCCTACTGACACCAACAATGGGGCACTATATCTTCCACTGATACCGATGATTAGATAATAGTACTTCCAATAATACCAATGATGGGGCATTACTCCTCCTCCTACTGTCCTATTGACCACAAACCCTGAGGCCATGCATACTCTTACTGATGCTGGGCCCGAGACCTTTTCCACTGGCCACAATCCAGCCCCCCTAAATTCTGAAGAACAGTAAGCTGGCCCTTTGCTTGAAAAGTTTGGAGACCCCTGGTCTAGGCCACCGTGCTGCAGCTCAGTTTTAGGGTTTTTAAAGCCTAGGCCATCTTTATGTAGAGTAACAATTCTTTTTGTTCAGATCCTCAGAGAGTTCCTTGCAATGAGGTGCCATGTTGAACTTCCAGTGTCACTGACCAGTATGAGAGAGTGAGAGCAATAACACCAAATTTAACACACTTGCTCCCCATTCACACCTGAGACCCTGTAACACTAACGAGTCACATGAGAGGGAACATGTCTGGACCACTTCTCAATTACCTCATGCATCTCATTATTTATTTCCTGTGAATTGACTTTAACCCCTTTTCATGCAGTATTCCCTGACTGTTTTGAGCGTTTTGTGGTATATGCCACAAAACGGTATTGTGAATTGACAATTTCAGGATCACATATGATATTTAGGGAAAACATTTTTTGGGTTTTGGATGGAGTGGAGTTTTTTGTTTTTGGATGGATAGAGCACCTCTCAGTTTTTATTGTTGTCTGTGCCCCTGTTAGGGAGATTCACCCTCTCTATTTGTCCTGTTTACCATTATCATTGAAAGCGAAAGTAAAAGAACTTCCCAAATTTTGGGTTGTCCCTAGACCAGTAATAGAGGGGAAATTGTCCAATGGGGACACTGGCTCCACTGACCTGGGGGGCCCCAAGGGATTCCTTTAATTTGTAGGGATTTCATTAGG
Source organism: Rana muscosa (assembly GCA_029206835.1). Taxonomy (NCBI): domain Eukaryota; kingdom Metazoa; phylum Chordata; class Amphibia; order Anura; family Ranidae; genus Rana; species Rana muscosa. Next base: position 161,804,933 of record CM055120.1, read on the forward strand.
CTTGTGCAATTCGTTTCGTAACGAATCGAAATTCGTCCGAATTTAGCAACTTTCTGACATTCGGAAGCATTCGAATTTCCGAACAAAGTAATTACGAATAAAACCGAATCCGAACTAAAATTATCATAAATAGCGAATGCTTTCGGCATAATTCGTTAATGCGTTAACGCGGCCTAATGCAAGTCGACTTGTGATCGTAATCACATAACAAATAATTTAATTATATTCAAATCGATTCGTTTTACTCCCTAGTGAGCTACTAACAATTGGAAAGAAATTGATTCATCAGAATGATTGTCCGCTAAATTTAACGAATAGTGAAATGAAATCATTCGTCATGCAAAACCACGAGTCAAATTGGTGTTGCATTAGGCCGTGTTAAAGCATCAACAAATTACACCAAAGCCATTCGTTATTTGAGATAATTTTTGTCGGATTCGGTGTTATTCGTAATTGCTTTGAACCGAAATTCAAATGCATCCGAATGTCCGAAAGTTTCAAAATTCAGACGAATTTCAATGCAAATGCATTAGTTATTCCGGATATTAGAGAATTACATTTTTTTTAGCCAATCAGTTGATCCCTTGGGGGCTGGATTACTGGCATGGAGTAATTTACAGGCCAATCAGTTGATTTATTTTGTGCTGGAGGTTGGATTAAGGGCAAAAGGTCACTGCATTGTGCATTCCACCAGTGGTAACTGAGTGAGAAAGGGAGTTTGAGCAGAGGAGGGGAGACAATATTTGAGAAGTAGCAGAAGAGAGTCCAGCCTAGTAAATTTTTTTGTAAAGATGGATTCAAGCTCTCAACATGAGGTTCCTCCTCCTGGTACCAGCAGCAGCGGTGACACAGCAACAACAACCACTACCAGCACCTGTGAGTTTGTACCACCATTGTCTGTGTCATGTATGTCAGCATCTGTATTGCCAGGCCCAGACAGTCATACTTCCACCACCAGTACTACACGTTCCAGTAGTCGTGTTAAGTCTAAAAGGAGTGACTTTTCAAAGGGGAGGCAAATGAAGCAGCAGAAGCAGCTTGCCTGTCCTGTTTCAGTGCCTCAGCCAAAGCGTTCAGGCAGATCTAGCTGCAAAAGGCCTAGCTCTGATACTTTGACTATCAGTAGTAGTGCTATGCTAAGGCCACCTTCCAAACAGAAAAGGTCAGAGAGGGAAACTGTTGGTTCAAAATCCCCTACTAGCAGGGCTGAGAGGTCCTGCTCTGAGACCAGGAAGCAGTCGGCATCTATTGCATGTCGTCGCCTTTTTCAGGATCTTCCCCCAAGAACAACCTGCACAATAACTACTAGTGCCAGTTGTGTCACCACCACCTCTGCTATGGGCACTTTGAGAAATGTGGTGACACCAAGTATTTTTTACAGGAAAGGCCTGACACTACCACCTACACAGGCTTTTGATTCTGCGCATCCATTTAAGCAGCCTAAAAGTGAAATATTAGAATATGAGCAAGACATTTTGTGCGCTCATAGTTCCACCACCACCACTATTGCTACTCCCATTGGCACCACCATCACCACTGAAAAAATTACATCTGCAGGTCATAGAAGTAATGACGGAGATTTTTTAGTCACATTTCCCTTTAGCCATCCGAGAGAAAAGGTAATTCAGCAGGACCCCCCAACATCTGATGGTGCTAAATCCTCCTTCGCAAACATGGAAGATTCAGATTATACCTTACCTTTTAATCTCGATCAGGAACCAAATGTTTATGAGACAGAATATTCTCCTTCCAATATTAAATTTGATTCCCCACTGTTGTATTCCCCTGAAAGAACGGCACCAGTGGCACCTGCCTCTCCTGTTCCGGTTGAGTCTCCCATAAACATTAGAGCCGCCAGCACAACTGTTAATCAAGTAACCTCCTTCACTATCCCTGACATGAGGCCACCTCCCATTTTATCACAAAAACACTGCAGCATAGCAGAGTGCATAGGCCAGGCTACAACCAAAATTAAGCAACTTGCTCTAGCATCTGCGGCTGAAGAGGAAATTCTCTCTAAAAAATCTTCACCACACAGTGGCAGCACCCGTCGTTCTAAAATTTGGCAACATTTCGTGACAGTTGGTGATGGCCGCACAGCTACATGTAAAATATGCAGCAGAGAAGTCAGCCGTGGGAGAATGTTGGGTCATCTCACGAACGCTGGGATGAAGCAACACATGCTTAGCCACCATAGGCCAGTGGTGCTGAGGGAAGAAATGGGTGTTGCTCCCCCATCTACCACCACTATTACCAGCAGCAGTGTCAAAGTCACAGCCACTTCTGGAGCTGCAGGTCGTAAAATGCTAAATAAATCCATACAGCCCACTATTGAACATTTTGGAGGGGTACATTACCGGGGTATGTCAAAACAGCAGTCCCGCAAACTTACGCGCCTCATTGGACAACTTATAGCTGTTGGGGGGGCTTCTTTCAGTTTTGTGGAAGGGGAGCCCTTCAAGCAGCTGATGCAGGCTGTGGCACCACAATACCAGGTCCCTTCACGCACCACATTCAGTAGAACTGTAGTGCCCTCGCTGTACCGGTCATGTGTTGGGGTTTTGAAGGATTTGCTGGGGAAGGCTGCTGGCCAATCAGTTCACTTTACAACTGATTTATGGAGTGCTACTAGTGGCCAGCATGCCTTCCTGTCCTTGACTGCCCATTGGTGGCAGCCCAATGAGTCGCAAGATATACAACCACCACCACAAACAATTGCACGGTCAAGAAAAACCTCAAGTGCTGTGGCCGCTGCCACAGTGCACAAGACAGGATTGCACTCCTTCCTCCTCCATGCTGAGGTGATGGATCAGCAGCACACATCACAGAATATTTTAAATGCACTTCAGAAAATGATAGGGAGGTGGCTAGGGGAACAGGCAGGCACTAATGTCAAAATGGGATTTGTTGTCAGTGATGGTGGAGCGAACATGACAAAGGCTATCCGTGATGGAAGATTTGTTGGTGTGCGCTGCTGTGCACACATCCTTCATCTAGTTTTTAGGTCTGCTCTCGATGATAACACTAACAGTGGAAGGTTAGCAGCACTTTTAGAGTCGTGCCGCAAAATTGCTGGTCACTTCCACCGGAGTGTGAAGGATAGCCACCTTCTCAGGCAGGAACAGAGAAAGGCAGGCCTCGTGGAGCACTGCCTTAAACAGGATGTGGGAACAAGGTGGAACTCAACTTTACATATGCTAGAGCGTATCCTTGAGCAACAGAGGGCAATTCACGCAATGGCATGTGAACATTTTATTGGTATTGCCAGACCACTAGGCAGGGAGGACTGGGTAATGATTGACCAAGTTGTCACAGTGCTCAGGCCTTTTGAGGATGTCACTGACAATTTAAGCCAAGAGAGTGCTAGCCTGGCACAAGTGGTTCCCCTCTTTGCACACCTTACAAATAAAATAGATGTGTTCCTTTCCAATAGGGAACGATTGCCTGGTGGCAATATACTTGCTGAAGTTGATGCCCTTCTGAGGAGGCTGAAGGAGCAACTCAGTTCGCGCATAAAAGAGCTCATCGACTCTCGCACCGAGTTCATGTTAGCCACAATTTGTGACCCCAGATTCAAAGGCAGGATAGCACTCCGCAAAAATACTCTCACCACCTGGAGGGATAGATTAATAGAGAGGGTACGTGAGAGGGAAAGGCAAATGGGAGTACATTTAGAGGAGGGAGAAGAAGAGGAGCGTGATGATACTCTGTTAGCTGGTACTAGCAGCACTGCTGCCGGTGCTCACTCCACCAGAGCATCAGATTTTTGGGCTGAGGCACTTCACAGTTTGGTGGGACCCACTGAACAGCCCCTTAGAAAAGCAAAAAATGCTGGTGACATAGTTAGGGCTTACCTAGCAGAACCTCCTTTGCCCCCCAGTACAGATCCCTTGAGTTTTTGGGATGAGAAGAAGGATGTGTGGCCTGCTTTGTCCTCGGTAGCCCAGGAGCTTCTTTCCTGTCCCTCAACCACGGTCCAGAGTGAGCGGGTGTTTTCTGTAACAGGAAATATATTATGCCCTCAGCGCTCACAATTGCTCCCCCAGCTCTTAGAGCAAATGGCTTTTTTAAAAATCAACATGCCAAAGCTTGGTTACCCTGCTCTTGACTTTGATGCTGCATAAAAAAATAATACTCATCCATGATGATAACATAATCTCCAAATCTCCACCTGACCCAGTTCCACGTCTCCCCTAAGGCCCTCATTCCATGCCAGAAATCATCACATGTCCCATCCTGACCATTTCCGTGAGGGCTTAAATGTCAGATATGGTAGTTACTCCATGTCTGACCCTATACCATCCTATCAAATTTAATGAACATCTGAGATGGTCAGGTTGAAAACAAAGTTCCATTTAGTTTGTGATGATTTGGCATGGAATGTTCCTCTACTAAGTCCCACCTCATACCTCCTGCCCTGCTATTTTACTGCCCAAGGTTTTAGCTACTGATCTGGTATTATAACTTATATTGTTGTCCTTTTGAGACAACTGTGTCATTTAGTACTAGCATAATAAATAAACGGGACAGCTGTATCATTTGTACATTTCAATTAAAACTTTAAACCATTCAGTTTGTGAAACGTTCCTGCTGCAATAGTTCTGCTATTTCCATTCCACCTGCCTTCTTCTCAAATCTTGAATACCTAGGACACTGGAATACAAACGCAGTCCCTTTAAGTTCGGTATAAGCAAGCAGCGCCATGAAGGTGAAAGGCAAACCGTTTGTCAGTGCGACTGCGCACATGGTCATGCAATATATCAGGAAAGCACAGACCACGCATGAGTGCAAACAGCACCTTGGAGGATTGCCTCCTGTCAGGGTTTCACTACCTGGACAGGTGTCAAAACTGTCTCAAGCCGCTGTATTTATGTACTTATAAGAATTAATGTTATAAAATTATTCCAGTCATTTTCAGAATTTAAACAGTGCACTTTAAACATAATATAATACCATTGGATTTTCTCCTAGTTAGTAGTTACTTAGTTAAACCATTATTTGTATTTTATAAGTTAAATCTGTTGTTGTTTTCCTTTAGTTATGCAGCTTGCCAACCAGGCTGCTTGCTTGCTTATACTTGTAGTACTGGTGGTGGAAATAGTGGTGATACTAAGTCTGCTGCTAATATACATACAGACACAGGAAAATGAAGGCCTACAATGGTACTACGATTCTCCTATACTCCCACCACCAAAATGTTTTTTCTTTCCACCCTCTGATGGCACCTACATCGTGGCAAGGAGATTTTGCTGCTAATGCTAATATATCCAGTCCACCAAGATATTCATGTAATCTCCAGGCCACAGTGTTGGCAACATGGCACATGTAAGTTGGCACTATGGAAAGTCATCACCCACGACAAGGAAGGAAAGACTGTAATTGCGTTGCCGTGAGTCAGAAGGTGAGTACCTGCTCTCCTGGCCACTTACTCCCATATCCATCATTGATTTCCATTCATTTATGTAACTCTTGTTTTATTTGCCAATTTAGTGAAAGTACCACTGGAATGAGTGGATGAGGCTTCTTCATGACAGACACATACAAGTCGAAGATTTCACAGGTATGTATTAACCATACACATCTTTTAGGATGTATGAATAACGGCAAACTTGTATGTAGGGATGCACGATAGCAGTATTGGATACGAGTAATTTTTTATCTGTACTTGTCGTCAATACCAAAGACCTTTCAGGTGCATCCAGGTGCTGTTAGAGAGCGTGACGCCGGCTTCACAGCTTATCAGGAAGCCAGGCCTCCCGGATTCTTGGTTGGCAGGGAAGCTGGCGCCAAGCTCCCTCGCGGCACCTGGACGCAGGTAATGGTATTTGGTATTGACGAGTACAGATAAAAGATTACTCGTATCCATTCAATACCGGTATCAGACGTATCCATACGTAGAGGGAATCTCAAATGATGCATGTTCCTTTCAAACATAAAATCAGGACAGCTGTATAGAACACTTATACACTTTTCCAGATCATTATATGTTGTAGTTCAAAGTTGCAGTAACAGAACTGGAAATAGTATTAGCCATCATCATCACGACTCGACTAATACTATTTCCATTTCTGTTACTGCAACTTTGAACTACAACATATAATGATGCGAAAAAAGAAAGAGAATACTAAGGTCAGCGAGGCAGTATAATACCTAGCTAAACCTAAATGAAGTTGTTGGTGACAACTGGCAAGGATGTTCTTTTAACTGTTTAAGTTGATTACCATGTGTGATAGCATGTGATTTTTTATACTAAGCAACCAGATATGTAATAAAGTGTACAATGTCACATAATAATCATCAATATATAAGCACTAAAGTATGCTTTTATTAGGCAAAAATTATTTGCATTTATTTATTTGCACAAACAAACGTAGAAAAAAAATGTATGTTAACACGTATACATATATACAACTATTAATAACAAAAAGGTGAGCTGAGCTGCCTTGGGTCCTGGAGCAGAGGAAGAACTAGCCCTCAGATTTCCTAAGGAGAGGGTTCTCTGCTGCTCTGAGTACTACTACCAGACGAGCTCCCAGGCAATGGAGCATTGTGCCTGGAAATTGCTTCCATCAAAGACAGTCTTAAATGCTCCATTGCCTGGTTATGCTGTTGGTTTACCCGGGCCAACATACGCTCCATATTGTCAGTCTGTTGCCTGGCTACAAGTTCAATGATCCGGGTTAATCTCCTGATGTCCCGCCATGACAATCTTCTATTGTCACTTGCCTGCCTCTGAAGTCCTGTGACGACCCTCTGATGCTCTGCATCATGGACAGTTGCTGGTCCAGGCGGTACAGCAGTAGGTGCCAGTGCCATCTGGGTAGGAGGGGGCAACAGCTGTGGCTGCTCCTGTAGAGGCACACCAGGGGCAGCATCAGATGGTGGCAGGATGCGGGAAACATGGCCCATGACCTCCTCCTCTGGCCATGGGGAGAAGTCCGGAGTATCGGTAATCACAGGGGTCAGCTCTGGCTCATTCTGGAGCTCAATGCCCTCGCAAATAAGGACAGGTGAGCGAGGCGAGCTGCACTGCGCTCTCCCCTCTGACTGGTCTTGTTGATCTGAAATAGACGAGATAGCCAATGTTGATGATAGCATTCAAAGAAATAGATTTCTAGAGATTAGAATAAAAATATTTATTTAACTTTTAATTTTTTATAGGACACTGTCCTTTAAAAAATAAATACATTTTGTGTCACATATATTCCTATTACAAGGAATGTAAACATCCCTTGTAATAGAAAAAAAGAATGTAATAGAATAAACAATCATAGGTTACAATACAAACAGTGGGGTCTATTTACTAAAGGAAAATACACTTTCCACTACAAGTGCACTTGGAAGTGCAGTCACTGTAGATCTGAGGGGGACATGCAAGGAAAATAAAAAAACAGAATGTTTGCTTGTACATGATTGGATGATAAAATCAGCAGAGCTTCCCCTCATTTCAGAGTTTCTCCTCAGATTTACAGCGACTGCACTTCTGGGGAGGACATCCCCTCCGGCTGTTTGTAATAACAGACAAGCGGCTGCTTCTCCACATCGGTTGTTAAAAAACGGTACCAGGTGATGTCTGCCGCTGCAAGCATCACCCCAGTACAACACCTCGAAGCACTATATTCAATTGGTAAGTTTGTCAACGATAACGATTATTACAAAAAAGTGGCCACCAATAATCGTCGACCCCTAGTTTGAGGTGTGTGTGTGTGTATGAACTTAAAAATGGATGGTTGTTAAATAGCTTTTTTTGTGTTTTATAATGCCTGTTTGTAAAGTGTGGATGATGATGGTGCCTTGTGTCCTGTTTCTTTATATTGGCAGCTTGCGTATTCTACTTACGTTGAGGAGAAATGGGCCGCTGCTTCCTGACAGAAGCTGATGCTGGAGGGTCCGGGATATGGCTCAGGCTTTCTGTTAAAGATAGAATAAAAGAGTTAAGGTAACCACTTCTGGACCAAGCCTATTTCTGACAGTTATTCTTGCCAATTTAAAATCATTATTTTTTGCTAGAAAATTACTGAGAACCACAAACATTATATATATATATATATATAATATATGTATTTGCACAGCGGCCTTTCAAAAGCAATTTTTGGGGAAAAATTTACTGAATTAAAAAAATAAATTTACATTAAATTTATTTATCCCAATTTTTGGGGATATTGCGATAGACGATGTTACTCCAAGTAAATAGATATCGAACATGTTATGGTTTAAAATTGCAAACGCTGTTGGAATGGCGAGAAACTACGGTACTTAAAAATCACTATAGATGAGCATGTAATTTTTGTTTTACGACTACAAGTTTAGAGTTACAGAGGAGATCTTTTGCTATAATTATTTCTCTCGATGTGAGGATTGCGGCGATACCTCACGTGTGATTTGAACACCATTTACATTTGCGGGCGCCACATATGTGTTTTCTTTGGTAAGCGAGCATGCGGGGCACTTTTCAAATATTTTTTTTTTTTATTTTTTGTTTATTTTTTCAAGTTTTACTTTAAAAAAAATTCCAATCCCCAAATCCCTCCTTTGCATGTACAAGTATTCAAAAAGCAAAAATCTGCATATTTGAATACTGTGGTTTTTTTCATATCGGCGCCATTGGCAGCCAAGTAAATGAGTACGTAACTTCTGAGTTACTACATTGGAGACTCGATTGAAGCCGATTCCGGCTTTGTTTGCAACTCTGGTCGCTCCGGACTGGAGACCCGGGCGAAGCGGTGTAAGGCAGCGGGCGGAGGGCTTGTCGTGTCCTCTCCCACTCCTTATGATGACAGCTGAGCAGCTTCTGAGCCGCATCAGTTGTTATCATAACAAAGCCGACCACCAAATCTAAAAAGCGGTACCGGGGTGACGGCTGCAGCTGCTTATCACCCCGGTACAACCACTTCCTCAAAGAACTGGACAGATACATTGTTTTGCGGGAAGTGGAATGCTACAGGACCTATTTGAGCTTTCATTTTTTTTTATTTCCTTGCACAGCGTGCCATTTATTGGCCGAGTACAATCAGCTAATCTCTCAGCCAGAGAATGGACGGCAGAGGATTGTCACCCGGCTTCGGCAGCACAGCAGAAGCCAGATGTCGTAAATCTGACTTCATAACAAAAAAGGATCCTAGCAAGGTAAGAGGACAAATCATTGCTAAATGGTTTGTGCTTTGACAGCCCCTCCTCTCTTATTTCTCCATCCCATTCTTACATCAGTTTCCTCAGTCCCCTGGCATATCACAATCCCCCTTCACATCACAGTTTACAGTAGTGTTCTGAACCTCCGTTCACAATGGTATCTTAATCTTCTCTGCCACCTTCACAGCACCGCCCCACAGCTTTGTCCACTGCCCTCCTTCACATCACAGCCCCCTGCATCTCTGGCCCCCTTCACATTACACAGCACCCTGCATCTCTGGCCCCCTTCACATTACACAGCACCCTGCATCTCTGGCCCCCTTCACATTACACAGCACGCTGCATCTCTGGGCCCCTTCACATTACACAGCACCCTGCATCTCTGCCAGTTTCCCATCTTAACCTCCCAGCTCTGCCCCCATCAGAATACAGCCTCCACAGCTCTGCCCCTTGCATTATTTGGGCTCACAGAGCTGGAGACACAATGGGAGACACAGCAGCACTGAATAGTGGGCAGGAGCGGGAGGTGCTGAAGTTAACCAGCAGGTGATTGGTTGCTAGGGCTGCCTAGCAACCAATCACCTGCTGGTTAACTTGGAAAGTTATCTTCAGAAGCTCCGTTCTTGCCCAATATTCAGATCTGATGTGTCTCCGGCTCTGTGTGCAGAACGGCACATAAATGGCTGGACTGTGGCGGTCTGGATGGCACAGTGTCTCGTATGCATTTAGCCCACAGTCCGCCATTTAGTGATGTCTGCTTTAAATGTTAAATAAATGTTTGTTACTATGTTGTTTATTATTATGTTTGCTTTGTGTTTATGTTAGGTAGGTACTACTCACCACCACCACTGCCAGAATCTTGAGGGCACGAACTTGGAGCTGTTCCCTCCACAGATGACGTTGCTTGATCTGGAAAACATGAATGTAAAGCAAAACGTAAGTCTCACATGCGTAGTCATAAAAAAAATAGTGAGCTGGAAACAACCATATAACTGCAATATATAATGATATATTTTATTTTACTCACCAGCTCTCTGATGCTCGGCTGGACCCTTTCTGCTGACTCCAGAGACATCCTCCTCATCTGCAAGCAGGCCATCTCTCAGCTCTGCCTCCCACTGTCTGAAGACCACAGCCTTTCCTCCAGTAGACTGGGCCAGAAGATGCTTCTCTATCTTTTTATGAACTGACGCCCGGCAATCATAAAACCTGCAAATGATTACAGATACACGTTACAACAATATTATTTTTATTTTACATGTTACTTTTCTGTGCCAAATAAATATTTGTGTTACGTTCAAATAAGTTTATTGACTATTGACTAACTACTATACTGTGTATTTTTCACATATATGTGGTGTGTTCTAAGAGTGATATAATATTTGAATACTTACCTGTGCCTGACACCATCGGTGGCCCTGCGAACCTTGGAGACTGCATTCACTGAGTCCCGGACTCGTTCCCAGGCTGCTCTCTTCGCAGAGGTTGAGACATTTAGGCTGAAGAGTCTCACTTTTTCTATGTTCACTGCAGCAACCAATGCAGAATTCTCCTCTGGGGTAAATACGGGCCCCCTTGATGTTTTCTGTCTCTTGGTTCGCTGGTGCTGCTGCAGGTCGGTGTCAGAATTCTCTTCTGATGTAGGGGTGGACACTTGCCTCTTTTTTTTGCCATGCTCCCGCTCCACTCCACCTCCATGGGCATGCCCTCTTCCATGCCTTGGCTCCACTCCATGCCTCCGTTCACCTCCACTCTTCCTCTCCCCTTCACGCCTCTCCTCTCCTCCACGCCTCCTCTTCCCTCCACGCTTACTCTTCTCTACTCTCCCCTCTACACCTCCTCTTCCCTCCTCTCCCCTCCATGCCTCCTCTTCTCTCCTCAACCCCCCACTGATCCTCCTCTCACCTCCACGCCTCCGCTCCCCTCCACACCCCTCCTCCCCTCCACTCCTCCTCTCCCCTCCATGCCTCTCCTCCACTACACTCCTCTCCCCTCCATGCCTCTCCTCCACTACACTCCTCCTCTTCCCTGAGTCCCCTCCACTCCTCCCCTTCCCTCCACGCCCCTCCTCCCCTACACTCCTCCTCTCCCCTCCATGCCTCTCCTCCACTACACTCCTCTCCCCTCCATGCCTCTCCTCCACTACACTCCACCTTTTCCCTGAGTCCCCTCCACTCCTCCCCTTCCCTCCACGCCCCTCCTCCCCTACACTCCTCCTCTCCCCTCCATGCCTCTCCTCCACTACACTCCTCTCCCCTCCGTGCCTCTCCTCCACTACACTCCTCCTCTTCCCTGAGTCCCCTCCACACCTCCCCTCCCCTACACTTCTCCTCTCCCCTCCATGCCTCTCCTCAACTACACTCCTCCTCTCCCCTGAGTCCCCTCCTCCACTTCTCTGCTCCCCTCCACTACTCTGCTCCCCTCCACTTCTCTGCTCCCCTCCACTTCTCTGCTCCCCTCCACTCTCACCAACAACTCTCATACCAACACCAACATTCTCACTCACAAGACTCACACGTCCATTCTCACTCCCAGACATTCTAATTCACCAAAACAAACAAAAACAATCACACATCTAACACAATAACACTCTCTGCTCTGCTCTCTGCTCCTCCCTCACTTCACCACTATACAACCTCTCAAAATGACATACAGGGGCGGAGACTATAGGCATTAGGCACATGTCAAAAACGAAAGTAAAAAATCGAGATTTAGAATAGTTACGAATAACTGCGATGTATTAGAAAAGTACGAATCCATTCGAAGCACGCAGCGCCACTGTCAGACATGTAAATTTTCGAATCAACGACCAAAAAAAGTTATGAATGTACGAATCCATTCGAAGCACAATAACACTCTGCTCTGCTCTCTGCTTCTACCTCACCGTGCTGAACTCCCTCTCAAAATGGTGTACAGGGGGGGGGCGGAGGCTAATGCTATAGCCGCATGTCAAAAACGAAAGTAAAATACGAGATTTCGAATCGTTACAAATAACCGCTATGTATTTAGAAAAGTACAAATCCATTCAAAGCACATTAGGCATAATAGGCAGCGTCGTTGTGAGAGAGACACGGAAAATTACGAATCAACGAACCCAAAAAAAGTTACGAAAGTAGGAGTTGTGTCCAGAATCAACGAAAAACAACGTACTCTACCGAAAGTACGAATTATAAAGCAACAAAAAATTCAACGAAAAATGTCGCTTGCAAAAATACGAATGAGTCCGAACACGAAAAATCCCGTCTAGCAAAATTACGAATGATTACGAATCAACAGGACCGGAAAGAAACGAACCGAAACGGAACGAATTTTTCCGTTGTGCACAAGTCTAGATTTCATCTCCTTTCCTGTTTTGGCTATGAGACAAGAAGTAAAGGTCAATTTCCCAGAGGGACACAAATGGCAAAAAAATAAAATAAAAAAAACTTACAGGGATTATTAACCTTCCTTACTCTTTCCAAAATAAAAATAAAAGTTTTTCCTACAGTTCTATTTTAGAGCAAATACAGTAGACTGTGCACTTTGCAAGTTGCTACAGAGGTTAGCAAATTTGGTAACGCTTCACTTTACAAAGAATACCCAATCACATTCAAGGAAAAAAACAGCATGTTTGCTTGCACATGATTGGATGATGGAAGTCAGCAGAGCTCACCCTCATTTACTAAGCTCTGTAACAACTTCACTAGCAAAGTGCTCAGTCTATGTGCCTTTAGTAAATCCACCCCATTACTTTTAGTAGATCCTCACCATTACATGTAGTTAAATCAATTTTCTCTTGTCATTTTGCCTGATTTTCAGAGCCAATTTTGTGTATATACAAGCATATACATAATTTGCTGCAAAAAAACTCTCAATCACTCCAAACATAATAAAATGTGTATCACAATGGTCCAATCCCTTGTTAGAACATATGTCATATATGTAGTGGTGATACTTTACTTTTTCATCATTATTTTTGGAGATATCTTCCCACTGACATCATTGATCTTTTTAGCTATCTAAAAGTGGTGATTCTTTCCAGTGATAACAGGGAGCATTTTTCCCACTGACCATCACACTAATGAATCATGAGTTGTAGATATAGTATTTTTTAGCAGGGGTTTCCTGGGACTGGAACATTGTTTCAAGGATTCCTCTGTGTTGAAAAGGTTTGATAAAGGCTGCTTAACCAGCCTAGCGGTATTCCGAGTGTGGTTTGGGGTGAGATTTTTGTGCCATTATCGGTAACCCCGAGTCACACTCGGGGTTGCCTCGCTGGACCCAGGAAGAGGTGACTTACCTTGTCCCCTGGATCCCGCGATGTATTCCCGCACTGTACAGCGGCCGGATCTTCCGCCTGATGCTGTGTGTTCCCTGATTCCCTTCCCTGCGAGCGTCACAACGCAGGGGGGCGGAACGGCGGTAAATTCAAAATATAAAAAGCAAAAACACACTGATACAATGTAATCCTATTGGATTACAATAAAAAATAAAATAAAGTGACCTTAGATTGCCCCCCAGTGCTTTCTCCAGTGCCCTTGTCTGCAGTTTTACTGTACTTTGTGTCTGTAAACTGCACGGCGACCATGGCATCAAAAAAGCGCGCCTCCACCTCAAAATCTCTATTTGACCTGCTGGAAAACAGCGACAGCGATTCAGAATGGGTTGCAGAGGAGTTGAGTGACAGCGACTCGTACGGAAGTTCGTCATCAGACACAGAAAGCTATTTCAGCGATGATCCTGCGACTGTGCCCAGCGATTGGTGCTCGATTGATTGCGGTATGGAGCAGGTAGCGCCACCAAGATTTCCGTTTACAGGCGCACCTGGGATCAAAGTGGAAGTTGAGGATGATAACCCCTTGGCATACCTCAAGCTCTTTTTGACTGATGAAGTTATTGCCAAAGTTGTTCTGGAGACAAATCGCTACCAGGAGCAACAAGCTGCTACCCATCATCGCTTTTCAAGGACCAGAAAATGGGAACCGGTAACCAGAGAGGACATCTGGAACTTTTTGGGCCTTATAATACTTCAGGGAGTGGTGGGGAAACCCCTGCAAAAATGGTACTGGACAACCAACAAATTGCTGGCCACTCCTTTTTTTGGCACCGTTATGTCGGAGTACGAATTTTCACTCATAATGAAATATTTGCATTTTGCAAATAATGAAGACTTTGATGAGAGTTCTCATCCAGCTCCAAAATTGAAAAAAATTTGGGATACTTATCAACTTATTCTGAATAATTTCCAGCAGACCTATGTGCCGGACAGAGACATAAGCATCAATGAAAGTCTTATGGCCTACAAAGGTAGACTTAGCGGGATACAATTCATCGCATCAAAGCGAGCTCGTTTTGGCATAAAGTCATTTATGCTGTGTGAATACAGCTCTGGGTACATCTGGAATTCAGTCCTGTACACCGGGAAAGGGACCAAATTCAGCGAACGATTCAGCAGTTTTGGATTGGCAACCGCTTTGGTCCTTTCTTTGATTGAGCCACTGCTGAACCAGGGCTACTGTGTCACCACAGACAATCTTTACACGTCCCCAGAACTCTTTGAGTTCCTGCTCCTGAACAAAACGGATGCCTATGGGACCGTTAGGTCTAATCGGCGTGACATGCCGCCAACCTTTGCCAATAAAAAACTCAAGGCAGGGGAAATAGTTGCCTGGCAGAAATAAAAATGATGGCACTGAAATGGCGTGACAAAAGAGACGTGTGCCTTATGAGTACCATCCACAACACCTCTACTGTCATGGTACATACCAGTAGTGGAAAGGATGTCATGAAGCCACAGGTCGTGTTGGATTACAACAATACCATGGGAGGTGTGGACAGAGCTGACCAGGCCATGACCTTTTATCCTGCGATGAGGAAGCAACAAAAAAAATATAATAAAAAAATCTTCAGGCATCTGCTTGAACAGTGCCTGTGGAATGCTTTCATTCTCCTGAAAAAAAAGTGACAGGCCTATGATTCATGCAGACTTTGTGTGGATGGTTGCCGAACTTATATTTCTGAAGTACCAGACGCCAACGGCCATAAACAGATCTGGACGTCAGGCTGCTGGCGTTGTGAACCCGGAACGCCTGACTGGTCGTCACTTTATGGACCACATTCCACCAACTGAAAGAAAGTCAGCACCCACAAGAATGTGTGTTTGCTGCTCCAAGCGTGACGACACCGGAAGGAAAATCCGTAACGAAACCCGGTTCTATTGTCCCGATTGCGACGTAGGACTTTGTGCTGTACCTTGTTTTAAAATTTTCCATACCCGAGACGTTTACTGAAACAATATGAATACAAATATTGCACCCTTGTTTGAGCAAAAAAAAAATTCAGTGTTTTTGATTATATTATTTACTAAAATGTATTGAATAAAAAGTATTATTATTATTATTAAATTATTATTTGTTATTATTTATTATATTATAATTTATGTTTTTTTGTTTCAAACTTTATCATACCTGGGATGTCTACTAGACTCTGATTTGGACAGATTTAAGTGAGTTATTCCTAAGAATTGCAGGCCTACAATGTAAAACGCCAAATTTCCATGCAAAATAATGGTACCACTTTCAGCACCTAAAATCTGAAATAATCATACCGCCAGGAGGGTTAAAAGTGTAACTAAAGACAAAACTTTATTTTTCATTTTGGATGAGTAATGGGGGGTAAGAACCTTGTCAGGTTTTTTTTTTTTGCCATTTGTGTCCGATTGGAGAGATTTACCTTCACTTCCTGTCCCATTATCAAAACAGGAAGTAAAAAGAAAATCCCTGCAAATTAAGGGAATCCCTTGGGGTCCTCCAGGTCACCAGATCTATTGTCCCCATTGAAAAATGTCCCCTTCATTACTTTTATGGGGACAACCCAAAATGTGTGATTTTCTTTTAATTAAATTTTCCATTATAATGGTAAACAAGACAAATAGAGAGGGTGAATCTCCCTAATGAGGGTGTAGACAGTATAAAAACCTCCACCCTATTTATATTGGAAAAAAAAAATCCTTCAGTTATACTTTAAGCAAATACAAAAAATTTTAATACATGTCAAATATTGAATGAAAATAGTATCAATAATAACAAACATATCCAGCCATGGCAAAAAAAAATTTTGAGAATGAAACAAATATTAATTTTCACAAAGTTTGCTGCCTTAGTTTCTATGATGGCAATTTGCATATACTCCAGAATGTCATGAAGAGCGATCAGATGAATTGCAATTAATTGCAAAGTCCCTCTTTGCCATGAAAATGAAATTAATCCCATAAAAAACATTTCCATTTCATTTGTGAAGAAGGCTTCAGGGCGCCAAAGAAAGTCCAGCAAGCGCCAGGACCATCTTCTACAGTTGATTCAGCTGCGGGATCGGGGCACCACCAGCGCAGAGCTTGCTCAACAATGTCAGCAGGCAGATGTGAGTGCATCTGCACGCACAGTGAGGAGAAGACTTTTGGAGGATGGCCTGGTGTCAAGAAGGGCAGCAAAGAAGCCACTTCTCTCCAGGAAAAACATCAGGGACAGACTGATATTCTGTAAAAAGTACAGAAATTGGACTGCTGAGGACTGGGGTAAAGTCATTTTCTCTGATGACTCCCCTCTCTAATTGTTTGGGGCACCCGGAAAACATCTTGTCTGGAGAAGAAAAGGTTAGCGCTACCATCAGTCCTGTGTCATGCCAACAGTAAAGCATCCTGAGACCATTCATGTGTGGGGTTGCTTCTTAGTCAAGGTAGTAGGCTCAATAACAATTTTTCCTAAGAACACAGCCATGAATAAAGAATGGTACAAAGACATCATCCAAAAGCAACTTCTCCCATCCATCCAAGAACAGTTTTGTGCCGAACAATGCCTTTTCCAGCATGATGAAGCACCTCGCCATAAGGCAAAAGTGATAACTAAGTGGCTTGGGGAACAAAACATCAACATTTTGGGTCCATGGCTGGGAAACTCCCCAGACCTTAATCCCATTGAGAACTTGGTCAATCCTCAAGAGACAGGTGAACAAAAACCCCTCACAAATTCTGACAAAGTCCAAGCATTGATTTTACAGGAATGGGCTGCCATCAGTCAGGATGTGGCCCAGAAATTGATTGACAGCATACCAGGGTGGATTGCAGAGGTCTTGAAAAAAAATGGTCAACACTGCAAATATTAAAATATCCTGGTGACCGTGAGAAACAACAAACTGTGCATGAGGTTCAATATTGCAATGGTATAATGATGAAAGCAATCACAAAGTCCATATGGTGTCTATCTGATAATTCCAATAAAGAGTGTCCAATCGGTGATTTCCTAAAATGGAGTCAGGATCTTCTAAATAGATGCCCAATTGTAGTATTGAACCACTGGTGTATCCTACACCTGTCTCTCCATATTCTCACCTCACTTCGGAATTATACTGGCATAGCATGGGGTCTTGTCTGTCACTTTATGTCCTCTCCACTTATAACTGGTATGGGTATGTCCACCACCACTCACGCCACCTGGAAGGAGGGAGGGAGGGAGGAGGGGGGGGAACAAAGTTCCAGCCCAGGGTCCAGCAAAGGAACAGACAAAAAGCATCCAATAGTGTAGTATTTTAAGTAAAGCCAGGGTTTTATTAAGAGTAAAAAAGGGTGGACTCTTACATCACAACTAAAAAAGATAGGCAATACAGAGAATCGCGGCGTACTGTGCGCCGTCTTACTGTTATTCTGCTGTTTTCGATCCTGGATGTGATGCCACAATCCTTCCCTACGGCGTTACGTCACGTACCTCGTGACTTCATCAGGGGAGCCTGATTGGTTGTTGGGGCAAACAATAAATAGTACGCGAACCGGAAGTGTCGGATCCACCATTTTCTTGGATACCAATGTAAACAGCCTGGGCGCCGCCATTTTCTCAGAGTCTGAGGGAGGCGATTAACTATAATGAGCCAATCACGCTCACATACGTGATTCGCGCACGCAGCTCATCTCCCAGACTGCATTTCTATAATGTATATGGAAAACTGATTATAGATCCTGCTAAGTAACATAAATTTACAATAGCCACAGTGATCTGACTGGGCAGATGATTATAGTATAAAACTCTGCAGGCATATATATCTGATCCAGCCGCTCTAATTTATGTGATATTTTTTAATTGTTTGTGCTATCTATTAGTGGTGTATTCTTTCACTCTAATATGCATTAATTATAGGTTTGTATTATTATTATTAACATTTTATGTAAGGATATGCTCCTATTTATCACATAAATTAGAGCGGCTGGATCAGATATATATGCCTGCAGAGTTTTATACTATAATCACCTGCCCAGTCAGATCGCTGTGGCTATTGTAAATTTATGTTACTTAGCAGGATCTATAATCAGTTTTCCATATACATTATAGAAATGCAGTCTGGGAGATGAGCTGCGTGCGCGAATCACGTATGTGAGCGTGATTGGCTCATTATAGTTAATCGCCTCCCTCAGACTCTGAGAAAATGGCGGCGCCCAGGCTGTTTACATTGGTATCCAAGAAAATGGCGGATCCGACACTTCCGGTTCGCGTACTATTTATTGTTTGCCCCAACAACCAATCAGGCTCCCCTGAAGAAGTCACGAGGTACGTGACATAACGCCGTAGGGAAGGATTGCGGCATCACATCCAGGATCGAAAACAGCAGAATAACAGTAAGACGGAACACAGTACGCCGCGATTCTCTGTATTGCCTATCTTTTTTAGTTGTGATGTAAGAGTCCACCCTTTTTTACTCTTAATAAAACCCTGGTTTTACTTAAAATACTACACTATTGGATGCTTTTTGTCTGTTCCCTTGCTGGACCCTGGGCTGGAACTTTGTTCCCCCCTCCCTCCTCCCTGGTGGCGTGAGTGGTGGTGAACATACCCATACCAGTTCTAAGTGGAGAGGACATAAAGTGACAGACAAGACCCCATGCTATGCCAGTATAATTCCGAAGTGAGGTGAGAATATGGAGAGACAGGTGTAGGATACACCAGTGGTTCAATACTACAATTGGGCATCTATTTAGAAGATCCTGACTCCATTTTAGGAAATCACAGATTGGACACTCTTTATTGGAATTATCAGATAGACACCATATGGACTTTGTGATTGCTTTCATCATTATACCATTGCAATATTGAACCTCATGCACAGTTTGTTGTTTCTCACGGTCACCAGGATATTTTAGTATTGCACTTTATTAGCACACTGGTGCTCACTTCTGCTTTATTATTATTGTTGGTGATCATTCGTTTTACGAGTCACACATCTTTTGGCAGAATCTTTTCTGTTGATATTTGCTTATTTATTTATTTTATCTATACAATTTATTGATTCACTTTGTCACAGTGTGGTTATATTATACATTAGCGCAAAATCCCCCCCCTTTTTTGCTTTGTATACTTTATGTGTAGAGTGAACACAGATCGATTTTGCAGCCACTGTTTTTTACCTCAGTCCTTTTCATTTTACCCTTGACTAGCGCGAAAGACTCACATTTGCATATATAGTTAATCACTTAATTTCACTTTTGCTGCTTAAATGGATGTATTCACGTTCATGGAGACTAGAAATGTGAACATAGAGGAGGTATTTAATATACAACAACCAACACGTGACACAGATTTAGAAAGTCTCACGAGGAAATTAGGACACCTCATGGACAAAAAAGTTAGCCTTTGGTGGGATATCAATACCTTTGACCAATACCTTAAGGAAAACATAGTCCCGAGAAGACTACGTTGGGAATTGCCCCCCAACGATGGACTATCAGATAAAGAGTCCATGGAAGAATGGTATGAATTTTTCAATAATAAAAGAATAGAGGGAGTTAAATTTCTACTAAAAAGGAAACAGAAAAAAACCCGAACAATACAACAACAAATAGACAAGATCAGAGTTAAATTGGAACCATATAGGGAATCTACGGATTTTAAAAAATTGACAACACAACTAAATAAAGACCTAATTGCTAAAGATCTTGAAGTACAACAACGGAAAATTTAAAAATACCAAAGGGACTTGGGAGATTATAGAACTAACCAAGTCTTTAAATGGCAACAGAAGATGGAACAAGCGGAACAACCGCTACCTAGCTCCACATATTCTACACCTGTCAGAGAGGTAAGAATACAAGATCCTACCACATCACAAGGAAGAACTACTCCAAGATGGGAAAATCCTGAAGGAATACAACCTTACAATAATCTACATCACGGCGGACAACCAAGACCATATACCCCCAAAAAAACAATGGAAAAAACCTTTCAAAAAACAGAAGAAGCCATACAATAATTGGCAGCAAAATAGAGGACCACCACAGTGGCAACAACAGTATGGAGGCCAATATCAATATGGAGGCCAACATGGAAGTCAAAGAGACTACGGAGGACCTCCTCACACACAGGATTATTACAGCCACCAAAACAGGACACCAGTGACAACATATAATAGATTTGATCCTATAAGAGAACAACAAGATCAATATTATGATCAACGTCACTACCAACAAGCACCGCATTATGACACTCAGCGCCCTTTTGTGGACAGGGAGAGGAGGGATCGCTCTCCCCAAAGAAAAATCCAGGATCCCACATACTCCCCAAGAAGATCGACACGAGAGGACAGATCAAGACCAAGTCAGGAACCAGGAGAGGAAACAGAGCAGGAAAGAGACTCAAAAAGAAAGAAAAGAGACAGAGAATACTAGGAGAAAATGTTGTCAACCTTAGTGGAATAATACTGACAACTGAGGAACTGGCTACCCTAGATAAGGGCTTGAAACATGCACCAGTTAAAAATCTTAATAAATTTGACACCTACATAGGAATTAAAAAGTATATACGTAAGATTAATATTAAAAAATATATTATGAATAACCCTTTTCAGAAACAAAGTATCATCACAGAAACACCAAAGGGAACTATTCATAGCAATCTTAGAAACAACTCAGTATATAACCCTCAAGTATCAGATGGCCACCACATCGAAGTATTTAAAAACTTAGTCCTACAGGATCTGGAATCCTTGGAACTAAAGAAGAAGAGAGATCCGATATATATTAAGAAAGGAATCCAAGCCTTAATGGACAGAAAGGATATTGTAATCCGCCCGGCGGACAAAGGCGGAGCAGTTGTCATACAAGCAAAAGATCAATACATGAAAGAAATAGAAAGACAACTGCAACAAGAGGATACCTATTTAAAATTACGAGGGAATCCTACAGCTAGTTACAAAAAAGAACTACAACTGCTAGTCGATTTAGGCATCAAAAAAGAGATCCTTAACAAAAGGGAATCGCGTTACCTAATACAAGAAGTATGCAGGATTCCCATTATTTACACGGTCCCTAAAATACATAAAGATAGGGAGAATCCTCCTGGAAGGCCAATAGTGAATGGAATTGAATCCTTGACATCAAGATTAGGGCAATATATTGACCACTATATTCAGCCGGCAGTTCAAAACACTCGTGCTTACCTTAGGGATACTAAACATATATTACAACTAATAGAAACAATACCAGTACTGGAAGGAAGGACATATTTAGCTACCGCGGATGTTACATCGTTATATACGATAGTACAACATCATAATGCTTGTCACGCTACAAAATGGCTCTTGAGAACATATAGCAATCTTATTTGCAAACAAAGAAAGTTCCTTATAAGATGCCTAGATTTCTGCCTCAAGTTTAATTACTTTTGGCATGATCAGGCTTACTATATACAAAATGTCGGTATAGCAATGGGGGCTAAATTTGCTCCGAGTGTTGCCAACGCATTTATGGCCCAGTGGGAGGAGGGAGCAGTTTATGCCAACACACCTCCAGAATTAACGCTATATGAAAGATATATAGACGATTTGATAGTAGTTTGGAACGGTAGCAGAGAGAAACTTGAGAACTTTCTCTCTAACCTTAATGACAATGATAGTAACATAAAACTGGTATGGAAAATAGATGCAAAAACTGTGGACTTTCTAGATTTGACACTGAATTTGGAGGGAAATAAAATCACTACCAAAACCTTTTTCAAAACAGTAGATGCAAATAGCTATCTGTCTCTAGAAAGTTGCCACCATAAATCGTGGCTATACAACATCCCTAAAGGCCAACTAATAAGAGTGAAAAGAAACTGCAGTAAAGAGGAAGACTTCAATCAACAAGCACAACTAATAGGAAGTAGATTTGAAGAAAAGGGATATGATCATTCATGGCTGAGTAAACAGATACAAGATGTCAGAGATATGGATAGGAATGCAATGATGCAAGATAGAGCCAAAAATCAACTATATCAAGATGCCCCATGTCTCATCCTGGATTTCAATATACAGCATAAGGATGTGACCAGATTAGTGGAACGTCACTGGCACATCCTGAAAAAAGATAAGGATCTTAAACATATTTTACCGGATCGCCCTAAAATTATATTTAAGCGGGCACCTATTCTGAAGGACATGATAGCAAAATCTGTGATAGTGTCCCCCCCCAAACCCACTTTCTCCTTCTTTGATGGGAAAGGGTTTTTTCCATGCAGGAATTGTTATGCCTGCAAACGGGCAAAAAAGTTGCAAGGAAAAAGGACAGAATTTAAGGGAACAAGTACAGGAGATATATACCCCATTAAAGAATTTATAGGATGTCACTCAGAAGGAGTTGTATACGTATTGCAATGTAGCTGTAACCTACAATACGTAGGTAGGACTAAAAGAGCGTTGAAAATTAGAATAAAGGAACACGTGCAAAATATAATTAATGGATTCCCAAAGCACAATGTCTCACAACATTTTGCACTGGTGCATAATCAAGACCCCTCACAATTGCAATTTTGGGGTATAGACAAATTTAAATGTTCCTGGAGAGGTAGTCATTTAGTCAGAAGTATCAGCCAAAAGGAATCTCGGTGGATACACACATTAAGAACACTGACACCTAGGGGAATGAATGTGGAGTTTGATTTAAATTGTTTTTTGAGCAATTTTTAATATTCAACTCCATATTTTATTTATTTCATTCATTTGCTATTTTATAGAATCATAGGGATTTACATTGTTTTTAGGTTTATTGTATTATTGAATATATTTTATGTATGTTGGGAGTTATCCTGCTGTTTTGGATTTAGTGATGTACAGCATCCATACAGTGACACATACATTAGGGAGTATAATATTATACCCCCTTTACATATTTTTATTTCTTTATTTTTTAATTGTTTGTGCTATCTATTAGTGGTGTATTCTTTCACTCTAATATGCATTTATTATAGGTTCGTATTATTATTATTAACATTTTATGTAAGGATATGCTCCTATTTATCACATAAATTAGAGCGGCTGGATCAGATATATATGCCTGCAGAGTTTTATACTATAATCACCTGCCCAGTCAGATCGCTGTGGCTATTGTAAATTTTTGTTACTTAGCAGGATCTATAATCAGTTTTCCATATACATTATAGAAATGCAGTCTGGGAGATGAGCTGCGTGCGCGAATCACGTATGTGAGCGTGATTGGCTCATTATAGTTAATCGCCTCCCTCAGACTCTGAGAAAATGGCGGCGCCCAGGCTGTTTACATTGGTATCCAAGAAAATGGCGGATCCGACACTTCCGGTTCGCGTACTATTTATTGTTTGCCCCAACAACCAATCAGGCTCCCCTGAAGAAGTCACGAGGTACGTGACGTAACGCCGTAGGGAAGGATTGCGGCATCACATCCAGGATCGAAAACAGCAGAATAACAGTAAGACGGCGCACAGTACGCCGGGATTCTCTGTATTGCCTATCTTTTTTAGTTGTGATGTAAGAGTCCACCCTTTTTTACTCTTAATAAAACCCTGGTTTTACTTAAAATACTACACTATTGGATGCTTTCTGTCTGTTCCCTTGCTGGACCCTGGGCTGGAACTTTGTCCCCCCCCCCCCTCCCTCCCTCCCTCCCTCCCTCCTCCCTCCTTCTTCCAGGTGGCATGAGTGGTGGTGGACATACCCATACCAGTTATAAGTGGAGAGGACATAAAGTGACAGACAAGACCCCATGCTATGCCAGTATAATTCCGAAGTGAGGTGAGAATATGGAGAGACAGGTGTAGGATACACCAGTGGTTCAATACTACAATTGGGCATCTATTTAGAAGATCCTGACTCCATTTTAGGAAATCACCGATTGGACACTCTTTATTGGAATTATCAGATAGACACCATATGGACTTTGTGATTGCTTTCATCATTATACCATTGCAATATTGAACCTCATGCACAGTTTGTTGTTTCTCACGGTCACCAGGATATTTTAGTATTGCACTTTATTGGCACACTGGTGCTCACTTCAGCTTTATTATTATTGTTGGTGATCATTCGTTTCACGAGTCACACATCTTTTGGCAGAATCTTTTCTGTTGATATTTGCTTATTTATTTATTTTATCTATACAATTTATTGATTCACTTTGTCACAGTGTGGTTATATTATACATTAGCGCAAAATCCCCCCCCCCCCTTTTTTGCACTGCAAATATTGACTCTTTGCATAAACTTAATGTAATTGTCAATAAAAGCCTTTGACACTTATGAAATGCTTGTAATTATACTACTGTATACCATAGTAACATATGACAAAAAGATCTAAAAACACTGAACCAGCAGACTTTGTGAAAATTAATATTTGTGTCATTCTCAAAACTTTTAGCCACGGCTGTATAAATACCCCTCTTCCACCAATAAAAAAGACAACATGGTAAAAGAAGGGTATTTATATATGTGTGTACATTTATTTTATACTATTCTTTCAATAATTGATATTTATAAAGATATTTTGTATTTACTTAATCTAACTTGGAGGTTGTGGGTGGACAGCGCTCAATGGGTTAAAGTGTTGCTAAACCCACAACAATAAAATCGGTCTGTATATGCAGCATAGCATGCTTGTTATGCTCACTGTGGAATTTAAGAGGTTAATCCTCTGCATTGTGTAAAAAGGCTGTTGTATCCTGTATGCACAGATCGTCATCCCTCCTGCACTGTCTATCTGGGGAAGGCCAACTAACACAGGCAGAGTAGCTGATCTGCACATGCTCAATTGTGTCTTTTATGCTGGAGAGAACAGTTTCTTGTTCTCAGAGCTAGCCAGGTCACATGATATTGATATCACACATGTGGGTGTGTATACAGGCTGTAGTGAAAATCTTCTCCTTCTTGAACTCTCAGTACTGGAGAAACTGTGCAGTTTATCATGTAATCGTGGTATACAGATCATCCAAAAAGGTATATAGTGGCTGTTAGGATGCACATTTACCTATAACCACTAGTCCTGACTAGTGATGAGCCGAACACCCCCGGGTTCGGTTCGCACCAGAACCCGCGAACGGACCGGAAGTTCGAACGAACATTAGAACCCTATTAAATACAATGGATGCGAACGTTCGAATTCTAAAGTGCTAATTATAACAACTATTATGCATGTTATTGTCCTAAAAAGGGTTTGGGAACCCGGGTTCTGCACCAGGGGACATGTATCAATGCAAAAAGAAGTTTTAAAAACGGTCGTTTTTCGGGAGCAGTCATTTTAATGATGCATAAAGTGAAAAAAAAAAAGTCAAATATTCCTTTAAATATCGTACCTGGGGGGTGTCTAAAGTATGCCTGTGAAGTGCCACGTGTTTCCCGTGTTTAGAACTGTCCCTGCACAAAATGACACTTCTAAAGGAAAAAAAAGCCATTTAAAACTGCTTGCGGCTTTAATGTAATGTCTGGTCCCGGTAATATGGATGAAATTCTTTAAGAAAAATGGCATAGCTACCCCATGACCCCCCCCCCCCTACCCCAGCCCATTACCAGCCCCTTTGGGTCTTGTATGGATATTAAGGGGAACCCCGCACATAAAATAAAAAAGGCCCTATATACTCTGAACAGCCGTATACAGGCGGTGCATACAAGACAGGGACTGTAGGTTTGTTCTTATGTAGAATCTGTTTGTAATTTTGAACAGGTACATTGTTGAAGTGTAGCTCCAGCCCAAAAATCTATTTTTAAACTTTTTGGAAAACATAGGTAAGGGTTATCACCCCTGTAACATTTGTTTTGCTGTCTGTGCCCCTGTTCAGAACATTTCACCTCACTTTCCGTCCCAATGACAACTGTTTTTGAAATGTGGTGTTTTTCTTGAAACAAGGATTGCTGATAAAGCATCAGTACAGAGGAGACACCTTTCTCCCATATTTATTCTTACAGGAGAGAATTTTCCTTCCTAGTGGTAGATTTCCTCTCACTTCCTGTTGTCTTCTTGCGTTTGCAAGTAGGAGTCGTTTGTAAGTTGGATGTTTGAAAGTAGGGACCTGCCGTATATACTCTGCAGAAATAGGCCCCTTAGTTGTTGGTGTTGGCACAACACTGTAAGCACTCACAGTTACTCTTGGTTGGTGCTGGAACGCCCTGCTGTCAACTATTATATCAGGAATTTTAATTACATATAATTGTTGAACAGTGGTAGTAAAAATTGGGCCTTTGATGGTGGTGCTGGTGCCACAACACTGTAAGCCCTGACAGTTACTCTTGGTGGGTGCAGCAATGGGCCCTGCTGTGAATTATTAGATCAAGAATTGTAATTACATGCCCCTGTTGAACAGGGGCTGAAAAATTGGGCCTTAGGCACTGGTGGCACAACACTGCAACCCCTCACAGATACTGTACTTGGAGCACAGCAATGAGCCCTGTTGCAAAGTATTGCTTCAAAATTGTAATGACACGCCCCTGTTAAACAGGGGCTGAAAAATTGGGCCTTAGGCACTGGTGGCACAACACTGCAACTCCTCACAGATACTGTACTTGGAGCACAGCAATGAGCCCTGTTGCAAAGTATTGCTTCAAAAATTGTAATTACACGCCCCTGTTAAACAGGGGCTGAAAAATTGGGCGTTAGGCACTGGTGGCGGCACCCATAAACAAAAATGATCTTCCAAGCTATCATCATCAATCGTATCATTGAGGACTCGGAGGAGGAGGATAGCCAGTCAACATAACAGCACAGGCACTCAGCATCAGCATCAGTCTTGAAGGGATGTGACATTTTAAAATCAATTAGTCTGTTATATCAGCATCAGGTGTGTGGTAGCTGGTGGTGATCCAAGACTGGTTCATCTTGATGAAAGTCAGTCGATCAACCGAGTCGGTGGACAGGCGCACCCTGTGATCCGTGACAAATCCTCCAGCAGCACTGAATGTGCGTTCCGAAAGAACGCTGGATGCAGGACAGGCCAGTAGCTCAATTGCATACTGTGCAAGCTCTGGCCAGTGATCCATCCTCAAGACCCAGTAAGCCAGAGGATTTTCGGTGGGGAAGGTGTCCAAGTCTGACCTTGCCCCTAGATATTCCTGCACCATGTTTATCAGACGCTGGCGATGGTTGCTGGAACCAATCATACTTTGGGGCTGCGGACTAAAGAATTGTCTGAACGCATCGGTCAGACGGCCACCTTCCCCACCGCTCCTTCTTTGACTGGCCGAAGCCTCAGCAACTCGTTGTCCAGGACCAGGAGTTTGCAACCTCCCAGTCTCTGGGAACGCGTTGCACAGACCTTTCTGCAAGGCCTCCCGGAGTTGTCTCATCCTCTGCTCCCTCTGCGACGGTAACATAAGGTCCGCAACCTTACCCTTGTACCGTGGATCAAGGAGAGTGGCCAGCCAGTAATGGTCCCTCTCCTTGATCCGAAGAATACGAGGATCCTTCCGCAGACTTTGCAGGATCAGGGAGGCCATGCAGCGTAGGTTTGCTGAGGCATTCGCTCCGGAGTCCTCTGGGTCACTAAGGACGACATGATCCGCAGCCACCTCCTCCCAGCCACGTACAAGTCCACTGGTTTCTTGGGACTGTAAATCATCCCTAAAAGACTGCTGCTGATGATGCTGAGTGCCAGCCTCCACCTCCATGCTGACACAATCCTCCTCCTCCTCCTCCTCCTCCTCCTCCTCTTCCTGTGCGATGGGTGGGACAGAAGGAACACTGTCTGGGTAAAGGGGGCCTTGAGAGGCAAGGAAGTCCTCCTCTTCCTGCCTCTGTTCTGCCTCAAGTGCCCTGTCCATTATTCCACGCAGCGTGTGCTCCAACAGGTGGACAAGAGGTACAGTGTCACTGATGCATGCACTGTCACTGCTCACCATCCTCGTGGCCTCCTCAAATGGTGCCAGGACAGTGCATGCATCCCTGATCATGCCCCACTGGCGTGGAGAAAAAAAACCAAGCTCCCCTGACCCTGTCCTGGTGCCGTAGTCGCACAGGTACTCATTGATGGCCCTCTGCTGCGTGTGCAGCCGCTGCAGCATGGCCAACGTTGAGTTCCACCTGGTGGGCATGTCACATATAAGGCGGTTCTTGGGCAGGTTCAACTCCTTTTGCAGCTCAGCCAGGCGAGCACTGGCATTATAAGATCTGCGGAAATGCACACAGACTTTCCTGGCCTGCCTCAGGACATCCTGTAAGCCCGGGTACCTGCCCAAGAACCGCTGCACCACCAGGTTAAGGACGTGAGCCACACAGGGCACATGGGTCAGTTGTCCCTGTCGGAGGGCGGAGAGGAGGTTGGTGCCATTGTCGCAAACCACCATTCCTGGCTTAAGCTGGCGTGGCGTCAACCACCTCTCGGCCTGGCCCTGCAGAGCAGACAGGACCTCTGCCCCAGTGTGGCTTCTGTCCCCCAAACACACCAGCGCAAGCACGGCATGGCATCTTTTTGCCTGCGTACTTGCGTAGCCCCGTGAACGGCTACGGAGCACCGCTGGTTCATAGGACAAACCACAGGAAGAGGCCATGGAGGAAGAAGAAGAGGAGGGGGTGGAGGAGAGAGGTGTGTCACAACCAGTAGTAGCATTTTGGAGGCGTGGCGGTGGGACAACCTCCAACACTACTGCACCTTGTCCTGAATCCTTCCCAGCTGCCAAAAGAGTGACCCAATGGGCCGTGAAAGAAAGGTAACGTCCCTGTCCATGCCTGCTGGACCATGAGTCAGCGGTAATATGCACCTTACCGCTGACCGCCCTGTCCAGCGAGGCCAAGACATTGCCTTCCACATGCCGGTAGAGAGCCGGAATAGCCTTCCGTGAGAAAAAGTGGCGTTTGGGAACCTGCCACTGAGGAACCGCACATTGCACAAACTCACGGAAGGGGGCCGAGTCTACCAACTGAAAAGGCAGCAGTTGAAGCGCTAGCAATTTAGCCAAGCTAGCATTCAACCGCTGGGCATGTGGATGGCTGGGAGTGAACTTCTTTCGACGGTCCAGCAGCTGGGGCAGGGAAATTTGCCTGCTAGAATCGGACGTCGGTGTACTGCTAGCAGAGTGGGCGCAAGTACTTGGCTGTGACACACCTAATTCTACACCTTCATTCCTCTCAGTGCATGTTTCAGAGAGGACTGAAGTTATAGTGGGGTTGGAGATCCCAGCTGATGCGGTGCAAGGAGAGGTCCGCTTTGTTCTTTGGTGTGGGTCTTTGAGGTAGGCTTGCCAACGAGCTGCATGGCAGGTCAACATATGTCTGGTCAGGCATGTGGTACCCAAGCGGCTGATGTTTTGGCCACGCGATATACGCTTGAGACATATGTTGCAAACAGCAGCTGTGCGATCTGATGCACTAGCCTCAAAAAAGGCCCACACCAAAGAACTTTTTGAATGACGGGCAGAGGCAGCGCCCTGCACAGGCGGAGCTCTGCGGTGTGATTCCGTCGGTGTACTGCCCTTACGCTGGCCACCAAAGGGCATCCTGCCTCGTTGGAGATGTGCCTCCTCCTCATCCTCCTCCTCCTCCTCTCTCCTATTAGGCACCCACGTGGAGTCATTGACCTCATCATCCCCTCCCTCCTCATCACTGGAGCCAATCTGGCAGTATGCTGCAGCTGCTGGAACATGACTGCCAGATTGGTGTCCTTCTTGAGCATCCCCTCTGTCTGCTCTCACGCTACTGCCTTCCTCTAGCTGGGTTTCATCATCAGACCCTTCGAAACGCTGGGCATCCTCCTGGAGCATGTACCCAACACTGTGCTGAAACAGTTCGGGGGACTCCTCAGGAGGAGGACATGGTGGGTCTAGGGAAGGAGTGACTGATGATTTGTCTGACATTGATACCAGGGAAGACGACGCTTTGGCAGCTGCTTTTCCAGTACCCTGAGCCTGGGTGAGAGAGGATGAGGAGGAGGAGGAGGGCTTGGTCATCCACTCTACCAAGTCTTCGGCATGATGTGGCTCAACATGTCCAGCTGCCGAAAAGAAGGACAAGCGTGTCCCATGGCCATGTGCTGATGACAATGCACCGCGTCCACGACCAGCACTGTTGCCCCCAGACACAGAGCCTGCTTGCCCTCTTTTATTGCCTCCTGACTGTCTGCCTCTCCTTGTTTGCCTTCCAGACATTCTAATAGATGGCCTGCAGGGAGATGGGAAAAAAGCAATAAGGGCTACCTTCAGGTGTCCTTCTCTGTCCCTGGAAACAAGGACTTGCAGAGTGAAAGAAAAAAAACACTCTCCCTACCTACAGTTTTCTGTCCCTAGAAAAAATGTTTTTTTTAATCACAATATAGCACAAGGAAAATTAACTCACTGTCCTTACAGGTCCCTGGAAACAAGGACTTGCAGAGTGAAAGAAAAAAAACACTCTCCCTACCTACAGTTTTCTGTCCCTAGAAAAAAATGTTTTTTTTAATCACAATATAGCAAAAGGACAATTCACTCACTGTCCTTCCAGGTCCCTGGAAACAAGGACTTGCAGAGTGAAAGAAACTGACACTGTCCCTACCTAGAGTTTTCTGTCCCTAGAATAAATGTTTTTTTTAATCACAATATAGCAAAAGGACAATTCACTCACTGTCCTTCCAGGTCCCTGGAAACAAGGACTTGCAGAGTGAAAGAAACTGACACTGTCCCTACCTAGAGTTTTCTGTCCCTAGAATAAATGTTTTTTTTAATCACAATATAGCAAAAGGACAATTCACTCACTGTCCTTCCAGGTCCCTGGAAACAAGGACTTGCAGAGTGAAAGAAACTGACACTGTCCCTACCTAGAGTTTTCTGTCCCTAGAATAAATGTTTTTTTTAATCACAATATAGCACAAGGAAAATTAACTCACTGTCCTTACAGGTCCCTGGAAACAAGGACTTGCAGAGTGAAAGAAAAAAAACACTCTCCCTACCTACAGTTTTCTGTCCCTAGAAAAAAATGTTTTTTTTAATCACAATATAGCAAAAGGACAATTCACTCACTGTCCTTCCAGGTCCCTGGAAACAAGGACTTGCAGAGTGAAAGAAACTGACACTGTCCCTACCTAGAGTTTTCTGTCCCTGGAATAAATGTTTTTTTCAGCACAATATAGCACAAGGACAATTAACTCACTGTCCTTACAGGTCCCTGGAAACAAGGACTTGCAGAGTGAAAGAAAAAAAATACTCTCCCTACCTACAGTTTTCTGTCCCTAGAAAAAAATGTTTTTTTTAATCACAATATAGCAAAAGGACAATTCACTCACTGTCCTTCCAGGTCCCTGGAAACAAGGACTTGCAGAGTGAAAGAAACTGACACTGTCCCTACCTAGAGTTTTCTGTCCCTAGAATAAATGTTTTTTTTAATCACAATATAGCAAAAGGACAATTCACTCACTGTCCTTACAGGTCCCTGGAAACAAGGACTTGCAGAGTGAAAGAAAAAAAATACTCTCCCTACCTACAGTTTTCTGTCCCTAGAAAAAAATGTTTTTTTTAATCACAATATAGCAAAAGGACAATTCACTCACTGTCCTTCCAGGTCCCTGGAAACAAGGACTTGCAGAGTGAAAGAAACTGACACTGTCCCTACCTAGAGTTTTCTGTCCCTAGAATAAATGTTTTTTTTAATCACAATATAGCAAAAGGACAATTCACTCACTGTCCTTCCAGGTCCCTGGAAACAAGGACTTGCAGAGTGAAAGAAACTGACACTGTCCCTACCTAGAGTTTTCTGTCCCTAGAATAAATGTTTTTTTTAATCACAATATAGCAAAAGGACAATTCACTCACTGTCCTTCCAGGTCCCTGGAAACAAGGACTTGCAGAGTGAAAGAAACTGACACTGTCCCTACCTAGAGTTTTCTGTCCCTAGAATAAATGTTTTTTTTAATCACAATATAGCAAAAGGACAATTCACTCACTGTCCTTCCAGGTCCCTGGAAACAAGGACTTGCAGAGTGAAAGAAACTGACACTGTCCCTACCTAGAGTTTTCTGTCCCTAGAATAAATGTTTTTTTTAATCACAATATAGCAAAAGGACAATTCACTCACTGTCCTTCCAGGTCCCTGGAAACAAGGACTTGCAGAGTGAAAGAAACTGACACTGTCCCTACCTAGAGTTTTCTGTCCCTAGAATAAATGTTTTTTTTAATCACAATATAGCAAAAGGACAATTCACTCACTGTCCTTCCAGGTCCCTGGAAACAAGGACTTGCAGAGTGAAAGAAACTGACACTGTCCCTACCTAGAGTTTTCTGTCCCTGGAATAAATGTTTTTTTCAGCACAATATAGCACAAGGACAATTAACTCACTGTCCTTACAGGTCCCTGGAAACAAGGACTTGCAGAGTGAAAGAAAAAAAATACTCTCCCTACCTACAGTTTTCTGTCCCTAGAAAAAAATGTTTTTTTTAATCACAATATAGCAAAAGGACAATTCACTCACTGTCCTTCCAGGTCCCTGGAAACAAGGACTTGCAGAGTGAAAGAAACTGACACTGTCCCTACCTAGAGTTTTCTGTCCCTAGAATAAATGTTTTTTTTAATCACAATATAGCAAAAGGACAATTCACTCACTGTCCTTCCAGGTCCCTGGAAACAAGGACTTGCAGAGTGAAAGAAACTGACACTGTCCCTACCTAGAGTTTTCTGTCCCTGGAATAAATGTTTTTTTCAGCACAATATAGCACAAGGACAATTAACTCACTGTCCTTACAGGTCCCTGGAAACAAGGACTTGCAGAGTGAAAGAAAAAAAACACTCTCCCTACCTACAGTTTTCTGTCCCTAGAAAAAAATGTTTTTTTTAATCACAATATAGCAAAAGGACAATTCACTCACTGTCCTTCCAGGTCCCTGGAAACAAGGACTTGCAGAGTGAAAGAAACTGACACTGTCCCTACCTAGAGTTTTCTGTCCCTAGAATAAATGTTTTTTTTAATCACAATATAGCAAAAGGACAATTCACTCACTGTCCTTCCAGGTCCCTGGAAACAAGGACTTGCAGAGTGAAAGAAACTGACACTGTCCCTACCTAGAGTTTTCTGTCCCTAGAATAAATGTTTTTTTTAATCACAATATAGCAAAAGGACAATTCACTCACTGTCCTTCCAGGTCCCTGGAAACAAGGACTTGCAGAGTGAAAGAAACTGACACTGTCCCTACCTAGAGTTTTCTGTCCCTAGAATAAATGTTTTTTTTAATCACAATATAGCACAAGGAAAATTAACTCACTGTCCTTACAGGTCCCTGGAAACAAGGACTTGCAGAGTGAAAGAAAAAAAACACTCTCCCTACCTACAGTTTTCTGTCCCTAGAAAAAAATGTTTTTTTTAATCACAATATAGCAAAAGGACAATTCACTCACTGTCCTTCCAGGTCCCTGGAAACAAGGACTTGCAGAGTGAAAGAAACTGACACTGTCCCTACCTAGAGTTTTCTGTCCCTGGAATAAATGTTTTTTTCAGCACAATATAGCACAAGGACAATTAACTCACTGTCCTTACAGGTCCCTGGAAACAAGGACTTGCAGAGTGAAAGAAAAAAAATACTCTCCCTACCTACAGTTTTCTGTCCCTAGAAAAAAATGTTTTTTTTAATCACAATATAGCAAAAGGACAATTCACTCACTGTCCTTCCAGGTCCCTGGAAACAAGGACTTGCAGAGTGAAAGAAACTGACACTGTCCCTACCTAGAGTTTTCTGTCCCTAGAATAAATGTTTTTTTTAATCACAATATAGCAAAAGGACAA
This sequence comes from Rana muscosa, assembly GCA_029206835.1. NCBI lineage: Eukaryota > Metazoa > Chordata > Amphibia > Anura > Ranidae > Rana > Rana muscosa. The sequence goes on from CM055120.1 coordinate 161,839,026, forward strand.
TTCACTCACTGTCCTTACAGGTCCCTGGAAACAAGGACTTGCAGAGTGAAAGAAAAAAAATACTCTCCCTACCTACAGTTTTCTGTCCCTAGAAAAAAATGTTTTTTTTAATCACAATATAGCAAAAGGACAATTCACTCACTGTCCTTCCAGGTCCCTGGAAACAAGGACTTGCAGAGTGAAAGAAACTGACACTGTCCCTACCTAGAGTTTTCTGTCCCTAGAATAAATGTTTTTTTTAATCACAATATAGCAAAAGGACAATTCACTCACTGTCCTTCCAGGTCCCTGGAAACAAGGACTTGCAGAGTGAAAGAAACTGACACTGTCCCTACCTAGAGTTTTCTGTCCCTAGAATAAATGTTTTTTTTAATCACAATATAGCAAAAGGACAATTCACTCACTGTCCTTCCAGGTCCCTGGAAACAAGGACTTGCAGAGTGAAAGAAACTGACACTGTCCCTACCTAGAGTTTTCTGTCCCTAGAATAAATGTTTTTTTTAATCACAATATAGCAAAAGGACAATTCACTCACTGTCCTTCCAGGTCCCTGGAAACAAGGACTTGCAGAGTGAAAGAAACTGACACTGTCCCTACCTAGAGTTTTCTGTCCCTAGAATAAATGTTTTTTTTAATCACAATATAGCAAAAGGACAATTCACTCACTGTCCTTCCAGGTCCCTGGAAACAAGGACTTGCAGAGTGAAAGAAACTGACACTGTCCCTACCTAGAGTTTTCTGTCCCTAGAATAAATGTTTTTTTTAATCACAATATAGCAAAAGGACAATTCACTCACTGTCCTTCCAGGTCCCTGGAAACAAGGACTTGCAGAGTGAAAGAAACTGACACTGTCCCTACCTAGAGTTTTCTGTCCCTGGAATAAATGTTTTTTTCAGCACAATATAGCACAAGGACAATTAACTCACTGTCCTTACAGGTCCCTGGAAACAAGGACTTGCAGAGTGAAAGAAAAAAAATACTCTCCCTACCTACAGTTTTCTGTCCCTAGAAAAAAATGTTTTTTTTAATCACAATATAGCAAAAGGACAATTCACTCACTGTCCTTCCAGGTCCCTGGAAACAAGGACTTGCAGAGTGAAAGAAACTGACACTGTCCCTACCTAGAGTTTTCTGTCCCTAGAATAAATGTTTTTTTTAATCACAATATAGCAAAAGGACAATTCACTCACTGTCCTTACAGGTCCCTGGAAACAAGGACTTGCAGAGTGAAAGAAAAAAAATACTCTCCCTACCTACAGTTTTCTGTCCCTAGAAAAAAATGTTTTTTTTAATCACAATATAGCAAAAGGACAAATCACTCACTGTCCTTCCAGGTCCCTGGAAACAAGGACTTGCAGAGTGAAAGAAACTGACACTGTCCCTACCTAGAGTTTTCTGTCCCTAGAATAAATGTTTTTTTTAATCACAATATAGCAAAAGGACAATTCACTCACTGTCCTTCCAGGTCCCTGGAAACAAGGACTTGCAGAGTGAAAGAAACTGACACTGTCCCTACCTAGAGTTTTCTGTCCCTAGAATAAATGTTTTTTTTAATCACAATATAGCAAAAGGACAATTCACTCACTGTCCTTCCAGGTCCCTGGAAACAAGGACTTGCAGAGTGAAAGAAACTGACACTGTCCCTACCTAGAGTTTTCTGTCCCTAGAATAAATGTTTTTTTTAATCACAATATAGCAAAAGGACAATTCACTCACTGTCCTTCCAGGTCCCTGGAAACAAGGACTTGCAGAGTGAAAGAAACTGACACTGTCCCTACCTAGAGTTTTCTGTCCCTAGAATAAATGTTTTTTTTAATCACAATATAGCAAAAGGACAATTCACTCACTGTCCTTCCAGGTCCCTGGAAACAAGGACTTGCAGAGTGAAAGAAACTGACACTGTCCCTACCTAGAGTTTTCTGTCCCTAGAATAAATGTTTTTTTTAATCACAATATAGCAAAAGGACAATTCACTCACTGTCCTTCCAGGTCCCTGGAAACAAGGACTTGCAGAGTGAAAGAAACTGACACTGTCCCTACCTAGAGTTTTCTGTCCCTAGAATAAATGTTTTTTTTAATCACAATATAGCAAAAGGACAATTCACTCACTGTCCTTCCAGGTCCCTGGAAACAAGGACTTGCAGAGTGAAAGAAACTGACACTGTCCCTACCTAGAGTTTTCTGTCCCTAGAATAAATGTTTTTTTTAATCACAATATAGCAAAAGGACAATTCACTCACTGTCCTTCCAGGTCCCTGGAAACAAGGACTTGCAGAGTGAAAGAAACTGACACTGTCCCTACCTAGAGTTTTCTGTCCCTAGAATAAATGTTTTTTTTAATCACAATATAGCAAAAGGACAATTCACTCACTGTCCTTCCAGGTCCCTGGAAACAAGGACTTGCAGAGTGAAAGAAACTGACACTGTCCCTACCTAGAGTTTTCTGTCCCTAGAATAAATGTTTTTTTTAATCACAATATAGCAAAAGGACAATTCACTCACTGTCCTTCCAGGTCCCTGGAAACAAGGACTTGCAGAGTGAAAGAAACTGACACTGTCCCTACCTAGAGTTTTCTGTCCCTAGAATAAATGTTTTTTTTAATCACAATATAGCAAAAGGACAATTCACTCACTGTCCTTCCAGGTCCCTGGAAACAAGGACTTGCAGAGTGAAAGAAACTGACACTGTCCCTACCTAGAGTTTTCTGTCCCTAGAATAAATGTTTTTTTTAATCACAATATAGCAAAAGGACAATTCACTCACTGTCCTTCCAGGTCCCTGGAAACAAGGACTTGCAGAGTGAAAGAAACTGACACTGTCCCTACCTAGAGTTTTCTGTCCCTAGAATAAATGTTTTTTTTAATCACAATATAGCAAAAGGACAATTCACTCACTGTCCTTCCAGGTCCCTGGAAACAAGGACTTGCAGAGTGAAAGAAACTGACACTGTCCCTACCTAGAGTTTTCTGTCCCTAGAATAAATGTTTTTTTTTAAGCACACTATAGCAGAAGCACAAAACACACTGACACTCTCCCTACCTATCCTTCTCTTTCCCTAAACTAAAGGAATCCAGGTTAAGCAAGAAAGAAATAACAGTCACTGTCCCTGCCTATGCTACTCTATCCCTGCTCCGGAACACACTACACTAGGCCGCCGTGCTGGCGGCCTTTTATAGTGTGGGGCGTGTACTAAACACCCTCAGCAATAATTGGCCACAGGCATCCTGCCTGTGGCCAATCATTGCTCTCCTCGCTGCCGGCGCTGTGATTGGCCAAGCATGCGGGGTCACAGTGCATGCTTGGCCAATCACAGCGCCTGGATGACACTGCGATGGCGTAGTGCATTGTGGGCCGTTCGCGTCACTCGAATTTGGCGCGAACGGCCCAAATCGTTCGATCTTCGTCGAACGATCGAACAGCCAATGTTCGAGTCGAACGTATGTTCGACTCGAACACGAAGCTCATCCCTAGTCCTGACTATTTAGTTATTATCATCTAATTATAATTACCTTATTGCCGAATGACTCAGTTGACCAGACCCAAAACCTTCTTCTGTGCACAGGGGACAGCGTATTTAAATGATTGACACAACACAGGTTTACTACAATACACTGTCCATTTATTCATACACAACGTAAATACAAAAGAAAGACGGGCGTTACTTAATCATTTTCCACCAATAAGGGGTACGTGTTCAAATGACATATTTCTTTTCCATATGCTCTTTAACCAATTATAATGATACATATTTTTTTAACTCTTTACATCTCTTGCATCCTAGCAAACCTATTATGTCACCTAGACCATTACGTCACATTATGTCACCTAGACAACCCCCTTATAACTCAAAACAGACTATCTCATGACACATACGTAAGTTCCTCATTTCCGGTTTTGATTTCAACACAAGCTCATTTCTTAACCCCCTTAGCGGTAATCCCGAGTCAGGCTCGGGGTGAGTTTTCCATGCTAAGAGCGGTAACCCCGAGCCAGACTCGGGATTGCATTGCAGGATACAGGGAAGTTACTTACCTTGTTCCCTGGATCCTGCGATGTCTCCCCGCAGTGTGAGCAAGTCGTGTCTCGCTCGATCCACACTGCCGAATGCCGAGCTCCGTTCCCTGCGACGTTGTGGCGCACGGGGACGGAGTTCGGCGCCAAATTCAAAAAGTGAAACAGATAGTATAGATACAGTATACTGTAATCTTACTGATTACAGTACTGTATCAAATAATAACACATTCCCTTTGTCCCTAGTGGTCTGTCCAGTGTCCTGCATGCAGTTTTATATTGCAAAAACTGTTCTTTCTGCCTGGAAACTGGAGATTGTCCATAGCAACCAAAAAGTGCCCCTTTATGTCAAAAGTGGTTTTAGACAGCTAGAAAACAGCGATAATAAATTAGAATCACTTGCAGAATTGAACGATAGCGATTTGTGGGGAAATTTGTCATCAAACACTAAATCTAATGACAGCGACAATTCGGCAACTGAGAAAATTTCAGTGTTTTTGATTTGATTACATTATTAAATCATTTTTATTATCATTACATTACTATTTCTTATAATTATTTATAGTTATTTATTATATTATAATTTATGATTTTGTGTTTCAAACTTTATCATACCCGGATCTGCGGCCCCCCCACCCCAAAGCACCCTGTCCCCATGTTGATGATGACAGGGCCTCTTCCCGACAACCCTGGCCGTTGCGGGGGGCTTATCGGAATCTGGGAGCCCCCTTTAATAAGGGGGCCCCCAGATCCCGGCCCCCCGCCCTATGTGAGTGAGTATGGGGTACATCGCACCCCTACCCATTCACCTGGTGGACAAAAAAAAATGTCAATAAAAAACACACACAGCTTTTTAAATTAATTTATTGCACAGCTCCGGGGGTCTCCAGGGTCGTCTCCGCGCTCTCCGGTTCTTCCTTCTGCCGGGCCTCCGCTATCTTCTTCCAGCTCTTTTGCTAGCGGGGCCCGGTCTTCTCCGTCGCCTTCTTCTTCTCCCGCTCTCCGGTTCTTCTCTCGCTCACCGGTTCTTTCTTCCGCCGGGCCTCCGCTATCTTCTTCCAGCTCTTTTTCTAGCGGAGGTCTTCCCATCGTCTCGTCCGGCTCTCCGTTGTCCTTCTGCCGGCCCCTCCACTATCTTCTTCCAGCTCTTTTGCTAGTGGAGGGGCCGGTCTTCCCGTCGCCGTCTTCTTCTCTCTTCTCCTCCTTGATATTGACTCGTCGCTTCCTCCCGCTGTAATACTGGCTGTTCGCTCTGCTCCGAATTAATATAGGCTTCTCATGACGTCACAGTCACATGCTCCGGGTGGCCCCGGAGCATGTGACTGTGATGTCATGGGAGCATGTGACTGTGACGTCATGAGAAGCCTATATCAATCGGCGCGCACCGCAACACCCAGCATTAGAGCGGGAGGAAGCGACGTGTCAACATCGAGAAGGAGAAGAGGGAAGAAGACGCCAACAGCGACGACGGGAAGACCGGCCCCTCCACTAGCAAAAGAGCTGGAAGAAGATAGTGGAGGGGCCGGCAGAAGGACAACGGAGAGCCGGACGAGACGACGGGAAGACCGGGCCTCCGCTAGCAAAAGAGCTGGAAGAAGATAGCGGAGGCCCGGCGGAAGAAAGAACCGGTTAGCGGGAGAAGAAGGCGACGGAGAAGACCGGGCCCCGCTAGCAAAAGAGCTGGAAGAAGATAGTGGAGGCCCGGCAGAAGAAAGACCCGGAGAGCACGGAGACGACACCGGAGACCCCCGAAGTCGTAAGAAGACCCCCGGAGCTGTGCAATAAATTACTTTAAAAACCTGTGTTGTGTTTTTTTCTTGACATTTTTTCCCACCAGGTGAATGGGTAGGGGTACGATGTACCCCATACTCATTCACATAGGGTGGGGGCTGGGATCTGGGGGCCCCCTTTTTAAAGGGGGGCTCCCGGATTCCGATAAGCCCCCCGCCCGCAGACCCCGACAACCAACAGCCAGGGTTGTCGGGAAGAGGCCCTGTCCTCATCAACATGAGGACAGGGTGCTTTGGGGTGGGGGGGCCGCAGGTCGCCCCCCTGCCCCAGAGCACCAAACCCCCCATGTTGAGGGCATGCGGCCTGGTACGGTTCAGGAGGGAGGGGGGTCGCTCTCTTGTCCCCCCTCTTCCCCTGCAGCCTGCCAGGTTGCGTGCTCGGAAAAGGGTCTGGTTTGGATTTTGGAGGGACCCCCACGCCGTTTTTTCGGCGTAGGGGTTCCCCTTCAAATCCAGACCAGACCCAAGGGCCTGGTATGCTCCTGGAGGGGGAACCCATGCCAGTTTTTCATTTAAAATTTGTCCTGGAGTTCCCCCTCAAGATTCATACAAAACACAGTGGCTGGTATTGGCGGGGATCCAAGTCGGATCCCCATTCATTGAAAGTCGGACATATGTCGTCTTCATGTCATGGGGCAAAGTCGGATCCAAAGTAGGATGGCTGTCGTGTCGCACTAGTGTGAACCCAGCCTTATGGTGTCTGTTGAATGTTCTAAGAAGATTTGACGGAGCAGCTAAACTGTGCGACGCCGCAATCATACATTTCCGGTCTAATGTTCCGCCTACAAGCTATAGAAGGATTCTAATGTTGTATGACACTAGTAATAATTATATTTAGAAATTATTATTACTAGTAAACCAACATTCAAATTCGTCTATCTATGATTGCGGCATCGTACAGTTTAGCTGCTCGTCTACTCTTCTTAGAACTTTCGACAGACACCATAAGCCTTCAATGACAGATTCAACGTTTGTATGTTTTTCGCTGCTTCGTCTATTATTAGTCTTTCATGTCGAATGGTCTACCCCAACACTGTCTCTATAATGTCTAATCTTTTCTCTCTATGTCAAATCTTTCCTCAGGTTATGATCTGATGTGCAATACAACAGATGTTGTTGAAGTACCATTTTCCTCAACTCAAAGGGTGACATCTTAGTAGCAGCACTTGGTGTAGCTCTGATAGCCATGAGCACCAGAAGCAACGTCACATCCCAGTCCATACCTGATTCCTTAATAAATGTCTTAACATTAACGTTGACAATAGACTGGTTATTATTGTTGACTAGGGATGAGCTTCGTGTTCGAGTCGAACATACGTTCGACTCGAACATCGGCTGTTCGATCGTTCGACGAAGATCGAACGATTTGGGCCGTTCGCGCCAAATTCGAGTGACGCGAACGGCCCACAATGCACTACGCCATTGCAGTGTCATCCAGGCGCTGTGATTGGCCAAGCATGCACTGTGACCCCGCATGCTTGGCCAATCACAGCGCCGGCAGCGAGGAGAGCAATGATTGGCCACAGGCAGGATGCCTGTGGCCAATTATTGCTGAGGGTGTTTAGTACACGCCCCACACTATAAAAGGCCGCCAGCACGGCGGCCTAGTGTAGTGTGTTCCGGAGCAGGGATAGAGCAGCATAGGCAGGGACAGTGACTTTTATTTCTTTCTTGCTTAACCTGGATTCCTTTAGTTTAGGGAAAGAGAAGGATAGGTAGGGAGAGTGTCAGTGTGTTTTGTGCTTGTGCTATAGTGTGCTTAAAAAAAACATTTTTTCTAGGGACAGAAAACTGTAGGTAGGGAGAGTGTCAGTTTCTTTCACTGTGCAAGTCCTTGTTTCTAGGGACTGGGAAGGACAGTGAGTGAATTCTCCTTGTGCTATAGTGTGCTTAAAAAAAAACATTTTTTCTAGGGACAGAAAACTGTAGGTAGGGAGAGTGTCAGTTTCTTTCACTGTGCAAGTCCTTGTTTCTAGGGACTGGGAAGGACAGTGAGTGAATTCTCCTTGTGCTATAGTGTGCTTAAAAAAACATTTTTTCTAGGGACAGAAAACTGTAGGTAGGGAGAGTGTCAGTTTCTTTCACTGTGCAAGTCCTTGTTTCCAGGGACCTGGAAGGACAGTGAGTGAATTCTCCTTGTGCTATAGTGTGCTTAAAAAAAACATTTTTTCTAGGGACAGAAAACTGTAGGTAGGGAGAGTGTCAGTTTCTTTCACTGTGCAAGTCCTTGTTTCCAGGGACCTGGAAGGACAGTGAGTGAATTCTCCTTGTGCTATAGTGTGCTTAAAAAAACATTTTTTCTAGGGACAGAAAACTGTAGGTAGGGAGAGTGTCAGTTTCTTTCACTGTGCAAGTCCTTGTTTCCAGGGACCTGGAAGGACAGTGAAAGAATTCTCCTTGTGCTATAGTGTGCTTAAAAAAAACATTTTTTCTAGGGACAGAAAACTCTAGGTAGGGAGAGTGTCAGTTTCTTTCACTGTGCAAGTCCTTGTTTCCAGGGACCTGGAAGGACATTGAGTGAATTCTCCTTGTGCTATAGTGTGCTTAAAAAAAATTTTTTTCTAGGGACAGAAAACTGTAGGTAGGGAGAGTGTCAGTTTCTTTCACTGTGCAAGTCCTTGTTTCTAGGGACTGGGAAGGACAGTGAGTGAATTCTCCTTGTGCTATAGTGTGCTTAAAAAAATACATTTTTTCTGGTGACAGAAAACTGTAGGTGGGGAGAGTGTCAGTTTCTTTCACTGTGCAAGTCCTTGTTTCCAGGGACCTGGAAGGACAGTGAGTGAATTCTCCTTGTGCTATAGTGTGCTTAAAAAAAACATTTTTTTCTAGGGACAGAAAACTGTAGGTAGGGAGAGTGTCAGTTTCTTTCACTGTGCAAGTCCTTGTTTCCAGGGACCTGGAAGGACAGTGAGTGAATTCTCCTTGTGCTATAGTGTGCTTTAAAAAAACATTTTTTCTAGGGACAGAAAACTGTAGGTAGGGAGAGTGTCAGTTTCTTTCACTGTGCAAGTCCTTGTTTCCAGGGACCTGGAAGGACAGTGAGTGAATTCTCCTTGTGCTATAGTGTGCTTAAAAAAAACATTTTTTCTAGGGACAGAAAACTGTAGGTAGGGAGAGTGTCAGTTTCTTTCACTGTGCAAGTCCTTGTTTCTAGGGACTGGGAAGGACAGTGAGTGAATTCTCCTTGTGCTATAGTGTGCTTAAAAAAAACATTTTTTCTAGGGACAGAAAACTGTAGGTAGGGAAAGTGTCAGTTTCTTTCACTGTGCAAGTCCTTGTTTCTAGGGACTGGGAAGGACAGTGAGTGAATTCTCCTTGTGCTATAGTGTGCTTAAAAAAAACATTTTTTCTAGGGACAGAAAACTGTAGGTAGGGAGAGTGTCAGTTTCTTTCACTGTGCAAGTCCTTGTTTCTAGGGACTGGGAAGGACAGTGAGTGAATTCTCCTTGTGCTATAGTGTGCTTAAAAAAAACATTTTTTCTAGGGACAGAAAACTGTAGGTAGGGAGAGTGTCAGTTTCTTTCACTGTGCAAGTCCTTGTTTCTAGGGACTGGGAAGGACAGTGAGTGAATTCTCCTTGTGCTATAGTGTGCTTAAAAAATACATTTTTTCTGGTGACAGAAAACTGTAGGTAGGGAGAGTGTCAGTTTCTTTCACTGTGCAAGTCCTTGTTTCCAGGGACCTGGAAGGACAGTGAGTGAATTCTCCTTGTGCTATAGTGTGCTTAAAAAAACATTTTTTCTAGGGACAGAAAACTGTAGGTAGGGAGAGTGTCAGTTCCTTTCACTGTGCAAGTCCTTGTTTCCAGGGACCTGGAAGGACAGTGAGTGAATTCTCCTTGTGCTATAGTGTGCTTTAAAAAAACATTTTTTCTAGGGACAGAAAACTGTAGGTAGGGAGAGTGTCAGTTTCTTTCACTGTGCAAGTCCTTGTTTCCAGGGACCTGGAAGGACAGTGAGTGAATTCTCCTTGTGCTATAGTGTGCTTAAAAAAAACATTTTTTCTAGGGACAGAAAACTGTAGGTAGGGAGAGTGTCAGTTTCTTTCACTGTGCAAGTCCTTGTTTCTAGGGACTGGGAAGGACAGTGAGTGAATTCTCCTTGTGCTATAGTGTGCTTAAAAAAAACATTTTTTCTAGGGACAGAAAACTGTAGGTAGGGAGAGTGTCAGTTTCTTTCACTGTGCAAGTCCTTGTTTCTAGGGACTGGGAAGGACAGTGAGTGAATTCTCCTTGTGCTATAGTGTGCTTAAAAAAAATTTTTTCTAGGGACAGAAAACTGTAGGTAGGGAGAGTGTCAGTTTCTTTCACTGTGCAAGTCCTTGTTTCTAGGGACTGGGAAGGACAGTGAGTGAATTCTCCTTGTGCTATAGTGTGCTTAAAAAAAACATTTTTTCTAGGGACAGAAAACTGTAGGTAGGGAGAGTGTCAGTTTCTTTCACTGTGCAAGTCCTTGTTTCCAGGGACCTGGAAGGACATTGAGTGAATTCTCCTTGTGCTATAGTGTGCTTAAAAAAAACATTTTTTCTAGGGACAGAAAACTGTAGGTAGGGAGAGTGTCAGTTTCTTTCACTGTGCAAGTCCTTGTTTCTAGGGACTGGGAAGGACAGTGAGTGAATTCTCCTTGTGCTATAGTGTGCTTAAAAAATACATTTTTTCTGGTGACAGAAAACTGTAGGTAGGGAGAGTGTCAGTTTCTTTCACTGTGCAAGTCCTTGTTTCTAGGGACTGGGAAGGACAGTGAGTGAATTCTCCTTGTGCTATAGTGTGCTTAAAAAAAACATTTTTTCTAGGGACAGAAAACTGTAGGTAGGGAGAGTGTCAGTTTCTTTCACTGTGCAAGTCCTTGTTTCAAGGGACAGAGAAGGACACCTGAAGGTAGCCCTTATTGCTTTTTTCCCATCTCCCTGCAGGCCATCTATTAGAATGTCTGGAAGGCAAACAAGGAGAGGCAGACAGTCAGGAGGCAATAAAAGAGGGCAATCAGGCTCTGTGTCTGGGGGCAACAGTGCTGGTCGTGGACGCGGTGCATTGTCATCAGCACATGGCCATGGGACACGCTTGTCCTTCTTTTCGGCAGCTGGACATGTTGAGCCACATCATGCCGAAGACTTGGTAGAGTGGATGACCAAGCCCTCCTCCTCCTCCTCATCCTCTCTCACCCAGGCTCAGGGTACTGGCAAAGCAGCTGCCAAAGCGTCCTCTTCCCTGGTATCAATGTCAGACTCATCATCAGTCACTCCTTCCCTAGACCCACCATGTCCTCCTCCTGAGGAGTCCCCCGAACTGTTTGAGCACAGTGTTGGGTACATGCTCCAGGAGGATGCCCAGCGTTTCGAAGGGTCTGATGATGAAACCCAGCTACAGGAAGGCAGTAGGGTGAGAGCAGACAGAGGGGATGCTCAAGAAGGACACCAATCTGGCAGTCATGTTCCAGCAGCTGCAGCATACTGCCAGATTGGCTCCAGTGATGAGGAGGGAGGGGATGATGAGGTCACTGACTCCACGTGGGTGCCTAATAGGAGAGAGGAGGAGGAGGATGAGGAGGAGGCACATCTCCAACGAGACAGGATGCCCTTTGGTGGCCAGCGTAAGGGCAGTACACCGACGGAATCACACCGCAGAGCTCCGCCTGTGCAGGGCGCTGCCTCTGCCCGTCATTCAAAAAGTTCCTTGGTGTGGGCCTTTTTTGAGGCTAGTCCATCAGATCGCACAGCTGCTGTTTGCAACATATGTCTCAAGCGTATATCGCGTGGCCAAAACATCAGCCGCTTGGGTACCACATGCCTGACCAGACATATGTTGACCTGCCATGCAGCTCGTTGGCATGCCTACCTCAAAGACCCACACCAAAGAACAAAGCGGACCTCTCCTTGCACCGCATCAGCTGGGATCTCCAACCCCACTATAACTTCAGTCCTCTCTGAAACATGCACTGAGAGGAATGAAGGTGTAGAATTAGGTGTGTCACAGCCAAGTACTTGCGGCCACTCTGCTAGCAGTACACCGACGTCCGATTCTAGCAGGCAAATTTCCCTGCCCCAGCTGCTGGACCGTCGAAAGAAGTTCACTCCCAGCCATCCACATGCCCAGCGGTTGAATGCTAGCTTGGCTAAATTGCTAGCGCTTCAACTGCTGCCTTTTCAGTTGGTAGACTCGGCCCCCTTCCGTGAGTTTGTGCAATGTGCGGTTCCTCAGTGGCAGGTTCCCAAACGCCACTTTTTCTCACGGAAGGCTATTCCGGCTCTCTACCGGCATGTGGAAGGCAATGTCTTGGCCTCGCTGGACAGGGCGGTCAGCGGTAAGGTGCATATTACCGCTGACTCATGGTCCAGCAGGCATGGACAGGGACGTTACCTTTCTTTCACGGCCCATTGGGTCACTCTTTTGGCAGCTGGGAAGGATGCAGGACAAGGTGCAGTAGTGTTGGAGGTTGTCCCACCGCCACGCCTCCAAAATGCTACTACTGGTTGTGACACACCTCTCTCCTCCACCCCTCCTCTTCTTCTTCCTCCATGGCCTCTTCCTTTGGTTTGTCCTATGAACCAGCGGTGCTCCGTAGCCGTTCACGGGGCTACGCAAGTACGCAGGCAAAAAGATGCCATGCCGTGCTTGCGCTGGTGTGTTTGGGGGACAGAAGCCACACTGGGGCAGAGGTCCTGTCTGCTCTGCAGGGCCAGGCCGAGAGGTGGTTGACGCCACGCCAGCTTAAGCCAGGAATGGTGGTTTGTGACAATGGCACCAACCTCCTCTCCGCCCTCCGACAGGGACAACTGACCCATGTGCCCTGTGTGGCTCACGTCCTTAACCTGGTGGTGCAGCGGTTCTTGGGCAGGTACCCGGGCTTACAGGATGTCCTGAGGCAGGCCAGGAAAGTCTGTGTGCATTTCCGCAGATCTTATAATGCCAGTGCTCGCCTGGCTGAGCTGCAAAAGGAGTTGAACCTGCCCAAGAACCGCCTTATATGTGACATGCCCACCAGGTGGAACTCAACGTTGGCCATGCTGCAGCGGCTGCACACGCAGCAGAGGGCCATCAATGAGTACCTGTGCGACTACGGCACCAGGACAGGGTCAGGGGAGCTTGGTTTTTTTTCTCCACGCCAGTGGGGCATGATCAGGGATGCATGCACTGTCCTGGCACCATTTGAGGAGGCCACGAGGATGGTGAGCAGTGACAGTGCATGCATCAGTGACACTGTACCTCTTGTCCACCTGTTGGAGCACACGCTGCGTAGAATAATGGACAGGGCACTTGAGGCAGAACAGAGGCAGGAAGAGGAGGACTTCCTTGCCTCTCAAGGCCCCCTTTACCCAGACAGTGTTCCTTCTGTCCCACCCATCGCACAGGAAGAGGAAGAGGAGGAGGAGGAGGAGGAGGAGGATTGTGTCAGCATGGAGGTGGAGGCTGGCACTCAGCATCATCAGCAGCAGTCTTTTAGGGATGATTTACAGTCCCAAGAAACCAGTGGACTTGTACGTGGCTGGGAGGAGGTGACTGCGGATCATGTCGTCCTTAGTGACCCAGAGGACTCCGGAGCGAATGCCTCAGCAAACCTACGCTGCATGGCCTCCCTGATCCTGCAAAGTCTACGGAAGGATCCTCGTATTCTTCGGATCAAGGAGAGGGACCATTACTGGCTGGCCACTCTCCTTGATCCACGGTACAAGGGTAAGGTTGCGGACCTTATGTTACCGTCGCAGAGGGAGCAGAGGATGAGACAACTCCGGGAGGCCTTGCAGAAAGGTCTGTGCAACGCGTTCCCAGAGACTGGGAGGTTACAAACTCCTGGTCCAGGACAACGAGTTGCTGAGGCTTCGGCCAGTCAAAGAAGGAGCGGTGGGGAAGGTGGCCGTCTGACCGATGCGTTCAGACAATTCTTTAGTCCGCAGCCCCAAAGTATGATTGGTTCCAGCAACCATCGCCAGCGTCTGATAAACATGGTGCAGGAATATCTAGGGGCAAGGTCAGACTTGGACACCTTCCCCACCGAAAATCCTCTGGCTTACTGGGTCTTGAGGATGGATCACTGGCCAGAGCTTGCACAGTATGCAATTGAGCTACTGGCCTGTCCTGCATCCAGCGTTCTTTCGGAACGCACATTCAGTGCTGCTGGAGGATTTGTCACGGATCACAGGGTGCGCCTGTCCACCGACTCGGTTGATCGACTGACTTTCATCAAGATGAACCAGTCTTGGATCACCACCAGCTACCACACACCTGATGCTGATATAACAGACTAATTGATTTTAACATGTCACGTCCCTTCAAGACTGATGCTGATGCTGAGTGCCTGTGCTGTTATGTTGACTGGCTATCCTCCTCCTCCGAGTCCTCAATGATACGATTGATGATGATAGCTTGGAAGATCATTTTTGTTTATGGGTGCCGCCACCAGTGGCTAAGGCCCAATTTTTCAGCCCCTGTTTTACAGGGGCGTGTACTTACAATTTTTTTAGCAATAATTTGCCATAGGGCTCATTGCTGTGCTCCAAGTACAGTATCTGTGAGGGGTTGTAGTGTTGTGCCACCAGTGCCTAAGGCCCAATTTTTCAGCCCCTGTTTAACAGGGGCGTGTCATTACAATTTTTGAAGCAATACTTTGCAACAGGGCTCATTGCTGTGCTCCAAGTACAGTATCTGTGAGGGGTTGTAGTGTTGTGCCACCAGTGCCTAAGGCCCAATTTTTCAGCCCCTGTTCAACAGGGGCATGCAATTACAATTCTTGATGTAATAATTCACAGCAGGGCCCATTCCTGCACCCACCAAGAGTAAGTCTGAGGGCTTACAGTGTTGTGGCAACGCCACCACCACCACCACCACGAAAGGCCCAATTTTTCAGCCCCTGTTCAAAAGGGGCATGTAATTACAATTCTTGATCTAATAATTCACAGCAGGGCCCATTGCTGCACCCACCAAGAGTAACTGTCAGGGCTTACAGTGTTGTGGCACCAGCACCACCATCAAAGCCCCAATTTTTACTACCACTGTTCAACAATTATATGTAATTAAAATTCCTGATATAATAGTTGACAGCAGGGCGTTCCAGCACCAACCAAGAGTAACTGTGAGTGCTTACAGTGTTGTGCCAACACCAACAACTAAGGGGCCTATTTCTGCAGAGTATATACGGCAGGTCCCTACTTTCAAACATCCAACTTACAAACGACTCCTACTTGCAAACGAAAGAAGACAACAGGAAGTGAGAGGAAATCTACCCCTAGGAAGGAAAATTCTCTCCTGTAAGAATAAATATGGGAGAAAGGTGTCTCCTCTGTACTGATGCTTTATCAGCAATCCTTGTTTCAAGAAAAACACCACATTTCAAAAACAGTTGTCATTGGGACGGAAAGTGAGGTGAAATGTTCTGAACAGGGGCACAGACAGCAAAACAAATGTTACAGGGGTGATTACCCTTACCTATGTTTTCCAAAAAGTTTAAAAATAGATTTTTGGGCTGGAGCTACACTTCAACAATGTACCTGTTCAAAATTACAAACACATTCTACATAAGAACAAACCTACAGTCCCTGTCTTGTATGCACCGCCTGTATACGGCTGTTCAGAGTATATAGGGCCTTTTTTATTTTATGTGCGGGGTTCCCCTTAATATCCATACAAGACCCAAAGGGGCTGGTAATGGGCTGGGGTGGGGGGGGGGGGTCATGGGGTAGCTATGCCATTTTTCTTAAAGATTTTCATCCATATTACCGGGACCAGACATTACATTAAAGCCGCAAGAAGTTTTAAATGGCTTTTTTTTCCTTTAGAAGTGTAATTTTGTGCAGGGACAGTTCTAAACACGGGAAACACGTGGCACTTCACAGGCATACTTTAGACACCCCCCAGGTACGATATTTAAAGGAATATTTGACTTTTTTTTTTCACTTTATGCATCATTAAAATGACTGCTCCCGAAAAACGACCGTTTTTAAAACTTCTTTTTGCATTGATACATGTCCCCTGGTGCAGAACCCGGGTTCCCAAACCCTTTTTAGGACAATAACATGCATAATAGTTGTTATAATTAGCACTTTAGAATTCGAACGTTCGCATCCATTGTATTAAATAGGGTTCTAATGTTCGTACGAACTTTCGGTCCGTTCGCGGGTTCTGGTGCGAACAGAACCCGGGGGTGTTCGGCTCATCACTATTGTTGACAATAGACTGGTTATAACGCTCTACTGACCCACTAGATGCTGGACGATATATAGGTTATGTGTAACTTCTGTTTGACACCTAACATTTTGCACATTTTAGACATTACCTCACTTGTGAAATGCTGACCCTGATCCGAATCAATCCTTAACGGCAGACTGAATATGGAAAATACATGGTTAATAAGCACATGGGCCTATGTTTCAGCAATGTTATTAAGAGACGGTAAACACGCTACCCATTTGTTAAACACACAAGTAACTGTTAACATGTATTTGTTTTCTCTGGATGACCTTGTGACAGGACCTATGAAGTCAATCTGTATGTCGTACCATGGCGATAAGAAACATTTTCTCTGAAGTGGGGCACGATGAGTGGGACCTTGAGGTTTGAATTGGGCACAAACTAGATAACCTTGACCATATGTTTGGACATCTTCATCATGTGAGGCCAATATGCAAAATCACATAGCAATTCATAGGCAGGGATGAGCCGAACACCCCCCTGTTCGGTTCGCACCAGAACCTGCGAACAGACAGAATGTTCGTGTGAACTTTAGAACCCTATTAAATACAATGGACTCGAACGTTCGAAATCTAAAGTGCTAATTATAAAGGCTAATATGCAATTTATTGTCCTAAAAAGTGTTTGGGGACCCGAGTCCTGCCCCAGGGGACATGTATCAATGCAAAAAAAGGTTTAAAAAATAGAAATTTTTACGGGAGCGGTGATTTTAATAATGCTTAAAACTCACTCGTGGCTATTAATGAATTGTCGGCTTTTATCAATACATAGAAAAGTCATTGATAAAAAATAAAAAAAAAAGCGTGGGGGTTCCCCCAAATTCAATCACCAGGCCCTTAAGGTCTGGAATGGATATTAAGGGGAACCCCGCCACAAATTAAAAAAAAAATGGCGTGCGGTTCCCCCTAAATATCCATGCCAGGCCCTTCAGATCTGGCATGGATTTTAAGGGGAACTCCACCCCAAATTTAAAAAAATGGCGTGGAGTCCCCCCAAAAATCCATACCAGACCCTTATCCGAGCGCGCAACCTGGCCGGCCGCAGGGGAAGAGGGGGGGACGAGAGAGCGGCCCCCTCCCTCCTGAACCGTACCAGGCCACATGCCCTCAACATGGGGAGGATGTCCCCATGTTGATGGTGACAAGGGCCTCATCCCCACAACCCTTGCCCGGTGGTTGTGGCGGTCTGCGGGCGGGGGGCTTATCGGAATCTGGAAGACCCCTTTAACAAAGGGGACCCCCAGATCCCGGCCCCCCTATGTGAATTGGTAAGGGGTACATTGTACCCCTACCATTTCACGAAGAAAGTGTCAAAAAATGTAAAAAAAAACACACAAACACCTTGAAAAAGTCCTTTATTAAAAAAAAACATTCCAGTGGTGAAATCCAGTGTCCCGCGGCGATCCGATGTCCAGCGCTGTCCATCATTGGCTGAGCCTGAGCGGACCTGATGGGGAACTTCCTCCGCAGTCTATTACATGTATAGACCCGCCCCTTCTAAAGTACCCCATCAGGTCCGCTCAGCGGACCAGATGCAGAACGCGAGAAGGGGCGGGTCTATACATGTATTACACAGGAACGAAGTTCCCCATCAGGTCCGCCCCCTCGGTATGTCCAACCCCGCCTACGTCATTGGCCTGTGCGGGGAACTTCCTTCACTGTGTAATTAAAATTTACACAGTGAAGGAAGTTTCCCGCTCAGGCCAATGACGTAGGCGGAGTCTGACATACCGAGGGGGCGGACCGATGGGGAACTTTGTTCGCTGTGTAATACATGTATAGACCCGCCCCTTCTCGCGTTCCGCATCTGGTCCGCTGAGCGGACCTGATGGTCAACTTTAGAAGGGGCGGGTCTATACATTTAAAACCCTGCTGAGGAAGTTCCCCATCAGGTCCGCTCAGGCACAACCAATGACAGACAGCGCTGGACATCGGATCGCCGCGGGACACTGGATTTCATCGCTGGAATGTTTTTATTTTATTTTTATTTATTTTTTAATAAAGGACTCTTCCAAGGTGTTTGTGTGT
This sequence comes from Rana muscosa, assembly GCA_029206835.1. Taxonomy (NCBI): domain Eukaryota; kingdom Metazoa; phylum Chordata; class Amphibia; order Anura; family Ranidae; genus Rana; species Rana muscosa. The sequence continues at coordinate 161,857,036 of CM055120.1, forward strand.
TTTTATTTACATTTTTTTTACACTTTCTTGGTGAAATGGTAGGGGTACAATGTACCCCTTACCAATTCACATAGGGGGGGCCGGGATCTGGGGGTCCCCTTTGTTAAAGGGGTCTTCCAGATTCCGATAAGCCCCCCGCCCGCAGACCCCCACAACCACCGGGCAAGGGTTGTGGGAATGAGGCCCTTGTCCCCATCAACATGGGGACATCCTCCCCATGTTGAGGGCATATGGCCTGGTACGGTTCAGGAGGAAGGGGGGGCCGCTCTCTCGTCCCCCCTCTTCCCCTGTGGCCGGCCAGGTTGCGTGCTCGGATAAGGGTCTGGTATGGATTTTTGGGGGGACTCCACGCCATTTTTTTTTAAATTTGGGGTGGAGTTCCCCTTAAAATCCATGCCAGATCTGAAGGGCCTGGTATGGATATTTAAGGGGAACCGCACGCCATTTTTTTTAAAATTTGCGGCGGGGTTCCCCTTAATATCCATTCCAGACCTTAAGGGCCTGGTAATTGAATTTGGGGGAACCCCCACGCTTTTTTTTATCAATGACTTTTCTATGTATTGATAAAAGCCGACAATTCATTAATAGCCGCGAGTGAGTTTTAAATGACTTTTTTTCCTTCAAAAATTACATTTTGTGCAGAGACAGTTCTAAGCACGGGAAACATGCGCCACTTTACATGCATATCATACACACCCCCTAGGTACGAAATTTAAAGGAAAATTTCACTTTTATTTTTTCATTTTAAGCATTATTAAAATCACTGCTCCCGTAAAAACGTCTATTTTTTAAACCTTTTTTTGCATTGATACATGTCCCCTGGGGCAGGACCCGAGTCCCCAAACACTTTTTAGGACAATAACTTGCATATAAGCCTTTATAATTAGCACTTTAGATTTCTCCCATAGACTTTTCGAATTTGCCGCGAACACCCCAAATTGTTCGTTGTTCGGCGAACGGGCGAACAGGCAATGTTCGAGTCGAACACGAGTTCGACTCGAACTCGAAGCTCATCCCTATTCATAGGTAATCTTCTCACCTTCGTGACCTGCTGTAGGTGCATCATGAGCATGTTGTAACATTAGGCCTCAGTAGGAACTACCCATTGTTGAATACCATTCTTGGATGTCCTCATTAGTAAACCATCTTGAATACTGAGTTGAGATTTGGTTTTTACTAATAATCGGAGGTCTTCTTTTTGGGCATAATTATCCTCTGAAATGGAATGGTAACTAGGATCTTAAATGTGTTTATAGAAAATCCCAAGTATAGGATCTTCCTGTTATCTTTTAATTAGATCCACACTGGTAGATTCTTGACTCCATTGTGCCACATTATTTACAGCTTGAGCTTTAGCTTGGTGTCTAGTGACAGCTTCAATGTGTATCATTCCTAGTAAATGATCTATGTCTACATTTTCTCCACTACATTCCTTGTTTAGCAAGTTGGTCAGAATGACCTTTTGTTTTCTTCCAATAAATGGTTAATCCTTTATTACTGACTAATTCATCTATGGTGCAAAACAATTTGGCATGTTTAACAACCCTGGCGGTATGATTATGTCAGATTTTTGCGTCTCAAAGCGGTACAATTGTTTTGCATAGAAATTTGGCATTTTATATTTTAGGCCTGTACTGTAATTCTTAGTAATAAAACACTTAAATCTGGCCAAACAAGAGTCTAGTAGACATCCCGGGCATGATAACGTTTGAAACACAAAATCATAAATTATAATATAATAACTATAAATAATTATAAAAAATATTAATATAATAATTATAATAACATTTATTTCCCCACTGTTCACTATCGCTCAATTCTGCAAGTGTTCTTATTTACTATCGCTGTCCCTTTATGTCAAAAGTGGTCTCAAACCACTTTTGACATAAAGGACCACTTTTTGTTGCTATGGACAATCTCAAGTTTCCAGTCAGAAAGAACAGTATATATAATATAAAACTGCATGCAGGGCACTGGACAAAACACTAGGGACAAATGGGATATTAAATAATTTCATAAAGTAATGTCATCTGTAAGATTACAGTGTACTGTATGTATTATGAATTTTGTCATTTTTGAATTTGCCGCCAGGCTCCGCCCCCATGCGTTGCAACGCTCGCAGGGAATGGAGCCTGGCACACAGAGGCATCGGGTGGAGGACACAGCCCGCGGACACATCGGGGGGACATCGCAGGATCCTTGGGACAAGGTGAGTATACTGCACCAGGATCCTGCAATGCAATCCCGAGTGTGGCTCGGGGTTACCGCTAATGGTACTAAAATTTAATCCCAAGCCACACTCGGAAATACCGCCAGGGAGGTTAATAGGTTTGTTATTAGATCGTAGTATGTTATTTCTCTTCCACGTAGGCAAATACTTGACAAAACTGTTGCGTACATAATTGGAATCTGTAACTATAACAAATTTGGTAATATTATGCTCTTTAGCAGGGGTAGGGAACCTCGGCTCTCCAGCTGTTTCGAAACTACAAATCCCATCATGCTTCTGCCTCTAGGAGTCATGCCTGTGATTGTCAGGGTCTTGCAATGTCTCATGGGACTTGTAGATTCGAAACAGCTGGAGAGCCAAGGTTCCCTACCCCTGCTCTATAGTAATTTGAACAATCTTGTATACAGCTGCTAATTCTGCCACCTGGCTACTTTTGGCACCAATTCTGTATCCTACTGATACATTTGGGAATTCACCCAAATAACAGTAATCCTCATGATATGCTTTGTAAGTCCTCTAATGCCGCGTACACACAATCAATTTTTCTGATGAAAATACTTTTTTCATCGGACAAACCGATTGTGTGTGGGCTCCATCTGACTTTAGCAAGATAGCAAATTCCGATCGTCTGTGGGGAACTCCATCGGAGAAAAAATCCATGCATGCTCAGAATCAAGTCGACACATGCTTAGAAGCATTGATCTTCATTTTTCTCGGCTCGTCGGAGTGTTTTACGTCAAAGCGTTTGGGACTTTAGGATTTTTGACTGATGGTGTGTAGGCAAGACTGATGGAAGTCAGCTTCATTGGATTTCCGATGCAAAAATCCATTGGATTTTATTCCATCGGAAATCCGATCGTGTGTACAGGGCATAAGAAATCATCTAACAGCTCTTCTTTATGAGAAAGAGCTGAACAATCATGAAGTTCGGCAAGTCCTTGAGCAACTGGACACTTTTTATTTTGTTTATACCTGACTTCCAATGGAAAACCTTGTAGAGATAATGTCCAAGCAGTTATTCTGCTGTTTGACAAATTACCATATCTTATTTTGTCACTTTGTAAATATTGTAGAGGTTGATGTGCTGTTTCAATGATGATTTTCTCACCCTGAATGTAACTTCTAAAGTTTTGAAGGGTTCAGACTGTGGCTGATACCGCCTTTTCACAGTCATTAAATTTTACCTCTACTGGTTTGAAAAGTTTTATTTATAGCTTTTGACAAAACAAACAGACCCAATGGGCCAAACACAAACACAAACTATATACAAATTTTCAGCATTGGCTCCCTCTCCCTCCCTCCAGACCCCCACCCATCAACAGGAATAATACAGTTATAAAGTCACTTTAACTCATTCACAGTCATATGATGTTTGGAAATGTCACATAATCACAACCATATTCAACTCTTACTGCAAGTGCATTTATAATGGGTGCCACTCAATCCGCCACCGTAAGTTCACTATTCATCCAACCGCCCCATACTTTATCAAATTTCTGAGGTGCGCCCCTACTAGCATACGTAGCTTTGTACAGCGGTACAGCTCTATTCACCACCCCCTTCCATGCTGATACAGTGGGCGGATTGGGCTTTTTCCATGATAACACTATCAGTTTCCTGGCGTAATATATGAGAATCGTCAACAGAGCACGAGTCGCTCTCCTTGGGGCTAGATTGTCTACCAGACCCAAGAGGCATACCTCAATTGAAGGCTGTACCTGGATGGTGGTCACCCCAGCTATGCAGTCGGCAACCCCTCTCCAGAACCCTTGGATGAATGAGCAATTCCAAAAGACATGCATGAAATCGGCCGTGGGGGAACTGCACCACCAGCAACAAGGAGACTGTGTAGGGAATATCTTGGCCAGTCTAGCCGGCGTAAGATAGATGCGATGCAGGAATTTAAATTGGATGAGATGGTCCCTGGCAGAGACCAATCTGGTAAAATTAATGTCCCATACATCATCCCAGTCATCCCTGTCCATCTGGGGGAACACCTCACCCCACGCCGCCCTACACTTTGCCAGGAGATCACCTCCCTCACTGAACAGCTGTTTATATATTGTAGACAAGGCCTTGTCTAAAGTGTCCTCTCTCAGTAAAGACTCCATATCATTAGTTTGCATGGTGATACCAATATCTCCAAATTGGGCCTTAAATGCATGTCTGAGCTGAAGAAAACGAAACAAGTGCGTATTGGGCAGATCAAACTTGGCTTTAAAGGCGTCAAACTGTAAGAGTTTCCCACCCCCCACTATGTCCCTCAGAGTCTTAATGCTATATTTAGTCCAGGTGACTGGATCAGGGTACTCACAAAAGTGTGCTAGCTGAGGATTCTTCCAAAGTGGTGTGTAAGGAGAAATTTCAGAGGCGCCACCCACCTTATTCACTGCCACCCATGCCCTACAGGCGGCACGCATGGATATCGTGAGCCTATACGGAGCCCTGATTCCCCGAAGCGGGAGATGCTTCAGTGCCTCATACGAACCCACAACAGCCGCCTCCAGCGTATTAGCAGTGTCGTCCTCAGGTAGAGTGAACCACCTGTGGACAAATACCAGCTGACCAGCTAAGAAATACCGGTGGAAGTCCGGGACCACCAGTCCCCCTTGTTTCCACGGCAGTTGTAACACCCGGAATTTAATTCGAGGGCGTCGTCCCTGCCATAAGAAAGTTGTTATGAGACTATCTATTTTTTTTAAAACATATCTCGGTATCCAAACAGGGGAATTCCGAAATATATACAAAAACAAAGGTAAAAATTTCATTTTCACTAAATTCACCCTACCAATGAGCGTCAAAGGTAAGTTTTGCCATGCCTGTAGCCTGGATTTCAGTTTATTCAAAAGTGGATCGACATTTAAGGCAATAAAATCGGACACGGAATTAGAAATGTTTAACCCCAGAAATTTGAGCACCTCCACCCGCGGTAAAAGACAATCAACCGGAATCTCGCACCTGGGGGATGGCGTCCTGAGTGATAGAATTTGGGATTTTCCCCAGTTGACTTTCAGACCCGAAAAACGTGCAAAAGAATTCAGGATATCTAGTGCTGCCGACAAGGAATTTCCGGAGTCCCGCAGAAAAAGAACCATGTCGTCCGCATAGAGTGCCGTCTTTTCGTTCAAGTCACCCACCATGATCCCCCGCACCTCCTCAGAGGCCCGCAAGGCCGCAGCCACGGGTTCAATCATGATGGAAAATAGACCCGGGGACAAAGGGCAACCCTGGCGAGTGCCCCTCCGCACTGAAAAAAATTCCGACAACATATTGTTTAACTTAATGGCCGCTGTAGGGGAATGATATAGAATGTCGATCCACTTCCTGAAATGAGGCCCGAAACTGAATACCTCCAGCACCACCCTCATGTAATTCCAGTCCACGGAATCAAAGGCCTTCTCCAAATCCAAAAAGACCAGTATCCCGCCGCTGGAATTGTCCGGACCCAACTGCGTGTGGGTGAAAACCCTACGCAGATTGATATCCGTGGCTTTCCTGGGCATGAAACCTGTCTGGTCAGGGGAAATAACATGGTGCAAGACCGACATAAGTCTAGTAGCCAACATCTTAGTAAGTATTTTGAAGTCCATATTCAGTAAAGAAATGGGCCTATAAGAAGAACATAGCATTGGGTCCTTGTCCGGCTTGGCCAACAGTACAATATGAGCCTCATAAAAGGAAGGGGGGAGTCCCCCCTTCTGAAAACAGTCGGCATACAATTGCAGTAGTCTAGGCACCAGGATCTCCGAGTAACGACGGTACCAGTCAATTGGCAGACCATCAGGACCCGGAGCCCTGCCACCAGGAAACGACCCAACTGCGGAGACCACCTCCTCCTCCCCGAACTCGGCATCAAGAAAATTACGAGATTCCTCTGGCAGTTTAGGCAACCGCAGGGCCCCCAATGTGACCCCAAGGTCACCCGTGTCATAGGGATCTATAGGCGAGTACAGAGACTTATAGAACGATACAAACTCCCGTACTACGTCCTCCCTGTCTCTCAACAGGTATCCAGACTGGGACATTACGCAAGGCACTACCGTTGGGGACGTGTCCCCAGCTGTCAAAAAAGCCAATAGTTTACCGTTTTTATCCCCCTGTTCAAAAACACGCGCCGCACTATTTTGCAGATGACAAGTAGTCGCCTCTCGGTAATGGAGAGAAACGTTCCTCCTTGCAAACCGCAACTGAGCCAACGTGTCAGGAGAAGGTGAGTCCGCATGAGCCTTAGCGCACTCCTGCTCCCTGTCATGGAGTTGTTTTTCTACACTATTCCGCTCAATTCTCAGGGCTTTTATGGCTGATATGTATTCCCACCTAGTAGTGGCCTTGAAGGCCTCCCATTCCGTATGTAATGTGGCCGATCCCTCGTTAACCTGCCAAAATGTGTCAATGTGTGGTTGCAGCATCTCCTCCACAGAGGGCTCCCCTACCCAACTAGGGGATAAACGCCAGACTCTCCTTGAATTCTGGGAACCCACTTGCAAAGTGATCTGGAGAGGAGTGTGATCCGAGACACCCCCCGGAAGGTAGGACGTCTCAGCCACCAGAGGCAACATTGCTCCATTAGCAAACGCCAGGTCTATTCTGGAGGACGAAGCATGTACCGAGGACAGATAAGAATAGCATCTGTCCGTAGGATGCTTCCACCGCCAGATCTCAGTAAGACCCGCAGCATCCGTCCACTGTGACAATTCACGGTTCGGAGCCCTATGTGGGTTGGACGTGTCCAACGTATAATTGAGAACATTATTAAAATCACCAGCCATCAACAACTGAAATGGAGCGTGAGGTGCCAATTTCTCCAACACCTCATACAGGATATTGCCTGTAAAAGGACGGGGAATATATACATTTACCAGGGCCAACTTCCTAGAGTAAACTTCAATTATGACCACTAAATACCTTCCTCCAGGATCAGTGATCACTGTATTTATGGAGCAAGGTAAGGACTTGTTTAACAAAATAGATACACCCCTAGCATATGACGAATAGGTGGCATGCATGGCTCTGTGCATCCAGGGACGCTTCATGGCCAGAATTTTGTTGCCTAATAAATGTGTTTCCTGTAAAAACATTATGTGAGGATGTTGGGCCTGCAAAAATTTCAACACCAAAGCTCTCTTGTATTTAGAATTCAATCCCCTGACATTCCAAGAGATGAGTTTAATTTTTAAAGACATGACTGTAATTCCGAAATTTGCCACAAGATGGGGGCCTAGGAGCACAGGAGAGGTCCAGAAGTACACAGAGCCACACAACAAGCTGAAGAATAACTATAACATCTCTACAGACAGTACTTTGTGCCTGAGCCCGTTTCTGAGTGTCCCCTGGCCCACCAATTGTGGAACACCGAGGATGACACCACAAACCAGCAGCCCCAAATAAAATGGAGCAGAGACAAACAGACAAAACATAAAAAAAAACAAGACCAAAACATTTGCTCATAAACAGTCCCATCTTAGTAATCCCCTGTCTAGCCAGCAAACAAAAAACACAAAAAAAAAAAGGGAACAACTAGCGCCAGCAGACTTAATCCCCAAAACCAAAAACAAAAAATGGAAAAGTGTTCTATAGAGTTATTCCATATGCCCCTTTGGAGGGGACTAAAGTGTCAACCAGGTGAGTGCTGACACCGTACGCCTTTTACGACTACTCAGCGCAGCAGAGAGAGCATCCGGCTCCATGGTCATGCAGCACTAAGCAGCCAAATGCACCCCGCAGCCTCCTGAAAGTAACATTTTGTACAGGAAAAACAAGGACAGTCCAGATCACATCCACCAACCAGGCACACCGATACTCAGCTCACTGGAGGGGGTAACATGGGGTAGGATGAAAGTCAAAGTATATGTGACTACCAGCGTGCACTCAAGCAGAAGCAGATGTAAGGGTGGCCAAACAGAGTATGCCAAAAATAGAAAAATAAATCAAAGTAAAATAAATGCTGTACATTACGCCAGAGTCTCCAACCAATCCGAGACATCCGAGGGGACCTCAAAAAATTTCACAGAGTCCTGGTATTCAACACGGAGCTTGCTGGGGTATAGCATGCTGTATTTGAGGCCCTTGTCCCGGAGCCTCTTCCGAACATCCACGAACGTGCGACGGCGCCTCTGCAACTCTGGGGAGAAATCCGGGAAGAAGTGCACATTGGTATTTTCAAACCGGAGCTGTGGTGACTTCCGGGCTTCCGCCAGAATGAGATCTCTGTCGCGGTAATTTAGAAACCACACGAGGAATGGTCTGGGCAATGCGCCCCCTGGTCTCGGGCCTGTGGGGACCCTATGAGCCAGCTCCACAATATATGCAGAGGAGACATGCTGTAACGCCAGGATATCCTTGAAAAAGGTTTCAGCAAAGCTGGCTGGCTGCGAGCCCTCCGCACCCTCAGGCAGGCCCACCATGCGCACATTATTGCGGCGCAGCCTATTTTCGGCGTCCTCAGACCGCGCCATCAAGGTTTTAACCGTGCGTTGCAGATCAGCGACATTCTGGGATGTTATAGCCGCGGTATCCTCAATATCTGAGATACGAGTCTCAGCAGCAGCTACACGGCCTCTAAACTTGTCCATATCTTGCCTGATGAGGCCACACTCCATGGCCAGCGTGTCTATTTTCCCCATAACCAGGGTTTTGCTCTCCTCAATGGCCGCCAAAATGACTGCAGTGGAGGCAGTGCCCTCAGATTTCTCCATACCTTGGGGCTGCTGCGGGTCACCATCCACCTGCTCCATGTCCCTCAGAAGCTGCAGGGCTGTCTGTATGGCCACTGCACGCTCCGCTCCGGAGGGCAAGATGGCCGCCGCACGTGTCACCGCTGGGGAGCCCTGCGTCTTAGGAGGCTGCTGTTTCTTGGTCGATTTCCTCCTGGATGGCATCGGTGTACTCCGGAGGTAACCCCGAGCACGGAGCAGCTGTCCGCCGGCCCGGATGCCGCTCAGCGCAGGAGAAATACACAGGATTCTTAAGCCAGGAGCCGGAGCTCTCTCACACACGTCCTCTCTTCCTCACATCCGGACACGCCCCCTACCTCTACTGGTGACAAGGACTTACTTGCATAAGCAATGACTTTGTTCAAATTGTCTTGTTTTTGACACAGTACCGCACTGATACTGAGGTTTGTAATAACAGTTTCCAAATAAAAGGGTTTACCCCCCTCTGGATAGATCAAACATGTGGCTTGGGTGAGTTTTCATTTAAGCTCAATCATGACTTGTTCCTGATCCTTTCACCATGTCCAGGGTACATCCTTCTCGAGTAATGCCAACAGTGGTTTACTGATTTCTGCATGATTATCAATAAACTTACGTGAATAGTTCATAGTACCCAAGAATGATCTCAGTTCACTGATATTGGTAGGTGTTTTTGACTTCATCACAACCTCCACTTTCTTCTTTTGGGGATTTAGGCCTCTTCAGAAGTAACCTCATGTCCCAAGAAATTCACTTTGGAACAACACCATCGGGCTTTCTGTAAAGAGATTTTAACCCCTGTCTCTCTTAACTGATTAAGAATGTGTCCAATTTCTTGGATATGTTTTTCAAACAAGGTACTTTTGCTCAGAATATCATCCACATATGTAAAATTCCCTCTTTCACTTTCATCAGACAAAGCTTTATGTAAAAACATGTCAAATTCATGACCTGAATTTATATAAACAAATGGCATTCTGTGTACTGTTCCTTACCAAACATAAATGCCAGTTTATATTGGTCTTCAGGACTTACCTTAACGGTTCAATATCCTTGAGCACAATCCAGTGTGATAAAGTACTTAGCGCCTTGCGTTTGTACTAAGCATTGGTCAATATATGGTAAGGGCAAGCAGGACATATATACTCGTTTATTTAGCCGTCTGAGATCAGCACATAAATGCCATTGACTATTTGGTTTAAGGATCACAAGTATAGGATTATTATAAGAACTGTGGACCAATCTTATAACATCCCTTGCCTTGAGATTCTTAACCAGCCTGGCGGTATTCCCGAGTGAGGCTCGGGGTGATATTTTAGTGCCATTATCGGTAACCCCGAGCCACACTCGGGGTTGCATCGCTGGATCCTGGGAGAGGTTACTTACCTTGTCCCCTGGATCTCGCAATGTATTTCCGCAGTGTGCGGCGGCCGAGTCTTCCGCCCGATGCACTGTGTGCCCTGGATTCCTTTCTCTGTGAGCGTCACGACGCAGGGGGGTGTAACCGGCGGCAAATTCAAATGTATAAAAGCACAAACACACTGATACAATGTAATCCTATTGGATTACAATACAAAATAAAATAAAGTGACCTTAGATTGCCCCCCCCCCCCCCAGTGCTTTCTCCAGTGCCCTTGTCTGCAGTTTTACTGTACTTTGTGTCTGTAAACTGCACAGCGACCATGGCATCAAAAAAGCGCGCCTCCACCTCAAAATCGCTATATAACTTGCTAGAAAACAGCGACAGCGACACAGAATGGGTTGCAGAGGAGTTGAGTGACAGCGACTCATGGGGAAGTTCGTCATCAGATGCAAAAAGCGATTTTAGCGATGATCCTGCGACTGTGCCCAGCGATGTGCGGACTTGGTGCTCGATTGATTGCGGTACGGAGCACGTAGCGCCCCCAAGATTTCCGTTTACAGGAGCACCTGGGATCAAAGTGGATGTTGAGGATGACAACCCCTTGGCATACCTCAAGCTCTTTTTGACTGATGAAGTTATTGCCAAAAATTTTATGGAGACGAATCGCTACCAGGAGCAACAAGCTGCTACCAATCAGCGGTTTTCAAGGACCAGAAAATGGGAACCGGTAACCAGAGAGGACATCTGGAAGTTTCTGGGCCTTATAATACTTCAGGGAGTGGTGGGGAAACCCCTGCAGAAATGGTACTGGACAACCAACAAATTGCTGGCCACTCCTTTTTTCTGCATCGTTATTTCGGATTACAAATTTTCGCTCATAATGAAATAATTGCATTTTGCAAATAATGAAGACTTTGATGAGAGTTCTCATCCAGCTCCAAAAATTTTAATAATTTGGGATATTTATCAACTTATTCTGAAGAATTTCCAGCAGACCTATGTGCCGGACAGAGACATAAGTATTGATGAAAGTCTTATGGCCTACAAAGGTAGACTTAGCTGGATACAGTTTATCGCATCAAAGCAAGCTCATTTTGGTATAAAGTCATTTATGCTGTGTGAATCCAGCTCTGGGTACATCTGGAATTCGGTCCTGTACACCAGGAAAGGGACCAAATTCAGCGATCGATTCAGCAGTTTTGGAATGGCAACCGCTTTGGTTCTTTCTTTGATTGAGCCATTGCTGAACCAGGGTTACTATGTCACCACAGACAATTTTTATACGTCCCCAGAACTCTATGAGTTCCTCCTTATGAACAAGGCCTATGGGACCGTTAGGCCTAACCGGCGTGACATTGCCAATAAAAAACTCAAGGCAGGAGAAACAGTTGCCTGGCAGAAAGGAAAAATGATGGCAATGAGATGGCGGGACAAAAGAGACGTGTGCCTTATGAGTACCATTCACAACACCTCTACTGTCATGGTACATACCAGTAGTGGAAAAGATGTAATGAAGCCACAGGTCGTGTTGGATTACAACAATACCATGGGAGGTGTGGACAGGGCTGACCAGGCCATGACCTTTTATCCAGCCATGAGGAAGTAACAAAAAAATATTATAAAAAAATATTCAGGCATCTTCTGGAACAGTGCCGGTGGAATGCATTCATTCTTCTGAAAAAAAAGAGTGACAGGCCTATGATTCATGCAGACTTTGTGTGGAAGGTTGCCAAACTCATATTTCTGAAGCACCAGACGCCAACGGCTGTAAACAGATCTGGACGTCGGGCTGCTGGCGTTGTGAACCCGGAAGGCCTGACTGGTCGTCACTTTATGGACCACATTCCACCAACTGAAAAGAAGACAGCACCCACAAGGATGTGTGTGGTTTGCTGCTCCAAGCGTGACGACTCCGGAAGGAAAATCCGAAAAGAAACCCGTTTCTATTGTCCCGATTGTGACGTTGGACATTGTGCTGTACCTTGTTTTAAAATTTTCCATACCCGAGACATTTACTGACGCAATATGACTTTTAATATTGCACCCTTGTTTGAGCAAAAAAAAGTTAGTGTTTTTGATTATATTATTTACTAAAATTTATTTAATAAAAAGTATTATTATTATTAAATTATTATTTGTTATTATTTATTATATTATAATTTATGATTTTGTGTTTCAAACTTTATCATACCCGGGATGTCTACTAGACTCTTGTTTGGACAGATTTAAGTGAGTTATTCCTAAGAATTACAGGCCTACAATAAAAAACGCCACATTCCCATGCAAAATAATGGTACCGCTTTCAGCACCTAAAATCTGAAAAAATCATTCCGCCAGGAGGGTTAATGATTTCTGCTAGTGAATCGTAACAAGCTATCGGAAGATGGTATTGCTTGATATAAACAGAGATGCCTTTGGATCAGTCTGAATCTTCGCAATGTATATGTCTTTTAGACCACAATCATAGGAATCTTTAGCAAACATATCCCTGAAATCCATGAAAACGTATTTTAACTGTTGGCGCTCTATGTCATTAGAGCATAGATTGGCTAACAATATTTGCTCTTGGACCATTTCCAGAAATCCAGGAAAAATCTCGGGTTGACCTATTTCATAGGTTTCTTCAAGCCTGTCAGTGAGGTCATGATTTGACTTACTAGCCTTCTCTGTATGCTCATGATATTCCTCTGCTCCCTGCTCATTGAGTGTATGATCAAAGGTAATGGATGATTCCTCCACCTTGCAGGTACCTTCTTCAGGATTGAAAGGATACACTGAGTTAATGATGAACAATCCTTCTGGAGAAGAATTAAATGTTTGGTCGACCATTTGCTCCTTGGTGAGATATTGTTCAGGTATTAGGCGAATAATTTCATTGTGAAACCCAAAAGTGTAATAATCAGAATCTAAGGCCAGACCAAGTATGGTGTCTTTGGACAGAGAGACCTCATTTGGAATTCAATTATTAATGATTACTTGGGTTTTGAATAGATGGATGTTTAAAATAGGTGTATGATTTACTGAAATTCACAGTTGTTGCATCCTGTCTGAGAGGTGTTTTAATGCATCAGGATTCTTAAATTTTTGGCCTTTTTGTACTTGGATAGGTAACAGAAAATTGTTAGCATTTGGAGGAATGATAATATCATGTGGTACTGATATACTGATCGCATATGGCAGTATCTGGGATGATCTGAGGGCTTCATGTTCATTTATGAAACTATCTGGATTCTCTTTTAATTGAGACCACAATGTGGAATTTATCGAATCCACGTGTATAGCAAAGCGATGTAATATATCGTTGCCAATGAACACATGATGTTGTGGCTCATTAATTACCAGGAATAAGTGATTGGCTGTTTTGCCCCCAATAGAAAAGGATAACATGCATTTAGCAATTAGATTATGACTGCTGGAGTCATCATCTAGATCATGGATCCAGTTATCCTGAGAGTTGGGGGACCTAATTACTTTAAGATTGGCCAACTGTTCTAGTAGAGTTCTACGAATGTAAATATTTTCCAGGCATAAATCCAGTTTAGCCCTTTTAGCTCTTCCCAGGTCATTAACCTGTAGGGAAAAGAACACCTCATCATTCACCTTTTCAATCCCTGCTAGGAATTGTGTATGATTACAGAACCCAGTAGAGTCAGTATTTTCTGAATGGAGATGAATGGTGATGACATCACATTCCAAGCAAACATCTCTAACCCTTTCAGGGGACACACATATGGTGTTATCCTCCTGTCCACCTACGGTGGAGATCGGTGTTACCTGTAAGAAGGAAACATCTGGAATTTGGCTATTCCTGAGATGGATCTCAATAGAGTCTGGCCTTTCCTCAATCACAAGGCAGTTACGCCGACTGTGAATAGGATTGGAATTGCTCATAGTTAATGGGCATTTTCACTTGAGACCAGATTACCTTATTGATAAAATCAACAATATGATTTAATCGCTTAAGGAGATCAATGTCAATAATTAGGCGATCATAGGGCAAATCAGCTATAAGTGTGGGATGGAAAATTACTTTGTTCCCTAAGTTAAAGTTTAACCAGGCCTTTCCTATGACATTTAGGGTGTTGCCTGGGACACTTGGAGGATCAGCTGTGAAACTTTTCAGCTTGTATTTTTCAGAAGATACATCCTTGATTTTTTTGAAAATATTTCTGAGACAAAATAGTTGCTTTGCTACCTGTGTCCAATAAAGCCATAATGTGTGATACATTTTTATGCAATTCCACTTCCATGAAATACCTGTAATATTTTTCCTGTAAGGAACAAAGATATTTTGGGTGACATGTAAACTTGTCTTTTGGCTGGTAGTGTAAGACCCGTTTCACACTGGGGCAGTTTGCAGGCGCTATTGCGCTAAAAATATTGCCTGCAAACCGACCCTAAACAGCGGCTGCTGTTTCTCCAGTGTGAAAGCCCGAGGGCTTTCACACTGGAGCGGTGCACTAGCAGGTCCGCTCCAAAAGTCCTGCTAGCCGCATCTTTGGAGCGGTGAGAGTAGCTGTGTGTTTACCGCTCCTCCACCGCTCCTTCCCATTGAAAGCAATGGGAAACCGCGGCTATACCGCCTGCAATGCGGATGGGGGTATCCTAGCGGTAAATGACAAAGAGAAAAACGAAAGGCGCACCAGCCTTGTGAATTATCATTGGGTGGATTTATTAACCACTTAACGACCGCCCACCGCCGATTTACGTCGGCAGAATGGCACGGACAGGCAGAATCACGTAGATCTACGTGATCGCCTTTGTGCAGTTGGGGGGTCCATCCGGACCCCCCTTCACTGCAGTGAGCGGCCGTTAAGTGTTCGGGAGCGATCAGGCATGAGGGGGCGGCCGCTCGATTCCGCCCCCCCCTCGCGATCGCTCCCGGCCAATGAAAATGCTTCCTCCGCCATGTGATGTAAACAAGGCTGGAGGAAGTGATGTCATCTCCCTTGCCGCGGTCTTTCCGTTCCCGGCGCCGAGCAGAGAAGAAGCAGGTTAGTGCACCAACAGTCCACTGACACGTAGGTACACATAGGCACACAAATCACCCCCCAGTCACCCCCAGATCACCCCCTAGGTCACCCCAAAGCCCCAATCACAGTGTCACTGATTGCAGTGATCATTTATTTTACTGATCACTGCATTTAGTGTCATCTGTGATTGTAAAAAGTTGCAGGGCAGTTAGGATTAGGCCCCTTTAGGTCCAGGGTAGCCCCCTAACCCCCCCCCTAATAAAGGTTTAACCCCTTGATCACCCCCAGGTAACCCTTTCACCCCCTAACTTCAGCGTCACTAAGCGATTGTTTTTCCGATCGCTGTATTCGTGTCGCTGGTGTTTTAGATAGGCAGTTATTTTTTTTTAGGTTCGCCGCAGGTTTTTATTAGTGTCAGGTACCCCCATATATTATTTTAACCCCCTGATTGCCCCTAGAGTTAACCCTTTCACCAGTGATCGCCGTATAAGCGTCACTGGTGTCACTGGTTAGCCAGTAAGTTATTTAGTTATTTAGGTTACCCGTCAGGTTTTTATATAGTGTCAGGTACCCCCATATTTAACCTAATAAAGGTTTTAACCCCCTGATTGCCCCTAGTTAACCCTTTCACCAGTGATCACCATATAAAGGTTACGGGTGACGCTGGTTGATTAGTTTGCTTTTTATAGCATCAGGGCACCCGCCGTATATAACCCAATAAAGGTTTAACCCCCCTGATCGCCCGGCGGGTGAGATCAATTAGGTTTTAGCGCCAGAGAGGGTCTGCGTCGCCCCAGGCAGTGTTAGGTTAGTGACAGTAACGCTAACACCCACGCGCAAAGCATACACCCCCCTTAGTGGTATAGTATCTGATCAGATCTGATCAGATCTATACTAGCATCCCCAGCGGTTTAGGGTTCCCAAAAACGCAGTGTTAGCGGGATCAGCCCAGATACCTGCTAGCGCCTGCGTTTAGCCCCTCCGCCCAGCCCAGCCCACCCAAGTGCAGTATCGATCGATCACTGTCACTTACCAAACACAACACACATAACTGCAGCGTTCGCAGTGCTTGGTTTTTGGGGCCCTGTACGCGGCTAGGCTCCCAAAAAGTCCCACACATGTGGTATCCCCGTACTCAGGAAAAGCAGCAGAATGTATTTTGGGGTGCAATTCCACATATAACCATGGCATGTGTGAGCAATATATCATTTAGTGACAACTTTTTGTACATTTTTTTTCTTTTTGTCATTATTCAATCATTTGGGACAAAAAAAAAATATTCAATGGGGTCAACATGCCTCTCAGCAAATAGCTTGGGGTGTCTACTTTCCAAAATGGGGTCATTTGGGGGGGTTTTGTGCCATCTTGGCATTTTATGGCCTTCAAAACTGTGATAGGTAGTGAGGAGTGAAATCAAAAATTTATGCCCTTAGAAACCTTGAAGGTGGTGCTTGGTTTTTGGGGTCCCGTACGCGGCTAGGCTCCCAAAAAGTCCCACACATGTGGTATCCCCGTACTCAGGAGAAGCAGCAGAATGTATTTTGGGGTGTAATTTCACATATGCCCATGGCATGTGTGAGCAATATATCATTTAGTGACAACTTTGTGCAAAAAAAAAAAAAGTTTGTCATATTCCCGCAACTTGTGGCAAAATATAAAATATTCCATGGACTGAACATGCCTCTCAGTAAATAGCTTGGGGTGTCTACTTTCCAAAATGGGGTCATTTGGGGGGGTTTTGTGCTATTTTGGCATTTTATGGCCTTCGAAACTGTGATAGGTAGTGAGGAGTGAAATCAAAAATTTGCGCCCTTAGAAATCCTGAAGGCGGTGCTTGGTTTCCGGGGTCCCGTACGTGGCTAGGCTCCTGAAAAGTCCCACACATGTGGTATCTCCGTACTCAGGAGAAGCAGCAGAATGTATTTTGGGGTGCAGTTCCACATATAACCATGGCATGTGTGAGCAATATATCATTTAGTGACAACTTTTTGTAATTATTTTTTTTTTTGTCATTATTCAATCACTTGGGACAAAAAAAAAAAATATTCAATGGGCTCAACATGCCTCTCAGCAATTTCCTTGGGGTGTCTACTTTCCAAAATGGGGTCATTTGGGGGGGTTTTGTACTGCCCTGCCATTTTAGCACCTCAAGAAATGAGATAGGCAGTCATAAATTTAAAGCTGTGTAAATTTCAGAAAATGTACCCTAGTTTGTAAACGCTATAACTTTTGCGCAAACCAATAAATATACGCTTATTGACATTTTTTTTACTAAAGACATGTGGCTGAATACATTTTGGCCTAAATGTATGACTAAAATTGAGTTTATTCGATTTTTCTTATAACAAAAAGTAGAAAATATCTTTTTTTTTCCAAATTTTCGTTCTTTTTCCATTTATATCGCAAAAAATAAAAATCGCAGAGGCAATCAAATACCATTAAAAAAAAGCTCTATTTGTGGGAAGAAAAGGACGCAAATTTCATTTGGGTACAACATTGCATGTCCGCACAATTTACAGTTAAAGCAGCGCAGTGCCGAATCCCAAAAACAGGCTTGGTCCTAATGGTCCGAAATGGTCCGGGGCTTAAGTGGTTAAAAAAATGATAAAAGAAACCTACTTACAAACATACGTGAAAGACACACGTTAAAAGAGTCCACAAAATCGCAGCAACCGAACCCACTCCAAAAAGTCACAGAGGGACTGACAGGGGTCACTGCCGGCTTAAGCGTTTCGAAGACAAGTCTTCTTCCTCAGAGCTCAGCAGTGTTTTCTCTCTCAGCTCACCCAATATATTTTTTGTGGACTCTTTTAACGTGTGTCTTTCACGTATGTTTGTAAGTAGGTTTCTTTTATCATTTTTTTAATAAATCCACCCAAGGATAATTCACAAGGCTGGTGCGCCTTTCTTTTTTCCCCATCCGTGAAGGCAGCAAGGCCAAGTGACATTTATCATTCCACTTACAGACTGTCTTGTATTCCACTTGTGCACAGGAGTTTTTGTTTTCTATACAGAATGGCCTCTCCTAAAAAAAGATCTTAGGGTTTAACAATTAGCCCCAAATTGATCTTGCATTTTATCCAATTGATCATGTAAATGACTTCTATTTTTCCAATGAACTCTTGTGGGTGGATTTTGGAAATTAGAAGCTTGAGACTTTTCAGACCTTTCGAAATCAAAACTATTTTGAGCCTCTTTCTTATTAGTTCGGTAATCCCTGTATCAATGTTTCTCATTTCTCCCATACTGAGTGGCCTTTTTACAAATTGTTTCTTATTATTTAAATTTTCAGAAACAACTGCCACCTTTTTGTCATCTGAATCGGGTTTACTCTCCTTTAATTGCCAATCCAGACTTTTTCTGGAATGATAATAACAGGCTAGAATAATTTTTAGGTTATTTGGCAAGGCATCATAAAACAGTTGGATGAATTAATGGCTCTCAAAATTGGGGGCCTTTCTCAGCCAAGCTATAAGCATTTTTGAGAACTGACAAAAATTCCCTGGGATTTTGATTCAACCTACATTTCAAATTCTGTTTTTATTTCTGAAATAATTTACCCATGTCTCGTAAGGAATTAAAGAAGTACTTATACTTTGGCTCAAATGCCCATGAAATAAAATACATTTTATGTTTGTCATGTTCTAATTTAAGGGTCCTCATCGCCTCCTCATAAGTTTCTATATAATTAATTATAGAAGGCGGTCCTTTCTTAGTAAATATACCCACAGTCTCTTTTAAGAACTTTATTGCTTTTGGGGTATCTATCACAGGTTGATGATCTCTCTTCTCACTTTTCTGGGGCATACTTTTGGAATACCTTTGAAGTGAGGTTAGCCTATATTTAGGAATAAATTGTTCCTGAGGAAACATATGTCTCTCCTCATCTGAAGGGAGGCTATAATCACTCCCAACTTCTGAAACCTTTTTGCTGATGTTACGTTTTACAGTGTTAGGTTCATCAGGCCAAGAATCTGGTGGTAAGATCTTAACAGCTTTGATAACATATGTTCAATTCCAAAAAGGCTTAACCTTTTCACTACTGGCACGTTTGTCCTGAATAGACTGCAAATTTGCTCATCCAACTCCTGCTGAAGTCTGGCATTATACTTGTACAGCCTTTCATTAGATCCCATTATAATCTCTTTTGACTTTTTACAATCTACCAATTCTCTGGAGAGTTGATCTAGATCTCCTCTTAAGAGAATCAAGCATTTCTAAATTTTGATTATCTTTCTCACGGTACTCCAAAACTTGGGCAGATACATTTTTTATCTCAACAGGCATTTCTACAGAGTAACTGTCAAACTCACAACATTTATTCTTTAAATGTTCAACATTATCAACCTCTTGCCTGATTTCAACTTTTGCTTTGTTTACTTGTTCTACCAATTCACAAATTACAAGGAACTCTGGTCAAATTTTAAATATTAACAAATCTTTTTCCTTCTTTGTAGTGGCTTAGGCCATAAGAAGAAGATAATTTGTTACCCATGATTCCTCAGACTAGATATCATTTACATAATCTGTAATCCTGCTCTGCATTTCAATTTCCCATTCATTGATATCCTTTTTAATCTCCAAATTTTCTTTGATATAAGATATCACCTGATATTTTACCAATTCTCTGGTATTTCTGTTATGCAGACCAGTTTCTTTTTTGGCATCAGCATCAGGATCGGCTACACCAGAAATACCTTCAGCCAATTTTAATATTGCAACCAACAATAGCAAAAAAAAAAATATAAATTTGCACAATTATATCCTTTGTCTCAAACTTAGGCAAAATCCCAGCGTTGCCTCCATAATATGTCAGGGTATTTATACTGAAATATTAAACATTTTAATATTTATGGAAATAAGCAAAAATTTATGATTTAGGGGATTTCCACAAATCACCCCAATAACTTGAATTGGTTTATTTGCACTAATTTGAAGACAGGAAGGAATACAATATTGTGCACAAATATATATATATATTTATTTGCTAAAAATCAGTGCAAAATAATATCAAAACATAACTGGTAATAAACACAGAATATAATTTCAAATAACAATAATATAAGTAATACAGATGATGAGACAATAAACACAAGCTCTAGTTTTAAAACTCCAATGTCTTAAAACTCAGTAACTGCTTTGTAAATGATTAATAGTTTCTCAGTGGCTTTGCAGACCAAGAAAACAAACGAGTGATGAAATCGACACGTGATCTCTCTCTCTCAAACAGACCTTGTAATCTAAAACTTCTCTTGTTCTAACATATTTTTATTGATTTTCAAAAATGTTCACAAACAACAACAAAGACAACATACACAAACAGATACAATCATCCTGAATACATATTATAGCTGAGATGTTCATTAAATTTATGATTACTAACTTACAAAGTAATACATCTCTCCAACCCCCAACCCCTCTGTATTCAGGGCGAAAGAAGGCAAAAAATAATAATTAGCAGGCAGAAAATACAAATATAGTGGTGTCTCACATAAATATAATTATAGAATCTTTCTTCATCTTTTAGCAAAACTGATCTTAGAAATTAAAAAATTTCCAAGAACTCTGCCACACCCCATTAAACTTCTGTATAGTATTGTAATTTTCAGCTACCAGTATCTCCATATGCATAATACCATTTAGAGTCTCAATCCACTCTGACATTGAAGGAGTAGTAGAGGATTTCCAGTATCTTAGTATTAGTTTGTCTAATTGCTGAGAGAAAAAACAAAGAAGAGATTTTTTGTTTTAGATACCGATCGAGGTAAAAGGGAAAAGAGAGCTAATTCAACCGAATTGTTGATTATTTCACCCGCAGCAGTGTTGTATAAACTAACTACTTGATCCCAAAGTTTCTAAATAGGGGGGCAAGCCCACCAGAGATGAGATAAGTTACCTATAGTGGCATTACAACGCCAGCATATGTCTGATTGTGATGGAAAAATTTGATTTAAGTCAACGGGAGTACAATACCATCCAGATAGCAGTTTGAAGTTGCATTCTTGGGCGTCACAAGCTATTGAGAATTTATGGGTATTAATAAAAATTTGATCCCAATCTTCCTCTTGTATTAACTGATATGATTCCAACCCCCATTTAACTGTATATGATGGTAGACCCGGTGAATTAAAAATAGATAACAACATATATATCTTAGATATGGTATGCGTTGGTGGTTCCGGAGATATACATAGATTCTCAAAATCTGTAAGCAGTCGATGGATAAGGTGTTTGGAGGTTAAAGAGGAGTAGAAACTCTGTAATTGCAGATAGACAAACCAGATACCTTTTTTCTGATGTAGGGCTTGAAAATTTACAAATAACATAAAGGTAATCTAAAACTTCTCTTAACGGTATATGAACAAATTTGTTAAACCATGTACAATCTTGGTAATTAAACCAAGACTTATATTTAAGTAAAGATGATCACTAATGAATTTTATGTCTAAACATACATCATAACCAAGCCAATTATTAAAACTTGAAATAGCTTAAATGAGATGACACAAATAGGTGTATCCCTCTCTGTGATTTAAAAGAAAAACAATTTGTACTGCAGTTGGAATTATATTTAAATTTAAATCTGTAGGCTACAAGGACTAATTAGTTTAGTTATATGTATGTTCAAACAATTCATTACCAATAGGCAGAAGAAAATTATACTTTACCAGAAATATAAGAATCTTTTGTTTTAGATATATCAGCTGTGTATCCCAAGGACACCTTTCCATTCATAGACCTTTCCGTCCTTTTTCCATTCTCCCCCACTCTCAATGTGTATCCAACCTTTATCCCCCCTAGAAAGTGGGTGTTTATTTGCCTAAAACGTAACTGACGTCAATTAATGTGTTTTTTACTATGTAACCATGACACCACCACCATTTTGGAATTTTAACATAATTATCAACAGGGGGCAGTGTTGTATTATAAACTGTTTTGGAATGTTACTTAACATGTCAAAATCTTAATCAAATAACCTTTGACTTTAGCTTTAAAAAAACACTATAAACTATGATAAGATGGCATTTATATGTCAGATTGCTAGACTTGTAGTCTGGCTGAAAAATATATGGATATAGTAAGTTTAGATACGTTTATTAACCCTTGTTCTAAACACCTTAGTAGTTAAATCATTTTTGACTGGACATGCAATAACCATTATATATGTAGTTTCAAAAATAGATTTTCTATTCATTTAAAACTATTTATAATGTTAAAAATATGCTATCCTTCTCTTAATAATATATTTCAATGGGTAATAACAAACATAATATAATGAATAACTATGGTACATTATAAAATACATAAACCCAAATGAGTGAGATTATTCAACTAAGTACCGTATATACTCGAGTATAAGCCAACCCAAATATAAGCCGAGGAACCTAATTTTACCACAAAAACTGGCAAAACGTATTGACCCGAGTATAAGCCTAGGGTGTGCCTCACTTTAGTATGGCAAATCAACCAGTGCAAATAAAACTAATCCAAAAGGCCGCAGCTGAACACTGAGGGTCAAAATATCAAATCCCCAAATAGACTAGTAAAGAAGCAGTGCAGTGCAAAAATAAACATAAAAATTAAAAAAAAACAAATATAAATGACAATGTCTGAGATGATGAAACAAGGGCAGTGAAATAAGTAATATGAATGTCCATAAAGTGTCACTATAAGCGTAGAAACCCGAAACAAGTGTCCAATAAAGAGGTGACTCCTTATACTTCAGATAGTGACTGTGTGATAATTCCTCCACCACCGAAAATGGTTTGCAGCTCACCTCAAAACATGGACCCCTGAGCTAGTCAGTCAGGACATGTAAGCAGTATCCCTCAAAGGGAATGTATAGCCAGATAGGAGGGAGTCCACAGGTCACAAGGTCACAGCTCCGATCCGGATATAGTGATATGCAAAAAGATATAGGGAAATCTAGTGCTCTCCATAAGAAACAACATTCATTTATTGAAAAAGATAAGTAATGCACTTACATATACAGCACTGAACGAACCCCAGTGCATGGGAATGACAGCATATAAAATGAGAGTGCCAGCATGGAGAGAAGACGCGGGTGACGTCACGCTCGTTCACGTATTCCGTACGCCACACTTTGCCTCACTGTGTCCATGCCTCACTGTGTCCATGACTAGACTGACGTTTAACATGGGAGTCAATGGAAGGGGTGCCCGGCTCTCAAAAATCGGTGCTCCCCGGCCGTAGGTCCCCCGGACAAGAAACTTTGCAAACTTGTAGAGGAAGAGTGGAGCTACATGTGTGCTAAGATTGGGGTCCAGAGGACCTACGACCGGCCAGTACTGGGTCCCCAAATTCACCAGAGAAATTACCATTTAACATGGGAGTCTATGGAAGGGGTGCCCAGTTTTGAAAAATCGGTTCTCCTCGGCCGTAGGTCCCCTGGACAAGAAACTTTGCACACTTGTAGAGGAAGAGTGGAGCTACATGTGTGCCAAGTTGGGGTCCAGGAGACCTACGGCCGGCTGGTACTGGCTCCCCAAAGTCCGGGAGATCATTCGCAAAAAGGTGACTCGAGTATAAGCCGAGGGGGCATTTTCAGCACAAAAAATTGTGCTTAAAAACTCGGCTTATACTCGAGTATATACGGTATGCATATACTTGCCCTATTCTAATGTAATAATAATATAATAGGAATTATTACTAATTAGAGTTGAGCGCACACCTGGATGTTCGGGTTCGACGGGTTCAGCCGAACTTCGGAAAAAAGTTTGAGTTCGGGACCGAACTTGACCCGAACTTGACCCCAAACCCCATTGAAGTCAATGGGGACCCGAACTTCTGAGGACTATTCGTGCTTGTTTCCCGTGCTTTGAATTGTCCCTGCACAAAGTGTAATTTCTGAAGGAAAAAAAGTAATTTAAAACTCACTCGCGGCTATATTGAATTGTCGGCTCCCGGCAATACATAGAAAAGTCATTGATAAAAAAAAACGTGGGGGTCCCCCTAAATTCAATTACCAGGCCCTTCAGGTCTG
This sequence comes from Rana muscosa, assembly GCA_029206835.1. NCBI lineage: Eukaryota > Metazoa > Chordata > Amphibia > Anura > Ranidae > Rana > Rana muscosa. The sequence continues at coordinate 161,881,298 of CM055120.1, forward strand.
TTATGGATATTAAGGGGAACCCTGACGCAAATTTTTTAAAAAATGCGTGCGGTTCCCCCAAATATCCATACCAGGCCCTTCAGGTCTGGTATGGATTTTAAGGGGAACTCCACCCCAAATTAAAAAAAAAATTGTGTGGAGTTCCCCCAAAAATCCATACCAGACCCTTTATCCGAGCACGCAACCTGGCAGGCCGCAGGAAAAGAGAGGGGGACGAGAGAGCCCCCCCTTCTGAACCATACCAGGCCACATGCCCTCAACATGGGGAGGATGTCCCCATGTTGATGGGGACAAGGGCCTCATCCCACAACCCTTGCCCGGTGGTTGTGGGGGTCTGCGGGCAGGGGACTTATCGGAATCTGGATGGTACCCCTACCATTTCTTTAAGAAAGTGTAAAAAAAAACACACAGACACCTTGGAAAAGTCCTTTATTAAAAAAAAATGTTGAGGGCATGTGGCCTAGTACTGTTCAGGAGGGGGGGCGCTCTCTCGTCCCCCCTCTTTTCCTGCGGCCTGCCAGGTTGCGTGCTCAGATAAAGGGTCTGGTATGGATTTTTGGGGGAACTCCATGCCATTTTTTTTAAATTTGGGGTGGAGTTCCCCTTAATATCCATACCAGACCTGAAGGGCCTGGTAATTGAATTTGGGGGGAGCCCCACGCTTTTTTTTTCTTTTATCAATGACTGTTCTATGTATCTGAGCCGACAATTCATTATAGCCGTGAGTGAGTTTTAAATTACTTTTTTTCCTTCAGAAATGGCACTTTGTGCAGGGACAATTCTAAGCCTGGGAAACAAGCGCGACTTTACAGGCATACTTTACACACATGGAAACAATATACAGAAAATTCCGAAACAAAAGTTTATTGGCTGCCCTGCAGCTTTAAAAACGCGCCATTACATCGCCGAACACCGGACCCGAACCCGAACATACAGTCAATTGTTCGGGTCCAAGACCCAAAAACCCAAAAGTTCGGTACGGACCCGAACTTTACAGTTCGGGTCCGCTCAACCCTATTACTAATATATTTGCTTATAGTGAATAATACGTGTTTCATAAAACAGCTTTTGCATAAGCCCCTTCTCTCAGTCATGAGAAGGAAAAAAATATATGTGTTTGTTCATTGTTCATTTAAAACATTAGACCTTGGTTTCATTATAACATAAACATTAGTGCCCTTGGTCTCCCTCTTATCTATCTGGCTGACAGGATTTCAGAATTTACGATCTAAGAGAAATCAAGATAAGACACTTAAAGCCTTCTTGTAAGAAACCTTGTTTAAAATCATGAACTCCCATTCACCTTAAAAAAAATTCAATCATATGCATAAGCCTAGAAATTAATTCTTTTGAACCCCAATAGTTATGACATATATATATATATATATATATATATATATATATATATATTTCTCATTAGGCAAGGCTGCCAGTGAACTAAACCAGCTAAACCAACTTCCGCAATTTCACATAACCAGTGTGAAAGAACAAAACATTATCTTAAGGTGGAACTTTACCTCTATTATAAACATCATTATTATTTCACTTTAGAATTTAAATCTTAAAATTCATAATTGCAATATTTTTTTAAATAACATACAGGCATACCCCACTTTTAAGTACACAATGGGACCAGAGGATGTATGTAAAACGAAAATGTACTTAAAGTGAAACAATACCTTTTTTCACTTCTAGGGTGTAGTCGGGGGTCAGGGGCTGTAGTGGGGGTGTCAGGAGCTGTAGTTGAGGTCTCAGGGGCTGTTGTGGGGGTGTCAGGGGCACACTGGAACAGGGCGGGCTATGCTCTCAGAGCTTCAGCTCCTTCTACTGCGGCTACAAAATGTCTGTTCAGTACTTGTGAGGCACTTTACATACACTCGCGGGTATGTACTTACTCGCGAGTGTATGTAAAGTGAGTGTACTTAAAGCGGGGTATGTCTGTATGTTCCCTTTTCTTAGTTTCAATATTAATACATGGGCTTATATATATATCTCAAAATTTCCCCTGAGTGGTTTGAGACTGGCTGCAAAAAATTTACTTTCTCTTATTAAATTTTCATTTTCTCAGTAAAACATAAATATTCTCAACCCTGGTTTAGAATCCACAACAACAGGCTGAGGGGTCTATGTATAACTAAATGATTCTATTCATTTGTAATATCGATAACTTCTCTTTTGGCTGTTTCTTTTCTTAAAAAAATAAATATTTTAGAAAGCTAGTTTTAATTGCTAAAAACACTTCCTGTTTTTCTATACTTCAAGCAGAAATCAAATATGCAAGCATACAATCAAACATATATATTTGACAATGCAATCATATCATGCTCAGAGAACATTTTCCTAATTCCAGCCAACATCCTAGGATCTGGACAGCCCTTGTTGATCTCATTTAATTCCTGACTATCCCTTGGTTTAAGTATAATTGCATTACCCATCTTAATGTATGGAAATGAACCCTGATGAGCTACAGCAAACATGGCTACTTGCCTGAATGGTGTGCTCTGCCTGTAAATGTTATGCTCTGGTTTCTATGTCACCTTTAAACCTCAAAGCTCTGTAATGTCACTTCCTGTTTTTAAACCCATTTTATTTCCGAGTGTCTTGTCTCTGTGAACTGTATGGTGTTGACCTGTAGATTGAAATTTTTCATCAGACATATCGGTACTAGTGATGAGCCGAACACCCCCGGGTTCGGTTCGCACCAGAACCCGCGAACGGACCGAAAGTTCGAACGAACATTAGAACCCTATTAAATACAATGGATGCGAACGTTCGAATTCTAAAGTGCTAATTATAACAACTATTATGCATGTTATTGTCATAAATAGGGTTTGGGAACCCGGGTTGTGCACCAGGGGACATGTATCAATGCAAAAAGAAGTTTTAAAAACGGTCGTTTTTCAGGAGCAGTCATTTTAATGATGCATAAAGTGAAAAAAAAAAAGTCAAATATTCCTTTAAATATCGTACCTGGGGGGTGTCTAAAGTATGCCTGTGAAGTGCCACGTGTTTCCCGTGTTTAGAACTGTCCCTGCACAAAATGACACTTCTAAAGGAAAAAAAAGCCATTTAAAACTGCTTGCGGCTTTAATGTAATGTCTGGTCCCGGTAATATGGATGAAATTCTTTAAGAAAAATGGCATAGCTACCCCATGACCCCCCCCCTACCCCAGCCCATTACCAGCCCCTTTGGGTCTTGTATGGATATTAAGGGGAACCCCGCACATAAAATAAAAAAGGCCCTATATACTCTGAACAGCCGTATACAGGCGGTGCATACAAGACAGGGACTGTAGGTTTGTTCTTATGTAGAATCTGTTTGTAATTTTGAACAGGTACATTGTTGAAGTGTAGCTCCAGCCCAAAAATCTATTTTTAAACTTTTTGGGAAACATAGGTAAGGGTTATCACCCCTGTAACATTTGTTTTGCTGTCTGTGCCCCTGTTCAGAACATTTCACCTCACTTTCCGTCCCAATGACAACTGTTTTTGAAATGTGGTGTTTTTCTTGAAACAAGGATTGCTGATAAAGCATCAGTACAGATGAGACCCCTTTCTCCCATATTTATTCTTACAGGAGAGAATTTTCCTTTCTAGGGGTAGATTTCCTCTCACTTCCTGTTGTCTTCTTTCGTTTGCAAGTAGGAGTCGTTTGTAAGTTGGATGTTTGAAAGTAGGGACCTGCCGTATATACTCTGCAGAAATAGGCCCCTTAGTTGTTGGTGTTGGCACAACACTGTAAGCACTCAGTTACTCTTGGTTGGTGCTGGAACGCCCTGCTGTCAACTATTATATCAGGAATTTTAATTACATATAATTGTTGAACAGTGGTAGTAAAAATTGGGGCTTTGATGGTGGTGCTGGTGCCACAACACTGTAAGCCCTGACAGTTACTCTTGGTGGGTGCAGCAATGGGCCCTGCTGTGAATTATTAGATCAAGAATTGTAATTACATGCCCCTTTTGAACAGGGGCTGAAAAATTGGGCCTTTCGTGGTGGTGGTGGTGGTGGCGTTGCCACAAGACTGTAAGCCCTCAGAGTTACTCTTGGTGGGTGCAGCAATGGACCCTGCTGTGAATTATTAGATCAAGAATTGTAATTGCATGCCCCTGTTGAACAGGGGCTGAAAAATTGGGCCTTAGGCACTGGTGGCACAACACTACAACCCCTCACAGATACTGTACTTGGAGCACAGCAATGAGCCCTGTTGCAAAGTATTGCTTCAAAAATTGTAATGACACGCCCCTGTAAAACAGGGGCTGAAAAATTGGGCCTTAGCCACTGGTGGCGGCACCCATAAACAAAAATGATCTTCCAAGCTATCATCATCAATCGTATCATTGAGGACTCGGAGGAGGAGGATAGCCAGTCAACATAACAGCACAGGCACTCAGCATCAGCATCAGTCTTGAAGGGATGTGACATGTTAAAATCAATTAGTCTGTTATATCAGCATCAGGTGTGTGGTAGCTGGTGGTGATCCAAGACTGGTTCATCTTGATGAAAGTCAGTCGATCAACCGAGTCGGTGGACAGGCGCACCCTGTGATCCGTGACAAATCCTCCAGCAGCACTGAATGCGCGTTCCGAAAGAACGCTGGATGCAGGACAGGCCAGTAGCTCAATTGCATACTGTGCAAGCTCTGGCCAGTGATCCATCCTCAAGACCCAGTAAGCCAGAGGATTTTCGGTGGGGAAGGTGTCCAAGTCTGACCTTGCCCCTAGATATTCCTGCACCATGTTTATCAGACGCTGGCGATGGTTGCTGGAACCGATCATACTTTGGGGCTGCGGACTAAAGAATTGTCTGAACGCATCGGTCAGACGGCCACCTTCCCCACCGCTCCTTCTTTGACTGGCCGAAGCCTCAGCAACTCGTTGTCCAGGACCAGGAGTTTGTAACCTCCCAGTCTCTGGGAACGCGTTGCACAGACCTTTCTGCAAGGCCTCCCGGAGTTGTCTCATCCTCTGCTCCCTCTGCGACGGTAACATAAGGTCCGCAACCTTACCCTTGTACCGTGGATCAAGGAGAGTGGCCAGCCAGTAATGGTCCCTCTCCTTGATCCGAAGAATACGAGGATCCTTCCGCAGACTTTGCAGGATCAGGGAGGCCATGCAGCGTAGGTTTGCTGAGGCATTCGCTCCGGAGTCCTCTGGGTCACTAAGGACGACATGATCCGCAGCCACCTCCTCCCAGCCACGTACAAGTCCACTGGTTTCTTGGGACTGTAAATCATCCCTAAAAGACTGCTGCTGATGATGCTGAGTGCCAGCCTCCACCTCCATGCTGACACAATCCTCCTCCTCCTCCTCCTCCTCCTCTTCCTGTGCGATGGGTGGGACAGAAGGAACACTGTCTGGGTAAAGGGGGCCTTGAGAGGCAAGGAAGTCCTCCTCTTCCTGCCTCTGTTCTGCCTCAAGTGCCCTGTCCATTATTCCACGCAGCGTGTGCTCCAACAGGTGGACAAGAGGTACAGTGTCACTGATGCATGCACTGTCACTGCTCACCATCCTCGTGGCCTCCTCAAATGGTGCCAGGACAGTGCATGCATCCCTGATCATGCCCCACTGGCGTGGAGAAAAAAAACCAAGCTCCCCTGACCCTGTCCTGGTGCCGTAGTCGCACAGGTACTCATTGATGGCCCTCTGCTGCGTGTGCAGCCGCTGCAGCATGGCCAACGTTGAGTTCCACCTGGTGGGCATGTCACATATAAGGCGGTTCTTGGGCAGGTTCAACTCCTTTTGCAGCTCAGCCAGGCGAGCACTGGCATTATAAGATCTGCGGAAATGCACACAGACTTTCCTGGCCTGCCTCAGGACATCCTGTAAGCCCGGGTACCTGCCCAAGAACCGCTGCACCACCAGGTTAAGGACGTGAGCCACACAGGGCACATGGGTCAGTTGTCCCTGTCGGAGGGCGGAGAGGAGGTTGGTGCCATTGTCGCAAACCACCATTCCTGGCTTAAGCTGGCGTGGCGTCAACCACCTCTCGGCCTGGCCCTGCAGAGCAGACAGGACCTCTGCCCCAGTGTGGCTTCTGTCCCCCAAACACACCAGCGCAAGCACGGCATGGCATCTTTTTGCCTGCGTACTTGCGTAGCCCCGTGAACGGCTACGGAGCACCGCTGGTTCATAGGACAAACCACAGGAAGAGGCCATGGAGGAAGAAGAAGAGGAGGGGGTGGAGGAGAGAGGTGTGTCACAACCAGTAGTAGCATTTTGGAGGCGTGGCGGTGGGACAACCTCCAACACTACTGCACCTTGTCCTGCATCCTTCCCAGCTGCCAAAAGAGTGACCCAATGGGCCGTGAAAGAAAGGTAACGTCCCTGTCCATGCCTGCTGGACCATGAGTCAGCGGTAATATGCACCTTACCGCTGACCGCCCTGTCCAGCGAGGCCAAGACATTGCCTTCCACATGCCGGTAGAGAGCCGGAATAGCCTTCCGTGAGAAAAAGTGGCGTTTGGGAACCTGCCACTGAGGAACCGCACATTGCACAAACTCACGGAAGGGGGCCGAGTCTACCAACTGAAAAGGCAGCAGTTGAAGCGCTAGCAATTTAGCCAAGCTAGCATTCAACCGCTGGGCATGTGGATGGCTGGGAGTGAACTTCTTTCGACGGTCCAGCAGCTGGGGCAGGGAAATTTGCCTGCTAGAATCGGACGTCGGTGTACTGCTAGCAGAGTGGGCGCAAGTACTTGGCTGTGACACACCTAATTCTACACCTTCATTCCTCTCAGTGCATGTTTCAGAGAGGACTGAAGTTATAGTGGGGTTGGAGATCCCAGCTGATGCGGTGCAAGGAGAGGTCCGCTTTGTTCTTTGGTGTGGGTCTTTGAGGTAGGCTTGCCAACGAGCTGCATGGCAGGTCAACATATGTCTGGTCAGGCATGTGGTACCCAAGCGGCTGATGTTTTGGCCACGCGATATACGCTTGAGACATATGTTGCAAACAGCAGCTGTGCGATCTGATGCACTAGCCTCAAAAAAGGCCCACACCAAAGAACTTTTTGAATGACGGGCAGAGGCAGCGCCCTGCACAGGCGGAGCTCTGCGGTGTGATACCGTCGGTGTACTGCCCTTACGCTGGCCACCAAAGGGCATCCTGCCTCGTTGGAGATGTGCCTCCTCCTCATCCTCCTCCTCCTCCTCTCTCCTATTAGGCACCCACGTGGAGTCAGTGACCTCATCATCACCTCCCTCCTCATCACTGGAGGCAATCTGGCAGTATGCTGCAGCTGCTGGAACATGACTGCCAGATTGGTGTCCTTCTTGAGCATCCCCTCTGTCTGCTCTCACGCTACTGCCTTCCTCTAGCTGGGTTTCATCATCAGACCCTTCAAAACGCAGGGCATCCTCCTGGAGCATGTACCCAACACTGTGCTGAAACAGTTCGGGGGACTCATCAGGAGGAGGACATGGTGGGTCTAGGGAAGGAGTGACTGATGATGAGTCTGACATTGATACCAGGGAAGAGGACGCTTTGGCAGCTGCTTTTCCAGTACCCTGAGCCTGGGTGAGAGAGGATGAGGAGGAGGAGGAGGGCTTGGTCATCCACTCTACCAAGTCTTCGGCATGATGTGGCTCAACATGTCCAGCTGCCGAAAAGAAGGACAAGCGTGTCCCATGGCCATGTGCTGATGACAATGCACCGCGTCCACGACCAGCACTGTTGCCCCCAGACACAGAGCCTGCTTGCCCTCTTTTATTGCCTCCTGACTGTCTGCCTCTCCTTGTTTGCCTTCCAGACATTCTAATAGATGGCCTGCAGGGAGATGGGAAAAAAGCAATAAGGGCTACCTTCAGGTGTCCTTCTCTGTCCCTTGAAACAAGGACTTTGACAGTGAAAGAAACTGACACACTCTCCCTACCTACAGTTTTCTGTCCCTAGAAAAAATGTTTTTTTTAAGCACAATATAGCACAAGGAGAATTCACTCACTGTCCTTCCAGGTCCCTGGAAACAAGGACTTTGACAGTGAAAGAAACTGACACACTCTCCCTACCTACAGTTTTCTGTCCCTAGAAAAAATGTTTTTTTTAAGCACAATTTAGCACAAGGAGAATTACCTCACTGTCCTTCCAGGTCCCTGGAAACAAGGACTTTGACAGTGAAAGAAACTGACACACTCTCCCTACCTACAGTTTTCTGTCCCTAGAAAGAATGTTTTTTTTAAGCACAATTTAGCACAAGGAGAATTACCTCACTGTCCTTCCAGGTCCCTGGAAACTAGGACTTTGACAGTGAAAGAAACTGACACACTCTCCCTACCTACAGTTTTCTGTCCCTAGAAAAAATGTTTTTTTTAAGCACAATTTAGCACAAGGAGAATTACCTCACTGTCCTTCCAGGTCCCTGGAAACAAGGACTTTGACAGTGAAAGAAACTGACACACTCTCCCTACCTACAGTTTTCTGTCCCTAGAAAAAATGTTTTTTTTTAAGCACAATTTAGCACAAGGAGAATTACCTCACTGTCCTTCCAGGTCCCTGGAAACAAGGACTTTGACAGTGAAAGAAACTGACACACTCTCCCTACCTACAGTTTTCTGTCCCTAGAAAAAATGTTTTTTTTAAGCACAATTTAGCACAAGGAGAATTACCTCACTGTCCTTCCAGGTCCCTGGAAACAAGGACTTTGACAGTGAAAGAAACTGACACACTCTCCCTACCTACAGTTTTCTGTCCCTAGAAAAAATGTTTTTTTTAAGCACAATATAGCACAAGGAGAATTCACTCACTGTCCTTCCAGGTCCCTGGAAACAAGGACGTTGACAGTGAAAGAAACTGACACACTCTCCCTACCTACAGTTTTCTGTCCCTAGAAAAAATGTTCTTTTTAAGCACAATTTAGCACAAGGAGAATTACCTCACTGTCCTTCCAGGTCCCTGGAAACTAGGACTTTGACAGTGAAAGAAACTGACACACTCTCCCTACCTACAGTTTTCTGTCCCTAGAAAAAATGTTTTTTTTAAGCACAATTTAGCACAAGGAGAATTACCTCACTGTCCTTCCAGGTCCCTGGAAACAAGGACTTTGACAGTGAAAGAAACTGACACACTCTCCCTACCTACAGTTTTCTGTCCCTAGAAAAAATGTTTTTTTTAAGCACAATTTAGCACAAGGAGAATTACCTCACTGTCCTTCCAGGTCCCTGGAAACAAGGACTTTGACAGTGAAAGAAACTGACACACTCTCCCTACCTACAGTTTTCTGTCCCTAGAAAAAATGTTTTTTTTAAGCACAATATAGCACAAGGAGAATTCACTCACTGTCCTTCCAGGTCCCTGGAAACAAGGACTTTGACAGTGAAAGAAACTGACACACTCTCCCTACCTACAGTTTTCTGTCCCTAGAAAAAATGTTTTTTTTAAGCACAATTTAGCACAAGGAGAATTACCTCACTGTCCTTCCAGGTCCCTGGAAACAAGGACTTTGACAGTGAAAGAAACTGACACACTCTCCCTACCTACAGTTTTCTGTCCCTAGAAAAAATGTTTTTTTTAAGCACAATTTAGCACAAGGAGAATTACCTCACTGTCCTTCCAGGTCCCTGGAAACAAGGACTTTGACAGTGAAAGAAACTGACACACTCTCCCTACCTACAGTTTTCTGTCCCTAGAAAAAATGTTTTTTTTAAGCACAATTTAGCACAAGGAGAATTACCTCACTGTCCTTCCAGGTCCCTGGAAACAAGGACTTTGACAGTGAAAGAAACTGACACACTCTCCCTACCTACAGTTTTCTGTCCCTAGAAAAAATGTTTTTTTTAAGCACAATTTAGCACAAGGAGAATTACCTCACTGTCCTTCCAGGTCCCTGGAAACAAGGACTTTGACAGTGAAAGAAACTGACACACTCTCCCTACCTACAGTTTTCTGTCCCTAGAAAAAATGTTTTTTTTAAGCACAATTTAGCACAAGGAGAATTACCTCACTGTCCTTCCAGGTCCCTGGAAACAAGGACTTTGACAGTGAAAGAAACTGACACACTCTCCCTACCTACAGTTTTCTGTCCCTAGAAAAAATGTTTTTTTTAAGCACAATTTAGCACAAGGAGAATTACCTCACTGTCCTTCCAGGTCCCTGGAAACAAGGACTTTGACAGTGAAAGAAACTGACACACTCTCCCTACCTACAGTTTTCTGTCCCTAGAAAAAATGTTTTTTTTAAGCACAATATAGCACAAGGAGAATTCACTCACTGTCCTTCCAGGTCCCTGGAAACAAGGACTTTGACAGTGAAAGAAACTGACACACTCTCCCTACCTACAGTTTTCTGTCCCTAGAAAAAATGTTTTTTTTAAGCACAATTTAGCACAAGGAGAATTACCTCACTGTCCTTCCAGGTCCCTGGAAACAAGGACTTTGACAGTGAAAGAAACTGACACACTCTCCCTACCTACAGTTTTCTGTCCCTAGAAAAAATGTTTTTTTTAAGCACAATTTAGCACAAGGAGAATTACCTCACTGTCCTTCCAGGTCCCTGGAAACAAGGACTTTGACAGTGAAAGAAACTGACACACTCTCCCTACCTACAGTTTTCTGTCCCTAGAAAAAATGTTTTTTTTAAGCACAATTTAGCACAAGGAGAATTACCTCACTGTCCTTCCAGGTCCCTGGAAACAAGGACTTTGACAGTGAAAGAAACTGACACACTCTCCCTACCTACAGTTTTCTGTCCCTAGAAAAAATGTTTTTTTTAAGCACAATATAGCACAAGGAGAATTCACTCACTGTCCTTCCAGGTCCCTGGAAACTAGGACTTTGACAGTGAAAGAAACTGACACACTCTCCCTACCTACAGTTTTCTGTCCCTAGAAAAAATGTTTTTTTTAAGCACAATTTAGCACAAGGAGAATTACCTCACTGTCCTTCCAGGTCCCTGGAAACAAGGACTTTGACAGTGAAAGAAACTGACACACTCTCCCTACCTACAGTTTTCTGTCCCTAGAAAAAATGTTTTTTTTAAGCACAATTTAGCACAAGGAGAATTACCTCACTGTCCTTCCAGGTCCCTGGAAACAAGGACTTTGACAGTGAAAGAAACTGACACACTCTCCCTACCTACAGTTTTCTGTCCCTAGAAAAAATGTTTTTTTTAAGCACAATTTAGCACAAGGAGAATTACCTCACTGTCCTTCCAGGTCCCTGGAAACTAGGACTTTGACAGTGAAAGAAACTGACACACTCTCCCTACCTACAGTTTTCTGTCCCTAGAAAAAATGTTTTTTTTTAAGCACAATTTAGCACAAGGAGAATTACCTCACTGTCCTTCCAGGTCCCTGGAAACAAGGACTTTGACAGTGAAAGAAACTGACACACTCTCCCTACCTACAGTTTTCTGTCCCTAGAAAAAATGTTTTTTTTAAGCACAATTTAGCACAAGGAGAATTACCTCACTGTCCTTCCAGGTCCCTGGAAACGAGGACTTTGACAGTGAAAGAAACTGACACACTCTCCCTACCTACAGTTTTCTGTCCCTAGAAAAAATGTTTTTTTTAAGCACAATTTATCACAAGGAGAATTACCTCACTGTCCTTCCAGGTCCCTGGAAACAAGGACTTTGACAGTGAAAGAAACTGACACACTCTCCCTACCTACAGTTTTCTGTCCCTAGAAATTTTTTTTTTTTTAAGCACAATTTAGCACAAGGAGAATTACCTCACTGTCCTTCCAGGTCCCTGGAAACAAGGACTTTGACAGTGAAAGAAACTGACACACTCTCCCTACCTACAGTTTTCTGTCCCTAGAAAAAATGTTTTTTTTAAGCACAATTTAGCACAAGGAGAATTACCTCACTGTCCTTCCAGGTCCCTGGAAACAAGGACTTTGACAGTGAAAGAAACTGACACACTCTCCCTACCTACAGTTTTCTGTCCCTAGAAAAAATGTTTTTTTTAAGCACAATATAGCACAAGGAGAATTCACTCACTGTCCTTCCAGGTCCCTGGAAACAAGGACTTTGACAGTGAAAGAAACTGACACACTCTCCCTACCTACAGTTTTCTGTCCCTAGAAAAAATGTTTTTTTTAAGCACAATTTAGCACAAGGAGAATTACCTCACTGTCCTTCCAGGTCCCTGGAAACAAGGACTTTGACAGTGAAAGAAACTGACACACTCTCCCTACCTACAGTTTTCTGTCCCTAGAAAAAATGTTCTTTTTAAGCACAATTTAGCACAAGGAGAATTACCTCACTGTCCTTCCAGGTCCCTGGAAACTAGGACTTTGACAGTGAAAGAAACTGACACACTCTCCCTACCTACAGTTTTCTGTCCCTAGAAAAAATGTTTTTTTTAAGCACAATTTAGCACAAGGAGAATTACCTCACTGTCCTTCCAGGTCCCTGGAAACAAGGACTTTGACAGTGAAAGAAACTGACACACTCTCCCTACCTACAGTTTTCTGTCCCTAGAAAAAATTTTCTTTTTAAGCACAATTTAGCACAAGGAGAATTACCTCACTGTCCTTCCAGGTCCCTGGAAACTAGGACTTTGACAGTGAAAGAAACTGACACACTCTCCCTACCTACAGTTTTCTGTCCCTAGAAAAAATGTTTTTTTTAAGCACAATTTAGCACAAGGAGAATTACCTCACTGTCCTTCCAGGTCCCTGGAAACAAGGACTTTGACAGTGAAAGAAACTGACACACTCTCCCTACCTACAGTTTTCTGTCCCTAGAAAAAATGTTTTTTTTAAGCACAATTTAGCACAAGGAGAATTACCTCACTGTCCTTCCAGGTCCCTGGAAACAAGGACTTTGACAGTGAAAGAAACTGACACACTCTCCCTACCTACAGTTTTATGTCCCTAGAAAAAATGTTTTTTTTAAGCACAATATAGCACAAGGAGAATTCACTCACTGTCCTTCCAGGTCCCTGGAAACAAGGACTTTGACAGTGAAAGAAACTGACACACTCTCCCTACCTACAGTTTTCTGTCCCTAGAAAAAATGTTTTTTTTAAGCACAATTTAGCACAAGGAGAATTACCTCACTGTCCTTCCAGGTCCCTGGAAACTAGGACTTTGACAGTGAAAGAAACTGACACACTCTCCCTACCTACAGTTTTCTGTCCCTAGAAAAAATGTTTTTTTTAAGCACAATTTAGCACAAGGAGAATTACCTCACTGTCCTTCCAGGTCCCTGGAAACAAGGACTTTGACAGTGAAAGAAACTGACACACTCTCCCTACCTACAGTTTTCTGTCCCTAGAAAAAATGTTTTTTTTTAAGCACAATTTAGCACAAGGAGAATTACCTCACTGTCCTTCCAGGTCCCTGGAAACAAGGACTTTGACAGTGAAAGAAACTGACACACTCTCCCTACCTACAGTTTTCTGTCCCTAGAAAAAATGTTTTTTTTAAGCACAATTTAGCACAAGGAGAATTACCTCACTGTCCTTCCAGGTCCCTGGAAACAAGGACTTTGACAGTGAAAGAAACTGACACACTCTCCCTACCTACAGTTTTCTGTCCCTAGAAAAAATGTTTTTTTTAAGCACAATATAGCACAAGGAGAATTCACTCACTGTCCTTCCAGGTCCCTGGAAACAAGGACTTTGACAGTGAAAGAAACTGACACACTCTCCCTACCTACAGTTTTCTGTCCCTAGAAAAAATGTTTTTTTTAAGCACAATATAGCACAAGGAGAATTCACTCACTGTCCTTCCAGGTCCCTGGAAACAAGGACTTTGACAGTGAAAGAAACTGACACACTCTCCCTACCTACAGTTTTCTGTCCCTAGAAAAAATGGTTTTTTTAAGCACAATTTAGCACAAGGAGAATTACCTCACTGTCCTTCCAGGTCCCTGGAAACTAGGACTTTGACAGTGAAAGAAACTGACACACTCTCCCTACCTACAGTTTTCTGTCCCTAGAAAAAATGTTTTTTTTAAGCACAATTTAGCACAAGGAGAATTACCTCACTGTCCTTCCAGGTCCCTGGAAACAAGGACTTTGACAGTGAAAGAAACTGACACACTCTCCCTACCTACAGTTTTCTGTCCCTAGAAAAAATGTTTTTTTTAAGCACAATTTAGCACAAGGAGAATTACCTCACTGTCCTTCCAGGTCCCTGGAAACAAGGACTTTGACAGTGAAAGAAACTGACACACTCTCCCTACCTACAGTTTTCTGTCCCTAGAAAAAATGTTTTTTTTAAGCACAATTTAGCACAAGGAGAATTACCTCACTGTCCTTCCAGGTCCCTGGAAACAAGGACTTTGACAGTGAAAGAAACTGACACACTCTCCCTACCTACAGTTTTCTGTCCCTAGAAAAAATGTTTTTTTTAAGCACAATTTAGCACAAGGAGAATTACCTCACTGTCCTTCCAGGTCCCTGGAAACAAGGACTTTGGCAGTGAAAGAAACTGACACACTCTCCCTACCTACAGTTTTCTGTCCCTAGAAAAAACGTTTTTTTTAAGCACAATATAGCACAAGGAGAATTCACTCACTGTCCTTCCAGGTCCCTGGAAACAAGGACTTTGACAGTGAAAGAAACTGACACACTCTCCCTACCTACAGTTTTCTGTCCCTAGAAAAAATGTTTTTTTTAAGCACAATTTAGCACAAGGAGAATTACCTCACTGTCCTTCCAGGTCCCTGGAAACAAGGACTTTGACAGTGAAAGAAACTGACACACTCTCCCTACCTACAGTTTTCTGTCCCTAGAAAAAATGTTTTTTTTAAGCACAATTTAGCACAAGGAGAATTACCTCACTGTCCTTCCAGGTCCCTGGAAACAAGGACTTTGACAGTGAAAGAAACTGACACACTCTCCCTACCTACAGTTTTCTGTCCCTAGAAAAAATGTTTTTTTTAAGCACAATTTAGCACAAGGAGAATTACCTCACTGTCCTTCCAGGTCCCTGGAAACAAGGACTTTGACAGTGAAAGAAACTGACACACTCTCCCTACCTACAGTTTTCTGTCCCTAGAAAAAATGTTTTTTTTAAGCACAATTTAGCACAAGGAGAATTACCTCACTGTCCTTCCAGGTCCCTGGAAACAAGGACTTTGACAGTGAAAGAAACTGACACACTCTCCCTACCTACAGTTTTCTGTCCCTAGAAAAAACGTTTTTTTTAAGCACAATATAGCACAAGGAGAATTCACTCACTGTCCTTCCAGGTCCCTGGAAACAAGGACTTTGACAGTGAAAGAAACTGACACACTCTCCCTACCTACAGTTTTCTGTCCCTAGAAAAAATGTTTTTTTTAAGCACAATTTAGCACAAGGAGAATTACCTCACTGTCCTTCCAGGTCCCTGGAAACAAGGACTTTGACAGTGAAAGAAACTGACACACTCTCCCTACCTACAGTTTTCTGTCCCTAGAAAAAATGTTTTTTTTAAGCACAATATAGCACAAGGAGAATTCACTCACTGTCCTTCCAGGTCCCTGGAAACAAGGACTTTGACAGTGAAAGAAACTGACACACTCTCCCTACCTACAGTTTTCTGTCCCTAGAAAAAATGTTTTTTTTAAGCACAATATAGCACAAGCACAAAACACACTGACACTCTCCCTACCTATCCTTCTCTTTCCCTAAACTAAAGGAATCCAGGTTAAGCAAGAAAGAAATAAAAGTCACTGTCCCTGCCTATGCTGCTCTATCCCTGCTCCGGAACACACTACACTAGGCCGCCGTGCTGGCGGCCTTTTATAGTGTGGGGCGTGTACTAAACCCCCTCAGCAATAATTGGCCACAGGCATCCTGCCTGTGGCCAATCATTGCTCTCCTCGCTGCCGGCGCTGTGATTGGCCAAGCATGCGGGGTCACAGTGCATGCTTGGCCAATCACAGCGCCTGGATGACACTGCGATGGCGTAGTGCATTGTGGGCCGTTCGCGTCACTCGAATTTGGCGCGAACGGCCCAAATCGTTCGATCTTCGTCGAACGATCGAACAGCCGATGTTCGAGTCGAACGTATGTTCGACTCGAACACGAAGCTCATCCCTAATCGGTACCATACCCATCTCCCTCTAAGTCTGGATTAGCTGCAGACACAGTATTCCTAAGCTTCAAGGTGCAAGCTCTACCTGGCTAGGAGTGGGAAGTTCCATTAACTTTTTCACTGCAATCCTAATACCTCATACACATCCCAAGTTTTCTGGCTGCTCAATTTCAATTTTATTTAACTTTAATTAACAACTCCTCTCTCACTTTTCCTTCACATTTTAACTTACCCATACAATATAAGGAGTTTTCATTAAAACACTTTTGAAACCACTTACTTCAGCCAGACTACAATGTAGGTTGTTTTCATTAAAAACAGTCCCTCTCTACACATCCCTCCTGCACACCTAAAACACTGTTGTTTGCAACCTTGAGACCATTCTATGCTTTTACCTTTAACCACTTAACGACCGCTCACTGTATATATACGTCGGCACAATGGCACCGACAGGCACAATCACGTAGAGCATACGTGATTGCCTTTGTACAGTTGGGGGGTCCGATCGGTCGGAATTCGTCTGGGAGCGTTCCGAGATGGGGGGGCGGCCATTCGATTCCGACCACCCCCCCGCGATCGCTCCCGGCGAATAGAAATGCCCCCTCTGTCTGTGTACTGTTTACACAGATAGAGAAAGCAGGAGGAAGTGATGTCATCTCCTGTGCGGCGCTCTCATATACCGAGCGTCGTACAAGAGAAGACACACAGGTCAGTGCACTAACACTACACTAACACCAGCACACATAGGCACATAAATCGCCCCCCAGGCCCCCCCAGATCACCCCCCAGCCCCCCCAGATCACCCCCCAGCCCCCAGTCACAGTGTCACTGATTGCAGTGACCATTTATTTACTGATCACTGCAATCAGTGACAAAAAAAAACATGGAAGGAACAATTTAAAAATAAAATAAAAAAGCAAAATTAATAATTAAAAAAAAAAAAAAAAAAAGCACCCCTGTCCTGCCCTGCTCTTGCCCAATGGCGAACGCAAGCGTCGGTCTGGCGTCATATGTAAACAGCAATTGCACCATGCATGTGAGGTATCACCGCGAAGGTCAGATCGAGGGCAGTAATTTTAGCAGTAGACCTCCTCTGTAAATCTAACGGGGTAACCTGTAAAGGCTTTTAAAGGCTTTTAAAAATGTATGTAGTTTGTCGCCAATGCGCGTTTGTGCGAAATTTTAAAGCATGTCGTGTTTGGTATCTATGTACTCGGCCTAAGATCATCTTTTTTATTTCATCAAACATTTGGGCAATATAGTGTGTTTTAGTGCATTAAAATAAAAAAAGTGTATTTTTTCCCCAAAAAATGCGTTTGAAAAATCGCTGCGCAAATACTGTGTAGAAAAAAAAAATGCAACACCCACCATTTTATTCTGTAGGGCCTTTGCTTTAAAAATATATATAATGTTTGGGGGTTCAACATAATTTTCCTGCAAAAAAAAAAAATGTTTTCATGTAAACAAAAAGTGTCAGAAAGGGCTTTGTCTTCAAGTGGTTAGAAGAGTGGATGTAAGCTTCCTAATGTTGTGTATAAAATGCCAGAACAGTTCAAAACCCCCCCAAATGACCCCATTTTGGAAAGTAGACACCCCAAGCTATATACTGAGAGGCATGTCGAGTCCATGGAATATTTTATATGTTGACACAAGTTGCGGAAAAAATAATTTTTTTTTTTTTTTGCACAAAGTTGTCACTAAATGATATATTGCTCAAACATGCCATGGGCATATGTGGAATTACACCCCAAAATACATTCTGTTGCTTCTCCTGAGTACGGGGATACCACATGTGTGAGACTTTTTGGGAGCCTAGCCGCGTACGGGACCCCAAAAACCAATCACCGCCTTCAGGCTTTCTAAGGGTGTAAATTTTTGATTTCACTTCTCACTGCCTATCACAGTTTCGGAGGCCATGGAATGCCCAGATGGCACAAAACCCCCCCAAATGACCCCATTTTGGAAAGTAGACACCCCAAGCTATTTGCTGAGAGGTATTGTGAGTATTTTGCAGATCTCGCTTTTTGTCACAAACTTTTGAAAATTGAAAAAAAAAAAAATTCTTTCTTCATTTTCAAAAACAAATGAGAGCTGTAAAATACTCACCATGCCTCTCAGCAAACAGCTTGGGGTGTCTACTTTCCAAAATGGGGTCATTTGGGGGGGTTTTGTGCTATTTTGGCATTTTATGGCCTTCGAAACTGTGATAGGTAGTGAGGAGTGAAATCAAAAATTTGTGCCCAGAAATCCTGAAGGCGGTGATTGGTTTTCGGGGTCCCGTACGCGGCTAGGCTCCTAAAAAGTCCCACACATGTGGTATCCCCGTACTCAGGAGAAGCAGCAAAATGTATTTTGGGGTGCAATTCCACATATAACCATGGCATGTGTGAGCAATATATCATTTAGTGACAACTTTTTGTAATTTTTTTTTTGTTTTGTCATTATTCAATCACTTGGGACAAAAAAAAAATATTCAATGGGCTCAACAGGCCTCTCAGCAATTTCCTTGGGGTGTCTACTTTCTAAAATGGGGTCATTTGGGGGGGGTTTGTGCTATTTTGGCATTTTATGGCCTTCAAAACTGTGATAGGTAGTGAGGAGTGAAATCAAAAATTTGCGCCCTTAGAAATCCTGAAGGCGGTGCTTGGTTTCCGGGGTCCCGTACATGGCTAGGCTCCTAAAAAGTCCCACACATGTGGTATTCCCGTACTCAGGAGAAGCAGCAGAATGTATTTTGGGGTGCAATTCCACATATAACCATGGCATGTGTGAGCAATATATCATTTAGTGACAACTTTTTGTATTTTTTTTTTGTCATTATTCAATCACTTGGGACAAAAAAAAAATATTCAATGGGCTCAACATGCCTCTCAGCAATTTCCTTGGGGTGTCTACTTTCCAAAATGGGGTCATTTGGGGCGGTTTTGTACTGCCCTGCCATTTTAGCACCTCAAGAAATGAGATAGGCAGTCATAAATTTAAAGCTGTGTAAATTCCAGAAAATGTACCCTAGTTTGTAAACGCTATAACTTTTGCGCAAACCGATAAATATACACTTATTGACGTTTTTTTTACTAAAGACATGTGGCTGAATACATTTTGGCCTAAATGTATGACTAAAATTGAGTTTATTCGATTTTTCTTATAACAAAAAGTAGAAAATATCATTTTTTTTCAAAATTTTCGGTCTTTTTCCGTTTATATCGCAAAAAATAAAAATCGCAGAGGCAATCAAATACCATTAAAAGAAAGCTCTATTTGTGGGAAGAAAAGGACGCAAATTTTGTTTGGGTACAACATTGCATGTCCGCACAATTTACAGTTAAAGCAGCGCAGTGCGAAATTCTGAATTCACCTCTGGTCCTCTAGCTACCAAATGGTCCGGGGCTTAAGTGGTTAAAGAGTCATCAAAACTCTTTTACCTTTAAAGAGTACTTAACCACTTACTGCCCAGCCTATAGCAAAATGACGGCCGGGCGGTGGTTGCGTTATCCTGACTGGACGTCATATGATGTCCAGCTGGATAACAGCCACCGCGCACTCGTGGGGGCACGCATCACGGCAAACTGTGGTGCGGTGTGTCAGTCTGACACACCGCTACACCGATCTCAGTAAAGAGTCTCTGCCGGAGGCTCTTTACCACGTGATCAGCCGTGTCCAACACGGTTGATCACGATGTAAACAGGAAGAGCCGTTGATCAGCTTTTCCTCACTCGCGTCTGACAGACATGAGTAGAGGAGAGCGATCGGCTGCTCTCCTGACAGGGGGGTCTGTGCTGATAGTTTATCAGTGCATCCCCCCTTGGATGCCCGCCCAGGACCACCAGTATGCCGCCAGGACCACCACACTGGACCACCAGGTATGCCCCCCTAGACCACTAGTGAAATGCCAGTCTGTGCCCAGGCAGCTGCCAATCAATGCCCAGCCAGCTGCCAATCAGTGCCCACCCACAATGCCTGCCAGTGCCAGTGCCACAAGGGATGTCAATCAGTGCCATCTATCAGTGACGCATATCAGTGCCCATCAGTGCCATGTATCAGTGCCCATCAGTGCCCAGCAGTGCTGCCTATCAGTGCCCAGCAGTGCCACCTATCAGTGCCACTCATAAGCACACATGAGTACAGCCTGTTAGTGCCCATCCGTGTCGCCTATCAGTGCCCACCAGTGCCACCCATGAGTGCCCATCAGTTCTGCCTATCAATGCCCATCAGTGCTGCATATCAGTGCCACCCATCAGTGCCATCTACCAGTGCCCATCAGTGCCGCCTATCAGTGCCCATCGTCAGTGCCCGTCAGTGCCACCTCATTGGTGCCACCTCATCAGTGTCACCTTATCAGTGCCCATCAGTGCTGCCTTATCAGTGCCCATCAGTGAAGGAGAAAACGTACTTATTTACAAAATGTTATAACGGAAACAAAAGAAAGAAATTAATTTTTTCAAAATTTTCTGTGTTTTTTTATTTGTTTAGCAAAAAATAAAAACCGCAGAGGTGATCAAATACCACTAAAAGAAAGCTCTATTTATGGGAACAAAATGATAAAAATTCTGTTTGGGTACAGTGTAGCATGACCGTGCAATTGTCATTTAAACAGCGACAGCACTGAAAGCTAAAAATTGGCTTGGGCAGGAAGGGGGGTAAGTGTCTGGTATTGAAGTGGTTAAACAATTACACACTTTTTGCAAGCATAATAAGCATTTAAACTCTATATACAAATATTCGTAAAGGGGAGACCTTCCTCATATATTATTGAACCTTTCCCATAAATGGTCCCTTAATGTTCATTTTCTTTATGTACTGTGTGTGTTTCATTCTCACACTCCGTAAGAATATAAATATCAGTTTCTACCCCTCTCTTAGAATGCACCTGTGGCTGTGGTAACTTAAGCAAAGAAGCTTTCTCTTGTTTAACACTTAACATATCC
Organism: Rana muscosa; assembly: GCA_029206835.1. Classification (NCBI taxonomy): domain Eukaryota; kingdom Metazoa; phylum Chordata; class Amphibia; order Anura; family Ranidae; genus Rana; species Rana muscosa. The sequence continues at coordinate 161,902,185 of CM055120.1, forward strand.
CTTTGAATTCACAGTGTAACTCTGGTTATAATTTTTTGAATGGTAGTTAAAGCTTTAAGTTTATATTGCACAGCTAAAACCCCTTTGTTCCATATGCACCACAGGAACATAAGTCTCCTTAATTTTCTTTTTAACACCTTAGGTGATGACATACCAATATTTGAGATCTCCCCTTCTTTCATTCTTTAACCACTTCAGCCCGGGAAGGATTTGCCCCCTTCCTGACCAGACCATTGTTTGCGATACGGCACAGCATAGCTTTAACTGACAATTGCACGTCATGCGACGTTGTACCCAAACAAAATTTATGTCCTTTTTCCCCCACAAATAGAGCTTTCTTTGGTGGTAATTGATCACCTCTGCGTTGTTTTATTTTTTTGCACTATAAACAAAAAAGATCAACAATTTTGAAAAAAACACAATATTTTATACTTTTTGCTATAGTAAATATCCCCTAAAAAATAAAAAATTAACAAATTTCTTCATCAGTTTAGGCCGATATATATTCTTCTACATATTTTTGGTAAAAAAAATAAAAAATTGCAATAAGCGTATATAGATTGGTTTGCGCAAAAGTTATAGTGTCTACAAAATAGGGGATAGCTTTATGTCATTTTTATTATTATTATTATTTTTACTAGTAATGGCGGCGATCTGCGATTTTTATCAGGACTGTGAAATTGCGACGGACAGATTGGACACTTTTGACACTATTTTTGGACCATTGACATTTATACAGCGATCAGAGCTAAAAATAGCCACGGATTACTGTATAAATGTCACTGGCAGGAAAGGGGTTAACACTAGGGGGCGATCAAGGGGTTAACTGTGTTCCCTAGTTGTGTTCTAACTGTAGGGGGGATGGGACTGACTAGGGGAGGAGACCTGTCGGTGTTCATACTTAGTATGAACACACAATCTGTCTCCTCTCCCCTAGGAGAATGAAGGTCAAAGGCGGGGCATGAAATGTCCCCGCCCCCACCACCTGTGGGATTGTGTCATACATGTAATTTAAATAAAATTAAAGTTTAAAAAAAAAAATTGCTTACCTGGGATTGGTGGTTAATGTTAACAGTTGCCCTTAACAACGGTCCTCTAGCTTGCCTATATAAGGAAAGAGGATGCATCATCAGTAGGGCAGAAGACGGCGAAGATTAGAAAAGGAGAACATCTGAACTTCGTCTGCACTTTCCTGTCATGGAGCAGTTGCTTCACCAGATGATGGACCGGGCCTCGGGAGAGGATGGTGACAGCTGGATGCGGCAATGTCTCTCTCTTCTTGGCTCTTCTTCTGTCTTGGGTCAGATTCCTTCAGCCCCTTCTTCTGCTGTTCTTCCTCCTGGATCCGTTGTCTCCGACCGTCCAGTTACATTGTCGAGACCGTCCTCTCATCTCCCCCTTCTGTTCATTTATTTTCCCCTGATGACATTCCCTCTGCTGTCCATTTTCCCCCTTGTCCTCCGGTATTCAGGAGCGGACTTTCTTCTCTTCCGTCCGGTCCGGTGCATGACGGTTTCTCGATGTCTCGTCTTCTGATGTCGTCATCTCCGCCTGCATCGTCTCCTTCGGGCCCGCCTTCCATCCACGATGACGCTCGGCCTTCTACTTCAGCTGGGATCGCGAGCGCATGCGCAGTCCGTCCTGGAAGAACAACACAGAGACAGCATAAGCGACTTCACAGGTTCGATTCCCTGGGTGATCGTGTCACTGGGAGAATAGGAATAGGAAAAAAAAGGTTATTGGAATCTGTGTATGTACATAATTCTGAAAATGTTTTACTTGGTATTACTAATAGAGTTGAGCAGACACCTGGATGTTCGGGTTCGACGGGTTCGGCCGAACTTCGGAAAAAAGTTCGAGTTCGGGACCGAACTTGACCCGAACTTGACCCCGAACCCGAACCCCATTGAAGTCAATGGAGACCCGAACTTTTGAGGACTAAAATGGCTCTAAAAAAGTAATGGAAAGGGCTAGAAGGCTGCAAATGGCAGCAAAATGTTGTTAAGAGCATGGCAAGTGCTCTGAAAACAAATGTGGATAAGGAAATAACTTAAAATAACATAAAAAAAATAAAAAATAATAATATGCTGGAGGCCCCCTTCTCAGCAGAAGAGGTACAGGAAGTTATTAAGAACCTCAGAAACTCAACGGCATGATGCCACACATGGTGGGAATGCCCCAGAATACGCCCTTTCTGGAAAAAATTATTCAATTTAATGGATAAGCTAGTGGGAAAATAAAATACTTTGAAATTAAAAAAATTAAAAATTATAATCTAGAGGACGAGGTCCATATGGAGTAGGAGGTTGAGGTGGCGGTGGATGTGGCTGTGTAGGTGGATGTGGCTGTGTAGGTGGAAGCGGCGGTGGAGGAGGACGAGGTAGTCAACACTGGTTCAAAAATACAACAATGGATGTGTCGAATTCTGTCCCCCGTCGGATAGTGTCCGCCCTGTACTGCGCTTGCTCAGTACGTAGGACAAGGGGATTTTGAAAATCTCTGAAGATAAACAGTGCCTGCGCGGTGAGTCCAGGTTCAAGCCGAGCCAAGCGAGGCCGTGCTCGAAGCGTGGCGAGCGAAGCGAGCCCGTGAGGGGCCCTGTTACTATGTGCTACCGTAGGTCCACTTGGATGGTGGGACTTGAACCTGCACTCATCTTTGGAGATTTTGTGAATCTCCTTGTCCTCCGTACTGCGCAAGCACTGCGCCTGCGCAGTACGGGCCGGACAATATCCGATGACCGGACAGTTTTTGTCAGAACACCGGTATACATGTCTATTCTGCACAAGGTACGGACAAGTCCTGTCGGATCCATGCCTGGTTCATTTTAATGAACATGAGCTTGTCCACATTGGCTCTGGACAGGCGGCTGCGCTTGTCTGTGGTAACGCCCCCTGCCGTGCTAAATACACGTTCAGATAATACACTGGCTGCAGGGCAGGCCAGCACCTCCAAGGCGTAAAGGGCAAGCTCAGGCCATGTGCCCAATTTGGAGACCCAGAAGTTGAAGGGGGCAGACCCGTCATTCAGTACGTGTAGGCATGTGCACACATACTGCTCCACCATGTTGGTGAAATGCTGCCTCCTGCTAAGACGTTCCATCTCAGCTGGTGGTGCTGGTTGTTGTGGTGTGCTGACAAAGCTTTTCCACATTTCGGCCATGCTAACCCTGCCTTCTGAGGTGCTGGCGGTGCCCCGGCTGCATTGGCGACCTCTTCCTCCTCCTCTGCCTTCGCCTTGTGTTTCCACCGTACCCCCACTGTCAGGTGGGAATGCTACCAGCAGCGCGTCTACCAGCGTGCACTTGTACTCGCGCATCTTACGATCACGCTCCAGTGAGGGAATTAAGGACGGTATGTTGCCCTTGTAACGGGGGTTTCCAGCAGGGTGGCCACCCAGTAATCAGCACCAGTTAGAATGTGGGCAACTCGGCAGTCATTGCGGAGACACTGCAGCATGTAATCGCTCATGTGTGCCAGGCTGCCCAGAGGCAACGAAAAGCTGTCCTCTGTGGGAGGTGTATCGTCTGTGTCCTCTGTATCCCCCCAGCCACGCACCAGTGATGGCCATGACCTGGTCTGGGTGCCACGCTGCTGTGAACATGGTTCCTCCTCCTCCATCTCCTCCTCCTCATCCTCCACCTCGTCATCCTCCGGAACTGTGCCCTTACTGCTGGACAATTGTGTACCTGGCGTTTGTTGGTGCAGGAACCCACCCTCGTAGCCACTTGTGAATGACTGCCCTGAAAGCCTTGGAAATGATCCCGGTTCCTCCTCCTCCTTCTCCTCCTCCTCATCCTCCTGCTCCTGTGCCACATCCTCTTCCATCATCGCCCAAAGCGTTTTTTCAAGGAGGCATAGAACTGGGATAGTAACGCTGAGAACGGCGTCATCGGCACTGGCCATGTTGGTGGAGTACTCGAAACAGCGCAACAAGGCACACAGGTCTCGCATGGAGGCCCAGTTATTGGTGGTGAAGTGGTGCTGTTCCGCAGAGCGACTCACGCGTGCCTGCTGCAGCTGAAACTCCACTATCGCCTGCTGCTGCTCGCACAGTCTGGCCAGCATGTGCAAGGTGGAGTTCCACCTTGTGGGCACGTCACATATGAGGCAGTGAGCGGGAAGGCCGAAGTTACGCTGCAGCGCTGACAGGCGAGCAGCAGCAGGGTGAGAACGCAGAAAGTGCACACAGATGGCCCGCACTTTCTGCAGCAGCTCTGGCATATTGGGGTAATTTTTCATGAACCTCTGGAGCATCAAGTTCAGCACATGCGCCAGACAAGGGATGTGCGTCAAACCGGCTAGGCCCAGAGCTGCTACGAGATTTCGCCCATTATTGCACACCACCAGGCCGGGCTTGAGGCTCACTGCCACCAACCACTTATCGGTCTGTTGTTCCATGTCCCTCCACAAATCCTGGGCGGTGTGGGGTTTTCCCCCAAACAGGAACGTTTTAAAACTGCCTGCTGTCGTTTACCCCTGTCTGTGCTGAAGTTGGTGGTGAAGGTGTTACGCTGACCGGATGAGGTGGCAGTAGAGGATGAAGAAGCGGAGTAGGAGGAGTTAGAAACAGGAGGCAAACTGAAGCACCCTGCAATCCTCGGTGGTGGAAGGACATGCGCCAAACTGCTATCTGCCTCAGGCCCAGCCGCCACTGCATTTACTCAGTGTGCTGTTAGGGAGATATAACGTCCCTGACCATGCTTACTGGTCCACGCATCCGTAGTTAGGTGGACCTTGCCACAGATGGCGTTGCGCAGTGCACACCTGATTTTGTCCCCCACTTGGTTGTGCAGGGAAGGGATGGCTCGCCTGGAAAAGTAGTGGCGGCTGGGCACGACGTACTGTGGGACAGCCAATGCCATCAGGCTTTTAAAACTCTGCGTCTCCACCAGATGGAATGACAGCATTTCAAAGGCGAGGAATTTTGAAATGCTGGCATTCAGGGCCAGGGATAGTGGGTGGGTAGGGGGGTACTTCCTCTTCCGCTCCAGTGTTTGGGAGATAGAGAGCTTAACGCTTCCATGGGACATTGTGGAGATGGTTGGTGACCCATGTGCTAGTGTTGCTGGCAGATCCTCTGTTTGCGGGTTGGCAAGTGCCACTGTCACTACAGAGGTGGATGAAGAGGCCGAGACTGCAGCAGAATAGGAAGCAGGAGGAGCCAGTGACCTTTCTTGGTTTTTGAGGTGTCTACTCCACTGCATATCATGCTTTGCACTTAGATGCCTGGTCATGCAGGTTGTGCTCAGGTTGAGAACGTTTATGCCTCGCTTCAGGCTCTGATTGCACAGCGTGCAAACCACTCGTGTCTTGCCATCCGCACATTGTGTGAAGAACTGCCATGCTAGGGAACTCCCTGGACCTGGCTTTGGTGTGCTCGGTCCCTTGCTGCGTTGGGCAGTAGCAGACGTACTGTCTAGGGGACGGACGCTCCGCTTTTGCATCCTGCTCCCTCTTTTGCTGTGCTGGTGGCTCTGTGCGACCACCGCCTCTTCCTCCGAACTACACAGGTCACCTGCATGACGTTGATTCCATGTGGGGTCGAGGACCTCATCGTCCTCCACATCGTCCTCCACATCATCTTCCACCCAGTCTTCACCCCTGCCCTCCTTGTCGGTCTGCACAATTGCGAAAGCAGCAGCAGTTGGCACCTCTGGTTCTTTATCATCCGAGACGTGCTGCGATGGTCCTCCCATGTACTCATCATGAAACATAAGTGGTTGGGCATCGGTGCACTCAATCTCTTCCACTTCTGGGGCAGGGCTAGGTGGATGGCCCTGGGAAACCCTGCTAACAGAGTCATCGAAAAGCAGAAGAGACTGCTGCATGATTTGGGGCTCAGACTGCTTGGCTGATTTGCAAGGGGGTGAGGTGAAAGACTGATGGACATTGGCTGCAGGTGCCAACTCTGATCTTTAATCAGGAGACTGGGTGGGAGACAATGTGAAGGAACTGGAGCCACTGTCAGCAACCCAATCTACTATCGCCTGTACTTGTCCTGGCCTCAACATTCGTACGGCCTCATTAGGCACGACAAAATACCACTGCAGGCTCTGTCGCCTACTCGCACCTGAGGAAGGTGTTTCACTTGTGCGTGTAGCTGGCGCAGATCGACCACGTCCTCTCCCTGCAACAGGAGTTCCACCAGCAGCACCACGACCGGGGCCACGTCCCTTCTTTGACTTTCTCCTCATATTTTCCAAATTTAGGATCTTTCCCTAAATGGGTGTTTTTGCAATAGCAGAATACACCCACAGTATGTAAACGGTGTATCTCACACCTACAGAAATGCAGAAAATGCTATTCCAACAAAATGTTTTTGCCGTAACAAATTTTTATTTGAATAGCACAATAGAAGAAAAATATATAGATTGAGTATCTCACACCTCCAGATATGCAAAAACACTGCATAATATATATTTTTTGCACTAAATGTGTGTTTTTGCAATAGCAGAATACATCCAGAGTGTAACGTACCTTACAGCGGAGCCAAGGAAGTGGGGGCGGCCTCTCGCACAATCCCGGTCCCCGCACCCCCTGGAGGTGAGGACAGGGAAATGCAGGGGCACGAGAAGGTGCAGGTGCCTGTTGATGCAGATAGAGTCTCTGGGAGATACTGGAGACCTCTTAGATCACAGGTGCTGCAGGAACCATGCGTCAGATCCGTGCAGGGAAGATCCAAGAGAATAAACAGGTGAAGGCAGCAGTCAGCAACGGGCTAGCAGAGAGGTACCAAATCAAGAGGCAGGTTCGTGGTCAAAGTCCAGGCCGTTGGTCAGTAAAGCAGGCAGAGGTTGGAAAACAGGTAAGGGAGATCCGAGAAAGGTAGTCAAACAAGCCAGGTATCTTTAGGAGCAGGTCAATCCGATAACAGGTTTACACAGGAGCACAGGTACTAGCTGAAAAGACAATCCAGCACTGACACTCAGGTGATCCAGGTTTAAATAGGGCGCATTTCGCGCACGCGCATGGGCGCGCGCATTGCGCGCATGCACATTAGCATTTGCGGAACAGGCATTCCTTGCTGACACCCGGAAGTAAGTGTTTGCAGCGCTGGGTCTCTGACATTGCCCCCTCCCTAGGGGCAGCCTCCGGATGCCCACTCGGGCTGTCTGAGAGCGATGAAAGGCCTGTATCAACCGCTGGGCACGGAGATTGGTCTCAGGCTCCCAGGAATTTTCTTTCGGGCCGAAGCCCTTCCACTTAATCAAGTATTGGTTGAGTCCTTGTCATTTCCTATGACCCAGGATGGCTTCAACCTCAAACTCTTCTTCCCCATCTATCATTATGGCCTCAGGGGGCCCAGTTTCACGGTCCGGGAAAGGGTTGGTCACGTTAGGTTTTAATAATGAAACATGAAATACAGGATGAATTTTGAAAGATTCAGGAAGATCAAGTTCATATGCCACTGTGTTGAGTTTCCTTTTAATTGGAAAAGGCCCCAAGTACCTGGGTCCCAACTTTTTAGAGGGACAAGCAAGTTTCAGATTCGTCGTAGATAGCCAGACAAGGTCACCAACCTTTAGATCCAGTTCCCCTCTTCTCTTCCTATTGAAGAATTTTTTGTTGCTCTCCTGAGCCTTGGAAATTGCTTCTTTTAGGATTTGATGGTTAGAAGAAAGGAACTTTAACCTGTCCTGGACTGCTGGCAATGGAGAATCTGGGATTAATGCTGGTAGAAAGGTAGGATGGAATCCGTAATTGGAGAAGAAAGGTGTCTGATTGGTGGCAGAGTGAATGGAGTTGTTGAATGCAAACTCCGCTAGGGGGAGAAGTGATGCCCAATCCTCCTGGGTGAAAGAGGAGAAGCAGCGTAAGTACTGTTCCAGTGTCTGGTTCGTACGTTTGGTCTGTCCGTTAGTCTGAGGATGGTAGGCTGAGGAGAAATTGAGTTTAATGCCCAGGGTTCCACATAGCGTTTTCCAAAACTTAGACGTGAATTGTACTCCACGATTGGAGACTATGTCGTCCGGAATTCTGTGCAGTCTCACGATTTCTTTTATGAACACCTTAGCTGTTTCTGTTACAGACGGGGTCCCCTTCATGGGAATAAAATGTGCCATTCTAGAGAGTTGGTCAACCACCACAAAAATGGATGAAAACCCTTCCGAAGGGGGAAGCTCAACAATAAAATCCATTGCAATACTTTCCCAAGGCCTTTCAGGGATGGGCAGTGGTCTTAACAGTCCCCAGGTTTTGTTTTTTGAGCCTTTGTTCCTGAGACAGATTGGGCAGGAATTTACATAGGCCTTGCAATCTTTTGCTAGACCCGGCCACCAAAAATGACGTTGAACTAGGTCCGTGGTTTTGTGACCCCCAAAATGACCCGCCAAGGGATAATCGTGACAAGTCTGTAAGATATTTGTACGCATCTCCTGGGGTACAAATATCTTGTTTCCCGGCCAGTAAAGCCCCTCTCTTTCTAGAAGACCGGTATGTGGGGGCAGAGGGATGTTCGAGGAAGCCTGGCTGATCTGGGACACGAAGTCAGTTTGAGTTAGTAAGAAATTCCCGGCTTGGAGGATGGTATCTGGTGGAGATGAGGTTTCTGTGTCTGGAAACATACGGGACAGCGCATCAGGCTTAACGTTCTTGGATCCTGGCCGGTACGTGATGTGGAAATTAAAACGAGAAAAGAAGAGAGCCCATCTCGCTTGTCTGGGCTTGAGGCGTTTGGCGGTTCTAAGGTATTCTAGATTTTTATGATCTGTGAAGATCAATATAGGATGGGTTGCTCCCTCCAAGAGGTATCGCCACTCTTCCAGGGCAGTCTTTATTGCCAGCAATTCTCGGTCCCCGACGTCATAGTTTTTTTCTGAAAGTCCTAATTTCCGGGAAAAGAAGGTCACTGGGTGCATTAATGATTTGGCTCCCAATCGTTGGGACAGGATGGCCCCTACCGCAGTCTCAGAGGTGTCCACCTCCAGGATATATGGCAGAGCAGGATCAGGATGCCTTAGTACTGGGGCAGACGTGAACAACTCTTTGAGTTTATCAAAGGCGGCTTGAGCTGTTACAGTCCATTGGAAGCGGTTAGGTTTTTTGGTGAGATGTGTGATGGGCGCTATAATGCCGGAAAAGTTATTTATAAATTTCCTATAGAAATTGGAGAATCCAATGAAGCGTTGCACTCCTTTTTTTCGGTGGGAGGCAGCCAGGACATGATGGCTGCGACCTTCTGGGGGTCCATCGCCACACCTGTTGAAATGACTAGGCCGAGAAAGTGGATGGTCTGACGCTCAAATTCACATTTCTCGTCCTTGGCGAAAAGTCTGTTCTGTCGTAACCTGAGTAGGACTTGTTTCACATGAGTCCGGTGTAATTCTAATGATGCTGAAAATATCAAGATATCATCCAGGTATACGATCACAAATAAATCCAAAAAGTCTCTAAAGATGTCATTGACAAAGTGTTGAAAGGTCGCTGGTGCGTTGCACAGACCAAACAGCATCACAAGGTATTCAAAGTGACCGAAACGTGTTTGGAAGGCCGTCTTCCACTCACCCCCCTCACGGATTCTAATTAAATTGTAAGCCCCTTGTAAATCAAGCTTTGTAAATATTCTAGCGGAACAAAGTCTCTGGAATAACTCTGGAATCAAGGGAAGGGGATATCGGTTTTTGATTGTGACCTTATTTATTATTTATCTCTGCTCCTGGAAGTAATTTGATTGGGCAATCATATGCCCGATGTGGGGGAAGAGTGTTTGCCTTTTTTTTATCAAACACGTCTAAGAAATCGTGGTAGGTGGATGGGACAAGTTTCTGGGTTTCAGAGATGGCTTCCAGGCAGCCGATGACCGGGGTTGCAGGGTGAAGAGACTTGAGACAGTTCTGGATACAGTAGGCGGACTGGAAGCTCACTCGGCCAGTGGTCCAATCAATGTGAGGGTTATGAGCCCGCAACCAAGGTATTCCCAGGATGATTGGGAATAACGGTGAGGGAATAACGTCCAGGCGTAGTAGTTCTAGGTGGTCCGGTTAAATATTTGTGGGAAGAGGTTGGGTTTCATGGGTAATGGGCCCAGACTTAATGCTCGATCCGTCAGCCAGTCGCACGGAGAGTTGCTGCGATTTCAGTTGCAGAGGAATATTATTGTTGCTGGGCAAAGGCACGGTCTATGAACCAGCTACAGGCGCCTGAATCAATGATGGCTTGGGCCTGGATTACCCCTTCCGAAAGCTTAAAAGAGACAGGAACAGAGATATGAGCGGATTTGGTTAAGGTTAGGAAACCAGGATCATGAGAAGAGGGGTCAGACTTACGGGTCTTGTTAGGGCACATGTTTGCATAGTGTCCAGTTCCGCCACAATATAAACAAAGGTTGATCTGGCGGCGTCGCTGCTTTTCTTCTGGGGTCAGGGGTGGACGGAGAAGGCTTATCTGCATTGGCTCGGGGGTGTCAGAGGCAGAGGCGGGTGGTGATGAGATAGGAACCGTCGGGTGGTACTCTGGGCATCATCCATACAGGACGAAACTGGCTGGTTCTTTCCGATCTGCGTTCCCTTAGGCGTCAGTCTATCTGGATAGACAGCTGGATCAAGGCCTCCAAGGAACTGGGTACTCCTACTCGGGCCAATTCATCTTTAAGTGCCTCAGAGAGGCCTAGGCGAAATTGGTAGCGGAGGGCAGCGTCGTTCCACTGGGTATCAGAACTCCATTGCTTGAAATCAGTAATATAGTCCTCCACTGGTCTATGTCCCTGCTGGAGGGCATGAAGACTGGCCTCTGCTGTGGCGGTACGTTGGGGGTCGTCGTAAAGCTTGGCCATTTCGTCCAGGAAGTCATCCAGAGTATTCAGACACATATTGGCTTGTTCCATTAAATGATGAGCCCAGGTTTGGGGAAACCCCTGGAGGAGTGACACGATGAAGCCCACCTTTGTGCTTTCTAGGGAGAAGGTGCGAGGTTGAAGCAGGAAGTAAAGCCGGCAGGCGTTTTCAAACGCACGGAATTTACTGCGATCTCCTGAGAATCTTTCTGGAGTGGGCACACGTGGCTCCGGGGGTGGCACCATTACTGTGGTGGTCGTAGCTGATGCTGTGGATGCTGAAGGTGCTGATGCTGCAGCAGGTGACGGTGAGGTACCTGGAGTTTGGGACACCACCCTTTGCTCCAATTGGCGGTAGCCTTTTTGAAGGCCCTGGACTGCCTGGGTGAGATCAGAGATCTGCTGGCACAGTGTGTCCAGAGGTGAAGCCCCCGACCCGGACTCCATATTGGTTGGATTGTACTGTCACGTACCTTACAGCGGAGCCGAGGAAGTGGGGGCGGCCTCTCGCATGATCCCGGTCCTGGAGGTGAGGACAGGGAAATGCAGGGGCACGAGAAGGTGCAGGTGCCTGTTGATGCAGATAGAGTCTCTGGGAGATACTGGAGACCTCTTAGAGCACAGGTGCTGCAGGAACCAAGCGTCAGATCCGTGCAGGGAAGATCCAGGAGAATAAACAAGTGAAGGCAGGAGTCAGCAACGGGCTAGCAGAGAGGTACCAAATCAAGAGGCAGGTTCGTGGTCAAAGTCCAGGCCATTGGTCAGTAAAGCAGGCAGAGGTAGGAGAACAGGTAAGGGAGATCCGAGAAGGGTAGTCAAACAAGCCAGGTATCTTTAGAAGCAGGTCAATCCGATAACAGGTTTACACAGGAGAACAGGTACTAGCTGAAAAGACAATCCAGCACTGACACTCAGGTGATCCAGGTTTAAATAGGGCACATTTCGCGCAAGTGCATGGGCGCGCGCATGCGCATTAGCATTTGCGGAACGGGCATTCCTTGCTGACACCCGGAAGTAAGTGTTTGCAGCGCTGGGTCTCTGACACAGAGTATGTAAACGGTGTATCTCACACCTACAGAAATGCAGAAAATGCTATTAAAAAAAAAATGTTTTTGCCCTAAAAAAAATATATTTGAATAGCACAATAGAAGAAAAATATATAAATTGGGTATCTCACACCTCCAGATATGCAGAAAACACTGCAAAATATTTTTTTTGCACTAAATGTGTGTTTTTGCAATAGCAGAATAAACTCAGAGTATGTACAGGGTGTATCTCACAGTAACATATGCAGTGCTGGTGCACTGAGCTTGCAGATAAAAGTTATATTTCCTCTGGCACTGGGCTCATGGCAGTGTAAAAAGACTGTGCACTGCAACCCAACCAGGTAAATCTATGTAGATCGCTGAGTTATTAGAATAGATTTCTGAATCTGGACTCCTAGATAATTCTCTCTCCCTAAAAGCAGCAACAGGAACCTTGCCCTACACTGTCTATCTTTTCTCTCAGTGCAGTGTAAAAAGCTTGTGCACTGCACCCACACAACTAAATCTATGTAGATCGCTGACTAATTAGAATCTATTTCACAATCAGGACTGACTCCTGTCATGTAATTCTCTCCCTCACAGCAACAGCAGCCAGGAACCTTTCCCTACACTGTCTAATGCAGAGTGACGTGCTGTGCTGTGTGCCTCTAGCTTATACTGTATAGAGGCTGGGTTACATGCTGCACTGGCCAATCACAGCCATGCCATTAGTAGGCATGGCTGTGATGGCTTCTAAGGGCATACCAGTTAAACTAAAGTTGATTGGTGGCCTGCAGCTTTTAAAAATGCGCCATTACATCGCCGAACACCGGACCCGAACCCGAACATTCATTCAATTGCTCGGGTACGGGTCTGAGACCCAAAAACCCAAAAGTCCGGTACGAACCCGAACTTTACAGTTCGGGTTCGCTCAACTCTAATTACTAGGCATCCTGCTTCTTGTTTAACCCCTTCTAGTGCTGTTGCTTTAGCCAAACTGCCACGGATGACTTCTGCAGGTCCTTCAATGACAGCAGATTCCGTTGCCATGGTGACTGGTAGTAAACAAATGCCAGGAAAGAAGCGTCTTTGTAAATACAAAGGTATTGTGATGCCTTCTAATGTTTTGGTTGATAATGAATGTTCAGATAATTTACTAAATTCTTCTAGTTCTTTTGGTACAGCTCGTTCTTTGATGACAGAACCCATTGCCGTGGTGTCTGGTCATGACCGTGCATCTCCTGACTGTGTCATTTCACCGAATCCACTGCTAGCAGGGTCTGTGAATGCTCCGACAGAGATGGTTTCAGCTCCTGCTGGTGAGTTTAATATTTCTTCTAATTTCAGAGAATTGCTTTGTTCTTTTTCTAATTTTATGTCTACGTTTGCTTCCTCTTTTAATTCTGTTAGTCAACCCCACTTCTGTGTAGCTGGATCCTTTGTCTGAGGCACATGATGTCCCTGTCTCTACCTCTGTTGCTACGGAAACTGTTATTTCTGAGCTTTTGATGTTCTGATTCCTCCTCTGGTCCCAGAATCTTGCTTAAAGGAAGTTTTAACGCGCAAAATGTCTCCTCTGGGATTTCATTTATCGGAAACAGTGAAAGAAAAAATTTGGAGGGGAGACTATGTTGAAATTCTATCTTCCGTCCAACCATAAACTTAGGATGGATAAGAGGGATGGTGATCATTAGGAATGAGCTTCGAGTTCGAGTTGAACTCATGTTCGACACGAACATTGCCTGTTCGCCGAACAGCGAACAATTTGGGGTGTTCGCGGCAAATTCGAAAAGCCGCGGAACACCCTGTAAAAGTCTATGGGAGAAATCTAAAGTGCTAATTTTAAAGGCTTATATGCAAGTTATTGTCATAAAAAGTGTTTGGGGACCCGGGTCCTGCCCCAGGGGACATGTATCAATGCAAAAAAAAGTTTTAAAAACTGAAGTTTTTTCGGGAGCAGTGATTTTAATAATGCTTAAAGTGAAACAATAAAAGTGAAATATTCCTTTAAATTTCGTACCTAGGGTGCGTGTATAGTATGCCTGTAAAGTAGCACATGTTTCCCATGCTTAGAACTGTCCCTGCACAAAGTGTAATTTCTGAAGGAAAAAAAGTCATTTAAAAGTACTCGCGGCTGTTGTTTTATCTTTTATCATTACTGTTCATTTTCTTCTTTTTTCTTTGTGTCATTTTTTATTCTCACTCCGTCAGGCAGGGCTGATCTCTATGCCTGGGATCCTTATTACAATCTAGATCCGGTTTACAGGCTTAATTCACGCATCACATAAAGACAGCTGTATCCACAGCTGTGCCTTTGTCGGGATACCTCATGCACACTCACCAGGGATTCCTATCCCAACATTCTACCCTTGCAGGCTTCCACATAAGCAAACCATCATCACGAAGGTATGCGGGCGCCCAGGGGCCATTATTAGTAGCACAACCAGTTACTGAACCCTAGCGAAGGCATGGATGCTATGATGGTCCTATCAGTGCAACGGTATGTGGGGAGTCTGCGGCGCTATTGGTCGATGACGTTGGGCTGAATATGTTCAGCCCCTTTTTTCATCTCTGAGTGACGTGTGTCCTCTGCGGGTCCGACGCATGCGCGCTTCCCTCCACTACCATCTAGAGGGACCACTCCCAATACTACCCTGCACCAGTATACGCCCGTATTCATTGCGTGACATCATCGCCGTGGTCAGGTGACCGCGTCGTTGACACGGTCACATGCCCGCTGCTCAGGGGCTTCATTAAGCCCCGAGCGGCTGACAGGAACCGACACGGGGAGAGCTGGGAGCCATGTATTCCACAGTTGACCACAGGTAATTTGCACCCACAGTTTGTCACATTCAGTGACTCTCGACTATGGCATTATAAGGCGACTGAGTATTGTCTTATTGAAGTCATATTCTGGGGTTCACTTGCATTTTATATGCCCATAGATCCCAGGAGCAAGTGACTCTTATATGCACTGATTGAATCATGGATCACTGATTATAGGTAACTATGTTTCTTATGATCGTCATTGTTTATTGTTCTGTATTTGCTTTTATGGAGACCATAGTATTGCTGAGTTTCCATTTATTTAAATTGAATTACGCAAGTTAGATGGTTTGATATATCCCATCTCCTGCAATCTTTCAAATTTTTTTGTTTTTTCTGTTTTTTTCTATCTTTGTTTTTTTCAGTGTATTTTTACCGGATGTTCAGTGCTTAACATCAGCCATAGGTGTTAAACCCCTTAGGCCAGTGGTTCTCAACCTGGGGGTCGGGACCCTCTCAGGGGTCGAATGACGATTTTCCAGGGGTCACCGAATCCTGGGCTGTTCCTGAAGCCCGCACTGCTCTTCCAGCCTTTTCGTGGCCACACAGCAGGGCTGTCCCTGGAGCCTGTTGCCACCTAGCTGGGCTGTTCCTGGAGCCCGTAGCCGCTCACTCAGCCTCTTTGCAGCCACCCATTCAGTTCATGGCATGGGTGGGGGGGCAAAGACTAAAGGTCAGCTGACTGGTGAGGAATGTGAAGTGGGAGGGGCTGGCGGAGACCCTAACTCCTGATGTCGGCATAGGTGTCACTGCTGCAAGACACCACACTGCTGGAGTAACACTACCTGTGATTATAGTTGCCATTAAAAGTCCCCACTACAGTTCTCAGTTTAGTAGATGACCTTGATCCAGGCACCTAAGTTGGCTGATCAGAACTCCCCCCAGCACTGCCACCCATCCCTAAAAATAGAGAATACATGGAAGGGAGAGGAAAAGAGGGGGAGGAACAAAGAAAAAGGGAGAAAAAGAATAAGAGAAAGAACAAGAAAGACGGCTAGAGAGAGGGATGGGGGAAAAAAAAAGAAATGAGGATAGAGAGATATAAAAGGGAAAGAAAGGAGAAAAAAGAGTGGTGCATCCTAAAATTTACCAGAAGGGGTTTAATACTGTACGAGTGGAAGGGACTCAAGAAGCGCTAAATATCCATGGGTTAGGGACGCAAATTACTTGTCTTGCCTTAGGTGCTGACAACCCATGCTATGAAAATAATTTTATTGTTAGGGGTTCCCACAGCTTGGGAAATTTTATCAAGGGGTCACGGCACTAGAAAGGTTGAGAACCACTGCCTTAGGCAGATGCAAATTTCACTGGTATTTGGTTAAGCTGTGCATTCTGGACTCCCCAGCTATCCACTATTCCATTATTACTTATGTAAGTGCCACTTTTTGTTATAATAAACGCTTGTGGTCCCTGCCACCTTTCAGGCATTATGTAACCTGTGAGATCTCTCAGTGATCCACTGTTATGCATATAACGATTTGGATCACTAATTTTCATATTTACGTTTATATATATTTTTTACCCTGATTTACAGTTTATATATATTATATATATATATATATATATATATATATATATTATTATATTATATTTATATATATTTCTTCATTACATACTTAGGATTGATATTTTGGAATTGGGATAACCACCGTGTACATCTTCGTGTGGTTCCTGTCTGATTTGTGGAAAGCCAGCAGGGTGACATACACACCAATTTTTCCATCCTGGTGTGAGGAGGTACACTCTGGTCTGACATGAGGTGTCCATTCGTGAATTATAAGGTATCTGTCCATGTCCTTAGAGAGAGCTTTTTATTTTGAATATGATGTAAATTGCAATAATTGTTGATTTTGATTTGTAGCATTATAAATGAGGGTTTTCCCCCATCCCTAAATGTATGTACTAAAATGATTTTTTATGTATCATTGTAGATTTATTAGAGTGTTGTGTCCCTGATGAAGCCTGTTCATAGGCAAAACATGTAGGACAAGCAGCACGCAACATTGGAACAAATGCATCACAATGTATTTCTGTATTCCTTTTTTTAAATGTAAACCTTGTATTTGTAATAAATACATTTTTTACTGTATATTTTTGTTTTTTGTATATTCACCATATTTTACCTTTGGGATGACCGCTAGACATTGTATCAATAGGCATCTTCATAGTCCCACACATTACCCCGGACAGGGGATTTTCTATACATTTATCTTACCCGGGATGTAGATGCGATTGATCATAATATCTGACAAGTGCCTGCTCTGAATGCTATTTATTTTTCCTTTGCAGTGTAATAAATGAATAGACTCTCACATTCCCCATCGGGTCCGCTCAGCCTTACACCCAGTGAAGATGACCCCGCCCCCTACGTCACGGGGAATGTGAGAAGGGGCGGGGTCTATTCATTTATTACACTGCAGAGGAATCAAATCACGTTCCCCATCAGGTCCGCTCAGCCAATGACGTAGGCGGGGTCTGATGTACAAGGGGGCGGGGTCACCTGTCAGATCATAGGGGTAAGCCCCAGCTTTCCCCGCTTGCCGGGGAATAGCCAATGACATAGGCGGGATCCCGCCTACGTCATTGGCTATTCCCCGGCAAGCGGGGAAATCTGGGACTTACCCTATGATGTCACAGGTGACCCCGCCCCCTTGTACGTCATGGGGGTTTCGTGTGGAGTGGAGACTGGAGGAGACTGCAGCGCTGGACATCGGATCACCGCAGGACATAGAGAACAATGCTGGACAGACTGAATTACATCGCTGGAATGTTTTTTTTCATTTTTAATAAAGGACTAGGATAGGGGGGGTGGGATCTGGGGGTCCAATAAGCCCCCCGCCCGCAGACCCCCACAACCACAGGGCAAGGGTTGTGGGGATGATGCCCTTGTCCCCATTAACATGGGGACATAGTGCTTTGAGGGGTCACAGACCCCCAAAGCATCCTCCCCATGTTGAGGGCATGTGGCCTGGTACGGTTCAGGAGGGGGGCACTCTCTCGTCCCCCCTCTTTTCCTGCGGCCTGCCAGGTTGCATGCTCGGATAAAGGGTCTGGTGGGGATGATTCCCTTGTCCCCATTAACATGGGGACATAGTGCTTTGAGGGGTCACAGACCCCCAAAGCATCCTCCCCATGTTGAGGGCATGTGGCCCGGTACGGTTCAGGAGGGGGGCGCTCTCTCGTCCCCCCCTCTTTTCCTGCGGCCTGCCAGGTTGCGTGCTCGGATAAAGGGTCTGGTATGGATTTTTGGGGGGAACTCCACACCATTTGTTTTTTTAATTTGGCGTGGAGTTCCCCTTAAAATCCATACCAGACCTGAGGGGTCTGGTATGGATATTTGGGGGAACCCACGTAATTTTTTTTTTATTTGATGCAGGGTTCCCCTTAATATCCATACCAGACCTGAAGGGCCTAGTAATTGAATTTGGGGCGACCCCCACGCATTTTTTTATTTTTT
The DNA here is from genome assembly GCA_029206835.1 of Rana muscosa. Classification (NCBI taxonomy): domain Eukaryota; kingdom Metazoa; phylum Chordata; class Amphibia; order Anura; family Ranidae; genus Rana; species Rana muscosa. The sequence goes on from CM055120.1 coordinate 161,920,266, forward strand.
TTATAAATGACTTTTCTCTGTATAGCCGGGAGCCGACAATTCATTATAGCCGCGAGTGCTTTTAAATTACATTTTGTCCTTCAGAAATGACACTTTGTGCAGGGACAGTTCTAAGCACGGGAAACAAGCGCTGCTTTACAGGCATACTATACACCCCCCAGGTACGAAATTTAAAGGAATATTTCACTTTTATTGTTTCAGTTTAAGCATTATTAAAATCACTGGTCCCGAAAAATCGGCCGTTTTTAAACCTTTTTTTGCATTGATACATGTCCCCTGGGGCAGGACCCGGGTCCCCAAACCCTTTTTAGGACAATAACTTGCATATTAGCCTTAATAATTAGCACTTTTGATTTCGAACGTTCAAGTCCATTGTATTTAATAGGCTTCTAAAGTTCGCGCAAACTTTAGGTCTGTTCGCAGGTTCTGGTGCGAACCGAACCGGGGGGTGTTTGGCTCATACCTAGTGATCGTAAAGATGATGAAAAATAACTGGCTGCAGGCATTTTGCATTTACGCTAGCATGATGGGTGAAAAACACCCCGATTTGTGTTCTGGCTTGTTCCAGCATATTAAAATTATTTTGGAAGCGTACAAGAATTTTCAGGGCTTTTCGTGGTTTTATTACGATGAAGTGGGGCTCAAAAGATGTTGGTCTGTGGCTCAATCTTTTATTGCCTTAGAAGCCGTTAGTTAAAGTTAATGCTTCCAATACCAATAGTGTGTATCGTAGGGGGGTGTGTTTTCACTGTAAATATAAACACGAGTGTAGTCATTGTGCTGGTTCGCACCCAGCTTCTCGTTGTTTTAAGAAATTGTCATCCAATACTTCTGCTCCTTCGAAGGAGCTTTTTCTTAAAAGCCACAATGCCAGTGAAAATCCTAAGCATGCTGCCGTGGCTTTGCATGTATCCAGAGCATCAGAGGACACTCGTCCTGCGTGATGTTTTTTTATTTGGTTTTCAATTACCTTAATTTACCTTCTTTTTCTGGGGTACGTTGCTGTGTCTTTCCAAATTTACCTTTGGTTTCTTTTCATTTAGCTGTTGTTCGTGAAAAGTTGAATAAAGAATTGCGTGCAGGTAGAAATGAGGGTCCTTTTTCTACTCCTCCTTTTGTTAATTTTCGGGTTTCGTCACTTGGTATTGTTCCTAAAAAAGAACCAAATACTTTTAGATTAATACACCATCTATCTTTTCCCTTTGGGTTTTCTTTAAACGATGATATTGACCCGTCGTTGTGTTCCGTGTAGTATTCTTCATTTGATGACGCTCTGTTCAAAATTAGAAAGGTTGGTGCGTCTGCTTTACTTGCTAAAGCTGATGTTCAGTCCGCATTTCGGTTACTTCCTATTCATCCCTCAGCCTTTAACTCTTTAGGTTTTTGTTTTCAAGATGAATATTACTTTGATAAGTGTCTCCCGATGGGATGTTCACTTTCATGTTATTATTTTGAACTTTTTTCTACGTTTATTAAATGGGATGTTGGATTTTCTGTTTATTGGTAAAGCTGGTTCATCTGATTGTTTGTTTTTATTTACCGAATTTCAAATTGTGTGTAGGGAGTTTGGTATACCGTTAGCCGATGAGAAATCTGTTTACCCTACATCTTGCCTTGATTTTCTAGGTATTCAAATAGATACGGTTTCCATGGAATTTCATCTTCCTGAGGAGAATATTGTTAAAATTCGGATTTTATTGGACTTTGTTCTTTCCAAATGTAAGGTTAGATTGAACGTATTGCAATCTCTTCTTGGTTTATTGGCGTTTGCATCCAGAGTTTTGCCGATGGGTCGTGTCTTCTCTAAGAGATTATATTGCGCTATTTCTGGAATTTCTTCTCCTTTCCATTTCGTGAGGATTACATCTGGAATATGGGATGATCTTAAAGTTTGGCATCATTTTTTGTTTTTTTGTCTACGTTTAATGGTAGTTGTTTATGGTAGACTCCTTTTTTGTTCGGCTTCGGCACTTCATCTGCATACAGATGCCGCTGGATCTTGTGGCTATGATGCTTTTTGGGATGGGCATTGGTCTGCTGATATATGGCCAGAATCTTGAAAGGATTCGGGTCTGACATCTAATATTGTTTTGTTGGAGATTTTTCCTGTTTTAGTGGCCTTAGAATTGTGGGGTGTTAATTTTAGGAATCACCATATTTTACTTTATTCTGACAATAAGATCGCATTCACAACTGAGCATAGCACTTCAAGCGTTTTTACCGTAGTTTTTACCGTCATTTTGTCGCGCGAATTTGCGCCCGTCGAACCGCTCGTTGTCGCGCTAGACGCTTGAATCAGGCGTTTCCATTACATTCTATGACTCCTAAAACGCCCAAATCTGCCCGATTCGAGCGACAAAAAAGGGTCCGGAACTTGTTTGAGCTTCAGGCGTTCGGCTTCAGGCGTTTTTGAGTGGAGATGTGAACCATCTCCATAGAGAATAATGGATTTTTTCCCCTCTAGCATTTTGTAGCTTCAGGCTTAGGGCTACAAAACGCTCAGGTGTGAATGCAGCCTAAGGGTGTTGTTTTTGCTCTTAATTGCTTATCGTCCAAATCTCTTCCTGTTCTTGCTGTACTTAGATTGTTGGTGTTTAAATGTTTAGACCTTAATATATGGCTTGAAGCCAAATATATTCCTGGAAAAGATAATCTTATTGCTGATGCTTTATCCCGCTCTCAGATTCAAGAATATCGACGCTTAGTACCGGATGCGGATCCTACTGGCCTATTATGCCCTCCACACTTATGAATCCTGTTTTTACTCCTATTAGAGATTCTTTGGCACCCTCCACGTGGGCGTCAGATAAAGCTGCGATGACTTTGTGGTGTTCCTTCTTGCTTTCTTTTGGGTGTGATCGACCCCTTTTTTCTGAGGAATTAGTTCTGTCCTTTCTTAGTTTTTTGATGTGTCGTGGTTATTCACATTCTCATATTGTCAAAACTCTGTCCAGTGTGTCCTTCTTTATGCGTATGCAAGGTAGCAGGTCCTGTATGTCCTTTTTCTCGGTCAAACATGCCTTGAAGGGTTACAAAAGGAAACATTTGGTTGCTGATAACAGATTGCCGATCTCTGTTGATCTTTTGGGTCGTCTTTGTAACGTTTCTAAGGATGTCTGTTTTTCTCCTTATGAATCCCTATTGTTTTCTTTAACATTTTGTTTATGTTTCTTTGGAGCCTTTCGGGTTTCTGAATTGTTGCCACGTAAAGTTTCTGATGACACTGGTTTGATCTTTCGGGATGTTTTTGTTAGACTGGATTCTATTCAGGTTCTGCTTCGTAAGAGTAAGACTGATCCTATGGGTCATGGTAGATGGATTACTTTTGTGAGCCAATCCTGGTGCTTGCTATTGTGTTTTCTCTTTAATTAGATGATTTTTGGGAGTGAGGCCTGTATCTCATAAACAATTTTTGATTCATGTCACGGGTACTCCGGTGACTATCAATTTCAGGCTGTTCTACGTAGATGCCTCAAAGCATTACATTTGGAACACCTGCAAATTTAATCTCACTCTTTTCGCATTGGTGCAACCACTACAGCAGCTATGGTTGGTCTTAATTAATCTGTGATTAAAAAAATTGGTGGTTGGCGATCGAATTGTTATAGATCGTATGTTAGACCTAATTTTGTTTTTAATTTTAGGTGCTCACTATAGCGTCTGGATAATTGGACACTCTTATATTTTCTGGGCTCAGAAGAGAGCTGAATGGAGAGTCTATGGCGTTAATTTAGGATTACCTTGTTCTAATTTTGATGTATATTGGTATGGTCAACGTGGTATGCTTTGGAGCAATTTACATTCTGTTTTATCTCATTTACATGATTGCTGGCCCATACCACAGGTCATTATTTTCCATTTATCTGGTAATGATCTTGGTAGACGTAAAACGTTAGAGTTATTTGCTCAGATTAAGCTTAATTTGTTATGTTTACATGCTATTTTGCCTGATACTATTTTATTTTTTTCTGAAGTAATCCCTTGTCTTGATTGGTTGCTCGGCTCAGACCATAAGTATTTGGAATTTGTAAAAGACTTATTGGGCTTTAGATAAATTCATGTCTTTAGTTCATGGTCTGTCTTTTCGACATGTGAATTTAGAAGGCGGTTTGCCTGGTTTTTATAGACCAGACAATGTGCATTTATCTGATATTGCTATTGACATCTTCAATTTAGATTTTCAAACCTGTGTTGAATTGGCTGTTGCCTTGGTGGGGTGCCAGGCTACTTAGAATTGGGCCTGGCGTATGGGATTTTATAATTTATGTTTTAAGTATAGGTTGAGCTTAAATGGCTAAGCTATTTTTATATATATGGATGTATGTTACTAAAGAAGTTTTTAAGATGCGTTAAGTGAATTATTTATTTATGATTTTAAAAAGTTGATATAATCAATTGAATATTTATAACTATAAAAGCCACGGCCATTTCAAACCACAGGTCTGTTCTGAAAGATTATTTATTCATCTAATGAAAATTTTCATCAATTGTTAAGGAGTTATGACTACGATCCCACCGCCAATTGTGTATTTGCGCATCACTTTTGCTGTTTTTGCATCATGTCTTTTCATCAGTTTTCCCTGTATGTCAGTCTGAGCTGACATACATCTTGTGGATCATGATCCACAAGATCTTTCTCTTGGCTGCAAGGAAGGGAACCGTGGGTCGCTTCCATACCTTAGCTATGGTGGTCTTTGCTTCCAGCAGCATATAGAAGATACATTTTTGGGTGTATTTGTGTTTTTTTTGGTATGAGGGCATTCAGCAGCGCTACTTGGGGAGACTTTGGGACTGATTGGCCTGAGACTTTCCAGATAAGGTTGAACATTTTGGTCCAAAATCCCCTAATTTTCAGCCATTCCCACCATATGTGTAGCATGGATCCTAGGGTGTGACAATCCCTGAAACATAAAGGGGAGGCTGAAGGGAAAATGACTGCCAGTCTGAAGGGTACCGGGTACCATCTTGTGATTGCCTTCAGGTTGGCTTCTATTAAGGAGATGTTCAGTATACCTTTGAAGGTCCTAGCCACCGCTCTATGCCAATCCTCCAGGTCCCAGGATTTCTGTAGGTCTCTTTCCCATGCTTCCATGTATGGGAATTTGGAGGCGGATTTAGACAGTGACGGGTAAATTATTGATATGCCACCTTTTTGCTCCATTGCCTGTCCACACCAACGCTCATAGTCTGTGAACTCTGGGGGAATGGGTTTGTTTTTCCAAATGGAAGATAAAAAATGAGAGATTTGATTAAACCTAAATCGAGTCTGGTAGGTCCAGTTTGTTTATACAATGTTTCAAAGACAACGGGCCTGCAACAAAGAGGTAATGTCCAATACGGTACATCCCCAGCAAATCTATACCCTTTTTTCCCCCAGATAAATTTGGTTACTTTCCTTTGGAATGATTTGAGGTGAACTCTTCTTATCGCCACGGGGAGGGATCTAGACAGGTAAAGAAGTCTGGACAGTAGAGTCATCTTAGTTACATAGTTACATAGTTAGTCAGGTTGAAAAAAGACAAAGTCCATCCAGTTTAACCATAAAAAAATATATATATATTGTACAATACCATATACCCAATTCTATACCCACAGTTGATCCAGAGGAAGGCAAAAAACCCCAGCAGAGCATGATCCAATTTGCTACTGCAGGGGAAAAAATTCCTTCCTGATCCCCCGAGAGGCAATCGGATTTACCCTGGATCTTGATAGAGTGAATTCTACCAAGCCATGACAATTGGGACAGGGACCAAGTTTTGAGGTCAGATTCAAGCTTGTGATGCAGGGGAGGGTAATTTGCCTGGTATAAGCATCCGATATTGGAGGAAAGGTTTATTCTCAAGTATCAAATTGACGAGTCACTCCATTTGAATTTGTAGGATGGTTTCAGTTGCTCCACAAGCAGAGGTTGGGGGAGATGTTTAATGTGTGGGATTTGTTCTGATAGCGAAGATCCGGGGTGATAAGGGACATCCTTGCCGGTTTCCCCTGCAGATTTTTATGGGATCTGAATAGTAGCCCTGCAGTCTTATCCTAGCTTCTGGATTAGCGTAAAGAGACCCCAAAAGCCCCAAGAAGATCTCTCCGAAGCCCCATCGTTTTAGAACTCCGAAGAGATGCGGCCAGGATAGGGAATCAAAGTCCTTCTGAAGGTCCAATGATAGAAGCAGACCTTCCTGGTGGGGGCCTCTGTCCCACCCAGATTGTAGGATTGAAATTACATCTATAGCCCGCCTTACTTGGTCTGGGCCCTGTCTTCCTGGAATGAACCCCACTTGGTCTTTGTGTATATAGTAACTGATAAAAGAGCCTACCTGGTTTGCTAAGATTTTGGTCAATATCTTCAAGTCGTTGTTAATCAATGATATGTGTCTGTAGCTCTCTACTAGTTCTGTGTCTGTTTGGTTTAGGGATAACTGAAATTAATGCCGAATTGAGGTGAACATTTACTGGGTCCCCCTTCCACTTGGAGTTAAAGAATTTGGCTAGACGTGGGGCCAGGATTTCTGCAAAAGTCTTATAATATAGGACGGAAAATCCGTCCGGACCTGGGACTGAGCTCCCTTTTAGATTTTTAATCACGTCAAGGACTTATTCAGTCGAGAATGGGGCTTCCATTTTGTCCTTGTGGTTGTTATTAAAGGTGGGTATAGGGAGTTCGTCTAGGAAATAATTTTGGTCTCATCTGTTATGTTTCCTTCCTGGTATAATTTTGTGTAGAATGCCTGAAATGATTGTAATATGCATTGGGGGTTTAGGGTCGTGGTCCCATCCTGTAATAGAATTTTCGGGAGAGTGAAGAGCGTAATTTGGGGGACAGTTTAGAGGCTAGCATCAAGCCCATAGTGTCCTTATGTTGGTAGAATCTGGCCCCACTCCATCTGATGGTTTTCTCATCCTTGACCATGAGCGCAAGGTTTAAGGCAATGTGGGATGCGTCTAGTTGGGCTATAGAGACGTTCGAGAGTTTTTTTTGTGGAGTTTGCATAAAGTGGAGAAGTCCTTCTCCAGCTTCTCTACATCTGAGGTTCTTTCTTTTTTAATCTGAGTTGCTATCTGTATTTCCTCAGGTCGTAGCTTTGTGGGCAGCCCATAAAGTCTCGGCAGAGATTCCCTCCACGTCGTTAAGGAGAAAGAATTCCCTCAACACGTTTTCAAGTTCTAGAACCTTAATGGGGTCACTAAGTATAGTTTTGTTGAGTTTCCAGTGTGTTAGCGGTGGTCTAATGGAGTGTCCATGTAAAATGAGGAGGACCATTGAATAATCGTATCAGGCGAGTACTCACCGAGGCCGAGATGCAGAGAGTGGTTCACCCTTGCACCAAAGGGCACTCCGCCCCCCTGGAGGTGAGACAGGGAGAGGACGGCACAAGGGAGCACTGGCTACCAGCAGGTAGAGGTGTCTTGCTGGAAGATCTAGTGGTGATGGGTAGACTGAGAGCAGGACGAGGGTCAAACACCAGGAGTAGACAAGTTCAGGCAGGAACCAGCAGCAAGTGAACAAAGTCCAGGCAAGAACTAGCAGCGGGTAAACAAGTCCAGGCAGAGACTAGAAGCAAGCTGAGCAAAGAAGTCCCAGGTACAGGCAGGGGGTCAAGGGCTGGAGACAACAGCAGATCCGAGTCACAGGCCGAGGGTCAAACACTGGGAGAGAGGTAGAAGTCCGTAGAGCAAGCCAGGGGGTCAGGTGCAGGAGAGGTAGTAGAGTAGTCAATCCGGTCCGGGTCACAGCAGGAGATCAAACGTATATTTTTCAGGTACTAGGAACACAGGATCGCTGACAAACCAGCAACCAGACTGTGTCACTGAGCTTGTTTAAATAGGCCCGCCTGTCATCCTATTGGCGCGCCATTGCGTGCACCATTGCGCACGTGCATTGCGCCATTGCGCACGCGCATGCGCCGCTGCACGCACCCGTGAACGCCGGAGCGACGCCCCACCGCGCACGCGCATGCGCCGAAGCGTCATTCCGCCGTGCATGCACGCTGGGCGCAGATTGGTGACACTAGGTGGGGAATTTCCCTGACAGATCGGATATCACCATGTCTTTAATGTATGATTTGTGAACTGAGGGGATATGTATCGAGGAGATGAGGTCAATACTGGAATAAGATTGAGGGCTCGAAAAGTGTGTGTAGTCCCGTTTAGAGGGGTTAAGTTCCCGCCAAATGTCAGCAAGGCCATGTTGGTAGATTAATTTGGCTATTTTGAAGCTGCTTTTAGTGGGGCGAGTTGTGCGACTGGGGGTTTAGACTTATCTAGGCTCTGATCGAAGTCACCTCCAAAGATCACAGTCCCCCCTATCATTGGCGCTAGGGTTTGGAGCATCATTTGGAAAAATGTTGTCTGTCCCTTGTTGGGTGCATAATATGAGATGAAGGAGAAAAGGTGGCCATTTAGCACTCCCTTCACCAGGATAAATCTGCCCTCTGTGTCTCTATGTGGTCGGATTGCAGTGCAAGCCGGGGGTTAAAGAGGTAACTTATGTAATACCATTTGGAGGTCCAGAGTAGTTTGAGACCCCAGAATAAAAAATAAAATACATTTTGAAAAACACTAGATTGGGGTGGACATATACATTCCCTTAGACAACCTACAGAGAATCAGGAAGGGGATCCTTCCTTCTGTCCCCTGTGCTCTGTGATAACGTCCTTGAAAGATCACAAAAGACAGGTGACAACAGCAGCACTTAAATGTCACTTGTTTACCTAGATCTTGTATGTCCCCTTAGCTGGGCAGGGGAGAGACAGAACTAAAAAAGGAAACAAAAAATAAAACAAGAAATGACAAGTGATTATGGTTTAGGTTGAAGGTCCTGGGGATCAGCAACATCTAAGATGGGACCCTCATTTCAATTTGTTGGGCAAGGCCAAACTTTAGGAGGTGGCAAAAAAGGGGAGTCCCTTCATGGTGGTCAGGTGGGCATGGTGTCCTTCACTTATATGCTTTTGGTAGATTTCCACGTTGGGGAGATAGGGCTTGTAGGTGTGGGATGTTTGGAAGTTCCTGATTGGAGGTTTGAGGTGTGCATTGCTGAGTCCTGGAAGATGAATTTCAGGTTCAGAAGAACGTGTTCACTTTCTGGAAAACTGGCGAAGGAATAGGTTTTACCTTTATAGGTGAATTTCAAGGCAAAAAGGAAGGCCCACCAGTACTTGTTTTCTTTTTGAGAGAGGATCACCAGCAGTGGTTTGAGGGCTCTGCGTCGTTGAATGGTCATGGGAGAAATATCCGCAAAAATCTGAATATTGTGCCCTTGAAAGGATAAATGGGATTGTTGGTGGGATGGTGATATGTTGTGGGTGATGCTGGTAGGTGCCAGGGGTGTGCAGGCTAAAGTTGCAGGGGTTAGGACTTGCCTGTGCTCATTCTGCCCTTCTGTGTGCTGGTCTCGTGGCTGAGACAAGGTCGCCATATTGGAGTCGACTTTTCCCTCGGTGTAGAATTTCGGTCCTAGGCCCCGGCAAGCAGGGCTTCCAGACATGTAAGTGCTGCTGGAAGGTTCCCCGATTGATTCCCGCTGGCTAAGATCTGGCGCTAGGATGGCTCAATGGTTGAGGCAGTGTGGAGCTCCCGACTTACGCAGCCATCTTGGGAACTACCACACACGCGCCTCGATCAGTGCATTTTTATAGCACTGATCACTGTATTGGTGTCACTGGTCACCAAAAAGTGTCACTTAGGGTTAAATTTGTCCACTGCAATGTTGCAGTCCCGCAAAAAAATTGCTGAATCCCACCGTTACTAGAAAAAAAAAAGTCCCTAAATCTTTCCCCTATTTTGTAGACGCTATAATTATTGTGCAAACCAATTTTTTTACCAAAAATATGTAGCAGATTACAAATTGGCCGAAACCGATGAATAAATTCGTTTTTTATATATTTTTTGGGGATATGTATTATAGCACAAAGTAAAAAAAAAAATATATATATATATATATATATATATATATATATATATATATACTGTATATATATATATATATATATATATATATATATATATATTTTTTTTTTAATTGTCAGTCTTTTTTTGTTTACAGCGTAAAAAATTAAAACCGCAAAGGAGATCAAATACAACCAAAAGAAAGCTCTATTTGTGGGAAAAAAAGGACATCAATTTTTGTTTTAGTACAATGTCGCACGACCGCGCAATTGTCAGTTAAAGCGACACAGTGTTGTATCGCAAAAAATGGCCTGGTCATTAGGGGGTTAATCCTTCCGGGGCTGAAGTGGTTGAATCATTTTACTTTTTTATAAGCACTAAAAACTGACAAGGGTTCTAATTCTTTCCCACTGTATCCATCTCACTAGATATCGTATGAGATAAATTACTGCATGGTTTCATGAGATAAACGCTGCACATTTCTATGAAATACTGCATGCATTATTTTAGTAGTGATTTTTTTTTGAACATTGCAAAACATTTTTTGAAACATGCTATGAGCTATTTTACCATGATCGTTAAAGAGGAAAATACCACTTTGTGAATGGAGCCCTCTGTCCTGCAAAAATTATATTTTTTATGCAATCTATAGAAAAAAAAACATTAAAAGACAAAAAAAAACTTGTGCTTTTTTAAACATGGACTTTTTTAACCATTTGAAATAAAAAAATGTATAAAACAAAAAGTTTAATTAACGATTATTAAAAAATAAAAATAAAAAAATAAGCAGGAAAAAATTAGTTATAGGGGAGAAGTGAAAGTAGAAATTAGGACTGGTTGAGCTAAAGTGATTTTTTTTGTTTAAAAATAACAAACATGTCATACTTACCTGCTCTGTGCAGTGGTTTTGCACAGTGCAGCCCAGATCTCTTCTCTGGTCCCTTGTCGGCTCTCCTGGCCCCTCCCTGCTGCCAAGTGTCCCCACAGCAAGCAAATTGCTATGAGGGCACCCGAGGCAAGCCACGTGTCCATTCAGACACAAAGCCACAGCTCAGCCTGTCCCGCCTCCTCTCTCTCCTCATTGGCTCACTGACCTTGATTGACAGCAGCGGGAGCCAATGACACCTATTGCTGTGTCTCAGCCAATTAGGAGGGAGAGCCCCCAAACTTTGTGGCTCTCATGCAACATCGAGAGGGAGCTCAGGTAAGTATTAGGGGGCTGAGGGAGGTGGCTGCACACAGAAGGTTTTTAATCCTAATGCATAGAATGGATTAAGATAAAAAAAAACTTCTGTCTTTAGAACCACTTTAAACTCAGAGTTAAATAGGCACACATTTTTGGGGGGTTTATTTGTCAGGTTGTTTTAACCAGCATCATATGCAGATTGAGTAAATGAAAAAATAACAATATCACTTTGCATCTGTCTATCCCATGTCTGAACAGTGTTTATAAATACTGTGTGAGACAGTCAGCTTTCTGACAGCAGCAGCTATTATAGCTGCTGTATTTACAAAAGAACTGCCCACTCAGGCATTTCTGAAAAACTTAAGGGCCGAGTGGAAGCAGTGCAGAAGGGCAGGGCAAACTACATACAGTATGCCTCTGTACCTCTATGAAGTTATGACGACATGTGAAGTATGCCCAGTGTACACAACTGGTTAAAAATATTGTAATACCTACAAACAATAAAACTTAAGTTAAAAATAAATCATAAAAAGAGAAAAAACTGTGGTAAATAGGAAAAAATAGGTAGAAATATAAAATTAAATTCTGTATCTTGGTTATTGACAACTGTTGCTGTTTTAAACACTTCATGCAGAATAAGTGGATAGTACTAAACAGCTTAGCTGCAATTACTACGGAATGTCTGAGGTATAATTTCTCCTGTGGTTTTGTAAGGCGTACAAAATTCATAATTTTTGATTTGTGGCAGGTAGTTATTACCTAACCATCACAGGTGGGGATATGCAAATATTTTTTTCTGCTAAGGCTATGCAGGAGAACAGCTTTTATTTCAACATTCCATTTGCTACTCAGGAACCATTTAATTAATTAGATGATGTAGATACAATATACATTTTTGTACCTTGCGTAATCCTATTTTCCATGTCGTGTAAAAAGAGGCTGGGTAAATAAATGTATTCCAGCTTGTTAAGTCCCAATTTTAGCTGATATGAAATTTGTTATTTCCACCCAACTCATTTCCACATTTATTACATTTTGCAAACATAAAAAATGAAAATAACAGGAGTATTTTTTTTTTTTTACTTTCATTTTGTCAGAAATCAATATAGGCACATACTTTAATAACAGTTCCATACATGACTATGTTCTTTTGAAACGCTGCATTACATAGTTAACTAGGTTATATAAATACAAGCGTAAATCAGGTTTAACTCCAACAGATTTAGTCTAAAACAAAACTTCTATTTTCACCATTTTATCTCAGAAGAAAAAAAATGTTCCTGACCCCAAAGGTAGCTCTATCAATTAGTTGATGTAAAATATTTTACTATACCGGTAATTCTTTAGTAATTATGAATATGTATAACATTGGAAGACAAAACAAAATAATCCTTTCTTAAAGTGTATATAAACTTTAAAGCAAAAAAATTAACATATTGCAGTTTACCAGTCCTTAGATCTGGTGGCTGTATTAATTTAGTGTTTTTTTCTTCCCCTCATATTTTTCTTTTGATCCTGTCAGTAATTAATTTATTTTCTTAGGATGACAACTCTCACCCACAATACTGTATATATATAAAACAACAATGTTGTCACCCTAATATAGGACTGCAGATATCATTAATGGACCATTATTTATTTATTTATTTATTTACAGTCACTGGCTTAAACATTTTATTAACTGATCACAGATCCACGTCCTGTCAGAGGAGAGACCGATGGTGTGTTCCCAGTACAGTGGAACACCGATCGGTATCCTCCCCTTGTGAGTCCCCTCCACCTACAGTAAGAATCAACCTAGGACACACATTTAACCCATTGATCGCCCCCTAGTGTTAACCCCTTCCCTGCCAGTCACGTTTACACAGTAATCAATGCATTTTTATAGCACTGATCGCTGTATAAATGTGAATGGTCCCAAAATAGTGTCAAAAGTGTCCGACATGTCCGCCGCAGTATCGCAGTCACGATAAAAATCACAGATCGCCGCCATTACTAGTAAAAATAAATAAATAATTCAAATGCCATAATTCTATCCCCTATTTTGTAGACGCTATAACTTTTGCGTAAACCAATCAATATACGCTTATTGTGATTTTTTTTACCAAAAACATGTAGCAGAATACGTATCAGCCTAAATTGAGGAAAAATGTTGTTAAAAAATAAATAAATTGGGATATTTATTATAGCAAAAAGTAAAAAATTTTGTTTTTTTTCAAACTTGTCACTCTTCTTTTGTTTATAGCACAAGAAATAAAAACCGCAGAGGTGATCAAATACCACCAAAAGAAAGCTTTATTTGTGGGGAAAAAAATATTGGGTACAGTGTTGCATGACCGCGCATTTGGGTACAGTGTTGCATGACCGCGCAATTTTCATTCAGAGTGCGACAGCACCGAAAGCTGAAAAAGGGCTTGGGCAGGAAGGGGGATAAGTGCCCAGTATTGAGGTGGTTAAAGGATCAGGATACTTTTGTGCCAGCAAATAAATACCGTATTTATCAGCATTTAACACGCACCCTAATTTTAGGAGGAAAGTTTCAGGGAAAAAAACTTTACACAGCCCCCTTTACATTACACAGCCCCCTGCACATTATGCAGCCCCCTTTATATTACAAAGCCCCCTTTACATTACACAGCCCCCTCCCCCTGTAGAGTAAACAGACTCCTGCCCATTATGCAGCTCCCTTTACATTACACAGCCCCCTCCCCCTACACAGTACACAGATCCCCCACTGCACTCCCAGAAGACCCCCAGTCTCCTGGGAAAGCACTGCCAGCATACTCTAGTTATAAAAAAAAATCACTGCCAGACCCTTCTTATACAATGCTCCTCCTGTGTCACTCTCATTATAAATCAAAGCCTCTAAATACCTCATTAGTGCTGTTCTTTCATGGACCCGGTCACATGCCTGCTCTCCTCTGATTTTCATGGATGGTCACGTGACCGCTCTCCTCCTCCAATCTAAATCTACAGAGAAAAAATTGGATATAGGACGGCCGCACTCCAAAAAAACCTTCATGGTTGTCTTTGTTATAAAGGATAAAATGCACTACAAAAACACAGCAAGTAGGGGACAAACAGCTGACGCGTTTTACACTATAATCTAGTGCTTACTCATAGCGCTATGAGTAAGCACTAGATTATAGTGTGGAATGCATCAGCTGTTTGTCCCCTACTTGCTGTGTTTTTGTAGTGCATTTTATCCTTTACAATAAAGACAACCGTCAAGGTTTTTTTGGAGTGCGGCCGTCCTATATCCAATTTTTTCTCTGTTTGCCTTCTGCAGTGCGAGTACCCATGGTTCCCTGAGAGAACACTGATTACTGCAGCATATTCACCTGGAGCGGTAACTCCCTTTCCTCATTCATTCATAATCTAAATCTACACTCGGAGGAGGAGCGGGAGGAGGAGAGCAGAGAACAGAGAATGGAGAACGCAGTTAATGAGGTATTTAGAGGCTTCCATTTACAATGACAATGACACAGGAGGAGAAGTATATGAGAAGGGGCTGGCAAGTGATTTTTTCTTAACTTCAGCCGGCCTCACACCCCCCCAATGTGTGGCACCTGGGGCGGACTACCCAAACCCTGCCCCCATTGGTGAAAAAAAAAATATTGGCGTATAACACGCACGTACTGTTTGCCTTCTATTTTCAGGGGGAAAAAAGTGTGTGTCGTACACCAATAAATACAGTATCTGGTAAATGCAAAACACTGTTTATTTATGTTTTAAGTTCAAATTTGCTAGAATACTCTTTTATGTGCTTAGAACAAGAACTCCAACAATATACAGTACATTGTCAAACTTAAAAGGACATGAAGCGGGGTCCGTGGGCAGAAGTCGAACCAGGATGACGGCACACTGACACCACTCCGTGACCCAATGGAAATTCCAGGGCATATAGCACAGGTGGCACACCAGTGATTGCAACCTTTCTCCCCTCAGCTGACCCAGGACATACAGGAGTATGTCCAAAAGAAGAAAAGAGTGATCTTCTCTACGCAATATGCGTTCTTCCCGCAGTTGCACAAGCACCATTTCCAAGATGGCCCTGGCACACAATCTGCATCGACATGAGGCGCGCCGGCTAGCCCAGCAGAGCGGGACCACAGAGACAAAGAAAGAACCCAAGCATCACCTCACAAGGGCAGCAGCTCCTCAGCTTCTTACCCCTCCACAAGTCCTGCAAAATCAAAGCCACGACTGGCTCCTGCAGCAGATCAAGTCACAGAGGTGAGCTTTACAATGCCCGTCTCTAAAAGCACTGCATTGCAGAATTCCATAACAGCTTTTTCCCACATCTAATCAGCCAGTGTTAGATTCTACTTTAAAGGTGCACCATTTGAAGTCTGAAATCTCTGACCTTGGAAATAGAGTAACAAACATAGAATCCAAGATGGGGGAATTTACCACAACATTCAATGATCTAGTAGATGCCCATGGGGATAAGGAAGAAGACGTAGCGTAAAAGCTAAGCTTGCTGACTTAGAAGGCCATTCCAGAAGGAACAAACAGAAAATCAGAGGTATTCCTGAATCAGAACAGCCACCAGCTTTGAATGAATACTTTACAAAGTTGATGGCAACTTTTCTTCCTGACGCCCCTTAGGCAGAACTATTTACAGGATCCATCGACTACCTAAAACACCACATCTGCCGGATGACATCCCTAGGGATACAATCTTCTGCATACATTTTTTCCACATAAAAGAGAGGCCTATGAGAGCCACAAGAAATGCAGCAACGTTCCTGGAACCTCGCGAACAACGCCAACATCACCGCACCCACAGCAACGATGAATGGGATGACAATGAACCACCTGACAAAATAACCACCTGAAACACCTTAACAGCACCAATCTATATTTTTTGGCCCTGGTACAGCCGTTTGAGTACAGTCCGAATGTTTTTTAACCCCTAGCTAATATACGCAGTACATGCCGCTCATGCAGAATTTTTTAACTGTTTTTGTAAGGGTATGTACTTACCGAGGCCGAGATGCCGAGAGTGGTTCACCTTTGCGACTTGACGCACTCCACCCCCTGGAGTTGAGACAGGGAGTGGATGGCGAGAAGCGGCACCGGCTACCGGCAGGTGGTGGGTACCTGTAGACGGTCCGGTAGTGCTGAGTAGACTGAAGAACAGGCTTCAAGCAGGAACTAGCCGGGTTGGTAAAGTTCAAACAGCAGGAGGTAATTGAAGCCGGTGCAGGTTGAGTCCGGGTTGCAATTGCAAGGTAACAGTCCCGGCTGGGGGTCTAGCACAGTAAAAGGTAACAAGTCCAGAGAATACCAGGAACCAGGCAGGAGTTCAAAGGAAACGCGGAAGTCCAAAAGGTACAAGCAGGAGGTCAAGGATTGTAGACAGGCAGCAGATCCGAGTCACAGGCCGAGGGTCAAACACAGGAGAAGGCAGAAGTCCGTATATCAAGCCGAGGGTCAGGTCCAGGAGAGAGATCAGAGGAATCAAGCCAGTCCGGGTCACGAGGAGATTTTCGAGATAGTTTTCCAGAGTCTTGGGTATACAGGAAAGCTGACAAACCAGCAACTTGTCAGTGCAACTGGGTCTCTTTAAATAGGCCCGCCTGGATTCCTATTGGTGCGCCGCCGCGCATGCGCGCGCTCCGCTGCGTCGGCGCGCGCACCCGAGAACGTAGAAGCGCCGTCCCGCGCACGCGCATGCGCCGAAGCATCATTCCGCCGCGCGTGCGCATTGGGCGCTGATTGGCGCTGTTGGACGGATTTCCCTGACAGTGCCCCCCTCCTAGGGGCGGACTCTGGACGCCCAAACTAGACATCAACTCGGGATGTTCCTGGTGAAAGACTCTAATTAGGCGGGGAGCATGTAGGTTCCTAGATGGTTCCCAAGAGTTGTCCTCTGGGGGATACCCCTTCCATTTGATTAAATACTGTAATTGCCTGCCTCTTTTCCTGCAGCCCAAGATAGATTCCACCACGTACTCGTCTTCACCATCAACCTCCACAGGTGGAGGAGGTGGCTCATCCCTTCCCGGGAAGGAGCTGGAGACTACCGGTTTCAACAAAGACGTGTGGAAGACCGGGTGTATCCTGTAGGAGTCGGGCAGTGCCAATTCAAAGGCCACAGGGTTGATTACTCGCTTGATTTTAAAAGGACCTATAAATCTTGGTCCCAATTTACGTGAACGGATCGGCAATTTGAGGTTGGTGGCGGAGAGCCATACTTCCTCCCCAACTTTGAAGACTGGATTTTCCTTCCTACCCTTGTCATAGTGTCTCTTGTAAGACTCCTGGGCGTTTTGCATCATTTCCTGGAGTCTCAGAAAATTAGATTGAACAAAGGCTATCCGATCTTGAACAGCAGGAACAGAGCTCTCCGGAATGTCATCAGGGAGGAAGGAAGGATGGAAGCCAAAGTTGGCCCAAAAAGGAGTTTGACTGGTGGCTGAATGCACCGAGTTGTTATATGCAAATTCAGCGTAGGATAATAGGGAGGACCAATCGTCTTGTGAGGCTGAGCAAAAACAACGGAGATATTGTTCTAGGGTTTGATTGGTTCTCTCTGTCTGTCCGTTGCTCTGGGGGTGATATGCCGATGATAGGCAAACCTTGACTTCTAAAGATTTGCAAAGTTCCTTCCAGAATTTCGACGTGAATTGAACGCCTCTGTCAGAGGTGATGCTCTTAGGCACCCCATGGAGCCTGATTATCTCCTGAAAGAAGGCTTTGGCTGTATCTGCAGCAGAGGGGGTACCGATCATGGGCACGAAGTGTGCCATTTTGGAGAGGCGGTCAATTACGACCAGAATCGTGGTAAAACCTCCAGAGGGCAGTAGATCTACAATAAAGTCCATGGACACATCTGCCCATGGACGTTCAGGGATAGGCAAAGGTTTGAGTAGTCCCCAACTCTTGGTTTTGGGTCCCTTATACCGTTGGCAACGGGTACAGGAGGCAACATAGGACTTGCAATCTTGTCTCCAACCAGGCCACCAGAAGGAGCGAGAGATTAGTTCCATGGTTTTTTTGGTTCCAAAGTGACCAGCTAGTTTGTGGTCGTGGAAGGTTTTCAGAATCAGTTGCCTTGTTTCCAGAGGGACGAAGACTTTACCTTGGGACCAGAGCAAGTCATTACACTTCTCTAGGGAAGAGGTTACTTGGTCAGGACAATGCTTAGAGGCAGCTTTTATGGAGGTTAGTAGATCAGCCTGTGGGATGAGCAGAAAGTTTTGTGCTGATAGGATGGTACTTGATTCCTCTGCTTGAGGGGTCTCGGGAAACATCCTAGAGAGTGCATCCGCCTTCACGTTCTTGGAACCGGGCCTATAAGAGATATGAAAGTTAAACCTGGTGAAGAAGAGGGCCCATCGGGCTTGTCTGGGTCGAAGACGTTTTGCTGTTCTCAGATATTCTAGATTCTTATGATCCGTGAATATCATGACAGGGTGAGGGGCTCCCTCCAGAAGGTATCGCCATTCTTCCAGGGCGAATTTGATAGCTAATAGTTCCCGGTCTCCGACGTCATAATTACGTTCCGGAGAAGTTAGTTTACGAGAGGCAAAGGCTACTGGATGAAGAAGGGATTTGGGGCCCTGCCTTTGAGAGAGGATGGCCCCAGTGGCTGATTCTGAAGCATCTACTTCCAGAGTAAACGGCAGTAGCGGATCTGGATGCTTCAATACAGGTGCCGATGTGAATGCATTTTTTAGTTTATCGAAGGCATCCTGAGCTTCCGGTGACCAGTGAAAGCGGTAGCCCTGGCGTGTCAGTTGGGTTATAGGTGCCACAATAGAGGAGAACCCCACAATGAACCTCCTGTAGAAGTTGGCGAAACCTATAAACCGTTGTACCCCTTTCTTGTCTGTTGGGGCTGGCCATTCCTGGATAGCTTTGACTTTCTGCGGGTCCATTGCGACCCCATTGGTAGAAATAATAAATCCCAAAAATTGCACAGTGGTTTTCTCAAAGTCACATTTCTCGGCCTTGAGGTAAAGTCTATGTTCTCGGAGAATAGTGAGGACCTTGATGACATGGATTCGGTGCAGTTCAAGGGAGGACGAAAAAATAAGAATATCGTCTAAGTAGACCACTAGGAAGTCGTCCAGGTGTTCACGGAAAATGTCATTGACCAGGTGCTGGAAAGTAGCTGGGGCGTTGCAAAGCCCGAATGGCATGACCAAGTATTCAAAATGACCGAACCTAGATCTAAAAGCCGTCTTCCATTCGTCTCCAGCCCTGATCCGGATGAGGTTGTAGGCCCCTCGAAGGTCCAGTTTAGAGAAGATCCGAGCTGATCGGAATCGTTGGAACAACTCCGGGATGAGAGGAAGCGGGTATCTATTTTTAATAGTAATTTTATTTAATTCCCTATAGTCGATGCAGGGCCTCAGAGTCCCGTCTTTCTTTTCAACAAAAAAGATTCCGGCACCGGCTGGGGAAGAAGAGGGGCGAATGAATTTCTTTTCCAGAGTTTCCTCAATGTAAGACTTGAGGGCCTTCAACTCAGATTCGGACAAGGGAAAGATGCGGCCGAATGGAATTTTGGAGCCAGGCAAAAGGTCAATGGGACAATCGTAGGGACGATGTGGAGGTAGGCGGTCGGCCTGCTGTTTGTCGAAGACGTCCTGGAATTCTAAGTATGCTGATGGAACATGTGGTAGGTTATCCGGTTGAGGGGTTAAAGTAGCACAGACAGTTGGAAGTGCGGAAAGACAGTGTTGGGAACAATACGAAGAAGTGAAGTTAACTTCCCTTTTGGCCCAGTTTATATGAGGCTCATGTGCTTGCAACCAGGGGAGGCCCAGGATGATGGGAAACATGGGAGATGGGATGAGGTCAAATCGGAGGTATTCTTGGTGGCCTAAATCCGTGATAGCAAGGACGGGTTTTGTTTCTTGCGTAATTACCCCTGAACGAGGCAGGGATCCATCCGCCAGAACAGACTCAGCTGTAGCTGATCGCTGAGGATCGTCATACAGCTGCGCCATACTCTCGAAGAAGGTGTCCACGGAATCTAGTATGGGGCTGCTTTGCTCCATCAGGCCATGGGCCCAGGCCTGAGGTTCGTCGGTTAGAAGGGAGATGACGAACCCCACCTTTACCACTTCTGAAGAGAAAGTCCTGGGTTGAACGGCGAAGTAAAGAGAACATGCGTTTTTGAAAGCCCGATATTTCTTACGGACGCCAGAAAATCGCTCAGGCAGGGGGACCCTGGGTTCAGGGGTAGCCATTACCACGGTGGGATTTGCCTGATTTTGAGACGTGGAGGCAACATTGGCAACGGTAGCAGCTGGTGATGCTGGTCCTGTAGCTCCAGTAAGTAGCTGAAAGCGGCCATCCATTTGGACATAACCTTCTTGTAATTTCTGAACCGCATCGGTTAGTGCGGTGACTTGCTGACATAGGGTCTCGAATGGTGAACGCACCCTGTCGGCCTCAGACATCTGGCTGGTTTGTACTGTAAGGGTATGTACTTACCGAGGCCGAGATGCCGAGAGTGGTTCACCTTTGCGACTTGACGCACTCCACCCCCTGGAGTTGAGACAGGGAGTGGATGGCGAGAAGCGGCACCGGCTACCGGCAGGTGGTGGGTACCTGTAGACGGTCCGGTAGTGCTGAGTAGACTGAAAAACAGGCTTCAAGCAGGAACTAGCCGGGTTGGTAAAGTTCAAACAGCAGGAGGTAATTGAAGCCGGTGCAGGTTGAGTCCGGGTTGCAATTGCAAGGTAACAGTCCCGGCTGGGGGTCTAGCACAGTAAAAGGTAACAAGTCCAGAGAATACCAGGAACCAGGCAGGAGTTCAAAGGAAACGCGGAAGTCCAAAAGGTACAAGCAGGAGGTCAAGGATTGTAGACAGGCAGCAGATCCGAGTCACAGGCCGAGGGTCAAACACAGGAGAAGGCAGAAGTCCGTATAACAAGCCGAGGGTCAGGTCCAGGAGAGAGATCAGAGGAATCAAGCCAGTCCGGGTCACGAGGAGATTTTCGAGATAGTTTTCCAGAGTCTTGGGTATACAGGAAAGCTGACAAACCAGCAACTTGTCAGTGCTGCTGGGTCTCTTTAAATAGGCCCGCCTGGATCCCTATTGGTGCGCCGCCACGCATGCGCGTGCACCGCTGCGTCGGCGCGCGCACCCGAGAACGTAGAAGCGCCGTCCCGCGCACGCGCATGCGCCGAAGCATCATTCCGCCGCGCGTGCGCATTGGGCGCTGATTGGCGCTGTTGGACGGATTTCCCTGACAGTTTTACTGTTTGTCTTTTTCTTTTCTCTTTACAGTTTTTGTGTTATAGTTTTGCAATGAAGTTACGATGTTGTAGCATCTTATCGAGATATACAATATATTGCTTCTACTTCTCACCACGGCTTTTTATCCATTTCAGTCTCTCTCTTAATCTACATTCAATTCCCCTGTCAAAGCACAGACCAGAACTTCTTTGATCATCAGCTCCTTCACGTAGAAGCCGAGACAAGTCCCTCCAACAGTAAGTTCTTTTACTTCTATCCACACATCCAGCTGCAACTAAGTAATTCCAGAATTGATTAGCTGCAACTGCTTGTCTCCATTTGTGCATCACCACACGACAACACACCAATATTCAATAAAAGACTCCACCCTCTCACAACACGAACATTCCTTTTAAGATCACTTCATTTATTGTTAAAGGGTTAAACCACCCATGCAAGAGATTCTCCCTTTGGTCCGTGGCACGAAAGCTCCAATGTGATGTTCTATGTCTCTAAGAGACGCACTTCTGCCGGAAAAAAAAAGCCCCTACATTTTTCCACAAAAAAATTACGCAAAACTTTTGCGCAAATGCACCTACGAAAATGAAGGGCGTACTAATTGCAATTAAAGATACAGTGGCTTTCAAACTTATTGACCACACAACTGATGGACAAGGACGATACATGATCTTAGTCTGCAAAATCTACAATGCAAAGTATACCATAGTGAACAATTTATGCTCCCATTCCTCCGCAAGCTATGGAGAAATATAAATAAACACAGACAAGGACGTACATTTATCTGCGGGGACTTCAACATAGTTCCAGATGCCTCTATTGACATCAAAGGCCCCTCACCGAAAAGCCACGCACATCTGCACATCTTTTCTACATCAAAACAACCTGTTTTATATATGAAGATATCAACACTCTCTAGAAAGTGATTTTACCTTTTTTTTCAAAACCCCACTTCACATATTCCAGAATAGACCTGTTCATAGGAGACAAACAGCTCCTACAAGAGGTTCTAGCCTCAGAAATATACACCATCACGTGGTCCGACCAAGCTCCCATTTCCATAACACTGGGAGAGGTAGTCGACAACCCATACTTCTTCAATTGGTGCAATGATCCTCAGTTGATGGCAACATCCCCAAATACCCCCAACATCAGTGAACACCTAAGAGACTATTTCTAAATTAATGCTTCCCCGGACACTGATCTGTTCTTACTATGGTCCACACACAAGGCCTAAATTCAAGGCATCCTAATCAAACTTAGTTCCAAGACCAAACATCAAATGACACAGAAGCAGACTGAATTGTTTGACTCAACCAACGCATTACAATCTACAAACAAATTGAACCCCACGCTACACACTAGTGACAAGCTAGAAATGCCCTTAGAACCCTCCTGTCAACACAACACGCCAAATTACTACAAAAATTACGGGCTAACTTCTATGCAACAGGCAACATAGCAGGCAAATTACTTGCAGCGCAAATTAAGTAACGTAGAACCAGACAAAAGATCCCATATATCCATCACCCTACACATGGTGGCAAATTGTACCACCCTAAAGACATCACAAAAGCTTTCCAAGCTTATTATAGTGCATTATACAATCTCAAAGATGACCCTGCAGTGACTCAACCCACAGATTCGGGCATCGCAAGCTTTCTAGAGTCCTTACATTTACTTTAACTGACTAAACACCATCTAGAAAACCTCAATGCTCTGTTCACGGTACAGGAAATTAAAAAAGCTATCATATCACTTCCAAATGGCAAAGCCCCGGGCCCAGATGGCTTTTCATCTGAATACTACAAAATATTCTCTAATATTTTAGCCCCACATCTACACCAGACTTTCAGTGATGCTGTGTCCTCGGGCAAATTTACAAATGAGATACTTACTGCTAATATCATCACCCTTCCTAAACCAGGGAAGGAGCCGGTAACCCCACAAAATTTGAGCCCAATCTCACTACTAAATCTTAAATTATATGCGAAAATAGTGACACAGAGACTGGCCCCCATTATGCCCCAATTGATACATCCTGACCAAGTTGGTGTTACACTAGGAAGACAAGCACCTGACGCTACTCGTAAAATCATTAATCTGCTACATTAAACTGAATCACAGAACACCACAACCTTGTTTCCAAGAATAGATGCAGAAAAGGCATTTGATAGAATCCACTGGGGATATCTGCAACACACTCTCACAAAGTTTGGCTTTCAAGGCAATATTCTTTCTGCTATCAGGGCCTTATACACCACACCCACAGCTATAGTTTTCTCAGATGGGGTTCTCTCAGACGCCTTCAAAATCTCCAACGGAACAAGACAAGTGTGCCCTCTCTTCCCCCTAATCTTCACCCTATTATTGGAACCATTGGCACAAAAGATATGTAACGCTGACTCCATTTCAGGTATCACCATAGAAGGCCACGAATACAAAATTACGTTATTAGCAGATGACATAATTTTGACTCTAATGAAACCGGCTTCTTCCCTACCAGCAGTTTGTGATATACTGGATATGTTTAATTTTTGTTCATATTATAAAGTCAATATTATAAAGTCAATAATTCAAAGTCAAATGTTCTCAATGCAAGAGTTCAAGACTCTACCAAACTTCTCCTGCAATCCAAATTCCCCTTCGAATGGGTTTCATCCTTTATGCTATAACTGAGCATTTCCCTGACCTCCTCGTCCTCAAAGTTCTTCACACAGAAATTTGTTTCCCTTTAAATATATGTAAACAAGAACTTCAAAACATTAGTAAGCACTACTTTTCTTGGGCAGGTAGAATGCGGCATTTAAAATGGTCAGGCTCCCTAAAATTCTGTACCTATTCAGAGCTTTACAAATTAAGATTCCACCATCCTTTTTTTAACACTCTTAAGAAAATACCACAAAAATCTTGGGCCTTTTGGTCTTCTGAGTCCATTAAGATGAAAGGTAGTTCTCTCTTCTACAACCTCCTACAGGCCAAAGAAGTGTTTGTGAAAGATTCAGCCCTCAAAAGATGGGAGCGAGACCTAAATATTTCTTTAAAAAAAAATCCAATGGCAACAAGCCATCCGTTACAACTCCAGCTCTTCTAAATGCATAAATTACTGAGAGTTATTATAAAAACCCCATCATAAATGGTATCTAACCCCTGTACAGATGTGCAAATTTTCCAATCTAGATTATGACAAATGCTGGCGGGGTTGTTCCCAAACGGGCTCCCTACCCCATATCTTGTGGGACTGCCAAAACATACGCACCTTCTGGAAAAAAGTACTTTCTTTTATCTCTGAGGTTGCAGGATGTTTAACATCTCCTTCCCCAGCCCTGGCTATACTCAGTATAGGAATCAACACTTTCCCACATAATCACAGAACCTTGGTCATGCATATATTGTTTGCAGCTAAATTAATTATCACACGTAAATGGAGATGCACTATGGTTTCAAATCTTTCAGATGTAAAACTCCAACTTAACCTACAACAAATGCTTGGCCCTTAAGTCTGGCACCATTGCGAAGTTCAATAGGGCATGGGATGCATGGCTTCAATTTCAAAGAGACAATAGTTAAGGCGCATGCGCGGCTCTCAGACATGGCGGACGTGTAGAGGCTGAGCTCCGGATCCCGCCCGCTCTTTGGACCCCCCCTTAACGCTTCTATACAACAACGACGGGGGTAAGCGCATCAACACCCTGTATGCTTGCAGCACCCCATGGGTAAAATCGGGCAGCAAAAACAATACTATAAGCCGCTATCAGACCCGCGCACCCTGACCGCGATGGACAAATTCGTTACTAGGCCTTGTCTACGATCGAAGATCCGCTCGCGGCCATGGATCCCTCGTTAGGGGTGGATGACCTGGGTCCCTGTGCTACACAAAATTCACAGACTCGGGACGCTCGGGTTCCCCCCGCAGTGTCTCCCCCTGCTTCACAGAATGTTTTAACCCCTGAGCTCATGGATGAAAAGCTCCAGGCTCTCCTAATGCAAATGACTCGCAACATGGCTGCTGAAATGGGAAAACTATCTCAGGAGTTGAGGAGTGAAATAGCTCTAATTGGGGATAGAACTGATGCTTTAGAGACAAAATTTGATGATTTGGTCAACTATGTACAAGAATTGGAGGAGGAAACGTCATCGATAAAAAGCTCTCTCTCACAACTCCAAATACAACAGGAAGACTAGGAGAATAGGGAGAGGCAACAGAACTTAAGATTCAGAGGAATTCCGGAATCGGTGGGAGACAACACTCTACGCCAATACCTGCTGGAGTTGTTGCACACCGATCCCTGGGCCCTAAACCGCCCTCTGGTGCCAGGCCAAGGGATGTCATAGTACGCTTTCATTATTATGATAGCAAAGAGGCTTTGACCCTTGCTACTCGTAACAAATCAGCTATTGAATATAAAGGGGCGAAAATACAGATCTACAATGACCTACAATGATCTACAATGACCTATCTCCGACAAAACGCAGAAACCTGCGCCCGATCACCTCACACCTGCAGAACCTGTGCATCCCATACTTCTGGGGTTTCCCTTTTCGTCCCTTTTCATCTGATTGTGCCTCGAGACAGAACCCAACACTGCATGAAGGTGAAGCTTTTATTAAAAACCTTGGCCTTCCTCCCATGCCTGATGATTACATGCCACTACCTGCAACACAGCAAAATCGCATTGCTCCATCTACACCTTCCAGGGACTGGACCCCAGTTTGAAGCAAGCAGAAGAAATCCTTCTCCACCCCTCAACGTACCTCCAGGCGCCCTCCTTGAATGGTCGACAAGTCGCAGCTGGCCCTATCCTTTTTGGCTGGATAGCCTGTACCCTGGTGTCAGATAATTGAACTGTGTCTCTCTTGTTGTTTGCTTTCGGTTTTGCAGTTATTGATCTGAAGAACCAGTGGATATGTTCCCCGACATCTTGAGAACCAACCCTGCACACCCATGGGGTAAAGTTTTTGAAAGTTCTAGAAAATTTTGTCTCCCCCACCTTTTTTTTTTCCTCTTTCTTCTACAATCTGACTGAACTTATTTGCACTACATGTAGTCTAAATGTTTAAAGCACGCTTAGGGATAGTTGATAACATTCTTACTATTATTAGACCTAATGGACTTACTTTCATAAAAGTTTTATTTTGCTGGAGAGCGGTGGGATCCCCCTCTTCACGTCTCCACCTGATGGGAGTTGTCAAGTGGCCCCAACTGGTCCCAGGCTTCGGTATGGGACTCCTGAGTGGTTTCCACTACTCAGGTGTAATAACTTTGTTTCTTATGGTTTTCTGTTTTGGATCCCCCCTGGGTCCTACCATAGGTGTCTTTCTTTTAATTTTTTTTTACTACATCTCAATTACTATATATCAGCGATATATGCTTGTTGTGGTATAGGGCAACTTCGTGGTTAAGAGATATACGGGTGACATGTTTTCAAGTTTTCCAAAGCGGTTGTTTTACTGATTTACTATGGCTTTGAGAATAGTATCTCACAACGTCAAGGGTCTAAATTCAATTTCAAAACGTTGGATTGCTCTTAAAGACTTTCGAAGGTCAGGTGCAGATATAATACTAGTACAGAAGACTCACTTTCATGCTGGGGGTTTCGATGAAATTTGCATCTAAATATTTTCCCATTTCCTATATAGCCTCTGCCCCTTCTGGCAAAGCTGGAGTGGCTATTTTGATAAAAAAATCCTGCCCAATAAAGGTCAAAGATAAATACATCGACCCCCACGGGAGGTTTGTCATCCTGGTTTGTGATTACATGTCGTCTACATTTACGTTGGTTAATGTTTATGCACCCAATTCGGGCCAAATGTTTTTTTTAGACAATTTTTTCTGCAAGTTACAGCGATACTCTCAGCCATTCACGATATTAGAGAGAGATTTTAATTTGATTATGTCACATAGACGTGATAGACACACGCTCTTTGGGGACACTCTGTCCCAACGTGTGATATCTCAAGCTGCTTCTTTCAGGAAACTGGTCAGATCTCATCGCCTTCTTGATGCATGGAGAATCAAACATCCAACCCAAAGGCAGTATACATTTTACTCCATGGCACATAAGATGTACTCAAGACTAGATCATTTTTTTATTACATCACCATTACTTCCCCTCATAGTAGATTCTAACATTTCTCCTATAATGTGGCCAGATCATGCCCCCATTTCATTGAAGCTTTTGTTGCATAACTCATACCCTAGGACTTGCCATTGGAGACTTAATGAACAGCTTCTTCGTTCACCCCCTATTAGGGATAGAATGACCAAAAGCCTGAGTGATTATTTTGAATTAAATGTAGGTTCGGTACAAAAGGTTTCTACCCTTTGGGAGGCTCACAAGGCCTGTTTCCGTGGTACCTGTATTGCCGAGGGCTCTCGCCTGAAGAGAGATAGCAAGAGTCGTCGGATTTCTTTAATAGCTGACTTAAAGCAGGCGGAGCAAGGCCTTGTGGGTTCCCCAACGGTTGAAGCTCTTCGTAGGGTCGTAGCTCTACGTAATCAACTGAAATTGCTAGCATATAGTAAGGCAACAAAATCTCTCATGTAGGTAAAACAAAAATTTTATGAATTTTCCAACAAGCCACATAGAATGCTGGTGAACAAACTAAGCCCACGTCCATTTCATTCTTTCCCTGAATTATTGATCCAAAAAGATGGCACCCCCACTCATTGTCCCCAAATCATGACTAAAATTTTTGGTAACTTCTATAAGGAACTATATAACTGTCTCACCCCCGAAAATAATTTTCACTTTACGCAGGATAGGTTTGATCAATTTATCCAAAATCTATCTCTGCCAAAATTGACTTCATCTGATCTAGAAAAGCTTAATGCCCCCATCTCCTCTGCGGAGCTTACTAAAATTGTTAAAGACCTCCCTACGCATAAATCTCTGGGACCTGATGGCCTCACCTACCTATATTACAAAACATTTCTGCCAATTCTAATGCCACATATGATAAATTTGTTTTCATCATTGTTACTGGGGGAGACCCCACATGACCAGTTTACGCATTCATATATCTCAGTAATTCCAAAGCCAGGGAAGGATCAATCCTTACCGGATAATTATAGGCCTATAGCCCTATTAAACTCGGACTATAAAATTTTCACGGAAATCCTCTCATCTAGATTGTCCCAATTCATACCCAAACTAATAAACAGAGATCAGGTGGGTTTTGTTCCCTCCCGACATGCAGGAGACAACACAAGACGTACCATAGACTTGATTGACCTAATGAACAAATTCTCACGTCCAACGCTTATTTTAAGCTTAGATGCCCAAAAGGCGTTTGACCGCCTAAGCTGGCCTTACATGTTTTCCACATTGCAGAGGTTTGGGTTTGAAGGCCCTTTTTTTAAAGCTATACAGGCCTTATACACAGGCACGTCTGCTCAGGTACAGATGGCCTCTTTTTTATCCCCAACTCTCCCCATATCCAATGGTACTAAACAGGGCTGCCCGCTGTCCCCCCTTCTCTTCATTCTCTGTTTGGAGCTGCTAGCAGAGGCTATTAGGAGTCATCCTGACATTAAGGGGGTATTGATGAGACAACAAGAATATAAGCTATCCCTCTTTGCGGATGACATCCTTCTTACAATAATGAATCCCATCACTTCACTCCCTTCCCTGCATGCACTTCTTCAGACATTTGGATCAATATCGGGCTATAAAATGAATACAACTAAAACTGAAGTACTCCCCATACATGTCCCACCAGACTTGTTGATACAAATGCGAAGCACATACCCTTATAAGTGGTGTTCACATGCTCTGACATATCTGGGCGTCAAGATTACCTCCTCATATGCTACTCTATACTCTGCAAACTTTCCCCCCCTGTTTCAGGACATTTAACAAAGTCTTCACCAGTGGGCCGCCTATCCTATTACTATGCTGGGCAGAATTAAAGTGTTGAAAATGTCTGTGCTGCCTAGGCTTCTTTATCTCTTTGATACGCTCCCTGTGGCCATTCCTACTAGTCAGCTCAAGGCTCTTCACAGAGGGTTTTTAAAGTTTATATGGAATAATAAGGCACATCGGATAGCCAGCTCAGTGGTTTTTTCCTTAAGGTCGCAGGGGGGCTTGGGGCACCCGATATCATTAGGTATTACTTTGCCTCTCATCTACGGGCGGTGGTGTCCTGGTCATGCCAGAGTGGCCCAAACCGGTGGACAGAGATAGAGAAGGGTGCCATATACCAGGTACATCCGTGTTCTCTAGTGTTGTCTAGATCCCTACACAGTGACCCCATATTGAAAAACATGTGTCTTGCATCTATGCTATTCACTAAATCCATATGGAATAAGTGTAGGTTGAAATTTTTAACATGCCCTCCTCTGACTAACGTACTATTAAATCCGGTATTGCCTGACAGTTTGATCTATGGTCGCCTGTTACCATGGATGCAGACTCCACTATTTCAATTGCGAAATTTGGTTAATCCAGTAACTCGCAAATTTCTTACATTTGCAACCCTCCAAAAAAGTTTTCTATTCCTCATAATCTATTTTACTTTTATCTTCAGGTTAGAAATTTTTTTCAATCCCTGTCCCCTACTCTCACCCTAGAAAGGCCTACTCCCTTTGAGCGTGTATGTGCTGAAGGTCCCCATCAATTGCATCTCATATCATCTATATATCACATTTTGCATGAATCTATAGACTTATCGGCTGAAACGCACCTATACATGCGCAAATGGAGTTTGCTATTGGAGCGCCCTATTCCCTTGCGTTTATGGGCTATTATATGGTCATCAACTTTCAAATCCTCTAAATGTGTAGCTCAGAGGGAAACGGCAGTGAAGATTTTAATGTTTTGGTATAAGACGCCTGATAGACTTCACCGAATTAATCATGCCCTCTCATCTAAATGTTGGAGATGCAATGCTGAGAAAGGTTTTACACTTTCATATCTTTTGGTCCTGTTCACTTATACAGACATTCTGGTCTGGGTGGAGGCTATGCATACCCTTCAGACTATAACAGGCCTAACTCTCCCCCTAGATCCTATCAATTATTTACTTGGACTCCCGTTTTCGGGTGTCCCAAAGTCTGTTAAACAATTGTCCTCATATATACTTCTGGCCGCTAAGAGGGCTATACCATTATGCTGGCTTTCCACTACCCCCCCCCCCCCCTCCCACATGCAATTTCTACAATTAATTGCAGAAGTTAGGAAAATGGAATATCTTACGGCTAAGGTTCATGACACAGTTACTCAGTTTGACAAGGTGTGGGAACTTTGGGATTGCTCGAGCTATGGGGAACAAGTGATCTGAGATTGGATTGCCTTCTCTTTACCTTCCTTGTGTAGATCTCTTCGTTGTGAGCTGACATGCACAGTTTTATAACCTGTATCCGTTCATACTGCCCTTTGAGAAACCTGCTAAGGATATATATGCAAATGATATTGGTAAGGTTTTTATATTACCATTTGTAAAAAAAATTATACTGCTTTTACAAATATGCCACTGTTTATCTGATGTTTGCCTTGAGATGTATATGTTGAATTTATACTGTAATATTCTCTTGTTATTGACCAAATAAAAATTACAATTATAAAAAAAAAAAAGAGACAATAGTTAGACTATAACTGACATAAATGAATAAACTTCATAGTTAACCACTTCAGCCCCGGAAGGATTTACACCCTTAATGACCGGAGCATTTTTTGCGACACGGCACTACGTTATGCTTTAACTGCCAATTGTGTGGTCATGAGATGTTGTACCCAAACAAAATTGACGTCCATTTTTCCCACAAATAGAGCTTTCTTTTGGTGGCATTTGTTCCCCATAAACGTTTACTGTACAAAATAAGGTCCATTGGCATGGAAAATAGGGTGAGTACATGGATTGAAAACTGTCTACAAGGGCGAGTTCAGAGGGTGGTTGTAACGGGAGATTGGGGTGCCGTTACAGTGGTGATAAATGAGGAGTACTCGGAATGGTCAGGGGTGGGTAGTGGGGTCCCCCAGGGTTCTGTGCTGGGACCAATCCTCTTTAATTTGTTTATAAACCACCTGGAGGATGGGGTAAACAGTTCAATCTCTGTATTTGCGGACAATACTAAGCTAAGCAGGGCAATAACTTCTCCTCAGGACGTGGAAACCTTGCAAAAAGATCTGAATAAATTAATGGGGTGGGCAACTACATGGCAAATGAGGTTTTCTGAAATAATTGAGATCGCTAGTTATTTATATTTTTTATTTCTTGTATGGTCTTTCATGTTTTTTGTATGGCTGCAGCATTGCGGTCGAGGTTGTCATGGGGATGGATTGGTTCCCCTGACTTGCGATGCAAGTGGAGCTGTTTGTGTGTCCGATAAGGGGAGGAGTCCACTCTGCCTCCCCTTACCCAGCCCGCACTAATCAGTGCGAGGCATATGACGCATGCGCGGTACGACTAAATCTCTGGTCCGTCTGCGCAAGCGGCGTCTAGGGACACCCACACCAGAAGTGATGTCAGGGGTCAAGCCGACCCTTCACTTCCGGTGGGACCGTGTCCACATAAGCTGACGCTGGCGACAGCATGTCGGCATACGCAGCTCTGTGGATGTAGGACTAACTCAGCTATCGCTCCAACTCACAGCACCACCATTTGATCAAGGTAATACCACTATCTATTGCTTAATCTTCACCTTGATAGGTACATTCTGGTCCTTATATTATTTCAGGCTATGCGTGACATTATCATTCCCTAGCCTGGGGCATGTGTTTTTCTTTTTCCTTATCTTCTTCTTTTGTTCCTTTTTCGTTTTTTCACTCTTGCTTTGGTTCCTGGTTTGGTATCTGGCTTGGTCCCCTGGCTATTTACATACATTATTAGCCCTAATTGGTAACTTTCCTTCATTTTGGAACATCTCATCATCATTTTTTCTACCGCTGTTTATTATTATAAGCCCATATTTGGACTCACTAGTTAGAGTCTGTGGCATCATTATCTGCTACTAATGTTTTTATACTTTAGCAACTCAGCATTAGGCTATGCTAGTATTTTGGTGTGGCCTTCAAGCTCCCAGTCCTTTTTCCCTTTTTCTATTTTCCCCTTTTTTTCTCCTTTTCTCCTTTTCTTTTTTTCTTCTTTCTTGTCTTCTTTTTTGCTTCCTCTTTTTTCTCCCTGTCTTTTCTTCAATAACCCCCCTTATTCCCCTTTCTCTTTTTATAGGCATTTCTTCTCTCTCTTTTTTCTCTACTCTCACACCTGCTCTGGTCTCTAGGTTATTATCATTACTAAATTATTATTTTCTATTTGAATTACCAGTGGTGCGCTTGTTTGGAGGATAGCCAGTATCCCTACTTCTCTATCTTTACGGATTAAAAAGAGGATACATAAGAGCGCATGCGCGCGGGCTCAGGAACGGACATGCAGTGAGAGAGCTCCGCGCACCGCCGGCTGAACGAAGCGATCACAGAGGCTAGGAACACAGCTGACACGTACCTGGACACCCATCCACCACCCCAGGTGGGTGATGCAGCGGCAGGGACCCGGACAGCCGAAGAAACGGCAATATAAACGCAATAACCGGAGCGGAGCGGCGCGCCCCTCCCCCATCCCTACACAGTCTCCCAAGATGGCGGCGGACAGACGAACAACACGAGGCGTCCCGGGTTCCTCTGACTCCCTGTCACCTTCCCATCCATCCGGACATGGACAGCAAGATGTGACAGTGCGGGACCCGTTCTCTTCACAATCCTCTGGGGAATGTGATGCTGTGCGGAGGGGTGAGTCTTTCTTACTGTCCCCCTCCTCCTCCCCCTCTCCTCCTAACCTGCTCTATGGGGCTGAGGCAGCAGACTCCCCTGCTTCATCTATGGACAGAAACATGGCTGAAATGGCAGATCTGTTGTTTAGCCAGCCCAGTCCTGAAGAAGTTGAACCTAATCCCCCACAGGTCCCATATGCAGGAGATGCAGTCCTCCTGGCCCGATTCTCCACCATGCTCCAACAAGAGCTGTCCAAAGCCTGTTCCATCATCACCACTGACCTCAAGCGAGATATTCAGAGTATTGGAGACAGATTTGAGGCCATTGAAACCAAAATTGATAACACGTCCGCACGGGTCAATCAAAACTCTAATATGATCACTGATCTCCAGGATAGACTAGCGGACGCTAACGCTAAAATAGAAGACCTTGAGAACAGGTCGCGCCGCTATAACGTGCACATCAGGGGGTCCTGAAACCTGTACAGACCTGGAGGGTGCCATGCAGACACTCATGAAGACCCTGATCCCAGATATTTCCCCTCATCAGATGGAACTTGATAGGATCCATCGGGCCCTGACGGCCCCTAGGGCGGACGGCCTGCCGCGAGATGTGATTGCCAAACCGCATTATTACAAAATAAAAGAAAAACTGATGCTGGCAGCAAGACATACACAGGACCTGCTTCTCCATGACGCACCCATACAACTTTTTAATGATATTGCTCCTTCGACCGTTCAGAAAAGAAGAAATCTGAAGCCACTACTACAACAACTACTGAACCAACGAATCAAGTATAGATGGTCGTTCCCGTTTAAATTGTCTTTCACCTATAAAGGCAAACTCTACTCCTTCATCACATTCCAGGAAGGAGAAGATCTGCTGCTGGAGCTGGGCATCATCTCCAGGGAACCACACTCGCCTTCCCCACAGCATCAGAAGAACCGCCCCCTGTCCCCACTGTGGTCCTCACAAAAACCCCGACCAGCTAGAAGGTCCCCACCTCATACCTGAGGGAACTGCCGCCTCTTTACCCCATTGCCATACCGGGGAACTACACGATTCTATCCTGTGTAGGTGACTGTCCCCTACTGTTGATCTCCGTGAAGCGGTCAACTTCACTTCGGATCCCTTTCCAGTGGATGGCCCACGAGTTTAATGTTTTGTTACCTGATAATTTAGTTATGGATCAACCCCAGTTTCTCCCCTGGGGGTTTTGTTGGTTGATCCAGGATATGCAGGGTTTGTATTGCCTCCTTGGGGAACACCCCAGATGGACCTTTTATTCTTACCCGATCATTCCATATCCATTCGAGAGGACTTTGTCCAGAAACGGTTTATTGGTTAGTTTTTCTCACCCATACCTGCCCTACCTCTGATCTTTATATTTAGAGCTTTTTGAGACGAAGCCGGGGTGTATACGCATGCCCCTCTCATGACCTTGCCTTCACCAGATGATGGAGGCAACTTCATGCTTTGTACCCTGGGCTTTGATCCCGGGGAGGGCCTCGGCCCTTAGCTATTTGTATGTTCTAACGAGCATATTGTTTTTTGTGTCATTGTTTTCGATGAATAACATGTTCTCTTTTCTGCTTTCTTCTCTTTACCTCTTCTCTGCCCTCCCTTTCCCATCCCTACGCTGGACCTTGACCCCGGGCTTTGGTCCCGATGGTCCACCTCCACGGGAGGAACGAACCAAACTCACCAACAAAGAGCTCCAATTCCCGTTCGGCAAGTCTCCAGGTAAGAGTACTCTGCCCTACCACAATGGCTAAGACACAGAATTCTGCATGCTCAATTGTCACACATAACGTGCATGGATTCAATTCCCCAATCAAAAGGAACATGGCTTTCCAATGTTATTCCAAGCAGAAAATTGATATCCTGCTGCTACAGGAGACACACTTTTCCAAAACCTCCACCCCTAGGTACCTTAGCGCCAAATACCCGCAGTACTATCTTTCCTCGGGCTGTGAAAAGAAAAGAGGGGTGGCCATATGTTTCTCGAAAACAACTCCCTTTACCCGCATAACTATAGTGAAGGATAAGATTGGGAGATATTTTATGGCAGTCGGTCGTATTCACGACCAACTGGTTTCCCTCATCTCCTACTATGCCCCTAACTCGGGACAAGTGGAATTCTTTACCTCTATGCTCAAGATCCTTATGCCTAAGGTTCAAGGACAGGTGATTATGGGAGGAGATAGTAATATCCCACTGGACCGTGCCCTAGACAGATCCGATCCGGTGAGGACAGTCTTCAAACGGGTACCCAAGTATAGCAACAAGATAGCTAGACTATTGCATTTACATGGTTTGGTTGACGCCTGGCGGGAGGATAATCCAACCGCCCGGGATTATACCCATTTTTCCCACGTGCATAGAACTTATTCACGAATAGACCACATATTTACTCATACAGCTTTATTGCCATTTATGAGTTCGACTAAGATCCTGACTGTTCCCTGGTCGGATCACTCCCCTGTTAGAGTAAAATTTTCGAGCTTATGGACGAAGCCCTCTCCTCCATGGCGCCTAAACGCTTCCCTGCTAAATGACCCCATTTTGTACTCGGAATTAGAAACTGAACTGCGGGCATTCTTTCGGGTCAACTTATCATCAGAGACGTCCCCTGCCACAAACTGGGCTGCCCATAAGGCTTCCATACGGGGGAAGCTTATCCAGATAGCGGCTAGGACTAAACGTAATCGGGACAGTGCCATCAAACAGCAGGAAATAGAGTTGCAACACCTCCTAGATGAACAGAAAAGACCCCGTCTATAGACATTAGACACAAAATTGACTCAGCCAGATTGGCACTGAACATGGCCCTCACCACCCAGGCAGAGAAGTCCATTCGGTGGTCAAAGCATAGATACTACACTATGGGTGATAAACCCACTACCCTGCTTGCCAGGAAGCTAGTACCCCGGAAGTACTCCCCGACTTTACCGAAATTGAAACTGCGTAATGGGCAACCAACTCAGAATCCGCAATTAATTACACGAGAATTCCGAGACTTTTTCTCATCACTGTATAGCCAACAGGCCCAATTCTCAATAGAGAAAGCTGACGAATTTTTTCAAAATGTTCCTTTACCCCAGCTCCAGCGAGCTCACACCGAACTTATGGAAGGTGAATTTTCGGAGTCGGAAATTAAAATGGCCATTAAATCCTTACACCCATTTAAGGCCCCTGGCCCAGATGGCTTTTCAGGTCACTACTACCGAAAATTTCAGGATATTCTCATCCCCCACTTATGTGCGTATTTCAATGACATCCGCAAGGGAAATAGCATCCCAGCCCACGAAAACACGGCTTATATACATGTCATACCGAAACCAGGGAAAGACCATGGAACTTGCTCCAATTACCGCCCTATATCTTTGATAAACTTGGACTTAAAAATTCTGTCCAAAATATTGGGCTGTAGACTAAACACTTTTCTGGCACAGTATATACACCCCGACCAAGCAGGATTCGTTCCTGGCCGCCAGGCGTCTGACCAGACCAGAAGAATGATAGACATTATCTCAGCTATTCGATCAGATTGGGATGGAAAAGGGCCTAGACAAGCAATGTTGCTTTCTTTAGATATTCGGAAGGCCTTCGATTCCCTGTCATGGGACTACTTATTTTATGTCTTAGCACAATATAAATTTGGTCCGAAATTTTTGTCGACTCTAAAAGCCCTGGATAGTTCCCCTGCAGCATCACTAATGATTAATGGCTATTCGTCCACTCACTTTCCAATCCAACGGGGGACTCACCAAGGCTGCCCACTGTCACCCTTATTATTTGTACTGGCCTTAGAACCGTTAGCTATCAAAATCCGCGAGAGTACAGATATAAAGGGAATAACATGTGGGGATAGAGAACACAAAACCGCATTTTTTGCGGATGATATCTTACTGATGGTCTCCGCGCCCATCACCACCCTTCCGAATGTCCATGCCATATTACTGCCCTTCTCTAGGCTCTCTGGCCTTTAAATTAACCAGGAAAAATCCAGAGCGTTAAACATCTCCCTACCGGATCGGATCGTAGACACCCTCAAATCCTTTTACAAATTTGTTTGGGAACCCGTGGCCCTCCCCTATCTAGGAATTAACCTAACTTCCTCCATACATACCCTGTACTCCCAAAATTATCCTGCACTCTACAAACGTTTAGGGGCTGACCTGACCAGCTGGCAGATACATCCTCCATCGTGGTTCGGCAGACTATACTCTATAAAGATGAATATCCTTCCTAGGATTCTCTATGTTTTTCGCACGTTGCCTATTGCTTTGGTCAAGACTGATTTATCGAACTTCCAAAGGAGGCTGTTTCAGTTTCTCTGGGGCGACAAGAGGCCTAGGGTGAACCGACGCACGTTTACCCCAAAAAAGAAGGGGGGCTTGGGGGTCCCTAATCTGCTCAAATATTTTTATGCCGCCCAACTATCCCAGCTAATTCGGTTCCACTCCTCCCAGCCTCACCCGTTATGGATGCATTTAGAATCCCAGTCATGCCCATCCAAATTGATATCACATATTTTATGGTTACCAGCTCGAGACCGACCCCCGATTTTATGCCCCTCCCTCTCCCTTTCATTTAGCATCTGGGATAGGCTATTTAAACCTCACTCGTTCAAGTCCCTGCATGGCCCATTGGCTCCGTTGCTGAGAAACAAAGAATTCACCCCAGGCCTCACCCCTCATGCCTTCAACTGGTGGACCAATAAAGGGCTCCTGCGCATTGCAGACATCTGTGATCATAAGGGCATGTTCACTAAACAGACCCTAATAGACAAATACCAGTTGCCAGACTCAGAACACTACAGATTTGTTCAACTGAAACATTACTTAGACACATTGTCGCGCAAGAGTGATCTGACGTCCATGACTCCCATGGAATACCTATGTCACAAATATGATAAAATTAGGGGTCATGTTTCGGAATTGTATGCTATCTTAACACACACTTCGATTAAGCAATCTTACATGGTCAATTGGGAACAGGATCTCCAAGAACACCTCAAATTAGAGGAATGGCACTTAATTGCCCAAGCAGCCTCCAAATCCCTTATTAACACATCTATTGTAGAGGCAAACTATAAGGTCCTTCTACGGTGGTACATGGTCCCGACCAGGTTAGCCACTTATGTCCCAGGAGCTTCTCCAAAATGTTTCAGAGGTTGCGGACAAGATGGAACGACTTACCACATATGGTGGCAATGCCCCAAGGTGGGAAGATTTTGGATAAGGGTGTACAACTTTATCTATACCCTTACCCAGGTCAACCTCACCAAATCCCCTAAACACGCCCTGCTGGGGCAAAAAATTGAAGCGGCCTCAAACAACTAGAGAAGGCTTCTTACTTTTATATTCACCTCTGCCAGAATAACTATAGCTAAGAATTGGAGGTCAGCTGTCCTCCCATTTGACCAGCTTAAGCATAAGCTCTCATGGCTCATGATGAACCAAAGGCTCTCGGCAGTCTTGAATGATAAACTAGTGGCATTCGAAAAAGTTTGGAGCCCGTGGATCAGATACTTGACGAGAGATCCCCAAACTGCTCCGATCTAAGGATCTTTAGAGTGGCAGGGATCAGAGTTAGGGGTCCTCCCCCCCTCTCTTCTCTCTCTTCTTTCCTCTATTCTTTGTACTCTTCTGGTTTCATAAGGAGTTTGACAAGTACTATCTGAGTTCCAAAACAGAAGTACCCAGTATTTTCATTAGTATAAACAACCGTCAGGCTACTCTGCAAATGCAATAATGTCTGCATAGTTTACTTTTGTTAGTTCCGATGGAGAATATGTTGATAAAAAATTGAAACAAAAGATATGTTAAAGGGGGATAATTCTCCTCACAATATGTTCATACGCTCTAATTGTATTACCATTATCCTGTGATGTTTTGGAAAAACGCAAGGATGATGTAATAGTATTTCTACTCTGTACTTGGTATTCTGCTCTTCATTGTTTATAAAATCAATAAAATCAATAAAAACGATTGGGAAAAAAAGAGGATACATTAAACTCAGCTACAGATGCAGGTATATGTCTAAAATACCTTAGTTGATTATGGGTTATATTATTTATTTTTCAAATTGCGCCCCTAGAGATGGGACGGGAAATGTGCTGACCCGGGATGGGTCATATATGTGCACCAACCCAAAACCATATATCTCTGTTAGGCATGCATTAGAGATGGATCCCCATATATATATGTATATATATATATATATATATATATATATGTATATATATATATATATATAGATTGTGAGGGGGTTAGCTCGGTAGCGGGTGTGTGTGACCCCCTGGATGGGCTCCCCACACAAAAACAGGCCCAGCAGACGGAGGTTGTGGTTTTCAAGATCAAAAGGTGCGGTTTATTTCTCTATTTACAGTGACAAAAACACAGCAAAGCAAAAAGAAACATAAACAAAATAAATCCTGGTCAGCTTGACCTCTGACTAAACATGCAGGTTTCCCTAACTAACAACTGGGATCAGCCTGGTGCTGTCCTAGTCCCTAAGTCCCTGGTTTAGTAAATGTCCAAACAAATAGCCACACAGGCTTTGTCTCACCGCACAGGGGTTCACTCTCCCTAGACAGTCCACACAGGTCTGGGTCCAGGCATGAGCAAACACCTAATGAAGCTGGGAGTTTTTATAGAGGCCTTAAACGAGCTGACAAGCTTCAGCTGGTCTCATCAACTCCCTGCCTGCACGACGCCCAGCACTCTCCCTAGAGGTATGAATCATCCATGAGCCCACTAGCCTCAGCTGGGCTTCATCAACTCTCTCCCTAGTTGTATAAGTCGGCATAAAGCCTGAATCTGGGAGAAATATACCTACCCCCCTGGATGCAACCAGGTGACTTTACCTTCCTGCTGTCACATACCCCCCCTCTTGTTTTAACCTTGGGGTTGGAACACCAGCAATCAGGCATTCATGTACTCGAGACAAAGCATCCACATTCCCCATTTGAACGCCAGGGCGATGCTTTACTGTGAAGTTGAATTCCTGTAGGGCCAGGAACCACCTATTTACTCTTCTATTTGTCTCCTTGTTTTGAGCCATCCACTTTAACGGAGCGTGATCCGTAACCATGTCAAAGTGCCTACCTAGCAGATAGTACCGAAGGGAATCTAGAGCCCACTTCACCGCTAAACACTCCTTTTCAACCGTGGCGTAGTTTACCTCATGGGACTTCAACTTCCTGCTGAGGTAAATGACTGGGTGCTCTTCCCCGTTCCAGACCTGGGACAATACTGCTCCTAACCCCACATCTGACGCATCACTTTGTACGACAAAGTCTTTAGAGAAGTCGGGTGAGTACAACACTGGCTGGCTACATAAGGCTTGTTTCAAGAATTGGAATGCTGCCTCAGCCTCGGGGGTCCATTTAATCATGACCGACCCTTTCCCTTTCGTCAGGTTGGTTAGGGGCACAGCCTTAGAAGCAAAGTGGGGAATGAAGCGCCGATAATAACCCGCGATTCCCAGAAAGGCTCGTACCTGCTTCTTGCTGTTGGGACGTGGCCAACTCTGGATGGCCTCGACTTTGTTGAGTTGGGGTTTTATTACTCCCCTGCCAATGGTGTACCCAAGATATTTGGCCTCCTCCTGCCCAATGGTACACTTCTTGGGGTTAGCCGTAAACCCCGCTTCCCGGATAGAGTCTAGGACTGCTTGCACTTTTGGCAGATGTGAGGCCCAATCTGTGCTATGGACAATTACGTCATCCAGGTAAGCCGCAGCATACTTCCGATGGGGCCTCAGTATCTGGTCCATTTTCCGCTGGAATGTGGCCGGCGCATTCTGTAACCCGAACGGCATTCTCTTATATTGGAACGCCCCGTCTGGGGTTACAAATGCGGTTTTCTCTTTGGCCGACTTGGCCAGGGGAATTTGCCAATACCCTTTTGTGAGGTCAAGAGTCGTCATGTATCGGGCTGTTCCCAGCCGGTCGATCAACTCATCTATACGTGGCATGGGGTAGGTGTCAAATTTTGTAACTTTGTTCAACTGACGAAAATCGTTACAAAATCGCCAGCTCCCATCCGGTTCAGGCACCAACACAATGGGACTAGACCAATCACTTTGGGACTCCTCTATCACCCCTAAGTTCAGCATTTTCTGTACTTCCTCCCGTATTGCCTCCCGTCGGGCCTCTGGGATCCGATAGGGTTTTAACTTCACCCTTTCACCGGGCGGGGTAATAATATCATGCTCTACCCCAGATGTTTGTCCCGGCAGCTCAGAGAACACCTCCTTGTTGCGAAGCACAAACTCCTTAACCTCCTGTTGTTGGGGTTGTGACAAGGTGGCTGCTATTCCAACCTCCGGAATCACGCAACCAGTTTGAGCTGGTGACCAAGTTTCTGCGACTAGGGACTCTCTATCCCTCCAGGCTTTCAACAGATTAACGTGATAGATCTGTTCGGGCTTTCGCCTTCCTGGTTGTCTGACCTTGTAATTCACTTCGCTCACTTTTTCCATTATCTCGTAGGGGCCTTGCCATTTGGCAAGGAATTTACTTTCAACCGTAGGGACAAGTACCAATATCCTATCCCCCGGGGAAAAGGTACGGGTCTTGGCTCCACGGTTGTACACTCTCTGCTGTGCCAACTGCGCTTGGGCCAAATGTTCCTTCACGATGGGCATTACCTGTGCAATTCGATCTTGCATCAGGGCGACATGCTCAATCACACTCCTGTGGGGAGAACTCTCACTTTCCCAAGTTTCCTTGGCAATATCCAACAGCCCTCTTGGGTGTCTCCCATACAGTAACTCAAAGGGGGAGAATCCCGTAGAGGATTGGGGCACCTCCCTAATAGCAAACATCAAATAAGGAAGTAGACAGTCCCAATCCTTTCCATCTCTATCCACCACTTTCTTCAACATTTGTTTTAGGGTTTTGTTGAATCTTTCAACCAGCCCATCGGTTTGGGGGTGATACACAGACGTACGCAATTGCGTCACTTTGAACAATTTACACAGCTCTTTCATAACCCGGGACATAAAGGGTGTACCTTGGTCCGTAAGCAGTTCTTTACAAATACCCACCCGGCTAAAAACAAGAGATAGCTCTTAGGCTATGGTTTTGGCCGAGGTATTTCGGAGAGGGATCGCTTCTGGATAACGGGTGGCATAGTCCATTATAACTAATATGTACTGGTGCCCCCTAGCGGACTTGATTATAGGACCTACCAAATCCATTGCGATCCTCTCAAACGGGACCTCAATGATGGGTAGAGGGACCAGCGGGCTACGGAAATGTGGCATCGGGGCCGACCTCTGACACACAGGGCAGGAGGAACAATAATTTTCTATGTCCTTCATCACCCCAGGCCAATAGAATCTCTGTAATACCCTCTCTCGGGTTTTCTCTGTCCCCAGATGACCTCCAAGAATGTGCCCATGGGCCAACTCCAACACCAACTTCCTGTAAGGTTTGGGCACCACAAGCTGCTCAACGGTTTCTTCTGCCCTGTTTGCCACCCGATACAGTAGGTCCTTCTCTACGCTGAAGTATGGGTAAGTGCAGGTATTATCTGGGTTCACTAACTCGCCATCTATTTCCACTACGTTTTCCCGTGCCTTTATTAGGGCGGGGTCTTTTAACTGTTCTGTGGCAAAATTTTCCCTGTGAACCTCAAGATCAGAAAACTCCACAGACGGTAGGTTTTCGTCTGAGGAGGTGGGCTCCTCTCCAGTTTCTTGAGTCTCGCCTGCCAATACTGACAAGGGAAATTCTGGAGAGTCCTCACCACTCTCAGAGGAGTTCTGGCTATCACCTTCCTGGTACATAGGGGCACCAGTGGGGGGCTCAGGATCATCCCACAGTTCCCAGAACTTCGGAAAATCCCTTCCCACAATGGCATCATGCGGTAATTGAGATACTAACCCCACTGGATGAGAGAGGGTACCTTTGGGGGTCTTGAAACACACTGTAGTCACTGGATACTCTCGGGTGTCCCCATGCACACAAATAACAGCTACCTTGCTATTCCCAGAGACCTCTGTTTTAACTAATTCAGCCTTTATCAGGGTTACAAGGCTACCTGAATCCAGTAATACCACAACATTTCTACCATTAATACACATTTTGCATAAATGTTTCTCAGTTCCCCGAATGGCAGTGCATGCGACTGTCGCACACAGCGACTGACGTCTGTCCGTCAGAAAGTCACATTGCATGGGTTCCTCCACAACCGGGCAATTTGCTGCAATATGTCCCGCTTGCCGGCAGCGGTAGCAAACAATCCTTTTGGCTGCCTCTTGAGCCCCCGACTTCCCAGGCTGTTCTCGCCAAACCCTGGGC
Organism: Rana muscosa; assembly: GCA_029206835.1. NCBI lineage: Eukaryota > Metazoa > Chordata > Amphibia > Anura > Ranidae > Rana > Rana muscosa. The sequence goes on from CM055120.1 coordinate 161,963,585, forward strand.
AGAGCTCCCACCCTCTCACTCTCTCCACCCTCACCCCTTGGAATCATCTTATCCGCCCCTGGGGATGGTCTGGTCTTAGGGTGGAAAGTCCGAGAGTCTCTGGAAGAGGCCGTCAGGTTCTCTGCAGCCAAGTATCTCTCTACACGATCCACAAGTTTACCGGCCGTTTCTGGGTCTCCATGGCTTACCCACTTTTGAATGGCGGTAGGAAGAGCTCTCAAGAAACGATCCATCACAACACGTTCCACAATCTCCGGTGCGGACAAAGTCTCTGGCTGTAGCCACTTCCTGCTCAGGTGAATGAGATCATACATTTGAGACCTGGGGGGTTTTCCAAGCTGGAAAGTCCAGTTATGCACACGCTGAGCCCGGACAGCCAGGGTGACACCCAGCCTTGCCAATATTTCAGCTTTTAGCATCCCATAGTCTTTTGCTTGGTCAGGCTCTAGGTCATAGTAAGCTTTCTGCGATTCACCAGTTAACAGAGGAGCCACCAGTCCAGCCCACTGCTCCTCAGGCCACTTTTCTCTTTCAGCAGTCCTTTCAAATGTGGTCAAAAATACCTCTGGATCATCCTCTCCAGTCATTTTTGTCAATAAACGACTCACCCCAAAGGACGCGGTATTAGTGGGACGGCTTTCCTCACTGGTCTGCGGACGTTGCTGCATTACTGCTTCCATCTGTTGTTGTAGTCTCTGCTCTTGCTTCTGCAACAGGTCTATGAAGCGGGCCTCAGATTGCTGCTGGGCTTGTTGCTGGGCTGCGAAGCTCTGTTGTTGAGCTGCAAGGCTCTTTTGCAAACCTGCATTTGTCTGCTGTTGATTGGCATTTGCTAGAGCCAGCTGTTTCAGTATCTCCTCCATGCTGGCTTAAAAAAAAAACTGCCACTGGTTCTCCACCAACTGTGAGGGGGTTAGCTCGGTAGCGGGTGTGTGTGACCCCCTGGATGGGCTCCCCACACAAAAACAGGCCCAGCAGACGGAGGTTGTGGTTTTCAAGATCAAAAGGTGCGGTTTATTTCTCTATTTACAGTGACAAAAACACAGCAAAGCAAAAAGAAACATAAACAAAATAAATCCTGGTCAGCTTGACCTCTGACTAAACATGCAGGTTTCCCTAACTAACAACTGGGATCAGCCTGGTGCTGTCCTAGTCCCTAAGTCCCTGGTTTAGTAAATGTCCAAACAAATAGCCACACAGGCTTTGTCTCACCGCACAGGGGTTCACTCTCCCTAGACAGTCCTCACAGGTCTGGGTCCAGGCATGAGCAAACACCTAATGAAGCTGGGAGTTTTTATAGAGGCCTTAAACGAGCTGACAAGCTTCAGCTGGTCTCATCAACTCCCTGCCTGCACGACGCCCAGCACTCTCCCTAGAGGTATGAATCATCCATGAGCCCACTAGCCTCAGCTGGGCTTCATCAACTCTCTCCCTAGTTGTATAAGTCGGCATAAAGCCTAAATCTGGGAGAAATATACCTACCCCCCTGGATGCAACCAGGTGACTTTACCTTCCTGCTGTCACAATATATATTGTTTTTCTTCTCCCCCTTTTTTCTTTCTTTTTCCTAGTTGCTGTAGCCATTTATCCTAATTTATATTATTTTATAGACTTTCTACCGTATATACTATAGTGAGGATCCACACGGTCCAGCAGCTCCACGTACTAGCTTGGTGGGTCTGGCTCCCACGGCTTCTTAGTCCTGTGGACCGATTACTAGTCCCCCCTTTTGAGTTGACACCTGACCGGCAGTGTATGTAAGCTTTTCAAACACGGTTAGACCAGGTGAGCACATGTAATTTTTTTGTAAATTTGCCATTATTAAATATGTTTAAATTGAACAATGTTGGAAAATATTTAACTGAATGTACAATTGTTGTATACTAATGACATGTTTTATGTCTTATATAATTAGATGCTAATGTAGATGTATGCAGCGCCCTGACGACGCATTTCCTGCGAAACATGTTGGCTTCCGGCATCATATTCCATCTATTACCACGCATCCAATATCGTTTATGGTCTAACTGTATTTATGACTATGTCATGTTTTAATCAAGCCATTATTAAAATTTTGTATTTTTTCAAAAATGATTGTTTCTGAGTGCTCACCTATAAACAGACACAACATCTCCCCAAAAGTCCTATTTCGCTTAGAGAGAGCTCTGCCTCTCTCTTTATCTTCTTTTAAACTTCATCTGGGACTGGAGAATATAGTCTGTTTCTGGAAACTGTCCAACCAATACACTTTATATATTACATGGCAAATGAGGTTTAATGTAGAAAATATAAAAATAATGCATTTGGGTGGCAAAAATATTAATGCAATCTATACAATGAGGGGAGAACCTCTGGGGGAATCTAGGATGGAAAAGGACCTGTGGGTCCTAGTAGATGATAGGCTCAGCAATGGCATGCAATGCCAAGCTGCTGCTAACAAAGCAAACAGAATTTTGGCATGCATTAAAAAGGGGATTAACTCCAGAGATAAAACGATAATTCTCCCACTCTACAAGACTCTGCTGTAGAGTAGAGTATGCTGTCTAGTTCTGGGCACCAGTCCTCAGGAAGGATGTACTGGAAATAGAGTGAGTACAAAGAAGGGCAACAAAGCTAATAAATGGTCTGGAGGATATTAGTTATGAGGAAAGGTTGCGAGCACTAAACTTATTCTCTCTGGAGAAGAGACGCTTGATAGGGGATATGATTTCAATTTACAAATACCCTACCGGTGGCCCCACAATAGGGATAAAACTTTTTCGTGGAAGGGAGTTTAACAAGACACGTGGCCACTTATTAAAATTTTAAGAAAAGAGGTTTATCCTTAAATTACGTAGAGTGTTCTTTACTATAAGAGCGGCAAGGATGAGGAATTCCCTTCCACAGGCGGTGGTCTCAGCGGGGGGCATTGATAGTTTCAAAAAACTATTAGATAAGCACCTGAATGACTACAACATACTGTACAAGGATATACAATGTAATACTGACATATAATCACACACATAGGTTGGGGTTGATGGACTTGTGTCTTTTTTCAACCTCACCTACTTTATGTAACTACAGTCAGGTCCATAAATATTGGGACATCAACACAATTTTAATCTTTTTGGCTCTATACACCACCACAATGGATTTGAAATTAAACAAACAATATGTGCTTTAACTGCAGACTTTCAGCTTTAATTTGAGGGTATTTACATCAAAATCAGGTGAACGGTGTAGGAATTACAACAGTTTGTATATGTGTCTCCCACTTTTTAAGGGATCAAAAGTAGTGGTAAAATTGGCTGCTCAGCTGTTCCATGGCCAGGTGTGTGTTATTCCCTCATTATCCCATTTACAAGGAGCAGATAAAAGGTCCAGGGTTCATTTCAAGTGTGCTATTTGCATTTGGAATCTGTTGCTGTCAACTCTCAATATGAGATCCAAAGAGCTATCACTATCAGTGAAGCAAGCCATTATTAGGCTGAAAAAATAAAACAAACCCATCAGAGAGATAGCAAAAACATTAGGTGTGGCCAAATCAATTGTTTGGAACATCCTTAAAAAGAAAGAACGCACCAGTGAGCTCAGCAACACCAAAAGACCCGGAAGACCACAGAAAACAACTGTGGTGGATGACCGAATAATTCTTTCCCTGGTGAAGAAAACACCCTTCACAACAGTTGGCCAGAACAAGAACACTCTCCAGGAGGTAGGTGTATGTGTGTCAAAGTCAGCAATCAAGAGAAGACTTCACCAGAGTGAATACAGAGGGTTCAGCACAAGATGGAAACCATTAGTGAGCCTCAAATACAGGAAGACCAGATTAGAGTTTGCCAAACAACATCTAAAAAAGCCTTCACAGTTCTGGAACAACATCCTAAGGACCGATAAGACCAATATCAACTTGTACCAGAGTGATGGGAAGAGAATAGTATGGAGAAGGAAAGGAACTGCTCATGATCCAAAGCATACCACCTCATCAGTGAAGCATGGTGGTGGTAGTGTCATGGGGTGGGCATGTATGGCTGCCAATGGAACTGGTTCTCTTGTATTTATTGATGATGTGACTGCTGACAAAAGCAGCAGGATGAATTCTGAAGTGTTTCGGGCAATATTATCTGTTCATATTCAGCCAAATGCTTCAGAACTCATTGGGCGGCGCTTCACAATGCAGATGGACAATGACCCGAAGCATACTGCGAAAGCAACCAAAAAGTTTTTTAAGGGAAAGAAGTGGAATGTTATGCAATGGCCAAGTCAATCACCTGACCTGAATCTGATTGAGCATGCATTTCACTTGCTGAAGACAAAACTGAAGGGAAAATGCCCCAAGAACAAGCAGGAACTGAAGACAGTTGCAGTAAAGGCCTGGCAGAGCAATACCAGGGATGAAACCCAGCGTCTGGTGATGTCTATGCGTTCCAGACTTAAGGCTGTAATTGATTGCAAAGGATTTGCAACCAAGTATTAAAAAGTGAAAGTTTGATTTATGATTGTTAATCAGACCCATTACTTTTGGTCCCTTAAAAAGTGGGAGGCACATATACAAACTGTTGTAATTCCTACACTGTTCACCTGATTTGGATGCAAATACCCTCAAATTAAAGCTGAAAGTCTGCAGTTAAAGAACATCTTGTGTGTTTCATTTCAAATCCATTGTGGTGGTGTATAGAACCAAAAAGATTAGAATTTGTGTCGATGTCCCAATATTTATGGACCTGATTGTATTTTGAAAAAAAATATTTTTTTACTTTCTGCTATAATACATAACCAAACAAAAAAATGTATTCATCAGTTTAGGTCGATATATATTCTTCTACATATTTTTGGTAAAAAAAAACTTATTGCGTCTACAAACTATGGGATAGATTTAGGGACTTTTATTTTTTCTTATTGTTTTTACTGGTAATGGTGGTGATCTGTGACTTTTAGCAGGACTGCGACATTACAGTAGACAAATCTGACCCCAAATTACACGTTTTGGGGACCAGTGACATTATTACATTGATCAGTGCTATGAAAATGCGCTTTTTAATGTAAAAATAACACTGACAGGGAAGTGTTAACACTAGGGGGCGATCAAGGGGTTAAGTTTGTTCCCTGAGCGTGTTCTAACTGTAGGGGGGAAGGGCTTACTGAAACATGACAGAGATCACTGTTCCCGATCACCGGGATCACTAGTCATGTCACTAGGCAGAACGGGGAAATGCCTTGTTTACATAGACAGTTCCACGTTCTGCCTCTCCTCACCACGATCGCAGGCCGTCAGTGGACATCGAGTCCACGTGACCCATAGGCATGCTCCCGTGGCGCCCTACGACGTGCGCGCGCCCGCTTTTACAGGTACGTCAGTTTGTGCAGTGTAGTTCTGTATGCCATTTTGTTAATGCTACTTTCATGTTTTTGTTTCTCGTTTCTTTTGCTTCTCAAGAAACTCAATAAAGAATATATTACAAAAAAAGGACACGAAACAAAGATGTTTGGCTATGTACATGTAGCGATACCCCCAGTTAAGAGGGCTGCCTTGTTTGTTTTGGGCCCTGTAGTGCACCGCTGTCAACCCCTGGCAATCGGCTCTAACCTCTCATGGCACAGTTAGTAAAGGGGATGATATAATTGCAAACACTCTAATATTCTATATGACTCAATCCCACAATATGGTATAGCACAGTAAATGACACTGACAACCAATATACTTAACTCTATTATTTTTACTGTTGGTAAAAGTTAAAAGGATAAAACAGTATGCAATGTCACATGCAGAACCCTGCAATATGAGTATAATTATTAAAACACTAACGTTCAGCAATGTGATAGACAGTTTACAGACCCCGCTGCAGCTATTCTCCCTCGTGAGCAAAAAATGGCGCCCAGCAATGTCCTATACTACCCAGTCAGGCCTGACTATGCTTTGGGTATAGTCCTGTGGAAGAAATCTTCGCTAGCAAAACACGGTGGTGCACTTTCAGGAACAAATTGTAATCCAGCAAAGAATTGATGATCGCTAACATTGTACTGCCAGGGAGACTAATAACTCAGTTCAGCAGATAGTCTCCCTAGAGTGTAACTGAAATCACAGTGATAGGCCTGGATAAAGTTAATGGGCCTAATGATACTGTAATGTAGCTCTGAGCAGGTGCTCTCTCACCCGACCGGACCAGTCCTTGTCCGCAACCCCTGCTACTGTGACTCACTTCACAGTGTCCATGACACTCGGGTCTTCGGTCCTCCTGATGACAGCACTCGGCCACAGGATCAGACGCTCCGCAGGCTCCTCGGTGGAGCGGAAGGCTCTTTGGAAAAACACAAGGCCCAGGCTTCAGGCCTTGTGCGCACGGCAAGTCAGCACAGGGATCCTCTTGCTGGGCGGGCGGTGTCCAAAGAGAAAGACCCAGGCCCCGCCTCTCCCTTATAGAGTCCACCCCAGCAGTCCTTGCGCGGAGAAATGCACCCTGGGTGCCCTAAAGCGTGCTGGGAACTGTAGTCTCTTTAGGAAAAACGATACCCCGCTACATACAGTATATTTTATCAGCCTTCTTATCAACTGAGAACTTTAGGGCCAAAGTGGTAGCTGGTAAATTCATTAGAACACATCAAACCATCTCAATAAAATAAACAATTTAAAGGTATACTGTCATGTTGCCCACTCCATAGCAAGATACAGTACACTTCTGCACTCTATCTACACATACTTGCTCTATTGGAGCCCTCATTCTGTGCTCTAGTGGAGCAGAGATTCCAACACCGAGCTTGCTTTTGATACTCCGGCAGTGGAGAGTCAGATAGGGGGCATAGATCAGTTAGTATACCCTGCTGTGGGGGAAGGTCTGTTAGGAGGCACTGTCACTCTGCCTTGAATGGACGGGTGGCAAAGAGCTTGATTTACTAACAGCAAACAGATTTTTCACTTTCCAAGGGTAGTTGCACTTTGTAAGAGAATTTGTTTCAGAGCTTAAGGAATGTGGTAAATCTCTGCTGACTTCCATCATCCAATGATGTGCAGGCAAAATGCATGTTTTTTTTTTTCTTTGCATGTGATGGGGTATGTATTCTTTGCAAAGTGAAACTTCAGCCCTCCAGCTGTGGTGAAACTAAAAATCCCATGATGCCTCTGCTCTAGGAGTCATGCCTGTGATTGTCAGGGTCTTGCAATGTCTCATTGAACTTGTAGTTTCAAAACAGCTGGAGGGCCAAGGTTGCCTACCCCTGCACTAGGGAATATTCCCTTGCAAAGTGAACAACATATTTGCCTTTAGAAAATAAACCTCATTGCCTCTTTAACCACTTCAATACAGGGCATTTTCATCCCCTTCCTGCCAAGACCAATTTTTCGTTTTCAGCTAAACAAAAAGGGTGTTACACCAGGGATAGATTATAGTTGTTGCCAACATCCCATATGTTATAGAACAAAGGAAAAGTGTCCCCCTGACAAGGGACTGGGACTTTTAGTTTTCAGCGCTGTTGCATTTTGAATGACAATTGCACGGTCATGCAACAGTGTACCCAAATTAAATCTTTATGTTTTTTCCCCCCACATATAGAGCTTTCTTTTGGTGGTAATTGATCATCTCTGCGGTTTTTATTTTTTGCGCTATAAACAAAAGAAGAGCGACAATTTTGAAAAAAACACAATATTTTTTACTTTTTGATTTAATAAATATAATATTTTTTTTTAAATTAGACCGATATGTATTCTTTTACATATTTTTGGTAAAAAAAAAAATCGCAATAAGAGTATATTGATTGGTTTGCACAAAAGTTATAGCGTCTACAAAATAGGGGATAGATTTATGGCATTTTTTTTTTACTAGTAATGGTGGCGATCTGCGATTTTTATTGTGACCGTGACATTGCGGGGAACATATCGGACACTTTTGACACGTTTTTGGGACCATTCACATTTATATACGATTAGTGCTATAAAACTGCACTGATTACTGTGTAAATGTGACTGGCAGGGAAGGGGTTAACACTAGGGGCCGCTGAAGGGGTTTATATGTTCCCTATTGAGTGATTAAAACTGTAGGGGGAGGGGACTCACAAGGGGAGGAGATCGATGTGTGTTCCTCTGTACTGGGAACACACATCGGTCTCCTTACCTCTGACAGGAGGTGGATCGGTGTGTTTACACCGTGTCCCGAGCGATACGGCGAGTGCGCACGTGCGCCGTCGGCGGCGCACGCGCGCCCCCTAGACGGCCGGGAAGCAGGGACGTCATATGACGTCCACCCGGAGGGAGGGAGGGTTCCTGCCGGCGTCATATTACTATGGCCCGGTAAGGAAGTGTTTAAACTGACAAAATTATTACAAATATAAAAAAACTTTAGCCCTTTCGCTACTGGAGCCATATTTTCGTTTTTTTGCACACATGTTAAAATGTAAATTTTAGGCCAAAGATTATTTGAAATTACCAAAATTGTGTAGGTTTTAATTTTGTATGCCACACAGTAGTTATACTACTATCAAATCTAAATTTTAAAATACATGCAAATTAATTTTAGTGCACACAAACTCAATACCCACTTTTTTGATAAAATATAAAAGATGAGGCTGGGTTGAGTGAATAGATACCAAAGATGTTAAGCCTCAAGAAGTGCATGCCTGAGAAATGGCAAAAAAATATGGTACCTATGATTAGGGCCTGAGAATCCATTTATGGAAGAACTCGCAAAACCAAATTTGCCCAGTATGTACGTAGGTATGGCCATGTAACCATATCAATAGTTTTGTGAACATGCAGATTTAGAATCTTAAACCTTTTAAATAGAGACTGCTATTCTAAATAAGTATTTATAACCAGGCTGATGTTGTCTGCAATTTGAGGGTGTAGAATCTGAGATCACGTGAAATCAGTATATAAGAAATAATGGAGGCCATCTTGTTAGAAAGAACTATACTAAACAATTTGAAATCATTATTAACCACTTGCTGCCTTGACCAATTCTGAAATTTCTCTCATACATGTTCTCTACCTTCAACTTCGTCCTCCACTGCCTCCACCCGCTAACTCACTCATTGCCCAGGAGATCGCCAATCACTTCAAAGATAAGATTGATATAATTTGTGAAGAAACCTCAACTGTACAGATATATCCCCCACTCAACAACCCATGTCAGCAGGTACACTCAACACTCCCCTTATTCAACCCTGCTACTATAGACAAGGTTGCTATACTTCTTTCTCACACCCACCTAACCACCTGCCCCCTGGACCCTGTTCCCTCACAAATGCTACGGTCAACCTCTGGCTCTATTCTACACTCTATCACATCTTCAATATCTCCCTCTCCTCTGGCATCTTCCCCAACTCTCTAAAAACATACACTAGTTACCCCCATATTTAAAAAGCCTTCCTTGTTCCCCCCAATCTTAACAACCTATGCCCATCTCCTTGCTCCCCTTTTCCTCCAAACTCCTTGAACATCTGGTCTACAACTGACTAACCAACCATCTGACTGAGAACAACCTTCTTGATCCCCTTCAGTCTAGATTTCAACCTCAACACCCCACAGAAACTGCTCTCCTAAAACTCACAAATCTTTCGTATCTACTAACAACTTAAGCCAATGGGCACTATTCTGTATTCCTACTTCTACACCTCTCTGCTGCCTTTGAAATGGTGGCCCACTCCCTTCTCAAAAAAAAAACGAAATTCTTTTGGTCCTTGTGACTGTACTCTTCACTGGTTCTCACCCTACCTATTCCACCACACCTTTAGTGTCACTTACAACTCTATTTTCTCTCCTCCTCTTCCTTTCTCTTTCGTGGTCCCCCAAGGTTCTGTTCTTGGGCCTCTCCTATTCTCAATCTACACCTCCTCTTTGGGTCAGTTAGAAGCCTCTCATGGCTTCCAATACCATTTTTACACTGGTGACACCCAACTCTATCTCTTTACCCCTCAGCTCACTCTATTTTTCTCTGCACACATCTAATTTACTAACAGACATATCAGCCTGGATGTCACACCACTTCCACTTCTTCAAACTCAATCTGCCTATAACTAAGCTCATAATATTTCCTCCTCCACGTGCCTCTTCCTTTGACTTCTCTATCAAGATCGACAGCACAACTATCAACCCTTTCCCGGATGCGAAGGTGCTAGTTTGTCGCCATTCCACGAGCGGGCGCAATTTTGAAGCGTGACATGTTGGGTATCAATTTACTCGGCATAACATTATCTTTCACAATATAAAAAAATTGGGCTAACTTTACTGTTGTCTTATTTTTTAATTAAAAAAAGTGTATTTAAAAAAAAAAAAAGTGCGCTTGTAAGACCGCTGCGAAAATACGGTGTGACAGAAAGTATTGCAACAACCGACGATTTATTCACTAGGGTGTTATAAAAAAAAATATATATATATAGATATATATATATATATATATATATATATATATATATATATAATGTTTCGGGGTTCCAAGTAATTTTCTAGCAAAAATAAATGTTTTTAACGTGTAAACACCAAATCTCAGAAATAGGCTCGGTAATGAGGTGGTTAAATATCGTGCCTGGGGGTCCACTTAGTCTGCTTGTAAAGGGGCACATCTGTGCAATGTGTAGAACAGTGCCGCAGCAAAATGTCATTTCTAGAGGATAAAATTTTATTTAAACTTGCTTATGGGGCGCTCTGTGACGCTTAAATTTGCTGCGAACGCCCCATCTGTTCGGTTCGTCTACGAACAGACGAACACCCGATGTTCGAGTCAAACTTAGGTTTGATTCGAACATCGGGACCATCCCTAGTTACCAGTTTAAACAGAAGGCCAGGTTATAGAATTATTGCTTTCATCCTGATGTTGGCAATAACCGTTTGCATATGCATGCAAGACCTATGTATGCATTTCCATTTAAGCAGAACCACGGTGGGATGGGGCGCTTTAAAAAAAATCTACTTTATTAATTTATTTTATTTACATTTTTTGACACTGTTTCTGTTCTGTTACAACATACCTTGTGATAGCATGGGTAGTGAAAGATACTCTTTACTGAGAGATCTGGGGTTTATTAGACCCCCAGATCTCTTCTCTGGCATTCAAAAGCATCTGATCAAACCTGGTTTCATTCATCACAAGAAAAGGGGGGTGGGGCGTGTACTGACGTACCTGTCTTTTCTCTGTGTTCAGAGATTGTGTGGCTGTAGAGCTGCTCGGATAACTTCCACAGGAAAGCTCATCCCCATCTGCAAATTTTGAAACTGGGATCATCCCTGCAGCTGCCTTGATATAACCACTTCAACCTAAGGACTAGTACATCCTAAGGGCATGAAGTGGTTAATAACTGGGATAGGGTGATAGCTAGGTAGGAGGGTATAGTCCTTATCCATATTTGGATTAGGGGGCATATTAGCATATAATATCTCTTCTGAGAATTTGTGTCCTCTAGGATGTAATTGTAGAGCCTAAAAATTTGGGGAATAAGGACAGGGCCATATCTTTTTTTAAATAGTGCCAAATACCCACGGTGGCCTGGGACTGTAGTGTTTTTAATGGATTTTAGGGTAATTGTGACCCTTTCCCCTGTGCAGACAAAGTTAAGAATTTTGAATCGTGCAAGCATTAGAGTGGGGAGGAAAATGTCATTCAACCAGGATTGGGCCACTGACAAGTACTATTTGAGGATTGGGGGAGAGGCGCAAGTGATAGAAATTTTTCAAAATGTTCAGGACTTCTTCTAGTAAAAGTGCTAGCATATTTAATGGAGAACGACATCCAAAAATCTATGCAAAAGCTATGCATAAACTGAGGAAAAAAGGACTTTCTTGGTATCCCCCATGGATGACTTTACGTCATAAACAATAATATAGAATTGTATAAAACTTTTTATTGTATTTTATTTACAAAATATAATATAAAACATGTACAGTATATATATTGTGCCTCCTCGGAGGGCTCTCTTCTAGTAGTAACATTGTCCCTATGCACGTAAGCATAAAATTACTTAACGTGACATAAGCATTAAACAATATCTCAATAGATTCACAATATCAGATAAGTACATATAAACGTAAGGGAGACAATTCTACATTGGAAATGTCTCTATATGTTTCACGGCACAGGGCGGCTTCCTCGGGAGATGTGGAGGTCACAATATCTACAAAAAATAAACACATACTGTAATCCCATAATAAAAAACTCTATGACAGTACAGGCAACATTATAATTGTTGTAAAAGCAGGGATGTGAAGCACCACTAATCATGTGAAGGTATGATGCTACTTTCAAACAGCAATAAATTTAAATAGTTCATAAATTATTTCCTGATGACGCACTTCCTGCAAAATGTATTGAGGCTGCGAAGTCACCACGCTCGACGTCAAATCTGGTGGGTGACCCACATCATTTCCGGCCAATGGAAACCACGCCGGCTCGGCTGAGCAGTGTGGCTTCATTCAACAAGGTTATCTGTGTTGGTGCTTACCTCAAAGCACCTGTAAGGGCCAGTTCACACCAGACGCAGTTCCGTTCAGTTCCGCGTGCTTTTTTTCTGCACAAAATGCATGTGCAGTGTTTTTCATGTATTCCAATGGCTCTTGTTGGCTCTAGTTCACACCATGCAGTCAGTTTCCGGTCAGCGCATGCGCGAACCATCTCTGTTGATGTAGACAGAGTTTTTTGGATCCTTGCAAGAAAACGCTTTTAAACTTCGGTACGTTGGTCCTACTATCGATACTTTTAAAATAAAAGACATCAAAGGAAGCTCTGCACTACTGGAGTCTTTTTCTTCCCCCTTTTTCTTCTCTTGGGAATGCTGAGTTTTTTATCGGATGCCTGCACCTCATTTGTGAAAGGGAACATTCACAGCTTTACTTTGACCGTGTCTGGAGAGTGAAACCAGGAGGGGACACTTCTGAATGCCAATCGGTGACCTGAGAAGGGAATCTCTACTATCCTGATGGCGTTCCTGTTACACTACTAAGCCTGTTTTGACCCCCATGAGTAAGGGCGGTCACTGGCTTTCTGGTAAGCCTTCATTTTTTTCACGAGGTGACGGGCAGCACTGGTGGTGAATGTTATCTCGATGGTTCCAAATTGGACATCACCCACTGAACACTCATTGGATGACCACACTTATGAACATTTAAGTTTGTTTTTTGTGTGATTATACACGTATTCACTGCACATGCAGTTGATTTCTATGGACTTTTAATTATATATGGTTTGCACCTTTTTGAGTTTATGTATATATGTTGTGCACTCATCACTGTATTTCATATGTTTCTCAACACTATATAGTCCATTATCCAGCGCTGTACTCTTTTTCTATATACAGATGAGGTTTAATGTTGATAAACGTAAAGTTATGCGCTTGGGGGCTAAGACTATGCATGCATCATACATACTGGGGGGAGTACAACTGGAGGGGGTCCGTAGTGGAGAAGGATCTGGGGGTTTTGGTAGATCATGAGCTCAATAATGACATGCAATGCCAAGCTGTGGTTTCCAAAGCGAGCAAAGTCCTTTCTTGTATTGAGAGGTGTGGACTCCAGAGAGAGATATATAATTTTGCCCCTGTTCAAATCATTAGTAAGAACTCATCTGGAATATGCAGTTCAGTTATGGGCACCAGTTCTCAAAAAGGATATCGGGGAACTGGAAAAAGTGCAGAGAAGGGCAACCAAATTGATAAGAGGCATAGAGGAACTCGGCTATGAGGAAAGATTAGAGGAACTGGATGTATTCACTCTTGAGAAGAGGTGTCACGTACCTGGTGGAGATCGAGCTGTAGAGGGTGCTTCTCTTGCACCTCCTGTCCAACACCCCTGATAGTGGTGACAGGGAGTGGAGGACACAGAGTGGCACGAGGGCCGATGTAGCAGATGGCTCTGGCTGAGACTTGGCAGGAACCAGGTAGCTGGAGAGCGCTGGGCAGGAACTGAGAACAGGAGCTCCGTGTCGCTGGATCAGCACAACCGGAAGCGTAGCCGGGACGTAAGCCAGTGGGTCATCAACAGCCGGACAGGGCAGGTACCGAGATGTGAGGCAGAGGCAGAGACAGGACACAGGCCAGGTTCGGTACACAGTCGGGCGATGGGGCACAGGAACATCAGGCAGAGGCGGAGTCAAGCACAAGCCGGGGTCACACGTAGGCAGGCAGAGGTCAAGAGGAAGGTTCAAGCAAGCCGGGTTGGATTAACAGGAAACAGGAACAAATCAGGTAAGTCAGGCACTAGCTGAAAGACCACTCAGCAAGATGTACATGTCACTGACAAGTTTAAATAGGCAGACCGGCGCCAACGCGTGGGCGCCAATGCGCACATGCGCCGTTGCTCGCGCGTGCGCACGCGCATGCGCCAAAACATGTCCTTTTTTGAACATTTCTTGGAAAGTGCATGTCTGTGCACTGCTGCGTGCTTGGTCTCCGGGTTTCTCTTATAAGAGGAGATTAAGGGGGGATATGATCAACATGTACAAATATATAAGGGGTCCATATAGTGAACTTGGTGTTTAGTTATTCATTTTACGGTCAACACAGAGGACAAGGGGGCACTCTTTACGTCTAGAGGAAAAGAGATTTCATCTCCAAATACGGAAAGGTTTCTTCACAGAAAGAGCTGTGAAAATGTGGAATAGACTCCCTCCAGAGGTGGTTCTGGCCAGCTCAGTAGATTGCTTTAAAAAAGGCCTGGATTCTTTCCTAAATGTACATTGAATAACTGGGTACTGACAATTATAGGTAAAGTTGATCCAGGGAAAATCCGATGGCCTCTCAAGGGATCAGGAAATAATTTTTTCCCCTGCTGTAGCAAATTGGAGCATGCTTTGATGGGGTTTTTCGCCTTCCTCTGGATCAACTGTGGGTATAGAATTGGGTATATGGGATTGTACGATATTTTTTATTTTATTTACTTCATGGTTGAACTAGATGGACTTGTGTTTTTTCAACCTGACTAACTATGTAACTATGTAACTATGTGAATGATCTCTGATTAAGTGCAAACATTTTCCAACACTGTGGAACATCTATGCAAGTGGTCAAAACTACTCTGTCACTTTAACATGCTCAGTAATTGTTATACTAAAACCACACACTAAAACCAGACACTCCCAAAATTGCAAATTACACCTGAATCAGTAGCATTACTTGCCACTGTCAACCATTAATGAGCATCCATGTTAAATAAACCCAGAGGTTTTCAGTGTGGCATTTTAATTATTGTATCTCCCAGGATTCGTGCATTTCAATAACACCTCAACAGCCATAAGCAAATAACTAGCAACCCCTGAAATTTCTTGATCCAAAAAAAGCAACAAGCTCACTAATAAATTTGCATGCCTTCTCTTTATCCCAAGAGCTATTTTCTATGCTTGCATGATTAAAGAGGCTGGAAATCTTTCTCCCTAACCATTTTGGAAGTGAAACGTCCCTAGAGATTGCGTCTGCCGTGTTCCACCACTTGTAAAGACACGCCTGGTTGAAGAAATTCCAAGCCAGCAAAGCTACTCAAAAATTTAGTTTCCCAATGGTTTCAGTATCAAGTTATTAATTCTGCATGGTAAAATTTTCAGGCGCTTGGATATATTTTTCCAGCTGTAATTCTAGTATTCATGATTTTACAGACTTTTTGTGCATGGTACCCTTGTATTAATATTTAATATCCTGTTTCTGCTACAATATACATACAGAGGAAGCTGCAATAAAAGCTCCTCTCTTCGTTTTGGCAGATATATTAGCATTTCTTTTAATGACAATGCTAGCTAGATATAAAGAATGTACATAACTATTTTATTGATGAATATTCAGTTGCAGTGATTACCTAACCTCTCTCCAATATACTGTTCATGAAATTATTCAGGTTTAAAAAATGCTGGCTATCAAGTTAACTAGATTTAACCCTTTTGCTGTCAGAGCCTTTTTTATGTTGTTTTGCACACATTTAAAAATCATTTTAGTCTTGAAGATTAGTTCAACCCCCCAAATATTATATATGTTCTGGAAGCAGTGACCCTGGAGAAAAAATGGTCATAGTTCCAAATTTTAATGTCACATGATATTTGAAATAGTTTATCAAGCTCAAATTTACCTTTATGGTAGACAAATGCAATATATTACCCATTTTTTTAGGTTGTGCCAAGTAAATTGATAATCCAAAAAATCTTGCACTCTATGTCTTTTAGAAAAATGGATCAGAAACAACAGCAATCTAATATTTTGAACACGGGATACAAAAGATTTAGATAAAAAAAATACTGTAGGTGCTCTGTCCCTTTAAGTGCTCATAAAATATTTAATAATTTACATATCACAAATAACGCGCATCAGTGTAAAGTGAATAAAATTAGTTAAATTATCAAAATTAATTGAAAATCAAATAGAAACAAAATTGTTATGTCAAAAAGAGGGAATGAACAAAAGCGGGACTTTTCATGAAGCACACGGGCACAATATAGGATTTAAATGGGGGATAGTTTTTATTGGTTAGAATAATGATGTAAGTTACATTATCATGGAACATATTTGTATTATGTGATAGCTGTTTTTTTATATCATGTATTACATTTTCTGATTTATAGCAAAAAGCATAAAACTCATATATGTAATGATAATGTAACTTACACCATTATTCTAACCAATAAAAACTATCCCCCATTTAAATCCTATATTGTGCCCGTGTGCTTCATGAAAAGTCCCTCTTTTGTTCATTCCCTCTTTTTGTCATTTATTAACTGGGATGGAGGAGGGGACCGAACAGCCCCACTTTCCTCATATAAAGTCCCATCCATTTGTCCTTCTCCCCCCCATTTATCTAAATTGTTATGTAACAACACCCCAAATTATGATACCTTATATCAAAAAGTGCTTCTGGGAGGAGCTTAAGCATGACATTATAATGCACGATGATCGCAGTGCAGCTTTGCAAGTTTTGCCTGTCTCTATTTTGTCTTTATTAAGTACCTTGTAGTGCACAATAAATATAATTGCATTAAAGTACTACATAATGTGGCTTCTTTGCTTCTTTTCTATGTCTGTACTAATCATTTGAGCAGATGGGAGAGAGTGTGGGCTACCCATGCAGATATTGGAGCTGCCTAGTGGTTGGGAATTGCTGATCTATTCATTTATTCAATGCAAGCTGCTTTGACCTCCTATAGCTTAGAGGTTTTTAGTCTCTGGTAAAAGTTTGAGCATTTGGTGTGGGAACATCTGAATAATCACAGGATTTGCAGTGTTGTTTTTCACTGCAACACTTTGGCTATAATTTATGGACTTCATAAGCATGAATTTTTGCTTATTTTTTTATATTTATTGGAATACATAAATAATTTATTAACATATCTAATTTATCCAACACGTATGCACTTTTTGGTAGAGGGTATCATAATTTTAGGTACAAACAACAGGATAATACGGCGCACTCGGGATATGGCTGTATACAACTAGCAACAGGGGGGTGGGCTGGGCAATCAGACTGGGCAATAAAACAAGTCCACATAAATCAATATGTCCATGTGAGTAAGATAATAATATGCTGTTGTAGCGGATGGTTGCTACTAGTTACTAACATCCACCATGTCACCCCGCTGCCAGACCTCCATATATCACTCTCAGAGACAATGAACACTCATTTGCTTTGTTTTTTTTTTGTTTATTTGGGGAATATAACTTGGTTGGGGAAAGGGGTATGGGATGCCCATAGAACAGATCACTTTGCCATCATAGTTGAATAATTGTTGAATCAATAGAATTGTGAGCAAATGATGGATGCTAACATTTACAGTCTCTCCTCTGCACCAACTCCTGCAGACTGTTGCTCCTTCTCTGCACCAACTCTGTAGACTTTTACTCCCAGAACTCTTCTCCTCCTGCACAAAACTTCACTGTAACCTGTTAGTCTCTCTCCCCCATCATCTTTACACTTCACCAGGGATCACTCTGAATAATCCCAGGTGGTTATCTGACTTGCTGAACGCTGATAGGCCAGGGGCCTTAAGTACCCCTTCTTGGCCGCCTAGTAATTTAGCAGCTTGAGTTAGTTGGTGGACTACTGATCCCAGCTAGCCCAATGCCCGCAGGCTAGCAAGTCCTGTGCCCGCAGGCCACATCAATTTGACACAAAACCCCAGAGTCTCTCCTCTGACCATGTACCCAGCTCCCCTGGCATGCCTCTTCCAGATATCCACTGTGCCTCACTCACCGACCTTCTCATGCCCTAGGTCCTTGGTGAACAATTTACCCGGACATGCGTACTGACTGCTTCTCTAACTCCTCTGTTCCAGGATACCTCCTCCATGACCGTGTAAGGATGAGGCTCCTTCCCAGCTCCCGAGCTCCTCTGCTGAGGCACGCACCTCCACCAGATGGGGATGGGCCTCCTGCTGCAGTCTAACACTCCATTCTTCACTTCTCCCAGCCGACAACAACCCTCCAGTGGGCTGGTCCTGAGCTTAAGTGGGAGGCCTGCCCCCTGCCAATTCCAATTGGGGATTGGTCAGGGCTCCTCAAATGAGCTCCCTGTCACTTCAATTCCCAGCCCTGCCCCTGTTCCAGAACATTCTCCCTGGAAGCAGGGGTGGCACCTAAGTACTGAAGTACAGGTGGTCACACCCACTGCTACACTAACCACTCCTTGCCCCCAGATAAAAAACAAGCAGGCCTAGCTTGTAGCATAGGCCTGCCTAAATTTACCTGTCTGGCAGCTATCACAAAAATCCTCACCTCTAACACCTACCTATGGTAGAGGGCGCTACATCCACCCCCAACCAAATTACAGCTGGTCCCCAGCTGTGCAAAAAAAATGCAAATTTTCAAAAATACCTCCTGGGCACAGGAGTAAAGGGCATCCCATAAAATAGGTTGGATAGGGGAAGGAAGAAAACTTGGACGGGGCTATGCACAAATAAGTTAAGTACACAAATATAATATGTACACTTCTGGTCACACATTTACACTGTACATTGTTTTAGCATAGAATCCTAACTACAGGTCCCTGCAGCTAGGTACATACAAGTGGAGCCAGAGCATTGTTCCCTCAGGAGGAATACTCTGACTTACACAGGTCTTCATTTGTCAGGCGGTGGAGATGAACAGCCGTCCCATCTCTGGCATTCCTAAGAGAAGACATAAACAAAAATTCATCCTATCTATACATTCCTATCTATACACAGCAATTCACCACTGAGAGGGGGTTACTATCCTTTCTTTGGTGAAATTTTACATATTTACAGTCTGGGCATGTATTTTCC
Organism: Rana muscosa; assembly: GCA_029206835.1. Taxonomy (NCBI): domain Eukaryota; kingdom Metazoa; phylum Chordata; class Amphibia; order Anura; family Ranidae; genus Rana; species Rana muscosa. Next base: position 161,982,751 of record CM055120.1, read on the forward strand.
CGTCTGCTGTCACCCTACCAGAAGGGATCTAGGGGAACCTCCTAAAGAGCACAGCCAGACATACATGCATGGTTGGTGTGAAACTCTCTTTTGCTCCTGAATGGAGGTGCCCCTCCCAAAGTGGCAGGTAGCAAGAGGTTTGGCAGGGACAGTACACCCTAGTGTCCATAATGACTTTTCCTCCATCAGGCACCTTGGGCGGCAGGCAAACACTGTCCCTGCAGAAAGTTTTGTCTTTGAAGAAAACCACACAGGCCCTGCACACTGGCACCTGCAGTCACCAGGTCCCTGGCCAGGCCACGGGTTTCGGCAGCTTCCTTTTCTCCCTGTATGTTCAGGATCTCTGTGGCTGACACATACCTGATGGTAACTCCTCTCCATCTCTGGCTGGTGATCCCTGGTCCTCTCCGACCCTCCGAGTCTCCTGCGGCTGTGGCACACAAAGTCCTGAGAACAGGTTGGTCATGAAGTACCTTGATTCCTGCTGCACAGGCCCCAGCCGGGTTAGTGGCTCCCCACAATGGCCGCACCGGGCCCAGGCAGTGACTCCTGATTTTGGGATGTTACACCTGGGACAGAGTAGACACAGCCACTCCACTCCTCCAACGAGTTCCAGCCAGATGCCGGTATCGACTAGCGTCCGTTCCTGCAGTTCAGGCAACCACTGCACAGCGGGCATTCTCCGACCACCCTCCGCCATCTTCAGCAGCCTGGTGGTATGCGCAGAACACTGGAGTCTTGCAGCTTCCTCCGCCTGGGGGTGACCCTGCCCCTCCGCTCGTTCGTTTAGCGTGTGAGGAACAGGGTGCGCTATAGTGACACCTCATGGCAGGCGCTGATGATTGCAGGCTATGTCCAGGTATGTAGTTTAGAAACTGCGTCACAACAGAGGCTGGAAACTGAATGCAGGCAAACTATACAGTGATCACTCTCCCAGCAATGTGAGCCTGCGCTGTAGACATCTTTCGGCTATAGCGCGGGTGGGAAGTGTTTAAGCTTGCACGTGTCTTTAAAATGACAATGGATTTGGGTACTTAAAATTTTCCATAGGCCATGCTTTAAAAGCTGTTACAGGACATCAATTTAGAGTTAACCATGAATAATGGCTTTAGAATTATTGCCCTCACTTATTGCCCTCACTATCCCAGATAGCAAGAAATTAAGCTGCAAGTTTAAAAATGACTTGCTAAGCTATTGCTAGACTTGCCAAGCTTCACTAGTTTGTTACACAATCGCAGCAAGTCTGCATTGCATGACTCCAGATCATCTTTCTTTGCAAGTGTAGCGGGTATTTAAATTGGGGGGGGAGCATCTGGGTTATTTAACCCAGATGTACTAATTGTTAGGGAATCTGAGAATCCCTTTTTGTGGTTCTTGGAGGACACTGGTGGTGCAGGGTTCCCTGTGGCCTGCTGGTGGAGTTGTCGCCCTGGGCTGGAGTTGAACCCGCAACGCAAGAGTGCTGCCTTTTTGTCCTTTCCTGGCGCTGGTAAAGCGGGGCGGGGAACCCGCTGTGACGCAGGGGGAGAGGAGATAAAAGGGGCGGACCTTGGGGTTCAGAGTTGGAGGCCGCACCCAGGCACCTTCAGCCTGGGTCCTGGCGTTCTGGAGTTCTGGGCCCAGGTGCCCTTGACCTGGCCGGAGCAAGAGATGGAGTCCATCCCAGGCACCTTAAGCCTGGGGTGAGGTACTACTGCCGGAGCCTGGGGCCCAGTATCTTCGACTGGGTTCTACGAGGGTGGAGGTGTCCGAGGGGCCCTAAGGTGTTGGGACCCGTATCTGAGGCGAGGAGGCCGGGGAGTGTAACCCTTCCGGATAGTCCGGTACAGCATTAACCCGGTGACGGCAGGGCCTCTGGTAACTCCCTTGGAGGGATGTCTTCCCCCTGACAGGGGCTGCAACGTAGCGAAGGTAACTCCAGTTCCTGTTCACTAGAGTCGCTGGAAGAGACTCTGAAGCCAAAAATTCCATTTAACAGCCATTGTGCTTAGCAATCGTTGGTGAAACCTCAACGGTTTAGTTTTCTTTGAGGATTGTGCCTTGACCTACTCTCCAACAATACTGAACTGTTCTATGGGTCTCAAACTGTCTGCTCGCAAAGAACTATTTGTTTATAAATAAATGGAATGGAATAAATACGTTTTTGACCTTTTCAGTGTGTGGTACTCCAATTACTGGGAGCAAAGGGGGTTATCAGCAGAACAGAATTGGCTCTAAGCGTATACACAGGCCCGAATATAACTAGATACTGGCCTTCACCTCTACATGCTGTAATCGAGAGGACATGGGCCATGGCGCACCTCGCTCTCCCCTCCAAGATACCCCTAGACCAGAGCCAGAATAACCGATAAAGAAGGGGGTGAGGGTGAAGGCCGCTACACGTGGGGGCTCGCAAGTCCGGGATGTGTGTTTCGTGTATGGAGCTGGGAACATCTGTGTTGGGACTTTGCTACCCGGTGGAGTTCCGAGTAGGTCGGCCATGTTGGCAGGCGCGCCACGAGGCACACCATAGCTGTGCAGTTTGTGGGCGGGGAGAAGGGAAAGCCTGCAAACAAGTGCAGACTGTGGGAGGAGTCTGGCCATGTGGAAGTAGTCACGTGGGGATTCTGGCACGTGTTGGTCAGTGCGCAATGGAGCAGCAGACAGTCGGGATGACCTCAAGTACCCCGTGGATTCCGGTTCCTTACCCCACGAAGATGACTTCCTTTGCTGCTTCCATAACAGATACAGGAATAAGACTTAGGCCCCGAGGACGTTTGGCTCTGTATGAATGCAGAGACATAGAAGCCCTCGGTGTGATCTGTCCCGGCTGCTCGGGACTGGTGGTCAGTTTGAAGCCATTCGGGCGATGTGAGGCCTGCAAGGAGTTTCTTTTTGAGGTGGAACCATTCACATAAAGGCCCCAAGTCTTCCACCTCAACTGCCTCACAGGTACCGCCACTCAGGAAGGGGAGATCCAGGCATTTGCGGAGATTTCTGTGCGCGCTGACCAGGGCAAGGAGAGTGCCCAACCAGAGACTAAGAGAGAAAAATCCGAGGATGCTGCTTCGGTCACCACAAGCTCCCTGCTCCCACCTCCGAAGAGGATAGTCGGCCTTGTACAGGCATCCTGTGGTCGTGGAAGAGCTTCGCCCCGCTGCTTGCCTGGCCTGGATGGATCCGGCGGGAAGAGCCCTGGACAACCCTGTTCTTCTGAAGGCCCAGGTGAGCCAGGGGTTGGGACTGTGTGTGTGGTTGGAGGTGTCGGGAGTCCATTGTCGGTGGAGCCTGTGAGGGAGGGTGATTCCCCATCTACTGGGAATTACCTGCCCGCGGAAATGTATGACACCTCCGACCTGGAATCGCTGTCCGATGCTGGCGATGATGGCGAGATTGACAAGGTCTTTCACCGCAAGGGTTGGGACAGGATGCCGTTACCCGTGCTCCATGCACCAAGGGATCTGCCCATGTTAACAGGGGATAGTACACCCCAGGTGGAGGTCCCGGAGGCTGGGGAGGAATCTGGTCTCTTGCTTGCCCTTCCATCCTGTGAATCACCTGCTGTTTCATCCGTTCCGGTGACGGGAACGCAACGTTCATTGCTGCGGGCTCCCAGGTCCAAGCCAACAGAGGTAGTTAAAGTACCTCAGCATCCGGAGTCCATTGTTCAGCCTGGAGAACGAGACCGTGCCACCATGCCACCTCTGGCCCAGCTACAGCGGCTTTTCTGTCAGAGAGTTGCCTGTGAATATGTGTGGGAGTACCCATACCTACCCCGGGACTTGCTTTTTGAAGTGGAGGTCCTGCGGCAGCGATGGTACGATGAGTTTGTCTGGGAAAAGCTCAAAGTGCCCCATGCTCGCCGATATCTTTCATGCTCATCCCCCGTGTCCAAGAAGTTCAAGGACTGTAAAGCGGAGTGGATGTTGGGTCGGCATATCCATGCGGACAAGGTGCTTATTTGTCGCAAGGACGGAGAGAACATTGAGTATAATGTGGAGACTCTTGATAGGCACCAGAAGCCCTTGTTCCTGCCGCACCCAAAGTTCTACCTTTAGGAGAAAAAGACTCCTGTGTGTTTTCTGTTACTCATTGCTGGACTTTCCGGAGAGCCTTTGCCGGAACGCAATGACTGTGCCCTATTTTTTTTTTGATTTGGGCGTTTTACTCTTTTGGAGAAATGGGAGCTGTTACTGTTGTTTTCCCTCCTTCTCCTTGCACTTCAGAGAAATCATTGACTTTGGGGTTTTAGTCAGTGTAGAGAAAAAGAAAAGAAGAAAGTTGTCTGGAAGATTCGACCAAGTGTTATTACCGTGGCACTGTCACCAGGTGGCCGTGCTGCGCAACGACTGTTTTTTTTTTTTTACACTTGCATCACCATGCTCATTGGAGCGAATGGGTCTTTTCAAGGAGAGGCCCGTTCATTTCAAGAAATACACACATTGTGTTAGGATGTTTGTTTTTTTCCCCTCTGCAGGAGATTCGTCTGTCAAGGCTACTGAGTATGGGTGGTCCTTAGATAGTCAGGGGGGAGGATGATACATTTGTAAATGTCAGAAGTGTATTACTGAAAGTTTTACTGTTTTATATTTTCCCTTTTCCCATTCTAGGTCTTGGCACAATTCAGGGTCAAATTGTGTAGTTGGTCTCTGGGTCAGACTTATAATGCCATTTCTTGGGAGACGTGGGTTTGCACCAGACACTGGGGACCAGTGTCAAATTACAGGGGGGAGAGTGTAGCGGGTATTTAAATTGGGGGGGAGCATCTGGGTTATTTAACCCAGATGTACTAATTGTTAGGGAATCTGAGAATCCCTTTTTGTGGTTCTTGGAGGACTCAGGTGGTGCAGGGTTCCCTGTGGCCTGCTGGTGGCATTGTCGCCCTGGGCTGGAGTTGAACCCGCAACGCAAGACTGCTCCCTTTTTGTCCTTTCCTGGAGCTGGTACAGCGGGGCGGGGAACCCGCTGTGACGCAGGGGGAGAGGAGATAAAAGGGGCGGACGCCCTGACCTTGGGGTTCAGAGTTGGAGGACGCGGTCGCACCCAGGCACCTTCAGCCTGGGTGCTGGCGTTCCGGGTCCAGGTGCCCTTGACCTGGCCGGAGCGAGAGATGGAGTCCATCCCAGGCACCTTAAGCCTGGGGTGAGGTACTACTGCCGGAGCCTGGGGCCCAGTAACTTTGACTGGGTTCCGCGAGGGTGGAGGAGTCCGAGGGGCCCTAAGGTGTTGGGACCCGTATCTGAGGCGAGGAGGCCGGGGAGTGTAACCCTTCCGGATAGTCCGGTACAGCATTAACCTGGTGACGGCGGGGCCTCTGGTAACTCCCTTGGAGGGATGTCTTCCCCCTGACAGGGGCTGCAACGTAGCGAAGGTAACTCCAGTTCCTGTTCACTTGAGTCGCTGGAAGAGACTCTGAAGCCAAAAATTCCATTTAACAGCCATTGTGCTTAGCAACCGTTGGTGAAACCTCAACGGTTTAGTTTTCTTTGAGGATTGTGCCTTGACCTACTCTCCACCAATACTGAACTGTTCTATGGGTCTCAAACTGTCTGCTCGCAAAGGACTATTTTTTTGCCGTTATGGAATAAATAAGTGTTGGACCTTTTCAGTGTGTGGTACTCCAATTACTGGGAGCAAAGGGGGTTATCAGCAGAACAGACTTGGCTCTAAGCGTATACACAGGCCCGAATACAACTAGATACTGGCCTTCACCTCTACATGCTGTAATCGAGAGGACATGGGCCGTGGCGCACCTCGCTCTCCCCTCCAAGATACCCCTAGACCAGAGCCAGAATAACCGATAAAGAAGGGGGTGAGGGTGAAGGCCGCTACACAAACATTCTGCAAGTCTGCTGCAAGTTCTTGTTCAGTTATGTTGTGAAATAGTCATCCCACCACAGGGGTCACTGTGGCTGATTTTTTATTCTGACACTTCTACAGCTTTTTCTGTAGACTCACCACTGCAACTTTGCTCTTACTAGAGACTTGCCATGCAAGTTTTCTACAAATTGGAAAAGTGTTCTGCAAGTGTACAACTTGCCAGTGAAAATGTGCAGCAAGTTAACAGACTTACAATTCAACACTGCCACAAACGGTGTGGCAAGTTACCTTGCTATCTGTGATGGAGTTTGTGGTGATATGTAATATGTGTAGCGTAATCAACATTTTTGTGTATAGGTACCCTCGATGCTTGTGTTTACATCATATATGTGTATACATAGGGCAAGGGGGCTCATAATCAGGGATGAGCCGAACACCCCCCTGTTCGGTTCGCACCAGAACCTGCGAACAGACAGAATGTTTGTGTGAACTTTAGAACCCTATTAAATACAATGGACTCGAACGTTCAAAATCTAAAGTGCTAATTATAAAGGCTAATATGCAATTTATTGTCCTAAAAAGTGTTTGGGGACCCCGGTCCTGCCCCAGGGGACATGTATCAATGCAAAAAAAGGTTTAAAAAATAGACGTTTTTACGGGAGCGGTGATTTTAATAATGCTTAAAATGAAAAAAATAAAAGTGAAATATTCCTTTAAATTTCGTACCTGGGGGGTGTGTATGATATGCATGTAAAGTGGCGCATGTTTCCCATGCTTAGAACTGTCCCTGCACAAAGTGTCATTTTTGAAGGAAAAAAAGTCATTTAAAACTCACTCGCGGCTATTAATGAATTGACGGCTTTTATCAATACATAGAAAAGTCATTGATTAAAAAAAAAAAAAAGCGTGGGGGTTTCCCCAAATTCAATTACCAGGCCCTTTAGGTCTGGAATGGATATTAAGGGGAACCCCGCCACAAATTTAAAAAAAAAATGGCGTGGGGTTCCCCCTAAATATCCATACCAGGCCCTTGAGATCTGGCATGGATTTTAAGGGGAACTCCACCCCAAATAAAAAAAAAATGGCGTGGAGTCCCCCCCAAAATCCATACCAGACCCTTATCCGAGCATGCAACCTGGCCGGCCGCAGGGGAAGAGGGGGGGATGAGAGAGCGGCCCCCCTTCCCTCCTGAACCGTACCAGGCCACATGCCCTCAACATGGGGAGGATGTCCCCATGTTGATGGGGACAAGGGCCTCATCCCCACAACCCTTGCCCGGTGGTTGTGGGGGTCTGCGGGCGGGGGCTTATCAGAATCTGGAAGACCCCTTTAACAAAGGGGACCCCCAGATCCCGCCCCCCCTATGTGAATTGGTAAGGAGTACATTGTACCCCTACCATTTTCACGAAGAAAGTGTCAAAAAATGTAAATAAAAACACACACACACCTTGGAAAAGTCCTTTATTAAAAAAATAAATAAAAAAATAAATTAAAAAAAACATTCCAGCGATGAAATCCAGTGTCCCACGGCGATCCCAATGTCCAGCGCTGTCCATCATTGGTTGTGCCTGTGCGGACCTGATGGGGAACTTCCTCCGCTGTGTTTTAAATGTATAGACCCGCCCCTTCTAAAGTTCCCCATCAGGTCCGCTCAGCGGACCAGATGCGGAACATGAGAAGGGGCGGGTCTATACATGTATTACACAGCGAATGAAGTTCCCCATCAGGTCCGCCCCCTCGGTATGTCCGACCCCGCCTACGTCATTGGCCTGAGTGGGGAACTTCCTTCACTGTGTAATTTAAATTTACACAGTGAAGGAAGTTTCCCACTCAGGCCAATGACGTAGGCGGGGTCTGACATACCGAGGGGGCGGACCTGATGGGGAACTTCGTTCGCTGTGTAATACATGAATAGACCCGCCCTTTCTCTCGTTCCCCATCAGGTCCGCTCAGCGGACCAGATGCGGAACATGAGAAGGGGCGGGTCTCTACATGTATTACAAAATGAGAGAAGTTCCCCATCAGGTCGGCCCCCGCCTACGTCATTGGCCTGAGCGGGAAACTTCCTTCACTGTGTAAATTTAAATTACACAGTGAAGGAAGTTCCCCGCTCAGGCCAATGACATAGGCGGGATCAGACATACCGAGGGGGCGGACCTGATGGGGAACTTCATTTGCTGTGTAATACATGTATAGACCCGCCCCTTCTCATGTTCCGCATTTGGTCCGCTGAGCGGACCTGATGGGGAACTTTAGAAGGGGCGGTTCTATACAATTAAAACACAGCGGAGGAAGTTCCCTATCAGGTCCGCACAGGCACAACCAATGACGGACAGCGCTGGACATCGGATCGCCGCGGGACACTGGATTTCATCGCTGGAATGTTTTTTTTGTTTTTTTTTAAATAAAGGACTTTTCCAAGGTGTGTGTGTTTTTATTTACATTTTTTGACACTTTCTTCGTGAAATGGTAGGGGTACAATGTACCCCTTACCAATTCATATAGGGGGGGCCGGGATCTGGGGGTCCCCTTTGTTAAAGGGGTCTTCCAGATTCCGATAAGCCCCCCGCCCGCAGACCCCCACAACCACCGGGCAAGGGTTGTGGGGATGAGGCCCTTGTCCCCATCAACATGGGGAAATCCTCCCCATGTTGAGGGCATGTGGCCTGGTACGGTTCAGGAGGGAGGGGGGGCCGCTCTCTCGTTCCCCCCTCTTCCTCTGCGGCCGGCCAGGTTGCGTGCTCGGATAAGGCTCTGGTATGGATTTTTGGGGGGACTCCACGTCATTTTTTTTTTATTTGGGGTGGAGTTCCCCTTAAAATCCATGCCAGATCTGAAGGGCCTGGTATGGATATTTAGGGGGAACCCCACGCCATTTTTTTTAATTTGCGGCGGGGTTCCCCTTAATATCCATTCCAGACCTAAAGGGCCTGGTAATTGAATTTGGGGGAACCCCCATGTTTTTTTTTTTTATCAATGACTTTTCTATGTATTGATAAAAGCCGACAATTCATTTATAGCCGCGAGTGAGTTTTAAATGACTTTTTTTCCTTCAAAAATGACACTTTGTGCAGGGACAGTTCTAAGCACGGGAAACATGCGCCACTTTACATGCATATCATACACACCCCCCAGGTACGAAATTTAAAGGAATATTTCACTTTTATTTTTTCATTTTAACCACTTAACGACCGCCCACCGCCGATTTACGTCGGCAGAATGGCACGGACAGGCAGAATCACGTAGATCTACGTGATCGCCTTTGTGCAGTTGGGGGGTCCATCCGGACCCCCCTTCACTGCAGTGAGCGGCCGTTAAGTGTTCGGGAGCGATCAGGCATGAGGGGGCGGCCGCTCGATTCCGCCCCCCCCTCGCGATCGCTCCCGGCCAATGAAAATGCTTCCTCCGCCATGTGATGTAAACAAGGCTGGAGGAAGTGATGTCATCTCCCTCGCCGCGGTCTTTCCGTTCCCGGCGCCGAGCAGAGAAGAAGCAGGTTAGTGCACCAACAGTCCACTGACACGTAGGTACACATAGGCACACAAATCACCCCCCAGTCACCCCCAGATCACCCCCCAGGTCACCCCAAAGCCCCCAATCACAGTGTCACTGATTGCAGTGATCATTTATTTTACTGATCACTGCATTTAGTGTCATCTGTAATTGTAAAAAGTTGCAGGGCAGTTAGGATTAGGCCCCTTTAGGTCCAGGGTAGCCCCCTAACCCCCCCTAATAAAGGTTTAACCCCTTGATCACCCCCCAGGTAACCCTTTCACCCCCTAACTTCAGCGTCACTAAGCGATTGTTTTTCCGATCGCTGTATTCGTGTCGCTGGTGTTTTAGATAGGCAGTTATTTTTTTTTAGGTTCGCCGCAGGTTTTTATTAGTGTCAGGTACCCCCATATATTATTTTAACCCCCTGATTGCCCCTAGAGTTAACCCTTTCACCAGTGATCGCCGTATAAGCGTCACTGGTGTCACTGGTTAGCCAGTAAGTTATTTAGTTATTTAGGTTACCCGTCAGGTTTTTATATAGTGTCAGGTACCCCCATATTTAACCTAATAAAGGTTTTAACCCCCTGATTGCCCCTAGTTAACCCTTTCACCAGTGATCACCATATAAAGGTTACGGGTGACGCTGGTTGATTAGTTTGCTTTTTATAGCATCAGGGCACCCGCCGTATATAACCCAATAAAGGTTTAACCCCCCTGATCGCCCGGCGGGTGAGATCAATTAGGTTTTAGCGCCAGAGAGGGTCTGCGTCGCCCCAGGCAGTGTTAGGTTAGTGACAGTAACGCTAACACCCACGCGCAAAGCATACACCCCCCTTAGTGGTATAGTATCTGATCAGATCTGATCAGATCTATACTAGCATCCCCAGCGGTTTAGGGTTCCCAAAAATGCAGTGTTAGCGGGATCAGCCCAGATACCTGCTAGCGCCTGCGTTTAGCCCCTCCGCCCAGCCCAGCCCAGCCCAGCCCACCCAAGTGCAGTATCGATCGATCACTGTCACTTACCAAACACAACACACATAACTGCAGTGTTCGCAGTGCTTGGTTTTTGGGGCCCTGTACGCGGCTAGGCTCCCAAAAAGTCCCACACATGTGGTATCCCCGTACTCAGGAAAAGCAGCAGAATGTATTTTGGGGTGCAATTCCACATATAACCATGGCATGTGTGAGCAATATATCATTTAGTGACAACTTTTTGTACATTTTTTTTTCTTTTTGTCATTATTCAATCATTTGGGACAAAAAAAAATATTCAATGGGGTCAACATGCCTCTCAGCAAATAGCTTGGGGTGTCTACTTTCCAAAATGGGGTCATTTGGGGGGGTTTTGTGCCATCTTGGCATTTTATGGCCTTCAAAACTGTGATAGGTAGTGAGGAGTGAAATCAAAAATTTATGCCCTTAGAAACCTTGAAGGCGGTGCTTGGTTTTTGGGGTCCCGTACGCGGCTAGGCTCCCAAAAAGTCCCACACATGTGGTATCCCCGTACTCAGGAGAAGCAGCAGAATGTATTTTGGGGTGTAATTTCACATATGCCCATGGCATGTGTGAGCAATATATCATTTAGTGACAACTTTGTGCAAAAAAAAAAAGTTTGTCATATTCCCGCAACTTGTGGCAAAATATAAAATATTCCATGGACTGAACATGCCTCTCAGTAAATAGCTTGGGGTGTCTACTTTCCAAAATGGGGTCATTTGGGGGGGTTTTGTGCTATTTTGGCATTTTATGGCCTTCGAAACTGTGATAGGTAGTGAGGAGTGAAATCAAAAATTTGCGCCCTTAGAAATCCTGAAGGCGGTGCTTGGTTTCCGGGGTCCCGTACGTGGCTAGGCTCCTAAAAAGTCCCACACATGTGGTATCCCCGTACTCAGGAGAAGCAGCAGAATGTATTTTGGGGTGCAATTCCACATATAACCATGGCATGTGTGAGCAATATATCATTTAGTGACAACTTTTTGTAATTTTTTTTTGTCATTATTCAATCACTTGGGACAAAAAAAAAAAATATTCAATGGGCTCAACATGCCTCTCAGCAATTTCCTTGGGGCGTCTACTTTCCAAAATGGGGTCATTTGGGGGGGTTTTGTACTGCCCTGCCATTTTAGCACCTCAAGAAATGAGATAGGCAGTCATAAATTTAAAGCTGTGTAAATTTCAGAAAATGTACCCTAGTTTGTAAACGCTATAACTTTTGCGCAAACCAATAAATATACGCTTATTGACATTTTTTTTACTAAAGACATGTGGCTGAATACATTTTGGCCTAAATGTATGACTAAAATTGAGTTTATTCGATTTTTCTTATAACAAAAAGTAGAAAATATCTTTTTTTTTCAAAATTTTCATTCTTTTTCCATTTATATCGCAAAAAATAAAAATTGCAGAGGCAATCAAATACCATTAAAAGAAAGCTCTATTTGTGGGAAGAAAAGGACGCAAATTTCATTTGGGTACAACATTGCATGTCCGCACAATTTACAGTTAAAGCAGCGCAGTGCCGAATCCCAAAAACAGGCTTGGTCCTAATGGTCCGAAATGGTCCGGGGCTTAAGTGGTTAAGCATTATTAAAATCACTGCTCCTAAAAAAACGGCCGTTTTTAAAACTTTTTTTTGCATTGATACATGTCCCCTGGGGCAGAACCCAGGTCCCCAAACACTTTTTAGGACAATAACTTGCCTATAAGCCTAATAAGCACTTTAGATTTCTCCCATAGACTTTTCGAATTTGCCGCGAACACCCCAAATTGTTTGTTGTTCGGCGAACGGGCGAACAGGCAATGTTCGAGTCGAACATGAGTTTGACTCGAACTCGAAGCTCATCCCTACTCATAATTCACTTTGGGGTAGTTAAGAGCATGGGTGTAACTTTAATCACTTGGCTACTGGGGCAATTTTGAAATTTTTTACATACATGTAAAAATCTAATTTATTTTAGAAAATGTGTTAGAACCCTAAACATTATGTAGCACTACCCCCGTAGGAGCTGCTGTTTGTTTGATTTGGGTCTACGTCCTGCCTATCAACCCCTGGAAGTGGCTCAAACCTTCCCTTAGCACAACTGATATGAATAAGGAGTGTGAGACCTATTGAGTATTAGGAGACACAATCCTGCATACATCACACAATAACCTGTAAATGTTATTACCTTTGCTGGTCACTAGTCCTAAGTGACAGAGATACTTCACACAAGTTATATGCTTAATCAAAGGTACCTTTACTCAGTATAAAAGGGAAGGGTAAAGAATCACATTAATACACACAGTTGACTCTGCATGCGCATTGCAGAGTCAATAAATCAATAAGGATAGGTATCACTGAGATTAGGTAATAACAGGAAATAACATCAGCTATATATATGTACATGTATCTATATGTGTCTCTGCACGGCTAACTGGTTGCTCGCGAGCTCCCCCTTTGTTGCAATACCTTGCACGTGTTCATTCCCTATAATAGGTAAGCAAGGCCTATCTGCGTCCCACTCAAAGTTCCTTTCTCCAATGAAGTCTTCGCTAGCCACCGTCGGTGCACAAGTTAAATTGTAATCCACAGGGTTTCAACAAGATGCTGTAATTATCCGCAATATACCTGAGTACTCGTGTGCCTGCCACCCACTAATGATGGATGCACCAATCTCTGATCACATAATCTCCAGTGAGATACACTAGGCCGCAAGCTGTGGCGTGATAGGTGAAGTGTGGCTGGCACTAACTAAATCACTTTCCTCTAAGGTAGTAGTCAATTCTGGGCAGGTGCCCTTCTCACCAAACAGGCCCGACTTTCAGATAGTCTCCTCTGGCTTGTCCCGGTCACTCGATCTCCACGCTTCTGCTTCAGCTGCAGTCTCCGGACTCCGTCACTAACAGCATATGGTGATGGACGACTCCGGTCTCTGCTGGGCAATCACAGGACGCTGTGGACGATCCTCTGCTGGCAATCACTCAGGCACTCCCGTAATTTAGGCCCAGGCTTCTGGCCTAATCCTTAGGAAGCAGGCCTCCGTGCCAACTTCCTGCTTGATTGAGAGCTGGATCCAGAGAGAGAGACGCTGGCCCCTCCCCTGGTTTAAGTAGTCTGCCCAGAATGCTTTGCGGTGTTGCAATGCACCCTGGGTAATGTAGTCTGTCTTTTACTAAAAGCAACAAAGTCTTTTCTCCTAGATGATATCTGTCCCAAAGTGCATTAGTTGCATTGTAACACTTATACCACCGGAGGGAGCCAGATTCCTTCTTACATATGGACATCCTGCTACACACTCCCCCCACTTAAAGTCTTTGGTCCCCAAAGAGGACAACAGTATGTAACCTAACACATACTTTGGCAATACCTGCAGGGAAATTTGTTAGTTTATGCATGACAATAAACAACTTGCCTTTTCATAAGCAGGATTTAAACTTAAACAGCTCATATCATAACACAGAGCCGACAGAGGAACCTCCCACCAATTATCACAAGGAGGGAGGTTGTCCTGTATACGGACCACCGACACTTGGGTGTCTGTTTCAGATGTGCTAGGGAGTGAGCTGGGGTTGTCTTCCACTGAATCTGAATCTGGAGTGGAAGAGCTAGACTGATCAATGGTTCTCTTAGAAGTGATGATGGCCTCCTCAGAGCATTCACCCAATTGGTCGTACGTCAGTCTTTTTGGGGGGTGAATTACTCTTCTTTCCCTCTGCTCTTTAGGTATCATATTCTCAAGGACATTGGGGCTGGCTGTTTCTAGAAGCTCTTCAGGGGCTTCCTCATCTAGTTCAGGCATGTTGGGCTCCAGAACTTCAGGAGCGTCCCGCTCTCCTTCAGATAGAGACAACGACCCTTCTTCTGGGTCTTCCATTGACAAAGAGTCTGAGTCATCAGCTACCTCCTCAATGAGAATGTTTGAAGGCACGAATTCAGGAGCTTCTGCCCGAAGAGTTCCATTGTCAACTGTTTTGGGTGAGGTTTGGGAGGTGGTCATGGGTTCTGGCAATTGGGATGACCACAACCAGTCAGATTCTGCTTCTTCATCCTCTTGACCTTCATTGTCAGAGTCTCCATCTCTCACATCTGGAAGCACTGTTTGAGATCGGGTGATGGGTCTGGAACCTTGAGAAGTTGAAGGGGTTTCTTGTGAGTCAGATGCAGGAGGCATGCGAACTGCCTCGGAGAGGGGCAACAAGTGATTCCTGTGCCAGGTCTTTAACGGTCCCACGCTTCCTTCTGGCCTAATTTGGTACACAGGAAGGTTTTCCAGCTTCTTGCAGATAACATAAGGTTGGGATTTCCAACGGTCAGCCAACTTATGTTTTCCCGGAATTCCCAAGTTCCTCAACAGCACTCTATCTCCTGGCTGTAAATCTTGAATTCTGACTCTTAGGTCAAAGTTTCTTTTATTTCTCAGCCCCCGTTGGTCAGATGCTGCTTGGGCCTTTTCAAAAGCTGTCTTCAGACTCTTTCTCAATCGGTCTACATACCCCTTGTGGGATGCCGCTGAGGTATGATCCAGCAATATGCCAAAGGCCAAGTCCACTGGCAACCGAGCCTCCCGCCCGAACATCAAACGGTATGGGGAATACCCGGTGACATCACTGGCAGTGCTATTGTAGGCATGCACTATGGCAGCTACATGCTTGCTCCAATGCTGCTTTTTCTCTGAACTCAGAGTCCCCAACATATCCAAGAGAGTCCGGTTAAACCGTTCAGGCTGAGCATCTCCTTGTGGGTGATAAGGGGCTGTCCTGGTCTTCTGGATGCCTAACAGGTCTAATAACTTCTTTATTAATTTGCTTTCAAAGTCTCTGCCCTGATCTGAATGAAGGCGTTGGAGTAGACCATAGTGCACAAAGAATTTTTCTACCAGTACTTTGGCTACTGTTGAGGCCTTCTGGTCTTTTGTTGGGAATGCTTGAGCATATCTGGTAAAGGGATCTGTTATCACCAAGACATTCCCTTGACCACTCAGATCAGGCTCCAGGCAAAGGAAGTCAATGCACACCAGTTCCATAGGTCCCTGACTTTGCAGATGGCCCATTGGGGCTGCTTGACGTGGCAAGGTCTTCCTTTGAATGCATCGGACACAGGAATGGCAATATCCTTCCACTTCAGCCCGCATGCAGGGCCAATAGAACCTATCCCGTACAAGGTGAAAAGTCTGTTCGGACCCTAGGTGACCATTGTTGTCATGGAGGGCAGCTAGGACCGCTTCTCGATATTTGGCTGGTAGAAACAGCTGCCACTTCTCTTCTGAGTCGTCAGAGGGGCCCCTTCGGTAGACCACCCCTTGACGTATGTGTAGCCGATCCCACTCCCTGCGCAACAATCGGGCTTCTCTTGGGGAGTCTGTTTCAAGCATCTCGGGACGCTGGCTTTCCAGGGCCTTTATCAGGAGTTTCCCTAAAGAGTCTTCTTCTTGCTCCTTTCTCAAATCCCTTTTTGTCAGCTTGGGCAAGCCCACCCCTTCGACTTGGGTCACACTGCAATAGCACTTCGGTACTCCAACAGCTGAGACCCCAATTTCTTCGGCTCTTGACCCACCTCTGGCTTGAAGTTCTGTCCCCTGATATAGGGCTCACACTCCCTCTGGGTCTAGTTGGGCCCATTCTTCGGTAGGGTCGGTGGGGGCATGAGACCTCCTGGACAGGGCATCTGCATCCCTATTTCCCACTCCAGGTCGGTACTTCAAGCTGAAGGTGAAGCTTGAAAGGGCAGCCAACCACCGGTGTCCCGTTGCATCCAACTTGGCAGTGGTCAGAAGGTAGGTGAGCGGGTTATTATCTATCTTCACCACAAACTCCGCCCCATATAGGTAGTCTCTCAGTTTGTCTACCACTGCCCATTTCAAGGCCAGGAATTCAAGCTTGTGGGTGGGGTAATTCTTCTCAGCAGGTATCAGGCTCCTGCTCACATATGCGACGGGTCTTAGGTAACCATCATGTTCCTGGTACAGCACCCCACCCAGCCCATCTCGGCTGGCATCTACATGCAGTTCATAAGGCTTCTTTGGATCAGCATAGGCCAGGACTGGTGCAGTGGTAAGACTCTTCTTTAACATCTGGAAGGCTTCCTCGCACTCCCCTGTCCACTGGTCTTGAATCGACTCTTTGGGCCTTCGGGGTCCCATGGTGAGTTTCACTGGTTTGACCAGCTCTGGAACATCATCTTCCCCTTCGTTTCTGAGTAACTCGTTCAGGGGTCTGGCAATCTTGGCGAATCCTTCTACAAATCTTCTGTAGTAAGAACAGAACCCCAGGAATGACCGAAGCTCAGTCACGTTGGTAGGTCTCGGCCAAGAGGTGACGGCATCCAGCTTCTCTGGGTCCGTGGCCACCCCTTCTGCAGAAACGATATGGCCCAGGTAATGGACTGAGGACTGGTAAAATTGACACTTCTCTGGGGAGAGTTTCAGGCCCTCTTCACTGAGCCTCTTCAGGACCTTCTCCAGTCTCTCTTCATGCTCTTCTAGGGTTCTCCCGAACACGATGACGTCGTCCAAATATACCAGTACCTCTATTAGATTCATGTCCCCGACGGTTCTCTCCATTAGCCTTTGGAAAGTGGCGGGGGCTCTTGATAACCCTTGAGGCATACGGTTGAACTCAAAGAACCCCACAGGGGTGATGAAGGCTGTCTTCTCCCGATCCTCAGGGTGCATGGGGATTTGGTAATATCCACTTTTTAGATCCATTACACTGAACCACTTGGCCCCTGACAGACTCTGCAGGGCGTCTTCAATTCGGGGAGTGGTGTATTGATCTGGGATGGTCCTTCTGTTTAGTGTTCTGTAGTCGATACACAGTCTCAGCGACCCGTTCTTCTTTCGGACTACCACTATTGGAGAAGCGTAAGGGCTCCTGGATTCTCGAATAATCCCCGTCCTCTTCAGCTCAGCCAACTGTTCCCGCAAGTCTTCTAAGTCACCCAGTGGGACCCGTCGAACTCTCTCTCTAAAGGGCTTATCTTCTTGTAAGCGTATCTTGTGAGTGGCACTCCTTGCGCACCCCACATCGAACTCATCTTTAGAGAAGATCTTTTCCCACCTTGCAAGTTGAGCTTTGGCCCTTTTTCTCCATTCTGGTGGGAGGGCCGTGTCTTCAGAACAGAGCTTCTCTATGGTGACTTCACCCCTTTCTTCTTTCTTCAATTCACACGGGGCAATGGGGGTGGCTGGATTCACCTGGCCCAACAGCATTCTGGCCGGCACCTTCACTGGTGTATTAGCAGTGTTCCTTATACTCACTGAAACCCTCCCATGGCTTTTCTGTAGGGCCTTCAATGGGATCACTTCGGGGATTACTTCAATCCCTTTCTGTCTTTCCTGTGGGCCTGGTTCGAAGACAATGAAGGGGCCTGGCTGTTTCCATGTGAGCTTGACAGAAGCCCTCAGGCAAGTCACCTCTCCCGGTTGTAATACCTTCTCCGTCTTGTCTAGCTTCCAAATCTTGCCTACTCCCTCAGCCGGGGCCTTCTGCTCCAGTACCAGGTGCTGGTAGGCTTGCCTTAACATGGGGTGGACTCTTGTGGTCGGGGCTTCTTCCTGTTGGGCCAACGGTGTCAGCAGTCGCCTGACTAGATCAGTGTTGGTCCCTATGATGAGTGAGCTCTTGCTGGCCCCTGGTGGGCGAGGGCACACTACTGCCAGAGTATCGAAGGTCTCTGTCTCCCCAGCCACTGAGGGATCAAAAGTCAACTTGATTGGCAGGTAACCGTCATAGGGAAAGCTCTGAGTTCCAATACCCCATATTTCCAGTTCCTCTAATTTCTGTAGGGGCTGATGTTTAAGATGTTTATCATAGAAATCCCTGTACAGAAGAGTCACTTGAGCCCCAGTGTCAAGAAGAGCCTTGGTGTAGATCCCTTCTACTTGTATGGAGACTACTGGAGAAGGCCCCACTAACTTGGCAGGGAACTCCTTCAACACAGACTTCTTGCTGGGTTCAGTTACCTGTACCCTCACTTCTTTTTTTCTTGAGTTTCCGGTGGGTCTCAGTCCCTTCTGGGTCTGGTGTGCACTGGCCCTCTGTTCAACAGCAGCCTGAGTTGTGGGATGGGGCCTAATTGGCAGAGGTTTAGGTCCCTGACTCTGATGTTTTGGATCATTGGACTTCTTGAAGGAGTTCGTGGAAACTGGTGGGCGCCCGGCTGACTCCTTCACCGGGGCCCTCTGAAGTTTTCCGCCGGCTTGCGATATCTGGATGCAACTTCATCTGGGCTGGGACACACTGCTCTAACATGCCCGATTCCCCCACAATTGAAGCATGTTATCAATCTCTTAGGCTTCTGTACTAGTTCCATATTGGAGCTAGGAGGTTTTTTTGGTTCCTCTGACGTGTTCTTGTGGTGTGGCACAGAGGCCTGGCTAGTCAGCATGGACACCATTTCTACTAGTTGTGACACCTGGGTCTTTAGGAGTTCAACTTCTGAATCACCTTCTTCTGCACTTAACATTCTGACTCAGGCAGTTGGTTCGGTGTGTTGACTCCTCCTTTTGTCTTCCAACATGGCCTCCTCCTCCCTGACTATCCGGATCAAGTCGGGGTATTCCAGGCTGCTCCCGTCCCGCCGGGTGCGTAGCAATAATGCGATGGGGTCCAAGGGTTGAGCTCCCCTCAACACCTGCTGGGCACGGGCCTCATCCACTTTTCTTGGATCGATCCCTTTCTTCAGTAGGATCCGATGCAGGATCTTATCCAGGCGTCCTATGAATTCTGACAGCTTCTCTCCCTCTTTTTGGTAGCAATGCCCCAGCTGGTAAGTGAGTTCAGTGACGTTTTCCGTCCCGCCGAACACATTCTGCAGAATATCCAGATAATCCTGTGCATTGCAGTCCTATTTGCTTAACTTGAGGTTACGTATGGCCTCCAGAGCAGGCCCCTTTAAGCTTTCCACAATCCGTTGTTTTTTTTGTTGTTCTGGCACCTCCCATTCTTCTAGGGCCTGAGTGGCGCCATCTAGCCACTCTTCAAATCCATCTTCCACTGAAGGTACAGGTTTCTTCCCAGAAAAGGTCCTGAGTTTCCTGTATCCTGACATCAGGTAGTCTGGAGGGTCCTTTTTACACTTGGTCACAATCTCCCCCAGGACAGCGCACAATTCTGAGCTAAGGGTGGTCAATGGTGGTGAACCGGGACACTTTTGTTGGGCGCTCCCTCCTGTGCTGGGGCCTCCTGAAGTAGTGGATGTGGGGCCATCTTTATTCTCTTCTGGGTGTATCAGGAGGAGTTCTACTTGGTTTGTAGTTTTTATGCTGGCACCCTTGAAGTAGTCAGAGATTCCGTTCCTCCACTCACATAATGCATAGGTGTGGGGATTTACAGTATCTGTCTTTATGTCAATCACCCATGGCTTCCTGTCCGTGGACAATGCTCTCAAGACTGGAGTTAGCTGCTCCTCTACCCAGGCCTCTCTCTGGATTTCAACCACCAGGCCATTTCCGGGTAGGATGCCTTCATCCCTGCACCACCGGGCTATGGCAGCAGGGTCCATTTCTGTGCTGTAAGGGTTCTGTCTAGGGGGAAAGTTGATTGTAGAACCGTAGAATATCCCGGACGAGCCCCCACGTGTAGCACTACCCCCGTAGGAGCTGCTGTT